>OZ025303.1:115755998-118255998 GCA_964019185.1 Maratus speculifer | reverse complement strand
TGATTTTCAAAGTATGTAGAGCATTTAGCCATACAATACACCCACAGAATCAATGTTTAAATATATAGGGGAGAGCGAGATGGAATGGGACAATGACCTACCATACGTAGACATCACATCGGTAACCTTTTCTTAGGCCGGGATGTTTGCCTCCCGTCACGTGACGGAGGGCAGATTTAGCGCGCCAAACCGGTTTTTCTCCTCGGAATTTTTTCACCGCATTCCCTCCGAAACTCCTGCCTGTAGTTTCGCTTCTATGTTTACATTTATTTTACTGCGAAAATGAAATCTGAAAGTTGCCAATAAAGCGATCACCGCCAAAAAACGGCATATTTTCGCCAAACACGTTGCATTCGAAACCATGCCGAGAGAACAATGGGATGTTGCGTCTAGTGGGTATTTATCATTTCTTGTTCTAATTATTAATCATACACTATATGAAGTTGTGGTAGACGCATCTTCTATTGCAAAAAGTTGCTAATCTGCACAAGTTTAAATTAAATAAAGAAAAAAGATTATTTCAAGAATCAAAAGCAAAATTGCTTCATATACATTTTATGCTTACGGTATTTTAGCGACTTGTTTTTATGTAGATTTAATAGTTTTCCATTTAAAGAACACTATACTGTAAATTACAAATAATTTTAACTAAGCTTAAACTCACTTTTGTTTATACAAGTAGTTTAACACAGAAAAATGTAGTGGGGAGGAATGGGACATGCCAACAAATTGAGGACAAATCAAATTCGTTCTTTTGAATGATAAACATAAGTTACTAATAATATGCAAATAGTTTAATAAAAAAGATTAAATTTAAAGATAAATAAACATTGAAGAGAGTAATTTAAAACTTAAACAGAAGACAAAATAAACAAGGAAAGAAAAAAAATAGGTACCTTTTTTTCAGTTTTTCGGAAATTCCAATGATAGAAAGACTGGAATTTGATACAGTGACACAGTCATTCACATTGCCACTGAAGATAATAAATAATGTAGGAAATTAATTGGACCATGGTTGTTGTATGATGCGGCGATGCGTATTAACGTAATTAATAAACTCTCATGCTTTAGTAGACTGTAACATACTTTATTTTAAGATATGCGAAGCGTTGCTTGCTCTTCCAAGCAAAACAAAAAAGCAACTGAGAAAAACACAGACGATGTGTTTCTATAGTTACATACATTAGTTTTTGTTTCTATTAATGGGAAAAATGTAGACATATTACATTGAAATAACAGAAAATGTGGAGGACAATTTTGAGTTTAAATGTGCTAAAATTCAGAAGAAAAAAGAATGGAAAATGAAGATTAAATTTTCTTTGACACCTTAACATAAGTTATGTTGAGAAGATAGACATTCTGTAAAAAATGCCAGTTTTACAAATGATGGATGAGACAGTTTGCTTACTATTTGCATTTTAAATAGATTTAGCAGCCGACAGAAATTGTTAGACTGTATATTTAGCCAAAAACAGACTGCGTCTTACGATACTGTGCTTAATAGTCCCATACCTACCTGCTAGTAGGGAGAAATGTTAAACATTTTGAAACTAACAATTTCCTTAAGTAAATAATTGTTTTTGCATTTTGTGCATCAATAATGCTCAGAGACATTAAAAAGTGTTACATCTTTTATGCTGTATACTGAAAATTTTGCTTTTCTGCAAGAAAAAATCGGATTTTCTTGTTTTTGTCAGAAGTGCCCCATTCCTTTCTCTCCTTTATATAGGGGAGAGTGGGGATACTTGAGCATAGGGGATACTTGAGCCACCCCTATTATCTCTACAGTTGATTAATTTTTCTTTCTAAAACTGCCAATATGATAACATATTTATAGTTCTGAACATGTAAAAAAGAAATCACACATCTTGGTACCATTTTGAAAGTATAGTGATTAATAGTTGTCTTTTCCCTATCTGAAAAAAATATTTGGGTGCATGTTTTTTTTTTGTTTTTTTGTAATCAAAGTTTTGTTTAAAGTTGCAACTATATACATACATTCAATAAGCATAATTTCAATTGTATTTTGAGTCTAAAATAGTTCTAATTGCTGCATGCTTTATTTAGTAAAACTCTGGGAAACAAAAATAGTGATAGTGGGGATACTTGAGCCAATGAGAGTGGGGATACTTGAGCCATGTCTTAACCATCCTCACTAGAAATTAAACATGGGTGAAACAAACAAAAAATAAAATTCCATCCTTATATTCACTAATAGATATTTTTCTGGAGAAAAGGGAGAATAATTTTTCATTTTATTTTTTTTTCTTAAAAAAATAAAGACCTAAAAATGTTTAAAAATGCATATTTTTTAAATGAAAATGTATTTTATTTTTCGATTTGTTCGATTTGACAAACGACCAAAATTCGAACAAAATAGTCTGTCTAGATAAATGTAAACATAGTTTTCAATTTAATTTTCATTAAATGAAAATAACTTTTTAAAACGGTTTTACAGGCTATAATCTCTAATACTTTAATTAGTTAGGTCCAACATAATAAAATATTTATTTTTTAATATAACATATTAAGATTAGTATTTTATATTGAAATCGTAACCTCTGTTGCTGTAACTTTTTTTTTAACTAAGAAAATTGAAGAAAAATTGGTAAAAAGAGCGCACAAAAACAAGAAAAGCAACAAAAATCCCAGTTCAAACTTACCTACATGGAGCCAAAGAGGAAGACAAAATCTTTTCCTGTGAAATCAAAAAAGTGTTTGAAATAGTAGAATGATACATCTGGCTTAAATTCCGACAGTTACTAAACTAAAAGCATGAGTTCGACAATATCATTAGAGGAAAATTCTGTCAATGATGGTGATGATGTGAAAGAAAACCTTCTATTGATGGTTGGTTACTAATAAAATATGCCAGAAAGAAAACTAAAAATATTTGTTGGATAAGTGCTTAATATTTTGAAAATGAAATTTGCAAGAAGAATTGCAGATTCCAAATTTAAATGGCTCTGAACTGAGGATGTTTCTACCGTCGTTATAACTGAGGTTCAAATTGTCCTTCGACAACCAGTTTTAACGACAAAAAATGATCGTATTACTAGCTTTGTTTTCTTAATTGGTTTTGAAACACTTTACGTTTCATAATTTATCATTCTGTAAAATATTTGTGCAAAAATAAAGCAAAAAAAATTACTTTTGTAGGTATTTTTCCGTAGTGGCTCAAGTATCCCTTCACTATGGCTCAAGTATCCCCGCCATGGGGATACTTGAGCCATGATGCAAAACAAAAAATAAACATTTATTATGCATAGAAAAATAGTTCAAAATTTATTGAAAGTGGTTTTTAGTTGAAGGAAAAATATCAAATTTTCATTTTCAATATTTTATTTTATTCTAAAAAAATATAAAAAATTTAAAAAAAATAAAATTCAAAAAATGGCTCAAGTATCCCAATCTTCCCCTACACATATGTGCATAGTTTATATCATTTGAAAATGCATAAAAAAAAATCGATTAATCAAGAAATTACTCAAATTGACTAAAATATGATCTTTTAGATTGAAAAAAAAATACTTTATCATTCAAAAAACATTTTCACAGATTGAGTTTTGGATGCAAAAATCTTAAACACATTTTTTTAATGGTAAGATTAAAACACGATAGAAAGTTTATTAAATCGAATAGATTAAAATCACAAGAATTTAAGAATTTCCCCTTTTCAAAAACATTCATATAAACAATTTTTATTAAGAAAGATATTACAAAATATATTAAAAATACTTTTGACATGTTTTAATTTCAATTATGATAAGAACTATAATCATAATAAAAATCGTTTCATGTTAAGTACAAATGATTTGCGACAATGACATTTATACAAAACCACGCGCTCTACTGTAAAATATTCTATTAAAAATAGAAACTGATCTAAAATTATTTTCCACTGTGGCTTCTATTTAGGATTTCACGAGGAATTTTTTGGTTAACTCTAACCATAACTCAGGATTAATAAAAGAAACATTAAAAACAAACTCTTTGCGCAAATAAATTTCAATGGACTATTATAATGGACTTATAAAAAATTATTTCTTAAGTAATATAAATTTTTCATTAAAAACAGTTATCGAAAATGAAAATTAACTAAACAAGAAAATACTAAAATCATAAAAAACCGAAATAAAAAATAATAACAATACTGATATGTTAAATCTGATATCAATCAGCAGATTAAGCATTATTAAATAAAAAAAAACTGATCTTCATTGTGTTAATTTTATTTTTCAATAGATTAAAAGTTTCAATTACATTTTTATTAAAGTATTAAAAATAAGTTAACATTCTTGAATCTTGAAATGTTTTTAAAATATGTAAATATGATTAGCACATACAGAATTTTAGATGAAACCGAGAAAAAAAAATAAGGTTTTGCCAAAAAGTAATGCATGTATTTCAATATTTTCTGCGATATTTCAATTTACGGTAATGCTTGATGACAAATTGGAAAGTCAGACGAAAAAGGCTTTCCTCTTTTCTTTAAACATATGAGTCCACTTATTTTCACTTCTTTTTAAATACATAGCACAAAATATTATGCAGTTGAAATTAAATTTAAATCAAAGAAGTAATATTTAAGATAGCTAATATATCTATCTGTATAAAATAAATAAAAAGGCATTTTTCTAGTCTGGAAAAACTTAATTAAACAAATGCAATAAACAGATAAATCCAATTGATTGCAAATTATATTTCATATTTAACATTATTGCTGAACACAACAGAGCTTTTGTCCCAAATCTGACATCGATGAAAAAGCATGCATCTTTTGCATTTTAGAAAGCTCTAGGTCTCGAATATAAACTTGAACTGAATGGAATATTTTTAATCAGTGTAACATATTTCTTGTTCTGGCTTCATTTATAAGTAAAGTACATTCCAATAGATGGCACAATTCCATAATTGTTTATATAAATTACAAAAATATCGTTTAATTTTTCTAACAAAACATTCGGATTTTTATAATATTCATTACAAGCGAGTTTACATATTTAAGATGTCTTTCAAAAAATCAATTCAATATTAATTTTCAATTTCTATAAATATGTCGCTTAAATTTTCTAAGGTTTCATCGAATTCCAAAACATGCATAATATCTTTTGTTATCTGTTCCATCATTATCAATTCCGACACCCTTTCCTGTAGAATCCTAGAAATCGTCAAATTACCCAACTCCCTATTTCGTAGATAATAAGCAACCATTGTATTCAGATATCCTTGACCAGGGGGAGGTGAATCTATTTCAGACATTTGTGGCTAACTGCTCGTCCGTGAGACTTCTATCAAAAAAGCTATCTGTTGCTTGTACGCTTATCAAAATTTTCTGTTTTAAGACGAATTGTTTAAAAAGATCCTAAGCATAATATAATAGCATATTCACAGTATCCGCAAACAAACTCTTCGAGAGGGTTGAATTCTGATAGGGATTGGCCGACGCGTTTTCACGTAACTTGGCGATAATCATACTTGGCGAGCGATAGATGCTTCCGTCGAGGAGTTTGATTTCCTTCCGAACCGAGTACAAAGTAACTTTTCTCTTGCAGCATTGCATTGGATGGAACGTGTCTTACTGAAAGCTGTACTCTTTAAAAGTTTTTAAACACAAATTTTTACTTTGTACTCGGTTTACTTTGTACTCGGCTCCGAAGGAAATCAAACTCGACGGAAGCGTCTATCGCTACGCCAAGTATAATTATCGCCAAGTTACGTGAAAACGCGTCGGCCAATCCCTATCAGAATTCAACCCTCCGGAAGAGTTTCTTTGCGGATGCTGTGAATATGCGGCATGATACACGTTTTTTTCCATTTTGATATTTCCTTAGCGAAAGTTTTTTTTTTCCAAGCCCAAGCTCGCACTCTGATTGGTTGTTGCTCTCGGCACTGTTTTCACGTAACTTGGCGATAACCATACTTGGCGAAAAATACTTCGCTTGTAAGTGAACGAGTAAACCTAAAACCTAACCTACTCATTCTTATTCTTCCTTCATTCTTATCCTCGTGGTCTTGTGCTCTTGTGTGTAAAAACTTTTAAAGAGTACAGCTTTTAGTAAGACACGTTCCATCCAATCCAATGCTGCAAGAGAAAAGTTACTTTGTACTCGGTTCGGAAGGAAATCAAACTCGACGGAAGCATCTATCGCTACGCCAAGTATGATTATCGCCAAGTTACATGAAAACAGTGCCGAGAGCAACAACCAATCAGGGTGCGACCTTGGGCTTGGAACGACGAAGGTGCTTGGAAAAAAAAATTACGCATTTCCTTATTTATTGAACCTATATATCTGACTTGTGTGCTGGTCAACGAAGGCCCATTTATAAGGGCGTGTTCAGCACAACTTACCGGTCACTTACCAATTGTAGACAAGTATGAAATGAAAATCAAGGCGAGGTGTGACGTCACTACAATTCAACAGGATTGTTTTCATTGGTGCCACAATTTGCTTTCGTACTTCTCTACAATTTTTCGGTAACATTAGTTACTTTGGTAAGTTGCGCTGAACATACCATTTGTCATCCTCAATTTAGAGCTCGCGTTCAGCACAATTTACTGAAGTGACTAATGTTACCAACTGATTGTAGGGCAGTATAAAATGAAAATCAAGGCGAATTGTGACGTTATTCACATAACAGGATATATTTCTTTGGTGCCATTATTCGTCTAAACTGCGAAATTTTTTTTTCCGAGCACCTTCGTCGTTCCAAGCCCGAGCTCGCACTCTGATTGGTTGTTACTATCGGCACTGTTTTCATGTAACTTGGCGATAATCATACTTGGCGTAGCGATAGATGCTTCCGTCGAAGAGTTTGATTTCCTTCCAAACCGAGTACAAAGTAACTTTTCTCTTGCAGCATTGGATTGGATGGAACGTGTCTTACTGAAAGCTGTACTCTTTAAAAGTTTTTACACACAAGAGCACAAGACCACGAGGATGAGAATGAAGGAAGAATAAGAATGAATAGGTTAGGTTTTAGGTTTACTCGTTCACTTATGAGCGAAGTATTTTTCGCCAAGTATGGTTATCGCCAAGTTACGTGAAAACAGTGCTGAGAGCAACAACCAATCAGAGTGCGAGCTTGGGCTTGGAACGACGAAGGTGCTCAGAAAAAAAAATTTCGCGTCTGCACTGTTAAAAATATCGTGAAACGGTTTGGTTTGGTTTATTTTATGTCGGCCGATTATATACGCTAGGGACATAGGCCCAGGGGGGGAATAACCCTTCGTGGGGGTGTTTCTAAGGGAAACTAACCTGTATTTACGCAAGGTTCGAAGAAAACCACGAAAACTCCGAACGGTTAGGCCGACGGCCGCGATTGGGTTCGAACCCAGCACCTGTCGTCTACCAGTTGAGAGGTCAGAACCTCTCGGCTACTGGTGGGGCAAAATATCGTGAAACATTATGTCTGTTTTTAAAGACTATTTATTTTCTGACCAATGAAAACGCGCCACAGGCGGTTATGGAGCATTCATACTAGTCATAAAATAAATAATTCTTAAAAACAATGGTAATATTTCACGATATTTTAAACCGTGTAGGCGAATTGTGGCAAAAACTAAAACTACACTGATAAAAATTTTTAACTTTTGCTGCATCATCACTCCACCACTTTTATAGAAAACGATTACTTCACTGTACTATGAACGCTCTCATTGCTCAAATAGAGCTTTTTCATAAAAGCGAAGAAGTGACGATGCAGAAAAAGTTTTAAACTTTTAATAGAGTATACTGCTGGATTCCGAGGCTAACGAAAAAGACAGGATACTGCGGTTCATTCCACGCATCTTTTTTTTACAAACCGCTGGAGTCACACGATGCTAAATTGCTCCAATGCAGATGTAGGAAAAGAGCAATACCAAGGCAACACTAGATACCGGGCTTGCTCATTCCTTTCATGACGTCACAAAAGGTGGCTGAATGACGTCCAGCGATTGGTACAAACAATGGGTGCGTCACTTTGAGCCCTGTTTTTACCAATCACAGATAGCGATCAGCCACCTTTTGTGACGTAGTGATAAGGAATGAGCAAGCCCGGGATCTAGTGTAGCCCTGGCAATACGTCACTCTAGCGGTCTGCAAAAAAAGCACCTGGGATGCACCGCGGTAGCCTGTCTTTCTCGTCAGCCTCGGCTGAATTCTAACTGGCGTCATAAGTTGTCTTGATTTTCATTTCATACTGCTCTGCAATTAGTCGGTAACATTGGCCACTTCGGTGAGTTGCGCCGAACGTGCTCAGAATGGTAAGTACCTACACTGTAAATATATGACTATTTTGCTGCATCGTCACTCCTCCGCTTTTATAAAATATCACACTTTTGGCCAATGTGAATGCTTCATGATAGCCTGAAGTAGTCGTTTTCTATAAAAGCGGTGGAGAGACGATGCAGAAAAATAGTCATATTTTTTACAGTGTACACTGTTAAAAATTTGATGCATACGCACTTCGCCGCTTGTATAGAAAACAGTTACTTGACTGTATTATGGAGCATTCTCATTGGTCGGAATAGAAATAATATATACAAGCGGCGGTGTGCGTATGCAGCAAAATGCAGAAGATTTTTTAGCAGTGTACACTGTTAAAAATTTCAAAATTTTGCTGTGTCGTTACTCCATTGCTTTTAAAGAAAACGATTCCTTCACTGCATTATGGAGCATTCTCATTGCTCAAATTAGAGTTACTCTATAAAAGCGATGAAGTGACAATGCAACAAAAGTTTCAAAATTTTAATAGTGTATTATTTTATTGGTAAGAAAATGGATAGTCTTTAAAAAGAAAGGTAATTTTTTCACGATAATTTAAACATCTTACCGATAAAACTTTTTTCAAAACACATTGATAAGTTGTAAGATGCATGCGAAAAATTTTCAATTGCATTAAATCTCAAACAAATTTATCGAAATTTACAACGTGCTTTCTGGTCAGCCTATGAATATAACCGGCGACAGGGTCAGGCAGATTTTTAATCGTAAATTATTACAAAGATATGTTCAAGATTTTGGCGGTATTTGACAGGTAGAGTTTGTTTAACCAAGTAAAACCAGGGTGCTTCAATATCCGAGTGACGACAAGTAGAATACAAAATTTGATTGATTGAGACAATTTTGGACAAAAACGAAATTCCAATCTAATTCCTGTTTGTTTGAATTTATAACCATTTTTCAGATTCTATAATCAATATAATAAAAAACCTCAGTTCAGTATCGTCTAGCGTATAATGTTCGTTTGAAATAGATTGGACAAAAACATCTGTCTAAGCACGCGCTCTTTGCGTAAGTCACCACTTCCATATAGGTACACGATAGAGAGAAAATTAACAAACAAAAGTTGGAAACAATGCCAGACTCACCAAGTTCCTCGTCGATTCGATTATGTGCAATCTTTACGCGGGAGTTTCGGCATTATCTGCCCGAGAATATATGCTATACACTGTAAACAATGCGTAATTTTTTTCCGAGCACCTTCGTCGTTCCAAGCGCAAGCTCGCACTCTGATTGGTTGTTGCTCTCGGCACTGTTTTAACGTAACTTGGCGACAACCATATCTGGCGAAAAATACTTCGGTTGTGAGTGAATGAGTAAACCTAAAAACTAACCTACTCCTTCTTGTCCTCGTGGTCTTGTGCTCTTGTGTGTAAAAGCGTTTAAAGAGTACAGCTTTCAGTAAGACAGGTTCCATCCAATCCAATGCTGCAAGAGAAAAGTTACTTTGTACTCGGTTCGGAAGCAAATCAAACTCGAAGGAAGCATCGATCTATCGCTACGCCAAGTATGATTATCGCCAAGTTACAAGAAAACAGTGCCGAGAGCAACAACCAATCAGATTGCGAGCTTGAGCTTGGAACGACGAAGGTGCTCGGAAAAAAATTTCGCGTAAACAATTTGACCCTTTTGCTGCATCGTCACTCCCCCGCTTTTATAGAATATCCCTCTTTTGACCCATGAGAATGCTGCATAATTCAGTGAAGTAATTGTTTTCTGTAAAAGCGGTGGAGTGACAATGCAGCAAAAGCGTAAATTTTTTGTACAGTGTAGCCGGATAGATGCTTTCCGAGTACTTTTGTACAGGATAAAATTATCTTAATGAATCAAATTTAAATCCCGTATATAGCCCACTTTCTTACAGATGTTCACGAATCTGATCATATACTTAAAAAAGGCGTAAAAAATTGCCTCTGTTTATAAATTATATCTGTTTGCTGACGAAAGAGATTCTTGAATAAAAGCCTGTAGAGATTTCTCATTAGAAAAAATATACAGACTTTAAAAAAATGGATAATCTTTCATGAGAGTTTTAACAGTGTAGGTTAATAATTTGGTTGTAAATCTGGTAAATACTTATTTGTCCTCAAATTTGTAATATGATGCCCTTGGATTCAGAAATGTTCTGAACCTCTTTTTTTTCAGTTTCTGACCTGGGCGTAAACTTTTTCACAGACTATTGTACGCATATCTTCTCGGAAATAAATATACTTAGTAAATACATATACTAAATAGACTCTAGAAAGGGCAGAGAAGAAACGATAAATTTCCGTAAAGTTGTTAAGTTAATGGCAGGAATCTAATTAAAATTAATAAAATGGTAAAGAGCTTGGATTTTTGCGAAATATTCTCTATTTTGGAAAATGTCTAAAATATTTCAACGTGTTAGATTCTGACCGGTCAATCTTGTTCCGAAAATAGTGATGAATCTATCCGGAAATTTCCTTAATATATTGCTGAAAGTTCAAGAGTCGACAGCACAAAAACATAAGGTATCGAGCACAGGAAAAAAACCTTTATTCTAAGGAAGAGTAGTAATATGGGAATCTAATGATCCATGTCTTCCGGAAGTGAAGTTTGTGTATAAGCCAAAAATTATTATCAGTACACTATTAAAAATCAGTTGCATTTTGCTGCATATCCACCGCTAGTAGAGAAAACGGTTACTTGATTGTATTACGGAGCATTTTCATTGATCGAAATAAAGATATTATATACAAGTGGCGAAGTGCGTATGCAACAAAATGCAGCAGATTTTTAACAGTTTACTGGTTTATTCGTAGGTTTGTCATTGTGCTTGTCTTACAATCAAAGGTATGAATTTATTATATGGCAAGCACAATGATTGGTCATTTGTGCTGAAATCATAATCATCTACACATCTCATCAAATTAAATCATCATATTACAGCATGCCAAGTTTCGTAGCTGTGGCGCAAATTTTTCTGAGTACATATAATTTTTGAAACGGAGTGCATTAGTTGGTTAATGCAAGCATTATGGCTTTTTTAGAAACGACTGTGTGAAATAGACATTCATGTATCAAATATCTTTTAAAATAATAAAAAAATGCAAAAAATATCTTCAAATTTCGAGTAGCATAGCTGGGATTATTATTCTAACAAAGCGTAAAATGCTTGAAAACAAAAGCATCAACTATTATATTTCAACCTTAAAGATGCTTTATCTAGTTGAAGAAAAAAAAAATCCTTGTCTCCATTTTGATACTAATATTTTCTTCAAACATTAAATAAAAATATAAAATGAAAAATAAAGATGCATTCACATAAATATATGTACTGAAATTGTAAATATTATATTTCTAAAATAAAATATTTTGAAAATCATTTTGTATAAAAATTATTAAAACATTTTCCTTTTAACAGTACATTTCTTAATTGGTATTGCTAGCACAATCCCCTTTCACGTTAGTCATTTTCGCTTGGTGATCGTAAAAGTTAAAACCACATTTTCAGGAACATATTCATTTCAACAGGAATTTAAACCCTGCTCGTTTAAGCGATAAAATTACTAGTGGAACAGTTTTGGCGTAAATCGAGTATAATGACATTTATTAGAAAAGTCTCTGTTATCTGAATAAAGATCTTGGTGAATAATGAACCCCTGATTGCACACTGGTATGTAAATATCACAATATGACATTACATTATTTACGAAATACATTAGAATAAAAAACATCAATTATTCTATTTTAACTTTAAAGATAATTTATCTAGTTTTTAAAAAAAAATCTCATCAATGTAATACTAATAATGTTTTCTTGAGACATTAAATGAAAAATGAAAATACATACACATAAATATATATACATAAATTGTAAAGATTATATTTCTAAAATAAAACATTTTTAAATTCATTTTGTTTAAAAATTCTTTGAAAACATTTTACTCTTAAGTCGCAGCAGTGCATTCCTAAATTGGTCTTGCAAGCCCAATCCACTTTCAGGTTAGTCATCTTCGCTTGATGAATGTGAATCTCGTGGAACAGTTTTGGTGTAAATTGAGTATGATGAAATTTATTAGAAAAGTCTCTGTTGTCTGAATAAAGTTTTTGATGAATAATGACAGTAGTGCGATTGCGCACTGGTATTTAAATGTTACAATATGACAATACATAATTTATAAAATACACGAGAATAAAAACATGAACTATCCTATTTTAACCTTAAATATAATTATCTAGTTAAAAATATTCTTTCTCATCGATATGATACTAATAATAGTTTCCAAAAACATTACGTAAAAATATAAAATAAAAATACATACACATAAATGTATATACTGAAATTATAAATATTACATTTCGAAAATAAAATATTTTAAAATTCATTTTGTTTAAAATTTTATTAAAACTTTTTCCTTTTATGTCGCAGTAGTGCATTTCAAAATTGGTCATGCTAGCCCAATCCACTTTCAGGTTAGTCATTTTCGTTTGATGAACGTAAAATATAAAATCACATTTTCAGGAACATGAATATTGCATCAGGAATTTAAACCTTTCTGCTTTAAGCGATAAAGTTACTAGTGGAACAATTTTGGCGTAAATTAAGTATGATGACATTTATTAGAAAAGTCTCTATTATCTAAATAATGTTTTTGGTGAATAATGCACACTGGTATTTAAATATCACAATGTGCCGTTACATTATTTACGAAATGCACATTTCTGCAGGGCCATACTTTAAGAACGAATAATATTTTATACAAGAATACATTTATAATATATTGAAATAATAAATTGATTGATTATCTGTTTGTATATGGTTTAATGGCTAACATTCTTTGTAAAATTTTTTCATCTTTTGCCAATGTGTTTATCAATCTCTCCAAAGTTACTACAATAGCGAAATATACCACTTTACGCTCTCTTTTGTTAAATTAAATCTGGCTTTGTATATAAAGGTGCAATTTCGTAGTCTATTTCCAACTCACTTCCTAAAATGCTAGAATTATACACACACACACATATATATATATATACAGTGTGTCCGAAAAGTCTGGAAACGGTCGAATAACTCGAGAAATACATATGAGATTGAAAAACGAAAATATACGTTTTAAATATTTTTAAATAAGCTACTCAGTGATACCAAATTTGACCTTTGCAACCGACACTCTGGGGGTCAGAGGGGGTCCAACTTTGAAATCTTAAATTATAATCCCCATTTTTTATTGCAGATTCAGATTTTACGGACAAAAATACGTAACTTTTACATTTTATGTTTATTTCGAATCCTCGTTTATCACGGTGTAATTGAGCATATTAAATGGATACATATTTTGGTTTTCCCAACCAGGTTTTGCCTGATTGGCCAGAATTTTTGACGTCAAATTCCTCGTCTTTTGCTGGAATAGCGTTTCTTGAAAATCACCCGTGGCTATTTTTTCGATAATGCTACGCTGTTAAAAATTCGATCCATTTGCTGTAGCGTCACTCCACAGCTTTTATAGAATATCTCTTTTATGACCAATGAGAATGCCCCATAACACAGTAAAGTAACCGTTTTCTATAAAAGCGGTGGAGTGACGCTACAGCAAATAATTAAAAAATACATGCACCCACATCAGCCGTATTTAGAAACCATTCGTTATTTAGAAACCATTTACTGGATAAAATAAAAATCCTAATAGAAAACTAAATGAATATATTTCGATGAATTTTTGTAGAGAAAAACATAACCCTATACACGGTAAAAAATTTAACTCATTTGCTACAGCGTCACTCCATCGCTTTTATAGAAAACGGTTACTTTATTGGGTTATGGAGCATTCTCATAGGTCATAAAGGAGATATTCTATAAAAGCTGTGGAGTGACGCTACAGTGACGGTCAAATTTTTAACAGTGTAGCATTATCTAAATAATCGCCACGGGTGATTTTCATGAAACCACTATTCCTGCAAAAGACGAGGAATTTGACGTCAAAATTCTGGCCAATCAGGCAAAACCTGGTTCGGAAAACCTGGTTCGGAAAACCGAAATATGTATCGATTTAATATGCTCAATTACACCGTGATAAACGAGGATTCGAAATAAATATCAAATACAAAAGTTACGTATTTTTGTCCGTAGAATCCGAATCTGCAATAAAAAATGGGGGTTATAATTTAAGATTTCAAAGTTGGACCACCTCTGACCCCCAGGGGGAACAGTGATCTCTGGTTCTAGAACAGGGGAACAGTGACCTCTGACCCCCAGGGTGAACAGTCCCCCCCAGGGGGACCTTCGCAACCGACCCCCAGGGGGTCGGTTGCGAAGGTCAAATTTGATATCACTGAGTAGCTTATTTAAAAATATTTAACACGTTTATTTTCGTTTTTCAATCACTTATGTATTTCTCGAATTATTCGACCGTTTCCAGACTTTTTGGACACCCTGTATATATATATATATATATATATATATATATATATATATATATATATATATATATATATATAAATCCCTGTTGGCTGGACAACAAACAAGGGTAGATTTCAAAGTTAAGTATAATTTTAATCAACAAAAATTAAACCAAGCTATTGATAAACCTAGTATAACAGTTATATCTAGCTGCTTTTGACAAGTTTTAAACTTCATTAATTGTAAGAGCTCATTTTATTAAAATCATGTTACTTCGACAATGTTTTCCTCAACCGCTATTTCTGTTATGCTTATTTTTTTTATTTATTATTAATATTTTATTTATTTAGTTAGTTAATTAGTTATTTGTTATAAGATTTGGTCTTATCAAAAACTTGTCATTGAAATGCAATAATGAAAGGTTGTACTGTCCATATTGTACTGTCCTGTACTGAAAGGTGTTACTGTCCATAGCCAAATATGTATTCCAATACTTTTGAGCAGCCCTGTATTTGATCTGTCGGCTGATATATATACTAGTATATAACGGGATATAATTTAGTTTAACAAGGAAACGTCTAACTGGTTGAAATTTCTCTTTTAGCAATTTATACTAATAGATGGAAGTATACTTGAAAACTTTTCTTCAGCCCTGTAGCTTACCTAGTACCTTTATTACACGAAAGTATTTTGCTAAAATTTAGTTCAAACAAAATCACTCTTTAAACTATTTCAATCACATTTCTAGAAATTATGATCCATAGCTGACAACATAACCAATTCTTTGCGTTACCATGTGTGGTGGTTACTCCATAACCCCCCCCCATATTTTTAATTTAATTCATTTTATTAGCCATTTTATTTCATATCACCTTCCTTTTTATTAATGTTCTCAATTTAAATTTAATTTCGGTTTCGCTTATTTTCATTTCGTCGCCTGTAATGTTTTCTTTCTTGCTTAGCTTTCGAATGTTCCAAGCCGGTAAAATTCTGTTTGAAATCATTCCTTCCGGTTTTAAATTTGTTCGAGAACATTCTCGCTAGTTCTTTTGGGTGGAACTTCCGTTTATTCGGACACACCCCTAACCTATCAAATTAAATTTCACAGGTGACGTATTTCAAGCCGTTAAGTACATGGCCACCGGCTTTGGCCTCCCCTCTTAAGATGGTTATCAATTTTATTCTTATTAGTTACATATCTTTTCATACTGTATATTGTAATTTGGCTTAGTTTTTCCTCACCCCCTCTGTTGCTCACTGCCAAATTGGCGTGTTTTGCATTTACAATAACCCTTTCTCTTTTTCCCCTGGGCTCGCGGCCACCTGAGTCAGTTGCGCTGCTAGACACCTGCCGTAATGGATGCAGTCGTATGATTGAAAGTTTTTAGTGTAATTTCGGGGCAGAGGTGCTCCCCCGTTAACGAAGGATGGAACGGTTTTTTTTGTTATGTTGATATTATTGCGATGCTGATTTTTAAGTGCGGCAAAGAAAAAGTGCTGCCCTCAAAATGCATCTAGGAAAGTGATGTTGATTTCTGTTAAGCAACGAGGAGCAAACCTTTTGTTTCAAAGGATCCTGAAAGTATTTTTGTTGTGTACTCTGTTTGGATATGCGTATTAAATGAGATGACGTCGTGAAGCCTTTTATGTGTTGCTCTATTGATGCCACTTTTAACTAAAGAAGGTTGTCGACATGTTTATTCTAAATAGTTTTATTCTTCATCCTTTCGTCCAAAATTTTCGTCAAATATTTATGTGATCAATTCTTCAATTGTGCTTTTATATGTTCTCAATCCTCCGAAAAAAAACAAGTAGAGGTGAAGAACGTGTGCTTTAAGAGGTGAACATTTTTTCTTTCATCAAATGAAGATATTTGATTCTCATAAAGTTTTTACTTCATTATTTTGCCCATTTTATATATAATTTTTGATTACTCACGGGGCGTTATGAAGAAAGTATTGGTTGGTATCTATGCAATATGAAATATAATATATTTTGTTTTTTTTGAAAGTTCATATTATGAAAGTTGCTCTTTTTCAAGAAGAAATAATATTATATTCTCCTTTTATGTCATGAGAAAATTTATAATTTACATCCTGTTGAGATATCTAAATTATATTATTGACAAAGAATTTTTATTGCTTAGAGATAGCAATTGTTGTGATTAGCATATATTATGATATGGTTTTTCTTATGAAGAGAGAGATTAATATGTACGAGTCAAAATAATATAAATATGTGAAGAAATATTTATTCATAAAAAAAAGTAAAAACAGGTTCTTCATGAAATAAAAATAGTTTTTCTTCAAATTTTGTGTGCATAATAATTTATTGTGCCTATTGTCTGGATTTATTTGTCATCAACATCCAAGGACTTGACAGGTAACCTTTTTACCTTTTCAATTTTATATTTTTTTTTAACTTTATGTTTGACATTTTATGTCATCATGGATAAAGATATTTTTATTGTTTTTTAAGTGAAGTAAGGATGGTCACGTGGGTCGTTTGCAGGCCCCCATTCTCCGCGATGTGCTGTCATTATCACGATCACTTTGGCCTAATTGTGGGTAGAGGCAAATAAAAAGTGCTTTCTCCACTTTCAAATAAACATAACATTATATTTCCTTTGATGCCCTGACCAAAGCGTCAGCTCAAACACAACATTATATTTCTTTTGGAGCCGTGACCAACGCTTGAACATTCTTCATTATTTTTTTTTCAAGTTATTTTTCTTCATATAGTGATTAATGTTTTATATAATTATATTTTGTTGGGTATGGTGCAGTAATCAAATACAATATTTATATTGATCTTGTATTGAAATATTATCTTTTTCTGGAGCAGTGCATTATATATACAACATAATTTATCAATATATTTCTTCTTGCATTATTATAATTTATAACTAATATATGCATTATTTAACGGAGGTACTGGTAAAAATTATTGTTCATGCTAAGATAAATTATTCTTCTTGTCATACATATAATAATTTATGTTTTGAGCCATATTATATATAAATATTTACATAAAATATTTGGGTCTTATATTCTTCATATGATACTAATATGTTAGTATACGTTTTCTTTTTTTTTTTACATATAAAAATGATGTATGAAGTAAATGAAAGTCATCAATATTTTAAATAACGTGTCAATTCTCAAATAAAATCGTCTGTGAACACAATGGCTTCACAAGGATGTGATGTACCCACTGCTCTAAAAATTCACCAATCCATATATAATGCTACACCTCATCCAGCTACAAAATTCACTCCAAATCTTCTTCATTTTGGAAGAGAAATAAATGATATTTATTCCAATTATAAATCTCAAGTTTCATGGAAAATTCTCAACACTGCATATGAAATTCATAAATTGATGGATGTTATTGAAAAAATATACTATCAAGCTTACAAGAATAACGAATCATCCAGACAAAAGGTGTATCAAAAATCCAGAGAAAAATTAAAGTTTTCCAACATCAATGTTAATGACATTGTTTATGTAAAATTTCCTACTGTGTTTAACAAAAGGATACAAGGCCCATACGTGGTGAAGAAAATAATTTCTCCTGTGCTCATTCAAATTCAAGATCCCAATAGTAGTCATGCTTCACCAATGTTGATTCACACTAATCGAATCTTGAAGCTTCAAAAGAGAAATGAAGCACTGCAACATCCTTCAGTTTCTTCAAAAGGTGCATCACATGATCAACCAGCTGTTGATAATGCATCCTCCACTCCTGTGAGGCAACACTCTTCTATTCAAGTTTCAAATCATGATGCAGCTTGTAATACTTCTCCTCAAATTCTTTCTTCTTCTAAATGCCAGCAAACATCTTCATGTTCCAGTAAATCGGTACTGTCACAAGCTCCTCCTGATGGCACTCATACTGGTGCTAAAAGCAAATCCACTCAATATAGAAGTTATGATCTTCGTCCTCGCAATCATAAACTACATAAAAAATAGACTAACTCTCTTTTTCCTTTTACAGGATGACTTTTGCTTTGTAATATATTCAGTCGAAGCTAGCCGCACTGATTGTCCAGCAAGAAGAATCGCTATGTAATTTTTTTTTTCTTTTCTCCAGGCTGCAGGCAGCTGTTATTATTTTTTTTTTATTTTTATTTAAGTCTTCTTCTCCCTGGTACAACTCAACGGTCATCCTCGGGATGTATGTATGAATTTTAATAGTTTTATTAGTTACTGCATTTAACTATAAGTCATAATTCTTACAATATATACATATAATCTCATGTATGCCATACTTTTAAATTTTATAAGGTCTTTAATTACAATAGTTGATAAAAAAATTGAGAAAGAATTTGTCTTTGTTAGAATATGATGTCAGTATTTAAGGTGATTTTTGACAAATGTGCATTATAATAAGAAAAGTGAAATTGTAATTCATATAAGGTAAACATAAAGATGAGTACTCATCAAATTATTTTCTCTATTGTGTCTGCTCTTTACAATGCATGCATGTTGTAACATTTAACCTCTTTTGATAAAAAAAAAAAAAAGAAAAGAAAGTGCATGATAAACTTATATATACTAATATTTCTTCTCTTCTTGGTGAAATATAGAAAGTGAATGACTCACCATAAGTAGTATATAATATTTTTTTTTGTATACTTTTGAGTGTTTATACTTTGGATCCAAAGATGTTTAATGAGTCATTATATATATTTATATAAAGCAAATTCTTGATTTATGACAAATGCAAAAGTGATCACTTACTTAATTTTTTTTAAAAATGTTTGAAAATTTACAAGTAAATATGTTCTAGATATCTTCTATATAGAAATTTTGACACAATTGATTTTTCTTTGTAAGTTGACATTATCAAGTCATATATAAGATTGACATATTCATATAAGTTTCTTCCTTTTTTCGGAATATTAAACATCTTATGTTTTATGTTTATTTTGAATGAAGTATAGTATTAAAGGTATTTGTGCAATTATTGTCAATTTATATTGAAAATGTTTAAGAATATTCCTTTATGAGAGTGTAAAAATTCTCTCTTTGAAAATTATTATATTCACTTTGAAGATATTTTTATTGGAAAATAATATCATGCTTTTATTACCATTCTTTTTGCAACTTATTATTTTATTCTCTGCGAAAGTGTGTTATTGAATAATACTAAGGTTATTCATTTAAGATTTATTGAAAGCTTAAAAGGCTATGTGGTGATATAAGTAAATATTTTTTATGAGAGCCTAACTAATCTCTCTGCACCATTTATATATATATTTTTTATTGTTCAATTTTCAACTTACAAATTCATTCAAGTCATCATGTGCTATTTGAAACCATATATTTTATATATAGTTATAGTATGATTCATATACAGTTATAGTATATTTCATTTTTGTTCACAACTGAGAATATAAATATACATATTATTGTGTAATCAAATATTGTGACATATGCTAAAGCATTCTACTGTTATAGTGCATTTTGCACAGCCTAACAAGAGACTCGTTAAAGTTAAGGACTGTTGCACATAGACATAGACTTTAAATTTTTTTTGATATATATGATAGATACTTCTGGAAGAAACTTTATATACCTTTCATGTTAACATTTACTACAGTTGGTATATTTTCATAAGGATTACTATCATAACAGTAATTATTTTTTTATTATTCAAATATCATGTACAACAATTATGTATATTTTTATAACTATTTCTGATATTTATTTTGTGTAATTATTTAGTATATTTGTACATGTGTTAGAAAATATTGTCTCGATGAAAAATTGTCATTTTTGTCATCTCACCAATATTTTCTTTTGGGGGACCCTGGGTAATATGTGGTGGTTACTCCATAACCCCCCCCATATTTTTAATTTAATTCATTTTATTAGCCATTTTATTTCATATCACCTTCCTTTTTATTAATGTTCTCAATTTAAATTTAATTTCGGTTTCGCTTATTTTCATTTCGTCGCCTGTAATGTTTTCTTTCTTGCTTAGCTTTCGAATGTTCCAAGCCGGTAAAATTCTGTTTGAAATCATTCCTTCCGGTTTTAAATTTGTTCGAGAACATTCTCGCTAGTTCTTTTGGGTGGAACTTCCGTTTATTCGGACACACCCCTAACCTATCAAATTAAATTTCACAGGTGACGTATTTCAAGCCGTTAAGTACATGGCCACCGGCTTTGGCCTCCCCTCTTAAGATGGTTATCAATTTTATTCTTATTAGTTACATATCTTTTCATACTGTATATTGTAATTTGGCTTAGTTTTTCCTCACCCCCTCTGTTGCTCACTGCCAAATTGGCGTGTTTTGCATTTACAATAACCCTTTCTCTTTTTCCCCTGGGCTCGCGGCCACCTGAGTCAGTTGCGCTGCTAGACACCTGCCGTAATGGATGCAGTCGTATGATTGAAAGTTTTTAGTGTAATTTCGGGGCAGAGGTGCTCCCCCGTTAACGAAGGATGGAACGGTTTTTTTTGTTATGTTGATATTATTGCGATGCTGATTTTTAAGTGCGGCAAAGAAAAAGTGCTGCCCTCAAAATGCATCTAGGAAAGTGATGTTGATTTCTGTTAAGCAACGAGGAGCAAACCTTTTGTTTCAAAGGATCCTGAAAGTATTTTTGTTGTGTACTCTGTTTGGATATGCGTATTAAATGAGATGACGTCGTGAAGCCTTTTATGTGTTGCTCTATTGATGCCACTTTTAACTAAAGAAGGTTGTCGACATGTTTATTCTAAATAGTTTTATTCTTCATCCTTTCGTCCAAAATTTTCGTCAAATATTTATGTGATCAATTCTTCAATTGTGCTTTTATATGTTCTCAATCCTCCGAAAAAAAACAAGTAGAGGTGAAGAACGTGTGCTTTAAGAGGTGAACATTTTTTCTTTCATCAAATGAAGATATTTGATTCTCATAAAGTTTTTACTTCATTATTTTGCCCATTTTATATATAATTTTTGATTACTCACGGGGCGTTATGAAGAAAATATTGGTTGGTATCTATGCAATATGAAATATAATATATTTTGTTTTTTTTGAAAGTTCATATTATGAAAGTTGCTCTTTTTCAAGAAGAAATAATATTATATTCTCCTTTTATGTCATGAGAAAATTTATAATTTACATCCTGTTGAGATATCTAAATTATATTATTGACAAAGAATTTTTATTGCTTAGAGATAGCAATTGTTGTGATTAGCATATATTATGATATGGTTTTTCTTATGAAGAGAGAGATTAATATGTACGAGTCAAAATAATATAAATATGTGAAGAAATATTTATTCATAAAAAAAAGTAAAAACAGGTTCTTCATGAAATAAAAATAGTTTTTCTTCAAATTTTGTGTGCATAATAATTTATTGTGCCTATTGTCTGGATTTATTTGTCATCAACATCCAAGGACTTGACAGGTAACCTTTTTACCTTTTCAATTTTATATTTTTTTTTAACTTTATGTTTGACATTTTATGTCATCATGGATAAAGATATTTTTATTGTTTTTTAAGTGAAGTAAGGATGGTCACGTGGGTCGTTTGCAGGCCCCCATTCTCCGCGATGTGCTGTCATTATCACGATCACTTTGGCCTAATTGTGGGTAGAGGCAAATAAAAAGTGCTTTCTCCACTTTCAAATAAACATAACATTATATTTCCTTTGATGCCCTGACCAAAGCGTCAGCTCAAACACAACACCATGTATATCAATTTATCTACAGGGTGAGTCATAAATATCGAAACAATAGGCTATCTCCTTAAATATTGCCCCTAGACCCATACTTCCAATTGCAAAGTTTCATAAAAAAAGGTGAATTTTTTGATAAGATAAGTTGCAACTCCATGGGGGGTATATTTTAAAAAATGCGAAAATTAAATTTTTATACGGCCCCCAGAGGATAAAACATCCAATTAGAAAAATTTTCCTTATTCATTCCTGGACTGAACAAAAAAAATTTCATCTTGATATCTTCAAAACTCAGAAAGTTATGACAATTTTAATAAATCGTGAAGTTTCAAGGGATCAGACACAAATTGAAATGCGTGTAATTGAAGAAACAATGTTGCTGTAATGGGGCCAGGAAACATTTTATTTATTTATTTATAAAGTTGGAATTTTGAATATTTTGTGATGGTTAACCATATAATTTGTAAGCATTATCACATCATAAGACTTCTTAATATTTAAAAAAAAAAAAAAAAAAAAAAAATTGAGTAAATTAAAATTGTTATAACTCAAAATATTATTTGTCGCGTTGAATTTTTTTCTTTTGATTAAACGAAAATGTCTAATTTTCAATTTTAATTCAGCATTTTAAATACTATGTATATAAAAAAAATAAAAGTATTTAAAATAGCAACATTAAAAAAAAGGTAATTTTTGTAAACAAATCACATTTTTAAAAGTAAATTTTCTGAGCTGAAAAGTTACCGTTACCGACGGTTATTGACGTATGTCAGTTTAAAAATGAGAAATACTGAAATACAAACAATTTGATGCAGTAAAGTGCATTTAGTTTTAAGATGGGCAAAGATGGGCTCCTAACGTTTAAATGCTGTATAGTTTCGATTTCAAATTTTGTTTAAGTTTTGCCATTTTCACCTTCTTTAATTACTGTTTAAATGCGTCAGTTGATTTAAACTTTATTTTTTTATCACGTCGATTTCAAATTTTTTCATTGTGCTGTGACTCACAGACAGACATTTCATAAAAACATGTTTTTCGGTATCTTTGAGCCCTAAACCGTGTGAATCCATCGAAAACCGGAATTCAAAATTTTCATGAATCCAATACTTTCTTCTTGTAAAAATAGAAGAAAGCAAAAAATAGCTTTAAAACCTTCATAAATTTTGAAACTGAATACAGTAAAACCTCTAAATAACGGACAAATCAGGAACGCAGAAATTGTCCGCTATTCGGAGGTGTCCGCTATTGGGAAAAACAAAGATATTCAAAAAGTGCTAAGAAACGTTTGACATTTTATTAATTGACTTTTATGTGTCCTAAAACCTCTTTTATATGATTAATCAGAAATTAAAATTATTTTTTAAGCAATGGGGCTAAATAAAACTGTACACACCTTCAGTCACTGTTCATTACATGCTTATGAAAAAACCCTGTTACAAAAGTTAACTTTTGCTTGCGATTACATGTAATTTGTTTTCCAAAGTGACATTATTGGACATTATAGAGTTCCGGTCGGGGAGGGGGATTGCACTTTTTGCTGTTAAAAGCATAAAATCTCAATTTTCCGAGGGGATATTTCAATGCTCTGGAAGATTTCCCTCCTTGGCAACCCCTTCAATTCAACTCTGAACGTGAGGGGGGGGGGATTTTCCCCAGCTCATTTATCACAAAATTCCCTGATAAATTTAGAGGCCTGTTTACTTTTTTTTATTTTTTTGTCCTTAAAAAAATACTTTTTCATCCTTTATCGCCTTAAATAGTGTCCACTATTTGGAATGTTCGTTATTTAGAGGTTAAACAAGCACAAATTTAGGTTTTCAGAATGGGGATTGGACAATAGTCCGTTAAACAGAGGTGTCTGCTATTCGGGAGTGTCCGTTCTAGCGGTTTAACTGTAGTATAAAGTAGATTTTTTAAAATATTTCTATGTAATTTATTAAAATATATTTCCATTGATTCCGCTAATAGAAGAGTCATTTTCGCTATCACTATATTTACTAAACTTATTGCCTGCGCCAATAAGTTTTTAAGACACTTTTGATGAGAGTTTAATTAATATTACTTAATTTGATAACACTTTTAATGAATGTTTAATAATGGTCCGTTTTAATGGTCCGTTCAATGAGTCGTGCCAGTTACGAAGGTGGCTGCAAGGTCGAAATATTGCAGACATCTAGTATATTTATCGAAGTTTAAAGCACAAACCTATACGCTTTTATTTTATATCTAAAAGTTTAAGTGTTGTCTTGGATCGTCATTTAACAATACGTAAATTTATGGTCGATCCCTTAATTGTACTTCAAATGAACTGATTTTGCTGCTCTCAGAGGCATGCTTAAGTGGTGTAAGTCAGGAATTTTGGAAAATTTTGGATATTAATATCTTTCAGGGATTTGCAGATATCGAGATGAAATTTTTTTTGTTCAATTCAGGAAGGGATAAAGAAATTTTTTCTAATTGGAAGTTTTATTCTCTGGGGGCCGTATAAAAATTTAATTTTCGTATTTTTTAAAACAGACCCCCCATGGAGTTGCAACTTATCTTATCAAAAAATTCATCTTTTTTTATGAATTTTTGCAATTGGAAGTATGGGTCTAGGAGCAATATTTAAGGAGATAGCCTATTGTTTCGGTATTTATGACTCACCCTGTATATTCTACAAACATTTTTCAGTAAATTGAAATCAGGTACTGCAAACGTAACTTTTTCTGCTTTTATTTTAAATCCTTCTTTAAAATGTGTTATCTGATATAGGAAAGAGGCGCGCTTGGCAAATTAAGCTTCGAGTCTAATCTCTTTTCCTTGGAGCTATTTTCCTATAATGTGCTCCAAATATAAAGATAGTCTTCACATAATAAATTTTCCTGTAGAAAATTTTCATCTAGCTGCTTTGAGCGATAAAGATATGTATGTAGCAAGTTATGAATAAAAGGAATTTGTTACATTTATGGAAAAAGGAATATGAGTATAGCTATGGATGAATGTCGGATTATTTCAGAGTTTAAGCTTACAGATCGACATATCAATGATATTTTTGTTTAATTTTATTTATTTACTTATTTATTGATTTATTGATGAAGTTTTAATTTCATTTAAAAATATTACCCAGATGATAAGGCTAAATCTTTAATGTTACTTCAAGTGTAAACGGAAACTTATTTTTCAATCATACTTCACAAGATTGTGATATATAAGGTACTGCGCTCAAATGAAAAGAAGACTTTAGTTGTAGTTCGTTGTATAAGTAACAATAGCAATGTGTTAATGTGTCTGCCAAAAGATGGCGTTGTAGTATTCCCTGTGTTACTGCACACTTGAAGGCTTCGTAGAAATATCCCCATTTCAGGAGAGTTTCCGCAGTCGGTTACACGATAGATTCCTCCAAATCAACATAAAGGGCAGTTATTCAAATTCCAGGTTCTGCCACATCATCCTAACAGTCCTGATATGTCCCCGTATGACTCGCATGTCTTCAGCCCCTTAAAAAACCTCTCTAAGATCGGAGATTCTCCTGTGACAAGGAGATGTACGCCATTGTGGAAAACTGGATCCTGCAGCAACTTACGCGTTTCTACACTGTAGATATCCACTCCTTTCCTACGCACTGGGATCAGTGTTACAATTTCCATGGAAAATATGTATAGTTCAACTGTTTCGCAGGCACTGTACTTAAAATTTATTCAAATTTATTCACATATGATTGTTGTCTACTTTCTATTTGCACAACCTTTATATTTAAAAAAATCAAAAGACATTTGTAAACCGCAAAATTATGAAAATTGAGATAGTTTTCAATAAATAGCATTTAAAAGTACATAACCCACTACCTATTTGAACAATAACCTCCACTCGCCCCCCCCCCCCCCAAAAAAAAAACAGAAAATATATTTTAGAAAAATACACGAAATTGACTGTCATGAATGACCACCTACCTTCTCGAGGCTAACAAAAAACGCAGGATACAGTGGTACATCAAACGTGTCTCAATTTTAAGACCATTTGAGTCACGTGGTACTCGAATGTATGAAAGGAGAATCACGTTATTGTAGCTGTATAATGCGAAGGGTAATGCAGCAGCCTGTCTTTATTGTCAGCTTCCACCGTCTTATGTGAGGTCAGTGTTACTCATGAATATGCTTTTGCAGCTTGTAATACATTTTGTGTAAAAATGAATAATTTGTTTCATTAAAATGTACTTATCTGTGTAAAACAAAAATTACCTGCCGAAAATTCCTTTTATCCTTCCAAAACTATTTTTTCTATATCACCAAGATTCCTATAAAAAATATTGGTACTGTTTGGTTATCCCGTCGACCAATTTCGCCAAATCGCAAAACTAATAGCCAAGTTATACATATTAATATAATTACATATAATTTTTTTAAATAACGAAAAAACAAATAATAAGTGCAATATTAATAAAAATACAAGTAAAAAGTTGAAATAAAAATTACTTAATGACGTTTTAAACATCTGTATCGTATTTAATGTGACATTCGTGATTATCCACTATTGGCATTTTATCTTATAGTTTGGCAATATTTTTTTGGTCGACGGGATAACCAAGTAGTACCAATATATCCAAGTTATCCGCTTTTATTATTCTCGCGCAGAGCAAAAATTTAGATATATCGGACGTACTTTATTACTTATATTTTAATATGGACGAAATAACGAGAGACAACAATATAACAAAGAATGTTTCACAAACTTATCTTTCTGTTTTCATCTTACTTAAAGGTATATTATCTAATATAAAAAAGATGCGTTAAAGGGAATTGAAGCTTTCGAGTATAAATCTTTTTCTTCGGAGGAACTTTCCTCCAAAGAACGCGAACGATAAAGTTTATCTTTTATTATAAATTTCTCTGTAGAAAATTTTCATCTAGCTGTTTGAAAAGATAATGATACATAATGTAGAAGATTTAGAATAAAAGGTATTTGATGACATTTACGAGAAACATCAGCATAAGACGCGTAACTCTGTCGAGTTTTTTCTTTTGCATCTGGAAGGGGAAGCCCTGATACGGATTTATACGAGGGTTATTCGGAAAGTAACCTCCGTTTATGAATTTAAAAAAAAAAACTAATGAAAGGAAACATGTTTTATTACTTAAGTATTAAAGACACGTTCTTCAGCTACTTCTCAACATAATTGCCGTATTAATTAAAGCAGTTATCATAACGGTAAATCAGCTTTGAAGTTCCATCGTCAACGACTTCTGCCGCCGGCCTATTCAACTGCGATTATTTTTAAATTCAACTCGCACAACTCTTTCAATCCAAAGAATTTTAACACATTTTTCTATATAATTTGCTGATAAATGTACTACCAAACATGTTTAAAAAAAATAGTGGGTCAAGTAAAATATTACGAGAGCAATTCGGAATTTGTCAATATGAATAAAAGAATACGTTAAAATCCTTTGGATTGAAAGAGTGGTGCGAGTTGAATTTATAAACAATCGCAGTTGAATAGGCCGGCGGCAGAAATCTGGGACGATGGAATTTCAAAGCTGATTTACCGTTATGATAATTATTTTAATTAATGCGGCAATTATGTTAAGAAGTAGCTAAAGAACGTGTCTTTCATACGTAAGTAATAAAACATGTTTCATTTCATCAGTTTTTTTTTAAATTCATAAACGGAGGTTACTTTCCGAATTACCCTCGTATATTTATACCGCCCACTGCTGCGATTCTGGCGGCTTCAGATTTGGCTGAATTCTGTTTTTTAAGACCTACATAAAGGTGACCGAGAGGGACGTTATGCTCTACAGCTGTGGTTTCTTTATCTGAGCGGTTCCTCTTAGGCAAACAAATGAATTATGAACATCTGTGTAATGTACGTAAAGCTACGTATGAATAATGAGTCCATTATCCTATTTGTAATTTTGCGTTTAGAAATAATTTCAAATAATTAGTTATAAAATTTTATAAAGCATAGTTATAAAATTTTTATTTTCTTTCAAACATAGTTAAAAATAAGAACCTAGTATATCTGTCCATCACTCTGATTGCCTATCTGTCTATTTGTAAGCCAGCTAAATTAATTAAGAATGCTAGTCTCTCAGCGATCGAATTCAGGTAATAGTAATTATAAGAATACTTATAATGTTAATTATAAGTTAAATATAAAAAAAAATTCAAGCAATGGAAACATTTTCTTGTGAAAATGATTTTTCCCTTATTATGTGTTTTTTCACAATTTCACCTGTTTAAATTGTTATTACTCATGAAACGTAAAAGATAATTGGTCCAAACTTTGAACCTGCCTTTTTCAATAGTATATTTTAATTTTGATTCAAAAATGTAAAAATATTTTTTAAATATCATTTTTGTAAAAAAATAGTGGGTCATTTTTTTCAAACTTTTCTCTTTGAATATTTTTTATTTTATTTAAATTAATATATTTTTTAAATGCCGAATCAAAATTAAAGCTTATATACTTCTGTTTATTGAAATGAAAAAAAATATATAAAGTTTACAAATAATATTTCAAGTTAGACCAAGAACTACCCCAAATTTTTAATAAAATTTAAATTTCTTTTTAAAAATTTTGAAAGATTTTATCGAGAGATTTTGTTTACAAACTATATAGCTAATCATAACAAAAAAATCCAAAATTTTATTCAATAAATAAAAATTATTTTAAAATATGTCCCGAAACCGATTTAATTATTAAAATCAGGCGTAAAATTTTTATTTTTTAAAAATATAGCAACATTTTTAGGAACATATTTTTAAAGTCCTGAGTAAGAACTTTTAATTTCCGTTTTTGGACGAATTGAATACGAAAATGCCTCATCTATTTCCTTTTAAAATACGGAAGTTGTTTTTCGTTAACTTTTCTATGAGTATCATTCACTGTAGGAATACAATAAAGTCTAATGCTCAGTGAAAATATATACGTATTTTAGTATGATCGCAGATTTAATATTTTATAATATTTTGAAATTTTTGCGATTCATAAATATAGAATAATTTTACAATGTTTGAGTATTTGCATTTTTTAAAATATGCCTGATTAATTAAAAATAAATATTAGTTATAGTACTGTTTTAGATCTGCAGTAAAAACTTTTTCTTTTTCATGAATTTATCACGAAAGTGCAGCATCCATTTCCTTTTAAAATTTGAAAGTTGTTTTCCATTAACGATTCTATGAATATCATTCACTGTAGGAATACAAAAAAGACTACTGCTTAGTGAAAATACATTCTTATGTGATCATAGATTTAATATTTTATATCTATTTTGAAATTTTTGAGATTCATAAAAAAAGAAATAATGTTACAATGTTTGAAAAATTTAAATTTTTTTAAATATGCCTAAATAATTAAAAATAAATGTTAGTTATATGCTCTATAATGATGTTTTTCAGTCTTCAGTAAAAACTTTTAGAAATTTTTTGAATGAATTTAACAGGAAGATGCAGCATTCATTTCTTTTTAAAATACGAAAGTTTTTTCCATTAACGATTCTATGAATATCATTCACTGTAGGAATAGAATAATGTCTAATGTTCGGTGGAAATATATTCTGATGTGATCGCAGATTTAACATTTTATATCTGTTTTGAAGTCTTTGCGATTGAAATAAATAGAAATACCTTTATGATTGAGAAATTTGCACTTGTTTTAAAAGTATGCCTGATTAATTAAAAATAAATATCAGTAATACTACTTATATTCGTTTAATATCAAATATTGAATATTTAATAGCATTAAATTAGGATATATTGCACGGGAAGATAACATTCAGTTACAGTTAGTGGTCAATATTAACTAGTTTTGATGCAAATACATAATTTTCTTTTAAAGAGTTTTCTTTTGGTACAATTTTTATAATTTTTTATTTCTACTACTGCAATAGAAAGTATTTATAATACAAGTGTTTTTCGACTTCCGGTTTTATATGGAGTTACACGTTTTAGGTATCTTTGATCCAAAAAACATACTTATGTATAATGTCTGCATGCGCATATGACCGTGTGTGCTCATTGTACTATTGTCAATTGTACTTAATTATTCATAGAATCAAACCAAATTTCACATGCATGTTTCTGGGTATGGTAGCAAGTATTTTATCCTTCTTCATTATTGTATCATCGAAAGTCTATGAATACATAGAAGAAAAGGTGTAAGTATGAACCCCGCCTTTTTTGTTTTTAACTTAAAATGACTTTCAATTTGAAAAAAACTAGATTTTGTATCTTTATTAACAACTATAACAGGTTTATTAAATGCGAGGGGTTGAAACAATGATTAATATCAATTATTTCAATTAGAAACGAAAATATTGCATAAGATTTTTTTATAAACAGCAGAAAACATTTGGTTATAAATATGGGCCTTATTGAAAAAATAATGACAAAAATAGTTTAGAATGTTTTAAAGCAGGATAAAACAACACAAAACAGCAGATAAATTATATATTGCAGACAAATGTTATTTGCAGAAATTGGAAACATATTTGGCTCTTTCCACCCCGGTACAATCTAAGTGTCCCCAGATTTGGCACACTAGACATTTAATCCACACTTCTTAACGGATATCTCAATAGAACTTTCCATCACAAAAGATGCATGTTGCATCGCTCGAATCTTGTTCATCCTCAAAGTTGATATCAAGAGTAATTTGAGTCTAATGATCAATCATATCGTTTCGCGGTTCGAATTTTCTTTTCCTTTTTTTTCTTTTTTTTTTTTTTTTTTCTTTTTTTTTTTTTTTGAAGGTCTTTGGTTTTTCCATCGTGCCCCCTAGGCTCTTCCCCGAGAAATCTCAATGATGTCTTGGTTTTTGTCAAGTGACTTAGTCAACTGATTCTTGCATGATGATCCGATGACAAGGCAGAATCTTGCAGCTTAATCACAAGTAGTGATTATTTTTACTCATGTTCGAGACAAAAGATGATCGTAAAAACTGCATTTGAAGTCCCGGAAAACAAAGCGATATTTCAGTAGTCTTATCATTTGGCGCAGCTAGAGCTTGATGTGCTTGTGTGCAGGATAACTCGAAGGAGAAGAGACCCATATTTACACTAAAAAAAGGTGCCCATATATACACCTGCCACAACTAAAAATATGACCATTTCAAAGAGTAAAAAAATTAAAAATTAAAAATAACAAGTAAAGATATAAAAATACCTTACGATTTCTGCTTTCCGCATATGAATGTGAAATTATTAATTTCTAGAACTAACTATAAGAAAGTGAAGAGAAAATAATTTCAGATGCCTATCAAAATTTTGCTGTCTTGATCAAACAGCAATTTGCACAATAACTCATACTACATCCGCACTACTTGAAAGAATGATTCCAACTGCTTTCTGTGTCTCATATCAACAAATAACGCCATGTGCAATCCATGCTGCCAATCTACAATACCTCCTATAGCTACTTAGAAAGGGGTGCTAAATGTACATTCGTGCCCGTTTTTACATTTTTTCTTCAATAATTGAGCCTAATTTCTTATATATTTGGCTATAACCAGCAGGTTCTATTTAAATTTAGTGATATTCCACAGGAAGGGGGCGTTGCAATAGCGATATTTATATAATTTTTGTTATTTTATCATCGGTAAGTGTACTGTGCATAGATTTGAACCAAACTTTTTATACATTTTGTTTACTATGGACATTATGTATGAATTGAAATTGTTATAGTTCTCCGGAAGGATGGGGGGTGGGTTAAGATTGTTTTGTGTAGTTTTATTGATTTTTACTTACCCATCATACGTAGTATATGGTAAGTACTGCAATCGTTTTGAAAATTGAAAATTTTTTTATGACGGATTTACACGTTTCAGATACTGGAGATTCCGTAAAACATATTTTTAGAAAAAAAAATTTGCCGTCCGTCCGTCTGTGTGTCTGTCTGTCTGTCTGTAACCGCTCTATCTCCCGAACAAATTGAGATAGAGAGTTGAAATTTTGTATGTGCTTAATATGCAAGAATGGGACGAAGGCTATTTAATATCAAGAAACTGGATTATCCGGAACTATTTTTTTCGGACTCTCGAAAAGTTCGTTCTGATGAAAGGTATACAAAAATTTTCAAAATGTTTTATTTTAAGGAGGGGATGTAAAAGGCAATAAAATAACACAAATTTTGCATAAAGAACGAAGTCGATCAGATTATTAGTTGTCGAGATATTTGCAATCCTGTTTTCCACATTCTTCGATTTTTCATGACCCTGTATTTCATTCAAATTTCAATTCAAAAATATATTTCAATTGGAAATAAGACGCTTAATCCGCCGCAGTAAATTGTTAGTTAATATGATTATTATTTTTGGAGCTATAAGAATGCTTCTTTTACGCAATCCGGTACTACTGGCGTATTTTGGAGTTTTATATAATTTGTCGAAATCGGCTCATCAGCAATTCATTGATAGAGCATTACTATGTATATTAAAACTATTTAAATATGCGTTTAAACTTTATTTTGGAATTGCGAAGCATTTTATAAATAGTTTACATGCGTTTTATTTTCAAATTTTATATTATGCGTATCCATGATGGGTAAGTATTACGGTGGTCCCCCAACGACAAGTTTATACTTGTACATCGCCATCAGTTGCTAATGAAGCGACCTTAAAGTCGGAACCAGGCAATTCCCTGATTTGCAACCAACTAATTTACAACAGAACAACAATAAATGTTTATTTTATTAAATATCCTAATCGAGATTAACTTTTTTTTACTCCAGTTAATAAAATGAAGCAGAAATTTAAGATGGCAATCAAAGTTGAAGTAAAATGAAATAATGACAATGAAATTTATTTATGTTCAACACGTTTTTAAATATTAACGAGTGTGAATAGAAAAAAAATTGTAAATTGGCACAACTAGCTATTTTGTAATATTTAAGACGCTTTTCTCTTTTCAATTCTGTATTTACAGAGGCTCTTTATGGAACTATTCTTCACAAAAACAAAAATTTCTTTCATACTTAATATGAAAAAATGATACGTCCTTCAAGAAATTATAAAAATGTGAAAAGTATTCTTAAATCCATAATTTTTGTCCCATTCACAAAATCACTTTCATGGAAAAAGAAATCCATAAAAATACAAAAAATTCTTTGACAACAAATAAAATACATTTTACAGTGCGCTATTGCATTCCTTTAACGAAAGATAAGACGATTGTGTCTTAAAAATGCATATATCCTAAGATTAATCAAATTTTATGTCAATGGAAAACATATTGCATAAAAATGTGTACTAGGCATTTTCCCATGAATACCATATAACATTGGTGCACAAATGACGCATATTCCTTAATGCTAAAGTATGTTGCTATGAACTTAGCGTGGAGTTGCTGTAATCATTAGGGAAGTTTTGTTTTAAAATGCAAATGTCGCTTTCCATTAACGATTCTATGAATATCATTTCCAATAAAAATACAACAATGCTGAATGCACAGTGAAAATATATTTAGGTACGTTCACAGATTGAAAATGTTGTTTTTTATTTTGAAGTCTTAGTGATGCATAAAAATGAAAATTTTGTTTTCTTGTTTTATTACTTGCATACCTCTATGAATAATCCTCACTGCCATCAAATAAGAAGTATTACAAGTGTTTATTCTTCTCAATAAATCTTTATACTAATGCTACAAATAGGGAAATGTGCGAGAAAGTTTGAATAAATTCAACGTCAAAACGAATTAATTAATGCCTTTGTATCTTTGCATAGAGATGGAATATAAGACAAAAATGAACGTAGGCTGTGTTTCCTTTATTTTATTCAAATACATGTATTAATAATTCAAAACGTCTTAAGATTTTCTCTGACAATCAATGGATAGTTTTCCAATAAAATTTAACCACTTTTATTAGGGGGGCCGGAAAGTATTGTCGTTTTTTCACTTGCCAATGTTTGTTTACCGTTAATCAGATGATTGTGTACTTCAATGTTGTGTCAAAGACATTTTAAGGTTAAAGTGACTTGTTCACTTATAAATAATTAATTCATAATTATATTTTTGCCGGTGTAAAAGAAATGGCGAGTCAAATACTATCAGAGCTTCATATCCGGCATTGTATGCTTTTTGAATTTCACAAGGGTAGTAAAGCTATAGTTGCTACCAAAAACATTTGCGATGTTTATCCAGGTTTATTAGATATTCACAAATGCCAAAAATGGTTTTTCAAATTCGGCTCCGGCAATTTTTATCTTTCTGATTCGCATCGATATGGAAGACCGATATCTTTAGACAATCCTGTGTTAGGGGCAAAAGTGGAGGTAAATCTGTGTCAGACAAACCAGGAACTATCAAGCACTCTTTACCAATCTTGGTCAAACACCCAAGAACATTTGCAACAGATTGGTAAAGTAAACAGAGCTGGTGTATGGGTCCCCTGTAAGATGTCAGAAGAAAACAAAGCTAACCGATCCAGAACATGTAACTTATTCCATCAACGGCGCAATAAAACCCGTTTTTTGACCATTTGATCACTGGAGATAAAAAATGGGTTCTGTGTGATAATCCACTACGCAAAAGGCAGTGACTCTCTTCGAATGAATCGGCATGAAGCCATGTTTACATCCCAAAAGGCGCTTTTTTGTGTTTGGTGGAGTTTTCGCGGCATTACTCATTTTGAAAGGTTGAAACCTGGACAAACTGTGAATGCAGATTTTTATTGTGAACTATAAGTTCGAAAAAATCAATCTTTAATTGAAAAGTGGCCAGAAAATGTCATTTGAAAAGATGTTATTCTGTAGCAGGATGATGTCAGACCGCACTGCGAGAGACAAGCTCTAGAAAAAATTAATGAATTTGAGTAGGAAATTCTGCCTCATCCACCATATTCGCCCGACATTACATCATTAAGATACCATTTATTCCGATCTCTACAACACTTTTTACCTGGTAAAAAATTCGAAAAATTGGATGCTATCTAAAACGCCTTCTTGAGACATTTTGCTCAACAAACAATTGATTTTTATCGTTCCGGTATAGAAATTGATAAAGTTAGATGAGAAAAGGTTGCCGTTAACGGGTATGATTATTTTATTGATTAAATATAAAAACATGTTAAAAATTTCTTTGTTTGAATTTAATGTAAAAAAGTCCTTCCGGCAATGCCGGGAGGAAGAGGTAGCTTTCATATTATATATATAAAACCCCTCCGTGTATGACGATTCCGGGGACAACCCATCCACGAGAAAAAGAAACTTATTGCAACTGCGTCCACGTTAGGCTTAATTATTCCGAGCTGTTCACAAATATTCTAATTGTTCAACTTATGAAAATATACATGTGAAAGATTTATTTATTACTCACTTTCTTTAAAACCTACAAAAACTATTTAATTATAATGTTTAAGTTCTAAATAAAACAACCAGCATTTACGGAAATTTTTTTTGAGTTTTTTTTTTTGAGTGAGCAATGCTTTGAGGTCTATAGCTACAAATGGCTGTTACCTCGAATGATCCATAAACCACAGAAACAAGTACAGAACACTTTATTATTACAAGAAATCCAGTACATACATTTTAATACACATCACAGGGACAACACCCGCACACCCATGCCGCTAGCTGGACTCGAACCAGGGTCCAGCGGTGTGGGAGGAGCTCACGCTACCGACCACGCCACTGGATCGGCAATTACGGAAAAAACAAACCAAACAAACAATGTAAGCAAATCAATACTGTTGCCATTCAAGAATGACAAATTCCGTGATTGAATCTTTAGAATGACTCCTTTGTAACATCACGACTCTGGAATGATCGGGCGTGTTCGGGATCTATGCGCGCTGAGGAGTCAGGTACGTGGATTGGATCTTACAGCGGAATAGTACTCGGTAAAAGCTCCTGAGCTTGCGCGCGAAGCGCGTGTATCGCCCGAACACGTTCATTGTTTACTCTTTATTGTTGACATTTGTTTTCGATTTTATAGAGTGTTTTCTTTTAAGTATTAGCTAAAAAATGGGCCAAAATAGGAAATTTTTTTATACATTTTAGATATTTTTATTATTTTCTCTCAGTATTTCTCGATATTTTTTGGCTGTAGTTTCACAATATAATCTTTTATAATTGATTTTTTTGCCTTACTTTATTCTTTTAAAATTTGTGTATTTACGATTTGTTCATTACAAACCCCATCATCCACCAGACAGTTTTGTTATAGTTTTAAATGTAAATTTCTGTTAAAATTATTTTTTTTAATAGATTTTTTTTTCTCCATGTTTAATCGCTGTATTTTTAAAAATTGTTTAAGCCTAAAGTGGCTGATTGACCACAGTTGTATATTGTAATTTTTTATCATCCTTTTAAAAATGCAAACACGTCATTTTGACGGGCTGTCTTCTAGTACTTATATATTTATTTATTTATTTTAAGGTAAGTTACATTGTTCAAAAATACTAAGCTCAAATTAGTGGAAATAATCTTATAAAATTAGTGATTTTATAAAATTGAAACTAGTTTTTGTCAAGACTGAATATTAATAGGAATTTTTAGAAATTAGTCATCTTTTATTCAACCTGGTTTTATTTTAAGCGATTTAGAGAGTCACCAAATTCCACGATATCATAAAGTGTATGCCATTTTAAAGCAACATTGTGGATCGTTCAGATCAGACCGTTTCAAAATGTCAGCCATAAGCAAAATTCAAAGTGCTATAACTCAGTCATTTTTTAAAATATAGACAAAATAAAAAGTGTTCTGGAATTTTTGTTTTAAGTTCTAACACGTAAAAGAAAAATATTTCTCAATTTTTAATTTTTTCGCATTCAATTTTAAATTTTAAATTTAAAAAAAAATTTAAAATGGCCACCATTTTGAAATAAAATGGTGGATGATGCTGGCCAACGAACTCGGTCGAGACATTTGTATGTACTATGTACATCCCAAGTTTAATTGAAATCGGTTCATAAATACGCGTGTTATCACGTGACAAAAATCAGATCGTTTCAAAATGTCAGACATAAGAAAAATTCAAAGTGCTATAACTCAATCATTTTGTAAGATATAGACAAAATAAAAAGTGTTCTGGAATCGTTGTTTTAAGTTCTAACACGTAAAAGAAAAATATTTTTCAAATTTTGATTTTTTCGCATTTAATTTAAAATTTTAAAAAAATTTAAAATTTTTAAATGGCCACCATTTTGAAACAAAAGGGCGGATGATGCTGGCTAACGAACTCGGTCGAGATATTTGTATGTTCTATGTACATACCAAGTTTCATTGAAATCGGTTCATAAATACGCGTGTTATCACGTGACAAAAATCAGATCGTTTCAAAATGTCAGCCATAAGAAAAATTCAAAGTGCTATAACTCAATCATTTTTTAAGATATAGACAAAATAAAAAATGTTCTGGAATCTATGTTTTAAGTTCTAACACGTAAAATGAAAATATTTTTCAACTTTTAATTTTTTCGCATTTAATTTTAAATTTTAAATTTTTTAAAAAATTTAAAATGGCTGCCATTTTGAAACAAAATGGCGGATGATGCTGACCAACGAACTCGGTCGAGACATTTGTATGTACTATGTACATACCAAGTTTCATTCAAATCGGTTCATAAATACGTTAGTTATCGCATGACAAAAATCAGATATATATATATATATATATATATATGGTTATATATATATATATATATATATATGTCAACATTTGAACGGAGGGTGGTTTTGGGGTCTGGGGGTCATGATCGGTGAAAATATACCAAAATTTTCCGGAAGTGCTTTCCTCCGGACGGCTGCAATAGGTAGCTTTTTACTTTTTGTAATGAAAGCTACCTAAAAAACGACATTACTTTCCGGTCCCCCTAATATTTATCTCGTTGAAGGAAAATAAAAACTGGAATAACAATTTATTCTTAATTAATTTCCATTTGAAATATTATCACGCAAATATATATATATATATGAATATGAAATCACATTTGAAAGAAAAAAACGGTTATATAATTTCCTATATTTCTTAATAGTATAAGATGCATTAAACTGAGCGAGTACGAAAGCATCCGAATATGACGTCATATATGGAAGATAAAACAAATATGCTTTGATGTTGAAATAAAAAGGTCTTGATTTATGATGTCAATTTTTATTATAAGGTGGTCTGGTGTAATAACGCCAGGCGGGGTAATAACGCCCAGTGCTAATATTACGCATAATTATGAAATAATCTGGTAAATGACATGCATGTGCTCTGCGCAGAAGGGTTTTGAGTCATATAAATCGCAAAAAACAGCTGAAAGTTAATTTGTTCTATTTGTAGGCCTTATTGCTTTTACAAGCAACCAAAATTAACGCTTGATCTTAAATTTACGATGTACGTTTTGTGATGTGAAGACTATTTTTCTTATCCGGAAATACTTTGTTTATTACATAAATATATAGTGCATTTGATGTACTTTCAAAATGTTGTAGAAGATTTTGGATATATTCTCGAGGTAATTTGTAGTTTAAAATGGAGTGCGCAATAAGTATATCGGGGTAATAACGCCAATCCTGGGCATTAATGCCCCGGTTGATTCCCAACAGTGGCCGAACTACATCCTAAATACTGATTAAGATAAACACAGTTAAAAATGTCAAATATTTCTAATAATTCTGTTTAAATGGTCTTTTTTTAAGCAAAACGTAGCTTAGAATATGATATTCTTTTGCCTCTTCCCCCCCCCACACCACACCTTTATTTTTCTTACACATTCACAAAAAATTGAACATTTTCAATAGCTTAGGATGCAATTTGTCAATTTCTAGAGTTGTAGAGTTGGTATTTTTAGAATTGGGCAATCTATATGCCATTGTTCCATCTTATTTTATAGTTTTATTTCATGGCGTTATTACCCATATAGGTAGGTAATAACGCCAAATAGCATTGGTCAAGAAATCACGTCAATACATTTTATGAATACATATCTGTTAAATTATATTTTTATATAGATAGTCAATGAGTTGCTGTATCAAATCCTATATTTGTTTGAAAAATACAATCTAAAACTAAGCCGTGAAAATTGGTAGAACTTTAACGTGGCGTTATTACCCCAGGACACCTTATAAAAAATTTTACTATCAGTGCTTCACAGTTTGTAGACTTAATAAAGTTTTAATAAAAGTCCAGGCATAAATTAAAAATCAAAATAAAGTTTTAGTTTTAAATTTATGACTGGAATAAATTTAATAAAAAACAGTTTAAAAAGAAAATAGATAGTAATATAATAAACCGCAAAATTATGCATGTCAAAATTGAGGCCATGGCTAGCAGGAAATAGATATTTTTATTCTTTAAAGCCATAAAATTAACTAAATTCATAGAACAGCAACTAAAAAAAATAATAAGTAAACGAGCTTTTATTTTTATAGATATTAATTTCAGAAAATATAAATATTTTTTTTAAAATGAAAATTTGCATTTTTGCTGTTACAAAAATAAGGAACAATATGAACGTTGAAGAAAAAAAAATTGCCCTGATATTACATCGCGGTGCTTAAGGTGTACCAACGTAGTGTGGGAAGCTGTATCGCGTAACTTTTATCTAAAATAGAAATGGAACATAAACGTGAATTTCGAAACAGACCACGATCTAAAAATGTATAATTTGGAAGCTTTAATGGAGACCCGATAATCATGCTAGAGTGTGAAACGCGAAGTTAAATAAAGCCTTGCGAAACAGGGAGCATAGAGCATCCAAATAAATTTGGTTGTCCCATATTTTGATGTCATTTCAACGATTAGAGTAGGTAGATGAAGAAGAATGTAGACTGTAGAGGTAGCATGGTACTACCGAGAATAAAAAGGCACAGCATAAATTAGCCAAGCCTTTCGAACAATATCAAAATTGATCGCGAAAAAAAGAAAGAAAAAAAAAAGAAAGATGTATTCTTTTAGGATTAACATGTACGTAAATCTCATTAGAAATACAGCACATACTTCATAAAATTAATATCAAATATTATTTAGAATGAAAAAAATAATTTTTGCTGTAACTCTAGTGAATCTATTTGCTAGTAATGTACTTTTCTTTTTCATTTATTCTGCCAGACAATTAACAACAGACTTTTAACGGCGATTATCTTAAAATAGTTGGCGATAGAAATACATTTTTTTAAAATTTATAAAAAGAAATAGAATTAGATACAGATTTTAGGCATGCTATTTTTTAAATGACAACATATACATATAAAGTTACGAAATATATTTATATTATATGCTGTTCGTTGCCTATGAGTTGATATCCAGTGAAATATATATATATATATATATATATATATATACCCTGCGCCTGGCGTTGCAAAGGTTAGAAAAAAGCCGGTTTAAACCCGGGAATAAACCAGGATTTTAGGAATAAACCTGGAAAAAACCCGGGATTTTTAGGAATAATTTGGTTTTTTGGGAATAAACCCGGGAATAAACCTAGTCTATTGGAAAAAAACCCAGGAATAAACCGACTTTTTTCAACTCTACCTGCGCCTAACAGGAATATTTAAAGCAAACCCAAACCTTTACGACCAAAACTTGGTGAGTTGTGATACTATGAATTTTATGAAATTTTAGAGCTCTTGAAATATGATAGATAGAATTGAGTGTAATATTAAAATTTAATTTCGTTTTTCAACACATTTATCAGAAACGGATTTCGAAACAATGGTTTCGACAAAATGATTGATAAAGATTCAACCTAGTCTTTACACTGTTAAAAATTTTGCTCTACTTTGAACCGAATTTTGGTGCTAAGCAGCTGCCACGATAAGATGGTGAAATCTGGTACCAACATTTGGAGGTTCCTGTTTCAACCTCGTTCCAACACTTCGAAATACAGTCGAGTCTCTCTTCAACGTAACTCCTTACATCGAATTTCTCTATATAACGAATTTTTAGCAGAATTTTCCCTTTTCGCATGATTACATTAAAAATAGTCTTTATATAGCGAAATATCTATCTGCATATAACGAAATTTTCATAAATTGGTCTTAATTTACTCAGTTTTAAAAGGCTTCGAAATCATATGGAATCAATTTCCAATTACTTATTTTTGATTTATCGTCAGTGCTGAGTTTTTTTTTATATTACTTTTCTCCTTGTTCTTTAAATCCAACGAATTCATCCCATCCCCCCACACACCTTTCCACATCCTTCTCAAACCGGATTGGATTGATGCACATGTAAGAGAGGAATCAATGAGAGGCACATAAGAGAGACTTTCAAATGGAGGAAAATGTTAACTACAATTTTTCATTCCTTGCTAAAATTTGAGCATTTTTTTTAGAGCGCAACAATTTTAAAATCAAATCAACAAAAAATCACAGATTTCTTCCTCTTATATTAATACAAGTCTTCCTTATTTGATTTTCATTAAGCTTTCAAATAAATGTCTGTTCTCTTTTTTGAAACATCTTAAATAATTAAGAAATAAAATGTTAGGTTAATATTTACTTTTAAACATTTCAAATTCTTAATTAAAAAGATCAAAAATAGTATTTGTTCAAATTTCACACAGTAAATACGATTTTTTACATCATTCTCTATACAACGAATTTCTCTATATAACGAATTTTTTTACTGAAACGGTGGATTTCGTTATATAGGGACTCAACTGTATGTTTCAACAGGAGCTGCAAATATTGGTTCAAGATTTCACCATCTTTCACCAGTGGCAGCTATTGAGTATCAAACTTTGATTCAAACTAGTACCAGATTTTTAACAGTGTTCAAAGATACTACGACAATATGTTTATCAGAGCACCGGTTGCCTTTATAAGGTTTCCAGATTATTTACCAATAAATATTTTTTAAATATTTGTATTTTGTGTGAAATTAAATACAGTCTAAGAAAAAATGACAAAATTTTTGCACAAAGAACAGTTTTTCTGATAAAAAAAAAACTGTTAATAATTATTCAAGGAAAATAATGTAGTCGGAATTAATGATAAAACACATTCTTTCAGTCAACAATGCATCGTTTTAGGAACACGAGTATAATCGTGACTGGTTAACAAAGTGTTAACCTGTAGACAACTCCTTATTATAATGATATACATTGTAAAAAAAAAAAAATTCAAGAGGTTACTAAAAATTTTTTAGTAAATTTGTATTCCACAGAATTTTTTAGTAACCATTACAAATATTTTTTTTTGCAAGTGAAACAAACATTTTTTTTGTAAACTGAACAAGAGAATTTTTTGTATAACTAAGTTAAAAATTTTTAGTATGAGCCACCAAGCAAATTTTAGTAACAGCTCCAAAATTATTTTTAGTAACCATTACGTGTGCCCGAAGGGCAGGAGCTTCGTTCGAACTGCATCCAGTGGGTAAAAAGACAGACTATTGAAGCGAAGATTTTCGTCAAAGCCGCAATAGATGGTAGCACCAAACATTGCTATCTGCCCTATTCTGACATGTTTCTAAAGGGGAGGGAAAGTCAAGAGATCTTTAACCATGGTAACTGCTACAACAGGATTTTCATAATCCCTTTATTTAACGAGTACTTACATTGCATATATTCGGTGCATATTTGGTGGTATACAGCATCAAACCCGGGTACTTTAAGCCTGGAATTCGGTTCTATGACCACTAGTCTATCACGGCCACACCAAGTGACTTTTAGTAATAGCTTTTAAAAATGTAAAACTATTAACTCTATTCGTTGTTAGCTTTTTTCTAGTAATTCTTACAGATTCCTTGTAACCGAGTAAGATTACTAAAAATACAAAGATCACTAAAATTTTTTCAGTAGATCGACCTTTTTCTTACAGTGTATTTAAAAGCTGTATTTGATTTCTATATTATTTGTAAATGGGAGTATTTTTTAAAATACATGTTTAATTTTATGAGCAGTGTTAAAATCTTACTCACAATTCATCAGCTTCCAAAATGTAAAATATTAAATTCTGCATACATTTTAGAAAATTTTTGAGAACTGAAAGAAAAAAGAGACATCCTTAAAGAAGAGTAAACAGAAAAAAAGAGTTGAAAATATTAATTTTCTGAGGAGATATTTTAAATATACGAATGCATCAAACATCCACAGATTTAAAATATCTCCTTAGGAAATTGATATTCTCAACTCTTTTTTATGTTTACTTTCCTTTAAGGATGCCTCTTTTTTTCTTTTAGTTCTCAAAATATTTCTAAGATACATGTTTAATTTTATGTGTAGTGCTAAAATCTTACTCACTGTTCATCAGCTTTTAAAATGTAAAATGTTAAATTAAGCATATATTTTAGAAATATTTTGAGAACTAAAAAAGAGATATCCTTTAAGAAAAGTAGATAGGAAAAAAAAAGAGTTAAAATATTATTTTCTTAAAGAACATATTTTAAATATACGGATGCATCAAACATCCACTGATTTTAAATATCTCCTCAGGAAATTAATATTTTTAATTCCTTTTTACTGTTTACTCTCCTTTAAGGATGTCTCTTTTATTCTTTTAAATCTCAAAATATTTCTAAAATACATGTTTAATTTTATGTACAGTGTTAAAATCTTACTCACAATTCATCAGTTTTCAAAATGTAAAATATTAATTCTGCATACATTTTAGAAAATTTTTGAGAACTAAAATGAAAAAAGAGACATCCTTAAAGAAGAGTAATCAGAAAAAAAGAGTTGAAAATATTAATTTCCTGAGGAGATATTTAAAATCAGTGGATGTTTGATGCATCCGTATATTTAAAATATCTTCTTTAAGAAAATAATATTTTAACTCTTTTTTTTCTTGTCTACTTTTCTTAAAGGATATCTCTTTTTTAGTTCTCAAAATATTTCTAAAATATACGCTTAATTTAACATTTTACATTTTAAAAGCTGATGAACAGTGAGTAAGATAAAATTACATAACACATATACACATAAAACACTACACATAAAATTAAACATGTATCTTATAAATATTTTGAGAACTAAAAGAAAAAAAGAGGCATCCTTAAAGGAAAGTAAACAGAAAAAAGTCCTTCCGGCAATGCCGGGAGGAAGAGGTAGCTTTCATATTATATATATAAAACCCCTCCGTGTATGACGATTCCGGGGACAACCCATCCACGAGAAAAAGAAACTTATTGCAACTGCGTCCACGTTAGGCTTAATTATTCCGAGCTGTTCACAAATATTCTAATTGTTCAACTTATGAAAATATACATGTGAAAGATTTATTTATTACTCACTTTCTTTAAAACCTACAAAAACTATTTAATTATAATGTTTAAGTTCTAAATAAAACAACCAGCATTTACGGAAATTTTTTTTGAGTTTTTTTTTTTGAGTGAGCAATGCTTTGAGGTCTATAGCTACAAATGGCTGTTACCTCGAATGATCCATAAACCACAGAAACAAGTACAGAACACTTTATTATTACAAGAAATCCAGTACATACATTTTAATACACATCACAGGGACAACACCCGCACACCCATGCCGCTAGCTGGACTCGAACCAGGGTCCAGCGGTGTGGGAGGAGCTCACGCTACCGACCACGCCACTGGATCGGCAATTACGGAAAAAACAAACCAAACAAACAATGTAAGCAAATCAATACTGTTGCCATTCAAGAATGACAAATTCCGTGATTGAATCTTTAGAATGACTCCTTTGTAACATCACGACTCTGGAATGATCGGGCGTGTTCGGGATCTATGCGCGCTGAGGAGTCAGGTACGTGGATTGGATCTTACAGCGGAATAGTACTCGGTAAAAGCTCCTGAGCTTGCGCGCGAAGCGCGTGTATCGCCCGAACACGTTCATTGTTTACTCTTTATTGTTGACATTTGTTTTCGATTTTATAGAGTGTTTTCTTTTAAGTATTAGCTAAAAAATGGGCCAAAATAGGAAATTTTTTTATACATTTTAGATATTTTTATTATTTTCTCTCAGTATTTCTCGATATTTTTTGGCTGTAGTTTCACAATATAATCTTTTATAATTGATTTTTTTGCCTTACTTTATTCTTTTAAAATTTGTGTATTTACGATTTGTTCATTACAAACCCCATCATCCACCAGACAGTTTTGTTATAGTTTTAAATGTAAATTTCTGTTAAAATTATTTTTTTTAATAGATTTTTTTTTCTCCATGTTTAATCGCTGTATTTTTAAAAATTGTTTAAGCCTAAAGTGGCTGATTGACCACAGTTGTATATTGTAATTTTTTATCATCCTTTTAAAAATGCAAACACGTCATTTTGACGGGCTGTCTTCTAGTACTTATATATTTATTTATTTATTTTAAGGTAAGTTACATTGTTCAAAAATACTAAGCTCAAATTAGTGGAAATAATCTTATAAAATTAGTGATTTTATAAAATTGAAACTAGTTTTTGTCAAGACTGAATATTAATAGGAATTTTTAGAAATTAGTCATCTTTTATTCAACCTGGTTTTATTTTAAGCGATTTAGAGAGTCACCAAATTCCACGATATCATAAAGTGTATGCCATTTTAAAGCAACATTGTGGATCGTTCAGATCAGACCGTTTCAAAATGTCAGCCATAAGCAAAATTCAAAGTGCTATAACTCAGTCATTTTTTAAAATATAGACAAAATAAAAAGTGTTCTGGAATTTTTGTTTTAAGTTCTAACACGTAAAAGAAAAATATTTCTCAATTTTTAATTTTTTCGCATTCAATTTTAAATTTTAAATTTAAAAAAAAATTTAAAATGGCCACCATTTTGAAATAAAATGGTGGATGATGCTGGCCAACGAACTCGGTCGAGACATTTGTATGTACTATGTACATCCCAAGTTTAATTGAAATCGGTTCATAAATACGCGTGTTATCACGTGACAAAAATCAGATCGTTTCAAAATGTCAGACATAAGAAAAATTCAAAGTGCTATAACTCAATCATTTTGTAAGATATAGACAAAATAAAAAGTGTTCTGGAATCGTTGTTTTAAGTTCTAACACGTAAAAGAAAAATATTTTTCAAATTTTGATTTTTTCGCATTTAATTTAAAATTTTAAAAAAATTTTAAATTTTTAAATGGCCACCATTTTGAAACAAAAGGGCGGATGATGCTGGCTAACGAACTCGGTCGAGATATTTGTATGTTCTATGTACATACCAAGTTTCATTGAAATCGGTTCATAAATACGCGTGTTATCACGTGACAAAAATCAGATCGTTTCAAAATGTCAGCCATAAGAAAAATTCAAAGTGCTATAACTCAATCATTTTTTAAGATATAGACAAAATAAAAAATGTTCTGGAATCTATGTTTTAAGTTCTAACACGTAAAATGAAAATATTTTTCAACTTTTAATTTTTTCGCATTTAATTTTAAATTTTAAATTTTTTAAAAAATTTAAAATGGCTGCCATTTTGAAACAAAATGGCGGATGATGCTGACCAACGAACTCGGTCGAGACATTTGTATGTACTATGTACATACCAAGTTTCATTCAAATCGGTTCATAAATACGTTAGTTATCGCATGACAAAAATCAGATATATATATATATATATATATATATGGTTATATATATATATATATATATATATGTCAACATTTGAACGGAGGGTGGTTTTGGGGTCTGGGGGTCATGATCGGTGAAAATATACCAAAATTTTCCGGAAGTGCTTTCCTCCGGACGGCTGCAATAGGTAGCTTTTTACTTTTTGTAATGAAAGCTACCTAAAAGAGTTGAAAATATTAATTTCCTAAGGAGATATTTTAAATCTGTGGATGTTTGATGTATTCGTATATTTAAAATATCTCCTCAGAAAATTAATATTTTCAACTCTTTTTTTCTGTTTACTGTTCTTTAAGGATGTCTCTTTTTTTCTTTCAGTTCTCAAAAATTTTCTAAAATGTATGCAGAATTTAATATTTTACATTTTGAAAACTGATGAATTGTGAGTAAGATTTTAACACTGTACATAAAATTAAACATGTATTTTAGAAATATTTTGAGATTTAAAAGAATAAAAGAGACATCCTTAAAGGAGAGTAAACAGTAAAAAGGAATTAAAAATATTAATTTCCTGAGGCGATGTTTTAAATCTGTGGATGTTTGATGTATTCGTATATTTAAAATATCTCCTCAAGAAATTAATATTTTCAACTCTTTTTTTCTGTATATTCTTCTTAAAGGATATCTCTTTTTTATTTCTAAAAATATTTCTAAAATATATGCAGAATTTAATATTTTTTGTTTTAAACGCTGATGAACTGTGAGTAAGACTTTTACTGCACACATAAAACTAAGCAATGAGTCAAAAACCACTGTATTAATACTAGTGTCTTTGATGGAAATTTACACCTTGTTATCAAATCAAATTATACAAATAAATACTTAAAAGGTGTTTCAAAAATATATATATTATTTATTTATTTTACCTGAGATCTTTCGAATGCCCACGCATTCATTTTCAAAGGAATATAAAAGACGATAGTTAATTAGAAATAGAAAACAAAAAAAGCAAAACAAACACAAAAACAGTACGCGTGTACAAACAAAGTCACGATGAATTCATCGAAACACCAAGATTATTGTACCAGAGTGTGACAATGTTATATGAAATGACGTCATTACAAACAGAATCTTTGTTAAGTATTTCTTTAAAAGGAGTAAACAGAAAAAAGGAATTAAAAATATTAATTTCCTGAGGAGATATTTTACATATAACAATGCTTCAAACACACATAGACTTAACATTATGGAGAGAAATTCTGAAACTAAGAGCCGAGCACTTTTAACCTACTATGAAATACCCTGTATATTATTTCATCATTAATATTGCTTAAATTTTAAATTTTAAACTCACAAATAATTTTTTTTCTATTGAAAACAATTAATTTCAAGGTGATATCTAACAGAAAATAGAAAAAAAGTAAATTAACGTATTGCTATACTCTTTTAAAAAGATTATTAAACTATAATTATTTATTTTTATTATTACGTTCATACAAGAAAAACTTCCAAGGTTAATCTAAAAGTTAAAATAAATTCATAAAAAATAAACACAATAGAAAATAACATGCAAAAGAGAGTTTTTCATCCATATTCTACCCATTTCTAAATTTACATTGTTGTTAATGAGTTGATTAGAAAACTGTTTAAAGGCATCTCTAATATTTTTCCTTTCGGATGTTGCTAATGATACCCATTTTATCATCTTTCTATTAAACTTACATTCTAGAGTATTCATATAATTTTTTAAAGGCATAGAGACGTAACTTATCGTTCTGTGTTTTTACTTTTTTAATAATAGCTTAAGGAATATTTGTATCATTTTATTTACTTTCTATGAAAAATTTTGAAAAATCTGTATTTAAACTAAGCGAAGTTCTTACAAACTGACTTAAGTGAAAAACTTTTCACTTTACACTGCCCCTTATTGTAATAATATATTTAAATGTTGTACTTGATTTCTATAATATTTATAAATGGGAATATGTTTCAATTACCAGATTTTTAAAGAATACTTGCAATTACTTAGTCTCTAATGCAATTACTTAGTCTCCGTGTGCATTATTTCATCATTAATATTGCTTAAATTTTAAATTTTAAAGTCCCAGATAATTTGGTTTTCTATTGAAAACAATTTAATTCAAGGCGATATCTAACAGGAAATAGAAAAAAAGTAAATTATCATATTATTATACTCTTTTAAATCGAACATTTAACTTTAATTACTTCTTTTACATATTAAGTTCATACAAGAAAAACTTCCAAGGTTAATTTAAAAGTTAAAATAAATACATAAAAAAGGAACACAATAAAAAATAATAACATGCAAAAGAGAGTTTTTCATCCATCTTTTTTTTCTTCTAAATTTATATTGTTGTTAATGAGTTGATTAGAAAACTGATAAAAGACATCATTAATATTTTTCCTTTCGGATGTTGCTAATGATACATATTTTATCATCTTTCTATTAAAATTTATTCAAGAGTACTCATATGCGTTTTTAAAGGCTTAGAAACAAAACTTATATTTCTTTTATTTTTTTGCGATTTTTTTATATAATAGTTAGAGTATTTGCATAATTTTATCTACTTTCTATGAAAAAGTTTGAAAATTCTGCATTTAAATTATGCAAAGCTGCTACAAATTGACATAAGTTAAAAACTTTTCTCTTTCGGATGTATATAATTGTGAATATTTTATCTAATCCTAATGTATTAATCACTCTCCTTCTGTAACTTTTAATGCGTGAGGAGCTTAGGTTACTTTAATTTAGTGGTGCTGAAATTTATTGTTTGTTATTAGCCCCTTCAAAAATTCTTATGAAAATTTTCAAAAGAATAAAAATATACTTTTATAATATTGAGATACTTTTTCCCACTGGCAAATCTCAGTATTTTCAGACAAAGCGTAAAGTTGACCACTGTTACTGCCCACATAGTTCAGTTTTTATATTTGAAACCTTCTATATTCTGCTTATATTTGAGGGTTTTTTTTTATCATTCTTTTGTCCATTGTTTACTGAATGAGACCTGTATTCTATTCATAGTATTATGTGTTGCATGAGCAAATTTGTCCGCATAAAACAACTCTGATATTTTATAGACAGATCGTGAGGTAGACAACTACTGGGAAGCCCCTAAATACTATTTATATGGTTCAGTTTTTACATTTGAAACCTTTTATAATCTACTTATATATGTGTTTTTACTTTTGTAATATTTTTTGACTAATATTTACTGAATTAGACCGATATTCTATCCGTACTATTATAAATTGCACGAACAAACTTGTCCTCATAAAACAACTTTGATTTTCATAGAATGATCAAGAAATTGACAACTAATAGGAAATCCCTAAATACTACTCACATGATTCAGCTTTTACGTTTGGAACCTTTTATATTCTATTTATATTTGTAATTTTATTTTTTAACACTTATTTGGCTAGTATTTACCGAAAGAAATCTATATTTTATTCGTACTTTTATAAATAAAAGATAAAACCTTTTCGCATCAAACAATTGTGATTTGGAATCACATGCACAATGGACTCACTATTCTGAATACACATGGGACCAAAAATGTTCAGATATTGCGGGTGTTCATTATAAAAGGCGTTTGGCATTACAACTATGTATTAGTTTACAGATATTCTACACACCAGGTGTACAGAAAATTTACACCTGGTTAGCCATGCCAATGTGTGATGTAAAACTAAATTAAGCCACTTTTATACGTACATCTCATATTTGTTTATTAAAAAAGTTAAAAAAAACCTCATACAATTATATATACAATACATTACTTTAAGGCATAATATGTATATTACTTAAAAAGGTAAGAAAAATCATGCGTTAAGCATAGATTATGAAGCACTTTCCAACACTTCATGAAATCTTTTAAAAAACTTTGTTAATTAGGGAAATAAGGGTATATAGCTAAATATGTATTCCAATACTTTTGAACAGCCCTGTATTTGATCTGTCTGTTGATATACATATTATAAAATGGGAAAATTTAGTTTAGCAAGAAAAAAGTTTTAAATTGCTTTTTGAGCAATTTGTAATAACAAATGGGAAACATACTTGAAAACTTTTGTTCAGCCCTGTAGTTTGACTTGTACCTTTATTACACGTCAATAAGAAGCTAAAATTCATTTTAAACTAAAACTCTTAAAACAACTGAAATCACATTGTTATAAATTATCATTCATAGGTGTCCATGTACATAATTCTTTGCGTGGCCCTCTGCAAACATTTCTTTGTAAATTGAATGGAGTTCAGCGTAAAAATGTATACCTTATTTAAGAACCACCTTTAAGTAATTTACGCTCATACTCAGTAACGTTAGTGAGCTCTTTTGGATAGTCCTGTATATCAACTATAATATTTATACACACCCTTATAATGTACAAAGATTTAGTGAAACTTAAATGAGTATATATGAAAATTAAAATGTATTATATCCATCCATCAGCCATCATTGGAAACATATACAATCCGTCGGAAGGAATATAGTATTTGAAATCTTTCGTGTGTCCCTTTTTTTCGTGTGTCCCGTCGTGTTCTCTTTTTTTTGTATTGCGTATGCGTTTTAATATGTGAATCGAGATTTAACTAATTCTCGCATATTAGCCATGAACTCGATGAGGTGATTGTTTGTGCTGCCACATCCCGGTCTACAATGTTTCTTTTTTTTCTACAAATGTTCTTAAAAACGTGTGTAATATGCATTTAATATGGATCATGTACATGGCTCCCGCTTTAAAATTTATCAAAAAAGCATTAAGTTTAAATTTTTTCGTACTTTTTTAGGGTTCCGTACTTATAAAGTGAAAATGAAATAATTATAAGATCACTTCCATGTCTGTCTGTCCGTATATCACAGCCATTTACTCATAAACTATGAAATGTGGAAAGTTCAAATTGGGGGAAGTAATAAAGACTATTGACCCACTTATTTACAGATTATTAAGCATTTACATATATATCTAGGTGGGATGAATGGGGGAGATACGTAAATCATTTGAAAAATATAGTACCTTTTTTATATCGTGTGGGGTATATTGTGAAAGATTTCGTTACGCTGGATTCAAAAATATATTTCTTTTAATTTTAGGCACCGTAATTTCGGGAGTATAAGCCGCGGATCAAACAATTCTTTTTGGACCCAGAAATCTTATTTAGTGAATTAGTTATTAGTGTTATGAACACAAATATTTACGGCGATCTAATTAGTAACATTCATTTTTTAAAAAAATCTGGGTTGAAAAAGAATTGTTTGATCCGCGGCTTGAACACCCGAAATTACGGTATTATATTTTCAAATATACCGTAGAACATATATTGCAAAAATATGTTCCTCCACCCCATCTAATTCCAAATCTACTGAACAAAAATTATGAAAAAGTAAGTCGTTATAGATGTTACTTTAAACCTCGCAGGAAAACTATAGCGATCACTCTAGATTGCTTAATTTTTGAGAAAAGCACTTTTTTTTTACACACAAACGATTTGTGGACATTGAGCAAAGGTGTTAAGGTACGTTGAAAGTACCTATTGTAGCAGAAGTATAAAATCATTGTTGCTAATGATTTTTCAAAAATTCATCGGTATTTAGCCGAGATATAAGTCCTTAAAGACAGAGACGGTTTGGACATAAATAATGACGGATGCGGCGTAAGCTGCATACCATCAGCTTCTCAAGCTTTATACTTTTACTCATAACAACTTTTAATAATATATTTGTATAACGCAATAACAGTATAAAAGCAATAAATTTCATACTGTTGCAAACTTACTAATTGAATTATAATTAATCATATTAATAAGGATTCTTACGCATAAGAAATTAAAAAATGTATGCATTTTAGCACCAGGAATTCTTTTAAAGTATTAATTGGCCTTATTTAATGCAAAATGTTCCTTACTTCGAATATAGTGGCCACTATGTTATAAAATTTCAGGTATTAAAATGTCTATTTTTTAAAATTCCCTTATGTATGCGAATCACTCATAAATACAACGGGATTCGCGATTAGTTGAGTGGGTCTCCATTGAGTGGATCTCCCATTACGATTCTTGTGCTTTTAAAAGTTAATGAAAAACCTATCTGGAATGCGTCATGGATCAAAGCGGCTTTGCTAGTTTGTGAAAAATAATTCATTGTGAAATTCAATTCTACACAAGCTCTTTTAGAATAGTACAAATTTTAAACACTGAATAAGGGTTTTGTGCTAGCTACATTGGAAAAAGAAAGGGTTATTGCTACGTTGAATTTAGTTTTATGAAAGGCCAAATAAAGTTTAAATATGCTCCACCTATTATTCACATTACCGAGTTAAGTTCTTTATAAATAGATAAAGATGCGATAAAAAAGAATTATACAGAATATCAATATATGATATTATTTAGGCTTTGAATATCTTTTTGAATTTTTATGGTATACACATTTGTACTTTTCTAGTATATACAGTTATAACTAACTCTAATGTACACTTTTTTACAACGTTTTTTTATTCGTTCAGCAACGATTTTCTTTTTATTATACAGTTAACTCCTTCACAATGAGAGCATTTTTATTAATTTTTAATCTTCATCCACCGGTTTTTAAAAACAGTCATGTATTATTAGTCTTTACATACACTGATGTTCAAAATTTAAGGACGAGTCCCAAAATGCCAATTTTCAAGGGATTTTCAAGCGATAATTTTCACGCGAATATTCAAAAGGAAGAAATATAATTCGAATAATTGCTATCTCCACATAACAGCAAGTTCATATACATCTCATTCAGGTCACACAGGGTCACAAGAGTCACAATCACTACAGCGGAACAAGAAATAGGAAATTCCATATGTCTCTCTCATGAGTCTCAAAGGATTACTATATGTGACTCCACTGACAGGTTATTGTGACTGCTGTTTTGTGGCGAGTCACCAGGTGACTTTACAATATCGTTTCATTGAGTCTCTCGTGTGGCCTCTCATCTGGAGACTCAATTTCAAAGTCATTGTGAAAGTTGTATTATGATAAATCACAAAATAATGTCACATTAAAGTCACATGGTGACTTTCTGTCACAAGACTTTTTTAAATGGTGAAGAGACCCTACTGTGAAGTTATCACTGTAAAAAGGGGTGAAAAGTCACCGTGTGAATTTAATTGGATATTATTTGGTAATTTATAATAATGCAACACTCACAATGACTTTGAAATTGAGTCTCTAGATGAGAGTTCACACGAGAGTCTCAATGAAACGACATTGTAAAGTCACCTGGTGACTTGCCACGAAGCAGCAGTCCCAATGACCTGTCAGTGGAGCCACATATAGTAATCATTTGAGACTCATAAAAGAGACGTACGGAAATTCCTATTTTTTGTTTCGCCGCAGTGACTGTGACTCTTGTGACCATACGTGACCTGAATGAGATGTTATTTGAACTTGTTGTTATTTAGGGATAGTAATTATTCGAATTATATTACTTCCTTTTGAATATTCGCGTGAAAATTATCGCTTGAAAATCCCTTGAAAGTTGGCATTTTGGGACTCGTCCTTAAATTTTGCACACCACTGTATGTACAGTCATATGTACAGTGATTATTAGATATATTATGTAAAGTAATTTTTTATTTGAACAATATTTTATTCATTCCTTTATTGAGATATTTTAATGATTAAAATTCACGTTTATACGCAATTTTTTGACTCAATATTGTTTGGATGTAATTGGATGCAATTGTACTGGAGAAAGCTTACATAAATAAAAAGTATCCGCTTTTTTATATATACTCCAATATTGATATAGATAATAGATAGTATTCATATTTTATCATAAACATATAACATTTTATTTGGAAAGTTGAAAGGAAGTTGAAGAGGAGATGTCGGAGTATAAAGTCTTTTAATATATATATATAAAGTGAAATAATAGATAATTATTCATATTTTGTCAGATATGTATATTTCTCTTTTTGCAAAGTTGAAAGGAAGTGGAAAAAAAGGGTAGGAGTAAAAAGCTTTATATATATATATATATATATATATATATATATATATAGATAGATACATATATATATTGGAAACTAATTTGAGTAGATGCGTAGATTAATTTTTATTTCAGTAAGTGAAATAGAAAAAAATAAAGTTAAATGTTGAATAATATAACTATGTATCTTTTCAAAACTATTAATGTTTAAAACACAATGCCTTTCCCTTTCCATTAGCATCATTTTCATGTTATTTTTTAAACATAGATGGGAAAGAGATAAATAGGAAACTATGATGTTAGAAAATAACTTTTGTATTCTCAATTTTTCTAAACGTTCTTTGGTACTAATGACTTGCTAAGAAAGAGATAAAAGCGAAAAACTGTAATTTCCTTTTTTGATGTATATTGATAATAATATACATTTTTTTCTTTTACATTAAATTTTTTGTTATAGTGTATATGTGTGAGCATAAGTTAACATAAAGAGGATATTTTTTATGATTAATGATTCTAAGAATATTTCAATACCATTTAGAAATGTTTGAAAAATTAAAAACACATTAAGCCAAGCATTCAACTTCACTGGTATTTAGAGATTGTTATCCAATAACTTGAATAATTTAAACGTATACATAGTATTAACATCTGGCAAATTTTTCTATTAAAAAATTATGGTTTTATTGTACTGTTTTCTTTGAAAATTAAACGAAACCCGCATGAAAGTTAATCTCCAAATTATTACAGAAAAAGATAAAATAATTATTCCCAAGATTTTCTTTTTCATTTTATGTACAAAAAATAAGTGTAAATCGGCGTCTTTATACTGAAATTTTACCAAAGTTTTAAATTTGCACAGCAAATATTTATGTTTGACATCATAGTTGAATTCAACGACAGATTTTAACTTATAATAAAAAATGGAAAACCATTCTGCCAAGTAGTTTATGAATTATAATAGTTTAAAAATTGAAACGCATAATGTTATATGAATTTGTAATTTTTGCTAAACAGATTGCAAAGTGGGTATTTTTTTTAGGTATAGCTGTAGAACTAGAAATGTTCTGATAAATTAAAAAAAAAACTGATGAAGATTTTGTTCTTTCACAATCTAACTTTCCAGAGAAAATTGTTGGTCATCAATGAATTATCGCGTAAAAACAAATTGAAACATTATTGGAAGTTCCAAAAATTGTCAATAAGCTATTATCAAAATGAATATTGTTTCATACCATATATTGCAAAATTTTGTAAGATTATATGAAACAATTTCTTTAAATTCTTATCATGCACCATGTATATTGATGCACAAGCTTAAAAAAACACCTAATCAACAAATGTTCCTCTAACTTTCAGAAGTCGTCGAGTATTTTGTTATTTGACACCATAACTTTCAGATAGAAAATTGTTGGTCATCAATGTGCTATTTCTGTAAAAAGCAAATTCAAAAATTTCTATAAAGTTTCATATATGTTAATAAGCTTTAATGAAAAGAATATGGATTTTTATTACATGTTGTAATATTTTGTTTAGTTGTAATAAACATCTTTATAATGTATTGCATGTACTGATGCACAAACAAAAGAAAAAAGTTACATATGCAACAAATATCCCTTTAACGTTTAGAAGTGATCAAAGATTTCATTGTTTCAGAACATAAATTTCATTGAAAATTGTCGGTCATCAATGTATTATTTGTACAAGTAAACAAATCAAACATTTCTAGACAGTTCATCAAATTGTAATAAGCTTTTATTAAAAAGAATATTGATTTATTTCAATAATTTTTTAAGATTTTGTAAGATTGTGAAAAAAATACATAAAATCCTTACAAAGTACTTTATATATTGATGTACAAACAAAAAGAGAACAAAGTTAAATAGACAAAAGTTGTTTCTATAATTTTAAGAAGTGGGCGTGAATTTTGTTGTTTCAAACAGGGATGAGAGCGCTCCAAACCAAATGACTGATTACTACCATTTAATTTTAAAAGTATTATTTGCCTTATTAAATCTGAGATATTCTGTCATTAAACAATATGAGAAATACTGTTAAAGTTTAGTGATAGTGACTGGTCATTTTGGTTGGAGTACTCTAGTCCCTGTTCAAGCCATTACGTTCAGAAATTTTTTTTCAAAAATACATTATTTTTGTAAAAAGCGGATGAAAAAAAATTCTGGAAAGTTCTATAAAGTCCTAATAAGCTATTATCACAAAGCGTTTGGTCTTATATATTTGCAAGATGTTGCAAGATTGTGAGAAAAATTAGAATTAAGTAATAAAATATTGATGCAGAAATTAGTAAAAAAAGCTTTCAAGGCAACAAATGATCTTATAATTTTCAGACGGAATTTCAGATTTTATTGTTTCAAACGATGTCTTTCAGAGAAAATTAAAGCATTATTTATATAAAAAACAAACAAACAAAAAAAAATGTATGGAAATTTCCATAAATTGTTAATAACTTTTTCATTAAAAAAATATGGATTTATTTCATGCTTTTAAAAGATTTTGTAAGACTATGAAAATGAATGAAATTAAACTCTTACAATGTAATATATATGTTACAGGCCAAACCCGATTTTAGGCCAAACTAGATTGGCCTAGGCAAAACCGGTCTATCCTAACGCCCGTTGGATAAACTAGTTTTTCCTAGGCCAAACCGGTCTATCCTAATGCCCATCGGATAAACTAGTTTTTCCTAGGCCAAACCGGTTTATCCTAACGCTCATCGGATAAACTAGTTTTATCCCAGGCCAAAATAATCTATCCTAAGGCCCATGGGACAAACTAGATTTTCCTAGGTCAAACTAGTTTGGACTAACTCTTATAGGATAAACTAGTTTAGACTATTGTTTATTCGTCTGAACTAGTTTATCCTAGGTCAACTCAATTTGGCGTGATTTTATTGAATTCAATGACCGCCTCAACGCCAACATTCTTGTTTGTCCTAGGCTGATCTAGTTTATTCTAGGCCAATGTAGTTTTACGTGTTTTTAACTCACGAAGGTCAAAGCCAGAGAAATAATGGGCTCACAGATTCTGTATGTATATGTATGTGAGCATGTATATACGTAGGTACGGACGTATGTGCGTAACGCGATAACTCTTGATAGAAATAATGTAATTTGACATGTTTTTAACTCATAAGGCTACCAAAGCCTGAGAACTAATGTGCCCGTAGGTTCTGTATCTATGTATGTACGTAAGTACTCTACGCAATTATCCTTGATCGAAATAATCAATTTGCTTCAAACTTTCAATATAGGTTTATTCTTATAAGGAGCTTTTTTGATTACTTTTGGAGGTAATTGGAGAAGAATATGTGGGTGGGGGGACGAGACGCTGATTCGCCCCTTCCCTTAATTCAAATAAATGGGTTTCCATGCATTATTAGCATATTTTATTCAAATTTTAGATATAAGAGCATTCTCTTGAGGGGCCTCCATGATTAGTCGTGAGTGTTCATTGTTTAAGTATAACGGGAGGGGGGGGGGAATTGGAGTAACGCCCCATAATTTATGTAAAAGCTTTTTTCACGTAGATTTTACCGATTTGCTTCAAATTTTAGAAAAATATTCATTCTGGTAAAGCGCTTCCGTAATTAGTTTCGGTGGTTAGTTGAATAAAAAAAACGAGAATAACGGGGGGGGGGGGGGAATCCCGCCTAATTTTGGCAAATGTGTTTTTCATGCAGAATTAACCGATTTGCTGCAAATCTTAGATTTGTTTACTCTAATGAAGCACTTCACTGACTAATTTTGATGGTTCTTCGGTTAAATATATAGGTGCAACTTACAATTTATTTCTTTATTAAATTAGATAAATTGGTTATAATACAGAATTATCAAATTTGCTTAAAATTCTGGACATGAATTCATTTGATCAGGCGCTTTAATTAATTTGAGTTTTTCTTTTGTTTAAGTATAATGGGGTAGTGGACGTTTTATCGCCTTCCTTAAATTAGATAAATAGGTTTTTATGCAAATTTATCCGATTTGCCGTTAATTTTGAATATAGTTGTTTAAGGCGAATCCCTGAATTGTTTTGAGGGTTTAATGATTAAGTATAAAGGGAGGAATGGGAGATTACTCTCCTTAAATCAGATGAATTTTTTAAGCAGAATTATCTGATTTGCTTCAAATTTTAGATAATTGTTTAATTTTGTAAAGCGTACCTGTGATTAGATTTGGGGGTTCAATGGTTAAGTATAATTGGGGGAAATAGGAAAAAGTAATCCAACTTACTTTATTTTTCGAGGGTGTTAATCTTTAGAAAAATAAGGCTGTAATACACAATTATTGTAAATAGCCTGTGAATGCAAAGCCGTCACTTTAATTGGGAGATATCCTTTTTAATATTGATCGACTACAGCTCCATAGCTAACCTTGTGCAAAGTGGTTTTGTTATCACCCTTATGTAATGTATTTTATTCGAAGGGTTGTAGAATACTGTCAGAGGTTTGGAGCCGGAATTTCCAAGCCAGAGCCCCGCCTGACCGGGTCGCAAGGCCTCTAAATTATGCTGTGTTACTTACATTGTCCTTTCATTTAGAGTTGTGGATTTTTATTGTTTAAGTCTAAAAGTTTGACTTAAACAATAAATATCCACAACTAATCACGGAGGTGCCTTGTCACAATGATCCTATATCTAAAATTTAAACTGAAAACTGATAATTCTGCATGATAAATCCATTTCTCTAAATTAAAGGTGGGGGATTAGCCTCCCGTTCGCCCCCACCCCTTTATTCCTATCCAATGAATTCCCAAATCTGAATTAAATTCAGAAAAGTACCTTATCAGAATGAACCTACATCCAAAAAATTGAACCAAATCGGATATTTCTATCAAGAGTTATTGCGTTACGTACATACTTACGCGCATACGTACATACATATGTACAGAACCTGTGAGCCCATTATTTCTCTGGCTTTGACGCCCGAGAGCTAAAAACACGTAAAACTGCATTGGCCTAGGATAAACTAGATCAACCTAGGACAAACAAGATTTTTGGCGTTGAGGCGGTAATTGAATTCAATAAAATCACGCCAAATTGAATTGGCCTAGGATAAACTAGTTCAGATCAATAAACAGCAGTCTAAACTAATTTATTCTATAAGAGTTAGGCCAAACTAGTTTGGCCTAGGAAAATCTAGTTTGTCCTATGGGCCTTAGGATAGACTAGTTTGGCCTAGGAAAAACTAGTTTATCCTATGGGCATTAGGATAAACCGGTATGGCTTAGTGAAAACTAGTTTATCCGATGGGCTTTAGGATAGACCGGTTTGGCCTGTAACATATATATTGAGGCACTAATTTCAAAGAAAACTATCTAGGTAATCAATATTGATATAAGTTTTAGAAGAAGGTAAGAGTTTTGTTGTTTAAAAATTCAAATTTTAGTTGTTTGTATGATAATAGCGAATTCGCACTCCTTTTTATTCTTATAGAACGATCAGCGATGTACATACACTCAAATTATCTGAAGTTTCTGATTCAAGCATACCTTAATTTTTATGAAAATTCTTATACCTCAGTATTGTTATTCACAATAATGTGTAACTTTATTATAATAAAAATTGTAACGAAAAGACATTAAATGTTACATAAGAAAAATTAAGATTTTCGAAAAAAGAAAATAATGGTGAGAGCTATTATTTTTTATTAATTTTTAAGTTTAGTAAAAATTTAGCATTTAAGTTATTATTTCTCATAAATCAATCAAATGTAATTATCACGAATTTCATAAACAGATTGAATTCTAGAGAATTTTTCTTTTTTGTGCCACTTTGTAAGTTTGGGCCGTGCTGACACGGCATGCTTGTTCTTATGTTACATTCCTCGGAGCCCGTACTACCAGATTAAAAATCTCAGCAAATAGATGTGAACACATGAGATAAGATTTAGCAACTATAATTCTAGTTCATGAATTCATTCCAGAAATCAAGCTATAATTTCTCACAACTCAGGGCTTCAAAATGATCAGCGAACTGTACACCAATATTTTTAACATAAAATTTCATAGTAGATTTTTACAGCATTTGTGATAAAACTGACCTTTGAAGGCAATTTCTGCGCAATTTGCAAGAAAAATATAAAACGAAAAATTTTCTTAGAAAATATTGATGTTCATTTGGCGGACCATTTGGGAGCCCTGGCAACTGAAACGATTCATTATCATTTCGTCATCAAGCAAACAAAAGACTGGAAATTCTAGATCATTTTATCTATTTAGTTTAGTTCTTCCTCTATTCCCATAGTTCGGTCATCTGTATTTCTTGTTTAGGGATCCAGAAAATAATTATTCATTCTAGATAAAGGCGGTATATCGTTTTCTCAGTGCACAAAATGCACTTTCATGAATTTTTATAGCTGTCGTTCCGTTTATGATTTGCACTCAAGATACAATAAAAAAACTGGAGTTTTGCAGGTAATGGAAATATAGGTAACGTAGTTTCCGTGTTATTTAATCTCAGAATATCTTCCATCCAAAAAAAAGAAATATTTCTGTTCAGAAACACAGTTAGAAAGTAAAACGGAACGACTCGCAGATATGCACATTTTATTTCAAGTAATGAAGAATCATTTTGCATTTTTTCTTATCTAGAGTATATACAAAAAACATACTTACATCCTGAAGTGTACGCATATATGCTATAATGTTGCATATGTGTTACGAAAATGTATTACTTGTAACTTTCGACATTTTTTTAACATTTATTTTGCAGAAATTTGTTAAATTTTATGTGAGTGAATATTTATGTTCTTATCCAGATGAATTCTTTTGTAAATTTTTTGTTTATTGATTTCGGTTAAATAAGTATACCAGAGAAAATTAATTTAAAGGCATTTGCAAATGTAAATTTAAATTTGCATTTATTATTACAGTTATTGTAGAATTAAACTTTAAAAATAGCGTTACAGAAATTGCATTAGAAATTGCTAAAAGTTACATAATTTTTTCCAACCTTGCACACCATTTTCCTTATAATTAATAATGTCCTTAAATAATAATAAAAATATATTTATAATGTCTACGGCGTAAATTATAAACATTTGTAACAGGAATATCACGAAAATGTTACGCATGATAACTATTTCATTTTATGCTTAAAACTTGGCTTTTATACTCTTGAGAATTACATTAATTTTACGCAACACCAGATTTAATCTGAATATGTTTCTGCATATGAGATCTTTCAAACTATGCAAATATATTGAAATTATGGTTATTATATCGCTATAAACTTATTGTGTGAGAAGTGCTTTGTATGTAACCAATACACATCATCGTATCTGGAAATACATAATCACTGGTATATCTAAAGTACCGTAACTAATACATAAATCAGAGATTGCACAATAGTATGGTGCCCAATTTATGTTAGGGATTGTTTTTATAGTACTTGTATATTTATAAAAATTATTTATCAAAAGTGAAATACATAACTATTGATCGAAGATTCATATTTTTTATATTCGGATCGTACACAGATATTTGACAAATTTGTCTAAATTATTTTAATTTAATTTTAATTAATTAATTTATTTATTGGCTTTTTTTCTTTTTATACAATTTTTCATACGTTCTGCACTTTGTATGTGAAAAATAATATATAGAAATAAATTAAAACTTATTTGAAAAAAAAATCTCAAAAATTATTCAAGCAGAGGCGAGTAGAAAACTACGATGTTACAAGATTTTAAAAAATTCTAAGGTTTATAAGTTTTTGCATAGCGACCAATCTCTTTTCTTTTCTTTTATCATATAATGTCCTAAATATTTCTAAGTGGAATATCATGAAAATGTTAAGTATGATAACTATTTCATTTAATAAGCTGAAAACTTGGCAATTATACCTTTGAGATTTATATTAATTTTCCGCAACACTGCATATAATCTGAATATGTTTCTGCATATGAGATCTTTTAAACTATGCAAATATGTTGAAATGATAGTTATTATATTACTATAAACTTACTGCGTGGAAAGTGCTTTGTATGTAACCAATACACATCATCGTATCTGGAGATCCATATTCACTGGTATATCTAAAGTACCGTAACTAATACATAAATCACAGATTATACGATAGTATATGCCCAAATTATGTTATGGATTGTTTGTATAGTACTTGTATTCATATTTATAAAAATATTTATCCAAATTAAAATATATAACTATTGATGAAAGATTTCAATTTTTTATATTTGGATCATGCACAGAAATTTTATACATTTGCTAAATTTATTTTTATTTTATTTTTATTTATTTATACATTTATTTATTGGCTTTTTTATATGTACAATTTTTCATAGTTTCTACACTTTGCATGCGAAAACCAATGTATAGAAAAAAATTAAAATTGATTTAAAAAAAAAATCTCAAAAATCATTCAATTAGAGACGAAGTTTTTTTTAAAATTCTAAGGTTTATAAGTTTTTGCATAGCTGCCTATTTTTTTTTCTTTATTTATCATATAATGTCCTAAACATTTATGAGTGGAATATCCTGAAAATGTTAAGTATGATAACTATTTCTATTAATATGCTGAAAACTTGGCAATTATACTCTTGAGAATTACATTAATTTTACGCAACACCGGATTTAATCTGAATATGTTTCTGCATATGAGGTCTTTCAAACTATGCAAATATATTGAAATGATATTTATTATATCGCTATAAACTTACTACGTGATAAGTGCTTTGTATGAAACCAATACACATCATTGTCTCTGGAAATGCATATTCACTGGTATATCTAAAGTACCGTAAGTAATACATAAATCAGAGATTGTACGATAATATGTGCCAAATTTATGTTATGGATTGTTTATATAGTGCTTGTATTAATATTTATAAAAATTATTTATCAAAAGTAAAGCATACAGCTATTATTGGAAGATTTATATTTTTTACTTTCTTCCATCTTTACAAGAATAAAGTATTGAATTCATAAAAATTTTTGACTTCCGGTTTTTGACTGATTTACACGTTTTAAGCGCCAGAGATACCATTAAAACAAGATTTAACAAAATGTCTATCTGTGAATCTGTGACTCTGTGACTGTGTATGTCAGTTTGTATGAAAGATATACTTTTACTGGGCACTCTATCTGAAAAGCTAATACTCGGAACTTAACAAAAGTTTATACTTAGTTAGACTCTGATATTAATTCATGCTGATTAGTTTTTGGTATAAATCGCTCAACAGAGTGCGCAATATTTTTGCGAATTGCTATGCAATATTTTTTACGATTTCTACAATAGCGTTATATCTCAAGAACTAAAGCACGTATTTTAATCAAACTTTAGATTCCGTTAGCTACTAAAATGAGTTGAAGGTTTCTATACTTTAGTGTAAATCGCTAAAAGATGACGCTAGAATCTAAGCTGCATTTTTGCGATTTCTGCAATAACTGAAATTCTAGAATTGATGCACGGATTTTCATAAAACTAGAGATTCAATCTTAATATTAATTAGTGTTGTTTACGATTTGGTGTAAACCTGCCAACAGATGGCGTTGCTGTGCTCCATTATTCATGGTTTCTGCAATAGTTCTATCCCAAGAACTAATGCGCGGATGTTCATCAAACTTTAGGTTCAGTTAGATATTGACATAGGTTTTTGCAAGTTAGGTTTCAGTGTAAATCACACAACGAGTTGCGCTTTTATACTTTATTTTGCATAATTTACCTGATTTTAGTGATACTCATATCTCAAGAACTAATGCACGGAATTTTGTCATCAGAATGACCAAGATGGGCATACATTGTCATTTAATTCTGGCACCCTGATAGCGAATTTTGAAGCATTTACATGTATCAAATAGGATAAAGTTTTGGGATTACCACATCAGATTAATTTACATTCCTATCAATAGACAGAAATTTGATAAATTTTACTTATTTATTTTTTGTCTTGGTTTACCCTTTTTCATTCTTTCCGTTCTTTGTATATTTAAAACGAGGTATATAAAATAATTTAAAACTGATTATTTAAAAAATCTCTAAAATCATTTAATTAGAGGAAAGCGGAAAAGTACGATTTTGCAAGTTTTTCATTAATTTAAAGGTTTAAAAATTTTGTATAGCTGCCAACTTCTATTTTTTATTTTTAATAATATAAACAAGTTTTTCAGAGAAAAAAGTTAAATAAATTGTATGCAACATTGATTTATTGAAATGTGATTCATGTTTTATATTATTTTTTTATTGTCTTTTCAAACATGTTTTTTTAACATAAAAAAATCCTAGAAGTTGACATCAATGACTTCCCATTGTTTATGAGCTAACCGATAAACAGAAATAATCGCAAATATCTGATAGCCGCTAAGTTTTCCTTATAAAATCTTATTGTTTCAATGGATTTATCATTGTATTTTTAACATAAAGACTTTAAAATATTCTAAATTGTTAGACAAAGTGACTTTTTCAATAATTTTGTTCAATGAAGGAAAGTAATAAAAATCTCGATATTTGTGTGTGTTATTATGTCATCCAAACAATGTTCGATAATAAAGTTCTATAAGTAGCGAAAGTAGAGAAATCGCTATACTTTTTTTTGTAATTTGTAGAGTAGTAATTAGCACGATACGAAAATCTGTAATTTCTAATGAAAAAATCCAAAACAACGATATAAACAACGATGTTGGAAATACTTGTGCACACTCTTTATTTTCTTAAATATCCGCTCCTATTGGGCCCCAAAAGTCAAAATTGTAGTTTTGTTTTCTTTTAAAAATATTACAAATGCTAAAAAAATAAAATACAACAAAATTAAATAGATATTTTTAATATTATTTAAATATATTGATTAAGTAAATGAATAAAATTCTTGAGAGTATTAATCATTACTCAATGTTTTCAAATTGTATTATATCTGTAGAATTGTATTCATTTTAAAAATTGCTTCTATTCAGCGAAACCTAAAAATTAGTAACGGATATATCAGATCGCGGAGCGGAAAAGCTTTAAAGCCACTGTCTGGCTCGAATAAGAAAGACTCTAGAACTGGTTTCCAATCGGTTCTATTGCCAAGGTAACGGAACAGTCCACTTTATTTTAGGAAAGTCCGACACTTCCTTTTCTCCCATTCAACCGATCTTTCCTAGAATTAGCAGTCTTTTTTGTCATATGGATGAAGTTCCCTCCCTGCAAGTTTTGGAACCTTCGAAAGCAGAAAACCTACTCAGGATTTTTCTTATCTCGGCCGGACAGTACATTTCTTCATTTGGAACAATTTCAGTTATACATGTATAATGTATAAAAATGTATTTGGTTTTGAATTTCGAACCAAATTTATGTATTGTTTTTTAAAAATATCATCAGCTTGTACAGCGAAATATCCGGTAGTAGTAAATCTTGCCAAAAACTCGAGTCTTGGTGACAAGATACAATCTTCTGAACCGTAAACGATTGAAGATGACATTTAATAACGAAACTGTATGTATAAAGGAATTGACATATTCAGAAAATGTGAAACTACAATTGAAACTTGTTCTCCTGAGGATGATTAACGCTTCAACAAGCTTCCACTATTAAATTTGAATAGAAGATTTCATCTTATTTAAATACGTTATTCATGCCGAACTTCTGTTATGATTAATGAAAGGTAGGCCCTTCTATTACACCTTATTGTAACAATATAAACAGGTATGAAGCATGTAAAATTTACTGAAAAAAGTTTATACTGGCAGTAAACAGGCCCTACTGTTCCGTTGTGAACAGACAACATCTTCCTTCTTGTGGCAACATATTCAGTTATTTCACTCGCAACTAGTAAACACTACGTGTTTTACCACCTCTTCCTTAATTATAAATGCATTAACTGGGTGGAGAGATTTATTTTCGTGAATAACCGATTATATTTTTAAAAAATTTCTGTAGTTTCCACCATATTCGGTTTCCAAATTTCGGTACTCTGTAGCTGCCATTATAAGGGGGCGAAATTTGGTACCAACATTTGGAGATTCCTGTTTCAACCTCGTTCCAACTATTGGAACTAAGCTTCAACAGAAGCTCCAAATATTGGTTCAAGATTTTACCATCTTCTACAGTGGCAGCTATTGAGCACCAAAATTTGGTTCAAACTAGGACAAGATTTTTAACAGTGTAGGGTACATATACAGGGTGTCCAAAAAGTCTGGAAACGGTCGAATAACTCGAGAAATACATATGAGATTGAAAAACGTAAATATACGTGTTAAATATTTTTAAATAAGCTACTCAGTGATACCAAATTTGACCTTCGTAACCTACCCCCTGGGGGTCAGAGGGGGTCCAACTTTGAAATCTTAAATTATAACCCCCCTTTTTTATTGCAGATTCGGATTCTACGGACAAAAATACGTAACTTTTGTATTTGATGTTTATTTCGAATCCTCGTTTATCACGGTGTAATTGAGCATATTAAATCGATACATATTTCGGCTTTTACAACGGGATTTTCCCTAATCGAAACTAATTGGGGAGAATTTATGACACCAACTTCCTCGTCTTTTGCAATAATAGCGTTTCCTGAAAATCACCCGTGCCGATTATTTCGGTAGTGCTACACAGTTAAAAATTTGATCCATTTGCTGTAGCGTCACTCCACAGCTTTTATAGAATATCTCTTTCATGACCAATGAGAATGTTCCATAACACAGTAAAGTACACTGTAAAAAAATTGACCCTTTTGCTGCATCGTCACTCCACCGCTTTTATAGAAAACGATTACTTTACTGTGTTATGGAGCATTCTCATTGGTCACAAAAGAGATATTCTATAATAGCTGTGGAGTGACGCTGCAGCAAATGGGTCAAATTTTTAACAGTGTAGCACTATTGAAATAATCGCCACGGGTGATTTTCAGGAAACGCTATTCCTACAAAAGACTAGGAATTTGACGTCAAAAATTCTGCCCAATCAGTTTCGATTAGGGAAAATCCCGTTGGAAAAGCCGAAATATGTATCGATTTAACATGCTCAATTACACCGTTATAAACGAGGATTCGAAATAAACATCAAATACAAAAGTTACGTATTTTTGTCCATAGAATTGGAATCTGCAATAAACAAGTAAGAAAAATCATGCGTTAAGCATAGATTATGAAGCACTTTCCAACACTTAATTAAATCTTTAACAAAACTTTGTTATCTAGGGAAATAATAGTGTATAGCCAAATATATCCAAATATGTATTCCAGTACATTAGAACAGCTCTGTATTTCATATGTCAGTTCATATAATGGGAAAATTTAGCTTAGCAAGAAAATACCCAGTAGCTTGAAATTTCTTTTTCAGCAATACATACTGTTAGATGGAAACATACTTGAATACTTTTGTTCAGCCCTGTAGTTTACATTGTACCTTTATTACACGTCAGCATTAGGCTAAAGTTTATTGTAAACTAAAACACTTTTAAAACAACTGAAATCACATTCTCATAAATCATCATTCATAGGCGTCCATGTACCGAATTCTTTGCGTGGCCCTGTATATCCCTTTATCTATATTCTGCAAACATTTCACAGTAAACTGAATGCAGCTCAGCGTAAAAATGCATAGTTTATTTAAGAACCACGTTTAAATAATTTGCGCTCATATTCAGTAACGTTGGTGAGCTCTTTTGGGTAGCCCTGTATATCAACTATAACATTTATACACACCATATAATGTGCATATATTTAGAGAAATATAATCCCTCCATCAGCCATCATCGGATTCATATACGGTACTTCGGAAAGAATATACTATTTGAAATCTTTTGTGTGGCCCTGTAAATGCTATGTACTTCATGTTATGCAAGACAGTAGCGTATAATTTATATTAAGCTTCAGTGACATTTATCAATTTTATTATACATGAAAAAGCTTAATATATTTAAATATTACCCACACAATTCCCCCTTTTACCATTATCTAATGGAATTCTTTTGTGTGGCCCTGTAAATGAATAATAGCTACATTTTCACCTTATATTTTATAGAATGCATATTTTAATGTGTTTGACAGGGTATAACATCTTTAAAATTCCTTTGAAACGATTTTTCCCCATAGGCCGTAATGTAATAGGAAACTTTTGATTCACCCTGTAGGTAAACTAATCATGGTAGAAACATCATTTTCGATAGGACTTGTGCTAGGGTAAACGTCAATAACGTCCTAAAATTTCATGGCAATCCGAGTATATTAACGATTTTTCCCCATGGGCCGTAATGTAATGGAAAACTTTTGATTCGCCATGTAGATAAACTAATCATAATAGAAACTCCATTTTCAATAGGGTTCATGCTAGGGTAAACGTGAATAACGTCCTAAAATTTCATGGCAATCCGAGTATATTAACGATTTTCCCCATAGGCCGTAATGTAATGGGAAACTTTTGAGTCTCTCTGTAAATAAACTAATCATGGTAGATACTTCATTTTCAGTTGGGTTCGTGCTAGGGTAAACCTCAATAATGTCCTAAAATTTCATGGCAATCCGAGTATATTAACGATTTTCCCCATAGGCCGTAATGTAATGGGAAACTTTTGATTCGCCCTGTAGATAAACTAATCATGGAAGATACTTCATTTTCAATAGGGTTCGTGCTAGGGTAAACCTCAATAACGTATAAAAATTTCATAGCAATCCGAGTATATTTACGGGAGTTAGAGAGCGGACAGACGGCCATCCGGACAGACGGCCAGACGGACAGACGGCCAGACGGACAGACGGACAGACGGACAGACGGACAGACAAACCGAATGCATAAGCACTTTTCAACTTTGTTGGAAAGTGCTAAAAATGGGGGTTATAATTTAAGATTTCAAAGTTGGACCCCCTCTGACCCCCAGGGGGTCGGTTTCGAAGGTCAAATTTGGTATCACAGAGTAGCCTATTTAAAAATATTTAACACGTATATTTACGTTTTTCAATCTCATATGTATTTCTCGAGTTATTCGGCCGTTTCCAGACTTTTCGGACACCCTGTATGTATATATATATACAGTATATGTATATATATATGTACATATGTATGCATATGTATATATATACAAAAAAATATCTATACATATATATATATATTTGAATGCAGGTTTGGTGGGTGTTCAGAAACCTGAAACTTTTCATTTTTTAAAGAAGTGGGGTGGGGTTAGGTTTCGTCTGTCCTCCCTCTGAAGAAGAACAGACTGTTTTTTATTGCCTGTATTTTGTTTATTGTTTTTTAATTCTTTATCGTTAATTGTTTACCTTTTTGACATACACTCTATCCTTGAAAATTTTGAACTTTCATTGCATAATGTGAAATATATATATATATATATATATATATATATGTATATTTATATATATATATACATATATATATATATATATATATATATACACTATATTGCCATTGATTATGGGACACTTGCGATTTTAGACATTTTACTAAATATCTAGAAAAATGCATGAGGAATCATCTCGAAACTCTTAATGTATAAATACAATAGTATACGTCATACACCTCCGTGAAGATTTTTTACCGAAACTCCATAGGGGATCGTCAACAAATTAAAAAAGAATGAATATCTTTTGAATAACCCTGTCAAAACTAATGTAGCAAAAGCGCTCAAACTCTAGATTCTGATTGAATCCTTTATTGTAATAAGCCTTGTTCATTTTTATGCAAATAGCATGCATACTCGCAGAGTAATTAAGGTTTTTATAAAAATGATCCCGAATTTTTCCAAGTTTTTTCCTTATAATTTTCAGAGTTCTTAATATAAAATATTATTTTTTTCAGAAAATATGACAAACAACATTGCACACAGTACCCTGTAATCAGAATTAAAAAATAATAAAAATTGTATAAAAAATGAGTAGGTTTACTATATAATTTTTTACTGCGCATGCGTCAAAGATATCAAAATTTCATTTGCATATTATGTTAGCTAAATGTATAGAGCAACTTTTGTAAAAGTCTCAAAATCATAGCTTGAAAATTCTGAAAGTAATCGTCTATAGAAAAAGGACAAAATCCGTTGTTTCCAAAATGAAGCAAAAAAATGAGGGATTTTATCCAAATGCAGTAGTACATCCCATATTGTGTATTTTATATTGACACTAATCAATGAATATATGGATACAATCCCTCTTGTTTTTGCTTCATTTTGAGAAGAACGGATTTTCGACTTATTCAACTGACGATTATTGTCAGAATTTTCAAGTTATGATTTTGTGACTTTCACAAAAGTTGCTCTATACATTTAGCTAACATAATATGCAAATGAAATTTTGATATCGTTGACGCATGCGCAGTAAAAAATTATTTAGTAAACCAACTCATTTTTTATACAGTTTTCATTATTTTTTAATTCTGATTACAGGGTACTGTGTGCAATGTTGTTTGTCATATTTTCTGAAAAAAATAATATTTTATATTAAGAACTCTGAAAATTATAAGGAAAAAACTTGAAAAAATTTGGGATCATTTTTATAAAAACCTTAATTACTCTGCGAGTATGCATGCTATTTGCATAAAAATGAACAAGGCTTATTACAATAAAGGATTCAATCAGAATCTAGAGTTTGAGCGCTTTTGCTACATTAGTTTTGACAGGGTTATTCAAAAGATATTCATTCTTTTTTAATTTGTTGACGGTCCCCTTTGGAGTTTCGGGAAAAAATCTTCACGGAGTTGTATGACTTATACTATTATATTTATACACTAAGAGTTTCGAGATGATTCCTCATGTATTTTTCTAGATATTTAGTAAAATGTCTAAAATCGCAAGTGTCCCATAATCAATGGCAATATAGTGTATATATATATTTGGGAGAAAATCCCGTGAGTTAAATTTGTTTCGGGTAGACTTTGCCGATAACGAGAGACGTATCAACAAAAGACAGCTTTTTAAATAGTAAGAGAATTTCCACAGCTCACTGTCAGGCAAAAAAAGCTTTTACTCGATACTTGGAGACTGAAGCAGAATATTGAACGTTGACGAAAAAATACTTTTTCTAAATCCCGAGGTCTGTGAAGTTCTGTTTTTAAAAGAGTACGAAGCCATTTAACCACTTAATCGTCGCGCCCGAGACATTCACGGGTTGCAAGCTACATGATTTTTATTCAGAATTGTTTGATTCCCACTAGTTTAAAAAAAAGTGTAATTGGTTTTATTCTGGTATCATTTTACTTGTCATTAAATAAGATGAATGGGACTTTTTTCAAAAAACGTGGTTGCAATAAGGAATTGGAATTTTTAAACCGTAAGTTAATGCGATCATTAAGGGATTAATTTATAGTCTTAGTTTTAGTCTTATAGGATACAAATCTTTATAAATTGTTTCCATGAACATATAAATAAAGTTGAAAGAAAGAAAAAATGGTGCAAATAGAGCCTAACAGATAGCAGAACTTAAAAATAAATAAAGAATATTGCCCAGCTAAACTGATGGCATTGAGCTCACAGGCTACAAATATTAATTGTACATTAAAGTCTTATATTTTCAAGGGTTAATTCCGTTCGGAAAAAAATTAAGAAGGGAAAACAGCTCTCCCCTTTCCTCTTTTTTATACTTAATCATTGAACCTCCTATACTATCAAAGACATGCTTTATCATATAAAAAATTTATATCCAAAATTCAGAGCAAAGAGATAATTCTTAATAAAACCCCTTTAGCATTTATATAATTTAAAAGGAGTTATCCCCCTCTTTTATACTTAACCATTAAACTTCCAAAACTATTCAGAGATTTGAACGAAATCTGAAAATTCTGCTTGAAAAACCCATTTATATAAATTAAGGGAGGGGGGCATTAGAACCCCTGTTCCCCCTATTTATACTTATTCAATGAACACCTAATAACAGTCACGGAATCGCCTCATCAGAATGATCCTAATCTAAATTTTGAACGAAAACTTTATTCTGCATGAAAATTCCATTTATATCAACCAAGTGGAGGGGCATGAGCCCCCCGTTCCCCCTCTTATACATATCGAATGAACTCCAAAAACTAATCAGGGAAGCGCCTTGTCAGGATATACCTACATACAAAATTTCAAGTGGATCGGATATTTTTATCATGAGTTATCGCGTTACGCACGAACGAACATACAGAACGGACGGGCACATAAGCTCTCAGGCTATGATAGCCTGTGAGCTAAAAACAGCATTTTGTTATACATGTTATATAAAAAATGGCTTGCAGCAGAAATGAGCGAAATGTGCAAAATTTAAAACGTAAGTAATTTTACTGTGCGTTAAATTATCATTTGTAGACTCTATTAATAAAAAAATTAATAAATACATACTTATTTTGTATTTTTGCAATGCAAAAAGTAAAATAAAATTTTAAAAATCTTAAGAAATTTTCAAAAAAGTTTCCTTTTTTAATCCACTTGTATTATCAAAATTTTAATAATACATATTATTATTAATTATTATTATTAACATTAATAATAATAATATCAATTTATGTATATATATATATATATATATATATATATATAATTTGCATATTTCATATGTCATTAATTGAATAAGACGAAGACAGGATTTTGAAAATAACGTTAAAGCATTTATCAGCTATATGTGACTTACACTATACCGACTTAACCGACGGAAGTAGTAAAAAGAAATGGAATAATAATTTTAACTGTTAATTTAGGAGATGCGTGTTATATATTAGTGAAATTTAAATAAATTTTACTAGTACTAAATCTTAATAAAATACAGATTTTAAAAAGTAATTTATAACACGGCGTAATAAATTTGCTCTTTCAATTGGCACAAATTTGGATTCACTTCAAGCATATGATTCAGTTTTCATCTATGTGACTTACATTACAAAAACCCATGAAGCAAACCAAAAGAAATCGAATAATAATTTTAACCCTTTCGGGTCCGAATTTCTTTTCAATTTTTGGAAAGAAAATAAAATTTTTATGTTAATAACATTAACACTATCTATCCAAATAAAGTAAGTGGTGTTTATAGAATATTTCATTCTCTGAAAGATAACGTATGTTTTGTTTTGCATTCAATTCAATTCATATTCATATGGTAATAGGCTAAACAAGATTTTTTGGAGGTTTTTAGAAAATTCTATATTACAAGATTTAACGTATATTATAACTTTCTAATACTTTTTTGTGCTTCATTACACATGATTCTTTCAGGAATGTATTTTTTATTTCAAATTTTAAAAGTGAAGTATATGTTTAAAATAAAAGGATCGCAAACTGCGTAAAGAGAATTAATCAAATATTTATTATTATTATTATTATTACTCAATACGTAGACATAAATGAAATCATACAGTGAATGCATACATAAATACTAACATAACTTCATGCAAATAATAGCAAAAGTACTTCTTAAAACAAAATAATACTTTTTTAAACGATATGTACTATTAATAGTACACCACACTGTAAAAAAAAAAATTCAAGAGGTTACTAAAAAATTTTTAGTAAATTTGTATTCCACAGAATTTTTTAGTAACCATTACAAACTTTTTTTTGCAAGTGAAACAAGCATTTCTTTTGTAAACTGAACAAAAGAATTTTTTTGTATAACTAAATTAAAAATTTTTAGTATGAGCCACCAAGCAAATTTTAGTAATAGCTCCAAAATTATTTTTAATAACCATTACGTGGGCAGGAGGTTCATTCGAGCAGCATCCACACTTCTGAAGCGGAAGATTTTCGGCAAAACTGCAATAGATGGCAGCACCAAACATTGCTAACTGTTCCGAGAGGATTTTCATAATCCCTTTACTAACGAGTACTTACACTACATAAATTCGGGGCGTATTTGGTGGTGGCCAGTCTCGAACCCGGGACCTTTCAGTCTGGAATCCGTTACAATAACCACTATGCTATGAAGGCCACACCAAGTGAGTTTTAGTAATAGTTATTAAAAATATAAAACTATTAACTCTCTTCGTTGCTAACTTTTTTCTAGTAATTCTTACAGATTTTCTTGTAACCGACTAAGATTACTAAAAATTTTTTAGTAATTACAAGGATCACTAAAGTTTTTTTAGTAGATCGACCCTTTTTTTTTACAGTGCAGACTCGAAATGGTTAATTTTTTATTTAGGTGACGCATGTTATATAGTATTGAAGTTTAAATAAATGGTACTAGTGCTAAATCTGAATTCAAATACAAATTTTAAAATAATTTATAACATGGCGTAATAAATTTGTTCTTTCAGTTGGCAGAAATTTGGATTCACTCCAAGTATGTAATTTAGAGAGTTGTCATCAAAACCATTACGTGATTTGGAACGAATAATTCATAAAGCAAATGATATTCATAAAATTAAATGAATAATGCCTCGAATTATCGAGAAAGCATACATAGACAAATTTATGATACTTGAATTAGAAATCAGCAAAATTTTATTAATGGAAAATTATAGTTTAATGTCATCATAAATTGAAGAATAAATTATTGTTTACAGAAGCAGTTAGATAAGAAAAATATGTCACAAAATTAAGTATTAATAAAAAGCATTTGTATGTTTAGAAATATAATCTCTGTAAATGTTTGAAATTAATGTTAAATTTGTATTAATAGTACACAAGACTCGAAATGGTTAACTGTTTATTTATGCGACGCATGTTATATAGTATTGAAATTTATATAAATGGTATTAATGCTAAATCTGAATTCAAATAGAAATTTTTAAGTAATTTATAACACGGCGTCATAAATTTGTTCTTTCACTTGGCAGAAATTTGGATTCACTCCAAGTATGTAATTTAGAGAGTTGTCATCAAAACCATTACGTGTTTTGGAACGAATAATTCATAAAGCAAATGATATTTATAAAATTAAATGAATAATGCCTCGAATTATTGAGAAAGCATATATAGACAAATTTATGATACTTGAATTAAAAATCAGCAAAATTTTATTAATGGAAAATTATTGTTTAATGTCATCATAAATCGAAGAATAAATTATTGTTTACAGAAGCAGTTAGATAAGAAAAATATGTCTCAAAATTAAGTATTAATAAAAAGCATTTATGTGTTTAGAAGTATAATCCCTGTAAATGTTTGAAATTAATGTTAAATTTGTATTAATAGTACACAAGACTCGAAATGGTTAACTGTTTATTTATGCGACGCATGTTATATAGTATTGAAATTTATATAAATGGTATTAATGCTAAATCTGAATTCAAATAGAATTTTTTAAGTAATTTATAACATGGCGTAATAAATTTGTCCTTTCAGTTGGCAGAAATTTGGATTCACTTCAAGTGTGAAATTTAGAGAGTTGTCATTAAAACCATTATATGATTTGAAACGAATAACCTATCAGAGCAAATGATATTCATAAAATTAAATGAATAATGCCTCGAATTATTGAGAAAGCATACATAGACAAATTTATGATATATGAATTAGAAATCAGTAAAATGTTATTAATGGAAAATTATTGTTTAATGTCGCCATAAATCGAAAAATAAATTATTGTTTCCAGAAGTATTTAGACAAGAAAAATATGTCACAAAATTAAGTATAAATAAAAAGCATTTATATGTTTAGAGACAATATCCCTGTAAATGTTTGAAATTAATGTTAAATTTCAGTAAATAATACATAATCATTTGATAACAACTTGATTTAACCATTATATGCCCGAGTTTTTAAAAATAAAATTTAAAATGTTTTTTAATTTTAATTTATTAAATAAATGAAGGGAAAATAATTTAAAAAATCATATTTTGTTTTAAGTATCTATTACAGCTAAAAAACAAGTTGTTGCTAATCAGCAATATTGGACTATAATTGAAAAATTGATTTTCTTTGAGAAAATTGTATAACATTAAACACCCATGAATTAAAAAAATTATAATAAGGAATAATTTTTACTTGCTCACAGCAGAATAAAATAAGGAAAATACTTATAGTCTTTCAAAATAGAATATTTCGCAATCTTTCAAAAGAAAAAGCACATATAACAACAATTGAAAAAGAATTGCTGTCATCTATATGTTGAAAATGAATTTAATAATATTTTCAATTTGTATTTTATTGGTAACATTAGGCATGAAAGCTTCAATTTAAACTTCGAATATTATCTATTCAAATAGTATTTTAGAAAACGAAATTGGGTATTTTTACGAAAGGCAACACACGGCGTTTAAGGATTTAATATTAACGTAACATTTTTTCAATGTTAAATAACATCTGACAAATACAAATTTTATTTAATTTTTAGCTGTGAAATTACACTTGAATTTATTGACTATTTAATGTGTGATTTATATTTGCTAACTAAGCGTAAAACCGACATGTTAGGTTGTATGCTTAGATAGCAAATGATAAATCATGTATTAAATATTCAATAATTTCAAGGATAATTTGAATGCTAGAAATTAATTAAAAAATTGTATATGTATTCACCGATACTGGGTTTATTTTCGCCTCATGTCACGTCTCATGATTGCGTGCTCATGAAGATGATTCGATCTTATGCTGTAGTTGAAGCCTTGCCAACATATGCGTGAAAAATGCTAAGCTAGGCATCGCCCTCGTAACTGAAGTGTTAGAGCACTTGGAGTTCTATTCCAAGAATTCCGTGTTCGATCCCCAGCTCCAACATTTTTCACCCTAGTTGGTTCACTTTGTTACCAAGCAATTAATCACTTATTAAATATTTAACAGTTGATAGTTCAGCTTCATTTGTACCATTTCTGAATTGATAACATGCTAAGAAAATTTCATTCCGTACATCGAAAATTAAGTATACATTTTTCATTTTTGATGTAATATTAAAAGAAAAAGCGATTATTATTTACATGACGATACTGCAAAGGTGTAGAAATTCAAAAATTCAGTAAGGAATGAAAGTTCTTTAGCATCTAATTGCAGCATAATTTTCTTCGGTTGCCTTTGGGTAAACTTTCAGTTCAATGGTAAAACAAAACGGGACTTTGTCCCTTCAGTGTGTGTTTTAGCGCCCGGAGCACATGCCCTTCTCCCCCCCCCCCTCTCTTAGTTTTGGCCCTGAATGCGAATAAAGCTCTTTTTCTTTTCTATCACAATTGTCAAGTACTTATTAGCAGCAATATTGTATTAGATAATGTATTAATTCAATACTAGTTTTTTTTTAAAGTCAGTTATTAAAAAATGTCAATTTGTGGAGAATCCCTTACGATTCAGCCTTTTTAGAGAGCAGAGTAAAAACATCTCACTAAAATAATGATATCTTTTTGAATTTTCACGATATTTGATTGGATTTTTTTTATAAGTCACTCCATAGAATTGACTATTAAATGATGTAAAAAAAATGTTTTTCTAGTTCGCGCATGCGCAGATAAAAATTATTTTATACAACTACTCATATTTCATAAAATATTTAATATATTTATATTCCAATTGCGCTACATTTTTTCTACTGCATTTTGCCAATTTTTCTGAAATTTGCGTTAAATTTGGTCAAACACCCAGCATGATATAAACAAAAAACATACCAGAATTTTTTGAATTTTTCAAAATGATCGCTCTATCGCCATAAATATACATGCCAATCTCACAAAAATTAGTGTACATATTCTACTGTATTCATATATTTGTATTCTAAAGCGATAAGTCGTTTCGTGCATTTTCATGTACAGGGCGATCCCAAATATTTCTATTATTCTTTGTTTTTTTGCCGGCCCCCTAATTACCCGCTTAACAAATGAATGTAAATAAATATAAAGTGAAACATAATCTTTATATTTCTGAAGTTCCAGAAGAATCCGGCCAGTATATTTTTAAATATTTGACAAAATGTCAAAAACTGAAAGTGTACAAATACTTTTTGGTAGATAGTGTACATGTATACAGGGTGATTCAAAAAAGATGGGGAAAATTTTAAGAGGTGATAGTACACATCAAGACTAATAATATTAAATGGGAAACTAGGGGTCCCAAACGTCTTCCGAAGGAGATAGGCGCCATCAAAGTTTAGGATCCAAAATTTGAAATGATTATAAAAAACGGAAAGATTGATCGATTCGTTTGCGGTTTTCACGAAAACTATTCTTTATGTCTGTATTGTCTTGAAAATAAATTATAAAGATAAATTTCAAAAAATGACGATAGAGGGCGCTATAGACTTTGAGTAACGTACAACTATTTTCACCGTTATTTTTTGCATGTCATTAAGTTTTTTTAGGAGCTTTGGCATAAACTTAAATTTTGAGCTCAAAATCTGAATCGTTGAGAGTTGTTATGTACCGCAAACTGAACTGTGTTCAATGGGGGTGGGCAGGTTCAAATTTCAAATTATTATAAAAAACGGAAAAATTGGCCGATTCGCTTGCGGTTTTCTCTAAAACTATTGTTTATGTCACTATTTCCTTGAAAATAAATTTTAAAAATAAATTTCAAAAAATTCCGTTAGAGGGCGCCTTAAACTTTAGAGTAACCAACAGCTATTTTTAACAGTTATTTTTTTTAATCTAAATAAATGTTTTAAAAGCTTAGACTTAAATTTTGAGCTCAAAATCTGAATCGTTGTGAATAATTAAGTAGCGAAAAATTGAACCTGTTCGTAGAGTGTGCAGGGTAACATTTCAACTACTGAACACAGTTCAGTTTGCTCTTTTTAACCCCTCCCAACGATTCAGAATTTGAGCTCAAAATTGAAGTCTAAGATTTTGCAAGTATTTAATTAGATACAAGAAAGTAATAGTTAAAATAGTCGTTGGTTACTCTAAAGTTTAAGGCGCTCTCTAATGGAATTTTTCGAAATTTATTTTTAAAATTTATTTTCAAGGAAATGGTGACATAAAGAATGGTTTTAGAGAAAACCAAAAACGAATCGACCAATCAATTTTTCCGTTTTTTATTATAATTTGAAATTTGAACCTCCCCACCCTTATTGAACACAGTTCAGTTTGCGCTACTTAACCACTCTCAATAATTCAGATTTTGAGCTCAAAATTTAAGTTTATGTCTAAACTTCTAAAAAAATTTAATGAGATGCAAAAAATAACGGTAAAAAATAGTTGTTCATTGCTCCAAAACCTAAAGCGCCCTCTATCGGCATTTTTTGAAATTTATTTTTATAATTTATTTTAAAGATAATACTGACATAAAGAATAGTTTTTGTGAAAACCGCAAATGAATTGACCAATTTTTCCGTTTTTTATAATCATTTCAAATTTTGAACCCTAAACTTTGATGGCGCCAATCTCCTTCGAAAGACGTTTGGGACCCTTGGTTTCCCATTTAATATTATTTGTCTTGATGTGTACTATCACCTTTTAAAATTTTTCCCATCTTTTTTTAATCACCCTGTATATATATATATATATATATAATTTGCATATTTCATAGGAGATATGTCATTAAATGAATAAGACGAAGACAGGATTTTGAAAATAACGTTAAAGCATTTATCAGCTACATGTGACTTACACTATACCGACTTAACCGACGGAAGTAGTGAAAAGAAATGGAATAATAAGTTTAACTGTTAATTTAGGAGATGCGTGTTACATATTAGTGAAATTTAAATAAATTTTACTAGTACTAAATCTTAATAAAATACATATTTTAAAAAGTAATTTATAACACGGCGTCATAAATTTGCTCTTTCAATTGACAGAAATTTGGATTCACTTCAAGCATATTATTCAGTTTTCATCTATGTGACTTACATTACAAAAACCCATGAAGCAAACCAAAAGAAATCGAATAATAATTTTAACCCTTTCGAGTCCGAATTTCTTTTCAATTTTTGGAAAGAAAATAAAATTTTTATGTTAATAACATTAACACTATCTATCCAAATAAAGTAAGTGGTGTTTATAGAATATTTCATTCTCTGAAAGATAACGGATGTTTTGTTTTGCATTCAATTCAATTCATATTCATATGGTAATAGGCTAAATAAGATTTTTTGGGGATTTTTAGAAAATTCTATATTACAAGATTTAACGTATATTATAACTTTCTAATACTTTTTTGTGCTGCATTACACATGATTCTTTCAGGAATGTATTTTTTATTTCAAATTTTAAAAGTGAAGTATATGTTTAAAATAAAAGGATCGCAAACTGCGTAAAGAGAATTAATGAAATATTTATTATTATTATTATTATTACTCAATACGTAGACATAAATGAAATCATACAGTGAATGCATACATAAATACTAACATAACTTCATGCAAATAATAGCAAAAGTACTTTTTAAAACAAAATAATACTTTTTAAACGATATGTACTATTAATAGTACACCACACTGTAAAAAAAAATTCAAGAGGTTACTAAAAATTTTTTAGTAAATTTGTATTCCACAGAATTTTTTAGTAACCATTACAAACTTTTTTTTGCAAGTGAAACAAGCATTTCTTTTGTAAACTGAACAAAAGAATTTTTTTGTATAACTAACTTAAAAATTTTTAGTATGAGCCACCAAGCAAATTTTAGTAATAGCTCCAAAATTATTTTTAATAACCATTACGTGGGCAGGAGGTTCCTTCGAGCAGCATCCACACTTCTGAAGCGGAAGATTTTCGGCAAAACTGCAATAGATGGCAGCACCAAACATTGCTAACTGTTCCGAGAGGATTTTCATAATCCCTTTACTAACGAGAACTTACACTACATAAATTCGGGGCGTATTTGGTGGTGGCCAGTCTCGAACCCGGGACCTTTCAGTCTGGAATCCGTTACTATAACCACTATGCTATGAAGGCCACACCAAGTGAGTTTTAGTAATAGTTATTAAAAATATAAAACTATTAACTCTCTTCGTTGCTAACTTTTTTCTAGTAATTCTTACAGATTTTCTTGTAACCGACTAAGATTACTAAAAATTTTTTAGTAATTACAAGGATCACTAAAGTTTTTTTAGTAGATCGACACTTTTTTTTTACAGTGCAGACTCGAAATGGTTAATTTTTTATTTAGGTGACGCTTTTTATATCGTATTGAAGTTTAAATAAATGGTACTAGTGCTAAATCTGAATTCAAATACAAATTTTAAAATAATTTATAACATGGCGTAATAAATTTGTTCTTTCAGTTGGCAGAAATTTGGATTCACTCCAAGTATGTAATTTAGAGAGTTGTCATCGAAACCATTACGTGATTTGGAACGAATAATTCATAAAGCAAATGATATTCATAAAATTAAATGAATAATGCCTCGAATTATCGAGAAAGCATACATAGACAAATTTATGATACTTGAATTAGAAATCAGCAAAATTTTATTAATGGAAAATTATTGTTTAATGTCATCATAAATTGAAGAATAAATTATTGTTTACAGAAGCAGTTAGATAAGAAAAATATGTCACAAAATTAAGTATTAATAAAAAGCATTTGTATGTTTAGAAATATAATCTCTGTAAATGTTTGAAATTAATGTTAAATTTGTATTAATAGTACACAAGACTCGAAATTGTTGAGGCCTATATACCATTTGCCTTTCATTAAAATTAAATTTTTCCAAATTAGAATTACCTCTCTATTTTTTCTAAATTAAAACATATGCCCCCACATTATTTTTTTTTCTTCTCTTTTCCATGTATTTGCCCAGCCTCTGTTTTCGACTCTGAGGGTAATAAAAAACATTCCCCGAAGTGTTCCCACACTTTAGTAAAAAAGAGGACAAACCCCTGTCACAATAAATAAATAAATGAATGCATGATGCTTGCAAGTGACATTGTAAAAATGCAACTAATGGCCACCTCATGAAAGACCACCCTATTGAGAGTTGCAATCCTGCCTTGTTAAATTTATTAGGGCAATTTTACTACCCGAAAAAAATGTTAACAATACTGTTTTTAAGAAAAGAGTGCAGCAATTGTTGAAATACCCCTGAATATATGTTTCACTTAAGGACCACCAGCGGTAGTGAAAGTTTTATTACCGTCAAGTTTTATTACCGTCAATAAAAATACGAAAGCGAAAATATTTCTCTCCCCTTGTTTTCCGTGGGAACCGTAAGCTGAGCAAGTCCTGACACCTGCTCCCGTCAGGGAGGGGATTTACGTCACGTGGGTAATGTTGCCCTGCTATGCCCTTATTTGGTAATAGGAAAGTGTGAAGTAACTATTAACCAATGATAGCCCACCCCAGTATGCACGAGGGGAGGCAGGAAGCCTTGCTGCTAGTTAGGAGACCCCGAGTTTGATTTTATTCCAGTGAAGTGGGATATATTTGGTAGTTTCAGGAGAGACCGGTCTAGAGTGAACATGTAAAAATTCGGTGGCTGTGTGCCCCCCCCTTTTTTCCTGGGGAGAGGGGGAGAATTTTGAATTTAGGTCCTTAGATAAACTTTTCTTTTTGGAGATCATTCTGTTTTTGGTCATGCAGTTGTGAAGAGAGCCAAGACCTCGCCTGCCGCTTTTTCAAAACTTCGGTGTTCCAGTAACAGTTGTTCATAGCGGAATGATATAGCTATATGGGAATGTAGAGCTGCTCATCGGGTTAATATTTTGGTCAGTACAACAATAGCATTTGTTTAATGTTTGTTGAAATCGGATGTACCTAAAAGACCCCTAGTTAAAAGAAAAGGAAAAGGGGATGGTTGCCCCTGTAGACTGACATTTGCTAAAAAAAGTTTGAAAAGCGAGGGCTGAAGTGACGGAGATCCTGAAATACTACCCCCGTTGACTAGATAAGGCAGTCATGTCCTCCTTTCGGACAAGTGTAGTTCTAGGATGATGTCGAGAAAATAGTCTTCGCTGATTCCCTTCCTGCAAGTGTAGTTCTTGGATGATGTCGAGAAAATAGCCTTCACTGATTCCCTTCCTGCAAGTGTAATTCTTGGATGATGACCAAGAAATAGCGATCGGACTAGAAACCTCCGTTGAATTTGACTCCATAGTGAACAGAAGCTAACGCAGAGTGTCTTAAATAAGAGACCCAAAAAGGGTTAGTGTGCGCCTTTCCGGCATGTGTGAATTTGGAGAAATAGTAAGTGAATATCAGTGTAGGTAGAAACTTTGGTTGACTCTAGCATCATAAGTTATAAAGGTTCGAACAGTTGTAAGACAAGAATATTCCATGTCATCCAGTGGTAAGCTAGTTTTGTATTATAGATTGATTTATTGCCTATTTGAATATTGATGTTAGCATGTAAAAGTATAATTCACCTTTATATATGTAATTAGTTTATTACAAACCAAGGAAAATAGAGGAAGTGTCATTTGTTGTTTCTATTATATTTATAATAAATTAAGTATGTGAATAAAATGTATATGTATTTACTAAAATTTTACTCTAATTTTTCTTCATCCAAATAATTAAGGAAGATTAATTAACTTCAGCTCAGAGGAAGAAATTTTTCTTATTTTGGTTAGTGAGCAGAATTTATCTTGATATAACTCTAACTTATTCTAAGATGAAAAATGAAGTAATTTTATTCCAATAATGTAATTGAAATTTAATACTTAAGTGATATAATTCCTTAACCTTCTTAGAAATTTTTAATGAGTTTAGAGAAGCTTATTTAATATTCACTTTACAGAATTCTTTCCTTAATTCTAATTAAAAATGAAAATATTTAATTGATTTTCCTCAGAAGTACTGTATTTAATTCTCATACTAATGCATTTTAAGAATTTCAAAAGAAATAAAATGAGTTAATGATTCACAACGCTATGATAGGAATAAATAAAAAAGAAGTATAAATGTACTATTACTATCGTATCAAGGTCATATACCATTACTTGTGTTGCAGGATGAATGTTCTAATATTGATATTTTAATCTATTTTAAGAAAATTATGTCTTCCTTTGCTCTCTGAATATCTGAGAGATTTCAGCCCTACTTTCTCTATTTCTTAAAGTTAATTGATCTGTAATTGTGATTCTTTATTAAGCGTTGATATGTATTTTTCATCCTACAAAACAGTAATGGTAAAGTTGGGATCATTGCTACTAACTTACAGTGAGTTAGAGATCTGAATGGGTTGAGAATTTTGTTGCATTTTTGTTAAGTGTTTTCTTAAATATTTTTATTCGTGTAATAAGTTGGAATGTTTTCATTAATTAATAAATTAGCTATTTTGGTCGTGTAACTTTAAGTTACTTTTCTAATTCCATTTTTCCTTCTCCAAAACAATTATGAGGTTTAATTTGAATTTAGTTATTTTATAGCAACAAGATTCAGATAGGTGGAAACTTAATTCAGATCTCAATTGATTTTATAATCTAACAGAAGAAAAGACTTATCTGTTGAATCCATAATACCGGTAGATGATGATTATTTAATAGATACTCATGCTAATTATTCAGAAGTGAATTTATGAATAAAATTTCTAGGTACATTTACTAAAAAGTTGTAGCAAGGTCCCAACAATAGAATGGTGCCATGACGTTGAGCCTGTATATTGCTCAGTAAATTTTGAAATTGAAGTTTACATGAAATTTTTGTTTTAAGTATGCATTTTGTATAATATTTTAATATAGTAGGGATGTGCATTATTATTGAAAATTGTATGTTTATTTTATTTTTGTGTAATAGGGCTCTAAATGTAAGTGAGGCATTTTTATAATTTTAAAATTGGGAAGGAACTATGCCTAATAGAATACGTGATGTAAATGATGTTTGCACCTGTGGTCTTCTTCAAAAATAATAATTAATCTCTAAATTATTCTGGGCATATATTTTTTTTTCATGTTTATTTATTTTATTTTTCTTTCTCTCTTTTTTCTTCTTCCTTGTTCTCACCCATTTTTAGTTAGTATTTAAATTACCCCTATTTTGCATTGTTTATTTTTAATTGAAGTGCAATTTGCCTAAAAATGGACGACAATCAGCATTTCAAGGATTTAGCTGTTATACATAAAAAGAGTGCGCTAATCGAAAACGTTAGTGTTATTCCTCCATTTAGCGGAGAAGGGAACTCATGCCCATTTAATGAATTTTTAGAAAAGTATGAGCAGTTAGCAGATTTCTTTGGGTGGTCTGAGGAGGAAAAGAAGTTTGCATTATTGAGCCGTCTAAATGGCAGCGCCGCTAGATTATACAAATTGCATCGAACTAAACAAACCGAGGATATTATCAAAATCTTTAAAGAAAGATATACCCACGAACTGACCCCCGATGTAGCCTTGTCCCGTTTTCTAAATTTTAAACAAACCCCCCAAATGCCTGTCCAAGAATTTTACGATAAAGCATACGACCTTTCACTTAAGGCGTTAGTAGTAGAGGGCCTTGAACAAGATGTAGCGAATAAGAGTAGAACTGCTCTTTTGCATTCCATGCTCTTAAGCAATTTAGCACCCGAAATCAGAAAAGGTGTAATAACAAAAAGCCCGAAAACGCCGGAGGAAATTTTGGATTTTGCCCTCCTCGAAGAAAAGGCGTGCAAAAGTGTCAACCCGTTTTACAACGTGCAAGTTGAAAATGTCAATCCTTTTTATCCCCAGAATAGCCAACAGAATGTGTCATGTGCAGCCATCCAACCGGCCCCCTCTAATCAGTCCCAGCAGGAAGTTACTAAATTGCGTGAGCAGGTAGAAGCGCTTACCGTTAAGTTGGATCAGTTGTTGCATAATAGCAACCAGCAGAGAAATTTTAATACTACTGAAAGGAATCGGTATAGAGATTTTTCCTGTTATGTCTGTTCCCAGACCGACCATTTTGCTCGAAATTGCCCACAAAACTCTAGTAACAGTAGAGATAATTTTAAAAATTTTAGAGGCAGAGGGAGAGGAAATAACTCCAATTTTCATAACAATCGCAGGGGAGGTTACACAAATCAGAGAGGTAGATGGGACCAGAGAAGTGGGAGGAGAGGGAATGATGAGAGAAATGAAAGCGAAACTAGTGAAAACCAGAATAACAGTGTAAATAATCAACCTGAGTCTTTAAACTCGACGAGGCCGGGTCAGAGATAGTCGGACCGACCCACGAAAGGCCAAACGACTTCCATCCTGTATACACTATGTTTGTGCAGAAATCATGTGGGCTCCCAATAAAAAATATTTGTATTAACGACACTGAAATTCCTATATTATGTGATACAGGTAGTGCCATTAATTTAATAAGTAATAGTATCCTTCATTTGGGCCAAAATTTTAAAACTGAAGATTGTTGCACTCCCATAGTTACTGTCACAGGGCAAAAGATTTATCTTAATAATAAAATAAACTTAAAATTTAAATTTTTGGGAATGTTTTGTGAAGCAGATTTTTATATTGTACCAAGTAAATTGGCCAATGAGTTTGATGCAATTCTTGGTATGCCTTTTCTAAACAAATACAATATTTTGTTAAATTGTTCTGATAATTCAATATCATTTAGCCCACCTGAGCAAACTTTAGTCAAAACACCTATAGAAAGCAAAACTCAAATCAAAGACTCAATCATGAATGGAGACAGAATTGTAAGGAATCCAGATACTGTAAATAATGGCCAGCAGGACTGTTACACGAAAAGTAGTGTATATAATTATGTAAATAATCATAAGTGTAATAATAATTGTAACAGTATGTCTAATTGTGCTCAAGTAAGTATCGAAATGTCAAATTCAAATGTACATGAAAATTCTCATGCTAAGAATGATGGAAGATGTAAAAAAGAAAGTAGTACTGAAGAGGCAGTTCAGGGTCTTGGTTTTAGCAGTAGCAATGAAATTGTTCAAATTAAGATTAGAAGTAATAAGCAGAAATTGAGTGATAAAATTGCAGAAAATGTAGAGACCCCTGATTTAGGAAAATTTGAGGAAAATAAGAATAAGGTGTCACAAAATAATCATGTCTTCCATCTTAGGCAAAGTGAGGAGAATTTAAATACTGAGCATGAGGTAAATGGGGAAATTCAAGCTAATTTAGAGGATAATGTAGATAAAAAAAATGAGATAGATAAAACTATTGTAGGAATTGCTGTTTTAAGCCATAAGCTTGTAATCCCACCAATGACAAAAATGTTAGTAGATGTTAAAAGTACTAAAAAACTGAGTATTTTAGATAACGTACCGTTATTATTGGAACCCCTAGCTAGAAATTTAAACCAGGGACTTTTGATTGCCAGAACTATATGCACGCAGCAACATGGATTATTTGTGTCATTTGCAAACTTTTCGGATAATAATATTAACTTAAATAAAGGAACTTCCATAGCTAAAATCTTAAAATGTATAGATAGCAACAATTTAACTAACCTAATTACTAATAATGATAATTCAACTCCTAATTGTAATTGTACTTCTGAGTATTCTAATTTAACTCCTAATGACTCTAATTTAATTTCATGTGAATGTAATTTAGTTTGTAATATCAATAAGGAGAACCAAATTCCTGACTTTGATCATGCTGATCTGGAATGGAGTTCTGAAATAAATCTAGACCATCTTGACGCCCCCCTTAAAGCTAAAATGCAAGATTTTTTAAATAAAAACAAAGATGTGTTTGCAGCCTCAGTACTAGACCTACCTGGATGTGACACAATACCCCATACTGTGAATTTAACTTCTGATAAACCTGTTCGCTGTAAAGTTTATAGAGTACCATACAGATTAAGAAAAGAAATGGAAGAGCAGCTTAATATTTTACTTGAAGCAAACATTTTAACACCGTCCATGTCTGAATATGCATCCCCTGTTATTTTGGTTGAAAAAGCAGATAAATCTTATCGATTGGCAGTAGATTTCAGAAAACTTAATAAAAATTTAGTTAAAGATGCTTTCCCTATACCCAATATTACAGAATCTGTTGACTCTCTAGCAGGATCCAAATACTTTTCAACCCTAGACTTAACTAGTGGTTTTTTTCAACAAGTTATTAGACAAGAGGACAGACATAAAACTGCCATTATTACACATAAAGGGTTATTTGAATGGACACGTAACTGTTTTGGGCTAGCAAATTCGGGCAATAGCTTTCAAAGACTAATGAATGCCATTTTAGGAGACTTAACAGACCTTGGTATTTTAACTTATATTGATGATGTAGTAATTTCATCTTCTGACATAGAATCCCACCTAGATAAACTAAATTTAGTATTCGAACGTCTCGGTCAACATAAATTAAAACTTAAACCCAGTAAATGCACCTTTTTAACTGACAAAATTCAATATCTTGGCTTCGAAATTCATAGTGGGCAAGTATCCCCCATTAATAAAAACATTGAAATTATTGAAAAATTGCAACCGCCTACCACCCGTAAAGGTGTCAGATCATTCATTGGTACCCTCTCATTTTACAGGCGTTTTATACCTGACTTTACAAAAAGAGCGTTAAATTTAATTGATTTAACAAAGGAAACTGGGCACTTTGCCTGGACGCAGAAAGCCCAGGAAGAATTTGAGGATTTAAAGAAAGCATTAATTTCTAAACCATGCCTAGCTTTACCTGACTTTAGTAAAGAATTTTATGTTTATACCGATGCGAGTGGTGAAGCGTTGGGTGCTGTTTTGTCACAACTAGATGAGGAAAATAAAATTCACCCCGTAGCATTTGCTAGCAGACGACTCAAAGATGCAGAGACAAGATACTCTGCTACTGAAAGAGAACTTCTTGCTCTGGTGTGGGCAACGAATCATTTTAAATGTTACCTAGCTAACACCCATTTTCACATATTTACAGACCATGCCCCCCTTACATTTATGTTAAAAATTCATGATCCGACATCACGTATGGCAAAATGGATTTGTACTTTATCTGATTTTGACTTTACAATTAAATATATAAAAGGTAAATGTAATAGTGTAGCAGACTTACTCTCTAGATTTGCTAAAATAAATGAGACACCAGAAATTAGTAATAGTAATTTTTGTATACAAGTAGAAAAAGAAACCACTTTTGTACCGCATTCAAATTTAATTGATAAAATTAGTGAGTTACAAAAAATCGATAAAAAGTGCTGTGAAATAGCCCGAAAGTTAGACAAAAATTTAGAAATCGCACCTAGGTATATGAAATTCTTCTTTAGAGATGATATTCTTGTATGTGAGGACACGACTGATTCCAATATAATAAATAATCCAATTAAATTAGTAGTGCCTAGGGATATGATTGAGCAAGTGTTCGCTCTAACACACGATTCTCTAGTTGCTTGTCATCAAGGTTTTAAGAAAACAATTGACCGCATCAGGGAGCACTTTTACTGGCCTGGAATGTCGGCTGATGTCAGGCACCTAGTAGAGTCGTGTATTAGCTGCCAAAAAAAGAGAGCACATAAACCTAATCAGCATGCACCCCTTCAGAGGATGCCAACACCCCAATTCCCTATGAATAAGGTACATTTGGATTTAATAGGCCCCCTTCCAATTACATTTTCTGGTAACACTTTTATTATCACGTATATCGACTCTTTTACTAAATGGCCAGAAGCTTATGCAGTTAGTTCTACCACGTCAGACGTTATCGCAGATACGCTGGCTGATTTCATTTCGCGTTATGGCGCGCCTGCGGTGATAACCACAGACAATGGGAGAAATCTGATATCCGAAGCTATCAAACATGTCTACAAAATGTTCGGAATTAAACATATCACCACGTCTGCCTTTCATCCGGCGTCGAATGGACAGATCGAGCGACAGAATTTGACGTTAAAAAACGCCCTTAGCCATATAGTTAATGAGAATCAATCAGACTGGGATACTAAACTTAAATTTGCCCTGTTAGCGATGCGCTCAGCTGTGCATTCCTCTACAAAATTAACACCCGCTGCAATTTTATATGGTAGAAATCTAAATTTACCGTATACCCTATTTTCTCAAGCACCTAGGTTTAGCTATAATGACGCCCCATCTTTCTGTGAACTGTTAATTCCATCTCTTCAAAAAGTATACGCTGAGGTATATGATAATTTGGTTAAAGTATCTGAAAGCCAAGAGAAGTACAGAGAAAAGACAGCGGTCGTTAAAAATTTAAAAGTAGGTGATAGAGTGTGGTTATTTAATCCATCTATTGCTACAGGTACTACGCGAAAATTGTCAAAATTAAACAACGGACTGTTTACAATCATTGAAAAACTGAGTGATGTCAATTTTAAAATTGCATTAATTGCTAATCCCTCTGAAATTCAGGTTGTACATGTGGATCGCCTTACGTTGTTCAAAGATAGATGCATTACAAATGCACATAAACAGGATAGAATGTCTTGTTTGGACCAAAACAAAACTCACGACCGAATGTCAACAAATGAATCGAATCCTCAATTCGATTTTCCTAAGCGACGGACGCGAAATCGGTTTTTAAATTGGTTTCCTCCACCCCTTGCTCAGACAGCAACCGACCAACCCACAACTCAGGGTCACAAGAGTAGCAACAGACTTCAAGGGATTGACGGTACTGAAAGCGAAACTGCAGAGCAAAACGAAACTAGGATTCAAGCGATAGGTGCTGATTTTCCCCCTGTCATTCCTTCCAAAAATAATCCCGTCATAGGAAGTGGAGATACGTCTCGGTGCGTTCAGGGAAAAACGGAAGTATCTACTTTGGGTACTCGCGAAACGGATATGCGGCAAATGGGAACGTCATGTGATTCAAGCCGTGTGAGTCGTTCACGGGAGCGAGTTAGCTTTAAGTCGAATCAAAACATTGGGCGCGCGTCGTCCGCCAGTTAATATTCTCTGAGGAATAGAATTTCACGACCGAATTATAAGATTTAGAATTGTTTACTTTTAGTTCTTTGTGTATTTTAATATATGAGGTGTAAATAGGTTCTGTATATAGATAATTTTAGATATTTTGAATAACTTTCGGTCCGAAATAAGAGAACTTAGAGATATTCGAGCCAAAAGTGGGTTTGTTTTGATTCTGTTGCGCACCTGTTCTCAATGGATTTTAGTCTTTCACAAATTTAATCTCAAAAGTTTTGGTAATATTACTGTATATTACTGCCAGGTGAATAATCCGTCCCTTGTTTGTATGCATTTTTGGGATTTTTTAGCGAATTTTTTCACGAATTTTGAGGTCTTTGAAAATTTTATGGTTGTGAAACTTGGAAAAAATAAATGTGATAGCAGTATATATATTTCTCGGAATCTCTAAAGGCTTCTCTTTTATATATATTAGGATTTTAAGTGTAGATAGTTCATTCTTTTAATGAATTTTTAGCATTTTATATAACTTTACAATTTTTAATGTATCTTTGAAAATTATCTGAATATTTTATTTTGGTAATTTTTTTTGTAGGGTAGAAACTATCTAATGCCAGGTATATACACATCACGTATATACCTATAAGGTTTATATGCATTTTATATATATTTTTTCTGTTTTTTTTTTTTTTTTTTTTTTAATATTGCCATCTACCCACCCCTTTTTTATTTTTATTTGGGTATGTTAGGAAAATTCTTGTCCCTTGTCAAAATGATTGGCAAGATCTCTTGTGAAGTAAATATTACTTCACTGTGATTGTTTTTGGTGAAAATTTTGGCCTTCTAAAATATTTGTTTCTGCAATGGTTATTGCTTATATGTGGCAGTGCAGAGGTGCAAATATCAATCGGTTTTAATCATAGAAACTTATGTAATTGTAATGTGATGATGTGTTGTATGTATTTATTCCCACTACAGACAGTCAGATGTCAATGTCATATTTATATATGTACCTTTTGTTTATGTAATGCAAGATGTTTCTTTTATGTTCATTTTTATTTACCTTTTTTATACATGTGTACAAAATATTATTTTTACTTATGTGTGTACATATCTGTGATACCTTCGGCTGACATGGTATATCTATTGTGAATTTTCAAAATTCTATTAGTTTAGGCCCTTTTGGATTACTTTTGCTTTCTGTATTCAAAAAATTTTTAGATATTTTAAAAATTATTTTTATACAATATTTCCTTGCATTCAATTTTTATAAAGGTGGCTTCATATGTACAGAGAGAGTAGCATATAGGGAATTTGCAACTTGATACTGTTCCAGATGTTAGGAGCATGTACGGAGATTATTGGGAACTCAAAAATTTGATAGGTTAGGCCGAGTAGGAGTAGTAAGTCGGAATCCTTTGGTAATAGAGATAACTTAATTCCTATTTTAAGTTTTACTTTCATGTGTTATATCCAAGCTCCAGCATTGCATTCCGGTGTGCATAGTTGGTGTGGTGAGTTAGTAGGGTGAAGTTGTCAACTTTTCGGGTCGTTGTTTGATCTGCTCTAGTGGATATTCTTAACTCTTCTGATTAACCGGGATACAACAGTAATTCAGCATTTCACCTTGCCATTAATTTTGGATTTACCTGTAATTTATTTCTGGTTAGGACTTTCTTCCACTGCCCTTCTGGGGTCATCAAATTAAAAAAAATAAAATTCTTGTTTTCTTTTGGACAAAACGAATAATGTTTATTTTTTTTTTCAACGTGGGGGAGTTCTTGTTGAGGCCTATATACCATTTGCCTTTCATTAAAATTAAATTTTTCCAAATTAGAATTACCTCTCTATTTTTTCTAAATTAAAACATATGCCCCCACATTATTTTTTTTTTCTTCTCTTTTCCATGTATTTGCCCAGCCTCTGTTTTCGACTCTGAGGGTAATAAAAAACATTCCCCGAAGTGTTCCCACACTTTAGTAAAAAAGAGGACAAACCCCTGTTACAATAAATAAATAAATGAATGCATGATGCTTGCAAGAGACATTGTAAAAATGCAACTAATGGCCACCTCATGAAAGACCACCCTATTGAGAGTTGCAATCCTGCCTTGTTAAATTTATTAGGGCAATTTTACTACCCGAAAAAAATGTTAACAATACTGTTTTTAAGAAAAGAGTGCAGCAATTGTTGAAATACCCCTGAATATATGTTTTACTTAAGGACCACCAGAGGTAGTTAAAGTTTTATTACCGTCAAGTTTTATTACCGTCAATAAAAATACGAAAGCGAAAATATTTCTCTCCCCTTGTTTTCCGTAGGAACCGTAAGCTGAGCAAGTCCTGACACCTGCTCCCGTCAGGGAGGGGATTTACGTCACGTGGGTAATGTTGCCCTGCTATGCCCTTATTTGGTAATAGGAAAGTGTGAAGTAACTATTAACCAATGATAGCCCACCCCAGTATGCACGAGGGGAGGCAGGAAGCCTTGCTGCTAGTTAGGAGACCCCGAGTTTGATTTTATTCCAGTGAAGTGGGATATATTTGGTAGTTTCAGGAGAGACCGGTCTAGAGTGAACATGTAAAAATTCGGTGGCTGTGTGCCCCCCCCCTTTTTTCCTGGGGAGAGGGGGAGAATTTTGAATTTAGGTCCTTAGATAAACTTTTCTTTTTGGAGATCATTCTGTTTTTGGTCATGCAGTTGTGAAGAGAGCCAAGACCTCGCCTGCCGCTTTTTCAAAACTTCGGTGTTCCAGTAACAGTTGTTCATAGCGGAATGATATAGCTATATGGGAATGTAGAGCTGCTCATCGGGTTAATATTTTGGTCAGTACAACAATAGCATTTGTTTAATGTTTGTTGAAATCGGATGTACCTAAAAGACCCCTAGTTAAGAGAAAAGGAAAAGGGGATGGTTGCCCCTGTAGACTGACATTTGCTAAAAAAAGTTTGAAAAGCGAGGGCTGAAGTGACGGAGATCCTGAAATACTACCCCCGTTGACTAGATAAGGCAGTCATGTCCTCCTTTCGGACAAGTGTAGTTCTAGGATGATGTCGAGAAAATAATCTTCGCTGATTCCCTTCCTGCAAGTGTAGTTCTTGGATGATGTCGAGAAAATAGCCTTCACTGATTCCCTTCCTGCAAGTGTAACTCTTGGATGATGACCAAGAAATAGCGATCGGACTAGAAACCTCCGTTGAATTTGACTCCATAGTGAACAGAAGCTAACGCAGAGTGTCTTAAATAAGAGACCCAAAAAGGGTTAGTGTGCGCCTTTCCGGCATGTGTGAATTTGGAGAAATAGTAAGTGAATATCAGTGTAGGTAGAAACTTTGGTTGACTCTAGCATCATAAGTTATAAAGGTTCGAACAGTTGTAAGACAAGAATATTCCATGTCATCCAGTGGTAAGCTAGTTTTGTATTATAGATTGATTTATTGCCTATTTGAATATTGATGTTAGCATGTAAAAGTATAATTCACCTTTATATATGTAATTAGTTTATTACAAACCAAGGAAAATAGAGGAAGTGTCATTTGTTGTTTCTATTATATTTATAATAAATTAAGTATGTGAATAAAATGTATATGTATTTACTAAAATTTTACTCTAATTTTTCTTCATCCAAATAATTAAGGAAGATTAATTAACTTCAGCTCAGAGGAAGAAATTTTTCTTATTTTGGTTAGTGAGCAGAATTTATCTTGATATAACTCTAACTTATTCTAAGATGAAAAATGAAGTAATTTTATTCCAATAATGTAATTGAAATTTAATACTTAAGTGATATAATTCCTTAACCTTCTTAGAAATTTTTAATGAGTTTAGAGAAGCTTATTTAATATTCACTTTACAGAATTCTTTCCTTAATTCTAATTAAAAATGAAAATATTTAATTGATTTTCCTCAGAAGTACTGTATTTAATTCTCATACTAATGCATTTTAAGAATTTCAAAAGAAATAAAATGAGTTAATGATTCACAACGCTATGATAGGAATAAATAAAAAAGAAGTATAAATGTACTATTACTATCGTATCAAGGTCATATACCATTACTTGTGTTGCAGGATGAATGTTCTAATATTGATATTTTAATCTATTTTAAGAAAATTATGTCTTCCTTTGCTCTCTGAATATCTGAGAGATTTCAGCCCTACTTTCTCTATTTCTTAAAGTTAATTGATCTGTAATTGTGATTCTTTATTAAGCGTTGATATGTATTTTTCATCCTACAAAACAGTAATGGTAAAGTTGGGATCATTGCTACTAACTTACAGTGAGTTAGAGATCTGAATGGGTTGAGAATTTTGTTGCATTTTTGTTAAGTGTTTTCTTAAATATTTTTATTCGTGTAATAAGTTGGAATGTTTTCATTAATTAATAAATTAGCTATTTTGGTCGTGTAACTTTAAGTTACTTTTCTAATTCCCTTTTTCCTTCTCCAAAACAATTATGAGGTTTAATTTGAATTTAGTTATTTTATAGCAACATGATTCAGATAGGTGAAAACTTAATTCAGATCTCAATTGATTTTATAATCTAATAGAAGAAATGACTTATCTGTTGAATCCATAATACCGGTAGATGATGATTATTTAATAGATACTCATGCTAATTATTCAGAAGTGAATTTATGAATAAAATTTCTAGGTACATTTACTAAAAAGTTGTAGCAAGGTCCCAACAAAATGGTTAACTGTTTATTTATGCGACGCATGTTATATAGTATTGAAATTTATATAAATGGTATTAATGCTAAATCTGAATTCAAATAGAAATTTTTAAGTAATTTATAACACGGCGTCATAAATTTGTTCTTTCACTTGGCAGAAATTTGGATTCACTCCAAGTATGTAATTTAGAGAGTTGTCATCAAAACCATTACGTGTTTTGGAACGAATAATTCATAAAGCAAATGATATTCATAAAATTAAATGAATAATGCCTCGAATTATTGAGAAAGCATATATAGACAAATTTATGATACTTGAATTAAAAATCAGCAAAATTTTATTAATGGAAAATTATTGTTTAATGTCATCATAAATCGAAGAATAAATTATTGTTTACAGAAGCAGTTAGATAAGAAAAATATGTCGCAAAATTAAGTATTAATAAAAAGCATTTATGTGTTTAGAAGTATAATCCCTGTAAATGTTTGAAATTAATGTTAAATTTGTATTAATAGTACACAAGACTCGAAATGGTTATCTGTTTATTTATGCGACGCATGTTATATAGTATTGAAATTTATATAAATGGTATTAAAGCTAAATCTGAATTCAAATAGAATTTTTTAAGTAATTTATAACATGGCGTAATAAATTTGTCCTTTCAGTTGGCAGAAATTTGGATTCACTTCAAGTGTGAAATTTAGAGAGTTGTCATTAAAACCATTATATGATTTGAAACGAATAACCTATCAGAGCAAATGATATTCATAAAATTAAATGAATAATGCCTCGAATTATTGAGAAAGCATACATAGACAAATTTATGATATATGAATTAGAAATCAGTAAAATGTTATTAATGGAAAATTATTGTTTAATGTCGCCATAAATCGAAAATTAAATTATTGTTTCCAGAAGTATTTAGACAAGAAAAATATGTCACAAAATTAAGTATAAATAAAAAGCATTTATATGTTTAAAGACAATATCCCTGTAAATGTTTGAAATTAATGTTAAATTTCAGTAAATAATACATAATCATTTGATACCAACTTGATTTAACTATTATATGCCCGAGTTTTTAAAAATAAAATTTAAAATGTTTTTTAATTTTAATTTATTAAATAAATGAAGGGAAAATAATTTAAAAAATCATATTTTGTTTTAAGTATCTATTACAGCTAAAAAACAAGTTGTTGCTAATCAGCAATATTGGACTATAATTGAAAAATTGATTTTCTTTGAGAAAATTGTATAACATTAAACACCCATGAATTAAAAAAATTATAATAAGGAATAATTTTTACTTGCTCACAGCAGAATAAAATAAGGAAAATACTTATAGTCTTTCAAAATAGAATATTTCGCAATCTTTCAAAAGAAAAAGCACATATAACAACAATTGAAAAAGAAATATATCTTTATTCTTAAACATCGCTATTGCTGTCATCTATATGTTGAAAATGAATTTAATAATATTTTCAATTTGTATTTTATTGGCAACATTAGGCATGAAAGCTTCAATTTAAACTTCGAATATTATCTATTCAAATAGTATTTTAGAAAACGAAATTGGGTATTTTTACGAAAGGCAACACACGGCGTTTAAGGATTTAATATTAACGTAACATTTTTTCAATGTTAAATAACATCTGACAAATACAAATTTTATTTAATTTTTAGCTGTGAAATTACACTTGAATTTATTGACTATTTAATGTGTGATTTATATTTGCTAACTAAGCGTAAAACCGACATGTTAGGTTGTATGCTTAGATAGCAAATGATAAATCATGTATTAAATATTCAATAATTTCAAGGATAATTTGAATGCTAGAAATTAATTAAAAAATTGTATATGTATTCACCGATACTGGGTTTATTTTCGCCTCATGTCACGTCTCATGATTGCGTGCTCATGAAGATGATTCGATCTTATGCTGTAGTTGAAGCCTTGCCAACATATGCGTGAAAAATGCTAAGCTAGGCATCGCCCTCGTAGCTGAAGTGTTAGAGCACTTGGAGTTCTATTCCAAGAATTCCGTGTTCGATCCCCAGCTCCAACATTTTTCACCCTAGTTGGTTCACTTTGTTACCAAGCAATTAATCACTTATTAAATATTTAACAGTTGATAGTTCAGCTTCATTTGTACCATTTCTGAATTGATAACATGCTAAGAAAATTTCATTCCGTACATCGAAAATTAAGTATACATTTTTCATTTTTGATGTAATATTAAAAGAAAAAGCGATTATTATTTACATGACGATACTGCAAAGGTGTAGAAATTCAAAAATTCAGTAAGGAATGAAAGTTCTTTAGCATCTAATTGCAGCATAATTTTCTTCGGTTGCCTTTGGGTAAACTTTCAGTTCAATGGTAAAACAAAACGGGACTTTGTCCCTTCAGTGTGTGTTTTCGTCCCTAATTAATGCGCCATAAACACTCAAAACAATTAAGAAAAATTGCAATATATTCTGAAATTATAATTTAACAGAATTTTGGCTGATGGCGATACTAAATAAAGTTATAATGTAACTTTTTATTTAGACATCAAGCAAAATTAGACCAATGTTAATCAATCAAAATTAAAATTTATGAAAATGCGTATTTTTAGCCACTTACATTATCAGTTGAAATATGCTGAACAATTAAGCAGAAATAAGGGTTTCCTAGCAGTGATCAGCTTAACATCCAATTTATTATTGAGAAGTACTATAATACTGTTAACCAATGAGAAAAAAAAAAAAAAAAACTAGTCAGATGTGGCAATCCTTAAACTTTTTCTATCTCATGCATGTTAATACAGTAAAACCAAGGTTGTCCGAACAGCATGGGACCAAAGCATTTTCAGTTAAGCGAGGTTCTATAGGAATTTTCGAATAACCAGGAGGATTATGATAAAATATTGTTTCATGAAATACTGTGATTGTATTTTAGAAGAACGTTGTAATAAAAATGTTGTGGTACCGTTTTCAAATCACTCTGAATGACAAACCAAAATTACAAGTCACTTCAACAGCAAGGTGATAAATTGTTGTTCTTTAAATGGTGGCGTGAAAAAGCAGCATTGAAAAAATATAGGAAAAAACATATTTTGTATAAATAAATAAATAAGTGTTGTACGTATCCAGCTAATAAAAAGCTTGAAATTACGTATTGGATGAAATTAGTAAGTTTATAATTCTGCTTATTAATTTCATGAAGAACATGCCTTTTTAACTCTATTTCTACCAGTATCCAATAACACCTTTCATCGTTTTGATTTTTACTTATTTTGCTTCTAATTTTTAAAGGTAATAAGCATTTAAACAATTCTTCAATGTATTAAAAATAATTAAATCAAAATCGTTCTGATCTAAAACTTACAAATAAAATAGTAATCATAAATCGAAATATGATGAAAGGTGCCATTTGACGTCGAGAAAAACAGTTTTGACAGTAAAATTTTTCAAATTTAAAAAGAAATTTAAGGAATTTAAGTCATTCGGTAAAGCCAACTTTCAAATAACCGAGGTTCTACTGTACTCCTAAATTCCTTACTACAGTGACAAAATTAAATGACAATTTGTGGTTATCGTGAGGATTCTAAAGGCATACAATTCCGTACATTAGTTCTTCAGCTAGGACTATTGTGGATATCGGAAAAATTGCAACATAAAACCCATAAAACCACCATTCATTGAGCTATTTACGGCAAAACATAAACAGCAGTAATATTTATCAAGATATACTTGAATTCGGCGTTTGATGAAAATTCCTGCATAAGTTCTTGAAATAGAGCTGTTGCCGGTGTCGGGAAAAATGAAGCATAGCAGCGCCAATTTGCAGGACGACTGACACCAAAATGAAACAGAACTAGTTCATATCTTGGATTTAAAAAATATGAAGATTGATGAAAATCAGTGCATTAATTCTTGAGACAGAGCTATTGTGGAGATCGTGAAAATGAAGCATACAGCGCCATTTGTTGAGCGATTTCCACAAATATGAAACAACATGAAATCATGTCAGAACTAAAGGAATCTGATGTTTCATAGAAATTCGTGCATTAGCTAATGAGATAGAATTGTTGTGAAAACCATAAAAAGTGCAGCATAGCAGCGTAACTTGTTGATCGATTTACACCAAAAACTAATCTGCATCAATCTATGTCAGGCACTACCTGAATATAATTTTTGTCAAATCGGTAGATTAGTTCTTGAGACAGATCGAGTGCAAAATATATATAACCTAGACAGAGACAGTCATAATGTAAAAACATATTTTTGGAATATCTAATCACTAAAATGCGTAAATCTGTCATGAACCAGAATTCGGAAATTTTCACGAATCCAATACTTTTTTCTTTTAAAGATAGAACAAGGTAAAAATGCATATTAATAAGAATACGTAATAAAAAAAATTAAGAAAAAATAAAAGAAAATTAATAATATATAAAGAAATGAAAATTAAATATTAAGTTTTTAAACCTAAGTCAATGAAGTTAGAAAAGGTAAGTTATGGTATAGCTGTAGTTACAAAAACTACTACACAAGGAGAAAAATATGTAAAAATTTTAGTATTTGTTCATAATAAATGTCACTCACCAAAATAGGATAGGGGAAAATGTATCTTATGAATAATACTTTATATAAAATAAACTTTTTCAAAAAAAAATATATATAACCGACTTCAATCAACGTTCTAAAAAGAGTTAAATAATTCTTTAAAATACCCTAATGATGAATTGTTATCTAATAACCACACATCAGATATCATGTACCGACAAAAAAAAAAAAAAAAAAAATGATTATAAGTTTAATACATAGAACTTAATATCCAGCAAACATGGTTTTTCGACAGAATATTTTTTACAGGAGATTAATTGACATATTTTTGATTTAATTTATGAATATATACATATATAAAGTAATGAATTACTTTTTGAAGTTGGTGCCAAACGATCACAATCAATAATGATTTTTACCATTTTATTTATGGTATTAGGCATAATATAAACACAATTCTTGCTATACTTATAATAGTTTGGCACCAACTTCAAAAAGTAATTCATTACTTTTTATATGTATATATTCATAAATTAAATCAAAAATATGTAAATTAATCTCTTGTAAAAAATATTCTGTCGAAAAACCATGTTTGCTGGATATTAAGTTCTATGTATTAAACTTATAACCATTTTTTTTTTTTTTTGTCGGAACATGATATCTGATGTGTGGTTATTAGATAACAATTCATCATTAGGGTATTTTAAAGAATTATTTAACTCTTTTTAGAACGTTGATTGAAGTCGGTTATATTTTTTTTTTGAAAAAGTTTATTTTATTTCTTACTTTTTAGTTATTTATACCGTAATACTTAGTTTAATCGTTTGGATAGTTGCGGTGTAATCGGTGAACATATATATATATATAAAATACATACGCGGTCGAATTGATGATAACCTTCTCTCCTTTTTTAAGTCAGTTAAAGTAATTATAATACGGAAAAATACTGTGTGTTATACATGGATGGGGTTCGAACCCACGATCTCTTGCGAGAACCAGAGCTTAAATTGGGTGCCTTAGACCGCTCGGCTATCCTGACTGCAATCTAAACGGTGAACAACGCCTAGAGGTCTGCACGGGCCGGAATTTCCAGGCCCGGGCCCGACCCCTTGTAAAACTCAAAAGTTCGGCCCGGGCCCAGCCCGTACAAAAATCAGCGAAAACAGGCCCGGCCGCCCGTTTCGGCCCGTTACAATTTCTACGATTTCTAAAAAATTCAGATTTTTATCATATAACTAAGATTCCTTTAAAGAATACTGCATACATATCTATGGAATGATTTTACAGTATATTTTACAGCAAATACATATTAACAACATTAATGATTACTTAGATTCTTAGGCTTTCAACATTCGAATAAAGATTCATTAAAAAATTAATATGGCTTAGAATAAAAGAAAAAAGAAAGAAAGCTAAAAACATCGTTAATTTTGAAGTTGTTTAATAAAAGAAGATTTATAAATATATTTCTATATCATTTTATTCAGATTTCAAATCCAAATTCATTCTTAAATTCAAAGAAGCTCCTTTCTGATACATTTCTAAATTCATTTTTGTTTTTCTCAGAAACGCATAGGATTAGCAGATATCTTTATTCAGAAACTATATAATCGAATGACGTTATCCATTTTTTGATACAAGCAATTTAAGAATACTGCAAACAAATAAAATACTGTCATAATTAGCGTTTTGTATAGAATTTCCGGAAGCAATAGCAAGGGAAGGGAGAAAAACCTGCAATCATTTGAGAAACTATTATATCTCAACAAGGTTATACAAGTATTTTATTTACCAAAAATGAAAAGCGCTATTCGAGTCCAAATCCCTTCAATAGTTAGGCTTATCGCTTTTATACTTTTACAATTTAAAATTAAACAAAAAATGTGTCAAGCTTTCGCATTATTGAGAAATTAATTTAAAAATCATCAAGAAGTATATATCCGCAGACTAAGCTAACATAAGATCTTTATCGCTGTTAATAATTTCTAAAATCATGTTTTCTGCCAATAATTAAGTTTAGTACCGGTCCGGCCAGTCTGTATGTAGAAAAATAATGCAGGCGTGATCTCGGACCGGCATGAGTCAGCTACAAAAATATTAAAACGGGTTACACATAATGTAATTCTCCGATGCCGATACACTGTGCATTTTTATATTGATGCTGTCAAACTAGTATGGCCACATTTATACTTATTCTCGTTAAAACCATTTTCGTTGAAAATAGCTCATATTTTATCGTCTTTGCTTAAATCTTCAGAACGGGCCGGCAGGCCCGAAAATTTTTTTTATCGGCCCGGCCCGGCCCATCTTGCCCGTTCAATTTTTTTGCCGGCCCGGCCCGTTGAAAAAACTATTCTAATTCTGCCGGTCCGGCCCGTTAGAAAATTCGAAACGATTCCGCTGGCCAGTCCCGGCCCGCGGGCCGGGTCGGGTACGGGCCACGGGCCAAGCCCGTGCCCGTGCAGACCTCTAACAACGCCATATTACTTTTCGCAAGTCTATTATTTTAGCACACTTTCACTGATAAAGTACTGAGTTGGTAAAAGATCTCTGATACTCTGTGCTAACGGTTAAAAACAAAATATTCTTAATAGCATAATTAGAATTTAATTTGTAAAATATATGTGTAAAAAGAATAATACGGAAAAGGCTCTTGTATATATGTATGTCAGGAGTGGGGTTCGAACCCACGTTCTCTTTTGAGAACCAGAACTTAAATTAAGCGCATCACACCGCTCGGCTATCCCGATTGCAATCAAGTCAGGGAACTTATTCAAGGTCATGTTATTTTTCGCAAGTCTATTAATTTAGCACTCTTTCACTGAAAAATATTGAGGAGATAAAAGATCTCTGATTCTCTGTGCTAACGGTTAAATACAAAATATTCTTAATAACATAATTAGTGTTTAATTTGTAAAATATATGTGTAAAAATTATAATACGGGAAAAGGTTATTGTATTCATGCATGTCAGGAGTGGGGTTCGAACCCCCGCTCTCTTTCGAGAACCAAAGCTTAAATCAGGCGCCTTCGCTCGGCTATTTTGACTACAATCTATTCGGTGAACATATTCAACGTCATATTACTTTTCGCAAGTCTATTATTTTAGCACTCTCTCACTGATAAAGTATTGAGTTGGTAAAATATTTCTGATACTCTGTGCTAACGGTTAAATACAAAATATTCTTAATAGCATAATTAGTATTTAACTTGCAAAATATATGTGTAAAAATTATAATACGGAATAGGTTGTTGTATACATGTATGTAGGAAGTGGGGTTCGAACCCACGCTCTCTTTCGAGATCCAGTACTTAAATCAGGCGCCTTAGACCGCTCGGCCATCCTGACTGCATTCCATGGTAGGAACTCATTCAACAGTTTTAGTTAGCGAAAAATCACTAATTTTAATAGTTTTTGCCCGTTTACTAAAAAATTACTGAACCAATTTCTATGAAATGAAAGTGGTACCAATCCGAAAGTAAGTTCTTTAATTTAACACCAAAACCAAATTAATCAGTTGGATAGTTTCGGCGTAATCGGTGAACATATACATTAAAAAAATACATACGCGATGAACTGATAACCTCCTCTCCTTCTTGAAGTCTGTTAAAATATTCTTAATAGCATAATTAGTATTTAATTTATAAAATATATATGTAAAAATTATAATACGGAACAGGTTCGGGAACTTATTCAATGTCATGTTACTTTTTGCAAGTCAATTATTTTAGCACTCTTTCACTGATAAAATATTGAGTTGATAAAAGATCTCTTATACTCTGTGCTAACGGTTAAATACAAAATATTCTTAATAGCATTAATTTGATATAATTGATTTGATAATTTGATTTTAATATTTAATTTGTAAAATAAATATGTAAAAATTATAATACGGAAAATTATTGTACACACGTATGTCAGGAGTGGGGTTCGAACCCATTGTCACTTTCGAGAACCAGAGCTTAAATCAGGCGCTTTAAACCGCTTGGCCATCCTGACTTCACTCAAATGTAGGAACTAATTCAACAGTTTTAATTACCGAAAAAACACTAATTTTAATAGTTTTTGCTTAATTACTAAAAAACTACTGAACCAATTTCTATGAAATGGATGTGGTACCAATCCGAGAGTAAGCTCTTTAATTTAACACCAAAACCAAATTAATCGGCTGCATAGTTTCGGAGTAATCGGTGAACATACATAAAAAAAAGTACATACGCGTCGAATTGATAACCTCCTCTCCTTTTTTAAGTCGGTTAATAAATTTAACTTTTTCAAAAAAATGTATAACCGACTCCAAAAAAAAAAGCGCTAAAAAGAATTAAATAATTCTATAAAATTCTCTAATGACAAATCGTTATCCAATAACCACACATTGACTATCATGTACCGCTATAAAACGGTTAAATTTAATATATAGAATTTAATATCCACCAAACATAGGTTTTCCAGAGAATATTTTTTACAAGAGATTAATTTACATATTTTTGATTTAATTTTTGAATATATACATATAAAAAATAAGGAATTACGTTTTGAAGTTGGTGCCAAACAATCATAATCGATAATGATTACCCCATTTTATTTATGGTACTAGACATAATATATCCACAATTCTTACTATACTTAAGATAGTTTGGCACCAACTTCAAAAAGTAATTCCTTACTTTTTATATGTATATATTCAAAAATTAAATCAAAAATATGTAAATTAATCTCTTGTAAAAAATATTCTCTGGAAAACCTATGTTTGGTGGATATTAAATTCTATATATTAAATTTAACCGTTTTATAGCGGTACATGATAGTCACTGTGTGGTTATTGGATAACGATTTGTCATTAGAGAATTTTATAGAATTATTTAATTCTTTTTAGCGCTTTTTTTTTTGGAGTCGGTTATACATTTTTTTGAAAAAGTTAAATTTATTTCCTATTTTTTAGTTATTTATACCGTAATACATAATTATGTATAGTGACATATGATGGCTCTTTGCAACGCATTACTAATGAACGCACTTTGCTGAGTTCTGATATATTCGCTTTATTTGCCACTGTTTGATTGTCAATTATTTAAAAGAAACTTAAAATATCGGTTAGTATCGTTGTGAATCTTTAGGTTTTCTGGATGTGGTAACTTCTTCAGATTTGGCACGACGAAAAGCTACCGCATTCATGAAATCTTAAAGTCAACATCTAATCGTACGGGCATCGGAAGTGGTTATCGAAAGGTGACAATGCCTCAAGTAAAGTGTCCTTACACATAAGCGCGCGGCAAAGCGCTTCCATACATGAGTAAACAGCAAAATCACTGCATGTATCAATGAATAGTAAAATGCTTTTCTAGTGTAGTCAAAAGTACTCCCCCTTCAGTCAGAAAAAGCAAAAAGAAAGATTTTAACAAAAATCGCTCTATGATTCAAAAGATAAACAACAACAATCTAATTCCTATAAATGCAGTAAAGGCATAGGAAATAAGTGGTGATGATTCGACGAGGAATCCGAAAATCATAACCTGTACTTGGCTGCATCTATAAGAGAGTGACAACATTCGATGCCCAAATACTTTTTTCACGGACGCTTTTGTCCCAACTAAAAATTTGAAACTCATTCCACCGCGTGTATGGAAAACGATTATTCCAGCCTATCATGGAGCATTCTCATGGGTCAGAAAACAAATATTTTATAAAAGCGGGGGAGTGACGATGCAGCAAAAGGATAAGATTTTTTACAGTGTATGTATGAGATATTCCATAAAAGGGATGGAGTGACGATGCAGCAAAAGTTAAATTTTTAACAATGTATCGTTTTCTATTATAAAATTTGATGATGATTTCCTGGTAGAATTCGATTGTACGCCGAATGATCTTTTATTTCTACACAGACATAAATACATAATTCATATTATTTTACAAATTCGTGGACATACAAGGACAAGATAGCACAAGAAGATATTACGACACAGGAAAACTACAACCGGGAGCTACACATGAGGAGTGTGTGCATCGTAGCCAGTGGGATTCGAACCCACAATCTCCTAAGCTCTCAAGAGATTAGCAGCGTGGTGTCTTAACCACTCGGCCACAAGGACCCCCTTGATGACTCATTTTTGTCCAGAATCTTTTCAATCAATCGTATACTGTGCTCCATGTGTTGTCATATTCACATCAAGGAATCCTACATGAACAAAATCTGAAATCATTCTGGTGTCTAAACCAAATCTGAATCTAAAGATAATTTTGTTACACATATCTATACACTTTATTTTGCATTGATATGTAGAGATAATTTTTTCCTCCGGAGCGAAATATATACTAAAGGATTTTCATCTTTTCAACAACTTAAGGATGTCGATTGGTATCGATGTCTGTTTTCCCTTTAGTAGATGCGAGAACTTGTCCATTTAAGCTTTAACATTTCGGAAATTTATCGCATCCAGCAAACTTTAAGGCCGCAAACTAGGCACAGAAAAAGACCCGGATGATAATGTGAAGTCTATGGGGGCGTTCTTTTCAAATATCTCGCTCAAATTTTAAAATTTTTACTTTTTTTTTTTTTTTTTTTTTTTTTTTTTGCATAGTATAGCTGAAGATATTCCACAACCGACCTAGTTTTTACTTTTTCAATTTTGGTTTCAGATTAAAAAAAAAATATATTTTAAATTTCAAAACCGGTTTAAACGGTTCTGAAATTGAAACTATCATTATATAAAACATACATAAGCAAAATCGAAGAAGTAAAAACTAGGCCGGTTGTAGATCATCCTCAGCTATCCTATGCAAAAAAAAAAAAAAAAAAATCATGTAAATATATTGAAATTTGAGCGAGATATTTGATAAGAACACACCCACAGTCTTCACACTAACATCTGGGTCTTTTTCTGAGACTAGTATAGTGCCTTAAGGTCCACATTGAAATCTACAAACTTCGTAAATGGGCATTGAAAAGCTGACAATCCATCAGTATACGTTAAAATTATTGTGAAAAATTATCTTTGTTTTTAAAGACTATCTATTTTCTGACTAATGAGAGCGATCTAAAAACGTGTATGGAGCGTTTTCATTGGTCAGAAAATAGACAGTTTTTAAAAACAGAGGTAATTTTTCAAGATATTTTAAACAGGGTACACTGTTAAAAATTTGACCCTTTTGCTGCATCGTCCCTCCACCGCTAATGTAGAAAACGATTACTTCAGCCTATTATGGAGCATTCTCATGGATCAAAAGTGAGATATTCTATAAAAGCGGGGTAGTGACGATGCAGCAAAAGGGTCAGATTTTTTACAGTTTAAAGTACGCGTACACAATCAGAGCGCGTCAAGTTGCTTCTATGATTCAATACATAGCAAAGTAATTCTAAATGTTCGTATGTATTAAAATACCCTTTTCAGTCATAAAAACTAAAAAGGAAGATATTATCAAAATCACACCATGATTCAATATGCGTCTATATGAAAGTAGCAATATTTGAAGTTAAGAATGTTCTTTGATAAACGTGGTTTTCCAAAGTACAGAAAATTTAAGAATTTTTATTCCAGAACTTGGCGGTAGTCGCCTGAACGAGTTTGTTTTATGGGTGAAAGAAGTTAACTAGCTTAACTTTAATGGTAAGCTTATCAAAATTTTTCGTCATTTATATTTGTCCAAATGTAAATCTAGCAGCGATTGTAGACAAGTACGAATTGAAAATCAAAGCGAAGTGTGATGTCAGCTACAATTCAACAGAATAGATTTCATTGATGCCACAATTTGCTTTCGTACTGCCCTACAATCTGTCGGTAACATTGGTTACTTTTGTAAGTTGCTCTGAACACGCCCTGAGATAGCCGATTTCCACACTATATACCCTAGATGCTGTATTTCTAGTTTCTTTCATAAGAGAACTTGTCCGGAATCCAGGTAGAATTTGCGCTGTTAACGAAACCAGATTAACGAATCAGAAGCCTGAATTTTAGCAAATTTTTCAATGTTTTAAATAAATTTTCTTGTTAATAAATCTCGTTTTGCAAACAGCGCAAAATTTATATGAATCCTGGCCCTCGTTTAGTTAGGATTTTGCACTTTGAACACTGTTAAAAATTTGAAACTTTTACTTTATCGTCTATCCATCGCTTTTATAGAAAATGATTACTTCATTGTATTATGGTGAATTCTCATTGGTCAAAATAGAGATATTCCATAAAAGCGGTGGAGTGACGATGCAGCAAAAACTTCAAACTTTTAACAGTGAAAAGATCGTGTGTTTATGTAAGTGTAACATAAAAGCATACAAAGGAACACTTCTAATTGGTCGATTGCTTCAAAAAGAATTTGAAATTTAAAGGTTTTATTTTTAAAAAAGTTCTAATTATCAGATTTTTATGAAATTCGAATGGGACCACATGGGCCTCATACGCTTTCAAACAAAAAAAGAATTATCAAAATCGGTTCATATTTGTAAAAGTTATGCGTGAACAACAAATACATACAGGTCGAAATCATAACCTCCTCTTTGAAGTCGGTTAAAAATGCATTTATTAGGTTAATTATTCTGGTTATTATAAAATATAGCTAAAACTATAATTAATTATTGAGCGTCATGTTCACATTAATTACTAAATAAAATATGTGATACTGAATTTCTGATACATAATTTATTTAAAATCACCTTTTAGGTAAAATATATATCAGAATTTTAATATATAATATTTTAATGTCTTGTTAAGATAGAGTATTTTTGATTTTCTTTCACAAAAAGACAAAATATTCTGCATAGATAACGCATTAAAAATCATTAATCTATACCCGCATGTATGCTAAAATCATATTTAAATTGTATGAAGATAATATACGTATCAATTTAATACATTTTTTCTTTATTATTGACACAATATAAAAATTCTGATTTTAATAACGTTATTGCTTAACGTGTAAAAGCATTTTAAACAACAAATATTGTCGGTAACAAATTACAATTTTTCATTAACTGTTTAGTTCTATTTTATTCATTTGTTTGCGATGAAATTTATCTCGATGCAAATTCATTCAATTTCGGATAAAAATGTAGTTGAAATTTAAAAAAAAACGTGATTAAACATGCGTCACCTGTTAAAACGTTTTAATAATAAAACGGATTAAACAAACAAAATTGAACTTGTTATTTTTTTTTTTAAATAATTAACTGCAGATTTAAATAGCATCCTTTTATTTATGATATAACATGGAATATATTTAAAACAAAAATAATTTATCTTTCTACGAGAATTCAATTCGAAAGTATTTTTCTGTTTAGCAATGTTTTGAAATTTAAATATTCCATTGCTTTGGAATAGATAAACATAGTTACGAAAGCAAAATATTCTCGCTGTGTTGTAAAAAATTTATTGTTGGGTTGATAGATTTTTTTAAGTTGCTTAGTTGAAATTAAATGTTTTAAGACTTTCATATTAGTTTTAATGGAGTTCGTAATTATATAAGTACATAGCACTTATGCTCGTCGTTCAGTCCGTCCGTCTGTCTGTCCGCATATAACAACGCAAAAACTACCCAACCGAATCGTTTGAAATTTAAAATATATAATTATTCGATAACTTGTCGATCTTCTTTAATTTTTATGAGAATCGGATGAATAATTGAATTACAGGGACAGTCAAACTTATTCTTTACATTACGGCCAACGGAAAAAAAATAGTTTCAAGTGCAATTTAATGAGGCTACACTCTTTCGAGCATAAAAAAATTATATACATCTAATAAATATGCACTACAATATGCATTCTGTACGACCTGTGGAGCAAAGAATACTTTTTATTAATTTACAGGGCCATACAAAATATTCCATTATATAATGGTATCGGATGAACATTGTTTGGGATATGTTTTAATTATATCAATCTATTTCACACGGTTTACTAAAGGTTCCTTTATAATAGAAAGCATATAGTATTTACAGCGTAACACAAACGATTTCGGATTCTTAAACAGTAACTAAAGTGTTGTATACTATTGCACCAAGATCTGAATACAGTGGAAACTGTTAAGGGAGACCTGATCCCCATTTTCGGCCAAAAATCATCAAAATTTAAAAAAAAAAAATTATCTCAGAAAACGATAAAATACATATTTGCGAATATCCATGCCAAATTTCAGAACTCGGGGACACTTGGAACAGGTAGAAAATGAGCTTTTTTAATTGTACTCACTATAGAATTTAAAGGACTAGCGGCCATTAAAAACGTGTTTTCCTGAAAATGACTTTTTTCATATTTTGCTTAAGTTCAAAGTACTAACGCACAGTGGTAAAAGGATTTAGAAACAAAGTGTTTATGTTTTTAGAATCTTAAAAAAAATTGCAACAAAAGTAAGGAGAGATATTTTTTTTAACTATTTCTGAAAATTTTACATAAATTGGTAAACATGAAAATTATAACGAATTTAAGGAAATTTACCATGCGATTTTTTTTAGCCGATTAAAATAGAAAATTAAAAATATCTCTCCTTAGTTCTTTTCTATATACTATAACACTATTTAAGAAATTTTAGTAATACCAAAATATTGAAAATTGAATGAGGAGTAGTAATTTTAAAAAGTGTATTTTTAGACAAAAAAAATCATAAAAATCCCCATAAAAATATATTTTTTAATAGAAAGTGAATTTTTTTGCTAATTATTCCTTACAAAAAGATTTTTAAGTAGTACACTAAAATTCATTATTTTAAAATCAATAATAAAAATTTTGGGTGTTTTCTTACGGGTCTCCCTTAAAGAGACCACTTTGGTAGAGTCGCCCCTTGGCTAAAGTGACCGCTTTTTGAAAAATTTTACTTGTGCTCATATAAAATAATATGAAAATTGTCCAGTAATATGACCACCTGTCTAATATGTCCATCTGTGTAAGGTGACCAGTTAGCCTGTCATCGTCAATGTTATTTGAACCTGTAAAATGTGATTATTCAATTTTCTGCATGCGAAAATGTTCATACTAAAAGATTAAAGTGATCATTTACTGAAATTTTATTTTGATCAATTAAAAAATACTGAAATTAATCTCCTATAGTGACTATTTGCTAAATGTACAAAGCGACCACTTTATCCTTTATTAACCGACTTCAAAGAGGAGGTTATGATTTCGACCTGTATGTATTTGTTGTTCACGCATAACTTTTGCAAATATGAACCGATTTTGATAATTCTTTTTTTGTTTGAAAGAGTATGAGGCCCATGTGGTCCCATTCGAATTTCATAAAAATCTGATAATTAGAACTTTTTTAAAAATAAAAACTTTAAATTTAAAATTTATTTTGAAGCAATCGACCAATTAGAAGTGTTCATTTTGCATGCTTTTATGTTACACTCACATAGACACACGATCTTTTCACTGTTAAAAGTTTGAAGTTTTTGCTGCATCGTCACTCCACCGCTTTTATGGAATATCTCTATTTTGACCAATGAGAATTCACCACAATACAATGAAGTAATCATTTTCTATAAAAGCGATGGATTGACGATAAAGTAAAAGTTTCAAATTTTTAACAGCACTGTTAAAAATCTGCTGCATTTTGCTGCAACGCCCTCCACCACTTGTATATAATATCTCTATTCCAACCAATGAGAAAGCGCCATTTCACGGGCAAGTAACCGTTTTTTATACAAGCAGGGGAGTGCGTTGCAGCAAAATGCAGCAGATTTTTAACAGTGAGTGTTCAAAGTGCAAAATCCTAACTGGACGAGGGCCAGGATTCACATAAATTTTGCGCTGTTTACGAAACGAGATTTATTAACAAGAAAATTTATTTAAAACATTGAAAAATTTGCTAAAATTCAGGCTTCTGATTCGTTAATCTGGTTTCGCTAACAGCGCAAAGTCTAAATGGATTCCGAACAAGTTCTCTTATGCAAGAAACCGGAAATATACACTGTTAAAAATCTGCTGCATTTTGCTGCAACGCCCTCCACCACTTGTATATAATATCTCTATTCCAACCAATGAGAAAGCGCCATTTCACGGCCAAGTAACCGTTTTCTATACAAGCAGGGGAGTGCGTTGCAGCAAAATGCAGCAGATTTTTAACAGTGTAGCATCTAGGGGATATAGTGTGGAAATCGGCTATCTCAGGGCATGTTCAGAGCAACTTACAAAAGTAACCAATATTACCGAGCGATTGTAGGGCAGTAAGAAAGCAAATTGTGGCATCAATGAAAACTATTCTGTTGACTTGTAGCTAACGTCACACTTCGCTTTGATTTTCATTTCGTACTTGTCTACAATCGGTAAGTGGTCGGTAAGTAACCGGTAAGTTGTGCTGAACACGCCCTCTGTAACACTTAAAAAAGCGCTAAAATGTTCTATTCTTTAAATGTGCAACAATGCTAATGAAATTTAAAGATAGAAGCGACATCTGCAGGACATTTTCTAAAAATGCAAGAATTATTGCTAGTCTAGATAATGTAACACGAAAATGCCGCAGATGTCGCTGTGATCGACACTTTGGAATTCAGTAGCATCGTTGCACATTTAAAAGATATAGATTTTTAGCACTGCTTGCATTGTAAAAAATCGAACCCTTTTGCTGCATCGTCACTCCATCGCTTTTATAGGAAACGATTACTTCGCTCTATTATGGAGCATTCTCATTGGTCAAAACAAAGAAATTCTATAAAAGCGATGGAGTAACGATGCAGCAAAAGGGTCAAATTTTTTACGGTGTCGATAGCAGATTTTCACTCCATGTATTCCAGACTCTCTCCTTCGAACAATGAAAAGTTCTCAAAAATGAAGGCTTATGATTGGTCAATCTTGTTTTGCTTAACAGCGAATAATCCTTCTGGATCCTAACCACTGTTGCAGAGATTCTAGTTTTTTTCCGAAGTGCGAAATCTTAGCTGGAACAATTCTCGTATCCACCAAAGTGAAAGATCCACATCGATCCAGACATGATAATTCGATATCGAAAAGCTGAAAATTCATCTCTAAAGAGCCTTACACGTTAAAGCAAGAGTGTCTATTGTATCAGGGTGCTTATTATGCCGGATTCACAAAGTGATTAAAGTACATTACTATGTGCTAGATTTGTAGCCGAGTGGTTAAGACACCACGCTGCTAATCTCTTCAGAGCGTAGGAGATTGTGGGTTCGGATCCCACTGGCTCCGTTGCACACACTCTTTATGTGTAGCTCACGGTTGTACTTTTCTTTTTTCGTAATATTTCCTTGTGCTATCTTGTCCTTATATGTCCACGAATTTGTAAAATAATATGGATTTTGTATTTATGTCTGTGTAGAAATAAAGGATCATTTGGCATACAATCGAATTCTACCAGGAAATCATCATCAAATTTTATAATAGAAAATGCCTAGCATTGCAATACATTGTTAAACATTTAACTTTTGCTGCATCGTCACTCCATCCCTTTTATGGAATATCTCATACATACACTGTAAAAAAATTTACCCTTTTGATGCATCGTCACTCCCCCACTTTTATAAAATATTTGTCTTTTGACCCATGAGAATGCTCCATGATAGGCTGAAATAATCGTTTTACATAAAAGCGGTGGAGTGAATTTCAAATTTTTAACAGTTTAGTTGGGACAAAAGCGTCCGTGAAAAAAGTATTTGGGCATCGAATGCTGCCACTCTCTTATAGATGCAGCCAAGTACAGGTTATGATTTTCGGATTCCTCGTCGAATCATCACCGCTCATTTCCGATGCCTTTACTGCATTTATAGGAATTAGATTGTTGTTGTTTATCTATTGAATCATAGAGCGATTTTTGTTAAAATCTTTCTTTTTGCTTTTTCTGACTGAAGGAGGAGTACTTTTGACTACACTAGAAAAGCATTTTACTATTCATTGATATATGGAGCCATTTTGCTGTTTACTCATATATGGAAGCGCTTTGCCGAGCGCTTATGTATAAGGACACTTTACTTGAGGCATTGTCACCTTTCGATAACCACTTCCGATGTCCGTACGATTAGATGTTGGCTTTAAGATTTCATGAATGCGGTAGCTTTCCGTCGTTCCAGATCTGAAGAAGTTACCACATCCAGAAAACCTAAAGATTCACAACAATACTAACCGATATTGTAAGTGTCTTTTGAAAAGTTGACAATCAAACAGTGACAAGTAAAGCGAATACATCAGAACTCAGCAAAGTGCGTTCATTAGTAATGCGTTACAAAGAGCCATCATATGTCAGTACACATAATTATGTATTACGGTATAAATAACTAAAAAGTAGGAAATAAATTTAACTTTTTCAAAAAAATGTATAACCGACTCCAAAAAAGCGCTAAAAAGAATTAAATAATTCCATAACATTCTCTAATGACAAATCGTTATCCAATAACCACACATTGACCATCATGTACCGGTATAAAACGGTTAAATTTAATATATAGAATTTAATATCCATCAAACATAGATTTTCCAGAGAATATTTTTTACAAGAGATTAATTTACATATTTTTGATTTAATTTTTGAATATATACATATAAAAAGTAATGAATTACTTTTTGAAGTTGGTGCCAAACAATCATAATCGATAATGAATTCCCCATTTTATTTATGGTACTAGACATAATATATCCACAATTCTTACTATACTTAAGATAGTTTGGCACCAACTTCAAAAAGTAATTCATTACTTTTTATATGTATATATTCAAAAATTAAATCAAAAATATGTAAATTAATCTCTTGTAAAAAATATTCTCTGGAAAATCTATGTTTGGTGGATATTAAATTCTATATATTAAATTTAACCGTTTTATACCGGTACATGATGGTCAATGTGTGGTTATTGGATAACGATTTGTCATTAGAGAATGTTATGGAATTATTTAATTCTTTTTAGCGCTTTTTTGGAGTCGGTTATACATTTTTTTGAAAAAGTTAAATTTATTTTAATGATATTTGAACTTGTCTAAGGTGATTTTTAATGAAAAGATTTTTATTGCCAGTTACAAAAAGTTATCATTTTGCAATTATAATGAAAATAAAAGTGCATATAAATTACAGTGTGCCTTGTAGTTATGTGCAATTTAAATCAATCACTACAGAATTTCAACTGTATTCAAAAGAAATAATGGGAGTTTTAAGTAAATTATCTTCAATGTAGTATATTTTAAATAAGCAGTTATCAATAAGCAATTCAGTTATTATAGTTGTGAATTATCCAGTTCATTTCTTAATATAGTGCATTTTTCTTATTTACATATATATATATATATATATGTCGCATTTTCATAAAACGACAGACTTCAAGGGGATGAGTTTTAATTACGATTTATTTAAAACATAGTAAAATCTTTTCGCAAGTCTTTACATTATGAGTTCTGGAGACCAAGTGCGTAGATGTATAGAAATTTCTCATCTCCCGAGGGGGGTTACCAGTTAAAAAGGCCATGTGTTTTACTTAAATTAATACGATAAACTTAGGTTTCTTGTTGCCCTGTAAAACCCGTGATTATTAGTCATGGGGCCCGTATCCACATTGAGGGGCGATTTATTAAAAAAGTAATTAATAGGTTTGATTTTTTGTATTTTCTTACAATTTCCCCCCCTTCCAGACAAGTCTCCGGGGATGTGCCGGCTTCCATCCATGATACTCACCTGAAAAGGGTAAACAATTTTTACATTAAGCGAACTAATGGGAGATGAGTTATTTCTTTCGTATACTTAACAAATAATAGAATAACAATAGTAAAAAATGTACAAATATCATATCTAAAAACAACACTGTTATAAAATGTACCACTATACTTCATTGAACATGATAAAAACAATTGTATTAATAAATGCAAAACACTCAGTAAATATTATACATAGAATAAGATAATACAAATAAGAAATATGTTGCAGATGGATTCTGAAAATCCAATGTTATTTACAATTTCAAATTTGTATGGAACTGCCCTGACATAGTTCAAGAAAGAGTACTTTTACACATAGTACAATGTTCACAATAATGCAAAAATAATTTAAAATTCAAATATTCATAATAAATCAAAAAGGTAATTAAAATTCCAAATATTCATAATAATGCAAACCGAGATCAGATATAATATAATATCAATTCAAATGATACCAACTATTTCAGTTTGTTGGTGTAAGTAATTTAAATTGATTACTAGGAAAAAAGTATCTTAGTTTGGAAGAGTGTATTACTTCATAATCCTTTTTTGTAAGCCAGTTAGGCTTATTTACTTTGAAACTTACATTGGATAATTTTTCCATAATTTGATATGGACCAGAAAAAGGCGGACTTAACTTCCGACTATTCGGATAGTGAAATTCTTCCACTATGACAAGGTCACCAGGTTTAAAAGGCGCTTCCACAAACTTTAAATCATACCTGACTTTATTTTTCAAGTGATGTTCACTTGTTCTTTGGAAAGCCTCTTTTCTGGCTTCCTCTACAGGGGGATAATAATTTTCATTGCCTAATACTGATGGATAAGGTAATTGGCCGAACATTAAATATGCAGGAGGGTACTTGGTTACTGAATGAGGTGTGTTATTGTACTCATTAATTACTTCCTGCAGAATTTTGGGCCATAGGACGTTTGAAGGGGTAGAATTTACTTTAAGTCTTAGTCGGGTGCAAATTGACTGATTCACACGCTCATTTTTCCCATTACACTGTGGTCTATGAGAAGAAGTAAGTAATTTTTTTACATTCTGTTTATGTACCCATTTACGAAGTTTAGACGCTGTAAACGCAGGGTTTCTATCCGTTAAAATTTTCTTGGGAAGTTGAATATTAAAAATCTGTTTAAGAATATTAATGTAGACTTTAGTTGTAACATTTTTAGATGCAAAACCCCAAACATAACGAGTAGCGTGATCAATAGCTATGTGCATATACCTTTTAGATGAATTATAATAGTTAAAACCTCCTACTGAATCTAATGAAATTATATCGAAAGGTAATTCTGCAGGTGGTAATGCCTCCTGAAGACCAAATTTAGGTTGGTGTGATTTTTTGTTCAGTTGGCAGACCTCACAATGCTTGACAAATTGTGTAATATCGTGGGTCATGCTGCTCCAATAGTATTGTGGGGAAATTAAATTTAACATTTTTTGGATCCCGGGATGGCCAAATTCTGAATGGGTTTTTATTAATAATTTCTCCCTCAAGGAGAATGATACTACAATTTTTTGAAAACCCTTTTTGCGAATTATTACAATGTCATTAATTTTTTGAAATTTAGGCCCTGTTATATTATCTAATTGTTGGTGTTCTTTAATTTCATCTGACGTTAATAAATGAATATGGGGATTTACAGAAAAAGTGGGATTTCTTGAAAGCACGTCTGCTTCAAATTTGGTGGATCCTTTGTTATATTTTACAGTATAATCATACATACTTAATTTTAGTGACCATCTGAATAACCTACCTGTTAAATGCTTCGCCTTCTTAAGCCATACTAAGGAGGCATGGTCAGTATGTATTGTAAAAGGTTTTCCGTGAAGGTAATAATGGAATTTATCAAGGGCATCGATTATTGCTAGACATTCCAGTTCTGTGATAGCGTAATTTTGCTCGTAGGGCCTTAATTGTCTCGAGTGGAACGCAATGGGACGCAAGTTCCCTTTTTCATCCATTTGTTTTAAGACAGCACCTACGGCTTCCTTTGAGGCATCAGTATAGACATGGCATGGGAGGTTAGGATTGAATAATTTTAAAATAGGCCTAGAAATTAATGCGTTTTTAAGCAATTCAAATGATTGTTGACAGGCATCTGACCATTCCCAAGGAGCATCTTTCTTTAACAATTTATTTAGAGGGGCTCTAATTTTAGCGTACTTGTCTATGAATTTGTGGTATACGTTTACAGAACCAAGGAACCTTTGCAATTCTTTAACGTTTTTTGGAGCGATTAATTTTTTAATAGTTTCGGTGTTAGCATTGTCTAGTTTTATTTGGCCGTTACTAATTTCATAACCGAGGAAGTCAATTTGAGATTTAGCAAAGTTACATTTGGAAAATTTTAATTTTAAATTTTCCTGACGGCAAACGTTAAATATAGTTTTAAGGTGATCCATATGCTCGGCATAGGAATCGGAATAAACTATAAAATCATCAAAATAATTGGTAGCAAAATTAACTTTATGTTTATCTAGGATTCTTCGAAGAACTCTTGCAAATTGAGCTGGGGCATTTTCATAGCCAAAAGGAAGAACCAACCACTCATAAAGACCTTGATTGGTTGCAAAGGCCAACTTCTCTGTGTCTGAAGGATGAAGTGGGATATGCCAGTAGCCAGAGGCTAAATCTAGCGTGGAAAAATATTTGGCATTGACAAGTCTGTCCAAAAGCCAATCTATACGGGGCAATGGTTCCGAGTCAGTCTTACAAATGGCATTGATTTTTCTGTAATCAATACAGAGACGCGTTTTATCTTCTCCTTTTTTATATGCCAGAGTGACGGGAGAGGAATAAGGACTGCAGGACTCTTTGATAAGTTTAGCTTCCAGTAATTCTTGTATTTGTTTTTGAATTTCTTCATTGTCCCTAGGAGATGCACGGTAAGGTCGAAGCGAGATAGGAAGTTCCGAGGTGAGAGTTACCCGCTGAGGTTCCCATCTGACTCTACCTACGTCATATCTATTGCGCGCAAAAATATCCTTGAAGTCGCTTAGAAGCCCTTCCAACTGTGAGTTCTGTTCGGTAGTACAATGACTAAAACTTTTGTCATCATAATCCGAGAGAATTTGAGTATCAAGATAACATTGTCCTTGTTGCGACAAAATTTCTTGATTTGATTTGGAAGGAGAACGAAGCGGCTTCTTGCAATTCATATTACTCGTTAAAGTTAATGTATGATTGAATGAGTTTCCCTGAGAAATTTGATTGGAAATGTTTTGATCATACTTAAGAATGACTCCATCCTGAGTCAGAATATTCGAGTAAAAGTTCATCGTAATATGGAATTTTTGTAATTCTGGGGTTCCCAGTATCGCATATGGCAAGAATGACCTAACCAGGTATAAGGTGCTATTTTGCCTGATATTTCCCATTTTGAGGGGTACGTGAAGTTTTTTAGAAATCTGAACTTGTCCTTGGGTTTTATTAACATTAAGAGGATGACAGCTTTGAATAGACGTCATATCCAAAGCTGCAACTAAGTTTTCTGGAATAAGGGAAAGGGTACTTCCGCTATCCAATAAAAATGGTATTTGAACCTCATGACAAGTTTTTGGATACGTATGATTATCGTAATTCCCATATCTGAGGTACCCGGGACTATAAACCGTCATAAAGCATTATGGGGTATTCCTTGATCAGGGGAATACTCAGGGACATTTTGTGATTGAAACTGATTACTATGGGTTGCCAAATCGGGATTCATTGTTGTCCCTGCATTGCCCTGAACATCATATTTATGGAGTAAAGTATGATGTCTTCGATGGCAATTTTTACAGTTCATCTTGGAGGGACATTTATTTGAAAAGTGGCCACCTCGCAGACAATTGATACATAGTTTGTTTAGTTGGACAGTTCTCCAACGGTTATCTATGGACATATTCGTTAATTTTCTGCAGGCATGGGTGGCATGCGACTCGAGGCAAACCCCGCATTTAGTATTTTCTTGACTTTTGGGGAATTTATATCTATCGGAAGAATTTCGGGAATAATTTACATTTCTTACCTCTATTTTAGTTGGATTCTCCAACGCTAGCATACTTTTGGCATGAGTCTCTAAAAATTTTAAAAATTCCGTGAGACTAGGCATATCATTATGAGTAAGAGAGAGCTCCCATCGTTCTTTTAGATTATCACTTAGTTTTTGAATTATAGTATAAATTATCATGTTATCCACCAAAGCATTTTGAGTCAAATTCAAAGACTCTAGAATTCGAAGTGACTCATTACAAGTATCTATTATGTCAAAAATAGCTTTAGAGGAAGAGGGGCAATTTTTCATGTTTTTTAAATTGTATAACTTACTTATTTGTGCGATGGCTAAATCCCTAGTTTTATCATAGCGAGCGCAGAGAGTGTCCCATGCATTTTTATAATTGGCTTCCGAGAGAGGAAATCCAGAAATTACTTTATGAGCAGGACCCTTTACACTAGCCAGTAGATATTGCAATTTTGAGACGCCCCCCAACTCCAAATTTTGATCTATAGTTGTAAGAAAAATCTCTTTAAAAGAAAGCCATTGATCAGCTTCTCCGTGAAAAGGTTTTAATTCAAATTTTGGAAGATTAACAGTTTTTACACAAACATTACCTGTAGTTTTATTTAGACTTTCTTAACCACCCTCGTGAATGTTTAAACTTTTAGTTAACTTACTACGTGATGTATTTATTGCTATGTTTAAATTATCTAATTTAAGTGCAATCTCATTATATTCATCAATTATAGGATCAGTTTCCGATGCATCGCTCTGAAGAATGGCATTTTCATGGAGTTTATTTAATTCGGTTTCAATATCCTGAACCTGTTTACCATATAAATCTAACTCTTCAAGAGTTACAGTTTCATTATCAATTTTGGGATTTATAATATTTTTATGCGAGTGATTTTTCCCTTAAGAACAGTTTTTTGTTTTTTAATAGCTTCCATTTTAAATTAATTTTATGACAACTTCTTAAAAATCTAAATATAAACAAATTCTAAATGACCTTCAAAAAAAGAAAAAAAATAATAATATCAACATAATACAAGCATCTGCATAGAATTGTGAAATGAAATAAATAAAAAGAATTAATTATATAAAATAATTAGACGTAAATATGGATATCCATTTTTTCTTTCAATTTAAAATATAATTACACTTAAAACCATGGTTTGTAGAAATAATAAAACTAAACACAATATCACTACAAATAGCACTTACCTTTAATTACTTATATTAATAAACATCATAAAAACAATAAGAATAATAATATCATATATAAAAAATAACAACCCCAGGGTATACACATACACTCAACCAAAATAAAAAAAAGAGAGAAAATAAACATCTCTGAAAAATTACTAAAACTTTTTTTTTTCTTTTTCCAACAATTTTAGTGTGCGCACACGAAACACGAGTTTTTATTTCAATAAATAACGAAGCGATTACAGGAACACTATTTGAAGATTATTGATGAATCACTAGAAAGCGAACACAACTGTTGAAGTCGAAAAGATTTACGCGTTTCATGGTGACTCGATGGCTGCATTCAAACACTTTATTGGAAATAAAACACAAAGTACCCGACATTTTTGCTGATAAAATTACTCTCATTATCACCACAGAAGAATAAACACATACGGCACCACACTTCGATGACACCAGATGAACACAAACAAAAATAAATCACAAGCAAAATTGCGGAGCACCGGTCTGATTCATGGCACGACAGACGGGAGGAGGGGGCAACGGCGATAATTGAAGTTCCGCTCAAGAAGAAATCCAGTGTCCAGGATGCGGCAAAGCCCGACCGAATGGTAGAAAATAGCATCTAAGTATTCCAATGGGGCAACGGCGATAGTTCCGCTCAAGAAGAAATCCAGTGTCCAGGGCAAAGATCTTAGGATGCGGCAAAGCCCGAACGAGTGGTAAATAGTATTTAAGTATTCCAATATGGAATACGTTTGCTGGATGATAACTCATGACGAGACATTAGCTCCTTTTCAGGGCCTCTTTTGATGTTTCGAGTCAGAATGACCACTGTCTTTGCTTTCCTTTGTGGGTCCGGTATTTTTAATGATGTTCATATTTCGTAGATTATTTTCCCGCACTAGGTATCATCCTGCCGACTATGAAGAACTGTCGCATTTTCATAAAACGACAGACTTCAAGGGGATGAGTTTTAATTACGATTTATTTAAAACATAGTAAAATCTTTTCGCAAGTCTTTACATTATGAGTTCTGGAGACCAAGTGCGTAGATGTATAGAAATTTCTCATCTCCCGAGGGGGGTTACCAGTTAAAAAGGCCATGTGTTTTACTTAAATTAATACGATAAACTTAGGTTTCTTGTTGCCCTGTAAAACCCGTGATTATTAGTCATGGGGCCCGTATCCACATTGAGGGGCGATTTATTAAAAAAGTAATTAATAGGTTTGATTTTTTGTATTTTCTTACATATATATATATATATATATATATATATTTTGATTTCACAAAAGTTTTTTTGTACCATTTTGAAAGATACCGCATAAAGTGACCACCTCTATATAGTGACCAATTTTAGCCAGTCCCAAACGCGGTCACTTTAGACAGATTCCACGGTATTTTTAAAATTTTGTTGTAATACGAAAGCGCTTCATTCGATACATTTCGTGTGCAATTTGAATTGTTAAAATTGCGCAGAAATGATAATATTTAATGAAATATAACAATGGATCAAAACCAATAAACGGGGAAAAGTTTAAATTAGTAATATATTTTTGCTGCGAATAAAGAGATAAATGTTAGTCTTTCTATTTAATAAAAATATTACTCTTTACCCTGCCAAACATAAAAATAGTTATGTATCCTGTATATAAATATTTATGTTTTCTTTTAACATCACTGTTTATCTGTTCTATAGTATAAAACAGTAGTTATTTCTCAATAAGTATAGTCTTAAGTTATTAAACGACTACAGTAAAGCACTACAGTAAGGCGACTTGGTAGTAATTTTCTCTGTTTAAGTTGGTCTAGAACACAGAAATCTACAAAATTTTATTTAAAATATCGCTTCATCATTTTTATTATTAATATTATTTTCCTGCTTAAAATAACATTTAAAATAACGTTAACAAGTTTCTATATAATTGAAACAGGAAATGTTTAAATTATGTTTTATTTGTTTTTTAAAATATAGCTTTCAAGAAATGGTTGCTATGGAAATGGCTTCTTCTAAAAATGCGTTTTTCTACATAATGGTTTTTTAATCATTCCTTCTCAGTCAAGAACCGTCAAAGATAAATAACTTGGTACATGTCTTTTTAAATTGTTTTATTTTAATTTTGATTAAACAAATTTGAAAAAAAAATAGGATTATTTTTTAAAAATAACATTTAAATTGATATATTTTTAGAATGCTGAATCTAAATTAAAACTTATATATTTTTGTTTATTGAAAATAAAATAAAATTCCACATGTATCATTTCAAGTTAATGATTTTTAATTACTCCACTTTTTAAATGTTTTTAAATTTTTAATAAACTAGTCGCTGAGACCAGCGTAATACTTATATATCATGGATATGCATAATATAAAATGTGAAAATAAAACATGTGGAGACTATTTATAAAATGCATTGCATTTCCAAAATAAAATATAAACGTATATTTAAATATTTTTAGTACATAGTAATACGCTATTAATGAATAACTGATGAACCAATTTCGACAAATTATATAAAACGCCAAACTACACAAGTAGTACCGAATTGCATAAAAGAAACATCCTTATAACTCCAAAAATAAAAATCATATAAACTAACAATTTACTTCGTTGGCATAAACGTATCATATCCAATTAAAATATATCATTGAATTGAAATTTGAATGAAATACATGGTCATGATAAATCGAAGAGTGAGGAAAATGGGATTATAAATAACTTGGCAACTAATTATCCGATCGACTTTGTTCTTTATACAAAATTTTTGTTATTTTATTGTCTTTTATGTACACTCCTTAAAATAAAATAAAAAAACGAAAATTTTTATATACCTTTCGTCCGAACGAATATTTTGAAAGTCTTTATGCAAAATTTGTATTATTTTTAACGTGTAAATCCGTCGAAAAAAATTTCGATTTTTAAAACGATTGCAACATTTACCTTTACTACGTATGATGAGTAAGTAAAAAGTTTGAAGCCTTATCATGTGTTTTTGTTTACAAATTACATGGTTAATCATCACAAAAATAAATAAATTTTTAACACAATAAATGAAAAATATTTTCATATGTATTCCGGAAAAACCTTAAAAGCCATAAAGAGTTTATAAAATATTTAATTCCTGCAAATATTTGAATTTGAGCATTTGATCGTACTATATTGTGATGCTTTTTGGATTTTCATCGGAAATAAACATTAAACACACTTTTCATTTATTTTTTATAGATGCTTACTTGCGATTTATATTTGAATTTACAAATCATAATATTTAAACAAGAACAAAAATATATATACGTCATTAATAAGTTATGAAACATTTTCCAATGCCTTCAGAAAACTCTTGATCAAAAGCTGGAAAAAGATCATCTTTGTTCGTACCTGCGTATGATTTGCATATTGATATTTATAGTACATCATATTCTAAAAGCTTATTCAATTAAATTATAGTATTGCTTGTAAAGTATAACTCCTGTAGTGATTCTTAACTATATTACGGGTTTTAAAATTTTACCATAGTTTTTTTTTCTCTCATATTACGCTGTATGTATAAATTCTGTAGACCACATACAGGTACACAAAAAGGATATAGCGTGCATTTCTGTTTATAGATAGATATTGCTGAGTGAGAATTTAAACTTGTTATTATGAGTTAGTTTAATTAAATGCATACCAGAAGTTTAAATTTAAATTCAGCAATTTCCATCCATAAACCGAAACGCTCTCTTTATCCTTTTTGTATGCCTGTATGTTCAATTCGGCAACAATTGGAATAATTTAGGCGTGGTTTATGAAATAAAACTAAACTCGCACCGACAAATGGCCCTGTAAATTAACAGAGAGTTTTCTCAAAGTACCATCTCTTGTTTTCCTCCAACTGACGAAATTTATTGTTTCGTTTCACTTACAGTGCAGTCTTTCGGTGCGACTCTAGGTATTTTTTAACTACGCCTAAAATACTCCCATTGCTTTGGGAGCATATTTGTGAAATTTCAGGTAATTTGGATCAGTCGTTCTTTTGTTATAGGATTGGTTCTATTAAATGCATATCACAAGTTTAAATTCCCATTTAGCTGTTTCTATCCATTTACGGAAACGCATTCTATATCCTTTCTGTATACCTGTATATGGTCTATAGAATTTATATTCGTAGTGTAATATGAAAAAAAAGATGGCCAAATATTAAAACGCGTTACACATATAAGAATCACTGCAAGAGTTGTAGTTTACAGGCAATACTATAGAAAGTGCAGGCTATATACATTTTTTAAATTGTAAAGGTAAAAACCGATGACAAAAGAACTACTCATCCAATTTCTCCAATATGTCCTCAAAACAATTTGAATCATTTTGGCGTGTTTTAAGAAAAAAAAAACCTAAAATCGCACCGAAAAATAGCCCTGTAAATTAACAGAGACAAAGAATATCGTCAGTGGAAGAAAAACGATGGACGGTACTTTGACGAAAAAAAATTATTACACAGATTAGGATTATAAGTCGCTATTTCTTAACAGTTGGCCAGATAAGGAATTTACTTATAGAATACTGTGTATTATGGAGGTGTTAAGAATTTAGCTGACCTAAAGGTACTCATTGTACACCAGATCGACAGCACCCACCCAGATACTCTTCGCTCTGTTGTGGAACATGCTGTTCACGTTTCCATTTCGTAGCTGAAAACGGTGGACAGCACATTGAAAATCCCTTTCGTTAGTTACGTAGTTACATGCGAATTCTTCATTCCGTATTTTTATTTCGTCCTGTCTTTGCGAGGTTCCTTTTCCCAATTTATACATTCTATATGATTTTCATACGGGTAAAAGTTTTTTTTTCTCAACGTACCGTCCTTTTTTTTCCTCCGACTGACGAAATTCTTTGTTTCGTTTAACTTACAGCGTCATCTTTCGATCCAATTTAAAGTATTTTTTTAACTACGCCTAAAAAACTTCAATTGCTTTGGGAGCATACTTGCAAAATTTCGGGTAATTTGGATCAGTCGTTCTTTTGTTAATTTAATTAAATGCATATCACAAGTTTAAATTCCCATTCAGCAATTTCCATACATAAACGGAAACGCACTCTATATCCTTTCTGTATGTCTATATAATTTTTACATGCAGTGTACTATGAAAAAAAAATGGTTAAATTTTAAAACGCGTAATACATGTAAGAATAATTGCAGAAGTTATGTATTACAGGCAGTACTATAGAAAATACAAGCTACATATGTTTTTTAAATTGCGAAAGTAAAATCCAATAATAAAAGAAGCCCTAATCTAATTTCACCAGTATGCCCCCAAAACAATAAAAAAATTTTAGATGTGGCTAAAAAAATAAATAAATAAAATCGCACTGACAAATGGCCCTGTAAATTACCAGAGACAAAGAATATCGTAAGCGGTTGAAAAACAATGGAAGTACTTTGAGAAAAAGAAAATAATTACGCAGATTAGTATTATCAGACGCAATTTCCCTACAGGAGGTATTCTTTAGGTAAATTTTTTACCCTGACCAGCTAAAGAATTTACCTAAAGTATACTGTGTATTATGGCGTTGTCACTTCACCGTCTGCCCCGAGATAAGTCGGGGGTAAAAAGCATTGTTTCCCCGTAGCCATCGCCGGTTAAGTGGTTAAGAATTTAGCTGATCTAAAGGTACTCATTGTGCACCAGATCCGCAGCATCCAGCCAGATACTCTACGTTTTGTTGTGGAACATGCAGTTTCATGTTTCCAACTTGTAGCTGAAAACGATGGAGAGCAGATTAAAAATCTTTTTCGTTAATTGCGCAGTTCCGTACGAATGCTTTATTCCGAATTTTTATTTTATTATCTTTTTGCGGTGTGCCTTTTCCCAATTAATGCATTCTACATGATTTTCATATGGATAAAAGTTTTTTTCTCTAAATACCGTCCCTTGTTTTCCACCAATTCACGAAATTCTTTGTTTCGTTTAAGTTACCATCTTTAATCGAGTTTAAGAATTTTTTTTAACTACGTCTAAAAAATTCACATTGCTTTGGAAGGATACTTGTGAAATTTTAAGTAATTTTGATCAATCGTTCTTTTGTTATAGGGCTAATAAAATCAAATGCATATCACAAGTTTATTTTCACACACAGCAATTTCCATCCATAAACGGAAATGCACTCTATATCCTTTCTGTATGCCTATATATTGTCTATAGATTTTATACATGCAGTGTAATATAAAAAAAAAGGTTAAAATTTAAAATGCGTCTTACATCTAAGAAGAAATATTTTACAGGCAATTCTATAGAAAATACAGGCTATATATATATATATATGTATTAAATTGCGGAAGTAAAACGCAATAACACAAAAAGAAAAAAAACACTCATCTAATTTTACTAGAATGTTCCCAAAACAATGGGAATTTTTTAGGCGTGGTGTAAGGAAAAACTTAAAATCGCACCGACAAATGGCCCTGTAAATAAACAGAGAAAAAAAAGAATATCGTCAGTGGGAGGAAAACAATAGATGGTACCTTGAGAAAAAAAATACACAGATTAGGATTAAAAGCCTCGATTTCCCAGCTAATGAATTTACCTAAGGAATATTGTGCATTGTGGAGGCGTTAAGAAATTTGTTGTCCTGAATATACTCATTGTGCACTGGATCCATAGCATCCAACCAGATACACTTCGCTCTGTTGTGGAACATGCTGTTTTACGTTTACAAATTGTAGCTGAAAACTGTGAGCAGCGCATTAAAAATCTCTTTCATTAATTGGGCAGTTCCGTACGAATGCTTTATTCCATATTTTTATTTCGTTCTGTCGATGCGCATAAATGGAAACGCACTAAATATCCGTTGTGTATGCCTGTATATGACCTATGGGGCAGCAATGGGAATTTTTTAGGTGTGATTTAAGAAAATACTTAAACTCGCACTGTAAATTAATAGAAAGATTTCTCAAAGTACCGGCCTTGTTTTCCTCCGACAGACGAAATTCTTTGTTTCGTTTAACTTACAGTGCCGTCTTTTGGTGCGATTATAAGTATTTTTTTAACTACGCCTAAAAACCTCCCATTGCTTAGAAAGCGAACTTATGAAAGGTCAGGTAATTTGGATCGGTCGTTCTTTTTTTCTAAAGTTTTTATTTTCGCAAAAGAAAAAAAAAAAAAAAAAATCAGCCTGTACTTTTGTAAGTCCATGACATTGAACAATAAATTGTAAGCATACCATAAGCTAATTCATATAACTTAAAGTATTATTATTATTAATTCAAATATGCTTTCTGATACACAGTTAAGTTTTTATATTTGCTTTTTATAGAGCTGCCAACTCCTACGCCTATTTAAATCTTATAAACATGTTTGGAACCACAAAAAAGTTTTAGTAATTTGTGTACTAAATATATTCAATATTATGCATTACAATACATATTCTTAACTATTTACTAAAATTTTTGTTTCTAATATGTTTATTTGACTGTAAATAGGCGTAGTAGTTGGCAGCCATGTTTTTATATAACTTGTTTCTGACAGTAAATAAAATATTAAAAATTCTGTAACAATTGAGTGTAGTTGTTAAATACAATAGCAACGTGTACTCACCGTCAATTTTTTGTCTATATATCCAGTTTGATAATTAATAAACTAAAGTTTCAAAGTGTAATTTTTTTGTGTGTGTGTCATGTGAATATTTTTGTTGACCTTCTGAAAAGAATCGTAAATAATATTAATTATCAATTATACTATTAATTATCAGATCTATTTTTTATGGCAATTGATACATGTATATATATATATATGTGTGTGTGTGTATCTGTGTATTTAAAATAAAAATACTAAATTTATAAAACAAATTAGAATATTCCAAACATTTTAAACTTTGTGAAAGGATTTTTTTTTTTTTTTTAAATAAGTAAAATGTTACTGTAAATGTATTATTGTAAATGCTAAGTTTATTTGTAGAAAGTTTAAAATAAAAAAGCAAATGTACTTTTTTTAAAATAATGTTTATGAACATTTTACATTGTAAGCGAAGCAAAACATTTCAAAATAATAAACTATAATACTCTATAAATCATACGTATGATAATTTTTTAATGAATGACTTTTCAAACATAAATTTTTAGATAAATTAATTTGTTTTCAGTTACACAATATGTACAGATTTTGCAATGAGGTTTATTTAATTAACGGAAAATTTCAATAACATACTAAATGCATCATCATCAATCAATTCAGATAAAGAAAATATCTTAAACATATGCATATTTTTAATTCACTCTTAATTTTTCCAAATTTCGTAAAAATACTTCCTAAACTATACAACTTATCTTTTCTGAACTTTTTTACACTAACATAACTTTTCCATATTTCACATAAAAATATCATAAAGTTTAATTGACTTGTTTCAACAAGTGATCTTGAATAATTAATGAAAACATATTGATTTTTTTAATGAATAAAATTTTGATTTTGTTTTATTTTGTATACAAAATTGCTGATTGATGCGAATTATAACGATTGATGCTATTTAATGCGAACTAAAGTTCAGGTTTTTAAAATAATATTTTCGTAATTATTAGTTAAGCTAAATTTGTGATTATTTAAAAAAATAATAATTAATCACCTAAATTACGTGCAAGTGATTGATTATTCATAATGTATATCTATTAGTTGCATAATGTTTACTGTTATGTGTTTGTCAGTTTAAAAATAGAATAATTATTAACAAGAAATGAAAAATAGTTTAAAATATAAATAGATTTCTAAAAAGGATTTTTTAATAACTTATTTAGGAGTACGCCAAAGCGTCTAGAATAAATAGTGTGGAAATCAGCTATTCAGTTAATACTTTAAAAAGTACAAAAATCTTGAATCCTTTAATTCCTTGGGAACGGAGCGATAAGTATACGTGCCTCAGAAAGTTTTAGGAATCTTTATTTATCCCCACCAGTAAAATTTTACTGTAAAATTTTGCCTTACTTAATAAAGATATTTTCTCGATTAAAATTTCTGTTTTTAAAATCGGTGACAAAAAATTAAAAATTTTGTAAAAGGCTCCCGACGCGAAAGGTTTAAAGTGCAGTGATGCGGATATCTGAAAAATCGATAGCAGGAACATCTACAAAATATTTTTAAAAATTGGATGATAATTACTATACTTGACGCTGTAATAATACAGTATCTACATAGAAATTTAAAAATATCTCGCTTCGATCGGCTGTTAGGGTTTCATTCTCATTGTATATTTAAAGGATTCGAATTTTTAGCATTATTTAGAAAGCAGATTACCACAATATTTCTTCTAGACGCTGTACTACAACTATATAATATAAATTTACAATGCATAGAATTTCTATCAAACAGAGAGAATTACTACATTATCCAACAAGACTTGTTTTTATTACTGATCCAAACATATCGGAACGCTTACAATAGATAATGTATGCCCTTTCGGTCTCATTGAAAATTTCGATTTATACCAGGAATTCCGAAAACTCCTTTTTGGTCTGTTTGTATTGATAGAAGATTTCGTCATTCGGAACTAATTTCCTGTGTTGCGAAACAAATGACAGTTTAAATTACTTCGTAAATCAACTTGAGTGCTTGTTAGCGGGACCTTGAAAAATGATTACAGAGGAAAGAATCATTATGTATTGTTCGAACTATCAAAACTCTAAATTAACATTTTTTATTTCTTTATTTGCCTTTTTCATGTGATTGTGTGTGCGTTTCTGATTTTCATTGTAGTCATGTAATTCACTTAGTAGAGCAGTAATGCTCTGTCTTTTCTTCTCGCGGTAAAATAATAAATATGTGTTCTTTTCCTTTGAATCAAAGTTCTTAATGTTTGTGTAAAAAAGAATTAATAATGAAATATACCCTTGTTCAAGGAATAAGAATCCTAAACTAGGATATACAACACAGTGTGCTCGGCGCTGTAAAATACCAGGGGATAATATTCCATGTGGATATCAATGGATACATCGTAAAAGAGGAATTCATAAATCGGGTGAGTATATTTTACTTACCTTTCATTTTGAAGTTTTGAAAGATAGTTTTTATTAAAGACACAAAGAGGACACTACATCGTACTCACGCCCAAATTAGAATAAATATTCTATCAAAGATTATGATACAGATTTAAAAAAAATTATATCCATTTGAAAAGCATTAATACCGTAGAATAAAAACATAGTAACAATGGCCACCTTAAGAGATAATTATTCTATAGAAAAGCTCACAGCAACAAATTATTCGACCTGGAAATTTAAGGTCGAGATGCTGTTGACTAAAGAAGAATTATTCAATGTAATTACGGACGATCCACCAAATCCTTTGAACGATGGGTGGTCCAAAAACGACCGCAAAGCCAGAGCACTCATAAATTTAACTATTGATGATTCCCAAATTACGCATGTAAAAAATTTACAAACTGCGAGACAAACTTGGGAGGCTCTAAAAGAAATTCACGAGCCGTCAAATTTGACAAGCAAACTTTTTCTCTTAAGAAAACTTTACAGCATAAAATTAGCCGAATCAGGCAACATGCTTAACCATATAACAAAAATAATGGAACTTGTCGATCAACTGGGAGCCATAGGCGAAGTCATTAACGATCATCACATTTCAGCACTTTTATTGTGTTCTCTGCCCCAGTCCTATGATCACCTTATAACTGCGCTCGAATCTAAAGAAGAAGCACAACTCACTCCGTCATATATAAAAAGTAAACTCATAGATGAGTTTAATCGTAGAAATGAAAATACCGAAAATTCTGAAAACCCGGCGAGAGCTTTTAAAGCTCAGAAAAGGTTCCCGACAAAAAGAGAAAACAAATATTGCACCTACTGTCGGATGAAAAGCCACAACACTCAAGATTGCTGGCATAATAAAAACAAACCACACACCACACAACAAAACCAACACAACAAATACAGTAAAAAACACTATTCAACATCACTTGTTTTTCAAAAGGGCGAAAACAATTTTAAGAATGAACAAATATCGGAATCGAACCACAGGTTTAATCGCTATGAAGGCAAAAACAATACATGGAGAGAAAGCGAAAACAAAGATTATGCCTTTATAACACAGGGAATAGAAAATAAAACTTTCATTGTGGATAGCGGTAGCTCAAGCCACATCGCATCCTCCGAATCAATGTTTACAGAGATTAAATCGCGGGAAAAAACAAACGTGACTATCGCAAATGGAAAAAAACTTATCGCTTATGGATCAGGCGATGTAAATTTAAATACGCTGACATCGGATAATAAAATCCATAAAATAACGCTTAAAGACGTACTTTTAGTACCCGAAATCGAAACGAATTTACTATCGGTTAGTAAAGCAACTCAAAACGGATGTGAGATTGTATTTAAAAATGACAAGTGTATTTTCAAACTTAATGGAGAAATTTGCTTAGAAGCACGAAAAGTAAATAACCTCTATGAAGTCCAATTAACAAACGAAAACCACGCGAACATAACACAAACGTGCAACAATAAAAATTGTTTAGAACTATGGCACAGGAGGTTAGGACACAGAAATTTAACATCGATTAAAGAAATTACACAAAGAGAGTTAGTAAGAGGTATTCAAATAAACAATTGTAAACATAATATAGATTACGAACCGTGTATTAAGGCGAAATTAACTGATGAACCCTATCCCAAAGTTGCTCAGTATAGAGCAAGTAAAAGGCTTCAACTCATTCACTCGGACGTTTGTGGATCTTTTCAAACACCCACGATAGGTGGGAAATCATATTTTTTGACTTTCGTCGATGATTACTCACGATTTACGATAATCTATCTATTGTCAAAAAAGAGTGAAGTCTGTGAAAAACTTAAAGAGTTCGTCGCGCTAATAAGCAACAAGTTTGGTGAAAAACCGAAAGAAATCAGAACGGATAACGGGGGGGAATTTACATCGGATGAAATTGAGAATTATCTCAAGTCAAATGGGATAAAACATCAACACACAGTCCCATATTGTGCGAGCCAAAACGGGGTGGCTGAACGAAAAAATAGGTCGTTAGTCGAGATGGCTAGGACAATGTTAAATGAATCAAATTTACCTTTAAAGTTCTCGGGGGAAGCAATCTGTACGGCAAACCACCTACAAAATAGACTACCTACAAAAGCAAATGCAAAAACGCCATACGAATTATGGACAGAAAGACAGCCAAACTTAAGTTACGTTAAAGTGTTTGGCTGCAAAGCCTTCGCTTACATTGATAAAGCCAAAAGACAAAAATTAGACAATAAAGCTGTAGAAGGTATTTTTGTGGGATACGACAATCAATCTAAGGGATATCGTATATATATAGGAGGAAATGAAATAAAAATCGCGAGAACGGTGAAATTTCTTGAAAATAAATTTAAATATGTAAACGACAAGACTGAAAACGAACCAAAACAAGATGAGGGTGAAAAACGCAATTGTGAAAATCTTGTAGAAATAGAAATTTCAAACAACAAAACAACACCATCCGCGTCCCAACAACAAATTGCGGAACCAAGGCGTTCAGATAGAATAAATAAAGGCGTACCTCCTGATAGGCAAATATACATGGTTAAAGATGAAAAACTTAATGAACCAAAGGATTATAAGGAAATTAAATTTATGGAAAATTCACCGGTAAAACAGAATTGGATAGAAGCCATGGAGAGCGAAATGAATTCATTAAAGAAAAATAAAACGTGGTCAATTGTAGATCCTCCACCGAATAAGAGAATAATTGGTTGTAAATGGACTTATAAATTAAAGCGTGACAATACCGGAAAAATCCAAAAATATAAAGCACGTTTAGTAGCTAAAGGATACACGCAAAGGTTCGGAGAGGATTATGACGAAACTTACGCACCGGTAGTGTCGTATACTACGATAAGAGCATTATTAATGGCGGCGTTGCACCAAAACTTGAATGTTAAACATATAGATATAAACACTGCGTTCCTACATGGGGAACTTGAGGAGGAGATATACATGACGCAACCGGAAGATTCTTTGAACCAAATCAGGAAAACAAAGTCTGTAAATTGAATAAAGCAATCTACGGACTTAAGCAAGCCGCGAGAGCGTGGCATAATAAAATAACAGAAACACTAAAAAACATGAATTTCATTCAAAGTAAAATCGATACATGTCTTTTTACACAGAAAAGGAATAATGACACAATCTACATAATAACGTACGTCGATGACCTTTTAATTGTAGGAAAAGACGAAGCCATAGAGGAAATAATTGCGAACTTAAATAAAGAATATGAACTAAAGAATTTAGGGGATATAAATAATTATTTATCCATGAACATTCGAAAAGTAAATAAAAGCTACTTAATTAACCAAACCCCAAAAATCGAAGAGTTAATTAATAAATTCAATTTACAAGAAGCAAAACCATGTAGTACACCCATGGAAACAAATTACACACACTTTAAAGATGATGACAATCTCTTACCAAACAACACACAATACAGATAAGCCATCGGAGCACTCTTATATCTTGCCACAGTGAGCAGAACTGATATATGTGCAGCTGTTAATATCTTGAGCCGAAGAACCGAAAGGCCAAGAATGAAAGATTGGAACAGTGTAAAGCGGGTAATGAGATACCTCAAGACAACAAAGAACTTTAATTTAGTTATTGATGGAAAGTCAAAACCTATACTTGAAGTTTATGCGGACGCTGACTGGGGTGGAGACACAGAATCGAGGAAATCCACCAGTGGAAATATATATTTGTTAGGTGGAAACCCCATACTTTGGTCGACTAAGAGACAGTTCTGTATAGCCTTATCCTCAGCTGAAGCTGAATACATCTCAGCAGCAAATGCAGCAAATCAAGTTAAATGGCTGGTGAACCTACTCAACGAACTTAATCTCTCACAAACATATCCGATAACACTGTATGAAGATAATCAATCGGCCATTAAAATGATAGAATTAGAAAAACATTCAAGTAAAACAAAGCACATCGAACTAAGATTTCATCTTATAAAACATTTGAAACAAGAAGGAATAATAAACCTCGTATACTGCCCAACAAAAGTCATGCTGGCCGACTTATTTACAAAACCCCTGCCAAAGACTATTTTTGAAGTTCACAGGAAGAACTTACATTTAAGTGATAATGCAACTACAGAAATTAAGGAGGAGTTGATAGAAGATTTCGTCATTCGGAACTAATTTCCTGTGTTGCGAAACAAATGACAGTTTAAATTACTTCGTAAATCAACTTGAGTGCTTGTTAGCGGGACCTTGAAAAATGATTACAGAGGAAAGAATCATTATGTATTGTTCGAACTATCAAAACTCTAAATTAACATTTTTTATTTCTTTATTTGCCTTTTTCATGTGATTGTGTGTGCGTTTCTGATTTTCATTGTAGTCATGTAATTCACTGAGTAGAGCAGTAATGCTCTGTCTTTTCTTCTCGCGGTAAAATAATAAATATGTGTTCCTTTCCTTTGAATCAAAGTTCTTAATGTTTGTGTAAAAAAGAATTAATAATGAAATATACCCTTTTTCAAGGAATAAGAATCCTAAACTAGGATATACAACATAGTGTGCTCGGCGCTGTAAAATACCAGGGGATAATATTCCATGTGGATATCAATGGATACATCGTAAAAGAAGAATTCATAAATCGGGTGAGTATATTTTACTTACCTTTCATTTTGAAGTTTTGAAAGATAGTTTTTATTAATGACACAAAGAGGACACTACATCGTACTCACGCCCAAATTAGAATAAATATTCTATCATGTATAACGCTGCTTTGTTACTTTTTTAAATAAAGGAAGTCGTATTAAGTAACTAAATTGTTTATTTTTTGGTGTGGATGTGCGTATTTGTATTTATGCACGAATAAGTTTTCTAATTTGTATATCTTTTACTTAAAAAAAAAGAAATATGGTTTAATCTCTTGAAACTGATTGGCATGTATATCTTTAACAGTAACATGTTAATGTGTTTTCTGCAGTCAGTTGGATATTATAAGTACTTTTTTTAAAGCGAATATGTTTGGATTTAGTAGTGTCCTGGTATTGAAGAAATATACTACAGCTTCATCGCTACAGAATTTGAGGTTTGGATTTTGTCTTGTGCTGTCAGTTAGCGATGTTCTACCTAGTCTAATTGTGAAATAAAAACTTAAGGTAAAGAGCTATTCCTAGTAATAAGCAGGGATATAATGGGTGATATTCGGAGGTATGTGCCGTATACCTTCTGGATATTTAAAAAAAGTTCCGTATATCCTCTGCTTCTCAAATAAAACTACAGTGTATATGGCAGCCATGAACTTCATGATTCTAGCGTATACCCTCTGGAAACAGCGTATTTTTTATGCAAATACGACCTTTTTTTGTGATTACACCACTGATAATAAGTGCAAAACCGACGCATTTTAATTAGAGATACATTGGATTATTTTCAAGTTATAGACATTTTTCCATAATAATATATAAATAAAGGGTGATACCGATTATGACTGAGAAATTTAAACAGATTATACTATATATGAACAGCTTGAAAAAATGCCATAACATTGCCATATGGTCGCAGATGACTTATTTAGTCACAGACACAGTATGCTTCATCCTAATGGACCATGGGTTGACGGTAATAATTTGAAAAAATAATAACATTGTAATGAAAATACAGCGTTATTCATGCTGTTTTGTGTGAAATGTTATAATATATTATCTGGAAAAACAGGATACTCAAGCAATCCGTGATACCGTGTAAGCTTGTACTTGCACTTCAAAAAATGTGAAACATCAAGTGCATACAACTGGTGCAAATAATGGAAATTATTCTGGAATTTTTTCCTTCTGGAATTTTTAAAAAAAATAACAATAAAAATTTAATCTAAAATTTGGGGGACAATTTAACTTTTCGGAAATTTTGTTTTGTTATAAAAATATTAATCAAATGGATTAATAATTACTAATAGACAGTAGTAATCATTGCTTTTAAAATTTTAACTAAAAGTACATTTTCAAAAGCAAAAACGTAATAATAACTGCATATTGAATTAAAAATTTGAAAAAGTTTGTAAAAATTTTATTTTTTTTTCTTAATTTATGCTATTTTTTAAAAAAAATCTATGTTTTTACCCAATCTTTTTTAAAGATTTACAAAATGTGTATTACAGTTTCTACGCATGTTTTTAAAATATATTTCTAATGTTACATTTAATGAACTTTTGAATATCGACTTTTATTATTTTTTTAAATAACGAAAAACATCAAGGCTAATTCCATGCACCAATTTATCAAATATGTAATAAAGAGCATGTGCAAAAATGCTTAAACCTCAATTTGAAATCTAAAATAGGCCTTAACATTTTTAGAACACGAGCGTGAAGAAAATTTGATAAATTGAAATTGAAATTTTAAAAAAAAACATTTAAAATTCAATTCTATTTTTGAGTTAGTAGGCTGTCCGAGTATTCTGAAAATGCTGGCCTAAAAGAAATGCTATCAGAGGTGTTGCAAACTGCATGCATTCGTTAATGCAGATATTTACGTATTTCACGAATTTTCATGTTATATCTTAATTGATAAAAAATAGTGGTAGAACATGTTGATATTTTCACAATTCCTTATTTAATTGCCCGTATTATATGAAGTTGTGTGTGCACTTTTTGTAAATATACATCTTCATTACAACTTTCTTTAGATAATTATTATTGGTAAATCGAAACTGTACACTTTATATAATGTATACATTATTTAAATAGTTATAGATGAATACATTTTTTTGCTTAGTTAGAAGTCATGATTCTAAATTACAATTAAGTTTCTAGCAACTTTTTCCTTTTAAAATTGAAGCAATATTTTGTTTTCCTCCTCTTTTGAAAGATCAAGAAAAATTTCAGTCTACTACTGCGTTCAAGTAAAATACATAAAAACTAAAAGAACAAAAAAAAAAAAAAAATAATATCAATTATCGAGTGGATCACATGACCCTGGCACCCTCCGTCTGGTTGAGAGAGGAAGGAATGGATTTGCGAAGTATTCCACATTCGTTACTGAGTAACGGGTATTCTCTCTAATACGAAATATCAAATTGTCACTCGTTATTAATTCAATGTACAACAAAACAAAATGAAACGAACTTAAAAAGGTATCTTCATTTCGTGACCCATAAACGGAGCCGTATAGTCTGGTAGAGAAAAATGAGAATTTCTGTTTGGATTTTAAATTCGCATACCATAATAACAAATAGTAGTAGAAAATAACAAAAGTAGCGAGTAAGCAATACTTTCTAATGGGTAGTGAATTTCAAAGCAAAGAATACATACGGGTGCTCATTTAGTCGTAGTTTTACAGTATTAATGTTGTGGTTACCAAACATTTAAAGTTGACGATTGAACCTATCAATAGCATTAATAAGTATAAAGTAAATTCTGATATAGAATAGCATTAATTAAGAAAATCTTTTTTCGTTTTTTTTAGTGCCAAATAAGAAAATTATTTCGAAAAAGAAAATAATCTTGCTTATATATATATATATATATATATATATATATTATATATATAATTTAGGATAAGTAATTATGATTAAATAACAAATCTGTACAAATGAAATTAAAGCAGGATAATTATTCAAACAAACATTTTGTAATATTTTTCAAATTATCAAAAAAAAAAAAAAAAAAAAACATTTCAATATATAACGAATTTAATTGTATTTCTTAAAATTTTGTTGTGTAATTTAAGATGTTAAGTAATTAAATTTGATTTTTTCCCTCAAGTTTAACCATTAATTTTATTTTTAAATACTACCTAAAAATAAACAGAAATATAACGAAATATACAATTACATTTTTGCAACGCGAAATTGATTTCTTTATAAAACACTAAAAAAAAATTATGTATTTTTTTCCTTTTAGTTCAATTTTAATTCTTTAAATAATATATTTAATTAATACGAGAAACTTTACATTAACAAATTAACTGAAAACAACAAAACATAAATTAATCTGTCTCAAATAATTAATGAAACGTGCGTTTTATCACATAGTTAATAAAACTAATCTGATTATATAAATAAATAATTTTTAAAAAAGAAACATTGACTGTTATAACATGTAATAGATTTAAAAAACATAAAAATGTATACGAAGTTGTAATTAAAGCATTAAAATAAAAGTTTCACGTTCGATATGATTTTGTGTAGTATTTAATTTGAAATTAAAAATTAATTAAAGTATCCTTGTACATTTTAGCGAAACAATATAGTTTCCTAATATCAAATGTTATTTCGTAATTTTTGTTATTTAAAATTATTAATTTAAATGCAGCAGGATAATTTTATTAATCCCTTTGGGTCTGACGTATTTTTAATAATACATGCATTTTCATTGTGCATTTATTATTTTGCCTTAATAGTTACTTTTGTTACTGTCTACATATATTAATGACAGTATATGTCTAGGCATTTCTTTTTATGATTTCATTTATGTTTTCACATTTAGTAATTAAAATAATAGTTTGCTAATTCTCTTTACATCACTAGAAATTCTTTTTATTTTAAACATATATTTCATTTTTAAAATTAAAAGTATTCGTTACTTTACTGTAAGAATAACATTTGATAAAACGGAAAAAAACCCTATTAGAAAGTTGTAATGTGTGTTGAATTTTATTGAAATTCGATATTTTCCACGCATCTTCATAATCTCTTCCTTAGTCTATTTACCTGTGAAAATGAATTGAATATTACGCACAATAACTACATTTGTTAGTTTTCAGACAATGTCATATTTATTAAACTTCATTAAATCTATTTGGATAGCAAGTGTAACATTAATAATGTAAAGGGAAATTTTCTCTCAAAATTGAAAAACATTCGATCCCGACAGTGTTAAAAATCGTTTCAAATTTGTTAAAGAACATAGAATATCTTATTATAGAATCTGCCAAAGTGTAATTAGTGGATTTAGACGAGTGCGGTATCAAAAGAAAGGTCTCATCATGTACGTTAAAAAGTGCAATGGAACAACCCGTCCGAATCCAACCGTTTTCGAGATATGAGCACTTGAAGTGTAAATGAATAAATAAATAAATTGACAGGCAGGTATATATAAATTGTTCATAAGTTAAAAATTTCTTTGCATTGTTTTTAATCTCTTCTGCCAATAACTTTTCCCAAGCTACGAGCAAAATCTTTTACACCCATACATTGCCAGTTATTTCCCATTTTTTTTAGACAGGAACTTCACATCCTACGAAGTTTTCGCTTACGGTTGCATTCGGAGAATTTTTCTATCTGTTTTTTTTATTTCCAGTACTTTGTTTTATGCATTTTTTTTGGCAAATGTGTGACGTGACGTAATGGATAAACTGTATATTTACATAGTGTGTAAAATAGAAGGTTTTTCTTAGGCTGGCTTGACTTGCGAATAATTTATATAACTGCCAGTCAATTTATTTATTCACACTTTAAGTGCTGATACCTCGAAAACCATTCGTTCGGACAGGTAGTTCCATTGCACCTTTAAACGTACATGATGATATATTTTTTTTTGATAACACACTCGTCTAAATCTACAACTTACACCTGGGAACGTTCCCTAGTTTGTGCTAAAGTAATCCAAAATGTTGATCACAACAAAAGATTTTTAGATTAAACTCGAATGAATTTAGTTAATTTTGGGAAATGCACGCTATTAAAATTTTTTATCTAATCAGGAAATATATAATTGGTAATTTTTTTATTGTTACATTTGGTGAATATTGGCTGTAAAGATATTACTCTCATTAAATGAGATAGACAACAAGTCCAATTATTATTACAGTACTTGAAAAAAAGTTTAAGAGCGCGTGTTAATTTTGTTGCTTAGAATAAAATTCCGAAAAGACTTACATATCACGAATTTAAACACAAATATCTGATGTAATGTGTAAATGTATTTCAGTTGAAAAAGTTAAAAGTAGAATTGCGAAGTCTCCGCCTTTTTGCACACCAGTATAATTTTAGAGAAAATGTTGTTCTCTTAAATTCCCAAAACGCTTCAATTAATAATAAAATATACTTTTTTTTAAAAAAATACTAACCGACTTCAAAAAAAAAAAAAAAAACAAGCTTGGCGAAAACTTGGCACTAACGTATATGAATGCATAGTTTTAATATGGTTATGGCTTGAAAACGTTGCAACAATGAAAGATGATTTGAGACAAATCATTATTTTTTTTTATCAAATCCACATTTTGTTATTTAAAAAGCATTCTAGTCACTAGAATTTAATGAAATTAAAAGATTTAGTATCGGTGTAAGAGTTATAGCCTGAAATTTTATTTGTTTATTGTACACACACATCTGACTTGTGTGCTCGACATGAAAGCCTGCGATTACCTGAAAAATGAACGCTTCTAATTGGATGACTGCTTCAAAAAGAATTGGAATTTTCAAGTTTTCATTTTTAAAAAGTTCTAATCGCAAGTTTTTGATAAAATTGAAATGGGACCATGTGGGCATCTTACACTTTCAAACAAGAAAATAATTATTAAAATCGGTTCATATTTAAGGAAGTTATGAGTGAACAACAAATACATACACGTCGAAATCATAACCTCCTCCTTAAAGTCGGTTAAAAAACAACATTGTCTGTATTAAAATACCAATATCTAACCTTGAAGTCGGTTAAAAAACAACATTATCTGTATTAAAATACCAATATCTAACAAGCCGGAGACGTAGAGGCTCTATTAAAGTTACTTTTTGGACAATTTTCCTATCTTGAAATACACTGGTCATCAGAAATTAAATGATAATAAGTAAAATTATGCTTACTCAGTTAATGTTGCAACCAAAGCGCAATGTATCAATTATTTATGTTAGTTAAATAGTATTGAATACAAAATTGTATTTTTGCGCATAATTTAACGACTTAAATATGGAAATTAGACGATAATCAAAGTTGGTACGCAATGAACGTACACAGTGTGAATTTAGACACTTTTCTCCAGGAGGGGCATATGTAGCTCCGGGAGGGGGGTGCTTTTTTTTACCATTGAAAATACAAAATCTCAAAATTTTCGGGGGGGGGGGTGGAGATTTCATTGCTTCGGCGAGCCATCCCCTGAATTCAACACTAGACGTACAGTAGTGGCCAAAGTTGTGGACACTTTTAGGTAGCTTTCATTACAAAAATTAAAAATACATACCTATTGCAGCCGTCCGAGGAAAGCCGATCGGTAAATTTTGCTATATTTTCGTCGATCATGACCCCTAGATCCCAAAACCACCCTCCGTTGAAATGTTGATTCTCATATATATATACTATATACAGGGTGTTTCAAAAATATCCGGTATATATGAAAAATCCATAAAAAAAAGAACGGGCAGCTATAGAAATACGCCGTTTGTTGCAAAATGCTTGGGAAAACAGTAAATTTTCAGGCACTCAAACTTTCAAAATTAGTTAGTTTTTAACAACAGATGGCGCTGCAGGCGATTTGAAAGATATAGTAGTAATCTTTGAAGAACGTGAGTAAGCGCGAGAAGTTGCTCAGATCGGTTTTGGGACGATTCCGAATCTTTGAGGCTAAAGGTGCTAGTCTGTGAGTTTGCCATTCTGTAAGTCGTCTTTCTGCTGTAAGCGTGTGCTGTTCACAGATTGCAAGTTTGCTGTGAAAAAATGATTTATTTTTTAGAATAGAGGATTTTTGATTTGAAAGACCAGGTGTACCGTCACAATTTAGAAACAATTGAACAACTGAAGCAGTTCATCTCTTCTGCATGTGAAGCCATCCCGCCTGATACGTTTACAAAGGTTTTTGGTAATTTTGTTCAGAGACTACGACATATTATTGCTGCGCTTGGTGGATATGTGAAAAAATATCATACTTTAGATTTTTCCACGCTGTAGCGCCATCTGTTGTTTAAAATTGTAATTAGTTTCAAAAAATTGCCTGCCTGAAAATTTACTGTTGTCCCAAGCATATTGCAACAATTGGTGTATTTCTATCGCTGTCCGATTAGTTTTTATCGATTTTTCGAATATACCGGTCATTTTTTAAACATCCTGTATATAGATGTATCCATATCTATATAGATATATATATCTGAATTTTGTCATGCTGTAACTCTCGATTTTATGAACCAATTTGGAGGAAATATTTTATGTGCATAATAGGAGTACTAATGTCTCGAGCGAGTTTGTTGGCCAGCTTTATCCACCATCTTGTTTCAAAATGGCGGCCATTTGATTCTTTTGAAATTTTTATGTTTTTTAACATCATATGCATGTAGAAAAAGTTCCCTTTCACAAAATGCAAATTCTTATATATCATTATAAACAGAATGTTAGAAACATCAAAAAACATTTTTAACATTAAGTCACACAATGCAAGTTAAAAACATAAGTCATTTTAAAGAAAAAGTTAGAAAACATAAAAATTTCCATAAGTGTCCACAAATTCAAATGGCCTCCATTTTTAAACAAGATGGCGGTTAAAGCTGACCAACGAACTCGGTCGAAACATTAGTACTTCAACTTCTTTATCGTCTATAGAATACATACATTCAGACTAATATGCATAAAAAAGGTTAAGTATTAAAAACGCTTACCATATCTAAAAATCATTGTGGAGTGATACATCATAGGCAACAGTAAAAAAAAAGGCAATTCTTTTTTTAAATTGTGAAAATAAAACCCTATAACAATAGTACCACATATCCAAATATCTGGAATGTCACCGGTATGCTTCCAAAGCAATGGATATTTTAAGGCGTGGTTAAAATAGAATTAAAACCGCTCAGAAAGATTGCGCTGTAAGTTAACAGAAACAAAGAATAATGCCAGTGGAAGGTACTTTGAATAAAAGATAACTCTATTACATGGATTAAGATTAAGAGCCACAATTTTTTAACAGCCTGCACAGCTAATGAAATTATCTAAAGAATACTGCGTGTTGCGTTAGTGTTTTGATCTGAGTTGACCTGAAGGCACACATTGTGCACCAGATACACTATATCTCGCTGGATACTCTTCGCTCTGTTGTGTAATATGTGGTTTCGCGTTTCCAGCTCCAAACTGAAAATAATGGGCATCATATTGAAAATCTCTTGCGTTAGTTACGCAGTTCAGTACGAATGATTTACTCTATATTTTTTTCGCTCGGTTTAAACAAAGGTGTTCTATATTCCTTTTCTCATTTGCTGAATTATGTTTGCTTTTCATGTGGATAATAAATTTTCTTCTCAAAGAATCTTCCATTCATTTGCTCACACTGACGAAGCTCTTTGTTTCGCTTAACTTACAGTGCCATCTGTCGGTGTCATTTTAAGTTTTTTTCATTAACCCCTGAAAAATTCCCATTGCTTTGGTAGCATACTGGTTACATTTCAGGTCATTTGGATGGATGATTCTTTTGTTATGGGTTTACTTTCGCAACTTAAAAAAATCCACCTTGTATATTAGTGTGTCCTTGTAAATGGAAAAAAATTATATGCACCTCAATCGATGAAGCAAGCGCACACTTTATATAATTCCAAGTTTTATAATTAATATCTCGAAAATGCTTTGAGATACACAGTTAAATTTCTACATTTGCTCGACATGTTAGCATTTAATTATAGTTATTAAAGTCAATAACAACATTTACACACCTCATTATTTTAACAATAATATATACATCCAGTATGATAAATAATGAACTGCAGTTTTAAAATGTATTTTGTTTGTTCTTTTGCATGTGAATATTTTTGGCAACTTTCTGAAAAACTCGTAAATAATATTAATTATGAGTCATAATATTAAATATCAGTTCAGTCTCTACAGAAGTTGGTGCTTTACTTATTTTTTATATAAAATATATAATTTAGAACTTACCGAAAGTTTCAGACTTGAAAAATTTTGAATGTTCAGTTTATTTGTATTTTCATTACTGTAAATGTGTTATTGTAAATGCTAATTTTATTTGTTAAAAAGTTAAAAAGGAAAAGGAAAATTATTTTTTTTAAATAATTTTCATGGACATTTTACATGATTAGCTTAAGGAAAACATTTCAAAATAACAAACTATGATAATTATTAGAGTTATAAATCTTACTTATGAGGATTTTTTAAAAAAATGACTCTTCAAAAATAAATTTTGAGATAAATTAATTTTGTTGTCAGTAATACAACATGCAGAGATTTTACAATGAGTTTATTTAGTTAACGGAAAATTCCAATAGCATACTTAATGCATCATCATCAATCATTTCATCTAAAGAAATTTTCTTAAACATGTGCATTTCTTTCATTCACTCTTATTTTTTTTATTTTTTTTTTTTAATTTCGCAAAATTTTTCCTAAAGTGCACAATTTATATTTTCTATACATTTTTACACCAACATATCTTATCCATACTTCAAATCAAAAATTATCATAAAGTTTAATTAACTTGTTTTAACAAGCAATCTTGAATATTTAATGAAAACATATTGATTTTTTAATCAAGAAACTGTTGATTTTGCTTTATTTTGTATACAAAATTGCTGATTGATCATTTAATGTGAAATGAAGTTTGGGTTTTTAAAATTTAATTTTTGTAATTATTAGACAGAATGCATTTTTTATTATTAAAAAATAATAATAAGTAATGAATCATCTAATTTAACTACACGTAATTGATTATCAAAATATATATTGATTAGTTGCTTAATGTTTACTTTCATTTGTTTGTTAGTTCAAAAAATACAATAACTATCATCAATAAAATAATAAAAAAAAAGTTTAAGACATAAATGGTCAGGTCTGCAACAGACGACTATTTTTAGTGTTTCGATCATCTGACGAAAGCCTATTTGTCTCAAGCTCTATCAGTCTGTCAGTCACAGAGTCCGTACAAAAAAAATAGAGAAATAAGAGAGTTCGAACTTAGTGTACTTACAGCTGAATACCTCTTGTCGCACAATAAATCATAAATTTTTGAAAAAGACTGAAATTTTAATTAAAATATTTTTGTTTAATAAGATCAGTTCATTTTATTGTTGCTGTTTCATTTTTAAGCTATTGCATAGCTTTTATCGCGGGCTTTGAGCGCGGTGACCGAATCCAAAAATTCCGTAACGCGAAAAATCCTAACACATCCGTAACGAAAAAACCTAACACTCGGCTAAAGTCGTTTCCGTTCGGAAAACTTCGGGACGGTATCCTTCGGTAGACTTCGGCAGACATTGACGTGGTATTTTTCAGATATTAGAATATCAAGACTCAAACTTATGTTTCTTATGATCTAATTTTCATAGCACGGCCAAATTTTGTTTGGTAATTTATTATGAGACGGTGTTTATTTTGGTGGTCATATTTATTTTGGTGACAGGCGACCCCCCACAGTGAGGGTCGAAAAATTTAAAATGCTTAATACTCGCGATCTAATTTTTTTTAGCGCGGCCAAATTTTGTTTGGTAATTTAATATGAGACTGTTAATTTTTGGTGACAGGAGACCCCCTACGGTGAGGGTCGAAAAATTTAAAATGCTTATAACTCGCTATCTAATTTTCAGAAGAGAGAAGACTAATTTTTTTTTGCGCGGCCAAATTTTGTTTATTAATTTATTATGAGGCAGTGTTAATTTTTGGGGACATTAGAATGCCAACGGCGAGGGTCGAAAAATTAAAAATGCTTATAACTCGCGGTCTAATTTTGGTAGTTTGTCAAAATATTGTTTGGTAATTTATTATAAGACAGTGTTAATTTTTGGTGACAGGAGACCCCCCACGGTGAGGGTCGAAAAATTTAAAATGCTCATAACTCGCGATCTAATTTTCGTAGCGCGGCCAAATTTTGTTTGGTAATTTATTATGAGGCAGTGTTCATTTTTGGGGACATTAGACCCCTCCCCCACGGTGAGGGTCGAAAATTTTAAAATGCTTATAACTCGCTATCTAATTTCCGTAGCACGGCCAAATTTTGTTTGGTAATTTATTATGAGACAGTGTTAATTTTGGGGACATTAGGCCCCCCACGGTGAGGGTCAAAAAATTTAAAATGCTTATAACTCACGATCTAATTTTCATACCGCGGCCAAATTTTGTTTGGTAATTTAATATGAGACTGTTGATTTTTGGTGACAGGAGACCCCCCACGGTGAGGGTCGAAAAATTTAAAAGGCTTATAACTCGCGATCTAATTTTCGTAGCTCGGCCAAATTTTGTTTGGTAATTTATTATGAGACTGCGTTAATTTTTGGTGACAGGAGACCCCCACGGTGAGGGTAGAAAAACTTAAAATGCTTATAACTCGCGATCTAATTTTCGTAGCGCGGCCAAATTTTGTTTGATAATTTATTATGAGTCAGTGTTAATTTTTGGTGACAGGAGACCCCCATGGGGAGGGTCGAAAAATTTAAAATGCTTATAACTCGCGATCTAATTTTCGTAGCGCGGCCAAATTTTGTTTGGTAATTTATTATGAGATATTGTTAATTTTTGGTGACAGGAGACCCCCACTGTGAGGATCGAAAAATTTAAAATGCTTATAACTCGCGATCTAATTTTCGTAGCGCGACCAAATTTTGTTTGGTAATTTGTTATGAGACAGTGTTAATTTTTGATGACAGGAGACCCCCCACCGTTAGGGTCGAAAAATTTAAAATGCTTATAACTCGCGATCTAATTTTCGTAGCGCGACCAAATTTTGTTTGGTAATTTATTAAGCTATTGCATAGCTATTATCGCGGGCTTTGAGCGTGGCGATCGAATCTAGGAATTCCGTAACGAGAAAAAATCCTAACACTCCGGCTAACGACGTTTGAGTTTGGCAGACTTCGGCGCGGTATCCTTCGATAGACTTCAGCAGACATTGACGCGGTATTTTTGCATAAGTTGATAAAAAATGCTATGCGATAGCTTTACCGCGGCAGTCTCCGAGTGCCACACATGTTTTTTTTTCTTCTAATTGTTGCACGGAAGTTTAAAAAGATATAAAAATTATTATGTATGCAACATAAATTAATGAATTAAATAAATCACATGATAAACGCGCTTATTGGTTTTTATTTCATCATATGATATTATATTTATCATCTATTTTGACACGCGAAGTAAAATATTTTTTTTTTTTTTTTTTTTTTTTTACGTATTAAATACCTATTACTAGCCACCTCTGGTGATCAGTTTGGTCTCCCTTACATTTATGCTAAGCTTTATAATATTTTACTTTTATTCATATTCAATTGCAAGGAATGATTATTTTTCTATTAACAATTCTCGTTTGTTAATTAATGACTTAGCGTTTTTAAGGAGATATTAAGCGAAATTCTTTGTTCAATCTGCGATAACACTTAGTTTACACTTGTTTAATACTCTATATCTTATCTCGCACCATTGTTTCAAGAAAAAATCTTTTACGTATACTTTGACAACATTTGCAAGAGAAATGTGTTAAAAATATTGTCCATGTTTATTTATTGTTATTTTTTATCCTTTCATCTTTAATGCTTGTGACATTTTTTTGTACATGGTATAACGTGAAAAGAAATTGTATTTTTAAAGTTTTTGAAAATTCTTATGGAAAAACATATAAGGTTTACCGGTAAATAAACTATTAGTGCTAAAGAAGTTAATTTACTTCTGCTTTTTACATTTTAACGTAGTAATAGGCTTCCGCATTATATTTCGAAAGCTGGGGTGTTAGAATAACATCTTTTGAACGCTTTAGTCAACAAAATGTACGGTAAAATTTATTTTGTAAAAACAATGGTACGAAGAAAAATAAAAATAGTTACTATTGACAGCCCTAAATGGATTAATAAAAAATAGTTTTTTTTTTTTTTTTTTTTTTTTTTTTTAGGAGTGCGTTTATGGCGTCTAGAAAGAAAAGTGTGCAAATCGACTATCCAGATCTTTAAAACGTCCAAAAATATTAATTCACTTATATGTGCAACAATGTTGAAATCTGAAAAATCGATCGCGGCGACATCTGCAAGGTATTTTCAAAGATTGCATGATGATTACTATTCTAGACGCTGTAATAATACGAAGTGTATATTGAAATTTAAAAATATCTCGCTGATGTCGCTGCAATCGGCTGCTAGGTTTTCATTATCGTTACACATTTAGCGGTTCAAACTTTTTGCATTACTTGGGTAGCAAATCTCAACACAATTGAAATCTGCTAACATGCTAGGGATGTTATGGGAGCACTTAGAAATTTAAATGTTTTCAATTATTTTATGATGTTTCTCAAGGTCTATATTTTCTGCGAAATGTCGTCACCTGATAATAATAAAGTTCTTATTGATATAGAAATATTCTATTTGTATTACTGAAGGCATTTCTAGGTTAAAATATTGTCATAATATAATTATAATCTTATATATAAATTATATATAACATCATTTTGATGCAAAAATGCCTTCCTAGATATAAATAGAACCTTTCTATATCACTAAGTCAATTTTTTCAAAAATACAGATAGAACCTTATTATTCTCAGGTGACGATATGTCAAAAGAAAACATGAATAAACAAAGAAATTTGATAGAAACCATGATTATGATCTGGCGTTAATTAGAAGGAAAGCGCAATGCATACATAGCAGGCCAAAAGGAGTATGGTCAGTAAAGAAAGGTTCGACAAAATACAGAGTAATTTGTCTTGGAATGCTTGTGCTCGTTTTTTTTTTTTTTTTTTTTTTTTTTTCATAATAAAGTTGTACTTTATGTCCGAAAGTTTATTTTTATTTATAAACCGATATGTGTATGTATATTGAAAGCATTTTAACAATCTATCAGTGAACATAAACAAAAAGAGAGCTTCATGTTTTTCGAAATGTAAAGTTTAGGCGTATAACTAATAATTTGGCCACCCATTATACATAAACTGTTCAATAACGCTTCGAATATGAGAATCTTGATGGCAGTGAAACAATGTATTACGGTCATTTAACTCTTAAATATATACATGTATACAGTTATTATATACAGCTTTAAAAATGACAATTCCTTGTCGACGATAAAACCTGATTACTAAGCCTGCGTCCTCAGTAATAGCTCAAAAATAACGTCCCTCGTAAACACTTTTGAAACATTTGTACGAGCCCTAAATTTAGATATCAATATTTTCAAACATCTTTTTTTTTATTAAAATGTCAGAATATAAAAGGGAATACTTTTAGAAATGACTATTATTTAACCTAAACAGACCGTGCCAACGCTGTAAAACTCGGATTACAAGTGCATAATATTTCTTCCAGTAGGTAAGCTTACAATTCTGGAAAGTCTGAACACAGGAGAAATGTTTAATTGATGAATTCAGTGATGGTAACCTCATCAGACAGATTTTTCCCTTCACAATTTCCCTCATCAATCCGATTTCCTCCTCTTAATAAAATCTCCGGTTCTGCCCTCTATCGGGAAAAAATCGAACAACAATATTTATTTCTTATATTACCCCCCCCCCCTTTTATGGAGACCCCTACCCCATTTTCAGCCAAAAATCATCAAAAGTTCAAATTTTTTTTATCTCAGAAAACGATAAAATACATATTTGCGAATATCCATGCAAAATTTCAGAACTCGGGGACACTTGGAACAGGTAGAAAATGAGCTTTTTTAATTGTACTCACTATAGAGTTTAAAGGACTAGCGGCCATTTAAAACGTGTTTTCCTGAAAATGACTTTTTTCATATTTTGCCTAAGTTCAAAGTACTAAGGCTCAATGGTAAAATGATTTAGAAACAAAGTGTTTATGTTTTTAGAATCTTAAAAAAATTTGCAAGAAAAGTAAGGAGATATATTTTTTTTAAAACTATTTCTGAAAATTTTACATAAATTGGTAAACATGAAAATTATAACGAATTTAAGGAAATTTACCATGCGTATTTTTTTTTTTTTTTTTTTTTTTTTTTAGCCGATTAAAATAGAAAATTAAAAATATCTCTCCTTAGTTCTTTTCTATATACTATAACACTATTTAAGAATTTTAGTAATACCAAAATATTGAAAACTGAATGAGGAGTAGTAATTTTAAAAAGTGTATTTTTCGACAAAAAATATCATAAAAATCCCCATAAAAAATATACTTTTTAATAAAAAGTGAACTTTTTTGCTAATTATTCCTTTCAAAAAGATTCTTAAGTAGTACACCAAAATTCATTACTTTAAAATCAATAATAAAAATTCTGGGTTTTTTCTTACGGGTCTCCCTTAAGCTTTTGAACATTTAAAAAGTGGTCCAATTTTCAAGAAAAATCTATAGTAAAAGCAAATGACTAAGAACGTTTGAAAGATTTTTCTTATTTAATTAAAAATTAAAGTATGTACTCGATGATTAACATACTCAAAAACAAAAATATATGTAACTTGTTTTATGAAAACTAAGCGTACATTTTTAAATTTTGTAATAAATTAATATGTTGGATTTTTAAACAATTTAGATGTGTCTGCAAAAGAAAATCTGAAAAATAAAAAATCGGTCTCTTTTATTATTGTATAATTTTATGCAAAAGAAAGAAATTACACATGCAAAATTTTAACCCCTTACCGACGGCAGTTTTTTATGAAATCTTTAATGTTTTGTCACCGGTTTTTGAAAACAGAAATTTGTGCCTTATTAAATCACGAAAATGCTCCGATTATAAATAAGACCAATTTTCCAGTATAATTTTTCTGGTGGGCATAAACAAAGATTCTTAAGCCTTTTGCGGCACGTATACGTGTCGCCCGTCTCCAAGGGTTAAGAATCGGTTTAATTAACAATTTGTTCTGCGATTTTAGTGCAGGTGTTTTACATCGTTTAACATAATATTTTTAAAATGTCATGTAATTTGTATTTCAACTTAGAAGAGAATATTTATTTCTTCGAATGTTTAATCTTGAGAAGCATAAGGCAATTTTACAATGTGTGTTGTAACAGTTTAGGTAATGAAAAAGTCTTATTTTTCTAACCTCTTTTAGTCCGATTCTGTGGTTTTCCCAGAATTTTTGGATGTAGAATAATCAAAGAAATACTTTTTTTATGATCAGCTATCTCGTAAAAGATCGCATTATGCAGCCTCTCCTTCCACTAAAAAAAGATTTGAGGGATAATAATGCATTGTAGCGAGCAGCGGGTAACACGAGAATACCACCCATCTATTGTGTACAGTTTAATTTAAACAACCCTCAGTCAGATAATGCAACCCCAGTAGCCAAAAACTTTTGGACCAATATTGGCTACATCTTGGAGCAATATTGTCACATCGGCAAAATATTAGCATGAAATATTGCTCCATTATTGGGATGTTTACATTTTGCCCTTATTTAGCCAATATTTGCAGCCAATATTATGCCAAAATTGGGATTTCATTGGCATATTGGATAAATATGGGAATTTCATTGGATTTCCAATGAAACGTCAGCATTTGTACAATAATGGCGTTTTATTGATAATATTTCCAATGAAACCCCAATATTGGCATAATACTGGCGGCAAATATTGGCTAAATAAGGGCAAAATGTAAACATCCCAATATTGGAGCAATATTGACGTTTTATTGGCAATATTTCCATTAAATGAAATATTGGCGCAACGTTGGACCAATATTGGTTTGCTACTAGGGAAGTGCCCTATTCGGGTTTTTTCTGCAGTTCTAAGAATACTCCCCTTCATATAATGAAAAGAAATTATGCAACTATGAATATTAACCTTCTTAGCTCCATTAGAGAAATACACCGTTCGGATTACGAAGTAGGTGACCCGGAACGAGGCAAGAATGTTTATTTAAGTCAAGTAATTTAAATATTCTAGTCTGTATGTGGTTTCCAAAATCATAGAGAGCAATTTTTATCAACGCAAATGTTACGCAACTTACTTCGGGTAGAAAATTGGTAAAGAAGAAAATTTTCAAAATTTTTGAAATTTTTCCACAAAACCACAAAAATTTCCTTTTCCCTCACAGAGTTCTGCTTCCTCTTCAAATGACATGAATTTCCTAGCAGTTACCATCACTAGATGGATTTCAAATCATAAGTTGTCGACGATTGAGACTAGTAGCAGCATTATGGGAATATGCGGCATGTATTAACCCCTTCAGGGGCAAAGGACTTTTGTTTCTATAATTTCAAAATGATTGATTGACACCAGTATTTATAAAATTTTTACATGAAACAAAATAAAAGCTTTTCTTCACGTATATTAATTGCAATAATTGTTTATTCCTAAATTATAGTGTGAATGTAGCATTTGTGAATTAAAATTAAGTGGTATATAACATATACCGGTGCCCTTCAAGGGGTTAATTACGGTATCGAAACTGTTATGTTAGAAAAATTATGTTAATTTTAGTGGTACTTAAGAAAATTATTTTTTTAAAAGAAAATATTATTGTGATACGCAAACATATTCTAGAAATTTTTAAAAATCATTTTATAAGAAAAGATCGGTTGCATATTATATATTTTTTTTCAATTTAGGATAAATAATTATGATTAAAAAACAAAACAATTTAAATGCAGTTAAAGTAGAATATATATTCAAACAAATATTTTGTAAATTTTTCCAAATAAAAAATATTTCTCAATCTTGATCGAAATAAATATTATTCATTAAATTGTTGTTGAATAATTAAGGATGTTAAATTAATAAATATTAACTTTTTTTTCTCAAATTTTCCCATTATTTTTATTTTTAAATAATACATGAAGATAATAATACATTTACGAAATATACTGTTGCATTTATTTAAAAGCAAAACAAATTACTATGTAGCACTAAAAATGAGTCATACTTTTTTCTTTTAAATTCACTTTTAATTGTTTAAATAATATATTTTAATTAATACGAGAAATTTTACATTAACACATTAACTTAAGATAGCATATTATAAATTAAAAAGTCTCGAATAATTGATGAAACATATTTTAAAGCATACTTAATAAAATAAAAATAATCTCATTACAAAAATAAATAAGTTGTAATAAAGCATATTTGATTATAATGACATGGAATAGATTTAGTAAAATAATTATACATACGAAGTTCTAATTAAAGTATTATATTAGAAGTATCATGTTCAGTATCATTTTTGAGTCATATTTACTTTCAAATTAAAAATTAATTAAAATATCCTCGTAGTTTGTTTCCCGCGAAACGATATAGTTTATTAACTTCGATTGTTATTTCGTATTTTTATTTTTAATTAATTTTGAAATAGCAGAATAATTTTAAGGCAAGGTTCCAAATTTCTTAAGACATACAAAATATATTAGAGATAAAATAAAATAAAGTTTTGATCATTACAAAAGTTTAATAAATATTAAATTCGATACATTTTAAGTAATTCTAGGAAATGCACACATTTATTTATCTAATAAGAAAATATATAACTGGTTAGGTTTGTTATTGTTGAAATAATTGGTGTATATTGAAGTGATTAAAATATATTTTTTAAATAGTCAAACTACAAGATAAATAATCATCATTAACTGCCCTTGGTAACCAGTTTGATCTTCCTTATCTAAATATTTAATCATGTTACTTTTAAACATAATTTAATTTACTTGGTCAATTCTTTACGAAATCGGTATATTCTGTTAGAGAAAATAAAAACTAAATATATTTATGTTAATTGGATGCAGCGGATAAATCGCCAAATTTTGCATTTTTCGAATTCCATTGCTTTCATTTAAAATAAAATCCTTTCACTGATTTTATTTAAAATACGCAACTTTGAGTTAATACTGTAAATTTAAAAGTCATGACTTTTTCTTACTTATTATGGAAAAAACGAAAGAAAGAAAGAAAATAAAATAATAAATATACCACATAATTTGAGGCTCCAAAGTAAATTTTAATTTACTGATTTACCCCGCGAAAAATAAAAAATTCTAACTGACGCCTTAAAATGCAGATGATGAGATTTTTAACCGGCTACCATAAAAGTACCTATAATTCTTTGCGACCATGAAAACTTTTATGTAGTTTTATTCGAAAAAATAATTTTAATTGTAAATTGCATATGAAAAACATCATCGTTTATGGCAGTCATATGACTTGAACAATTATAATATAGAATAAATTACAGCAATAGACCAGTCTTTGGCAATTTATCACCTGCGCTTTTATAAAAGAGATGAATAGATTTGTATTATCAGTATAGGAACTCACAAAATTTGGTAAGGGGATGGTGCCATCTATTAAATGTATCAATACTGTTAAGAATATTTCTTTGAAAAAACGGAAAGTTTAATTTAACCATTTCAATAAACAATTTTATTTTACTTGATAGGTGTAACGAAAAAATTAAAAACAAATATTGACATGTTTCGATTCCATCTTATAAGAACCATAATCATCATGAAATAAAAATAAAAATACCAATCGTTTCACGTTCGATACAAATCTAAAAGGTGTATTTCTTAATATCTTGTGATTTAAAAATCTAAAAGATTTAATTACTTTTTATGTCTAATTTAACCATTTATCTTAAGTATATGGAAATTGACATCTAGCCAATAACTGTTAACCAAGAGAAAAAATATGCTTCAAGCATAGATTATGGAACACTTTCCAACACATTCAGAACATTGGGACAAAACTTCACTTCAAATGAAATATACTTTCTTAAAAAAAAAAAAAGATTTCCTTGATACAGGAATCGCATCATCAATTAATATTAAATTAATGACGACAAGAGAATCTACATAAACATGTCTATTCTGGAGATGTTCATTTAAAATGGAGTCACAAGTGATTTCAGTCTAAAAGCAATGCATGGCTATTGTTATTTGTTATTTGATAAATTTATCCCGATTTTTAGTTCAAATTTGTCGAATTGAAGAGTTCACACTGTGTTTTTTAAATATTCATCAAACAAATTGCTTTTACCGATTAAAAGTAAAATTTCAATACACACTTTCAATATGATGCAAGTCACGCCGTTTTGCTTGGAAATCCAAACAACCACTTTCAATAGTACTTTATTATTGAATATAAAGAAATGTTATGGCAGAAAAGTGTACTGCAGCATATAAAGAATTAAAATACTTATCTGGGAGATATAGCAAAAATGTATAGCTATAATATTCAAGCAAAATAGAAAGTATCGTATAATAACCGTTTATTATTACTACTATTATTATTATTATTAAACATGCACCTGACTTGTGTGTATGTCATGAAAACCTGCTTCTAAGTCATCGTCAATGTACAAAGAGAGTTACTTCGGAGAGCTTTACAAAGAATGTGCAACGGCACTAGCGAGAGTTCAACGTACAGCCTGCGAAATTTTAAAATGGAGGGCCAAATTCACAGTCAAGTAAAATCCAGACACCTCACTGGTCGTGTGGAAAGGGTGAAAATCACGAATTTGTTTCTCCATTTGAAAAAGAAGGAGGGGTAAAGTAATTTTCAAGCGATTGTTACCGTCGGTTCTTATTTACGATAAACCAGCGAAATTAACTCAGTTAAGATATTTTGATGACATTTTATAGAACGAGGGTGAAATTTTTTTTTATTATAAATGAAAACAAATCAGATTTACTTCAAAATTGCCGCTACGATTTTTCTCGGAAAAAGGAGTAAGGCGACATTTCCCCTACCGCTAAGAAATTATTCTCTGAAAAGGACGCGGCTCAATGACCAATAATGCGCTTAGATTTCACCGGACTGTGATTTTGGCCCTCCATTTTAGAATTTCGCGTACAGCCTAACTAAGCTCTCTAGCTTAACCGCGTAATTTTTTTTTCCAACCACCTTCGTCGTTCCGAGCCCAAGCTCGACTCTGATTGGTTGTTGCTCTCGGCACTGTTTTCATGTAACTTGGCGATAATTATACTTGGCGTAGCGATAGATGCTTCCGTCGAGGAGTTTGATTTCCTTCCGACCCGAGTACAAAGTAACTTTTCTCTTGCAGCATTGGATTGGATGGAACGTGTCTTACTGAAAGCTGTACTCTTTAAAAGTTTTTAAACACAAACTTTTAATTTGTACTCGGTTTACTTTGTGCTCGGCTCCGAAGGAAATCAAACTCGACGGAAGCATCTATCACTACGCCAAGTATGATCATCGCCAAGTTACGTGAAAACTGTGCCGAGAGCAACAACCAATCAGAGTGCGAGCTTGGGCTTGGAAGGACGATGGTGGTTGGAAAAAAAATTACTCAGCTTAACCATTCAACCATACACTGTTAAAATATTGGCCCATTTGCGGCAGCACCACTCCACTGCTTTCATAGAATATATCTTTTATGACCAATAGGAATGCTCCATAACACAGTAAAGTAACCGTTTTCTATAAAAGCGGTGGAGAGACGTTGCAGCAAATGGGTCAAATTTTTAATAGTGCAATTAGCCCACATACCTGTTATTTTCCAAACAAAACGTCAATCTGAAAGCGTCTATTACAATTTTGCAACAACATATATTAACCCCTTGTGGACGAGCGACACGTATACGTGACGTAAAAAGGCTTAAGAATCCTTGTTTATCCCCACCAGTAAAATTTTACTGAAAAATTTGCGTAATTTAATCGGAGCATTTTTTCAATTTAATAAGTCATATTTTTTTTTTTTTAATCCTGTGACAAAGCATTAAAAATTTCGTAACAAGCTTCCGTTGAGAAGGGATTACCCTCTTCGCTACTGGCGATTATTACAGTATTTTTAACAAGCAAAAGCCATGCTTTGTTTGGATTCGCGAAACATTTTTTTATAAAGCATATATTTGAAAGTAACAATATTTTTTAATATTATTTTTGCATCTTTATTAAACAAAAACGTTATTTTATGTTTTGGCGCATTTTAATTCTACAAATGTAAGTTCAGCCAAATAACTATCAATTTCCTAGGAATTTTCTATTTATGATGTAAGACTGGCATAAAAAAATATTTTCGAAGCAAACTTTTACAAAATATTTTTAAATTTTCAACTAAAAATTCTTTAAAAATTTTTTTTTACAATTTCTAGTAGCCACTGGTGTTTTTTAAAGTTGTTTGAAATATGCATGTTTCCAATCTTTGTAATTAACATCAAATAATCTTTGATAGCTATTTTAGAATAATATATTTGAAGAAAGCTTGAAGAAGGTTACTTCTTCAAAATCCTATTTTCTGGAAAAACATTTGAAATCTGCTCTCATCGATACTATGAATTTTTAACTGTAAAACTTTTTAGTCTAATTTCTTCGTTTTTATACATGTTAGTGCATGAGAATTTTTGATATTAAAGAATTTTTCGCAAGGAAGATTTCTATTGAATGCTTAATTTTGAAGGATTTTCACTCTTGACAACGTTACGTACGTTTTTAAGCCAACTGGTGCCTATATATCCTCAATATCTACAACTGCTTCATCTAATGTTTAACCTTGGGATTTATGAATTGTAACAGCAAAAGCTAACTGCACTAGAAATTCTTTCCTTGAGCAATTTATGCTTCCATATTTCCAGAATTCAATTACAGTAGACTCCCTCAAATCCGCAACTCTCTAAAATCCGCACATAATTTACGGATGTATACAATGAAGTATTCAGTTCAGATATAAGGACAAAATTTTACTTTTTTTGTTTTATATCAATTCCAAATATATTTTAATTTGTAATTTTTGTTACTATTACTGTCTTAATGTTTCCTCTTGAAGGAAAAATAAATTTATTTCTGAAAAAATTCAAGATATTCCTGTTATCAATGATAATCATAATCTTACCCCAAATATATATGTCTTAATCAAGCTTTTTTTTTTTTTTTTTTTTTTTTTTTGTCACTAAGTGTGGCTAAACCTGGAATAAAACCTCCTTACTTTATTATTTTGATCTGAATTAGTATTGTACATTATTTATGAGGCAAGTTTCATTGAATAATTTATTCAAAATACATTTCATCTTTATAATGAACACTTAATCATACATTATTAATTAGACCTTTGTTTTTAATATTTTAATCATTTTAAAAATGATCTAATTTTTTATTATTTTAGTTTATTACTTACTTTAATATTTTATTATATTGTAAGCATACATTATAATTTCAATTGGATTATTAATTGCATTCAAATTACTGTTTAAAAATGTAAACAAAGCAATGACCAGAAATCCGCAAAATTCTAAAATCCGCAAAATCTCTGGTCCCAAGCTGTGCGGATTTGAGGGAGTCTACTGTATTGGGGGAATTGGTACGCACCAATTCTTTTAAGTTAAATTATTGTAGTATTCAAATTTATCCATGATTATTCGCGGTATCTAGTCTGGTGGCTTGTGATTTTCTTTAATACGTGCAACAAAGTCTAAAGTCCCGTTCACTAAACCTTTTTCGGTCCACAAATAAGAACGTAACATTACTTTCGATACAAATGATAAAGTAAGAAATGGTTGAAGTCCACTTGTCATTTCTGAATCGGCCAACTTTTCCTTTAGTACATTTATAAAGAGCTTGAATCGAGGCAACAAGTTCACGCAATTCTTTTAATTTTTCATTAATATAACAAATTTAACAATTCATTTTATTTGTTTACAATTCTTTTGTTGCCACTTTACAAAAAAAAAAAAAAAAAAAAAAAAAAAAATCCATAATACAATTCTTTTAAAATGTTTAAGTGTCATTTGTGCAAACGATTTTGCTGAATAATGAAAACATATTTTATTTATTAAATTAATCGTGATTTTATCTATAATCACTTACTCCATGATTTATAATTTTTTTTTCTCAAAATATACGCGTTTCATTTTTTATTTATTTGCTAAAATGCGTCCGTATTGGAAATGCATGTAAAATAAATTAATTAAAATAATATTTTTTTAACGTTTAACTGTAAAAAAAATTATATTCTGCAAATCTACAGATCATATTTTATTTTTGTGTTTAATTTGAAGTCAAAATATTGAATAGTTTTTTTGTAAAGTGTACGACAAATTGTAATTTGAGTGGCCTAGTAGAGGATTCGCTTCGCTCATCCTAATTATTACTGAATTATTTCTTCTGTCGTTTGACTTATGAGCGAGATTTTTGTTTTATTTTCATTAGCTCGAATCTTAGAATTCGAAACATATTATTCTTATATCGAAATTTCATTTATATTTGAGTATCATTAATAAAGTGGGACAAAACTGATGTACCAATTTGGGTACTCAGGGACTGAAGAGGTTAACAAAGACTGTTATAAAAAATAATTAACAACAAAAACAAGAAACCCCATCATGATTATAGGAAAGAAAAAAATATCTTTGCCATCAATCCGTTCACCTATAGGGCAGTTTCATATGACGTCACAAATAGACCATTGGAGGTCAAACAATCGTTGTGATTGGTAGCTGAGAGGATTATGGGTGTGGCAGAAGGTGAATCGCCAGCATTTGATTGGTGGATGAAAAGTAAATCAACTGATTGCAACTGCCCTATACGATATGATATATATTCAGTTACTAATAATATCATGTAGAAGCAAGTTGTAATACTTTTTAAATTATAAATTCCTCTTAAAATCGTTTGCACAAGGTCGAATAATTAATAAAACTTCAAGTAAAATTCAATGCACATCCAAACAGCATTATACTTATGAAATTATAACTGCGTTAATGACTTCCGAAGCGCACGGTAAATGATATAGCACTTAAGAAATTTAACATATGAATCAATATATTAGCTCTAAGTATTGAAATAAAATTGAATATTTACAGAAAGTTTAAATTGAAGTTAATAGTAATAAAATTTTATTTACGAATTACAGAAATGTAGATAGTGTTAAATGCCATTAAGATATGTTAAAAATTCATGCTTAAAAACTTGAACCGCTGACAATTGAAAGCATAGTAATTCTTACAAAATCTACCTAAAATGTCACAAGTTTAGTTACCACTATTCTTGAATTGTAATTTCATCAAATATCTTACATTCTTGTTTAAGACCGCCATCGCATGGAGAAATTTATTTACCGATAGATTATTTATCGAAGTTTCGTCCATATACAGTTATGTTCAACATAGAGTGCTCTCCGTGGTAGTGGAATGTAAAACTATCAAAACGCGCTAAAAGTCACCATTTACCGCCAAAAATCACTAAGTTTCAGGTCAACTTGGCGATATATCGCTAAATATGGCGACCAAATATATTCTGCCAAACTGACGTCAACTTAAGGAGTTCTCCGGTATTTCGCATAATTCCCATAAGAATCCAATAGCGCCCCTCTTTGTTTTCGTTTTTAATTTTGTAATTTTGTTTTCCAATAAGAGTTGTTTTATCAAAAACTGAACCAATGATAATGTAATAGATAAAATGTCTTGCGAAAGTAACCTAAAATGTCAAAAATTTACTTATTACTATTTTTGAGTAGTAATTTCATAAAATATCTTAAATTCTTGCTTAAGACCAGCACCCCCTCAAGTAATATTTATATTAATAGGTAATTTAGCGGAGTGTTGTTCAGGTACGACTATGTTAAGAATAGAGTGTGCTGCCTGGTGGTGGAATGTGGAACTATCAGAACGTAATTTTCTTAAAATTTGGAAATCTAACTTAGCGGTTTGGTAAACTTTAAGATATTTTCCAATATATCACGAAAAATTATAATAAAAGAATGGCGTTTAACATGTCGGGGGGTGGAGGAATGAAGTTAGGAATTATGAAAAATAGGAAATATCACAAGGTGGTCTGTTTAAAAATTTAAGACAGTTTATAACCTATAATACAATTTTTAAAAACTAGTCAGATGTGGCAATCCCAAAGCTTTATTCTATCTTATGCATATTAATACTTCCTGAAAAATGCAGAATATAGGCGCCACCAGTTAGCTAGTTTAATCCAAAATCTAGTCAGAAACAACTTATGTCAACTTATAATTGAATTTGAAGTAAAATGAAAATCCGTGCATTAGTTTTCGAGATAGAACTAGTGCAAAAATCTTTGAAAAAAAATCTACATAACATCGCCACATATTGGGTTATATAGAACAAAAACTAATCAGGATCAATTTTTTATCAGGTACTAACTAAATCTGAAATTTGATGAAAATGCATGCATTAGTTCTTTAGATATATTTTTTGAGAAATCGTGAAAAATACAGCAAAGAAGCGAAATCTGTTAGGTGATTTTCCCCGAAAACTAAACAAAAGTAGTCTATATAAGAGATTAACTGATTCTGAAGTTTTATAAAACTTCGTGCAGCAGTTCTTGGGATAGATCTATTGCGATAACCACGAATAATGTATCCTGTCTAAGCGGCATCTATTGAACGATTTGTACCAAAATGTAATCAGCCACATGTTATATCACGTGCTAACTAAATATAAAGTTTTATGAAAATTCATACATAAGTTCTTGATATATGGCTATTGTGGAAATTGTAAATAATGCAGCATAGTTGCGCTACCTGTTCAGCAATGTACACCAAAAACAAATCAGATCTAGTTTATATCAGAGTCTCACAGAATCTAAAGTTTTGTGAAATTTCGTGCGTTAGTTTTGAGATAGAGCTATTGCGATAGTCACTAATAATGAATCAAGGCAGCGTCACCTGCTGAGCGATTTGCAACAAAACGTAATCAGCTCCATGTTTTTTCGCGTGCCAACAAAATCTAAAGTTTTATGAAAATCCATACACTAGTTCTTGAGATATGGCTATTGTGGCAAATTTTAATATTGTAGTATAGTAGCGCCATCTGTTGAGCAATGTACACTAAAAATCAGCTCCATGTTTTTTCGCGTGCCAACAAAATCTAAAGTTTTATGAAAATCCATACACTAGTTCTTGAGATATGGCTATTGTGGCAAATTTTAATATTGTAGTATAGTAGCGCCATCTGTTGAGCAATGTACACTAAAAATCAGCTCCATGTTTTTTCGCGTGCCAACAAAATCTAAAGTTTAATGAAAATCCATACACTAGTTCTTGAGATATGGCTATTGTGGCAAATTTTAATATTGTAGTATAGTAGCGCCATCTGTTGAGCAATGTACACTAAAAATTAATCAGATCTAGTTTATATCAAAGTCTAATAGAATCAAAAGTTTGGTGAAATTCCGTGCATTGTGTCTTGAGACAGAGCACCCACAAAATTTTTGTCACATACAGACAGAACCACAGACTCACAGACAGGCATTTTGTAAAAACATAGTTTTCGGGACCTCTGACCACAAAAACATGTAAATCCGTCAGAAATCGGATTTCGAAACTTTATGAATCCAATACTTTCTTCTTGTAAAGATATAAAAAAGTAATAAGGGCATGTCAAAAATTCGAGGTTGGGGGGGGATATATTACAAATTTGGAAAAAATGAGGGTGTATCAAAAAATGGTGAGGGGGGGGGGGCTAAAAGTACATTTTTTCGAATTTAAAAATTCAATACATAGAAAATAAGGGATGGCGAATCGATCCAGAAATGGAAAAGTGAAGCAATTACTTCTGGTAATGGCTAGAAAAGTAGGGATCTCTTTGCGATACAATCGCTATCACGATTTGTTTGTTTGTATGTAATGTCGGCCAATTATCTACGCTATGGGATATAGGCCCTAAGGGGTAGGTTGGCCTCCGTGGAGGTTTTTCTAAGGGAACTAACCCGTATTTATGCAAGGTTCGAAGAAAACCACGGAAAACTCCGAACGGTTAGGCCGACGGTCGCGATTGGGTTCGAACCCAGCACCTACCGTCTACCAGTTTGAGGTCAGAACCTGTCGGCCACTGGTGGGGCTCAATCGCTATCAGGAAGCGATGACTCTGGGTGGGGAGGGGCGAGTGAGCTTAGCGAGCATCTGAACGGAGCCCTTTTAATGTACTAAAAATGTACTTATAAAAAAGTACTTCAATGTTATATATTTATTATATCGCTAACATTTACTTTGAACTCAATAATCTAAGGTTATAAGAATTCGGCAGCATTTATGGATATTTTATTAGTTGTTAAGAAAATATTTTTTTTCTAATTTGAAGTTTAATAGCTACATTTCGTGTCATTCAAGACTCTTTTAGACAAGGGATTCTCAAACTTTCAGAATGACATAATACTATATCGAAATTCAAAATTTCGCATATAAGCAGATGACAAGCTCTAAGCTAAAACAGAAAAATCTGTGTAAACGATACATCTGCTGTCTTTTGTGCTTCCAACTGAGCATATTTTACCGAATTTAAGAGCCCAAACAACTCACTGAAAAAGACTACTGATAATGTTAACACACTGATAATGTTAAGTCTATGGGATCAATCTTTTCAAACATCTCGCTCAAATTTTAATATTTTTACATGATTCTTTTCGCATAGGACAGCTGGGGATGATCTACAACCGGACTAGTATTTACTTTTTCAGTTTTTGTTATATATTTTTATATTATGATAGTTTCAATTTCAGAACTGGTTCTAACCGGTTTCGAATGTTAAAGCAATTTTCTTAAAAAAATCTGAAACCAAAATTTAAAAAGTAAATACTAGCTCGTTTGTAGATCGTCCTCAGCTATCCTATAAAAAAGTCATGTAAATATTTTAAAATTTCAGCGAAATACTTGAAAAGAATGCTCCCATAGACTTAACATTATTATAAAAAAGATACATTTTAAAAATATGCACATCACCAAAATACAGTGTTTTGGTAGAAAAAAAAGATTCATTATTGAATGGCATATTAGCGTAAATTGATACATACAGGGTGAGTCATAAATATTGAAACAATATGCTACCTCCATAAATATTGCCCCAAGACTCATACTTCCAACTGCAAAAAATCATAAAAAAGGTGAAATTTTTGGTGAAGTTGCAACTCTTAGGGGGGTCCGTTTGAAAAAAATAAGAAAATTAAATTTTTTGCGACCCCCGTAGGGTAAAAATTCACATTTAGAAAATTATTCCTTATCCATTCCTAAATTGCTCAAAAAACGTCATCTCCATGTCTAAAAACCTCAAAGAGATAGTAAAAACCAAAATTCTCCAAAATTCGTGACTTACACCTCTTAACCATGCCTGTAAATGAAGAATTTTTGACACTTTTTGAAAATAAGTGAGTAATCGTCCACAAATTATCCATTATTAAATATAGATTTAAGACAGTGCCTCTTATTTGGACATAAAAAAGGAAGCGTATTGATTGAAAAGTAAACTTGTTTTCTAAATATGTTGGTAGTCTGCAATGGAGTCTGCATGGGTCGAAATATCTAGACCCAGTCCTAAAACCGATCCATAAGAGAAAAAAGTTCGGCCCGGATTAGAAAAATTTTAAAATCATAATACGGACAGGGCTGGAAAAATGTTTAAATCATAGCCCAGCCTAACCATGAACTTGTACATAGTTTTTTACTTCGATATTGTCAAATATTCTTTCCTGTGGAGGGATTCTGACCAAAAATACTTATAATAGCTTTTAATTTTTCATATTTATGCTTTTTACTATTAAAGAATCGACAAAAACTGTGATATATTAATTTTATCAATAAATCTCTATTTATATGTAAATGTTTCATTTATATTTTAATATCGTTAATCTATAGCCCAAGCGTTGAATACTTTAAAAATGTTAAACAATAAAAACTTTTAAGACTTTATTTCAAACTTTCAATTCGGTTTTCTGTATGATGAGTTTTCCCCCACTATTTCTCGTCTTTAAATTATTAAAAGTCTAGAACTGGTAAAACAAAAAGTGCTAAAAAAGGAAACATGACATTTTTTATTCTTTTACATTAGTTTTGTTTCGCCAAATTTGAAAAAAAATATTAACTTTTGAAAATATGTTTTTTATAAGTTATATCATTTTATAAATAAATGTTTTTAATAGTTTTGAAATTAATATTTAAAAAAACCCTGTAAGAAAAATAAAATTAGGTTTTCAACTTTAATTAAATAGAAAAAATTGAAATCAGATAAATAATGTTTCGAGTAATACCAATATTAAATTATACCATTTAAATCAGTACTAATTATTTGAATTTTTTTATAATTTTTATGAAAAAATTTAGGATGTGATTTTCTGAGCAAATTACATGGCTAACCATTACAAAAAAAAGAAAACAAATCAAAATTCTAACTGAAAAGATAGATTTCTTACATGTTTCCTAGAACTGAAAGAACATTGTTTCTTGAATTGGGCGCATTTCAATTTGTGTCTAATCCCTTAAAACCTGATGAATTATTTAAACGGCTATAACTCTGAGTTTTGAAGATATGAGGATGCAATTTTTTGTGTCTTATTCAGGACTGAATAAAGAAAGTTTTCCTAGTTGGGATTTTTATCTTACGGGCGCAGTATAAAAACTTTAATTTTCGTATTTTTTCAAATAGACACCCCATGGAGTAGCAACTTATCAAAAATTTCACCTTTCATTATGAAATTTTGCATTTAAATAAAATGAATTTAGGGCAATATTTAAGCAGATAGCCTATTATTTCACTATTTATAACTCTATTCACTATTTTTTTCATTTATAACTCTATTTCACTATTTATAACTTTTTATTTCACTATACACCCTATATACAAAAAGATTTCTCTTTTAATTTCCCTCTATTGCTAATGGAAATTGTGTGCCTGCTTTATCGAACACGATTCTTCATGTCCAGTCCAATGTTAGTTTTAAACGCAAGTCAAATTCGATGTCTAATTTATTCTTATATTTGTTTTTCAAATAAAAAAGTAAACCAAGATGCTTAAAGATATGTTGTGCTAAAAACAAGCAGGGATTTTAAGGCTTTATCAGATATTAGTGAAAATTCTTCTTTCCTAGCCAACCAAAATTACACTAACCCTTTCGGATCTGGTGTACTATTAATAGTAAACGTCTTTTAATGGAGTATTGTTTTGTTTTAAGAAAGACTTTGCTACCATTTACATGTAGTAATGTTAGTATATGTCTATGCATTTACTCTATGACTTCATTTATGTTTAGGTATTAAGTAATAATAATTAGTATTTTTTTATTTCTCTTTACGCCGTTTGCGATTCTTTTATTTTAAACACGCATTTCACTCTTCAAATTTAAAATAAATTTTTGTTTGATTGCAGTTTGCTCTCCTTCTTGGCGAGATTTTCAAAAATCGCCAAATGGCGCATTTTTGCGTACTAATTCCCGGAGCTACATCTCCTAGAGAGAGTACACAAAATTATTTGTTTTCTCTTCTCATATTTTTAAACCAGTACCTATCTAGACAAATGCTTTAAATGTGAGAATAAATATTTGATCAATTATTTTTCTCTTATTTAAACCTGTATTTTTGAGTAAAAATAAAAAATACACAACATTTCAATTTTTTTTCGAAATACATTTTTAAAGATATATTTAATATATTTTAAAATGCATTTTACCAAATATACCAAAAAACTAATTTTTTACTTACCCAAATTATTAAAAAAGAATGTTCGTTAACAGTAAGAGGAGCAAAACAATGTTGTAGTCTTTTTATTCAGAGGGCCTTTTTTTAATCAGGGGGGCTACCGCCCCCCTGGACCCCCGTTTTTTTTAATTCATAATATCTTCTACTCCAGGATGTCATTCAAAACCATCACTCAATCTATCATTTTTAAGTCATTCATATCTTGAAACAACCAGCCTCTCATTCATACATAATTCAATCAAAGCTCAAAAATACAGGTTAAAAAAAAAGAGAAAAATAAACGATTGAATATTTATTCTCACCTGTCAAGTATTTATCCACATCGGTACTTGTTTCAAAACATACGAGATGAGAAAACAAATAGAAGACGCAACGCAGTAGACAACATTTCAACGTGCAATCCATTGCAACATTAACGTTTTTCTAAAAATTTAAACGCTCCTTCTCTTCTCAGTTCTCTTCTTTTGTCCAATAAGAAAACATGTAAAAAAAGGAGCGTCCAATCGGGAAACGACTTAAAAAACGGTAGGATACGGTTTAAAAAGCAAACACTCGGAGCACTCCTTAGTGTTGCCACATTGAAGATGCGAGAGGAGAAAATGAAAATACAAGGGTTGTCATATTGGAGCATTTATCGCGCCAATAAAAAAGTCGCCTTGGCGAAGGAGAGTAAACTGCATTTCACCCAAATTTTTTTTACAGCACAAAAATATTAAAAAGTTGTAATATAAGATAAATCTAGCTATAATACAATATTTTCTATAAATCTCCAAAAATTCTTCCTTAGCCTATTGGGATATAAATATGAATTGAATAGCACGAAAAACAGCAACTTTCGTTATATTTCAGACAATGAAATGTTCGTTAAACATTAGTTAATCTATTTGGATAGTTACTGTTGATGTTATTAACGTAAAGGTATTTTTTTCTAAAAAATGAAGAAAAAAATCGGACCCGTAAGGGTTAATGTGGATTCCAAAAATCAATCTCAGGAAAGCTGAATCGAGTTCATTTCTCTCCTCTTCCATGAGAGTCAATGGCAAAGTATCTCTGATGAGAAACTGATTCCTTACAAAAGTTCTAACGCTAAATTTTCAGAAAATTATTCTTTAAAATATGTTATCAGGATTTGATTGTGTAGTCCCGTCAAATTAGTTTTATTCTGGACATAATTCCGAAAGTTTTGAAACTTTGCAGCATTGCTTGAGTGGGTCTACTAATGAACATAATAAAAGTCCTGTTGCACACCCACATATAGACCTGATGGGACCAACATAGTCATTTTTTATTATGACAGACCATTTTGAACTTTTTCTGCTGCATGGGTGATCGCAAATATTATCTTATTGTTAGATTTAATAAGTTCAGATTCATTCCCCTTTGCCCTTTAATCGTCTCCGCGACTAAGTTTTCACTGAAAAATATGAAATCAATCTATTATATATTATGGGAGTGCGCGCGAGAGGGGGGTGTAAACAAAGGTACCTTTTTTCGCTTTTTTTATCTCTCAAAAACTAAAAGGTTCTGAAGAAAAATTTTGAGTACAAAAATACAGACAACTGAATTTTCTACAAAAAAGGTTCAATACATTTTTCTCTAGAGTACATAATTAACAAGATATCTGCATTAAAAAATTAAGTGATCATTTTTGTCTCTTACCAAACTATGCGTGTGTATTTGTATAATTTCGTTTCAGCTATAAAAATTTCTAACATAGAAAATTATAATAGGGTTTCTATTTTCAAAAATATCATTTAAATATCATTTTTTTTCATTTCATAAGCTACAGTTTATTTTATTTTACGTATTCGTATCGGGCTTTCGTGTACCAGTAAATAGAGCCTCACGTACCATAGTGTGAGAACCAATGTTGTAGAACCAATGTTGCTTGAGAACCAATAAACAAACTGATCAGCGAAGGCTGCTGGTATCAAATAATCTCAAACTTTATAAATTTTATTAAAATAGCAATAATTAAAATAAGGATCATGCGAGTGTCATTCAAGATTATTAAAATTTTCAAAATCCATATGTTGATAATTTTACTTACTTAAACCATTCATGACTTTGCATTCATACAACATGCCTAACTTTGTAACGAAGGACTGCGTCAAACTGAGAATGGTGTAATATAATGCTAATTTTAAAAAAACGTAAATGATACCTGACATTACATAAATTTTAAGAAAACCTTGATTCTCCCGCCCCGAGTTAAATGTCCTTGACCCCCAAAGTACAACAAAATAACTTCATTTTTCGAGGACTCGTCGAATCTTTATTTTTAGTGCCTTAACGATGTTTTTTTCCCAAACAAGGGTGCAAATTGATCTTTATCTCATAAAACATCACGGATTTCATTTGTAAAAAAGTTTATAAATGTAATTATAGAGCATATTTAAGATAAAGATCTTTTCTTCGTTGAATCCATCGAGATTTCATTTAAGAAGTAAAACACGAATATAGAATTTTTTATATAGTTAATATCAAAATATCTTTACGGTGGAATTTTTTTATGCTACAGATTCATTATATATACAAATAATTCAATAAGAATAAATTCCGAAAAATCGAAAGTTATTTAATTTTTTATAATTAAAAAAATTGCGCAATTTTCTTTCAAAACAAACTGCTAATTAACACGCCACCCTCCTAAACATCCCAAACGCAGAGAAAGAAAGAAGATAATGGTTTTAAAATATCAAGAAAAAAACTGAGGAATAATGTACACAATTTATTATGTTCACTAATAAATGAATTCGCATATAGAAACCATACAAAACAGGTTTTTCTTTATGTCATTTACACTTATTAGAACTGCATTTTATCAAATATGTTCTCTTAATACTTTTTGCAAATACGATTGAAGAATAAATTTGTGGATGTATAGATTTCATTTAAAAAACCTTTTTTTTAATGACATGTATTGTACTTTTAAAAATATAGCTAAAACTGTTTATATTACACATAATACATAAGCAATTTGTCACAAAATTAAAAACGTACATTCATTACAAAATGGAAAGCAATACATCGTTGAAAGTTTCCGTTTCTATAAATCCTCTAAAGCTCTAATTTCTTTCTGTAGTTTTTCTTTTTTTCAAAATCAAATATTTTTCAGTAATGATTTCATTAAAAATCGGTGTGCAGATGCAATTCAACGAAGTTAAACTTCAGCGAAGTCAAGTTTTAATACTTCAACAATGAGTGATTTTATTTCTCTATAAGCAATTTCTGCCTTTTCAAAAGCAGTTAAAAGAAGTCCAATCTTATCGATATTTTGTCCATTCACTTTTGAGTAGTCCTGTAGTATTGTGTCGAATTCATCAAAAGATTTTTTCATTGAAGCAAGTCGAAAATTAATAAGCCTTAATCTTAAGTCTTCAAGAATTGAGAATAAAGCACTTCGTTTTCTTTGGAAATTGTTAGAAACAGTGTTAATATTTAGTACCTTTTCCGCTTTCTGAAGAAAATTTTCTAAATAAGTTTTGCAAGTTGTATAAACGTCTTGGTACTTTAAAAATTTACTATGCGTTTCTTGTAAAATTAGTTCTATATTATCCACGCTGTCTTTCAGCAGTTCAGTGTTAGTGCTTTCAACAATTTTCAAAATGTTTTGCAATTCGGCAATTTGTAAGGCTCCTGAACTCTTCAAAAAATTTCTCAGTGTTTCATCAATTGCCTTTTGTACATCTTCTACAGAATTAATTACGTCATTCTTAAATTTTTTATTTTTTATGTCTAAAAGTTTTAATTTATGTTGCAATAAATTTATAATTATTTCTTGAAGATCATTTGTGAGTTTGAGTAGCTTATTTTCCTCTTTCAGTAAACTTACATCTTCTATATCTGCAACTTTCTCAGTTTCCGAAAATTTTTGGTCATCATTACAATATAAATTATTTTGAATTTTATTTGTTCCCGTTACATGAGGTCTATTACCATTAATGGTTTTGCTTTTCACAGTCGATTCTTCAAACTCAGCAAACGACTCGTGCTTTATACATGTAGTTTCTCTATCTAAAACAATTTCAGTTTTTGTCAACTTTGTGTCAACATTAGAATAAAAGTCACAATTAACACCTTTTCCCGATTCATGAAATCCAGATCCATCTGTGTTGTCATTATTCTGAGACAATTCATTAAAGTCAGCCATTGTCTCTCTAATTTTTTAAATCTCTTCAGAAGTTTTTTTAAATTCCATCATGCATGCAGTTTTGGATTATTTCTATTTTTAGTCCATGAGTTACAGTATACTAATATGAGATTATTTAAAAATAATAGCTAAAAGCTATGATGTTATCCTGTATCATTTTGAAATATAAGAAAATAAAATCACCATTGAAGGCAAAACGAAAGATATCACTATTTAGTTATTGAACAAATACATTTGACTTGTGAGCTTGACAGCGGGTGCTCGCGCTTATAAATCATCGTCAATATACATCGTGGGCGTGTTCAGCAATGTCAACAGTAAGTAACCGGTAAGATTGGTTAGTTACCAATGCGTTCAGTGCTGTAACCGGTAAGCAACCAACGTCGTTCAGCACAAGTGACTGATGTGACCGGTAAGTGACCGAACTAACCGGGGAAAAATCTTGGTTAGTTGGGTCACGTGATCGGTTACATGTTATTTAGTTAAAAATAAATGGCAACTTCAAATCAACAGGCGGTAGATTCGGTTTCGTTTTCTGTTGTTCGATGTCAAAATGGAATATAGATGGCGCTACATGACATAACTAACCAGTGCGTCCAGAGAATCAGTCAATTGGTTAGCTACCGGTTACTTACCATTCCGGTAAGTTACCGGTTACATTGGTCACTTTGGTACGTTCGCTGAACACGCCCTGTAAAAAAATATGATTATTTTGCTGCATCATCACTCCACCGCTTTTATAGAAACGACTACTTCAAGCTATCATGGAGCATTCTCATTGGCCAAAAGAGTGATATTCTATAAAAGCAGGGGAGTGATGATGCAGCAAAATAGTCATATTTTTTACAGAGTACAAAGAGCGCGTTCAGTGAAGTCACCGGTTACGTACCGGTAGGATCGGTTAGTTACCAAAGCTTTCAGTGCTGCGAACTGTTACACATGCAGCGTTGTTCAGCGGAAACGATCGAACTACACTATAAAAAATTACCCTTTTGCTGCATCGCAACTCCATCGCTTTTATAGGAAACGGTTGCTTCGCTGTATTATGAAGCATTCTCATTGGTCAAAACAAAGATATTTTATATTAGCGATGCAACAAAAGGGTCATATTTTTTACAGTGTAACCGAAAACAGAAATCTGGGTTACTTGGGTCACGTGATCGGTTACATAAACATTGATAACAATAACATTAAAAAAATAATTACAGCAACGTAATGCAGATGATGCTACTAGTAAACAATACCAATTGAGTCCACTAAATCTATAAACCTGTTAGAAAACCAGACACATTTGTCGCTTTGGCTAGGTCTGGTAAACGCGCTCAAGTACGAGATAGCACAAGAAAATGTAACATACCAGAAAATTACAGCCGGGATCTCCACATAGAGTGTATAATGGAGCCAGCGGGAGTTGAACCCGCACTCCACCTACGCTCTCAAGCGATTAGCGGTGTGGAAGAAACAATTTTTCAAATAACTTCATCTTCTTACAATATCACTAAGAGTTTATAGAAATCAAAAGGACAAATAATAAAGACTCTGGTACAGTGTCTAGCTATACGTGGCAATCTGTCAACAAAAAGTGCAAAAAACATATATATATGATAACTGTTGAACAATACTTAACAATAAATGTCGACTGCAGCGACATCTGTAAATTCAAATGTTAATAATTCATAAGAATTTAATTGAGAAAGCATTCTGGTTAGTGAAAAACAAGGTGTCAATGTGGTCGTATATCTGTCGTTCAGCATAGTTCAATATTTATGGATTTAAATTTTTTAGTAATCTTAAAGCGTTATAAAAATAGCCGGTTTCTACATACACTGTAAAAAATTTAATCCTTTTCTTGCATCGTCACTACACAGCTTTTATAGAAAAAGATTACTTCAGCCTACACTGTTAAAAATTTGATCCTTTTGCTGCATCGTCACTCCACCGCTTTTATAGAAAACGATTACTTCAGCCTATTATGGCTGATTGTACACTGTAAAAAAAATGACCATTTTGCTGCTTCGTCACTCCACCGCTTTTATAGAAAACGACTACTTCAGGCTGTCATGGAGCATTCTCATTGGCCAACAGAGTGATATTCTATAAAAGCGGGGGAGTGACGATGCAGCAAAATAGTCATATTTTATACAGTGTGTGGTATGTATTCTCTTTGGTCAAAAGAGAGAAATTCTATAAAAGCGGGGGAGTGACGATGCAGCAAAAGGGTCACATTTTTTACTGTGTACACTGTAAAGAATTTGACCCTTTTGCTGCAATCGCCACTCCCCCGCTTTTAGAGAATATCTCTCTTTTGACCCATGAGAATGCTCCACACTGTAAAAAATATGACTATTTTGCTGCATCGTCACTGCCCCGCTTTTACAGAATATCACTCTTTTGGCCAAGGAGATAGCTCCATGATAGCCTGAAGTTGTTATTTTCTATAAAAGCAGTGGAGTGACGATGCAGCAAAATAGTCATATTTTTTACAGTGCATAACAGAGCGAAGTAATCGTTTCCTACACTGTGAAAAATATGGCCCCTTTGCTTCATCTTCACTCCCCCGCTTTTATAGAATATCTCTCTTTTGGCCAATGAGAATGCTCCATGATAATTTGAAGTAGTCGTTTTCTATAAAAGCGGTGGAGTGACGATGCAGCAAAATAGTCATATTTTTTACAGTGCATAATAGAGTGAAGTAATCGTTTCATACACTGTACAAAATATGGCCCTTTTGCTCTCCCTCTTTTATAGAATATCACTCTTTTGGCCAATGAGATTGCGTCATGATTGCCTGAAGTAGTCGTTTTCTATAAAAGCAGTGGAGTGACGATGCAGCAAAATAGTCATATTTTTTACAGTGCATAATAGAGTGAAGTAATCGTTTCTTACACTGTAAAAAATATGGCCAAGGCCACACGAGATACCGGGCTTGCTCATTCCTTTCATGACGTCACAAAAGGTGGCTGAATTACATCCAGCGATTGGTACAAAACGATGGGTGCGTCACTTTGATCCCTGTTTGTACCAATAGCAAAGAGCGGCCAGCCACCTTTTGTGACGTCGTGATAAGGAATGAGCAAGCCCGGTATCTAGTGTAGCCCTGATATGGCCCTTTTGCTTCATCTTCATTCCCCCGCTTTTATAGAATATCGCTCTTTTGGCCAATGAGAATGCTCCATGATAGCCTGAAGTAGTCGTTTTCTATAAAAGCAGTGGAGTGACGATGCAGCAAAAGGGTCATGTTTTTTACAGTGTATGTTCTAGACGCTAAAGATCCGAAACAGCGCTCAAAATAAATATTGTTCAAATCTGCTATCCAAGCAATTTATATCGCTTAAAAAGACAATGATGCTGAAATCCAAATAGCTGATCATAGCGATATCTGAGATATATTTGTAAATTTCAATGTAAACTTTGTATTACAGTATAGGACCTCAAATCCGGTATCCCGAAATCTGGAATTTTTTCTTATCTTAAAGGGGGAAAATACTGAATTTTTCTCAAGAACAAAGAAATGTATTTCATATGAAACTATTTTTACCGGCGAAAGAAAAGTGGCCCTACGGGTTTCATTTGTAAGTTTTTTTGTCGAAATTTGTCAATGTCGAATTTAGATTCTCTTCAAAGAAAGCATTCTTTGCTGGCCATTGTTAATAAAGTGGAGTTATTAAGGAAATTAGATAGCGGCACTTCGGTAAAAAATGTGTGTAAAGAGTACGGCGTCGGAACATCGACCGTTTACGATTTAAAAAAACAACGAGAGAATATTTTCAAAGCTTTTGCGGGAAGCGATGTTCCAGAATTGATGGTGAATCGAAAAAACTTTACACAATTCGAAAAGTATTGATGTTTAGAGTTCTAATAGAGTGGTTTTGGCAACGACGATCAGAGAATATTCCATTAGACTGTGCAATTATTATGCACAGGCAAAAAAGTTTCATGCCGAGTTAAACATTTCTACGTGATTATTTAACAGGATGATGGAACAAGTTTAAGAAGCGTCATGGATTACGTTTAGTTCAGATTTCCGTTGTAAAGGCATCAGCGGATTTTGAAGCTGCCGATTCCTTCATGAAAGAATTTGAGGAAATTATTAACCGAGAGAACCTTTCACCAGACAGGTTTATAATGCCGATGAAAACTACATTATTTTGGTGGTATGGTCCCAGGAAAACCTATGTAATGCCTGATGAAACATCAGCGTCTGGATTTAAAGACTCCAATGAAAACTGACTGTTATGGCCTGCACAAATGCTGCCGGAACCCAAAAAGGTAAATTATTAATCATAGGCAAAAGTAAAAATCCAAGAGCTTTAAAGGGGGTTAAGCTTTTGCCATTTCTTTACAGAGCAAATAAACGAGCGTGGATGGTAAGGGAAACATTCAAATAATGGTTTGAAAATCATTTTGTTCCGCAAACCTGTGACCATTGTCAGAAACAAGGTCTTCCAGAAAACTGCAAAATATTTCTTTTGGTCGATAATTGCTCAGCTCACACTAGTTCAGGAGTTGTAGAAAAAAACAATTTTTTTGCATTATTTTTCACCCAATTGCACCTCATTTATCCAGTCGGTGGATCAAGTAATTCTAAGAAGCTTCAAATGCCTCTACAAAGAAAAGTTTATAAAAGCGATGCTAATTGCATCCAATAGCGGTAGTGGCGTATTGCAATTCCAAAAGCAATTTAATGTAAAAGATGCGTTATGGCAGGCAGCTAGTGCTTGGAAAAGCATTTCTGAAGAAACTCTTATAAATGGATGTCATAAATTACGACCATCATTAACCAGTTTTGATGATAGACAAAGTAATGGTGAATGTCGTGGGTTTTCAGCTTCCGCAGGAAAGACCTTCATCCAAGACCTGTTGAATTATGCAAAATCCATGACGTACCCAGGCAACGTAAGTTTGGATGAAGGAGCAATTGAAGATTGCTTCAATGTAGATAACGATGCACCTATAAACACATTCACTAATAGATCAGAGATTTGCTACATTGTTTTAAATCTGGAAAATGATGATAATGATACCACCGATGACGATGCCGATTATTATTATTAAGACAGTTTTAACTATATTTTTTAAATTAATAATTGCTTTTTCTAAAATATATTTTATTTTAACTATGTGCTTTTAAAAGCTTAAATTATAAATCTTATGCTAAATAGAATGTTTACCAAAATTCCACCATTTTATTGCCGTTTGTAAATCCGTTTTTTGAGTGAAGACCTAAAATCCGGAAAAGCAGTAGTCCCGAGCATTCAGGATTCGGGGTATTATACTGTATTACAACGTCATTTTAAATCACCCAGGAGTTTTAAAAGAAGGACACAGGATGCATTTTCAGACAGTGTACTGAGTCATGCATTTGTATACAAAGTTGGACAAATTTCATTACGGTACACTGTTAAAAATTTGAAACTTTCGCTGCAGCGTCACTCCACTGCTTTTATAGAAAACGATTGCTTCAGTGTTTTATGTAGCATTCTTTTTGGCCAAAATAGAGATATTCTATAAAAACGGTGTAGTGATGATTAGCAAAAGTTTCAAATTTTTAACAGTGTACATGGCGATACTCTGTTGGATGAGTTCAGTTAGACGAGTGTCGCAAATTAACAACTGTTAGCTGTCCAAAATCGTCTGAATTAATCAAATCCTACTTCCAGGATGTCAGCCCTATAAAAAGAAATTGATATATAGTAGATGTTATTTACCTGGAATAGTTTACCAGCATGAGTTAAATAAACAAACAAACATTAGCTTATAAACATTTCAAGGTTTGGATAAATTGCTTTTTGCAAAATCCTTTCGGTGTATCACATTTTACTCTTGAATACGTTGTCTTTATATAAAAACGCGTTCATTCATCACCTTTTGTTACTATTTTCAATAGTTGGGATATACATTTTGCTATAACCATAATTTTAGCAATTCATTAATGCATAGCGAATTTATCTGAAAAATAACATAAATCTCGAAATCCAGATAAAAATTTACAATTTCTTATGTTAGAATAATTTATAATATGATTATTCAACTTGAAAAAATAAATTTTTCCCAAGTGGGTGAAAAAGGTCCGCGCCAGGATTCGAACCAGGGCTATATATTTGCTGAATCCGCCAATGGCCTTCCAACTGAGTCATCCTGAACGAAACTGGAGGACTAAATCACCCAAATAACCATAGCGATCACACAATCTGTTCTGATACATTGGATCAATTCAACAGAATAAACCGAAGTTCAATATATGGAACGGCAGAAAAAGCTGCATACGAAATTATAACAGAATAATTTAAAACACGGTTATTCAATCAGTAATTTATGCAGTTTCACATATTAACCTTCGATTAATATGCGTTAAATGGCATGATAATGTTTCGTTACCTAAGTTTCTTTTGCTGGACAAAATAAGATGAATTTGATGATCTTCTATATGAGTTTTCTATATATTTTAATGCTCTCTATTTTAAAAGTGTGGTGATGGGAGAATTTTTTAATCCGAGTTTTAAAATGACTTCATTGTAATATAAACTCTAATAAAATGGATAAACTAACCTAGTTTATTCTTCATGGCTTAAATTTTATCCAAAGCATAAAATAATGTAAAAGATCAATAGCGTTCGTGTCATTTTAAACAACGCAGAACGACATTCCAAGTGGAGCTCGTATTGCTTTAACAACAATGTGCATTGTAAAACTAGTCGTTTTGTTCGTAAAATAGACCAATGCAGCGAAGAGTATTAAAATTTTGGGGCACATCTACATATTAATTCCTTTACCAGCTTTCTTGTTTAAAATTTTAACTCACTTTTTTATTATCAGTTTATTTGGATTCTTCGGATAAATAATTTTGGTAAAGTGCCTAGTTGAGCATTATTGCTTCATTTTATATTCTTCGTGAGATTCATCAGCTTTAGAACTACTACAGCTTCCATTATCCACGGAAATTGTAACTGAGCCGTAAATTAACTATCCGTAATAAAATAATTTCATGTTTGTTCACTTAATTTTTATGAAAACTAAGTAAAAATTTTACCTGTGCTTTTCAAGTTGTAAAATATTTACTCATTTTTGTGGAGAATAGAGAGATTATCATATATATGTTATATTATTAACTTTTTCTTCGCGATATTTCTCTTCGCGATTTATGCTAAATCAACAGCATATTCATTAATTTCCTATTCTTCAATAATAGCTATCTTATTAAGATCTTCTTAAATTAATTGTTATCTTATTCAATTTACTTAAATATAAAGCTTTCAGTTTATTTCTAAATTATTTCATCACTTTTTATCATTTCTATTATTTAGTGAAAATTCAAATGTTTTTAAAAGAGTCATTTCTTTTTTTACTTATTTTATTCCAAGATCTTTCGCTTGCTGGGATATTTTTACTCAAAATGATTACACATCTAAATTGACGGAATTTTTTACAGAATTATTTTCATTGGACGTGACATAGGCTTCACACGTGCCGTTATTATTTCTCATTATTCAGAGCGCACGTGACGTCATGTATTGTGTTAATACGAGGTTTTCACAAAAAGATGATGCAATGAAGTGAGGAGCCAGATTTGCTCGATTTTTCATTTGCTACTATCCATGCTATTTGGTACTTTTATGATGAAGTAAGCTTTGTCATTTTAATTTCTTTTAAATTAACGATGATTTCATAACATCAAAGATCTGAGTTCTCACTGGACTTCAGGGTAATGGTTTCAATGACATATTGGAAAAGCTAAAGATTATTCATTACTTTTTTATAGCCAAACTCCTTTTTGAATTCTTTCCACTTGTTGTATGTGTCCACTTCACGATCTTCGCTAACGTCTTTAAAGTGTCAGTTGTTTATCAAGATATAATAGTTTCACGCCAGAATTGCTACAATCTTACACACACACATACACATACATATATGCTGTGTTCCAAATATAATACGCAAACTGTTTGCATCATGTTTTGGAACTCAATTTATAAATCATATTCGAAATAGATGATAATTTGTAACATTCTATAATGAATATGCACATTGATGTGTAAATATTATTATATACCTACATATCTACTATATAAATGTATATGCAGAGAGAAAGAGAGAAAGAGAGAGAGAAGTATGGAAGCAAGATTTGAATAGTTAAAGTGAAAATCGTGTAAACAATTCAAGAATATGACATATATCTTAAAAAAAAACAGCGAAATATAAAATGACTAATGTAAATATACTAATTTGTACCAAAAAATGTAGTAAAAGTACAAAAAATGTCCACTATTTTAAAACTAGAACAATATTGAGCCATCATTTTGACGGCTACCATTGATTATGCTTCGGTTCAAACCACAAATTTGATTGTGGAATAAGTTTAAAAAGATACAAAGAAGAAAAATCTTAATCCTTTATCTATCGCATTATGAATTCATGAAAATTTTACATTCTAAAACATTTTACGCAAATTGTTTAAACTAAATTAAGCGATTTACATAATCATTTAATAAATTTTTGAAGGATTTATAAGGATTAATTAAATTTGAATTTACAGGGTTTTTTTGCAATATTTATAACCCCACTCAAATCATATATTTTAGATTGTTTTCGTGATATTTTGTAGAATTATAAAATGTAAAAATGGGATGCTCTTACAATATAAACATAGAAATATTTCCGAATTGAAAAAACCCCATCCCCATCCCCTCTCTGAGCGCCAAAAAAGCTGAAAAGATACAAAGGCAAAAGAAATTCTTTTAAAATTATTTTTGTCTTGTGTAACCAATAATGCTTTTGGAACAAATAAAGTAATGTATCTGTAATGCTTTCTAAACAGTCTTACAACTAATCGTATTAAAAGAATTTTATAAGTAATTTTTATGGTACTTATATGTACCGTAGGTAGATAAAGGGTTAAACATTAAAGATAAACTGTTTTAAATCAAAATTCTAATGGGAAGTATTTAGTTAAAACTTTACTCAAATTTCTGGTAGTTCTAGTTAGAGGTCTGCACGGGCCGAAATTTCCAGGCCCGGGCCCGGCCCGAACGAAAGAAATATTGGCCCGACCCAGCCTGGCCCGAAAGTTAAAATTTCGGCCCGAGGTCGGCCCGGTCCGGAAAAAAGTTTAAAATTCGGTCCGAACCCGGCCCGGCTCGAGTGAATTTCTACAGAACATTGATCTTTAATCTTATGGAAGAGTTCTGACCAAAAAAAATTATCTTAGTCTTTTTTTTCCATGTTTATAATCCCCATTTATGCAGAAGTGCCGTAGGCTGCGATATTTATGTTTTTAAATGAATCTTTGTTTGTTGTATGTAAATGTTTCAGTTATCACTAATATTATTAATCCATATTTCCCTGTAATGAAGACAAAAAATCGAAAAAGCGGTATATGGTAAAATTTCCCAAGACGAAATCGCTTTGGAACGAAAAAAATGCATTCCCTTCTTAACAGATGTAAATGTTTAATACATTTTTTTCTCCCGTATTGTTGTATTCATTTTGCATAGATGAACATTTTAAAAGAAACTTTCAGTTCTCAGTTAAAAAAAAAATTCCGTCATAATAATGTTTTTTTTTTGTGTGTGTGTGTGTGTTTAATTCTATTTTAAAACGCCTAGTAATATACGATTCTTCAAAAGGAATAAATTCTAATGTTTAATTGTGGAATAATGACGGCTTAAAAGTATATGCTTTTTTTGCAGAAATTTTTGGACAAAGCCAAATATTACTGATTTATAAAAAGTCGAGAAAAGAATTTTCATATAGGAAGATTCAATAGGAACTGATTATTTTGGTCCATGAAAACTAGGATGAATAGAATCAGTCTCGGCTTCGTACGGAAAAAAAGTTAGGCCCAGCCCGATACTCCAGCAAAAAAATTAAGGCCCCAGCCCAGCCCGGCCCGAAAAGATTAGTGACTAGGCCCGGCCCGAAAGAATTAGTGATTTGGCCCGGCCCGGCCCGAAACCCATAACTGGAAATCGGCCCGAGCCCGGCCCGTGCAGACCTCTAGTTCTAGTATTAACCGCCCTTCGAAGGTGGTAGGTCATTTTTAGACCACCTAATTTTAATTCTTAAATGCCACATTGACACCAGAATATTGGAATGAAAAATTTCATTTCATTGAGAACATGAATCAAAGCTTTTAGATATTTTGAAATAAATTTGTTTTTAAATTATTGTGTCATTTTCTCTTTTTGGCATTTTACGAATATAAGTATCAGGTTCCAGAAAGGGTTAAACATCTGAAAATTGTATTTTATATACTTTCCTATTGCTTAACTTTACGTTCTGTGGTTACAATATCAGTGTTCTATTTTTTTCTATTTTGCATGTAACACAAGAAAAATCATAGACATCAAGAAAGCTGAAAAGATACAAAGGCAAAAGAAATCATTCTTTTAAAATTATTTTTGTCCAGCCAGGTTTACCATTGAGACCCATAGTACAGTGCCTAGAAGAGATAGTCATGCGCGTAGCCAGGGGGGGTGCCCTGGGTGCCCGTGCACCCCCCCGCTCGCGCAGATCCAAGATTGATTATTTTAAAATTTATAAATTTATAAAAGTAAAAAGAAGAAAAATGTAAGCAAAGTTAGTTCAATTAGTTAATCAAAACTAACAGTCTATGTTTCGAAATGTGATAAAAGAAGAGACTTTGATTTTTTCTTTTTTTCTTTTTAAGAAAATTATTTTGTTCATCTTTTTTAAAACTGGAATATTTACTAGAATATGTATTAATGACAGTAAATCAAAAAAGTTGGTTTGATAATCCCAATTTGATGTCGTTTCTTTATGGAATTTTTTTAAAAACCTTTCTATTGCATGCATATTTCCATAAAAAATTAGAGTAAATTCTTGACAAGGATAGAAACTACTATTTATATATTTGCTTTTGTATCTAAAGTCTAGATAGGAGCAAAAAAAAAAGAAAGGAAATACAGATGTGAAACGATAATTCCACCATGTGATTAGCCTGGATAACGGAGAGGCGGGGGTGGAAGGTTGTACAAATTAGAGATGAGAGAGGCTCAGCCCCAGCACGAAAGCCCGAGCCCCAACCCGGGTCCGAAGCGGGCACGGACTCTATTTTCATTTTAGTGTTCGGGCCCGGGGGGGGGGGGGCTCGGGCTCTATTTTCATGTTAGTGTTCGGGTCCGGGGGGGGGGCGCTCGGACTCATTCTTTCTGAGAATTAAAATACATTGATGTGTAGAAGAGATTGAAAGAACTACTATTTTCCTTTTAAAATTATTTATTCTTTTTCAAGTCATTTCAGTGTTATTTTGATCAAAACGAAAGAAAAATAAATATAATTTTTTTTATATATTTCAATAGTTGATTGTTGCTTCAAAAGAAAATCTGTGATGTATGGAGATTTATGTCTACTGCATTTCCGTTGACGATTAATTGATAAGGCGCCTATCAAAATAATCATAAATAATAAATTAGCTTCTGGTTGGATTTTCGTTTGAGGCAGAGGATATTTTTTAATTCGATCGTTTATTTATTTATTTTGTTAGAGAATGATTTCTTCGTTTTTGATGCAGACTAGATGCTTGAGATTTGCAAATTATTTGATTGTGCACGAATTATAATAGTTCTTCATATAACAGCATTGTGACTTTTTTTTCTGTTTGTCATCATGAATTTTGCTTATGCTGAGGATTTCCCTTCGTAAGTAAACATATTTTACATGTTATTCCGATTGAAAACATTCGATTAATGTTTCTTCTTTTCCCATAAAAACAACGGAACTTTAAGATAACTGTATCAATGTTTTAATTTGCGTTGATTTTAAGGTTCTCATCAGTCATGGGGAATTGTTAAGAGAAATGAATTGATTATAGGTAAATGTACAGGGATGTAGTGGAGGGTATACTGGGGTATATGCCATATACCTTCTGGATTTTTTTTAAGGAACACCGTATAACCTTCTGTTTCTCATGAAACCCATAGGATGTACTCTCTAGAGCAGCGGTTCCCAAACTTTTGGACTCGCGGAGCTCTTTTATGCAAAAATTTTGAAGACGGAGCCCCTGAACCCAACTATACTCTGTTTTTCACAAATTAATATTTTTTATGCCTATGGAGCAAAAAAGGAGCAAGCCTATGTTGAATAAAAATCTGAGCCAGTAATTTCTAACATTGGACCAAAGTTCTCAGTTTGGCTTTTTGCTGATATAGAAATTCTAAATTGAGCATTAGTTTCTAGTATGAACTCTGAATTAAAGATCAAAATGGTAACCATGTTTTCATTATACATTGCATTGGGGCTTACGTAAAATTATTATTATTTATGTCGAAAACCACACAGACACAGAAAAAAAGGTAAGTTGTACTGTTTTCGATAGCAGAGAGGTACTTCTATGTAATTCCCATGCACAACTCGAAAAAAAAAATGCTTAGTTTCAATTACCCATGAATTATTATGTAACAAGTTTTCGCTAGTCCCGCCTATCCGTAATAGAATCAAGGAACTGTGGAATAACTTTTTTTTTTTTTTTCGGTTATTCTTAAGTTTCTAATACTTTTAAACATGCAACGACAATAAATCGCCTATCACCTTCTTTTTTTAAGCAAATTTAAAAAAATACATTTAAAAGTAAGTCATCCTTTTAGTATTTAAGTGGGCGGGGCAAAAACTAATAAAAAGAATATTGGCCAGTTAAACTGATGGCATTGAGCTCACAGGCTAAGCATACTAATTGTACATTACAGCCTTGTATTTTCGTTAATTCCGTTCGAAAAAAAAATTAAGAAGGGGAAACAGCTCTCCCCTTTCTCCTTTTTTATACTTAATCATTGAACTTCCTAAACTATCAAGTACATGCTTTATCATATTAAAAAATCTATATCCAAAATTCAGAGCAAATCGGATAATTCTTAATAAAAACCCATTTAGCATTTATATAATTTAAGAGGAGTTATTCCCCTCTTTTATACTTAACCATTAAACTTCCAAAACTATTCAGAGATTTGAACGAAATCTGACAATTCTGACTGAAAAATCCATTTATGCAAGTTAAGGGGAGGGGCATTAGAACCCCCGTTCCCCCTGTTTATACTTATTCAATGAACACCTAATAAAAGCCACGGTATCGCCTCATCCGAATGATCCTATATCTAAATTTTGAACGAAAATCGTTAATTCTACATGAAAATCCCGTTTATATCAATTAAGGGGGGCATGAGCCCCCCGTTCCCCCTGTTTATACTTATTCAATGAACACATAATAACAGTCACGTAATCGCCTCATCAGAATGATCCTATACCTAAATTTTGAACGAAAACTGTTAATTCTGCATGAAAATCCCGTTTATATCAATTAAAGGGAGGGGCATGAGCCCCCGTTCCCCCTGTTTATACTTATTCAATGAACACATAATAACAACCACGGTATCGCCTCATCCGAATGATCCTATATCTAAATTTTGAACGAAAATCGTTAATTCTGCATGAAAATCCCGTTTATATCAATTAAGGGGGGGGGCATGAGCCCCCCGTTCCCCCTGTTTATACTTATTCAATGAACACATAATAACAGTCACGTATTCGCCTCATCAGAATGATCCTATATCTAAATTTTGGACAAAAACTGTTAATTCTGCATGAAAAACCCATTTATATCCATTAAGGGGAGGGGCATGAGCCCCCCGTTGCCCCTCTTATACATATCGAATGAACTCCAAAAACTAATCAGGGAAGCGCCTTATCAGGATATACCTATATACAAAATTTCAAGTGGATCCGATATTTTTATCATGAGTTATCGCGTTACGCACGAACATACGAACATACATACAGAACGTACGGGCACATAAGCTCTCAGGCTATGATAGCCTGTGAGCTAAAAACTGTATTATTGTTCGGTGCAGCATTGCTCACTTTTTTGGACATTTTATTTAAGTAGTTGACTATTAATTACATTTTAAAAAGAAACTTTCTTTCGTTATTGTTTTTTTTCCCTCAAAACAGACATGCAGCTACAAACTACACATGTTAACTCCTTGAGAGTCAAGCAATAATATCCTCTATAATATTGAATTCTCACCGGAAAACAAAAAAGTTTTTTTTCAAATTATGAAAAGGCAATTTTTAAACAGTTGGCCGCCACAGTTAACAATATAAAGTTTCGTTCAAAGTTTCTGGTGAGAATCTCGTTTAAATTTGATTGGATAAAATATATCCAACCGGGGGTTAAACGAAGGGGCTAAATGAACAGCAATTAGTAGAAAAACTTTTCTAACAAAATAGGATACATAGGGGTTAAATTTATATCAAGGCGGGTACTCATTGACAAAAAAATCTAAGTAATGGTTGGATCTGAGCAAAATTTTAAATTCTTAGTGTGATGACAAATGTAAAGAACCAATATATATTTTTTAAATTGCTACAGACTTATTTCTGATTGGAGAATGTGGCAGAGACCAGTTAAAAATTTTTTTAAAGAGGGGTTGTAAAAAGCTACAAGATTCTAAAAAATGCGTTTTCAGCAATATATATTGCTTATCAAATTAAGTACAATCATGTAAAACAGCATAGAAATTTTAAATAACTAAGAAATTATAAATATACAGGGTGTCCCCTCTCAACGGTGGCCAATGGCTAATTTCTAAACCGTTGGTCATAGACATATAGTTCCAATTGCAAAAATGCTTTATAAAAGGTAAAGAATTATTTTTTAAGCGATTTAGGTCACAAAAATGTTTTACTAAAAAATTACGAAAATTAAATTTTTATACGGTCCCCCGGTCCTATAAGTGATAGTTAGAAAATTTTTACCACTACTCTAACAAGTAAGACAAAAAAAGACCCATTCCTCTGGGATCAAAATTGACCGAGTTATAGCTGTTCAAAGTTGAAGCATATTTTTTGCTGCAAAATAGGGGTCAGTCACAAATTTACTGGAAATAAAAATAAACATCAGATAGAAAATTTAATTTTAAACATTGAGAGTAAAAAAATTTTACAATGTTGTTTCTGAATTTATGTCGACATCTACATGTTAAAGTAAAATATGCAATTTGTGCTTAAAATATAAGTAAAAAAATAACAGAAATTTTGTTAAATTAAACTATGAAAAGCAACAGTCACAAATCGTTACAAAATGATACATATTTAAAGCTCTATTAGATTACTCAACTTAATAGAATTTGATGTAGTCCTATAAAATAAATAAATGGAACACACCTAAAATCGTATTAATATTACATTGTCGTCGCGGTTAAATAAGTATGGGAATTGAACATCAATCAGATATTTGGAAGTGAGTTAAAATTTGAATATAAATTTAGAACTACAAAAATTTACGTACGAAAACTATGAATAAAAAAAAAGCCTATCAAGATAACATACCTTATTAAAATAAAATCGCAAAAAGAATCAGCTTCATTTGCTTACAAAATAAAACATACGGAAAAATACAATTGAGGATATGAAATTCAAAACTCGACTTATCGCTTTTTGATTTCTCTATCAGTCTATACAAACGTCCACTATTGTAACAATGCAATCTCAAAATTTATAATGAAAACCAATAGATGCATTTAAAGTTTTGTCGCTGTTTCCCAAAATTTGATTTTTTCGATAAAGAGAATTTTGAAATTCATGTCTTCAGTTATTTTTATAACCAATCTAGAAGTTAATTAATTATAATTAACACTACCGTAAAACTTATACGGTGACAGCGCCTTCAGTTAAATCGCTCATTTAAAACATTTTGTAATTGGAACTATATGTCTGTGACAAATAGTTTAGGAAGTAGCCTTTGAACAGCGTTGGAAATCGACTCCCTTTATAATACTTTAAGCACTTAGTGTACGTTCCCTTAAAGCTCCGTCGAACTCATCCGTTTTCAGCTGTAGACAAGTGGTTTAAGTCATGAAATTTAAAGTTTCATAACTCGGTCAATTTTAATGTTACATGAATGGGATCTTTTCTGTATTACTTGCTAGAGTGTTGAAAAAATTTTACTAAATATCACTTATAGGACCGGGGGACCATATAAAAATTTAATTTTCGAAATTTTTCAGTAAAACTTTTTTTGACCAAAATCGCTTAAAAAACAATTCTTTGCCTTTTTTACAGCATTTTTGCAATTGGAACTATATGTCTATGACCAACGGTTTAGAAATTAGCCATTAGCCACCGTTGAGAGGGGACACCCTGTATAATAATCAGATTAAAGCAATTGAAGTTACGGAAAGAAAATGCTATATACACAACGTACATAAATATTAAATAAATCTAATGAGGGGTTTCTTAAATAATACAACATATTACATAAAAAAGGCGTTTTAATCAACAAACATTGCTATACAAAGAAAAAAAGTTCAGAAAATTTAAATATACGAATAGCATAAACGGATTAAAGAATTTAAATTTAATTATATACAGGGGTTGGACAAAAATATGGAAACGCCTTTTGAAATGCATGTTTGAAAAGAAAGATTCATTATAATGAACTATGTTGATGTCACTGGAGTTTTCGCCTACTGACGCCACCTATACAACTGCGTAAAATCGCTGCACCTTTCAGTCGTTGTTGGAGCAGTGTTATGTGAGCTTATCATTGCTTTATGCCAGAGTTAACAGACTTCGAACGTGGACAAATTGTTGGCGCGCGTATGGTGGGGGCTTCCGTAAGCAAGGTAGCCGAGGTTTTTAGTGTTTCAAGAGGTACTGTGTCGAAGATTTATGCCGCATATTTGAAATGCGGAAAAAACATCTTCCGCTAAATCACAGCGCGGACGAAAATGTGTGCTGAGTGATCGTGACAGACGATCATTAAGGAGGATTATCGCGAAAAATAAGCAGTCCACAGCTGCAAAATTTACTGCTGAAATGAATGTCGTGTTACTAAATCCTGTGAGTACAAAAACAATTAGAAGTGAGCTTCATAAATAGGGAATTGCTGGCCGTGTTGCAATTGAAAAGCCATCCATCAGTAATGCTAATGTCTGTAACAGGAAAAAGTGGTATTTAAGTCATAAAGCCTGGACTATAGAGCAGTGGAAGAGCGTTATATGGTCTGATAAGTCTTCTTTCACATTGTTCCCCATTCTGGCCGAGTTTACGTCTGGAGAACGCATTCTCAAGTTTATAATACAGACTGCTTGTTGCCAAGAGTGAAACATGGCGAGGGTTCAGTGATGGTTTTGGCAGCCATATCGTGGTTCTCTTCTGGCCCTATGATAACTCTGTAAGGGCGTATTACTGCTCAGACCTATGTGAACATTTTGGCCGATCAAGTCCATCCAAAGGTACAAGCTTTGTTCCCCAATGATGATGGTATCTTCCAAGACGACAACGTCCCCGTTCACACAGCTCACATTGTCCAGGACTGTTTTTCTGAGCACAAGGATGAATTTTCGCATCTCCCCAGGCCACCAAAGTCATCAGATTTGAATATTATCGAACCTTTGTGGTCTACATTGGAGCGGAAAGTGCATCCTCGCTATCCACCGCCAACATCGTTATCTGAACTTGCCACCGTTTTGCAGGAATTATGGTACAATATTCCCTTGGTAAACATACAGAAACTGTATTTATCCATTCTGAGAAGACTGCAAGCTGTTTTGAATAACAACGGGTACCGTACACAATACTAGGCAAGGAAACGTGTTTTTTTAAGGTGTTTCCAGATTTTTGTCCAACCCCTGTATAAAAAAAAGTTTTACACAATATACACAAATGTAATATGGATCTAATAATCGTGTTTAAATGATAAAAGATGCAATAAATATATGTTTTCAGCGACAAACGTAATCTTTATATATAAAAATCTTCTGTGCGTGTGTATGTAATTGAACTCCTTCGAAACGACTGGACCGATTTTGATGAAATTTTGTGTGTACGTTCCAGTAGATTCGAGAATGGTATAGATTCACATTGCGTCGAAATTGATTCAGTACTTTTTTAGTAATTAAGTAAAAACTAATAGTTAGTGATTTTTCGCTAATTAAAAGTGCCATGTATATTAAAGAAAGTCAGGATTTCGTATTAATCATAGCACAAAAAAATCTACCGAACAAAAAATCTTGAAAATTTCGGTAAAAATACTTCTTATAACATCGATTGTCGCTAAGAAAGGATTTTTGAAAATTCCACCCCAAAGATGAATAGAAAAAAGAACGAACTTTTAAAAAATTCCATAAAAATCGGCTTTTGTAGTTATTTTTCAACTGATAACATATTTTAGTGCATTTTTTCATTCTGAATCGAATGATACTAAGCAAATTCGTTTAAATTCAGTAGTTCGTGAGATAATTCACATTTTCCTAATTTGGCGATGTCTTCGGCGCAAAAACCTGAAATTTTCAGTACTTATCTTTATATATAAAAATCTTCTGTACGTGTGTATGTAACCGAACTCCTCCTAAACGACTGGGCCGATTTAAAAAAAATTTTGTGTGTGTGTTCCAGTGGATTCGAGAATGGTTTAGATTCACATTTCATCGAATTTGATTCAGTACTTTTTTTTGTAATTAGGCAAAAACTAATAAGTGATTTTTCGCTAATTAAAAGTGTTGAATAAGTTCGATGAATGGAGTGCGGACGGAATGTTGGAGCGATCTAAGGCGTTAGATTTAATCTCAGCTTCTTGAAGAAAGAGATCGTGTGTTCGAAACCCACTGCTGACAAACGTTTATGCTTTACAATAATATTTCCTGTATTATAATTTTGATTAACCGACTTCAGACAATCGTTAACTTTTAACTAAAAAGAGAAAAATAAACTTTTCTATCAAAAATTGAACCGACTTCAAAAACTAACGAAGAGTAAAAAATAATTTCCTTACATAATTGTAATAAGAAATTAAATTAAGAGCGTAGTGTTTATTCTGGGTATTACCATATTTAAGTACATTTATTTGATTTTCTAGAGTCCGTGCCAAGAAGGACAACGTCTATTGGTGACAGGACAACGTCTGTCGGGTGCGCTAGTTTTATTATAAAAAACAGTATTAAAAATTCAAATATCTAAAAATTAATACAAATAATACTAAAAAATTTTAAAAAATCAAATATATAAAAATAAATATATGCACACATTACACACAAATGAATCTAGTGAGAGATTTTAAATGATACAAGATCTTTTTTTTTTGAGACGTTTTAAGCGACAGATATTGTTTTAAAAATTAAATACAATTTTGAAAACTGGGATAGAAGATTTAAATAAGTAAACTTTAATAAAAATAAATATTTAAGGAAATTAAAATTCCAAAAGTAAAAATAATTCAATATGCAACATATACAAATACTAAATGCCTCTAATTTTTTTTATTATTATTCTGCATAACTTTGACAAACAATAATATATTAAAGTTTTGTGTGAAAAATGTGCTTGAGTTATTTTGGACAGTTGTTTTATTATCATGTGCAATTTTCGACAATAGCGATTGAATGTCTGGTTCTGCATTTAACTGGTCTCTGTATTTTGTTTTGATACCTGTGTAAGTGGAAAATCAAACTTCACACAGATATATCTTTGAAAATGGGAGTAAAATTAATTTTGCTTTGTCTGCCAAGGTTTTATATTCATCTGTCAAATGACACCAAAATTCAGGGATAGGTTTGCTTTGAGAAGAGATTTCTAGATCGCGTTGAGCTGTTAAATCAATGACAGTTTCGTATTCCTCAGAGCTTAAGCTGTTTGGTTTTGTTTTTACACTGAATGGATTTAGTATCCATTTAAAATCGTCCAGCATCTTATTTTGAGCACCTGGAAAGTAATCATCAAATAAATTTTTTAGAGCTTTGAGATGATCTTCAATACTTTCTGACATGTTTTTTCAAACTTAATATTATGGTCATTTAAAAGTATTTTTGTAAGAGTTAGGTATTTAGTAAGATTTTAAGTAAAAACGTATAAATAGGCGGTGCTCTAAAAAATTAAACTGTTCTCCCTTTTGTTCGGTAAGTAGAGTTAACAGCAGTGGCGGGCCTTTTCTGTTTCGATCCATGTTGTGCATTCGATTCAGAATGCTATTTCGTGTAGCTGATTTTAAATCAAATTTTTAAATCATATTTAGGGCAGAAATTTAAAATAAAGCAATTTAAACCAAAAATATTATACAGAAACTAGATACATCAATGATGCAAATTTTTAAGTGGCTTTGAAGTGTATCATTGTATTTTTCAACCAAGTTATAGATACACTTATTTTTGACACGCTCACAAAAATTTCTACATACTTTTGAAAATCTTTTACTTGCAATATACTAATTTCATTCATGTTTTGTTTGTTTTCCTGGAACGCCGCGGAGCCCCTGGAAAATTCAGGCGGAGCCCCAAGGGCTCCGCGGAGCACACTTTGGGAACCTCTGCTCTAGAGTATACTCTGTGCCTTGAGTATATACCCTCTGCGTCGATCGTGTAACCTGTGGGTTTTTTTACGACTACACTCCTGAAGATGTACTCTTTTTATAGGAAATTGAAAACGTTTTTTGATTCTTTAGCATACAAATAGTAATTTTTATAAACACTATCGATTTATTCATTACACTTCTTTAATATGTCTATCAAATTTTCTTCTTAAAGGAGAAAATATATGGGAATCATTTTAGGTATGAAGGATATTTTTACTTGATACCAAATTGCTCTTTTCATAAGCTTGAATTTAAATTTTTATTTAATAGTAAATTTTATAAGAAATTTTTTATAATGGGATATCACATTTGAAACAATTTTTAAATATCATTAAATTTTTATTTATTTATTTATTTATTTTTGTATACTTTTTGTATCGGGCAAGGATGGGCTCGAGCTCCAATGTACAAAAAATCTTTCGGGCGCGGGTTTCAATCAAAATCGAGCCCGAACTCATCTCTAGTACAAATCTGTGCTTCCTCTGAAAATAAGAAATGATGCTACGCAAAATTCAAATTAATATGGAGGTTGGTTTGTTGGTTTGCTAAATTTCGTTTTTTGGGATCGTATTTTGACATTTGTACGGGCTCATTTTTTTTAACGGGGGCATTTTATTTATTCATGAGTAGAAAATATAAGAGCTATTTTTCACTTTAAATTGCATACTAGTTATTTTAATGCTACTTTGATCAAAATGACGGGGGGGGGGGGAACTAAAGTCGTGCTTATTTATTTTAGTATTTCATTACTGTTTGAAATGAAAACTTGTGATAATTACAGATTTATGTTTACGGATATCTTTATTTTATATCTATCATATTTTATCTATGTTTATATATCTTTTTCTTATCCATTAGCAGCGTCGTGCGAAAGGGGGAGCGTAAGGGGCAGCTGCCCCGGCGTGGAACTTTAGGGGGCGCCAAATTTATACTAACAACGTCATTTTTGGCCTGTTACAAGAAAAAGTTGGGTGGAGGGGGCGCCAAATTGTAACTTTGCCCCGGGCGCAGCTTTCTCTTCGCACTCCCCTGTCCATTAGATTTAGTTTTAAGCAACTTCTCATCCTTCTTCACACAATGAAAAATTGCGTTTGGGTATTTTTTAAAAGAAGTTCCGCACAATTATACCTTCCGCAAAAAACCTGTCTAAAACGAAAATTTGATAGTTTTTATGGGGTTCCGTTTTATTAGGTTTTATTACATAAGATGTTGTTTGTACCCAACATGTTCAGGTTAAAAAATTTGGGCACCCCCCCGTTCAAAAGGCTGGCTACGCCTATGCTATGATAGCGTGGAAATCGCTAATACCGGTATAGCTTTCGATCGCATCCAAAAATTTACATTTTCGTAGATGGCGCTGCCGTCGATTTCATTGCGTGAAAGCTTAGGTTTTGTTTTTTGTTTTGGTTTTCTTATTGTCATGAACATTTTTAGTATTATGTGCAGTGTTTACAAATGTTGAAAATTTATGTGAAAACATGCAAAATTGATCTAAAACGATGAAAAAACGAGATTCACATTGTTTTGTTCCTGGTTGTATTACACAATACAAGAACAGCAAGTTGTCTATTTTCGGTGTACCTAAAAATCAAGATCTTTTTGAAAAATGGAAAAAAATTATTCCTCGTGCCGACAAAGAATTGAGCTTGCATTCTGGTGTATGTGAACTTCATTTTGAAAAGGAATTTATTGTCAGAAATTATGAACATATAATTAAAGGTGAAATTGTTACAATACCTATATTTTTTTATACTTACTATTTTAGCACCATATACCATGTTAGATACATTGATCTCATTATTTATGTTTCAGCATACATGAAACTCTTCCACTTGTGTATATATATATTTCTATGAAGCTTTTTTAACATTGTGTATCATTTGATATTTTTCTGCTTATTTTTTGTTTCTGCCTATATGAAATATAGTCAATCTCTAGCTTAAAATAATAATAATATGTATGCTGATCACATGAAATATTACATGAATTATAATTAAGCAATCCGAAACTAGTGTTCTGCAATTCGTACGAGTGCGAAATGCATTTAAAATATATGCCTAAATTTTCGTTTATCCCTAATATATCGTGTATAACAAGCTAGTTTTTTTATTCTGTTTTTCCCAAAATTTATCTTTTAAAAAAAAGTTTCCCATACTTAAATTACATCAAAAAAATATCTAAAACACATTACGTTCCTATTCATTCATAGCAATGAACTTGAAGTTAGCGCCCTCTGGCGAAATATGTAATTTTTTGGATATGGTTTCGATGGTTGATTTCCCCACTATCTCTTCTAGGCACTGTACCCATAGTTTCCCGCTGTGTTGCACCCACATATTTTTTAGAAAAGGCTTTCGTGATCTTCTTGAAATCGATACTTCCTGTTTCAGAATTTGCAATTTTGTCTACAAGAGATTTTATTGATAAAGTTAAAGTAATTCCAGTTAATACAAACACCATTATGACAAGTTTAGACGTAGTTTCATTATTCCTTCCATCAATATGCACGAAGTCATAGAATATATTAATTTATTAATAGATAAAAATTCAACTATATCTCAAGATATCAAAACCTCCCTTAAATCTGGCCTAAACCTAATAATTTTCAGTAACATTTTCATTTTTAATAAGAATATTTACCGACAGCTGCATGGTGCGCCGATGGGGTCACCAGTATCCGGTTTGTTTGCTGAATTCGCGTTAAGACCACTAGAAAAAAAAATTAATACGTTTAATTTAAAACCTGAATGTTGGTTCCGTTTTATATTGATGATGTTTTCATCTTATGGAACCACAGTTTGGCTGCATTATATGTTTTTCTACAAGATGTCAATAAATTAAGCAATAGTATTAATTTCACCCTTGAAGTCGAAGAAAACGCCTCCCTTCCATTTTTAGATGTTCAAATTAATAGATGCAATTCAAGTTTAAAATTTTCAGTTTATAGGAAACCAATAAAAGAAAATACAGTTATCCCGTTTTCAGCCAACATGCCTTTTGAATACAAAATATCTGCTTTCAGGTCATTTATTAAAAGAACTTTTATGATTTGTTCAGATGACATATTAAATAAAGAAATTGATTTTATGCAGAAAATAGCTTTTGACCATGGTTTTCCTGCAAAATTTGTAAATAAAATAGTTCAACAGTACAATACTCCTCCCACATCTGGCCAACGACAGAATAAACTTATGGTTTACAGAAAATTTCATTATATCCCTTACATATTTTAAAAAGTAATAAAGATCGCACAAAACTATAACATAAAACCTGTCGCCATTTCACCTCCATATCTCATTGACATCGTTACAGATAAGATCGACAAAATTCCAATGGATCAAAAATCTGGTATTTATGAAATCCCCATCACTTTATCTAATAATGTTAAAAAAGTCTACATCGGTATGACTACGCGGCAACTTTTAATTAGAATTAAAGAGCATCGCAGAGATATTAAACAATATAAACAGAATACTGCTCTTTCTCACTTCTACTTGGCGAACAAAGGTTGCCGTATTAACTTTGATGAGGCCAAAATCACAGTTCCATGCAATAATCCAGTTTAAGGTAAAATAAGAGAATCTATCGAAATAAATGCACGAGAAAATAAACCATGTAATGATAATTTATCCTACAATATACCAAATATATGGCATAACATCATAAAATCTTAAAATTTTATTTCGTTGCAATATTTTAATTTTTACTCACGTGTAAGTGGCAACATTTTTTAAATATTTTTTCATCTAAATTTTAATTTATTAGAAATATTATCTCTCGATCAAGATGCAAATTTAGTCCTTCCGTTATCGTATTTTTTTGAAGACGCCCGCAGAAGACGGCGCGAAACGTTGATAGTTTTATTTTATTTTAATTGTACAAATGTATATTAAAATTCCTGTTTTGTGCACCACTGAGCAATGTGTTGTATTTTAATAAATGCATTCTTATTAGTTAAATTGTATGGTGCAACTGTACTGTATATATTTATAAAAAATCCTTTATATTATGGAACAGTAGTAATAAGGGAATCTAATGATTCATGTTTGACGGAAGTATAGTGGTGCTTAAGCCAAAAATGAATACCACTTGTGGTTGATTCGTAGACTTAGCATTATGTTTTCCTGAACCCAGTTTTCTCGTGTTTTCATACTTTGGATTGGACGTCAAACAAAATGATAGATCTACGAATGAGTCACTAGTGGTATTAATTTTTCGCTTATACACCACTTCACTTCCGGCAGACATAGATTATTAGATTCCTCTATGACTACTCCTGCATAATATAAAGGATCGGCTCTTGAACTATTATAGCACATGAAAACTTACCTACCTTCAAAGGGCTTCAGAGGAATAATATACAACAGTGATATTTGATGCTAAAAAATAAATATATATTTTTCTTATTACAGTTTATTTTATGAACACATAGAGCAAATAAAATTTAACGAGGATTGAAAAAAACTTTCAGAAAATCATTAAGAGTTTAATTGACTTTAGTTTCTCTCTTTTAACAAAAGATTTTCAGTGTTTGCATAGGATAATAATAGTTGAATAGTTTGAAACTCAAAGAGATTTTGAATATTCAAACACAAATATTAATTATTTCTTTGTACTTTAATAGCTATTATGCTTATATAAGACTGTTAGTTTCTTAAATTTAAATTAGCTATCAATTGTAAAATAGTACAGTATATAATAAAAAATGTTATTGTTCGAAAAACAACAAAACAATTTAAATGTTCTGTGAGTTTATTTAAGCAACTGTAATTTATATTTGAATAACGTGTGATAATATTAAATAGATTTGTAATTTGACAAATAAACTACAAAGTGATATTTTAATGTCATAAACTACAAAATGGTATTTTAATGTCATAAACTATAAAATGATATTTTAATGACTTTAGAGTACAATTTTATTTTCTTTCATTATTGTTAAAAAGGAGCTTACAATTTAGATACAAAAATGAATAATTAGGTCTTTGATTCTTGCTTATTAAAAAATCATAAAACAGCTACATACAGCAAATTTTTTTACATGTTACATTCTCTGATCTTGACCAGGATTTCCTGTTAGCCCTCCAATTTTAATCCGAAATTTCAAATTCAGACCGTAAATTTACAAAGAAGAATATTAACTTTACATGATCGCTAAATTTCCTTCATCAATTAAACTTTATAGTGCGATTTCATTTACTTTTATTATAGTTGAAAAGGAGCTTACAATTTAGATAGAAAAATGAATAATTAGTTCTTTGATTCTTGTTTATTAAAAAATTATAAAACAGCTAAATATAGCAAAATTGTTTACATGTTACATTCTCTGATCTGGACCAGGATTTCCTGTTAGCCCTTCAATTTTAATCCAAAATTTCAAATTCACATTGTAAATTTACACAGAAGATTATTCACTTTACATGATCGCTAAATTTCCTTCGGTAAATAAACTAATACTATTCCTTATTTCTGATGTAAACTGGAAGTATTTTATCATTGATTTTTATGTACGGTTAATTAATTATATTAAAGTTACAAGCGATAGAGATATACTTAAAAAATATATGCTGAACAAGAAGTCTATATTTAGAAGTCTATCTCGTTATATGGATTTTTCTCTTTTATAGTTTTCAAACAAATGACATTTGGTGGTACATTTTTTTTTCATTTCAATGGCGCAAAACTTAAATTGTTCACTGTTAGAAAATAATTAAATTTGCGAAAAAAGTTATAGGAATTGGCTAATTAGATCAGTGATTCTCGAAGTCTGCCTTATAGAACACAGTTGCCAATTTCAAATTTTATATTAACCCATTCCCTGTCAGTTTTTTAGTTAATATTGTAGGCAAAAAGAAAAAGTTGTGCAGGAAAAATGTTTCAAAATAATTAAAAAATGTTTTTTTTTAGTTAAAATGTTCTCAAACAAAATATTTTAACAAGAAAAAAGAAATCATGTGCTAAGCATACATTTAGCAGCACTTTAAAACACATTCAAAATAATGTAAGAAAACTGCACCGTTTAAAAAATTTCTCAATTAAAATTGAAGCCAAATTAGCATCACTCATCTAAACACTACATTAGTTTACATATAACTCTAAAAGGTAGAATTTTAAATGCGACAAGTAAACTTAAGTTTGCAGCGCTCACATGGTGCTACAACAAAGTTTTAGCAGATTTTTTTTCAGCTTATCACACAAAAATGTCACTTCTTTTCATTGTTTCTCGTCATGATTTAGTTGAAATTAACATTGATTGTGCTATCGGCATGTTTCGACTTCATTCTTGTTGCCTCCTTATCAGTGTTCTCGCTGACATTTGACCAACGTTAGTAATTTGGCTAATTAAAAATAAAAAACATTCGCCAAATGAAAAAAGCATTAGCAAAATAGATTCGCCGTGTAGCACAAAAAAAAAAAAAAAAAAAAAAAAAAAAATTAATCCTTTAATGTACTCTTTTTTTTTTCAATATGTTCTAAAATAACCTAAGTTTTAATAACTGCGACAACGAATGTTTTTAATCTAATTTGCACTATCCGCTACAAATATATTAAAAATATATATGAAAAACGAAAAAGGAAAGAGAAAAAGCAAAAATTGAGCACTAGCAATTTGGCGAATCTAATCGCTTGTTTACTCGCCAAATGAAGAATTTAGTCGCAATTTGGCACATTGGCGAGCGACAGCGAGAACACTGCTCCTTATGTTCTACCTCGTAGTCATACTCTTCGATGAGTAATGCCAATCTTGCTACTTTAGATGGCAAATCAATTTTAGTTAAAGTTTTCTGGAAGACAGCGCAATCTATACAATTTTGAGCTTATTTCCCGTTAGATTATATATGAATATTTTATAGTTTCTATTATGACTAATACTACAAGCTCATAACTTCAATATTTCTCGTGATGGGTGGTGTTTTTTACTCTTGTATTGTAATACACGGAATTTTCCATCGCCCCCCTCCTATGACAAACTGCCGCTTGTATTCAATATAGCTTGTTTCGCACAAACTATTCGAGCCGTTTTGTAAATATCTAATTTATTAAATAAGTCATAAATTTTGTTTTTATTAATAATTCCTCTGCAACACGTGTCTTTGTTTTCTCAGGTAACTTAAGCCTAATTTGATTAACTACAATCAATTTCGAGAGTTCTTGAAAGTTATTTACTTGAAGACTTTAAATCCGATATTGGAGGAACACCTTAATCTCATTCGGAAAATTTCCCCAATTAGCCGATGGTTTGTATTTAAGTGAGAATATTTTAACCTAGATTCTTCTGGTGATAATTTATAGCGTTTTAAAAGAATACTTTTTATGCAATCATATTCGAGGAATTCACATTCATTTTCTCTTGTTAATATATTATTCACATCTAGCGGCATTAGATTAATTAAATAGTCTAACCCATCTATTTCTTTAATCAATACCCGTCTGCGCCATTTGCCTTTCCTACTTAACCAAATATAACTGAACTATTATATTTTGTTAATAATCAAGGCAATTTTATTCCTTACCTGTATTTGCCCTTGGATTCACTTCGACGAGATCGCTGGAATTTTCTGTTTTCATTTTCTTAATTTCGAACTATCTTTCGTGATATTTTTCCTCCATTTATATTCTACATTTTCACTCTTCCATTTCCCTTTTTAGTTTCTGGTTTTCAATCTCTACTTCTAATTTATTTTCGTTAAACTGCAATCGCAATTTCTTCTCTTCTCTTTCAGCTTTTTCCTCACATTTTCAAGTTGTCGTAATTACTTCTGAGCAATCTTTTATAAAATTTTCATCTAAATCCTCCCAGCTTTAATCAGATTTATCAGTATAGGAATTGTCCGTTTTTTTGGTAGTTCAATTCCGCATTCTTCAGAGATTTTTATTAGATGAATCATCTTAGCTTTATTTAGAGTTCCCATGTCTATCTTTAAAACTTATACTTAGATAAATACGATCCCTTTATTACAATTGTGTTGAAATTAACAATCTTATTTTTGACATTTTAAACTTTTTGAAAACAATGGTAGCGAAAAAGCATGTCAGGTACCAGTTATATAAGTACACTACAAAAATTAATGGAATTACTTATTAATAGTTTTGGTAATTTTCACATTTCGTACCAGTTAATATGGCATTTCATTGCTGGAGCACTCGACATTGGTACCCGAAATATAAAATACCACTAATAACGAAAATTAATCAACGCTTTTGGACGAAAGAACAACGGAGGTGTGAATTCAATATCAATAACCATCTGCCTTGACAAGTTTTTTTTTCTCTTTTTCTCTGTCGTCTGCCGTTTCGCAGTTGTTTTTCTTTCGAGAAAACGTTCTGGCATCAGATGGGTGCATAAGTCTGTTGAAAAAATTATTTTATATTTTATTATGATCAAAAGATATTGAAAATTCATTTGAACAATGTCAATCTCCTGAAGCTAGATAAACTGTAAATTCTATATACAACGAAGTTTATTCTGGATTTTGGCTTCAAAATATAATAAATCGATTTTATTCAAATTCATTCTCTATGTCGAAGTTGTCTGACTGCAATCCTGTGATTACCCAATGTGATGATCTACGTATTTTTTTTTTTTTTTTTTTTAATTTTGAGTAAATTAAGCCCACTAATTTTTCCAGTGGTTTGTCTCGTTTCTGGGGAGATGGGGTAAATACCTTTAAACCATTTTCATAGTCTAGTTATCCTATTCAGTTTATTTTAAATTCTGTCAGTCGTGTTTTAAATTCGAAATTCTTAACTTTATAAATTTATTCTTATTCGCTCATTTTAACTTATTCATAATTCTTCTATCCAGCTTTAAATAAGCATAGCATTTCTGTCGGAGAAAAGGCGAATAATAAAATTTAAAAATAGTGTTACGAATTTAAATTATGTTTCCCAAAAATGTTTAGTCGGGTCGTAGTATCAAATGAATTAGTAGAGGAGAGTGGGGATACTTGAGCATAGGGGATACTTGAGCCACCCTATTATTTCTACAGTTGGTTAATTTTTCTTTCTAAAACTGGCAATATGGTAACATATTTATAGTTCTGAACATGTAAAAGAGAAATCACATACCTTGGTACCATTTTGAAATTATGGTGATTAATAGTTGTTTTTCCCTATCTAAAGTCAATATTTAGGTGCATGTTTATTCTTTTTTTTTTTTTTTTTTTTTTTTTGTATTAAAAGTTTTGTTTAAAGTTGCAATCATATGGATAAATTTAATAAGTATAATTTTAATTGTATTTTGAATCTAAACTAGTTCAAATAGCTGCATGCTTTACTTAGTAAAACTCTGATAAACAAAAATGGTGGTAATGGGAATATTTGAGCCAGTGAGAATGGGCATACTTGAGCCATGGCTCAATCATCCCCACTAGGAAATTAGACATGGATGAAACAAACAAAAAATAAAATTGCGTCCTTATATTCACAAATTGGTATTTTTTTCTTTAAAAAATAATGACTTAGAAAAAAAATGTTTAAAAATGTATATTTTTTAATGAAAATATCCATTTTATTTTTCATTTTGATTAAAAAAATAGCCTGTTTAGATAAATGTAAACATAGTTCTCAATTTAATTTTTATTGCATTAAAAATTTTTTTAAACTATTTTAAAAATCATAATCTCTAACACTTCAATTAGTCAGGTCCAACATATTAAAATATTTATTTTTTTATATAATATATTAAGATTAATATTTTATCGTGAAATTGTACCATCATCTGTTACTGTAATTTTTTTCATGAAAGAAATGACTATTGTCACCAACAGAGGGCCCTACTGAGTTACCATGTAGCTAAAAGTAAAAAGATTTTGCAATGATCCTTCGATCACCAGCTATAATGACAAAAAATTATCGTATTACTAACTTTGTTTTCTCGATTGATTTTGATGGACTTTATGTTTCATAATTTATCATTCTGTAAAATATTTGTGCAAAAATAAGGCGAAAAAATTTACTTTTGTAGGTTTTTTTCCGTACTGGCTCAAGTATCCCTTCACCATGGCTCAAGTATCCCCATGGAGGGGATACTTGAGCCATGATGTAAAAAAATGTAAAAATTATTTAGACATAGAAAAATAGTTCAAAATTAATTGAAAGTGGTTTTCAGTTGAAGAAAAGTTATCAAATTTTCGTTTTCAATATTTTATGTTGTTCTAAGAAATTATAAAAAATTAAAAAACATAAAATTTAAAAAGTGGCTCATGTATATCCATCTTCCCCTACTAACGTCCCCTACTACCTTTAATATCCAATATCTCTGAAAGATTCTACGTACTGGATGAAAATTATAAGATTATATTCTGAAATCTTATAATATAAGCTGTGACACCAACTAAAACGAAACGATTAATTAACTCCGGAATACTTGAGAAAATAAATACATATAAAACCTGGCTGAAAATAATATGACAGGATGGAAGTATAGAACTAAGTCGAGATCCAATATTATCAAACGTGTACATGAAAGGCGAAATCTTTAACTTTGATAGAGATTTATTGAGTATTATTAAGTAACTTTTATTAAGAGGATTTCTACATAGATGTGCAAATCCTGAATACGTTTAAGAGATCAATTTAATCTATGTAATTCTTTTCTTTAATGTACAGAAATAGTAAATTATATATGAAACAAAATTAGTCAATATTTTTGAAAGAGAAAAAAAAATCACCTTTTTAATACTTTTAGATTTTTTACACTTTCAAAAAATTTGAAAAGTGTTTATGACTTAGGTTTGTCTGGATGTCTGGCAGAGCTCTAACTCTCGTAAATATACTCTGAAAGCCCCGAAAGTTGAGTATGTTGTTTACGTTTACACTAACAGGAAAATTATTTGATATGAAGTTTGTAGTATGATTAATTTATTTACAGGGACAGTCATAAGTTTTCCATTACATTACGGCCAATGGAAAAAAAATTGTTCCAAATGTATTTTTAAAATGATACAGCCTTTCCAACATAAAAAAATGATATGCATTTATGAAGTTTTGCTATTTTAAAAATGTCAGAGTCTTTCAAACTTAAAAAAATGGTATGCATTTACGATGCGCATTAAAATATGAATGCTGTAGAATATGTGGTGCAAAGCAATACTTACTATGCATTTACAGGGTTACATACAAGTTTTCAGTTGCATAATGTTATATGGAAAAATTGTTTGCGGTTTGTTTTAAGTTTGTTAAACTATTTCACTTATAATGAAATTGTTCTTCGTCAATGAGCTTTACTATAAGTTTTTTTCATGCATAATACGAAGTACGTTGTAATTAAATGACTACGCAAAAGATTTTAGAAAGTATATACAATACAAAGTATTGTATAATTCCAATGATGACTAGAAATGCTTTTTTGATTCTGATATGCACTTTTAAAATTAACTGTATTTATGCATAAATGTATAAATGATATAATGGATATACGGGGCTATACAAAAAAATTGTAAAGTTTACTAAGTATGAGCATAAATAGCCTAAAGGTGATTTTTAAATGTGTTATACATTTTTATACTGATCGGTATTTAATTTACAAAAACATTTTTGTAGAATATAACTAAAGTGTTTGATGCATGGCCGTCTATGGATGATAATTTAAGTGTTTTAATTTGAGTTAAATTTTAGCTACATAGTAGTGTGTAATAAAAATACTAAATGAACTACAGGACTGAATAAAAGTGTTTAAGTATATTTCCGTCTATTGTTATAAAATGCTGAAAGTGAAATTTCAATTTGTAATGCGCTTTCTTTCTAAACCAAATTTTCTCATTATATAGTAAATATATAAACTACAATTCCAGGATTAATTGAAATATAAATGTTAATTGAAATATAAATGTTATAATAATTCAAACAGTAAAAAATCAAAATACATTTGAATTGAGGGGCGAAATATTTTTTTTTTTAATTCTCCCGCGAATTTAAAATGGTGAGTTTTAAAAAATATGTATTTCCATGCGAACTTTTCATGTCTGTCACATACTACGATTTTTGGCCACCAGTATTTTAGAATGGTAAAATGTGACATATTTTATCGGAGATAGCTTAAAAATTTAATAAGGCGAAGCAAGCTTTTTGAAAATAATAGTGGCCAACAAACATAGCGATTTTCAGCTGTGTGACAGATATGAAAAGTTCGCATGGAAATGACCATATATATATATATTTTTTTTTTTTCATAGAGAAATATTTAATAAGAAACTTTACCGACACTGATAAATATAAAAATTCTAAAGTAAAAACTATTTTATTATAAAGATATTTTGACCTTTTCGTTGATTTGACAGCAGCAAGATATTTAAACCTGGTAGGACGCTCGGGTCCATTTTGACCCATAAGGCATATTCAGAGATATTGTTTCTGAAGCTCTTTTCATACCACTATTATTTAAGAGAAATTGCTGTTGAATCGTTCAAATGTTTCAATTAAATAAAATAGCGTTTTCAGAGTTAAAATAACGCTATGAAACATGAAAACTCTGCATATTTGAAATAATGTACATTCGAAATGAACACCGCATGAGGGTTAAAAAAATAAAATATGTGATTTTAAACACTCATTTATACATATCTCTAAAACAAAATGCCATAATGGTTTTAAAAATCTGTACTTTTCCATTAATTATTCAAGTCCTACATGGCGATTTAATATGAATAAATTTAACTATCAATATTTGTTAACCTCTTGCGGCACGGTGGTATATCTATGAAACCAATTAATTTTAATTCCCAAAAGCCACATTGGCACCAGAATTTGGGGGAAAAAACTGCAGTTTATTGAATGTGTGAAATATAGCTTTTTCTTATTTACAAGTAAAGTTGTTTTCAAATTCCGGTGTCAGTCATTAATTTCAACAGTTAAGCAATGAATTTGCCCTGGGCCGCAAAGGGTTAAAACATAATAATAAAGTTTTTAATTATCCAAGAAATCGGTGACAGCGAATTTCGTGCATAACGAACAACTTTTATATTTACGCCAGCGGAAGACACAGTAACTTAACCGCGTCTCTGTTTTGCCCTTACGTCGTGCACGCAACATGTTTTTGCCGACCATGAAATGCTCATACCATACGTACAGACATCCATGCTTCAATCGTTATTTATTCTCACAGGTAAAATTTTTATGAGTAAATTTTGTATTATTTAATTTGATCATTTTCCAGATTCATTAAGGCAAAAATTATCTGCTTTGAAAAACTGGTGATAAAAGATTTAAAATTCTGCAAAAGACATGAAAAAACATGCACACTGTTTGAAAGTTTTTTTAAATATTGGTCAGTTAACCCTTTCAGGGGCGCGCGCCGTTTGCAGTCTGCAAACGATTAATTTTACTGTTTCAATTGCGAACTGGCACCAGTAAATTTGTAGTAGAATTTCGATCTTATAATATACGTAAAAAATAACTCTTGATAACTTTAAAAAATATGGTTTTAAATTGCGATGGGAATCAATTATTTGAACATTTGTGGGGCAGAAATATCTTGCCCCTGAAAGGGTTAAGTGGTTAAGTGACAATAAAATTTCCTGAAAATTAAGTTAATGGATTAGTTGTGCTAGTGTATGACACCTTTAAGGATTTTTTTAAAATTATTTTTGAACTATTATTTATAATTATTATTTCCAGTTTTTTTCAAAATTATATTGATCTATCAAAAATATTTAACAATTCTTGTAGTCTCATTTCCTAAATGAATCAAAATGTATTTATAAATAACAGAAATGTGTCAAAACATCCAAAATCCTAGTAATAAACACTCTTTGTTTCAGTAATGGATATCCCATAAAAAGTAATAAATTTATTCTTTACTTTTTTTAGAACAAAAAATTAATGAAATCATACAAATGAAACAAAATATTTATTTTCAAATAAATTTGAAAATTAGAATATTGGTAATTAACGAAATATTTGTGATAATCACTCACTGTTTTCATCAATTGTTTTAATTATTAGTAGATTGTCATTTTAATTATTTTAGATGCATAGCTTAAAATACTAAAGATCCAGGATGTTACAGCTGTAAATTAATTGAGACAATGAAGGAATTTAAAAGGTAATAATTAAAATAAAGTTTGTAGCATTAGTGTATAGTTCCGTGTCACTATTTCTAAGAATTATTCTATTGGAGTTTAGATCCGTGCCACTATTTTTAACAGTTTAAACTTCCAGAGACATCTTCATACAGTACTTGTAATAATTAATATTGGGTATATGTAATATACTTGCAATAATTAATTTCATGAGCACATGTCGTGTAAGTAACATACTACGATTTTGGATACCAGGATTTTAGAACGAAAAAATGTGACTTATTTTATCAGAGATATTTCATTAATTGAATAAGGCCATGTTAACCTTTCGAAAATAACAATGACCAACAACTTCTCAGTTACAAATAATGTGACTTACACGACAAGTGCTCATGGAAATACCCTATTACAAATATAAAATAACTTATTTAATGAGTTAAATATTTTAAATACTAAATAAAATAGTATCAAAATAAAACGGCAGAGCTGATTTTTAAGACCACTGATCAGTAGATTTAGTAGTTTCATGATTACTATAACATTCATTAATATTAGACTTTCCCTTTTTTATCAGTGATAGATAGTGACAGTGATAGATAGATGGGGAGGGTATTAAGCCCTGTGAGCTCCTCCTTGATTGTGCCCTTAAACAATATTATATGCTTTCTAACGGATTTGATTATAAGATTAAATAATAGGCAAGGTTTATAGTTGCATGCATAAATGAAAAATAATAAAATATTGACACTTTATTCAATATAAAATAAATAACTTAAAATATGCTATTTATAAAAGTTTTAGTGTTGTTTTCTTCTGTAAGTGTAATTTAAGAATTAAATTTGATTACTTACGTTTGCAGTTAATTCAAAATATTTTATGCACTGTAAGCATTGCCGAAATTTCATTTTAGCAATTTCTGCATGGGGTGTCCATCACTAATTAAGATACCCAAGATTGGACACCCCTCTTAACTTTCCCACTGCCGCGACCGAACATATCCGTTCACTAGGCTGCAGGTTTCACTGCAGTTGAAGCTTTATTTAAATTACAGTAGACTCTCTCAAATCCGCACTCATAAAATCCACAACTCTCTAAAATCCGCACATATTTTACAGATGTAAACAATGAAGCATTCAGCTCAGATGTAAGTGCAAAATTTGACTTTTTTAGTTTTATATCAATTCGATATTATTTTTTAATTTGTAATTTTTGTTAAGGTTATTGAATTCATGTTTTTTCGTGAAGAAAGAATAATTTATTTCTGAAAAAATAAAAATATTGCTGATATCATTGGTAATCACAATCTTACCAAATATATTTATGTATTAATCAAGCTCTTATACTTATTAAGTCTGGCTAAACCTGAAATAAAGCTTCATTATTTTATTATCTTGATGTGAATTAGTAATGTACCTTTATGAGGCAAGTTTCATTGAATAATTTAGGAAAAACACATTTCATCTCTATAATGAATATTTAATTGTATATTATTGATTTATTAATTTAACTTTTGCTTTTAGTACTTTTATCGTTTTAGAAACTATCTAATTTTTTATTATTTTAGTTTATTACTTATTTTAATATTTTAGCATATTGTAACCATTCATTATACCTTTGATTTCATTATTAATTACATTCAAATTACTTTTTAAAAAATGTAAACAAAACAATGACCAAAAATCCGCAAAAACTCTGGTCCCAAGCTGTGCGGATTTGAGGGAGTCTACTGTATTATAAGTCTGCAAATGCAAACCAGTTTTAAGAAATTAAGTTATGACTTATATTTTCAAGGCTTATAATCATATACATAGCAAAAGCGATAGAAAACCCCTCTTTTATTAACATTTTAAATAAATTGCAAAGAAAAACACATTACAATTTTGCTTGGCGGTCATGGGTTTAAAACCATAAAAATAAATGAAACTTCATAACTAGCAACTTGTACATAAAACTCAAAATTTCTATTGCGTGAGAAACAAACAACTGCAAATTTTGCAAGAAAATAAAGAAAATACAATGTTTTTAAATGAAACTTTATAAATAGCAATTTGTACATAAATTTCTACTGCTGCAAAAACAAACAGCTGCAAATTTTTCATGAAAATAATGAACATACAATTTTTTTAACTGAAGCCAGCTCTTAGCATGTTCATTAGGATTTTCACTGAAAAACAGTGGAACCTTCAAACATTATTTTCTGCTTCCTGACTGGTTTGATTAAAAGTGGCTACAATAACCTAGATTTATAAAACATGCGAGTGGAAATTATAAAAAATAATTATTAAAGTTAAATATATATTAGCTATATTCTTAAGAACTAAAAACATCAAGTGGTGTCCATTACTCAAAAGGGAACCATTATTGACATATTTACACTATAATATTTCATAAATTTTTTAGATATTACATTTTGCAATACTATAACATAATAATAATTGAACATAACATAAATAATAATTAAACATAACATAAATAACATAATATAACAATAAAATTAATAATAATTAAAGTTAAATATCTATTAGTTATAGTCTTAGGAACCAAAAACATCAAGGGGTGTCGATTATTAAGAGGATGATCATTATTGGCATATCTACTCTATAACAATTCATCAATTCTTTAGATATTACATTTTGAAATACTATAACATAGCTTGTAACAAGAAAAACAAAATTTACATATTTATGACACTTTTATGTATAAAAGTTGTCTTTTTTGTCTTAAAAAAAAAAAAAACATTTTGTCAATTTGACTGAAATATTTGCATACATTTGTATATATATATATATATATATATATATATATATATATATATATATATATATATATATATATATATATATATATATATATTATGTTTCAATGTGGTAATTTTCTATTAAATTCAATGGTTCATATATTATAATACAGTTAATGGTTATATATGTATATATATTATGTATACCGAATATGTCAAAATGATGCACATTAAATAAAATAAATCTTTAAACAAGGAACAGGAAATTGTATGTCATTGAACCGTCATGTACAAAAATCGTAATATGACTTCCATTACAGATTCTATGCAGGTGTCTTATATTGTGATAAATATGATATATTTTTCTAGAAGACGAATGTCTCAGCTTTCAAATACTTCAACATAAAACTCATTAATATTGAAATTTCAGGACGTTACATATAGAAAGTGTAATTTTCTTTCAGTATTGCTAAAAAGAAATGTGGATGAAATATTTACAAGCATATTTCGATTTGATATTTTGAGACATAAATGCACACGCTTCTTTCTTTCTTTCCTTTTTTTTAGCTCACATGCTTGTGTAAAGCTTAAAGCGCAATGTACCATCAGGTTCTGTATGTACGCTTGTATATACATGTGTATGTAATGCGATCACTCACGATGAAAATATCAGACTCGATTCAAATATTGGATACAGGTTTATTCTGATAAGAAGCTTTCCTGATTAGTTTTGAGAGTTCATTGGATAAATATAAGGGAGGGGGGAAATGGGTAATCCACCAACTAAATTTGGATTAATACAGGGTTCGCACAGTTTTACCACTAATTTGTTACCGCATTTCCAGTGTACTTCACTGCAGAAAAATATTGCAAAATTTGAGTTAATTGGTGGTCGCTGAAAGTTCTGTTTCTTAAAAATTAAATCTAAATTTTCTTATTATTAATAGTGGTGCCGGAGTCCTTATAAAATATAAGGAGTGTGCGAACCTTGTAATGTGTCTTTCATGCAAAATTATCAGATTCCATACAAATTTTACATTTTGAATTATAAAACATAACTGTAAGGAATAACAAAATATATGTATTAATGTCGCTACTTTCATACATAAAAGGTCTTATCTTTTAAAACAAGACGTTCTCACACTTAGTCTGTTATATTTACCTTGCTTGAAGCTTATCTGATATGTATGAAGCATACAAAATGCATGTTATTTAAAATGAATCTTTAAAAATATAATACGAAATTTGATGTCTCGAAACGACAGGTACAAAAATCGTATTATGAATTCCATTACACAACCTGTGCACAGGTTCTAGACTATGATAAGAATGATTTGTTTTCTACAATGCGATATGTCTGAGCTTTCAGATACTTCATATCATTTGAAGCACGAAACTTTTTATGATCGAAATTTCAGTGCGTTACATGTAGACAGTATGATTTTCTTTGAGCATTGATCAAATGTAACGTGGATGAAACATTTAAGGCATACATGCACGGGTATTTTATTTTTTGGGCAAAAATTTTATATGATATTTTTTCTATTTTTATGTTAGTTATAGAAAAGTGTAAACGTAATTAAACATAAGTTCAGTAACAGGTATGGTTTATGTTGATTTTATGTCCGTGTAATAAGTTTCAATACATAGAAACTATTTCTACATATTAATACAGTATTATACATATTATAAGTTGAATTAGTTATATTAAATAATAATGTATAATGCATTTTCAGAAGCAAATATTACAAAATATACAAATGCGTTTGTTATAAAAGCCATTTTATATTATTTTGAAGAATAGTTTATTTTAGCTGAAAAACTTGATGTCAAAACACTTATTCACCCATTAAAATTGCACTTTGTTAAAACTTACCTAGTCATACACGAAGAATTATTATAAATAATTTTAATAAGCAATTGATTGTTAAAATTAATAATTTTAAAATGTTTTTAGTTATTAGCGTTCTACGAAAATCAGTGATATCAAATTTCATTACAAATAACTTTTATTTTCTTCAGCTTCGCTATAAACATTTTCATTGCATTATCGGAAACTCTTAAAAAATTAAAAGTAGAAAGCACATTTACTTAAGTAATTTTCAAATCCACTATAATTTAAATTGAGGTGACATTTCTATGATTACATTTTGAATTATAAAACATAATATTTGTCAGGAATAACAAAATGTATAAATTAATGTCATTACATTCATGCATAATTTTTTTCCTTTAAAAATAAGACATTCTCGCACATTGTTTGCTATATTTATGGTGTTTCTAAGCCTATCAGATATAAACAAATATGATAAAATGCATATTCTTTAAAATGAATCTTTAAAATCATAATATGTATTTTGATGTCTCGAAATGACAGGTAGAAAAATCGTATTATGAATTCCAATACAGAATCTGTGTACATGTTCTAGACTATGATAAGAATAATTTGTTTTCTAGAATACGAATATCTGAGCTTTCAGCTACTTCATGTCATTTGAAACCTAAAACTTTTTATGATTTAAATTTTCGTACGTTACATGTAGACAGTGTAATTTTCTTTGAGTTTTCATGAAATGAAATGTGGATGAAATAGTTTCAAGCATAATGCTATGGTATATTTTAAGGCATAAACGCACGGGTATTTTATTTATTTTGGAAAACATCTTACATTATATCTATTTTATTTTTGTGTATCTCATGAAAAACTGTAAATGTGGCTTATGTTAGTTTCAGTAGCATGCATGATTTATGATGATTTCTGTCTATGTAATCTACTTCAACACATTACAAAATTTCTACATATTAACATACATGCATGCATATTAAATGTTTTAGTTATATTAAATGAGAAAATATCATGAAATTTCGTAAACAAATACAATAAAAATACAATTTATTTTGTTATAAAAACCATTTTAAAGTTTTTTGAATAATAATTTACTAATATCTGCAAAATGTGATGTCATAAATTGGCCTTTTAAAACCATATTTAATTAACTATTATCTAGTCATACATGAAAAATTATTTAAAATAATTTTAATAGTTAGTATGCGTTAAAATGATTTTCAAAGTTATTAACGTTTTACGAAAATCAGGAATATCGAGTTTCGGAACAAATAACGTACATTTTCACTTCAGCTTCGCTGTAAAAAGTTTAATTGCATTAACAGAAACTGTGGTAAAGAGAAAAGGCATTTACATAAGTAATTCTCAAATCCAACATAATTTAAATTAAAGCAACATTTCTATGATTATTTAAATGTTACATTTTGAATTATAAAACATAACATTTGTCATGAATAGCAAAATGTATGAGTTAATGTCATTTTCATACATAAAATGCTTTTTCCCTTTTAAAACAAGCCATTCTAACACTTTGTCTGTTATATTTACGGTGCTCATAAGGCCTATCTGATATATACGAAGTGTGGCAAAATTCGTGTTCTTTAAAATGAATCTTTAAATATATAATATGAAATTTGATGTCTCGGAACGACAAGTACAAAAACAATATTATGAATTCCATTACACAAACTGCACACGTGTTCTAGACTATGATAAGAATGATTTGTTTTATAAGATGCGTATATCTGAGCTTTCATATACTTCAAATCATTTGAAACCCAAAATTTTTTAGGAGAGAAATTTCTGTGCGTTACATGTAGACAGTGTGATTTTCTTTGAGTATTCAACAAATGAGATATGGAAGAAATATTTTTATGCATAATGCCATAGGTATATATAAAGGTATAAATGCACGGGTATTTTATTTCTTTTGGGAAACATTTTACATGATATTGATTTTATTTTTTTGTATGTCCTAAAAAAGTGTAAATGTGATGTAAAATAAATTCAGTAGAAGGTATGATTTATGTTGATTTTCTGTCTATGTAATATATTTCAACACATTGAAGCTTTTTCAACATAGTAACTCATAAATTTACCCATTATAAATTTCTGTAGTATATAAAATGTAAAAATATCATTTATTAAAAAAACATAATTATAAAAATCACAATTATATTTGTTAATATAGCATTTGATATTTTTTTAATAATAGTTTATTAATATCTTCAAAACGTGATGGCATAAACCACTTATTAGCCCTTTAAAACCGTACTTTCTGAATTATTAATACATTAATATTTAACAAAGTCTACTAGTCATAATAAAATTAACTAGTCATATTAGAGGTCTGCACGGGCCGAAATTTCCAGGCCCGAGTCCGGCCCGAAAGTTAAAATTTTGGCCAGCCCGGCTCTGGTGAATTTCTACAGAACATTGATCTTTACTCTAGCGGAAGAGTTCAGACCAAAAAAACTTATCTTAGTCTGTTCTTTTTCTTTCATGTTTATTATAATCTCTATTTATGCAGAAGTGCCATAGGCTGCGATTTTTACAATTTAATGAACCTTTGTTTGTTATTTGTAAATGTTTCAATTATCATTAGTATTATTAATACATTAAAAAAATCTAAGAAATGGTACATGGTAAAAGTAAAATCTTCTAAAATAGGGGTGCACCATCTTTTCAAGATAAGGGCCACTTACAAATATATCTGGGCGGTCGAGAGCCACATCAATAACATGAAGAGAATTAGATTTTGAGGAGATGATCTGTGGCCTATAATCGGATAAAAAATATGGTTTCAGAGGTCAGTGGGGAGTTGTCCTTTTAAATTCACTTATCCAATCGAAATATCCAATTCAGTTGGTAAAGGATATACAGCAGTTTTTACGTTTTGTATATAGATATAGCATGGTCGTTCAGATATAGCATGGATTATTTTCATTATATAATAATATTCCTTGACTGTATTCAGGGGAGTAAATTTTGTTTTTATTAAAAGTGCTATAAAACAAACATAAGAGGATGGTGCTGGCTGAAAAAAAAACTTTACGAATGAAAGAGAGAGAAGGAGCCAATCAAGAAGATTTTAAAGTGCTTGATCAATGAAATTTCCGATTTTTCTGCTTCCAATTAGAGAAATTTGCACTTTTTACCAAACCGATCGACAAAATTCGCAATTTTTATGAAACCGATCGACAAAATTAGCAATTCTTACGAAACTAATAGAGAATATTCATGAAAATTTCCCCGCATCATCAACAAAATTCACGATTTTTACGAAACTGATCGACGAAATTCAGTTTCTACCAAGCTGATCGACAAAAAATCGCAATTTTTGCAAAAACGATCGAAAAAATTCGTGATTTTCACAAAGCCGAGTGACGAAATTTGTAACTTTTCATTCACATGATCGATAAATTTGCGATTTTTTGCTGCTGATAGACGAAATTTGCGATTTTTTCGTGCCTAAACAACACTATTCGATTTTTACGAAGTTGATCGATGAAATTCGCGATTTTTACGAAGCTGATCGACGAAATTTGCGATTTTTACGAAGCCGATCGACGAAAATCGCGATTTTTACCAAGCCGATCAACGAAATTTGTGATTTTTACGAAGCCAATTGATGAAATGCTCTTTCTTTACAAAGCTGCTCGACGATTTTCGCAATTTTCCTTCGAATGATCGACAAAATTCGCGACTTTTACGAAACCGATCGAAGAAATTTGGAAATTTTTCATAGCCAATTTGCGAAATTCTCGATTTTTACGAAGCTGATCAACAAAATTCGCTATCTTCTCAAAGATGAGAGACGAAATTCGCGATTTTTCCGCACCTAATCTATAAAATGCGCGATTTTTATGGAGCCGATCAATAAAATTCACAATATTTCTGCGTCTGATCAGCAAAATTCTCATTTTTACGAAGCCGATTGCGGAAACTATAAAATTTTACGAAATCGATCGACGAAATTCGCAATTTTTACAAAGCTGATCGACGAAATTCGCGATTTATACAAAATTGATCGGTGAAATTCGCGATTTTTCCTTGCATGATTGATAAAATTCGCGATTTTTAAAATTTTATCGAGGAAATTTGAAATTTTTATAAAGTCAATAGACGTAATTCAAGATTTTTAACGAAACTGATCGACGAAATTCGCGATTTTTACAAAGTCTATTGACAAAATTCGCGGTTTTTCTTCGCATGATCGACAAGATTCGCGATTTTTTAATGATAGAATTTTGCGGGTTTATTTAATCCTGATCGACTAAATTTGCAATTTTTTCCGCATGAGATCAACGAAATTCGCGATATTCTCTATTTCGAGCAGTAAAATTTGTGATTTTTTGGAACTCTATCAATAAACTCGCGTTTTTTTTATTTTTTCGTTCGACGAAATTTGTGCTTTTTTCGCCTTTAATTGACGAAATACGTATTTTCCGCGCCCAATCTGCGGAACTCACGACTTTTTAACTGACTTTAACAAAATTGCATTTTTAACGCAGCAAGATGGAATTCGCGATTTTTTTTCTTGCTTGACTCACAAGATTCCCATTTGTTTTACAGCCGATCAATAAAAATTTCACTTTTCCGCCCATCATTGCAAAATTCGCGATTTTCCGTGCCTTATCAACGAAATTTGCAATTTTTTCGTCCCTAATCGGCGAAATTATTTTCAAGCCTCATGAGCAAAATTTGCGATTTTTATACACCTGATGAACGGATTTTGCTATTTTTCCGAGCCTCCAACAAAATTCGCATTTTTCCTGAACTTGATTAATAAAATTCTCGATTTTTCCTTGCCCGACCTACAAAATTTAACTGACTTAAGAAGCGATTTTTAAGTGATTGACGAAATTTTATTTTTTCCGCGGTGAATTGCCTATTTTTACGATTTCTTTTTTTTGCGACTTATGCACAAAAATTGCAATTTTTTCCACTTGTATATTGAAGATGTCCAGGGGCCACACGTTAACCCATCGCGGGCTACAGGTTGTGCATCCCAATATCAAAGACATAGGAAAGAAAAAAATACGTTTCCTTCTTAGCAGATGTAAATGTTTAATATATATATTTTTTCGCGTATTGTTGTATTCATTTTGCATGAATGAACAGTTTAAAAAAATTTGCAGTTTTCAGTTTAAACAAAAATTCTGTGAGAATCATGTTTTTTTTTATGTGTTTAATTCTATTTTAAGACGCCTAGTAATCTACGATTCTTTAAAAAGGATAAATTTTAATGTTTATTTGTAGAATAATGATGACTTAAAAGTATATGTCTATTATGCAAAAATTTTTGGACTAAGCCAAACTTTACTGATTTATAAACTGACATTTCCACGTCGAGAAAAAGATTTTCATACGGGAAGATTCAACAGGAACTGATTATTTTGGTCAGCGAATACAAAGAAGAACAAAAATTAGTTTAGGCTTCTTTCGGAAAAAATAAGTTAGGCTCGGTCCGGCCCACTACTCCGGGAAAAATATTAAGGCCCGAATGTCTTTAATGAAAATCGGCCCGAGCCGGGCCGGGCTCGGGCTTCGGGCCGAGGCCCGGCCCGTGCAGACCTCTAAGTCATATATCAAGAATTATCATAAATAATTTTAACAATGAGTATGCGTTAAAATGTTTTTGAAAGTTATTAAGCTTTTACGAAAATCGGTGATATCGAGTTTCATAACAAAAATCTTACTTTATTATTTCAGCTTCGTTATAAATAGTTTCACTGAATTAACAAAAACTGTTTTAAAATAAACCGTAGAAAAGACATAAACTTAAGTAATTCTCAAAAACATAATAATTTAAATTGAAGTAAAGTTCCTATGATTATTTCAACATTACATATTGAATTATAAAACATAACATTTGTCAGGAATAGCAAAATGTATAAGTTAATGTCACTTTTATACATAAAACGTTTTTCCTTTTAAAAGAACACGTTCTCACATTTTGTCTGTATATTTATGGTGCTCATAATCACCTTTGATATATACGAAGTATGACAAACTGCCTTTTCTTTAAATGGAATTTTTAGCTCACAGGCTATCATAGCCTGAGAGCTTATGTGCCCGTCCGTTCTGTATGTACGTGCGTTCGTGCGTAACGCGATAACTCATGATAAAAATATCGGATCCACTTGAAATTTTGTATATAGGTATATCCTGATAAGGCGCTTCATTGATTAGTTTTCGGAGTTTATTCGATATGTGTAAGAGGGGGAACGGGGGGCTCATGCCCCCCCCTTAATTGATATAAACGGGATTTTCATGCAGAATTAACAGTTTTCGTTCAAAATTTAGATATAGGATCATTCTGATGAGGCGAGTCCGTGGCTGTTATTAGGTGTTCATTGAATAAGTATAAACAGGGGGAACGGGGGTTCTAATGCCCCTCCCCTTAACTTGCATAAAAGGATTTTTCAATCAGAATTGTCAGATTTCGTTCAAATCTCTGAATAGTTTTGGAAGTTAAATGGTTAAGTATAAAAGTGGGGAATAACTCCTCTTAAATTATATAAATGCTAAATGGGTTTTTATTAAGAATTATTCGATTTGCTCTGACTTTTGGATATAGATTTTTTAATATGATAAAGCATGTACTTGATAGTTTAGGAAGTTCAATGATTAAGTATAAAAAAGGAGTAGGGGGAGAGCTGTTTCCCCTTCTTATTTTTTTTTTCGAACGGAATTAACGAAAATACAAGGCTGTAATGTACAATTAGTATGAGTAGCCTGTGAGCTCAATGCCATCAGTTTAACTGGGCAATATTCTTTTTATTATTAAATTTATAATACGAAATCTGATGTCACAAAATGACAGATACAAAAATCGTATCATGAATTCCATTGCAGAATCTGTGCACTTATTATGATAAATAAAAAATAAAACCTAGTAAGTACATTAAATTAAGTAATTCTCAAATCCAATATAATTTAAATGTAAAATTTCTATGATTATTTAAATGTTACATTTTGAATTATAAATCATAACATTTGTCAGGAATAGCAAAATGTATGAGTTAATTGCTTTCATACATAAAATGCTTTTTCTTTTAAAACAAGATATTGTCAGATTGTCTGTTATATTTACGGTGCTCATAAGCATCTCTGATACAAACGAAGTATGACAAAACGCATATTCTTGAAAAGGAAACTTTAAAATTATAATATGAAATTTGATGCCTCGAAACGACAAGTACAAAAATCATATTATGAATTCCATTACACAATCTGTGCACATGTTCTAAACTATAATAAAAATATTGATGCTAATGCATATATTAAATTAATAAATTATTATAGAAAAGGAAAGCCTAAACAACAAAATCCAGATTTAATTGATAGATTGAACAAAAGGGGAGATCCTACAAAATTTAAAAGAGTTTCTTTTCCATATCTGAAAGGCAGTTTTGAAAAGTTACAATTTAAATTAAAAATGTTTAATATTGATTTCATTGCAACGCCTCCACCAAAATTAAGGTGTTTACTTAAAAAGCAAGTGGATCCTATAGGACATGATGATTTTGCTGGAGTTTATATAATACCTTATATTATAGAAAATGGGGACTTAAATTATTATATAGGCAAGACTGGAAGAAAGCTTGGTATTAGAAAAGGGAGCATGAATCTGATATTAAATTTAGACGTACTAATACTGCCTTATCTGGGACATATTTAAATGAGGGGGTAAAAATATTATTTAGTGAAAGCAAATTATGTTTCATATCAAATTGTTGTCGTAAGTCTTTATAAGGGAGTCCATTGAAATATATACACGTAAAAGTTTTGTTTGCAATGATACTGTTTCTTTTATTATTCCTAAGTTACGTTTAGAATTAAAGAATAATTTCCTCGTGAGAGCTTGAATAGAATGAACCATGTTGGAAATTTTTTTAGATCATGATCTATTTTAATTTTTTACAATAGAGCGCGTGATTGTTTTGTTTTTTGTTGTTTATATCTCATTGTCGCGTGTCATTTGTATTGACCGTGAAATGTTTTGAAATTTTATTTTATTTTAATTATCATTATGGATCTTCTTATACGGATCCGAAACATGTCAATGTCATTTATTTTCAATTATTATAACACCTTTCTTAAGTAAAATAAAATTTTTATTAAAATGTTTATATAAAACGTGAATCTTTTAAAATCTGGTGATTTAAATAATCTATTGGATTTAATAAACTTTTTATCATTTGATAAAAAAAATTTTTGTTTTCTAGAATGCGATATAATTGAGCTTTCAGATACTTCATATCATTTGAAAGCCATAATTTTTTATGATTGAAATTTCTGATTGTTATTTTTATGTATACATGTTCTTTATGTTATGGGTACGCATGGGAAAAATTTTACATGATATTTTTCTCTTTTCATGTAAGTCATGGAAAAGTGTAAATGTGATTTAAGATATATTCAGTAAAATGTATGGTTTATGTCGATTTTCTTTCTATGGAATATGTTTCAACACATTGAGACCAATTCTGCAATTAATGCACAATTATAGATATTATAAGTTTAATTATATTAAATGATAAAATACCATGTAATTTAAAAAACAAATATTTAATGAAAAATAAAAATTAAGCTATATGTAAAAGCTATTTTATATTATTTAGAATAATAGTGTATTATTATCTGCAAAAAGGTGATGCCATAAGCCGCTATTCGCCCTTTAAAATCGTACATTGTTAATTATTCACTTGTCATATGTGAGGAATTAATAAAAATAATTAATAATCAATCTATATAAAATGTTTTTTCGTTCTACGAAAATCGGTGATCTCGAATTTCATAGTAAATAATTTTAATTTTCATTTTAGCTTCGCTATAAACATATTCTTGCATTAACAGAAACTGTTTAAAAAAAGTAGAAAACTCATTAATTTAAATAATTTTCAAATTCACTATAATTTAAATTGTAGTAACATTTCTATGATTATTTAAAAGTTACATTTTGAATTATGAAGCATATTCTTTGTCTGGAATAACAAAATGTATAAATAAATATCACTTTCATACATTTTTTTTTAATATGTCATTGTGACTCTTGGTCTGTTATATTTACGGTTCTCATAAGATAAATCTCATACATAAGAAGTGTGACAAAATGCATATTCTTTAACATAAATCTTTAAAAAAATAAAATGAAATTTGATATCTCGAAACGACAGGTACAAAAATCGTATTATAAATTCCATTATACAATTTGTGCACATGTTCTATACTATGATAAAAATTGCTTGTTTTCTAGAATGCGGATGTCTAATCTATCCCATTCTTCATATCATTTGAATCCAAAAGTTTTTATGATTGAAATTTCTGTACGTTACATGTAGACAGTATAATTTTTTTTAAATATTGATCAAATGAAATGTTGATGAAATATTTTCAAGCACATAGCTTTTTGGTATATTTTAAGGCATACATGCACGGGTATTTTATTTTTTTTTAGAAAAATTTGACATGATATTTTTCCTAGTTTTATGTATGTCATAAAAAATTGTTTATGTGATTTAACATAGGTTCAATGGGAGATTTGATTTAAGTCGATTTTTTGCCTATGCAATTTGTTTCAACACATCGAAACTATATCTACTTGTTAATAGATAATTACACATATTATAAGATTAATTAGTTATATTAAATGATAAAACATCATACAATTTCAGAAACAAATATTATAAAATTATCATTACTTTTGTTATGAAAGCTATATTATATTATTTTGAATAATAGTTTATTACTGGCTACAAAACCTGATGTCAAAAAATGCTTATTGGTCCACTAAAACCATATTTTGTTAATTATTCACTAGTCATACATGAATAATTATGATGAATATTTTTAATAATTAGTATGTGTTAAAATGTTTTTAAAGTTATTAACGTTCTACGAATATCGTTGATATCGGTTAAGTTTCATAAAAAATAACTTTTATTTTCATTTCAGCTTCGCTATAAACATTTTCATCTATCTTTAACAGAAACTGTTTAAAAATAAATTGTAGAAAACACATTAAGGAGGGTTTTTACGCTTTCTGAAATTTTGCAGACTAGAAACTCTTTCAGCAGTATTTTCTCATAGGAAATCTTTACAAGGGCCATAACTAAGTGGGTGCTATGGGCGGATTAGCCCCCTAAAATATTTTGACCCCCCCCGGACGAAATAGCAAGGTCGCTAAATCAATTTCTGTTCTGGAAATTCAAATGAAATTCTGTTGAAAAATCTAATTTAGCATTGATATCTTTCACAGTTTTGCAGAATTACTAAATTTTATCTAAAATAAGTATTAAAACATTCGCTCATCCTTTTTGCACATATGAAGTTAACATGATGTTTAATTTTGCACAAGTTACATACTCAAAATTTTCATCATCATCTACTTTTCTTAGCATAAAATGAAATTATTATATAATTTAATAAGAAACTTACTATTTACATTGTGAATATGCACTAATTTACTTTCTGCATGAAAGAAAGAGAAAACAATTATATGCTCCCCCTACTAACCTCTACATTCTCTTGAGCCCCCCCCCCCCTTATTGTTCACTTAAAACTACGTCCCTGATCTCTACTTAAGAGAAGAATAAAATTTGACCGTTTAACTTAGATTTCCCTTTCTATATAAAAATACTGTTAACTTTACTGGGAAAATGCTACATAGAGGTCTGCACGGGCCGGAATTTCCAGGCCCGTAGGAAATTTATTTCGGCCCGGCCCATTGTAAAGCTCAAAAGTTCGGCCCGGGCCGTTTAATTTTTTATATTTTAGGCCCGGCCCATACAGAAATCAGTGAAAACAGGCCCGGCCCATTTTGGCCCGTTACAATTTCTACAATTTCTTAAAAAAAAATCAGATTTTTATCATATAATTAAGATTTCTTTAAAGAATACTGCATACATATATATGGAATGATTTTATAGTATATTTTACAGGAAATACACATTAACAACATTAATGATTACTTAGATTCTTAGGCTTTCAACATTCGAATAAAGATTCATTAAAAATTTATTATGGCTTAGAATAAAAAAAAAAGAAAGAAAGCTAAAAACATCGTTACTTTTGAAGATGTTTGGTAAAGAGTGATTTATAAAAATATTTCCATATCATTTTATTAAATATTTTAAATCCAAATTCATTCTTAAATTGAAAGAAGCTCCTTTCTGATACATTTCTAAATTCACTTTTTTCTCAGAAATGCATAAGATTAGCAGGTATCTTTATTCAAAAACTACATAATCGAGTGGCGTTATCCATTTTTTGATATAAGCAATTTAAGAATACTGCAAGCAAATAATATTCTGTCATAATTAGCGATTTGAATAGAATTTCCGGATAGCATGGGAAGGGAGAAAAACCTGTAATCGTTTGAGAAACTATTACATCTCAACAAGGTCATACAAGTATTTTATTTGCCAAAAATAAAAAAAGGTATTCGATTCCAAATCCCTTCAATAGTTAATCTTATCACTTTTGTACTTTTACAATTTAAAATTAATCAGAAAATGTGTCAAACTTTCGCATTATTGAGAAATTAATTTAAAAACCATCAAGAAGTATATATCCGAAGATAAAGCTAACATAAGTTCTTTATCGCTGTTAATAATTTTACAAATCATGTTTTCTGCCCTACAGATCTTGAAAACAATTAAGTCTAGTTCCGTCCGGCCAGTCTATATGCAGAAAAATAATGCAAGCTTGATCTCGGACTGGCATGAGTCAGCTAAAAAAATATTAAAACGAGTTGTACACAATGAAATTCTCCGATGCTGATCTCTACACTGTACATTTTTATATTGATGCTGTCAAACTAGTATGGCTCGTGACGCACTATTATACTTATTTTCGTTAAAACCATTGAAAATAGCTCATATTTTCAAAACGGGCCGGTAGTACCCGAAATTTTTTTTAATTGGCCCGGCCCGTTTATGTTGTTTGTCGGCCAGGCCCGCGGGCCGGGCCGGGTACGGGCCACTGGCCAGGCCCGGGCCCGTACAGACCTCTAATGCTACAGCCGTATAAACCATGTTAACTTAAGTAATTATCAAATCCACTATACTTTTAATGGAGGTAATATTTCTATGGTTATTTAAATGTTAGTTTTTGAATTATAAAATACAACATTTGACATGAATAACGAAATGTATAAATGAATGTCGTTTTCTGCATAAAATATTTTTCTTTTTAAAAAAAGATATTCTCATATTTTATTTGTTATATTTGTCCTCATACTCTTATCTGATATATACGAAATTTTTTAAAAATGCATGTTCTTTAAAATGAATCTTTAAAATTATACTATGAAATTTGATGTCTCGAAACGACAGGTACAAAAATCGTATTATGAACTCCATTACACAATCTGTACATATGTTCTAGACTATGATAAGAATGATTTGTTTTGTAGAATCCGATATGTCTAAGCTTTTAGTTACTTCATGTCATTTGAAACCCAAAACTTTTTATGATTGAAATTTATGTATATTACATGTATTCGAGTATTGATCAAATGAATTGAGGATAAAAATAAAACTTAGAAAACACATTAACTTAAGGAATTCTCAAATCTACTATAATTTAAATATAAATAACATTTCTATGATCATTTAAATATTACATTATGAATTATGAAACATAATATTTGTCAGGAATAACAAAATGTATAAATTAATGTCACTTTCATATATAAAATATTTTCGTTTTAAAACATAATTCTCACTCCTTGTCTTTTATATTTACGATGCTCATAACATTATCTCAGGTATTGCAAGTATGACAAAATGTATGTTCTTTAAAATAAATCTTTAAAATTATAATATGAAATTTGATGTCTTGAAACGACAGGTACAAAAATCATATTATGAATTCAACTACACAAAATGTGCACATGTTCTAGCCTATGATAAGAATGATTTGTTTTCTTGGATGCGAATGTCTGGGATTTCAGATACTTCATATTATTTGAAATCCAAAACTTTTTAAGACTGAAATTTCTGTTCACAACATGTAGATAGTGTAATTTTCTTTCAGTATTTATAAAATGAAATGTGGATGCAATATTTACAAGCATAATGCCATTAATATATTTTGAAGGTATTTCATTTTGTTTTAAGAAATCTTCTAAATGATAATAATTCTATTTTTATGCATGTCATATGAAGCGAAAATGTAATTTTTTATAGGTTTAGAAAAAAATATAATTTACGTTAAATTTTGGATTATGTAATAAGCATAAAGTACGTAAAGGATTGTCTCATTTTCAGTGATATGAAAAACCCTTTCGGGTCTGGGGTACTATTAAAAGCACACGTATTCTAAGTGAGTATTATTTTGTTTTTACAAATAATTTTCTTACTGTTTACATGTAGTACAGTTGAAATATATGTCTATGCCTTTACTATATGACTCCAATAATCTTTACATTTTAGTAATAATAATAATAATAATAAGTAGTTGCTTAATTCTCTTTGATCCTTAGCGATTCTATTGTTTTAAACATATATTTCTCTATGTGACAGTTATTTGAAGAATCGAAGACTTAACGTCACAAAACATTTATTTCACAAAACAAAACAAACACACACAAAACATACCACGATTACAGATGAGATTTTAGACATACATGGGAAGCATTCACCTTGGATAAGGTGTAGAACATTTTACATGTCAACGGTGCGACATGTTTTCAGTCGGGCTAACTCAGATCTCACTGGGGGGTAAGAAAAAATGTTCCGTGCAAGGAACCAATGAAAACAGCGCCCTCTGGGCTCTGGAAAGAATAGTGAAGGGGGGGAGGTATGTTACATCTATTTAAATTTAAAATAAAGATTCCATTTATGAAAGAATTATGTGTAATAAAGGGAAAAAGTATTAGAAAGTTGTAATATCAGTTGATTCTTACTGTAATATAATATTTTTACATTTAATAATTATTTACATTTAAGTATTTATAAAAATCTCCAAAACACTCTTCCTTAGCATATTGTCATATGAATGTGAACTTAATAGTACGCGAAACAACAACATTCGTTATGTTTCAGACGATAAATGTTTCGTTAATCTCTAATTCTCTATCTGAATAGATAATTATTAACGAAAAAAATATTTTTTCATTATTATTGAATTAATCAATATTGAATTAAATAAATTTATTATTATTAATGATACACATCAAAACATAAATGATGTCATAATAAGAAAGGTATAGCCATAAGGTATCATTTTTATATGTAGAAAATAACTAAGTAATTGTTAAGACAAAATAATACTCGAAATAAACCATGAATTATATACATATAAAATCCCTCCGTGTATAACGATTCCGGGGTTAACCCATCCACGAGAAAAAATACTTATTGTGACGAATGACAAATTCCATTGTGAAAAGTTATCTCCGATTTTAAAGGCTATCAGTTTTTTGTCCAATGCAAACGTTCCAGAGTCGTAATGGAGCGCTCTCATTTGTCAGATTTACAGTTTGAGCTGTAAATGACGTCACTACATTTTACTGTGCTTTGAAATCTTTTCCCTATTTCAAACACAATATTCACATTGTTAAAAATTTGACTCATTTGCTGCAGCATCACTCCACTGCTTTTATAGAAAACGATTACTTTGCTGTGTTATGGAGCATTATCATTGGTCATAAAAGAGACATTCTGTAAAAGCTGTGGAGTGACGCTGCAGTAAATGAGTCAAATTTTTAGCAGTACACTGTTAAAAATTTGACCCCTTTTGCTGCATCATCACTCCCCAGCTTTTATGGAATACACTGTAAGTAACACACACAAAGTAAACGTTTTCTATAAAAGCGTTGGAGTGATGCTGCAGCAACTGTTAAAAATTTGACCTATTTGCTGCAGCATCACTCCACTGCTTTTATATAAAGCGGTTATTTTTACTGTGATATGGAGCATTCTCATTGGTCATAAAAGAGATATTCTATAAAAGCTGTGGAATGACACTGCAACAAATGCGTCAAAATTTTAACAGTGTAATACGGTAAAGTAATCATTTTCTATAAAAGTTGTGTAATGACGATACAGCAAAACAGTCAAATTTCTAACAGTGTTTAATAAAAATTTTGTATTTAAGAAAAGCGAAGGTGCGTTTTAAATACAATATTGTTAGAATTTTTATATTCGTGTTGCTTTATTTTTTTATTTTATTTATTTTATTTTATTTTTTATTTTTTTACAGCCGTGAATGACTTCATTTGTCGCATAACGAATCACGATTGTTTGCTCTTTATTGTTGACATTTGTTTTCGAGCTTATAAAGTATTTTCTTTTAAGTATTAGCTAATGGTATAAAATAGTTAATTCACAAATGTTTTAAAATAGCATTATTAGTACATGTTTTGCATTATTAATGTATGTTAATTTGCATGTTTTTTGTGAAATAATTACTGTAATTTGGTGAGCGAAATTCATTAGCGGCATATTATCTTAGCGGCCAATCTTTTACCCATTCAATTAATAATTTGGCTAACCTTTCATAATCGTCTGGAAATGGTCAAAATGGGAAATTTTTTTATGCATTTTGGATATTTTTATTATTTTCTCTCAGTATTTTAAAATATTTTTTGGCTGTAGTTTCACAATGTATTCTTTTATAATTGATATTTTACCTTACTTTATTCTTTTAAAATTTATTCATTTACCATTTGTTCATTATAATCCCTCCCCATCCACCAGATAGTTTTGTTATAGTTTTAAATGCAGATTTCTATTGATTTTTTTTTTAGATTTTTCTCTCATGTTCAATCTTTGTATTTTTCAAAATTGTTTGAGCCTAAAGTGGCTATGACTGACCAAAGTTGTTGTAATGTTTTATCATCCTTTCAAAAATAGAAACACTTAATTTTGACGGGCTATCTTCTACTTATTAATAGTACACCATGAAGATTTCATTTGTTCGAAAGTTTATTAATATTTTACTCAACTCAAAATTAATTACTCATATCTGGTTTTAAACAGTTTATTCTCATGAGTAAACTCAACTCAGGTTCTTTCGAACATTAATAATTTCACAAAACACAACTCCAATAAAAACCGTAACATTTTTTCACATATCTCATTAAAAAACATTCTAATCAAACTCAAAAACAAAAAGAATATTGTTTCACACAGCTTAGGTAAAAGCTGAAGAAATAAAACAGATAATGTATTTATCAGAAAAAATCGTTTGCACAGTAAACTTTTTACATTTTGAAATAATTAGGTATATCTTGGTTGCTAGGTGACAAAGTCAGTAGAAAATTAAATAGCCTTTTATCAAACATACCTCCCCTCTTGAAACCTCTGAGGGGGGTTTCAAAGTAAAACACTGCAATTACAACCATTGTAAAAAAATATAAAGAACAATACAATTAAATACAATATAAATGAGTCACAGTTAAGTTAAATTTAAGCAAATATTTAAACAATTTTACATAATACATAATAAATAAAGAAATTTCACAATAATGTACACTTTCTTATAAAAACTGAATTACTTTTCAAGAGGTAATACAGCAATTTTGGATACTGCTCTTTTATATATTCCATTTGGGGTTTTTATATTTACAACTCTTATTCTATTATCATTACCAAAAAATACTTCTACAATTCTCCCTAATAACCATTTAGACACTGGAAGATCATCTTCCTTTATTACAACCATATCTCCTATTTTGAGGTTGTTTTTTGATATCATCCACTTATGCCTTTGTTGCAATGTACTTAAATAACTATTTTTCCACTTTTTCCAGATGGTCTGAACCATTTTAGTGGTCTTTTGCCATAAGTTTAGTCTATTATCTTCAATATTACTCAGGTCAGATTCAGCAATGGCATTAAGTGGGTGACCAATAAGAAAATGTCCCGGGGTCAAGACCTCCAAGTCATCAATATCTGTACTCAAGGGAGTAAGCGGGCGCGAATTTAAGATACCTTCAATTTGGACAATTATAGTTAACATTTCTTCATAAGTTAATTTAGAGTTGCCCACAACACGTTTAAAGTGATACTTGAAGGACTTGACTCCCGATTCCCATAAACCTCCAAAATTTGGAGCTTTAGGGGGAATAAATTCCCAAGCAATAACTTCAGATATCAAGTAATTAGTAAGGTTCTGGTCTGGTTTGTTTACCAATTCATGCAATCTTTTAAGCTCTACATTAGTCTTCACAAAATTGCCTGCATTATCACTGAAAATTTTTCGAGGTTTGCCTCGTCTGGCAAAAAACCTCTGTAATGTGGCAATAAAAGCCTCAGACGTTAAATCAGTAACTAATTCCAAATGCACTGCCTTTGTTACCATACAAATAAAAATACAAACATAAACTTTATGATAAATACCTTTACGTTGACCTCTATATCTAATCAAAAATGGACCACAGAAATCAGTTCCTGTGCAATTAAAAACAAAGTCTACATTTATTCTTTCTTTTGGGAGCTCGCCCATAATTTGCTCTAACAATTTAGGTTTGGCCCTAAAGCATGTAATACATTTATGTACAATTTTTCTACAAATAGCCCTACCGTTTAAAGGCCAAAATTCTCTTCGAACACAATAAAGTAAATTTTGTGGTCCTATATGTAGATATTTTTTGTGATAAAACTCGATAATTAATTCTGTTAATTTGTGTTTAGAGGGCAGTACAATTGGATGTTTTTGGGCATAATTTACCGTGCTATTTTGGAGACGACCTCCAACTCTGATTAAATTATTTTTATCCAAGAAAGGATTTAATGAAAGTAATCTACTATTTTTTGGTAACTCCTTACCCTTAGATAACAATGTGAATTCAGAACTGAACTCTTTTTCTTGAACATATTTTATGATAAACTGCTCAGCCTTCTTCAATTCAGCAGATGTTAGCTTACCTGAATACCTTTCTTTTGGCTTCTTGACATTCTGAATGAACCTGAAAACATAGCTAAGAATTCTTATTAATTTAGCATAATTATTACTCAATTGCAAAAAATAGTCAATAAAAAATGAACAGTCTGATATTAAAAGTGAAGTCTCTGAAAAAGTCTTTTTAAGTTCACTTCTGTATAGATCCTTATCATTTTGCTCAAGTTCGACAGTATTTAAAGAAGGTTCAGTTTGTTGTGTTAGGAATAGTGGACCCTTCCACCATAAGTTACTCTGGAGAAGTTTGTCTGGATCTACACCTCGTGACACAAAATCAGTAGGATTATCAGAAGAAGCCACATGTCCCCAATGACTGATATCAGAAAGATTCTGAATCGTAGCCACACGTGATGACACAAAGGTTTTTAAGTCACACGGCTGTTTTCGAATCCAACATAATACAATAGTACTATCTGAATAATAGTAAACATATTCTTTAGGAACTTTTAAGGTTTTGGCAACCTTATTCATCAATTTGGCTAATAAAACTGCACCACAGAGCTCCAAGCGAGGAATAGTGATTGTTTTGATTGGTGCAACTCGACTTTTACTGCAAAGCAACTGAGAAATTTGCTCTCCTGAAGAATTTGAAGACACAGCATACAATGCCACACCGTAGGCTTTCTCCGAAGCATCTGAAAAGCCACAAATTTTAATTTGCACTGGATTATTTGTAAAAATGTATCTAACAGCACTTATATTATTGATGGCTCTTAATGATTCTAAAAACTGCAACCAATCATCAAGCTCAGCTGTAGGGAGATTTTCATCCCAATCAATTTGCAGTCTCCACAGTCTTTGTAGGAAAATTTTTGCTTTCGTCACAACTAGTCCAAGTAGACACAAGGGGTCGAAAATGCGAGCAATATTTGACAGCACACTTCTTTTAGTTACCTTGGTTTGCTCACTGAATGATACACTAAAAGTAAAAGTATCATCATTGGCATTCCAGCAAAGTCCTAGTGCCTTAGTTTCACTCATATTTTCAAAAGTGTAATTCTCATTTTTAAAGGCTGACTCCATTAATTCTGGATGGTTACTAAACCATTTATGTAAGTTCATGCCACACGTATTTAATAGTTGAATAAGCTCAATTTGCAGTCTCTTAGCCGATTTTAGGTCAGCTGCTCCAGTCAGGACATCGTCCATGTAAAAGTCTGATTGTACCCCACCAGAAGCATACGGAAATTGAGATTCACCATCTATACCAAGCTGTTTAAGGCAGCGCATGGCTAAATAAGGGGTACTAGTTGTGCCATATGTGACTGTACATAGTCTGTAATATTTCATCTCACCATTTACAGAATCTTTCCAAACTATGCGCTGTAAATCACGTTGACTTTTATCGATAAGTATCATGCGATACATCATTTTTACATCTGCTGTAAATGCATAGCGGTGTGTACGAAATCTAAGTATTATGCTAAACAAATCATCTTGAATGACACCTCCATTCAGCTGTATGGAATTTAGGGATTCTCCTGATGAAGTTGCATGTGAACCATTAAAGACAACTCTCAATTTTGTAGAACTTTTATCTGGGCGATAAACAGCATGATGAGGTAGATAATTCGCATGTATTGGCTCATCTGTTTTCTCTACTTCCTCCATATGGCCTAACTCTCTATACTCTGCCATAAATGCGCAATATAACTCTAAAAGATTTGGATTTTTGACTAGCCTATTCCAAAGTGAATTTAATCTATTTTCCGCAAATTGCTTTGATTCTCCCAAAGAACTAGGATCTTTTTTCAACGGCATTTGTACTATGAATTTGCCCGTTATATCTCTCTGATGTGTGTTTATAAAGTGGGTGTCGCATGCTAATTCTTCTGTATTTCTCAATGGTGTACTTTCTTCTACTCTTTCAATTTCCCAAAATTTTTTCATTTCGAAATTTAAATCTGTTTCAGTAATTAACCCACAATGTATTTGTTCCTGATCGTTACAATCGTAAACACTCCCACTTACTATGCAACCGAACACCGTATTTTGCAGTATTAATTTAGAATTTGGTAGCTTCATACGACCCACCTTTATCAATTCTAGAAATACTTCAGCTCCTAGCAAAAGATCTATTTTCCCTGGTCTATTAAATTCAGGATCAGTAAGAATAATAGACTCTGAGATTCCTAGCTCTGAAATATTAATATATTTCGAGGGCATAATTTGCGAAATCCTTGGTATGATAAGAAAATCTAACTCCCGACTATAATCTCCCGAATTATTACTGATCAAGGCAGTAGTTTTATTTTTTACCGCTACAGAGGAACCACTTAAACACGATACCGAAATATTACTTTTTTCTTTTCGAATTCCTAATCTTTCAACTAACTGCAATGTTGAAAAATTGCTCATTGAACCATTGTCCAATAAAGCACGCACCGGAACTTTATTTCCGAATTTATCTCTCATATAAACAATAGCAGTGGAAAGAAGAACTGTTTTAACAATATTCGATCTCACATTTGAAGTACCAGTGAAATTTTGAATTTGGTTATTTAACTCAAATGGTATGGCGTCAACATTTAATGTTGGTTTACTTTCATTCGTTGACAATGCATTTGGCACCTCCTTATCACTATAATTTTTTGTGTTTCCCACCGCATTGGAATTTCTCTCACGCCTATCAAAACAAAGAAGTATATTATGGCGTTTATGGCATTTTGAACATGAGAATGTTGAGTTACATTTTTTGACGCAGTGGAATTCTGAAAGACAGTTAAAGCACATATAGTTTTTTTTAACAAATTCTACTCTTTCCTGTACATTAAATTTTTGAAATTTGGGACATTTAAAAACACTGTGATTTTCCTGGTTACATACAACACATTTGCGCATATTTTTCTCATTTATACTCGCAACCATGGATGTTACCTTTGAAAAGCTATGCTTTGTTTGGCTTTCGTTTTGAAAATTTCGCTTTGTATTTACTTGTTTGGACGCACTTAGTGTACGCGCGTGGTCTCTCAAGAATTCTAGCAATTCAGTTAAACTCGGTAAATTATCCCGCTTAAGATGTCTTTCCCACCACATTTTTGTATTTACATCTAATTTTTGAGCCAAAATATAAGCAAACATAGTAGTAGAAAACCCCTCAACTTTTTGTTCTAAAATCTCTAACGACCTAATACATTTATTTGTTATATCTATTAGATTTAATAATGCTGCTGGGGACTCATTCTGAATAACAGGAATATTTAAAAAACGTTTTAAATGCGCGTAAACTTGTTCTCTCGAATTTGAAAACCGTTCTTCCAAAAGCGACCATGCAACTTCATAATTAGAATCCACGATTGAAATAGATTGAATTATACGAAAGGCATCTCCTCTCAATGAAGACTTCAAATATTGTAATTTCATTGCCCCTGACAAATTAGAATTTTCATGTACAGTAGCCTTAAATATATCTTTGAAAGAAAGCCACTCATGCAAATTACCCGTTAATACAGGAAGAGTTAACTTTGGCAATTTAATCTTATTATCAGCCTTTGTGGCGTTTTCTAAATTAACAGTTTGCACTTTCATTTTTGATAACTTTTTTGTAAGTTCAAATTCCATTATTTCTAAAATTTCATTAATTTCTTCGTTTTCCTTAATAAAATCCTCAATTTCATCTTCTTTACTTATCTTATAAATAGACTCAAATAACTCAGAAAAGTTTTTCTCTAATTTATTCCGTTTCTCCTTTATGAGAATTAATTCATTTAATTCTAGCTCAGAATTCGATAATTTTTCTTTTAATTTTGTCAAGTTTGTTTTGAAAATTTTCCTTTTTCCTTTTAATTCTTTCATACTCATTTTTAACGAATAAAAATTAAATGGGTGCACTTACCCCTCTTGGCTCTTTAAAAGGTGAGTTCTAACATCGAAGAAATAGCAAAACAGCACAAAATATTCACCAGTTATCCTTCAATCATTGACGTAGAACAACTCGCTGATTTTTCTCCGTAGAGACGGACCATATGAAGAATTCAATTTGTTCGAAAAATTTATTAATTTCTTACTAAACTCAGAATTAATTACTCATATCTGGTTTTAAACAGTTTATTCTCATGAGTAAACTCAACTCAGGTTCTTTCGAACATTAATAATTTCACAAAACGCAACTCCAATAAAAACCGTAACATTTTTTCACATATCTCATTAAAAAACATTCTAATCAAACTCAAAAACAAAAAGAATATTGTTTCACACAGCTTAGGTAAAAGCTGAAGAAATAAAACAGATAATGTATTTATCACAAAAAATCGTTTGCACAGAAAACTTTTTACATTTTGAAATAATTAGGTATATCTTGGTTGCTAGGTGACAAAGTCAGTAGAAAATTAAACAGCCTTTTATCAAACACACCAGACCCGAAAGGATTAGTAAATCATAGTAAATGAGAAAATATCATGCAGTTATCTATAGTTTTCAGTTTATAGCATCTGATTATGTAAAATAGAGTTTTAAAAATACAGAAAGAATTGATTAAGTTTTTGGATCTCCAGTCATTTAATAAAACTTTCAGTACTGAAAAACTAATTTATAGCTTTTAAAGAATTTTATGGCGATTGACTTAATTTACCAAGATTTATAAATGATAATAATCTAAAATCTGCCATTTCATGCCTTCCAACATTTAAAACAGTTTTTGAGAAAACATTTCCGAAAGCACCAATCATCAACAAACATTTCGACCTCTTCGATTTTTTATGACCCTGTATTTCATTCAAATTTCAATTAAAAGACATATTTTAACTGGAAATGAAACGCTTAATCCAACGCTGTAAATTGTTAGTTAATATAATTATCATTTTTCGGTTATAAGGATGCTTCTTTTACGCAATTCGGTACTACTTGATTTTATTTTCATATTTTATATTATGCATATCCATAATGAGTAAGTGTTACGGTGGCCCCCAACGACTAGTTATCAATGTTTCTGTTTTTCACTTTTTTTAAATATTTTAAAGAGTAATACTCAACAAAGTTTTTGATTTCCCCCCGCCCTGAGTTCACATAAAATTTCATTTTTAACTAATATCAATCTAAAAATAACGATTAATTTAAATGAAATCTACAGGGTTTTTTTCAGTAAAAAATTTATATCAGAAAAAATTGTGGCAACTTCGTCAAAATTTTAAAAGAAAATGACATTTGAAAATATCTACCCCATATTATCCTATAGAATGTTTGGCCAAAAAATTTCTTAGAAAATCTTAGGCATTGTATTCATGAACGAATCGCTTGATACAATGAATCATGATAGAGAGTTAGACATCCATATTAAGTAATTGAACTTCCTAATTATGAATATTAATTATTAATAGATGTATTAATATATAATTAAATTATTGTATAATTTACACAATTTATTATAATTATTATTTATATAATTATGTATTTTTTGTTTTTGTGCCATACATATTTTAATTTAAATTGGTAAGTTCTTCTCCACAAATAAAATACAAATAGAACACAATGGGCAGTTAACAGTTATTTATTAATAAATGGCTTCTATTTCTTTAAAACAGCTTTTACAGTCTTCTTTTAGTAAGTTCCCTCAATCGATATCTACTTTCACAGCGGAATCTGATTTATTTCTTGTTTTTGTTTAGTTACGCCTCAGAACATCAAAGTAAAAAGGACCATTATTCTACTTCTCCGATTCGCATTGAAAGCAATCGAATGTCTAAACACGAACAAGTGTATTTTCGGAACACATTTTTCTTTGTTCTCTTCTAAATGGAGGTTGAAGCTCAGTAATTTATAAATACTGATCCATGCGGTTTCTGTTCCGAAAAGCGATTTTTTTAGACAATTGTTTGTTGTTTAGCTTTAAATTTATAAATCATTTGAAACACATTTATATTTTTAATGTAATGTTATGACTTAAAACAATTTATATTAGATTAACTTATAACACAATTATTCAATCGGTAATTAATTATATCAGTTGTAATTTTTTCAAGTGGGTGAAAAAAGTTCAAGCCACACTGTAAAAAATATGAGATGTTTCTGAATATATAAAAATGCACTGTAATCAAAAACGAAAATATACAGTAACCTCTTCTAACTCACCTAAGGTTTCTAAAACGGTTCTTTTACTTTTAAAAATCCCAGAAAGCTATTTGTCTTCGAAATTTAAAGAAAAATTTATAAAAAGTAATTTTTATTAGCTGCCCGTCCATTTCGGAAACGTTCCTAAATAGCTTTTACAGTTCAATAATCACTTTTCTCAAATCAAAATATCGCTTTTTCGGATGCTACCAATTCATATGAAAATATTTTGATATTCAGAGAGCACGTTTAATAGACAAACATACAATATTAAAAGTATTAACATTAATATGAAAATTGGCATTATTTTGCTACAATTGCATGCCCAAAATCAGCTATGCAACTGAAAATGTTTACTTGAGAATTGATATAATCCTAAAAAGTGATATTTGGATTTGAGAAAAGTGATTATTGTACTGTAAAAGCTACTTATAAACGTTTCCGAAATGGAAGGGCAGCTAATAAAAATTAATTTTTATAACTTCTTATTTAAATTTCGAAAACAAATAACTTTCTGGGATTTTTAGAGGTAAAGGAACGTTTTTTAAAACCTTAGGTGAGTTAAAAGAGGTCACTGTATATTTTCGTTTTTGACTACAGTACATTTTTACATATTCAGAAACATCTGACATTTTTTACAGTGCACGATTTGAATTACGGATATATTGGCTGAAGCGGCCAATGCTCTTCCAACTGAGTCATCTAGGACGAATACTGGAGGACTATTTCACCCAAGTAACCTTAACGATCACGCAATCTGGTCTGATACTTTGGATCAGCTCAACAGAATAAATCGAAGGGTCAATACGTAAAACTGCGAAAAACGCTGCTTACGAAGTTATATTATATTAATTTACAACAAGATTACTCAATAAGTAAATTAATTATATCAGTTGTAAATTTTTCATATGGGTGTAAAAATGTCCGGGCCAGGATTCGAAACAGGGATCTATTGGCTGAAGCTGTCAATGTTTTTCCAGCTGAGCCATCTAGGACGAATACTAGAAGACTATTTCACCCAAGTAACGTTAACGATCAAATAATCTGGTCTGATTCTTTGGATCAGCGCCCCACCAGTGGCCGCGAGGTTCTGACCTCCAAACTGGTAGACGGTAGGTGCTGGGTTCGAACCCAATCGCGACCGTCGGCCTAACCGTTCGGAGTTTTCCGTGGTTTTCTTCGAACCTTGTGTAAATACGGGTTAGGGTCCCTTAGAAAGACCCCCACGGAGGGCAACCCACCCCATAGGGCCTATATCCCATAGCGTAGATAATCGGCCCACAAAAATACACCATACACCTTTGGATCAGCTCAACAGAATAAATCGAAGGTTAATACACTGAACTGTAGAAAACGCTGCATACGAATTATATATTATATTAACGTATAACAAGATAATAAATCATACTTCTATCATATTCGGAACAGAAAATATTGAATTTTATGGTTTGGTTTGTTTTTAAAATCTAGCTTTTAAGCAATGGTTGCTATGGAGACGATATGGTGGGTTTTTTCATCATTTCTCCTATTTAAATTCTTATAAGTCGAAAACCGTTAAAGATAAATAGTTTACAATATTCACTCTCATTGTTTCCGAATCTGGTATTCCGCAAGATCTCTTGTATGTTTTAAAAGTTTTTTTTTTTCAGTTTAAAAGGATCTGAAATCTATAAATAAAATAAAACAAAATTGCAATTAATTATTTTATATTTAATTCCTATGTTCCTAATTAAACTAGTCAGATGTGGTAATCCCAAAACTTTCTTCCATCTTTGCATGTTAATACTTCTTGAAAAATGCAGAATATGGATTTCACCGATTAGGCAGTTTAAATCAAAATCTATTTTCAGCAACAACTGATGCAACTACTAACTGAATCTCACGTTTGAAGAAAATCAGTAAACTAGTTTTTGAGATAGAGCTTGCAAAATCTTAGATAAAAATCTGAATAACCGCGCCACATGTTAGGTGATGTAAACCAAAAGCTAATCAGGATAACTTTTTATCAGGTACTAACTGAATCTGAAGTTTGATGAAAATCCATGCATTTGTTCTTGAAATACATTTATTGCGGAATCGTGAAAAATGTAGCATAGCAGCGTAATTTGTAGCGAGAATTACAGTAAAAACTTAACAACACTAATCTATTTCACGGACTGACTCTGAGGTTTTAGAAAATTTTGTGCATTAAACAGGGTGCGTAGTCTGGAAGGACCTTGTAAGGACCTTTTACCAGAATTTTTATAATATAATATTTGTTTTATTTGACGAAAAAGAAATCCCTTTTCAGATGTAACGACCAGTACTTTAAAGAATTTCTGATACTAAAAGAATTAAAATTCTCTGAATTTCTTGATCACTACGCACTAGGGTGGAGCGAAAAAAATTTTTTTTTGAAAATCAAAAACGGGTAGGTGCCAAAAGTTGCCTTTATACTAGTACATCAACTGCGTGAAATTTTACCACTGAGAAAAAATGGCTTGAGTCTGCGCTTTTGCTCCAAAAATCGAAATTTTGGGTAAAATTTGTCATTTTTTGACATTTTTTCAAAAAAATTAAAAAATTCCTACAGAGCTGGTTAGTATTTAAAAGTGTTGCTTAGACCTTTATATTTATCTGCTTAACATGTTTAAACTGTAAAACAATATCTGTAGTCTGTATAATTGGAGCAAATCTGACAATTTTTTGTGAAAAATCAGCGTTAACCTGTCTATTTGAGCATACAACGAAATGTTCTTTTAAATGCATTTCTTACCTAGCTGCTTTCAAAACTACTGTGTATTTAACTCATAGAGGTAGTTGCATTATCCCACCCGTCTCAACCACCCAATCATCTAGGCCCAGTGTTTTATTTATGTATTGAATTGCTATTTTTTCCCGAAGACGAGTTTTCTATATATCAAAGTAATTTATCTCTTCTTTGTATTCACTGACTTTGGATGATTTGGATCATGCTGGTGTGAACTGCTGCACGTATATTTTTATACCATGTAAATATAACAGAAGAGAAGCTGAGTAATGTATTGGGTATTTTCTTAATTGAACCTATTCAGCAGTCTATTATCTTCATTAAAATTTCATGCAATTAGTACATTATGATTGGAAGTTCTGTTATCACAGCATTCTTTCAATCAATTACATTTTATATGCAATGATTTGCCTAAAAATTTCTAGTATGTCATCATTTATTGAGCCTATTGCATTGAATATATGCTGAGAAGCTAGCTGTTTAATATTATGACGATCGTCACAGAGGATTGCAAACAAAATTTGCGTGTATAACAACAATATTTCTAAAGAAGTTTTAGTGTGCTTTATATCGTTTCCTGTATTGTTCCGTAGTCTAGTAATTTTTAATAAGATTTTAGATCTATTATTTAGGTGTGTAGTACATTTGGTATAAAACATCCCGCGGTATAAACTTGGATTATACATTTTGTGAATAAACATATAGACGTTTATTGCCAATCTGTGCTTATATAAAGCGGGAAATTTTATTGACATTATGAGCTGTCTTTTGTGCGAGATGTTTTTTAAATTCCTATTCCCCATTCTTTCTGAGAAATAGCTTTTCTTATGAATTAGCTTTGCAATCTCCGACAGAAATTTCTCGTCTGTTCTGAGTATCTTTTTCTCAATTTGAGAAAATAATTTTTCAAAATTATTCTCTATTTCATAAAAAAAAATTGCAATAGGAAGTGAATAGTACGTAGACAAAGATTTTCCTTATTGATCCAATGAATCCATGTAACTTAGAACGTTTTATATCGACTTCTCTAATGATTGACACAGAGGAAATTCACTGGAGTTGAAGTAGTGAATGATTCAATATTATACACAATTCTAACCTTACTCCATGCAAAATGGTTCACAGTGACAAATAAAATTCTCCTAATTTTAAATGAGCACTTATAGTCGATTAGAATCCGTACATTCCCTCATAAAGTACTATGCATTATAAGTTTATGCCCAGGACATTTCACCATCAAATGTTGTCATAAAAAGCACTCATAAAAAGGGGATCTAAAAGTTAATAGGAAATTACCTGGGTACGAAAACACTTAGAAAATGGCATAAAACTAATGCAAAAAAAAGTTATTTACAACAGCGGTTACTTTACACATGGAGAACAAATTTTCATTGCAACTCTCGCTGACGATTACCATCACATTAAACAGCTCGCTTCTCAACATATAAAAAATGCAAAAGTAGAATAAATGATGGCATACTTATAGTTGAAATATCTGATATCCTCTTTGAAACAAATCATTACGTAAAAAGATGCAATTGACTGAAAAAAAGTTGTGGTAACAGAACTTCCAATCACTATTCATAAACTGAATGTAAGTTTGATAAATATAATAGATGGCCGAATAGATCCCTTTAATAATATTCCCGTGCATTACTCTGCTTGTCATATTTTTTGTATAAACTGTAAAAATATACATGATGATAGTTACAGTAGCGTGTGGATGCAAAGAACAGACGAACAAGGTGGAAGCATCGAAAACATGTTTTTTTTTTATAAAGAAAATCACAAATCAATGTATAAATAAAACACTGTACTAAGATGATCGAATAGTTGGGCCGGGGTGTATAGGAAATATAGCCACTTCCACGACGCATGTCCAAGGTAGTTTTGGAAACAAGAGCTGTATTAAAAACAACAATTCGTTGTATGACCCAATAGAGTGGTAATGCTGTTTTCTTACTAAAAGTTGTCTGTTTTGCTCCAGCTATAGGGAATAAACATACTGTTTTATAGTTTAAATATGTTAAGCAGATAAATATAAAGGTCTAAGCAACACTTTTAAATACTAACCAGCTCTGTAGGAATTTTTTAATTTTTTTGAAAAAATGTCAAAAAATGACAAATTTTACCCAAAATTTCAATTTTTGGAGCAAAAGCGCAGACTCAAGCCATTTTTTTTCAGCGGTAAAATTTCACGCAGTTGATGTACTAGTATAAAGGCAACTTTTGGCACCTACCCGTTTTTGATTTTCAAAAAAAAATTTTTTTCGCTCCACCCTACTACGCACCCTGTTAAATCTTCAGATAAAGCTATAATGCACCATGGCAGCGCGACCTGTGGAGCAATTTGCACTAAAACATGATCAGCACCATGTTATATCAAGTACTAACCAAATCAAAAGATTTATAAAAATCCATGCACTAGTTCTTGAGATATGGCTATTGTGGAAATTGTAAATAATGCAGCAGAGTAGCGCCTGTTGAGTTGAGTGATATACACTAAAAACTAATCAGATCTAGATTATATCAAGATCTTACAAAAAATGTAGTTTTATGGAATTCCGTACATTAATTCTTGTGATAGAGCTAATACAATAATCACGAATAATGCACCATGGCAGTGCCATCTGTGGGGCGATTTGCACCAAAACGTAACCAGCACCATGTTAAATCAGGTACTTACTAATCCTAAAGTTTTATAAAAATCTATGAATTACTTCTTGAGATATGGCAATTGGAAATTTTTTGAATAATGCAACATGGAAGCGTCACCTGTTGAGGGATATACACCAAAATTTATTCAGGTCTAGTTTATATCAAGGCCTAACAGAATCTAAAGTTTTGAGACATTCCGTTCATTGGTTCTTGAGATAGAGCGCCCACAACTTTTTTCGCACATACAGACAAACAGACTGATACACCCACAGACGGACCTTCTGTAAAAACAAATATTTCGGGTTTGCTGATCCCTAAAACTTCTAAATTCAGCGAAAACCAGATTTCGAATATTTTCATGAATCCTATAGTTTCTTCTTATAAAGATAACAGAAAGTAAAAATCTGGCAAATACGGTAATATTGTTCGCTCTTTCTTTGCCATTTATACCGTGTTTAGTTGTTTTATTCATAATTATTTGAATCAATTTAATTTTCAATTAAAAATTTATGTTTGCCATTTCCTTAAATAGTAAATCATTTTTTCAAAGTACTTAGAGAGATGGTTACCTCTAAATACCTACCGTAACAAGTCTATAATTGTGATACGACAGAATATTTTTCGATAAAAAGCAAAATGATAGATATAACAAAATAAGAATAAAACATTTGTAGACTAAAAATAATGAATATGTTAACACTGTTGATACATTAACACTGATAATTCCACGAAAAAATTACACATTGTCCATACAAAGTAAGATTTAAAAACAAAAAATTAGAAAATACTACTTGTACATTTTTTTGTATTCAAATCCAGCGTTGTTTTGCAACATGGAATTAATCTATGGAATTATTTGCAGTCTCCTCTAGTGACGAGAATTTAAACTAATTTTTTGATGGTGCCGTACAAAACGACACTGAATATTTATATGAAAACCAAATGTCTTTCCGACCCACAGATATTTTTTCCATAGCGTTTTATTTTCACACCGAATTTTTTAAAGACCCCGTATATTTTTATTCCTTCGATAGAAAAAATAGAGTAATTTGAAATAACTCAAATATATTTAGAATATTTACTATTACAGCGTTTCTCAGCGATAAATAAATAGAATGCTATATTCATCTTTACAAATAAAGGTAAGCTTAAAACTACACTACATGTAAAATACTTAAAAACATGACAAAAATATTTTAAAAAATGTGTTAAATTATTTTAATTCTCAACACTTTCAACTGTAAACACAGCCGTCGACAGAGAATATAAAAATACAAATAATAACACCTTAATTTTCAAATGTCACGTAATTGGTGTCAAAAAGAATTGAAAGTGGAAGTTATTTTTTCGATCCGGAAAACATTAGGCAAATAATATGTATATATTGGGGAAAGGTAGAATATTATATTAAGTTTCTTTAAGTAAATTGGTCAAATTCTTGGTATGGTGTAGGATAAAATGTCATTGCAAACAATGTTCACTTTAATAATAATTTCTATTGAATTTTTTTTCGATTAATCTATTTCTATTTTTATTGAATTATATTTCGATTATTTTCTATAAGTTTACAACATTTCTTTTTAAATAGTTCTGTAGAATTCGATATCGTGTAGCTCTATTATTCTTCAATAGTTTAACCTCTTCAGTCCCTGAGTACCCAAATGGGTACATCAGTTTTGCCCCATTTTATTAATGATACTCAAATATAAATGAAATTTCGATATAAGAATAATATGTTTCGAATTCTAAGATTCGAGCTAATGAAAATAAAACTAAAATCTCGTTCTGAAGTCAAACGAGAGAAGAAATAATTCAGTAATAATTAAAAATACTGTAATAATCGCCAGTAGCGAAGAGGTTAAGCCTCACTTACTGGATAAGCAATGCAATTTAGAGGCTAAATATTAGCAAAAAATAAAAATGCTATATTTCAATTTTTTCTTCTGTATACATATTTCCTCTCATACTTTTTCACTAAATTTAATCAGAACACATCCTCTTAATTTAAATAAATTATATAAATAAATATCTATATATAACCATTTATTTAATTAGTCTTAGTTTGTGACATTTAAATATTACAAATCACATTAAGTTCTCGTAAAAAAATGTTTCTATTTCCAAGAAAATTCTTATCCTCTGTTTTAATTAAACATCTTCTTTCAATTAAATGTTCTTGTCGATAATTAAAAGAACTTTTTTGTCGCTTCTGTGAAAAAAGCATTTGGGTTTAAAAAATGCATTTCAATTGTTTTTGCTGTTAAGAAAAATACTATGAAAGGCAAAAAAGTGCTTTTTTTAGAAAAGAAAAGAAAATTTAAGATAATGAAATGCATTGTAATCCATAAATATTTAAGAAAAGATATAAAAATCTTGAAATTAACTTTCAAGTGTTTTTATTATGTCACATAACTCATTTATTTCAAAGATTGCGAAAATTACACATCTTAATTTAAATACCATTACATAAACTAATTAAAGAGCTTGAATAATTAAATTAAAGGAATATTGAAATAAACATTTTGTATTTGTATAAATAATTCGGAAAGACTAAAATATCTCAACCAATGTTGTTTTTATATGTATGCAATAAAGTTAATTGCTTTATATGTTTTAATTGTAATTGAAAAATTTATTAAGAAACAAAGTAGTACATTTTTTATGAAGAACTGGGATAAATACGATAAATACAAATCATGTTTTAAAAATTCATTACTGATAATGTGTCTTTTTGTAGTACACAACCAAGGTAAATGCCTAAAACCAGTAATGTTGTATATCGAATATCACGTAATTGTTGTCAAAAAGAAGTGAAAATGAAAGTCAATTTTTAGATCCGGAAAACATTGCTAGAAAAATATTATAGTTATTGAGGAAAGTGGAATATTAGTTGTATTATGTTTCTCTAAGTAAACGGATAAAATTCTAGGTATGTTGTTGGATAAAACGTCGTTACAAAAGATGTTCTTTTTAGTAATAATTTCTATTGAAATTTTTAAGCTATTGCATAGTTTTTATCGCGGGCATTGAGCGCGGCGACCGAATCCAAAAATTCCGTAACGAGAAATATCCTAACACATCCGTAACGAAAAAACCTAACACTCGGCTACCGTCGTTTCACTTCGGCAGACTTCGACATGGTATCCTTCGGTAGACTTCGGCAGACATTGACGCGGTATTTTTCAGATATTTAGAGGATATCAAGTCTCAAACTTATGTATCTTATTTCAGTTACTATAAATATATAGTTTCAATAATAAAAATTCCTGATAGAATGTGTATAGAAAAGAATCGTCTTAAGATAAAACAAGATAGGATAATGTAGCTTTTGGTGAGTGGAGACCCGCCCAATGGTGAGGATCGAAAAATTTAAATGAATATAACTCGCGATCTAATTTTCGTAGCGCGGCCAAATTTTGTTTGGTAATTTATTATGAGACAGTGTTAATTTTTGGTGACAGGAGACCCCCACGGTGAGGGTCGAAAAGTTGAAATGCTTATAACTCGCGGTCTAATTTTCGTAGCACGGCCAAATTTTGTTTGGTCATTTATTATGAGACAGTGTTGATTTTTTGGTGAAAGGTGACCCATCCCCCATGGTGAGGGTCGAAAATTTTAAAATGCTTATAACTCGCGATCTAATTTTCGTAGTGCGGCCAAATTTTGCTTGGTAATTTATTATGAGACAGTGTTAAATTTTGGAGACAGGAGATCCCCACGGTGAGGGTCGAAAACGTTAAAATGCTTATAACTCGCGGTCTAATTTTCGTATCACGGCCAAAATTTGTTTGGTAATTTATTATGAAACAGTGTTACGTTTGGTGACAGGAGACCCCCACGATGAGGGTCGAAAAAGTTAAAATGCTTATAACTCGCGGTCTAATTTTCGTATCACGGCCAAAATTTGTTTGATAATTTATTATGAGACAGTGTTAATTTTTGATGAAAGAAGACCCCCTCCCCATGCTGAGGGTCGAAAATTTTAAAATGCTTATAACTCACGATCTAATTTTCGTAGCGCGGCCAAATTTTGTTTGGTAATTTATTATGAGACTGTTAATTTTTGGTGACAGGAGACCCCCCACGGTGAGGGTCGAAAAATTTAAAATGCTTATAACTCACGATGTAATTTTCGTAGCGCTGCCAAATTTTGTTTGGTAATTTATTATGAGACAGTGTTAATATTTGGTGAAAGGAGATCCCCCCATGGTGAGGGTCGAAAATTTTAAAATGCTTATAAATCGCGATCTAATTTTCGTAGCGCGGCCAAATTTGTTTGGTAATTTACTATGAGACAGTGTTACGTTTGGTGACAGGAGACCCCCCCACGGTGAGGGTCAAAAATTTAAAATAATTATAACTCGCGATCTAATTTTCATAGCGCGGCCAAATTTTGTTTGGTAATTTATTATCAGACAGTGTTACTTTTGGTGACAGGAGATCCCCGATGGTGAGGGTCGAAAAATTTAAAATGCTTATAACTCGCGATCTAATTTTCGCAGTGCGGCCAAATTTTGTTTGGTATTTTATTATCAGACAATGTTAATTTTGGTGATAGGAGACCCCCCACGGTGAGAGTCGAAAAATTTAAAATGCTTAGAACTCGAGATCTAATTTTCGTAGCGCGGCCAAATTTTGTTTGGTAATTTATTATGAGACAGTCTTACTTTTGGAGACAGGAGGTCCGTCATGGTTAGGGTCGAAAAATTTAAAGTGCTTTTAACTCGCGATCTAATTTTCGTAGCGCGGCCAAATTTTGTTTGGTAATTTATTATGAGACTGTGTTAATATTTAGTGACAGGACATCCCCCATAGCAAGGGTCGAAAATTTTAAAATGCTTATAACTCGCGATCTAATTTTCGTAGTGCGGCCAAATTTTGTTTGGTAATTTACTATGATACAGTGTTACTTTCGGTGACAGGAGACCCCCCACGGTGAGGGTCGAAAAATTTAAAATGCTTATAACTCGCGATCTAATTTTCGTAGCGCGGCCAAATTTTGTTTGGTAATTTATTATGAGACAATGTTACTTTTGGTAACAGGAGATCCCCCATGGTGAGGGTCGAAAAATTTAAAATGCTTATAACTCGCGATCTAATTTTCGTAGTGCGGCCAAATTTTGTTTGGTAATTTATTATGAGACAGTGTTACTTTTGGTGACAGGAGACCCCCCACGGTGAGGGTCGAAAAATTTAAAATGCTTATAACTCACGATCTAATTTTCGTAGCGCAGCCAAATTTTGTTTGGTAATTTATTATGAGAGAGTGTTCATTTTTGATGACAGAACACCCCCCCCCCACGGTGAGGGTCGAAAAATTTAAAATGTTTATAACTCGCGAACAGTTATCGTAGCGCGGCCAAATTTTGTTTGGTAATTTATTATGAGACAGTGTTAATTTTTGGTGACAGGAGATCCTCCATGGTGAGGGTCGAAAAATTTAAAATGCCTATAACTCGCGATCTAAATTCCATAGTGCGGCCAAATTTTGTTTGGTAATTTATTAAAGTATTGCATAGCTTTTATCGTGGGCTTTGAGCGCGGCAAAAGAATCTAGAAATTCTGTAACGAGAAAAAAACGTAATACTCCGGCTAACGTCGCTTCAGTTTAGCAGACTTCGGCACGATATCCCTCCGTAGACTTCGGCAGACATTGACGCGGTATTTTTGAGATATTTTGAGAATATCAAGTCTTAAACTTATGTTTTTTTATTTCAGCTGCCATAAACATATAGTTTGAATGATAAAAATTCCAGATTAACCTACATGTATTGTAAGATAATAAAAATATTTTAAACGATATTAACTTCTCATTTGTTCAATACAAGAAAAAAAATTGTTATCTGTCATCACGCTCAAAATGTTTAACTCTAATTAATATCAAAGACAAAAAAAACTGCATAAATAAAAAATAAATAAATAATTATAATTGCATAAGTTGATAAAAAATGCTATGCAATATCTTCACCGCGGCAGTCCCCGAGTGCCACACGTATTTTTTTTCTATTAATTTATTTCTATTTTCAATGAATTGCATTTCTATTCTTATTTATAAGTTTGAAACATTTTTCTTTAAATAGTTCTGTAGAATTCGGTATCGTGTAGCTCTATTATTCTTCAAGTTTAAGCCTCACTTACTGGATAAGCAATGCAATTTAGAGGCTAAATACTAGCAAAAAATAAAAATGCTATATTTCAATTTTTTCTTCTTTATACATATTTACTGTCATACTTTTTCACTAAGTTTAATCAGAACACATCGTCTTAATTTATATAAATTATATGAATAAATATCTATATATAACCATTTATTTAATTAGTCTTAGTTTGTGACATTTAAATATTACAAATCACATAAAGTTCTCGTAAAAAATGTTTCTATTTCTAAGAAGATTACGAAATCACATGCAAATAAATAAATAAATAAAAGGAAAAAGCCCCATACTCTGTTTTAATTAAACATCTTCTTTTAATTAAATGTTCTTGTCGATAATTAAAAGAACTTTTTCGTCGCTTCTGTGAAAAAAGCATTTGGGTTTAAAAAATGCATTTCAATTGTTGTTGCTGTTAAGAAAAATACTATGAAAGTCAAAAAAGTGTTTTTTTTTTTTTTTTAGAAAAGAAAGTAAAATTAAAGATAATTAAATGCATTGTAATCCGTAAATATTTAAGAAAAGATATAAAAATCCTGAAATTAACTTTCAAGTATTTTATGTCACATAACTCATTTATTTCTAAGATTGCAAAAACTACACATCTTAATTTAAATTACTTTACATAAACTAATTAAAGAGCTCCATATATTTAATTAAACGGATATTCAATAAGCATTCTATATTTGTATAAATAATTCGGATGCATTAAAATATCTCATGTCGTTTTTATATGTGTGTAACGGAGTTAATTGCGTTATATGTTTTATTGTAGCTGAAAAATTCTGTTAATAATAAAGTAGTACATTTTTCATAAAGAACTAGAATAAATAAAATATAATCGTGTGCAAAAGTTTAAGACCACAAACAGCATTTTAATATTTGGTACTTCTAGGTTATCCCGTCGACCCAAAAATTATCGCCAAACTACAAGATTAATTGCCAATAATGGATGATCGTGAATGTCACATTCAATGACATTAAGTGCGATTCACGTGTTTAAAATGTCATTAAGTGATTTTTATTTGGACTTTTTATGAATATTTTTATTAATATTCTACTAATTATTTGTTTTTTCGCTATTTAATATAAAAATTATGTCAACATGTACAATTTTGTTATTAGTTTGGCGATCTGTATAATTTGGCGAAATTGGTCGACGGGATAACCTAGAAGTACCTAATATTTTAACTCAAAGCAACATTAACGGCGATTATTCCACAATTTTATTTCTCGATTGCGTCAGATTTGTTCTCCACGAGGCTAACGAAAAAGACAGGCTACTGCGGTGCATTCCAAGTATCTTTTCTTACAGACCGCCAGAATGACATAGAGCTCTAATCGTTCACACTCATCGGTGTACTCGAGCATCACGTGACTCCAGCGGTCTCTGAAAAAAGATACATAGAATGCACCGCGGTAGCCTGTCTTTCTCGTTAGCTTCGTGTTCTGGTATGAATAACCATTTCCGTCTTATTCCTCGCTAGCCGTTTTAGGGATTAAACCGTAGACGGTGTTGTTTTTTAATATTTGTAAAAAACCGTCACTTTTATTAGCAAAAAGGGCAAAAATATTTGCTCTGCATTAAGTGGACTTTTCTGAGCGTGAAAAAGCTAAGAAGGTACATGTGAACAAGACTGCTGTTTATCAAGCTGTCGGTAAATTTAATATTTCAGGAAAGTACACTGGTCTGAAGTGAAGCTATCGTCCAATAACATTATGATCACTATGATAATTATGATCATGTTATCCAAAGACGGGTAATGCGATCTCTAACAGTAAGAAGATTAAACATTCGTTTGATGCAAAGTGCAGGGACAGCATTTTGAGCACAATTCAAGAAGTGTGACCAAAGATGTTGATTTATTATCCTGATATTTTGATAGGTAGTCTTAAACTTTTACACACGACTGTAAATAAAAATCATTTTTGGAGAATTCACTACTGATAATGTATTTTTCTGTTGTACACAACCAATATTAGTGACGTAATCAAGGTGAGTGACGAAAATCAGTAATATTGTAAGGCTTTATTCTCCTTGATTCATAGCAGAAAGTTTTCGGTTTAGATAAATCAAACCACGCCAAACTCGATTCTTCCTCTTCCTCATATAAGGGGAATAGAGTTTGGCCGTGACCAAACACAGCTGAAACACTAGAATTACCGAGGTGGGTCATCCATGACCCAAGACGTGGTTTTTCGCCCGTATCACTGTTAGTTTTCAAAGTAATATTTTGAAACTTTTTGACTTTTCCTAAATATTCAATGTAATGCTTTAACACGAATTTAGTTCAAATCGAACAAAAACATTTTTGCCTACACTTCTGTATACCTAGAATTACCGCGCTTGGTCATCACTGACCCGAACGAAATAATTGCTTTTTCCTTTTATTTTTTTTTATTTCAACTGCTCATTTATCACTATATTTTTCCATAACAGAAGAATAACGCAAGGAGATATATCGCACTAGTTTTTCACAAGACAGGGAGGAAGAGGGGGGGGGGGGCGGTGACCATACCTGTCATTCACTTGCAAGGGAAATCTGTGAATATTTATATCATTCCTAGCTATTGGCAGAACAATGTAGAATGTTGTTATCTATATTTTATCGAAATAAGAAGATTATTTTCCTTATTATAAACAATGCAGGGAAAGAAAAAAAAAGAATTTTAGTGGTATTTCTGAATTACGCATTTACAGTCGAGGTGTTTCAATGGAGATATTTTGAAAGAGGAAATTTTAAGATTTGTAATGCTAAATTTCATAAAATAATTTTAGTGAAGAAATTACATCTGATAATGATGTCAATCTTGACATACATGACGAATGATATTTTTGCGAAAGTGCCTAGAAAATCTCGTTCTCCGAATCCAGCTCAAGTGACAGTAAGCTGAATAAAAATAGCTAAGTAAATGCTGTGAAGCAGGTCATGAAAAATCAATAAATTGTAAGTGTTTTGAAAAAATAAAGGAAATAATTTAAAAAGGCAAAAGTGATACAAAATATATTCTCCTTCAAAAAGACATTTAAGAAGTAAAAATGTTGACTGTATGAAAAATGGAGCAGCAATGTTCAATATCTTACTGTCCATGACCTATGCAAAATCTGGTGGTTCAAGGTCTAGTGGTCATAAAAGTTTAGGAAGGCCTTGGAAATAGAGCAGGTCCTATTATAAGCTAAAGAGTCCTCAATCTGAAATTAGACATAAATACGCTGCAAAAGAGCCTGATGGTATTTGTCCATGAATCAGCAAAATAGTTTCAAACAAATAACAACATTGCCTTCAAAAACAATACTAAGACGATGTAAATATTCTGTGTTTGAAACAGTTTAGTGTTTATAACTTATATCTGCATTATGTACATCCCCCACCCCACCCCAAAAAAAGGAAAGAGGAAAGAAACAGAAAAAAGAAACAAAAATCTCAGCATTTTGGTTGAAGTGATCGTATAAAAAATTCCATAACGCAAATAATAATAAAAAAATGAGTGAGATATAGATATTTAAATTAATGCCTTTTAGTATCCTATTAATAGTTAGAAACATTATTTTAAAATTTAAATCGCTAAATCAAATGTATATTTCTCCGAAAGCAAATATTCAAAAATAAGAAATTAAAGATCTTCTAAGTGATATTTATTCACCAAATATCATATTACGTAATTGTTCAGAAGTCGAATTGTATTTATCATTAATTTAAAATCATTGCATTAATCATTAATCGTTTTTGTATTTCTTTATCTCCCATACAAAACAAGAATAACAACCTAAAAGACCATGGGTCTATATTACCCACCTCGGTATTTCTAGGTGTACAAGGAACCTGGTAATTCTAGTGTTAAAAAAATTACCGGTATTTAGAGCATTTGGGCACCAACCTGGTTATGCCACTGACAATAACTATACGTAATTTTTAATTTAAAATTATAATTGATCTTAAATTCGTTTAAAACATTTTTAAAATTTTTGATATAGTGTAATTTTAAAATTTGCTTATTTTTGCATCTTTCTAGATATTCTGTTTACTTACAGACAATGCCTTCTTTTACATAATTTTTTGGTTGTCATATACACATTTCCGGATATAAAAATGTTTTAAACTTTAGTTGAATGACAAAAAAAAAAGAAAAAAAAATCCGATTCTAATATATGTAACAGATCTGCTACTATCGACTATTTTTTTGAAAGGTATTTCCAAATATAAAATATTAAAATAATTGAATGATATCAGTATATACAGAAAAATTTGTTTGTAAAGACCAAATATACATATATATATATATATACGCACATTCGAGCGTATTTTATAAAAATTCAGAAAAAATCAGTATCTATTTAATTCATGAAAATTTTGTGCAAATGTGGAAATTATTTATTAAAAAAATTGTATGCTATAGTGCATTACCACTATTCAGTGGATTAATTCTATTTCACACCAATTTTTCAAAACAAATCTATTTTATATAAGCTTTGCCAGAATTTGCAAGCGAAATGTATTACAAAACATATTTTTTTTTTATAAAATAATGGTGCGAAAAGTATAAAAAAAATCACTTATGGTAATCTTCATGCAACGCCCACTAATAGAAAACATTAAAATTAAAAAATTGCCTGTCAGCTCAAAGGCTGCCATACTGCAATGAAGGTACTTCTACACTGTAAAACATTTGTGTAACGTTACATCATAAAATGGGTGGCAGCTTTGCTGCCTCCAATTTTATGGGGTAATTTTTTTCACCTATATAATGGTGTAAAGTAAACATATATTACTGGTGTAACATTGCAATGTTAAACCGGTTATGCTGGTTAAAATACTAATTAAAATTGGATGAAGCAAGGTTACTCCATAAAATTGGAGGCAGCAAAGCTGCCATCCATCTTATAGTGTAACGTTACTCAAATGTTTTCAGTGTAAAGAAAAGAAGACTTATAGGATATTGTCTACCAATTTCAAGTGAAGTAACTGAGAAAGTTGTAACAAGATTATATGCTGTTTAATTTAAATTTTAAAGCAACAGTTTCGATTATAGCTGTGGTTAAACTTCCGTCATTAAATTTTAATGGAAAATTTCGTATTATTTAAGCGAATTAAAATGTAAAATTTGCCTCAAAACGTTAATTTAACATTTCCCGTATTAAAATACTGGTATTCGAAAAAACGAATATTCGGCAGCTCTACAAGTCATTTATAAATAACTAAGCATAACCTAATTTATATTTCCTCCTAAACATTCCATATTGAATATAATTACACGCGTCCGTTACCTTTCAACACCTTCGAATGACGCTTAATTCCGGAAAATCTATTACAATTCGAAATGACAATAGTACTACTATTAATCATCTGCTTCAATTCACAATGATAGAAACCTTTAATTAATTAGAGAAATGAACATTTAATCACTGCGTAATTACTGTTTGTACATTTATGAAACGTCGGTATGGAATTCGGTTATTCTATAAAATTTTTGACGAATCTTCACACAGATATAGTTACATTTTCCTGCTTTGATTTTCTATGCGAATAATGTTCACCATTTTACGTAATAATGAAATACTTCTTGAGTTGTACGGTTTTAAACCAGGAAAGAGCTGATTTTATTATACAAAATACATAATGACCAATCGATTCAAATTGTGAAATTTTGAATATAATTGTAAGAAAATAATTGAACAAATATTTAAAAAAATTAATGCAGAAAACCTTAATACTGTCGACTCTCGTTAATTCGAACTCGTCGGGACGACAAGAAATGTTAGAATTATGGTAAGTATGAAATGATAACATGCTTAATGTAGTGCTATGACAAAGGAATTAATCTTATATTGTTTTTTAAATTTATTATGTCAGTTATCATCAGAACATGACTTAATATTAAATTAGAATATATAAATACATAAACTAATTAAAATATTAGAAACAAGCACAATGGAAGACATTTTAAAAGCGTCATTGATGGAAAAACGGGGCATTTAGGAAGTGGATATCAAATGCATAAGATTATATGAATACTTGCTCGAAACAATTTTCACAAAAATCAAAGAAAGAAAGTTATTCAAATGATCTGAAATCCGTGAGAAAGAAAAGGATGAATGAAAAAGCGGAATTCTCGTGTGTTCGAATTAAACGATGTCAAGAGAAAATTAGTTCGAATTAATGAAAAAGTTTAACGCCATTCTGCCGTTGAAAATTTCGGAACTTCATGTTTAGTTCGAATTAAGCGAAGATTTGAATTATCCGATTTCGAATTAACGAGAGTCGACTGTATATTCAAGTTTGATCCGGCCGAAGATAATTAAATTTCTAAGTGTAATTTTGGATTTTGTAAAACTTATATGGAGTTATAATGTGTTATTTTAAATTTATTAAGTATTCAGAATGATTAACATTGAATAACACTTAAAATGATTGTTATGTTTATTTTCTTTCCTACTTATCAAACGTGTACCTGTGAAACTACGAATGTTTTTATGCAATAAATATTGCAGTATAAACCGAAAATGTGAACAGAATACAGTAGATTTGAAATTGCCGGCGGCCACAGCGTCAGTAACATTTCTTTTACAATAGTTATGTGCACGTGACGTCACGCACCCGAAAAGGATGTACTTGTCAATTTGTAGTTGGCAAAAATAATAATTCTTGAAGAGTTAGTAATTTATAATATATTATTTCCTGCATATAATACAATAAAATGAAATTTGTTATACTGACGTGAAAATTACATTTAGTTTAGAATTTTCTAATTAAGTTTAATTCGAATTTTTGCCAACCACAAGTTGAGCTGTCGCAAAAAACGCCAGTTAGTTTACAAACATGCACATTATCTATAGAGAAAAATCGTAATGCAAATAAACTTAAGGTAAACTGGGTACAAACTATCAATTTTCATATTTTTTATGCAATAAACATTGCAATAGAAGCCGAAAATGTGAACAGAACATATTAGATTCGATATTGTAAGCGGCGATAACGTCAATAACATTTCTTTTAGAATAGAAATAAAGCAAGAGGTAAGTAATTTTAAGGTAAACTCATTACAAACAACTAGTTTTTATATTTCTTTAGGCAATAAATTTTACAATATTAGATGAAAATGTGAACAGAACATGACAAATTTGAAATTGACAGTGGCGACAGCGCAGTAACATTTCTTTTAGAATAGAGAGATGTATCTTGACATAAATAAACTTAAGGTAAACATAGTACAAACAATCAGCTTTTACATATTTTGTGCAATAAATATTGCAGTATAACCCGAAAATGTGCACGGATCATATAGATTCAAAACTGCCAGCGGCGACAGCGTCAATGACATTTTTTTAGAATAGAGAGAAAGTAAAATATAAGTGATCTTAAAGTTATCTTAGTACAAATTACAAGTTTTGTTATTTTTAGGAATAAATGTTACAATATACGTCGAAAATGTGAACAGAACACGGCAGATTCGAAATTGACAGTGGAGACAGAGTCAATAAATTTTTTTAGAATAGAAAGAAATCTTAAGATAAATAAATTTAAGGCAATATCACTGTATTTCTATAACATTTAACTCTTTACAATCGAGTGTCGTCAAATAGCTGCCCAAACATTATGCACATGCTTCTTTTTCATATTCTATTCCACAGCTAAATTTAAAAAATAATATTTTTGCAAATATCTCTTCATTACGTATTTAAAGTAGATGTAAAAATCTTTCTTTTAGAAGAGAACTTCGATCTCATAGAGCCTTGTCCGCGAACTTATAGCATGTAAAATGACATTTTTGACACTCCGTTGGTTGAAGTTCTAAATCATCAAGATACAGGGACGTTATACAAAATATATCGAAATAGAGGACTTGAGCCGCTTTCATCGAAACCCTCAAGGCAACAGCAGCTCGTCGGGGGGGGGGGGGGGGGTGCATCAATTTTTTCGCACCACTAAAATTATACAACATTTTCAGTTTTTTTTTTTTTTTTTTTTTTTTTTTTTTTTTTAATCATCAAAATTTCTTGAATAAATACTATAAAACACTGTGTTAAATTCTAGTAGTGAGAAAAATCTGATGCACCACACCCTAATGAGTCTCTACTGCCTCAAAACGTGAGAGCAGGAGACATGACCACATCACTATTGGTCCGAGTTATCAATAGGGTGCGAAAACACAGCGAAAAAATTTGAAGAGCAACTTCCTTTTATTCAATGGTGTACTCGTAAAAAACAGAGGGTATATGCTGTAAGCAGAGGGTATACGCTCAAAGAAAGGGTGTACCCTAGAATACCCTGCACTGCATCCGTGCTTTTATTTCATTTGTGGAATATCTATCATTCTTTAAATGAATAATAACTATTTAAATTTTTTTGGTAAAAATTCGGATTCCTCTAAAAGAAAGTTGCTATTTTAAATTTTTCGGTGTCAATTCAAATACCTGTGAAAACTTGATCCATTCGTGATGATGTCACGACTTCTGTCCTCAGGCCTTGTGGATTTCGAGGACAGCAGTTGAGCTTGTTTGCATCAATTATTTGGAAATGCAATTAAGTTTGATCTATTTAAGACACTAATTCTTATAACAGTTCTGTGGGGCTATGCATATATAACATTATCATTTTAGGGGGAGAGAGGGGTCTGGCTCATTATATCGTAAGATATCTTTAGGGAGAGGGGGATTTGTCTTTTGATATCGATATTGTATTTGATCCAATCCAAATTTTCCCTTTCTATTTGTAACATGTTCTTTGGTTGAAAATAGTATGCTATCTTTTTTTTAGTTGGTTATATGTTTTTATGAAAATACAATATTATTATTAAAATCACTATATCATTATAAAATTTATTTAATTCTAAATTGTAGAATACAACAAATTTAGACCTTCCTATTCTTCTTTATATGTGTAGACATATATAATCACATTTCGGCAAATCATATGTGAAGTATATTTGAAGTGAAGCTTGTATTACTAATAAATAAAAGAGAAAGAAAAAGAATGCTGTCTAATTGTTGTGTTGATAAGAATTTCTATTTACCTCCCCCCCCCCATACACACACATACACACTCCTCTTTCGTTCGGGACAGTTACAACAAGACTTTATAAGTATTGAATTCATCATGCAACAAAAAGCTATTATAAAATACTTTTAAATAATAATTATTTCTTTAAGTGTTATTTGACATAAAACGATATTTTATTGACTCCTCTTGGTTTGAATCAATAAAGTACGAGAAAAATAAATGTAACCAATTTTGTATGTCACTTCAAACAATAGAAATAAATTTCTAAAAATAAAAAATATATATATATATGCTTTAATAACGATATCATTACCGGAGGCGGGGGAGGAATGATAACGTTTGATATCGAAAGGGGCAGTTTCAAAATTACCAAAAAGTTGATATCGTTATATCAGCACAGCCCCTTATATAATCTTTTTCAGGTTAAATAAAATATTAACGCAGGAATATTTATTAATGCTAATGAAAAATACAATGCTTGTGATGCATACTTAATCTATTGTTTCCTTTAATGCACAAAATCTGATTGTAAATAATTCACTTACGACGCAATGTCTGAGAATTATATTTACACAAATGCTATCAAATTATTCATAATTATGTAATGCCAATATAGCTTATCAGAAACACAATGTCGTAAGTCAATCTTAGAAACTTCATTAATTTTATCTTAGCTTAAAAAGTGCATTTAAGGATGTCCAATTTAAGGAAGGAATCCTTAAGATCCTACCTTTAACCTTCCTAGTACCATTGGGGTAGTTTATATCCCCAGTTATTTTCTATTTTGAAATTTTTAATGTTTTTTTAAACTAAAAAAAAAGAATAATTGTGCTTAATATACATAATTAAATAGACACCTCCTAAGAACAGTGTTGCCAGTGGGCTGCTTTTTAAAAATTTGTTGATCGGCACCACTTTTTTGAAACGGTAAATTACACTGATGAACAAATTTTAACAAATTTTCTGTTTCTCTATATACATTGAGAGTTTCTTATAGATTTCAAGCTGATGAAAAAGAATATGCTTGTAAAAATTTTCTATCCCTATCCAATTTTGAGAAATTTCATTTATACGTTTCAGAGTATGTAGGCATCGTATAGACATCACTCCGGCTCCTGGATCCGCCCATTTAGTTATGATGAATAAGACTCATCTTAAAGATTGACAAATAAAGGTAGACAAGGATTTCTCTTTTGTGTAAGGATTAAAAAAAGGGGTGAAAATATAAGTTATCCAAGGAAAAATCTTAACTACATTTTGCTACTTTATCATACTATTTGGCGACATTTTCTTTAAAGAGGTGTGAAGAATTTTCCGATAAAACAAAAATCACTCGAAGAAATTAATATATTTTGTGAACATTTAAATATTAAAAGTTTTACATGCAATTAAACAGAAAAAGTTTTCTTTATTTTTCTTTGTGAAAACTAAAACTTTAAATTTAGATACATTTCATCTATGCATAAAAACGAAATTGTAAAAAAACTATTATGCATGAGAAAACGAATTTATTGCAAACAAACAAATAATAATTATTATAATTATTATTATGATATTGGAATAGATGTCACGATGCTAAACAAATCCACTTTTTTTAAGCAGTTTATTCTTTACAAAATGGGCCGCGATTCGTATCTCTTCAAACAATGGAAATTTTAAAAATAATTGCTATAAACTAGGTCTAACTCAATCTGAGTATAAATTTAGAAATGCACATTTAACATCACTCATTAAGCTTTAAGAGGATTTAAATAATTTTCGTACAATCCAATATCGTATTGTTTAAAACAAAATTGTACTTGTCAAGTACTTTTATTTTAGAAAAATTTTCCCCCATGAAAAAAAAAAAAATATATATATATATATATATATATTATATACAGGGTGTCCGAAAATTCTGGAAACGGCCGAATAACTCGAGAAATACATATGAGATTGAAAAACGTAAATATACGTGTTAAATATTTTTAAATAAGCTACTCTGTGATACCAAATTTGACCTTCCAAATCGACCCCCTGGGGGTCAGAGGGGGTCCAACTTTGAAATCTTAAATTATAACCCCCATTTTTTATTGCAGATTCGGATTCTACGGACAAAAATACGTAACTTTTGTATTTGATGTTTATTTCAAATCTTCGTTTATCACGGTATAATCGAGCATATTAAATCGATACATATTCCCGCTTTTCCAACGGAATTTTCCCTAATCGAAACTGATTGGGCAGAATTTTTGACGTCAAATTCCTCGTCTTTTGCAGGAATAGCGTTTCCTGAAAATCACCCGTGGCGATTATTTCAATAGTGCTACACTGTTAAAAATTTGACCCATTTGCTGCAGCGTCACTCCACAGCTATTATAGAATATCTCTTTTGTGACCAATGAGAATGCTCCATAACACGTAAAGTAATCGTTTTCTATAAAAGTGTTTGAATGACGATGCAGCAAAAGGGTCAATTTTTTACAGTGTACTTTACTGTGTTATGGAACATTCTCATTGGTCATGAAAGAGATATTCTATAAAAGCTGTGGAGTGACGCTACAGCAAATGGATCAAATTTTTAACTGTGTAGCACTACCGAAATAATCGGCACGGGTGATTTTCATTTATTGGTGGGGTGATTTCATTTTCTATTATTGTAAAAGACGAGGAATTTGGTGTCATAAATTCTCCCCAATTAGTTTCGATCATGGAACTATTAAGAATGAGGAACTGACATAGCTTGAAAATAGTGAAGCTTCAACTGTAACCGCTTTCGCAGGGATTCATTACTACCGCTTCGAACTGTAACCAATAAAATTATGCAGAAAACTTCTCTTTATTTAAACGGCTCATTAACAGAAATATTCAATCAAAAAGAATGACAAAAACTAATATTCACTTTTACTGGTAAGAGTTTACTTCTGTGGCAAGAGATCCGCCACATTGTGACAACCAAAACTGTGTCAGTAAAAAGATTATAACACCTCGCCAAACTGACACCAGTTAAAAGAAATAGAATTTTGTTACCACATTTGTCAGAGAAATTTTTAATCAATAACGCTCGAAAATACGACGAAATTTTCTAGTTAAGTTTACTGGTGGGAGATTTCACAGGCGGTAATCATAAACTGTAAATCTGATAAAATGAAACAGCTGTCATCTTGTGACAACCAACTCAGTTACTTCACTCGCGACTGATAGACAATAGACTATATGTCTCCTCCTTTTTATTCATAACTCCATTGTTTCGATTAGGGAAAATCCCGTTGGAAAAGCCGAAATATATATCGATTTAATATGCTCAATTACACCGTGATAAACGAGGATTCGAAATAAACATCAAATACAAAAGTTACGTATTTTTGTCCGTAGAATCCGAATCTGCAATAAAAAATGGGGGTTATAATTTAAGATTTCAAAGTTGGACCCCCTCTGACCCCCAGGGGGTCGGTTACGAAGGTCAAATTTGGTATCACTGAGTAGCTTATTTAAAAATATTTAACACGTATATTTACTTTTTTCAATCTCATATGTATTTTTCGAGTTATTCGACCGTTTCCAGACTTTTCGGACACCCTGTATATGTATTAACTTTAAAAAGTACCAGTTAAATAAAGATGATAAACTACATTTAGTCTGAGATTTCTACGTAATTTTTAATGGAGTGAAATTACCCTCAATGTTAACGATAAAATTGAACAGGATTAAGAGTAAAATTAAAGGAAATGGTGTATAAATTAGTTTTTTTTTTCTTTTATTTTAGAACTTATGAAAATTTCCATCATATTATACTTTTAAATACAAAATTTCAAATAAAGATAAATTATTTTGTTGTAAATCCCAAAAATCTGTATAGATTATAATGAAATCTGAAAATTTTAATATCTCGGAGAAATTCGTGGAGAATTTTGTGGAATATGTTATTTACAGGGGAAAAAAATTAGAATTTTAACTCTTATACATGTTTGAAAAGTTTTAAAAATAAAAGGTTTAAATCATAACAAAATACTAAAATCCTTTCAATATTTTAGTGATTTTTTCTTATTTGATCTAAAAACAAAATCGCTAAATTCCCTTACATTTATGAAGTATAACGTTCATTCGTAAACGCATTTAATACTCACGATATTCTGAAAAATCAAATGACCTCCCAGGATATACCATGAAATTTGAGACAAATAAATTAAATATTTCCAGTCAAAATATGTGTAATTATATTTTTCAATTGTTATTGACTAATACTAATATAAGTGTCATTCAGTGGACAAAGAATATTTTAAATTCTGGAAATGCTTTTATAGCTTAAGAGAGTTTTTTTTTTCTTTTTTTACATGATTGAAACTGAATTTTTCAATAGAGAACCTATAATTTTGTGATAGCAATACTAATTTCAGGTTTCGTAAATATATTTTCAAAAATATTAAAAAATAACCGATTTTTTGGTATATATTTGATAGTTTAAAAGTAAGAAATTTATTAAACGTTATAAATATTTTCAGAGCTAATTTAAATAAAAAACTAAAAAAAAAATAAATAAATAAATAAATTTAGCATGAAAACTTAACAAAGCAATCTTCTAAGCGCCTTTTTTTTAAGCTTATGTAAGAAAGTTAGTTGAAAACTGTCACAATTTGCTTAAAAAAAAAAAAAAAAAAAAAAAAAAAAAAAAAAAAAACTTTAGGATTTAGTATGAAGTTTTAAGAAAACGTTACGTTTTACGTAACAAAATTTGAAATACAAATTGAAAAACATCAAAACAAAATGTATGCGTGTTTTTTTTTTCATTTTTTAATTTGTTGTGCTATTTCAATTGAACAAAACTAAAACCAGTAAAAATTATTTCCAATGAATATTTAAATAACTTATCTAATTAGACAGTTCATCTTTCAATACCTTTTCTAAGTAAATATTGCATCCCCACATTATTATTGATTCTACATTTAAGAATTCTGCTTCAGAAGTAAAACGTAACTTTTTTCTTTGTTGGTTGGGAGGGGTAAAAACCATTTCCGTAGCAAAAGCTTTTTATCTACAGAATGACACAATTAATAATGATTAAAAAAATTTACATTTGTTGTGATTAAAACTAAAAAAAGTATTAGACAGAATAGCTTGAATACAAATTAAATTGTATCAAAAATATCAAACTTCTTGATATTTTGAAAATAAAAGGTGGATATACATCATGATATATATTATGGTATATATATATATATATTGCAGCCAATACCCGGAGCCTGGCCAATTCTAGAAATGGCCGGCCAATACCCGAACTGGCCAAGCTTCCTGGCCAAAACCCGAAATACATGAAATGAATAGCGTATTTCGGGTTTTGGCCGGCCAATTCGCGAACTGGCCGGGAAACCTTGGCCAACACCCGAACTATGATGCATAGGTACCAATTTTTTTGTAATTAAGATAATGTAACATTAAAACGCACAGTAAAAAAGATTCCCATTGATTATATTGAAAGGAAATATTTTTGTGTACCTAACTAAATTAACCAAAAACAGTACACAATTCCCTTTTAATATCGAAATTAACTGATAAACCAAATAAGATGACAATTACAAGTTAACCGGAACCTTTACTCGAGTTAGAGCACGGACAGGCTGACGGCTAGACTACTTGAATTCATAGACACTTTCAACTATGTTAGAAAAGATTAAGCCGAGTTCCTATATCTATTTCGCGAATTGGCCAATCGCATCTGGCCAGTTCGCGAATTGGCCAATTGCATCTAGCCAGTTCGCGAATTGGCCAGTCATTCTTTAACGTTACGGGTCAATTCGGGAATTGGCCGGCCAGTTCTAGAATTGGCCAATTTCAGGTTTTGGCCGCAACATATATACATATATATATATACCGAACCCTGTTAGATCGGGTGATATAATATAAAAGGTGGATATACATTATGGTATATATTATGGTATATATATATATATATATATATATATATATATATATATACACCGAACCCTGTTAGATCGGTCATTAAAAGATAAACTGGCTAATTCAGGACAGTCCAATGCGGCGCCCGAGGAGGCCATTGCGCCCTCTGAAATTTTTTTGGAACCCTTTTGAAAGTTTCCTATTACTAACACTTTAAGAATAAAATTCCAAATTAAGGGAAGCTTTATTAAAAATCTTTGTTATTTGCTTCAGAGGTATCTTCAAATTCTCTGTGAGTTTATTTTATGCCTCAAAAACGAAAAATGACTTTAAAAAATTGATCCGGTGTAAATCTTTCTTCATTAATTTACAGTTATTCTTTACATATAAAAAAATATGTTAAAGAAATGGTGGCGATGGAAAATGGGAAAATTTAGCTACTCTAGCTGATGTTGTTACTTTGGCCCATTTCTATGCTACAATCAGGACCGTAGCTTGAAGTGAATAGTAGGGAGGGGGGGGGTCATATTTTTTTTTCTCTCTCTCTCTGATGCAGAAAGAGAAATAAAATAAACTTTTTCAAAAAAAAATATAACCGACTTCAATCAACGCTCTAAAAAGAGTTAAATAATTCTTTAAAATACCCTAATGATGAATTGTTATCTAATAATCACACATCAGATATCATGTACCGACAAAAAAATGCTTATAAGTTTAATACATAGAACTTAATATCCAGTAAACATGGTTTTTCCTTCTTGAATTCGGTTAAAAATATTCTTAATAGCATAATTAGTATTTAATTTGTAAAATATATATGTAAAAATTATAATACGGAAAATTATTCTACACACGTATGTCAGGAGTGGGGTTCGAACCCATTGTCACTTTCGAGAACCAGAGCTTAAAGCTAGCGCGTTAAACCGCGCGGCCATCCTGACTTCACTCAATTGTAGGAACTAATTCAACAGTTTTAATTACCGAAAAAACACTAATTTTAATAGTTTTTTCTTAATTATTAAAAAACTACTGAACCAATTTCTATGAAATGGAAGTGGTACCAATCCGAGAGTAAGCTCTTTAATTTAACACCAAAACCAAATTAATCGGCTGCATAGTTTCGGAGTAATCGGTGTACATACATAAAAAAAAAAATACATACGCGTCGAATTGATAACCTCCTCTCCTTTTTGAAGTCGGTTAATTAGTGCATATTTACACTGTAGATACTATGTTTCTTATTAAACTTTAGTAATAATTTCATTTTATGCTTAGAAAAGTACAGGATGGTGAAATTTTTGAGTGTAAAACTTGGGGCAAAATTAAACATCATGTTGTTTTCATGTGTACAAATAAGATGAGAGAGTGTTTAAACACTTATTTTAGGTACGATATAGTATTTCTGCAAAACTGTGAAAGGGTCTCAAAAATAAAGTAAATTTTGTAAAAAATTTCATTTGAATTTTCGGAACAGAAATTTATTTAGTGACCTTGGAATAGTTTCCAGGGGGAAAGCCCAAAATATTTTAGGTGGGGGGGGGGCTGAGCCGCCCATAGCGCCCCCTTAACTACGGGCCTGGCTACAATACGAAAGAAAGGATGCCATTTTCTCTTACAAACTTTTAAAATTTCAGGTTTTTTTCTCACCTGAAATTTTTCTCATTCTGTTTTTTAAAAAATATGTAAAATCATGCGGAATGATTTTCATCAATGAAAGCTTTTCCAGGTTATCTCTTTGGAATTATGCATTGTTTACTAATATGCTTGTCTTTGTTTCTGTACTTTTTGTAATGACATATTTGCGCCTCCCAAATAAAACAAATTGTATATTTGCGTCCTTAAAAAAAATAATAATAGTAATAATAATAATAATAATAATGTTTTTGATTTTATATTTTTCATATAGACTCTTTGATTAAAAATTCTTCCTCCTACTAAAAAAAAAAAAAAAAAAAAAAAAAAATTGAGCGCTTTTTTTTCCCATCCTCCTTCCCGCTGAAAAATGTGCAATTCGTGATTTACTATGATTTATCGGTGGTTGTTTTGATTTTTCTTTCCTTTTTTACTCGAAGCTTCGGAAACATTAAACCTTATGTCTTCTATTGCGATATGTATTTGGATGTAAGTATCACTACTAAATATTGTGGAATATTTTTGTTGCATGTTTTGAGACCTGTAAATAATGGTATCCTTCATTATTTTCCAAGAGTTGAAATGCGCCCCTGATTTGGGGAAGGTTGGACAACTTTGGTCTAATTTAAACAACCAGTTATTTATAGATTCATTAGAAATATCTTTTCTGGCTTTAGTTTCGTTTAATTTCACATTTAACTGCACAACAGATTAAAGAGTGAAAAAAGCAGAAAAGCTTATATCTATGTTAAAAAAGTTACTTATTTTATATTTAAAACATTTTTCTATAAAACGTGGTATTTTCTTAATAAACAATACTAAATCTTACAGTAAAAAAGAAAAAAACAAATTCTTTAAAAATTGTTTGAAAATGATCGAATTAGTTTCGTCATAAATAAGTTAGGAAAATATTCATACTTTTCTAGTATATTAGAACTACTCAACTCTGCATTGTATAGTTCTTACAGTCTTATTATTCTTTTAACAAAGACTTTTTTTGTATTACTAAAATTAATAATTAATATTTATTTATTGCGTAAAACCCTCTGTGTGTGTGTAATACTCATATTTCACCGATTAATTTTAATATTCAGACACTTTCATTTTCGGGAAGCTGTTTGTCGCCAGTTTTGCAATTTAAAGTATCTTCATATTTAATAGATGCAACCAAAACCGAAAACGTAAAAACGCACAGCATTATATAACAACTTCAGGTACCATATAAAAATAGCATTAAAATTAAAGGGAGGATTCTAAAAAGAGTGCTCCTGTACTTTTAACACTGGATTCGGTGATATATATGTCGATGAATATATATTTTGATGCATCATGATAAATATCCGATATTTATTTAAAAAATAAAATGAAGTTTGATATTTGTGATATTTTCATATATTTGATATTAATTTTCAATATATTGTGTATGATACTTTTTATATTTTCAAATAAAAAAAGTTGTAAAATATTCTTTTTTAACTATTGACTGTTTTACTCTGTAGACACAGAACTTTTGCTCTAACAGTAGCCTCTTAACTGCCTCCCCCTCTCGTTAAAAAAAATGAAATAAATAAATAAAGGTAAAATAATAATAATAATAATATATTTCTAGCTTTACATTTGACCTTGGATTTTTAAATGTACAACCAATAATGTTGCGGGACAATATTTAATTAGAATAGTCATTGGGAAAATAACTGTCTAACTTGCATAAGTTATTTACTGTTTCAGTATAATAAATTTTTATCGCCTTTCTCTGTTTTAACTATAATGTAGGTTGAGTAATAAAAAAATGGATAAGCTTGCTTTTGTTCCATCTATGGTTAGGAAAATGGAAAGCTGAAAAAGTTTCTTTTTATTTGTAAGTTATAAAAAAAATATCATCACTTATGGTATACTTAATGAATTAAACCTAATGTAGGATCATAATGAATACGTAAAGTGTAAAGTTACTTAGGAAACAACGGTAAATAAATGATAAGGTGAGAAAAAAGTCACTTAAGAAACAACGGTAAATACATGATAAGGTGAGAAAATTTAATTTGTTGCCAATAGGCAACATTATGCACTAAAGGGTTAAGATATATTACGGCAATGAAAACTAGTTTTTTTATAATCTATAACTTAACATAATTTATAACTTTTTCCATATGATTTTACTTAATTTTCTACTTCTCTATTAGTCGATTTATAAAGCATAAATAACTACAACGCATTGAAAAAGCATTTTTATCTATATCTAATTATGTGATTAAAAGATTTTCCGGTTTACGAAATTCATGTTTAATGAGACACTTAAAATTTTGATCTGAATCTCAAATCCGATCCAAATTCAAAATCTACCATTTTCATAAACACAAGATTTCTTTGCCAAAAAAAAATGTTGAAAATCGCCAATAAGGGTTACTAAGTTAGTTAGTTACCATAGAAGGGGTCTAAGTCTCAAGAGACATATTTAGACCAGTTTAAAAAGGGATTAGGGGACATAACAAAGCTTGTCAATAAACAATGGCGAGCCGGAGTGACCATCTCCTATTATAATTATATTATATTATTCTCCTACATGTGTTTGATTCACACAAACATGCTTTTTCCCTATTGCAAGATCGGCAAGAGACAAGAAACTGATGTCCCCCTAATAAATTTTATGTTAGCGATCTTGAACAGACAGCGCTAGCCGTCCCCACATTATTTGGCTTTAACGCAAATCTGTTTCAATTGAAATTTATCTTTCGGGAAGAGCGTACAGCTATTTCTTTTTTACTGTATAACTTTTTACTTAAATATTTATTATAATTATAAAATTTTCCTATAATATATGTGAAAAATGTCTAAAGGATGCTTTAATGAACCCGATTCTTGTTGCAATGTGTGCGGGGAACTAACTTTAAAAAAAGAACATCGATGCGCTTTCACGCTGATAATAAAGACTGCCTATCATATGTACTTTGGATGTAAAGTAGGTTAGCAAGATAAGAAATGGCCATCTCATTCTTGTTGTACACGATGTACTACAAACCTCCGGGCGTGGATGAAAGGGACAAGAATGAGCTTTGCTATACCCATGATATTGCGCGAGCCGAATTTCCATATAACTGACTGCTACTTTTGTGTTACAAAAAATAAAAGGATTCTCTCAAGAAGTAAACACAAAATAAAGTACCCGAACATAGATTTAACAATGCGATCAGTATTACATAATGATGATTTACCAATATGTAAACCTCCAGAGAATTTTACATATAACGATGTAGCAGTAGAAATGGAAATCGATGAAACTGAAACTTCCTCTACGTCTGATATAAACTATTTCCCTGGTATAAATGAAAAACCAGACCTAATTACTCAACAAGAATTAAATGATCTTGTGAGAGATTTAAATTTATCAAAGGAAAAACTCAGAATTACTTGGATCAAGATTGCAAGGTTGGAATCTCCTGAAAAACAATACAAATACACTGCTCAAAACAATTAAAGGATATTTGAAATTTTATATAAAATAAAGATATAAACGAAATTTTTTTTGCCGAAAATAGAAGAAGAGAATCACAAATGCAAATTTTTCTGGTTTTCAAACTGTGGAGTATGAAAATTTTGAGTTCGACGTCAAAAACGTCGCTTCAGCGGCAGCGAATGAAATTTGACTTTCAACTGGTTGAGAATGAAGACAAAGATGATCGGCATTCAGTGATTGCTTTGTTTCGATGAGTACGATGTCTCAGCGAAGTCATTTGACAGATTCAGAAGCTTGGAGAATTGTTGGTAGGTTAGAAGGGGGGCAAACTCAAGCCGAAGTAGCGCAAGCCATTGGAGTGTCACAAAGTGTCATTTCCAGGATCTGGAACCGTTTTTTGGAGAGTGGATGTGCAGGCCGAAGACCAGGAAAAGGTCGTAGACGGGCAACAACGTCTAATGAAGATCGGTATTTAGCGTTAACAGCTCGGAGACACCGAAACATGAACGCTACTCTTCTCCAAAAACACCTTCGCTCGGCTACAGGCACCACGATTTCAACTCAGACTGTCCGAAACCGGCTCCATGCTGTAGGTTTGTATGCTCGCCGACCGAGGTATGTGTTAGATTAACACCAAGGCATCGTCGCGACCGCAGGGAGTGGGCAACCAAGCATGTCAACTGGAGGAGAAATGAATGGAGCAATATTCTGTTTTCTGACGAGTCCCGTTTTTCTGTGCATCCGTGTAATAGGCGTATTTTCATCTGGAGGGACCGTGGCAGTAGGAATAATCCTCCGTTCGTGCACGAAAGTGTCAGATTTGGCGGTGGAGGAGTGTTGGTGTATGGTGGCATCTCCATTGACGAGCGCACTGACCTCATCGAGATCTGACTGGTCGCCGATATAGGGATGAGATCCTCAGACCTATTGTAGTCCCTTACGCTGCAGCAATCGGAGATAACTTCATTTTAATGGACGATAACTGCAGGCCACATCGTGCAAACCTGGTGGAGGATTTCCTTTTCGAGGATGGAATCGTTCGAATGGAATGGCCAGCGTGTTCTCCAGACATGAATTAAATCGAGCACGTTTGGGACGCTCTAGGAAGACGAGTTTCTGGCCGACAACAACCCCACAAACTCTCCAAGAACTGGAACGAGCTGTTCTGGAAGAGTGAGGCAGAATACCCCAACTCGTCATTAATAGCCTCATTGAGTCCATGCCTCAAAGGTGTTCAATGTTGCTGGCCACCCGTGGAAACCATACCCCCTACTGAAAAGGATTTTCTTTGAAGAAAACACCTTTTTTTATTATTTTTTTCTCATATGCACAAATTGTGTTTTTTTCCTTTTGTACACAAATGCGCAATAAAATGCATTCTTTTTCTGCCAAACATGTGTAATTTATTCTCATATAACCTACTATGTCTGTCGACCATGTATCAATCAGCTAAAAAGTTTCCCAGACACAAAATCTACCTAAAACTGCAATATCCTTTAATTGTTTTGAGCAGTGTATATCTATTTATCGAGATTGACATAAGAAATATTCGAATTTTTTTTCACGAAAAGGTGATTTATCCCATTGTAATGATATAAGATATTTAATGTATGCTTTAAATTGTTAATATAAACTCGGAACAATGGCGATTGTTCGTCGTTGGTTCGAAAATCAGCTTGAATGCTGTACTTCTTCATAATGGAAATGCCCTTCTTTCTGTTCCAATAGTATATTCTTGCATAATATTTGAGTCTTATGAAAATATGAAGATGTTGCTTCATGAAATTGATTACTCACGTCATGATTACTTACACTCCCGAAAATATGGGAGAGATTATTGTTGGAACCTTATTAGTAAAGCTAGTGATTTTGCCTATAAGAGAGCATCCGCAGATAAGACATTTATTGCTACATAAAGTATGAAATTTCTTATTAATATCATTTTTTTACAAAACTTTTTCTACATTTTTCTGAAACTTTATAAACAATGCATATTTTCAATGTATTAAATACTAATTTTAAGTTTTATAAGTATTTATTTGAAAATTTGTCATTACTAAAATACCAAATGATAAACTTCATAAAGTATATGTGTTGAATAAATACTACGAAATTCACATTTTCAAGATTTTGAATTTTTTAAAAATCTGTGGGTGATGGAAACTTTTTAATGGCATATTCTTTCACGGCACCACCTAAAATATAAAAGTCACCACATACATAGTATGAAACAGAAATCTTATTTATCAGTGTTGCCTTTTGTTTTCGCATCAATGAATAAGACACATTTTATCATTTGTAAAAAGTGGTGCCAATCAAGAATCTAAATTTTAAAAAAGTAGACCATCTGACAACACTGCCAAAGAATATGTTATCGATACTAATAAAAGTATACAATAAAATTAAATGTCTTGTTCAAATCGTGTAAAAATAAGAATCTGCAGAAAACATTAAAAGCTGGTGCTAGAAGGATTAAGATAGGTGTCAACGAAAATTAGACTTTAGTGGCCTATGTTGCATTCTAAATAAAGATGAGGCAGATGAAAATAGAGATAATGGATATCGATGTCACAAAGAACATCGTAATTATTGCTTATTGATAAATGAATTTCCTGTTGTCTCGACGAGGTAGTTTTAACACGGTAGAACATGCGCATACATAAGGTAGGAATGGTTTTTACTTTGTCTCCAATAAATGCCAGTAACAACTGTCTAGTGGCGTAGCTAGCGGAGACGAAGAGGGCGTTCCGCCAAGGGTGTCACCCTCTAAGGCGTGACATCCAATTTTTATTTGCGAAGCTATATATATAATTTTATAAGATTTCGGAAAGGAATTCTGAAATTAAATGAAATTTTTAGCGCACGATGCAATAGAGTTAGTTTTCTTTTCTTTAAGAATGTGAAATTTTATACAGAATGGCGTATCTAAATAAGACATGCACCAGGGAACAAAAACTTACCTATCGAACGAGTGGGTAGCAAAAGCAAATTTTATATGAAAGAATTTTCTTCTACATATAGATATCCTATTGACTTACGCGGAATATCGGTTGAATAATGAATCGCTCCTGTGGTTCTTTTTATGTGCGGGTAAACAAAAGTTAAGTAAGGAATGATATGGCCATTTGTTGTAATAACACAGAATTGTGATTGAAAAAATATGATGGATCGGAAGGGGAGATGGGTATAGATATCATTTACATGTGCCCCGGGTATCACCCATCCTAGCTACGTCACTGCAACTGCCACTTTATTTAGTCGAAGACAATTGTTACAAACGCATAAAATTAGTTAAAAAGTGATAGTTGTACAAACCTCGAGCACTCTGGGTCTATCAGGACCGGCGCGTGCCTTCCCAGATTAAACATAGCTAAAGGCAGATCAGTTTAAGAAATCTTAGATCTAATGTAGCTTTCATTAATTTACTTTTGGCGTATAATGTGCGGATCAAAGAATCATTTTTCTACCCAGAAAAAATTTAAAATAAAAAGTAACATTTTATATTACAATTTTTATTTGCATTCTATTACTAAATAAAATTTCTGTGTTGAAACAAGACTTTTTGATCCACGAATTATACGCCGGAGGTTACGGTAATATCTATTTATGTATACCAACTCGTTTTACTACTATAAAATGTTATTAGACTAATAAAACGAAAAAAAAAACAATCATACATCAATGACCGATTATGGAAAACGTCCCAACACATTATGGATAATATATTAAAATTTTATCGTTTAACAAGTTGGAATGTGTTGTCTTATTGAACCATTTGAAAATGTATTAACACATTCGAATACACAATTTCAGCAAATCCCATAAACAATCGTAAAATTGTCCGAGTTCTTTGGATAGTCCTGTGCATGGTATATAGATTTGTATCTATAAACTACGTGGATGCAAAAATTTTGTCAAGTTATTAAATTTATACAACAGATTAATTTAGATTACAACAGATTAATTAAATCAGTTAAAAATTCCCCTTCTGCAATTTTCGCTAATAAAGGACTATGGTATCATGAATTGTTTTGTGCATCCCTGTACACCGTGTATAGGATTTATAGACAACGGGTAATTTGCAAAACATAGTTAAAATTAAAAGCGCATACCGAAGTTAGAAATGCATTTCAGCAGCTAGTGCTCAGACAGCGTTCTAACTGATTTCCTTTGCAGATTCCTGGAAATGAACGATAAATCTATGAACGCCATATTTTTTAATAATCCTCTTATAGTGAAATTTAGTGACCTATATCGATTTCAATACATTTAAAATAGGTTAATATCTTTAAAATGTACTCCAAAAGAATTTCCCTAATGACCATAATGTAACGTAATTATTTTCAATGACTCTGTAAATGAAGTATTAATACTAAACATTTAATATTGAATACCAGACAAACCATATTAAATATCATTAACGTATAAAAATTGCATGAAAATAGCATATATTTGCGCATATTTGCCAACCTCTGGCCTTTTTTTAAACGAAAAATCTTACTTTCAACCTGACAATTTATAGAAATTATGTTTCTGTATTATGTCTTCAATATGGTAGTTAATCAAAGTATGGATAGTTTAATTACATAAATTAAATTTCTGGTATCACGAACCTTTTGTAGATTTTTTAAAAAAGCGGGAAGTAGGCTAGTATGATTTACGAGAGATAGAGCGTGGACAGGTTGATAGAAAAAACGTATTCGGAAACACATTTCAATTTTGTTATAAAATATTTAAAAGAAATAACGTAATATTTAGTGTTTAGTCAGAAAATTACGTCTTGCTCGACTATTATATTCCAATGGGTTTTTTTAAATAAATTAAATCGAATATTACAAACAGAAAATAAGAATTATATTTAAAAGTTAACAAATTAATAAACACACGTCTATACAGACACATGCCATGTGTTTTTCTGAAAAATCCATTTACGCCGCCATTTGTGAGGAACACACTAACAGAATTACTGTCATATATTTCATAACAATAAAGTGTTGGTATAAGTATATTTGTTAGGAATATATAATTAGAAATCATTCCTGCAACTTCTGTCTATTTCATTATTCTGGGAATTTAGGGCAAAAGTATATAGGGATAATCTACTACTGGAAGTAGTGCTGAAGAATGCAGTTAAGAAAATGTGTCTATGTGGACATGAACTAGAAAATAAATTTGAAAACAATGAAATCGATATATCTATTGATAATACAGAAATTCTGAAATTTGCATAAAATATTAAATACTTTCCTTGTTGCCCCAACAAGGAGACTTTAAAAGGAAGATTAAGCAATCTTAAAATAGGTCAACTAAATTAATTTTCACCATAAGTTCACTTTCACATTATTACAATGAATATTTACATACAACAACTAATTTTAATACTCTAAACTAACATTCAAAGGGTATTTTAAAAAATAATTCTTACATGAATTATATCAGGCTCTCAATAACTTTTTTGCACCACTATTTTAAAAGAATAATCTCATTGGATGGTGAGTAGTAGTAGATAGTAGTAGAGAGTAAAATTTTTTGCGGTCCCCCATTAAGTGTGCACTAGTTACATGACATAAATTGTGGAATATCTCAAAAATGGCTCATTTGCGACGGATAGTTCCTTGAGTTTTTTACTGCTCTCGATGAGATCTTTCCAACGATACCACTTTCGTCACAATCGGTGACTTACACTTTTTGCAGTTCTCTAGTTAGTAACCAAAACAGCTTGATTAATACATAAATGTATATTTGGTAAAAAGATTGTTATTACCTGTGATACCTACAATATCTTTATTTTTTCAGAAATAAATTTATACTTACTTTATGAAAAACCTTTAGTTCAGTCATATTATCGAGAATTACACATTAAAATACACACAAAACTGTATAAAGCTAAAAACAAATTTGCAATTCTGTCTTAAAATCTGAACTGAAAATTTTATTGTTTACTCGTGTGATAATATGCGGATTTTAAGACTGCGGATGTGAAGAAGTCTATTGTATAACATGAAAATATCTGTTTGGAAATACTGTTAGTCGAAGGATGACCATTGGCACCAATGACAGTGCTTCATTAAATACAAAATTGTACAGAATACAACGAACAGAAAATAAGAATATTATTTATATTTTAACCAATAAATAAAAGAATAATGAAATTTTCTTTCGAATTAAAACTACTTTGAGCTATTAAAAATAATTGATTTTTTTGGTAATTTATTGTATCTCTGTTTGGTGAAGCATTTCGAGCGGAAAAATAATTATGTTACAAGTTAATAATTTCGTAAGATTCTTGTTTATAAATATTTCAAAAGTTTAATAAGATTACTATTTATAATGTCGTTTACTTTGATCGCAGTTTTCAAAATTACCAAACAGTTAGTGATTAATTTTGATTAACCACTTCCCTGATTAGTCCGTACTTCATACGGGCAAAGTGTTTTTGCCAATCATGATTTGGCCGTACCACATACGGCCATGCATATGCTAACCGTGATTTATTATTAGTACCAGTAAATTTTTATTGTACATTTTGCATCTTTCAATACGAGCATTTTTCTGATTCGAAAAAGCAAAAATTTCTGTTTTAAAAACCCGGTGGTGTAAGATTAAAAATTCTGTAAAATACATTAAAAAATAGCCGTTTTTGAAAAATTTTATTCAAAAATATTGATACGTTAAGTGGTTAAGTTCATATATCTTTAATGTTTCTAAACTTATATATTTATTTTCGGGATTTTCCAATAAATTAATAACAACGAATGCTTTATTATTAACGCAAAACAAAGAATTTATCTGTATTACACTCTGAAACCTTAAAAATACATTTACTCTTGATACTCTTAAGATAGTAATTTTTCGAAAGTTCCTAAGCTACTTCTGCCAACTTAAACAAAAGGTTAATGCAGCATTTGCATTAATCCTAATCAACAATACCACATTTGTAAAAAGCTTCTATTCCTTCACCACAGAAAAAGTATGAGAAAATAAACCAATTAATCCACGATACGTGAGGAATGTATTTATACAAACACGGCTAGATTATTCATAACTAATATATAATACCAGTACAGCGCGAATATTCTATTTGCAGTGATTTCTGGAAACTTCTTTCGTTTTTGGTTAAGTGCATTTAAGGATAATCCATTTAAGGAAATAATCGCAAGAATGCTCTTAAGAAAATGTGTCTACATAAATTTAACTTAATGGCCCAAGACTGCTTGCTAAAATAAAAAGGTATAAAAAACAAATTAGATGTTGATGCAGAAAAAGTTAAATTGATGCAATTGGATACACATATTTCTTTCTTAGGTCATAAGACGATTTTTGAATAAAGCTTAGTGAATCTTATATAAAAGGTATCCTTCTATATTTAAAATATCAATTTCTATGAAAAGACTACTTGATAGTACTTGCATTAATCCTAATCAAAAATACAGCACTTGTAATAAGCTTCTATTCCTTCACTACAGAAAAAGTGTAAATGAATAAACCATTAATTCCACCATATGTGAGGAATGTATTTATACAAACACGGCTAGATCATTCATAATTAATATGTAATATCCGTATAGCGCAATACTTTTAAAGAATATTCAATTCGTAGTGATTTCTGGAAACTTCTTTCGTTTTCCGTTAAGTGCGTTTAAGGTTAATCCATTTAGGAAAGTTATCGCGAGAATGCGCTTAAGGAAATGTAACTAGATAAATTGTGACTTGATGGCTAATACTGGTTGCTAAAATATGAAAGAATAAAAAACAGACAGATTAAATGTTGATGTAGAAACACTGAAATTACTGTACTTTTTTAAATACAGTCGAACCCCTTTATAACGAACTTCAAGGGACCGAAGTTTTTGTTCGCTATATCCGGTGGTTCGCTATATCCGATCCGTTAAAAAAATTTAGAATTTACAAAATATGTATATTATTATCTGATGCTTATATGTTTGGTAATGATGTATTAAGGGAAAAAAAGTAAAATCTATTAGATATGATCATTAATGAATTAAATTTAATAAAATTGATTACATTGAACTGGCACACAGCTAAATAAATTAACTAAAAAAAGGACAAATAAAAATACAGTAAAACGCCTATTAACTAAACATTTGAGACCAACCCTAGTTCGGATAAACGTTAGGATAAATGAGCAAACAATTTAAGGAATGATCCTGACTATACACTTTACATTTTATCCCAAAATTTTCATTCGTTATATCCGGGAGTTCATTATAAACCGGGTTCGCTATAACGAGGTTCGACTGTATTATTCTTTGTTGGGTCGCAAGACCATTTTTTAAAAAGTTTAAATAACCTTATATTAAATTAAAAATTTCCGCCTACATTTAAAATAACAATATCGACGAAAATTCGCAATTTTTTATTTGATTTTTTTTATGTAATGAATTTTATGTTTCTAAATCTGTTTTTATTCTTTCTGAATGTCTATAAAAATAAAATTAGTGTTAAAAAAAACAGACAATGTTAATTTAAACCGAAGGTGGAAACTTTAAATGCGTTTTCTGAATAAATAAGATTTTCATCGGAAAAGGTAAACAACTATTGCTCTAACTCAAAATTTATTATCCTAAAACCATGAATTTTTTTTGCGTAACTTTACGATAATTCTAGATTGTATTAAACTAAACAATTAGCTCAAAGTGACTTATTTGTTGATATAATGCTAATTTTATGAAAAATTACTGAAATCTTATATATAATTATATATAATTAGCTGTATCTCTTTTAAATTTCAATATTATGAGTAATTTTTAGTTAATTACACTAAAGAGTGTCAAATATGAATATGTTGAAAAAAAAAAAAAAACATTTGTGATCAGCATTTTTTTTCTTTTTAGAGTCAGAGCCGTTTTCATAAAAAAAAAAAAAAAAAAAAAATTCTAAAAAATGACCAAAATTTTTCAAAATTTTAAACAGTTGCGTAACTATAATATGTATATTTTTTATAATTTTTGTTATTCTGTGTTAGATTATACTGAAAAATACCAAGAAAAAAATGTGTCAAAAGTAGAGCCAAAAAAAGTTTCTGGACGTATTCGAATACCTTAAGAAGTCTTAACTGTAAATAGCCTTTAAAAAAACTTAACTTGAAGCTGTATTATACATTTCTATAAATTAATATTAATTTTTAACTTTTTCATGAAACACTCCAGAGCATTTAAAAAATTACGTTTAGCGCGACTGCTTCGTAATTTAAATGTTCCTTTATATATATACATAAATAGCAAACTAAATTAATTAATTAGTAGCAATTTCATTTACATTTCAACAATAAAATTAATCGTATTCGCAAATTAAACATTGTGTTAGCCAAATAATAAAAGAAAACTAATAAGATTTATTTTTATTATTAAAATGCAACTTATCATGTGAGTTCTTACTATGAAAATATTGAAATACGTTTGAGATTTGTTTATGTCATTAAACACAGTATCTTTTAAATCTTCCTATCGTCTTCTCAAATTTTGTTATACCTTGCAAAATACTGATTAAAAAAGACCTGTAAACTTACACGTTTATATTTTAATGATGCCAATACTTCGTAATTAAAAATTTACAACTTTTAAAAATAAGTTTTTTAATCATTTTCATAATTAAACTACTATTTTGAGTAAAATCTATTCTTAAAATCAAGGCTACCTTATCATAATAACAAGCCTTGCAATCAGGAGAAAGTCTATGGGTGAAAATGTCCTGATAGTTGCCAACTTACTATATGATATTTTCCCGTAAGTAACATCACCTGCTGCAAAATACTGGTAATACTCCATAAACAAATTCACAGGGTTTCTCACATTAGATGGCACTAACAATGGGAAAATCGTGAACTACGGACAAAGGAAACTTAGCGATTCCGAGACCTGTTATTATTATAAGGTGGCCTTGCTTAAAATATGATAGTTATCGATTCAAAATGCCTCACGTAAACACCGTTTTTAAATCGAATCATTTTTTTCTTTAGAATTTAATATTAGCTCCCTCAATTTTAATCTCCAATACAAATGAAATTTTAACAAAAATACATAAATATCTACTGGTTTCGTACACTTTAAACACTTTCAAATACTTTTATCAGAATTTTCGTAAAAAAAAATTTGACATATTAAAGCAAAAATAAATTCTATCTTCAGGTACATCAAGCAGTACTTTAATTTTTTTTAATTGCAGCACTTAAAATTCCCCGAAGCATACGAATCTTCAAATACTGATTTGATCTAAGAAATGCAAAAAAACGTGTCAAAAGTGGCTGTAACTATTTGAAAAATCAATCATAATGAATATTATAACTTGTAGACCAACCCTATTTCTAAAAGTACAATGTTTTTCGAAAATATGACAAAATTTCAATTCTATCAAAAATGTCTGCGAATAAATTTAGCCGTATTTATTATTTTTATTTTGACTTAACCATAAATATAATGAGCTAAATAAACTTAAATTATAATTTTTTAAATACATTTTTATTTTTTTACATAAAAACCTTTTTATTAGGAACGCAATCCCTTTATTCAAGTTTCTCAGACAGATCACATTTCCTTGAGGAAACGAATACTCATTAAATTACCTTCATTAATTATGCTATTAATCTCCTAACATATTCCCAGAAATCAGTGAAAAAAGGAGACTTGTAACACTTCATTTAATATACATTGAGTAATGAACACTGTTAAGATCTAAATTCGCTGTCACTATGGAAACCATGGTTAAAAGATGATCTTATCAGAAATCAGTCTGCTTGTGATATTTGTTTTATACATTTATTCATGCAAATGGAAACAAAAATATATATACGTGGATGCCTCTACGCAAATAGGCCATTTTCATCGTAGTGATGAAGAAAAAAATAAATCATATCAGAAGTTTCTAAATTTTTGTATTAAAAAACCAGAATAGAAACTTATTGGTAAAAAAAAAAATAGCTGAGCGGCTTAATATTAAGGAATTCTATAATTATTACATTTTTAACGCTAGAAGTGTCGCAAATGCTTTATAAATAAAATGCACACCGGAATTTTTATTTAAAGTGTTCTAACTTATATTTTTGCTCGATATAGATGTGTAACTGTCTTTATTAGTTTAAAAAAGAAGTGTTTAAAAAGTTTAAATATCATACGGATTCGTTATGATGGCCTAATCAAAATGGCCTAAATCTAAATGGATGGATGGCCTAAGATGGCTAAGATGGCCTAAGATGGCCTAATCTAAAGTCTAGGCATAAGAAGTAGGCATAATGGCCCACATACTACAGCAAAACGAAATTCTGTATGCGCTAAAACTGGTATATTTACGAGAAAGTTTATATTGGTTTATTTTGCTTGCGTCATCTAAATGTACTACAATGCTAATAATTAATAATGCAATTAAAGTTCTCAAAAAGTAAACTAAATTATTCTCTTGATAAAATATATATATATATCAATCTATATTTTTGTGAAAACACGCGATTTCTTTATATCCGATAATGATAATTTCTATTTCTACATAAATTATAAAACAAGAAAAATCCATGCATAGACAATGAAACACTTAGAAACGCTTGTACAATTCTTTAATAACATTACACTATTTAACACTTCCGGCACATTTAATCATTGTATATAACCCTTTTCTTTTAAGTAATCCCACATTGGAAACACCTAAATTTAATTTCAAATTTACAAACGGCACCAAGAATAAAAGTTTTCAAATTATACTATTATTAATAATTTAATTGTTAATAAGTTAATATTGTTGTTAATGAAAGTCTGCATCTATTATGAACCGTTTAAGTAAAAGTTTTTTAGTTTCTAAAAAAAATGCTTAAAAATTCCGGTGTCAGTCATTCATTTCATTATTTTACGAACATTTTTTTTTTGTCACGCAAAGGGTTAATAAGTTAAAGAACCTTTTTCTTAGTTAATATTTTACAAAAGGTACAGCACATTTGAAAACCACATGTCTATAAATACTACACATAGCTAGAAACATGGAATTAATAAGAAAGAGGAAATGACGTATCGTTTAAATGGTTAGGCATCATAGCCTTAAATTCGCACTCTGTTACAATTAAATCAAGTTGGAAATTGCACGTGAAGCGTAGCAAATGAGGTGCATTCGTACGATAACGAAGTTTTAAAAATATTACTCTCATATATTTATCTCATAAAATTGTAAATAGTGAATTTCAATTAAAACGTTCATCAAACAATGTTCTCCCTGTACAGTTATGTAATGGGATACTTTTTTGTGGCCTTGTAAATCAATAACAAAAGTTCTTTGCACCACAAATTATGTAAAATGTATATTATAATATGTACTTTATAGTTGCATATAAATTTTATTAAGTTCGAATGGGTGTAACACCATTAAAATGCATTTGAAACATTTTTCCCCATTGACCGTAATGTAACGGAATACTTTTGATTGTCCCTGTAATTGATCTAAGCATCCGATTTTTATAAAATTTGAAATAACTCGGCAAAATTATGTAATAATTATGTATTTTAAATTTCAAGCGTATAAAATACACTTGAAACTTTTTCTCCTATTGACCATAATGTAATTGAATACTTTTGATTGCCCCTGTAATTGATCTATGCACCCGATTATCAAAAAAATTGAAATAACTCGACAAAATTATGCAATAATTATGTATTTTAACTTTCATGATTAAAATGCATTTGAAACTTTTTCCTCCATTGACCGTAATGTAATGGAATACTTTTGATTGCCCTTGTAATTGATCTATGCATCTGATTTTCATAAAATTAGAAATGACTCGAGAAAATTATATAATAATTATGTATTTTAAATTTCAAACGATTTGGTTGGGTAGTTTTTGCGTTGTATATGTGGATAGACGGACGAACAGACAGACAGACGGACGGACTGAACGACCACTATAGGTGCTACGTATTTACATAATTACGAAAGCACCTAAAATTGCTCGAGTGCTTCAGGAGCTAATGGCGTTTTCAGCTGAAAAATCCGAATTTTTTGGAGAGCTAAAAAATTTTTCACTTGTGTGAAGTTCTTCCACAGTTTTTTATAAAAACATGAAATAAAATATATGTAAACGCTTGGATAAAATTTGTTAAATATAATAATTGAGAATAAAATTTTACAATAAAAGTAATGAGAGTGGGCATGGCATTCCAACTATGTCTTCTCTTAACCTCTTGTGAAGAGCGACGGATATACCAGCCAGAGAAGTTGCTCAGAATCCTTCACTGTTTTCACCATAAATTTTTTATTGTAAATTTTGGCTTATTTAATTCTAGCATTTTCGCGATTGAATTAGTCAAAAAAAAAAAAAAATTTCTTCAGAAAACTGGTAATAAAGTTCTGTAGAAGACGCTCCTCCCGAAGGGGTTAACACTAGAACCGCTGTTTCATTTTGATCGCTAGAAAAAAACATATTTCGATTCGAACCAATAATGTCGGATAATTTTTTTTCCAAGCCCAAGCTCGCACTGTGATTGGTTGTTGTTCTTGACACTGTTTTCATGTAACTTGGCGAAAATCATACTTGGCGTAGCTATAGATGCTTCCATCGAGGAGTTTGATTTCCTTCCGAACCGAGTACAAAGTAACTTTTCCCGTTTATTAATAAGTAAAGCATTAGCCATTTTATAAAATAACACAAGATAATAAATACACAAGAGCACAAAATGAAGGAAGAATAAGAATGAGTAGGTTAGGTTTTAGGTTTACTCGTTCACTTACGAGCGAAGTATTTTTCGCCAAGTATGGTTATCGCCAAGTTATGTGAAAACAGTGCCGAGAGCAACAGCCAATCAGAGTGCGAGTTTGGGCTTGGAACGACGGAGGTGCTTATAAAAAATATTCGCAATAATGTCTTTCTTAAATAAGTCTTTCCATATGTATCATAGTAAATAAATACGCTAAAAAGTTACAAATAAAAATTCTAGTGAGTATTATTTTTGAACACTTAATAAAAATCCCGGTATTGTTCTGGTGGGAAAATTTACTCATGATACAAATAATCATGTATATCTCGATCAGAGCAATTACTCGTTCTTTTATGAATTTACAAAGTAGAACCCGCCGAATTTCGACGAAAGAAAATATTTATAAAGGAACTGTTTCATTGACTTATAATAAACCCACGAAGTTAGTTACAATAGAAAAATGCATCTAATATTGGTTTTTATAACTCTCATACACATATAATTTTAACCTAAAGTTAACGAAATAATGTCTATGAAACTCAGTTGTTCGAATTATTAAAATTCAACTTTAATTGTAATGTAAACAGTAAAATATAATAAAAATCTGTTATTATGACGAAGTTATTAATTAAGGCTCTTATGCTTGGTATTCTAAAATGATGAACTGCAAAATTTATTCCACTTTGGCTTAATCATAGAATTCCCCCCCCCGCCCCCGTGAAATCTAAATCCAACATGTGAAAAGGCAAATACTAATGGGAAAATTGCAACATAAAATTACCGTAATCTGATTTTTTTCGGCTTTTTCCCCTTTGCTTTCAAAAGAAATGGAGTTCTTTCTGTTGCCACAATTAGAAAAACGGTGTTAAAACAACAACAACAACAACAAAAATGAATATCTCAAAAATAAATTGAGATACAATTTTCAAACAAATTGCATTTAAAAGCACCTTTTTCCCCTACACGATGCGATGGTGTAAAAATTGAAAATGTGGGATCTTTAGGAAAAAAAAAAAAATTAGTAGGAAAAATTGCGAAACCGAAATTTTATTTCAAATTTCAAGTTGTCATTCGCAAAATGAGGTACGCATTACGCACAGATACATTTGGCCTTTATAATATAGATATTTAAAATAAACAAAACAATAAAGCGTGAAACCAAAAATTTGTTTCTTTAAACAGAAATATGTTTATTTCAAATTTAATTATGATTTATTTATATTTATCTACAACTTGCATTTCTTAAAAATTAATTAAAAGCTTTTTTAAATATATTTTTTACAAACTCTTTACCATGTATTATTAGAAAAATATTCTCGATGAATTATATTTATGTTATAATTTTTCTCGTATCGGACAAAAAATTCTATTTTTTCAAAGTTATTGAAAATTCAAATTTTTTAATTAAAAATGAGTTATAAATATCTTTTATAAGTTAATTTATGTTTAATTAAATTTTTAATATATTCATATATTTTCATATTCCATTCTTAGCTATATAAATCATTTCTTTTCATTAATATAAACAACGAACAAGACCTTGCTATTTTAAAAATCCAATATGTATTTCTATTATTAAAGTCATAATTAAAATAATTTTGATAAGATTAATAGTATGCAAAGGAACAACTAACATAAAAATTAATATACTATGGTAACAGAATATAAGGAACAATAATAGCATACAAATAAAGTAAATACAGTACAAACTTTGAATTTTAATTATTTTAATTTAAATAAACAAAAACATTACAGTCCTTCATGTTAACTTTGTACCGTGGAGTATAGCTTTGCACCATGTCGTTATATTCAATGCTTTTGATTTCAAAAGGCTGGATAAACTCCAGAACTGTGCACTATTGGCAGAGTAGTGTTACGAATTTTGTAAATAGTTAGTGTTTGTACTGTAAAATAATGTAAATAATCTTATTGAGCTCCATTTCTTTACTAATATTAGTTTTTGTTACATTGTCTCTGTTATCAAGCAAACTTGTCTATTATTTTCAGTGAATGTCTATGGCAGCTTTGCGAAATATTAGTGTTACGAATTTTGTAAATAGTTAGTGTTTGTACTGTAAAATAATGTAAATAATCTTATTAAGCTCCATTTCTTTACTAATATTAGTTTTTGTTACATTATCTCTAATATTTCGCAAAGCTGCCATAGAGTAGGGAAGGGTTACCATCGCCAACAATCGCAAAGTTTGTCACCAACTTGGCGATTGGAAATTTCTAGAACCATCTCGAAAAATCCACGGAACAACATTCAATGTATCAGTATATCAATAGGGGGGTTACCATAGAGTAGGGAAGGGTTACCATCGCCAACAATCGCCAAGTTTGTCGCCAACTTGGCGATATCTCTAATATTTCGCAAAGCTGCCATAGACATTCACTGAAAATAATAGACAAGTTTGCTTGATAACAGAGACAATGTAACAAAAACTAATATTAGTAAAGAAATGGAGCTTAATAAGATTATTTACATTATTTTACAGTACAAACACTAACTATTTACAAAATTCGTAACAGTATTAAAATGAGACTTTAACTTTTTATTTTCGAAAAGAAATTAGTAACATTATACACAATTAATTGCATCATCCAACTATTATTGTGAAGTAATGTTTTCAAGTTAATTTTCGATGCTATTTTGTAGTTGGTGTAATCCAATTATATTTTTATAGTAAGTTACAATAAACTCGTTTATCAGGCATATTATCAGGGGTTGCAGCGCCCCTAAAATTTTCACACTTTTCTACGATAATTTTAAAACGATAATATTTAAAATAGAATTTCATTGTAGATGTTATTATTATAATACCGCAGACCAAGTCCCTCCCTACCGGGCAATAATGCTATCTTTATTATCTACTATTATAATACCTAAATTAATTATAATACTTAATTATATAATTAATTATTATCTATTATTATAATATCTATAATATAATATATATTATTATAATATAATTTATTATCTATTATTATAATACCGCAGACCAAGTCCCTACCTACCGGGCAATAATGCTATCTTAACGAGTTTTTTTAACTGGCTGTGGGGCATGGGCCGCTTGATTGTCACAAGCTGAGATCTACGTGATTGTGGCTGTACCGCTATTATTTTTATAATATTAGTTACTATCCTGGCTTGTGGGAGGTTACATCTAATTATCGGTTTGGGCTCGTTCGTACGATGTTGCAACTGGAAGGGATTACAAAGAAAGTACGGAGGTAACGCTAATTCTTCCACGGTACTCATACGAGCTGCCTATACGACAACCGATACTCAAGTTTAATTTCGTAATTTAGAACCTTGATCTGATGACGAGATCTTCCTCTGACAAGGCACCTCCAGGGGTATAATTCACAGTAACTCGGAGGACTTTGCACCCACGACGGATTTTGCATGCACCAGGTGCCATTAGGGTACCTGGCGGGTTTTTAGCTAGCGGTGAGCCTCAAGTCCATTGCAAATGTTAAAGGAATCTGCACGAAAATTTTTAATTTAAAATACAGTTATAAAAAATTGCGAGAATTTTAGAGACACTTCGACCCCTGTATTATTATCTAAATATTGTAAATGTGTGCATATTTTGTGACTATTTATTTATTAATAGTTAATAAAATATAAAATAAGAAGGCATTGCCGTTTTACCCCATTTTTAGTATAACTTTGATTCTACTCAAAGTTACGCGTAGGCTTTTAATTTACTGATTGTAGTTGTTACTGTCAAAATTTTCCCATACTTTCGGAAATATTTTATATGAATGCCAAAAGTGTGCATTAGATATAACATGTAAATATTTTCACAAATATGAGTAAAATACACAAAATTCATTTAAAGGCGTTATTTGGAGCGGAACTACTCAAATTCGATATTGCATAAGTCTAACTTCTTTTTTATCATATTTGAATAATACTAGTTCTAATATTTATAAGTGTAACTATGCATATACTATTGAATTAACCCTTTCCGGCGCACTACTCTTTAAAGTTGGAATTTAAAGAAGAAAAAAATTAGGCAATCTATTTAGGCCTAGAAAAGTACACAGGTGTTATGTTGTAAAGATTGCACTAACCATTTTAATTATACAGCTGTTGCTGAAGTGGTAACCTCCCATAAGTAAAGCATTGATAAGCGCAGTGAGAAGAGCATTGCTGTGAAGCGCGTATTACAGTAAAACATTCTACCTATTATTTAAAATACAGTAGAGTTTGATCTCTGTGGTGCTGCCATCTAGAACTCATAACAAATATTTAAAGTAGCCATTAGAGTAGTTTTTGAAATATTCACGGAGTTTTTGTGTCTCTAAACAGGGGGAACTTTAGATGTTGCTGACCCGGCAACACTGCGCGTTAAGGGGTTAAGCCAATGAAAATTGTTTTTACAGCATTTTTGAGTTTTATAGGAACAATAAGTAGTTATTTTTCAATTATAGTTTTCATGGTTTTTTTCTTTCTCCTTCATAACATTTGTTGCAATATCATAAATTATACAAAACTTGTAATGTTCGGAAATGTAAATTAGGAGTCTTTAAATATTTCAAATCATTTTGGGGGGTTACAAGTTATCCTAACTATATTACTTTCTTTTTATAATGAATTATTTTAGATGATACTTATCATACGGTGCAAAGTTACTCTACATGGCTAGATAACTTTGAACCAGGTTAAAAATTCATTTTTATTACTTTTATCGTTATTATTCGTTTATTTTTTATAGTCATACAATAATTTAGGATCATTTCTTCTCTTGGATCAATATTCTTAAGATAAAAGTGTTGCATTTGAAAATAGAAAAAATGTGGATAAAAGTTACTCTGAATGACTGTAATTAATTAAATAATGTATTGCGATTGAGATAAAATTGTAAGTTTTTCACATATAAAGAAAATTAAAGATTTTTCATTATTTACATTCAAACTCTTTTGAAATTATGAAGAGTCGCGATAAAAAAAGTAAACATCTCTTACTAACTCTGCAAGAAAATTAAAGAAAGTTAATTGTACACAAAGATTGGAAATAAAATCTACTTTTTAAATGTATGTAAAATTTGCTAAGGGACTATCTACATATCAAAACGAACCCAAACTGATACTCAAGTTTGACAATGTAAATAAATTCCTTATCTTTCAATTAGCCTAAATCCAAATTTAGATGAAATTCGAACGACTGGTTTCACAGAAATTAGTTATTTTAAAACAAGCATGTTTTAGGGGGTGTATCAAAATTGAAGTTTGGTAGACGATTGTTGAATAGCTATAGAATGAGTATGTCACTTCCGTTAATGTATTATTATCCGTCAATATGATCATTTCATTTGTCCTCGAAAGATTTCGCAGTAGCCAAAAGATATATCAATAAAAAATAGAATTTCATCATAGATAGATTTCATCAAAGATTTGCAACTTCACAAGTTTTACTATACTTTTTTCGTAGCTGTTACTGACCGTAGTTCAGAATAATTATTTCTTTATTAATTTAAAAACTGAAGTGAATATCCACCACAGTCGGCTAAAGCTGGGGTTTTTATAGACTCACACAGGGCATAGTAAGATGCTTGGATCAATCCATGCGGTTGCTATCAAAATAAACAAGGCCAGAGGATATGAGTGCGACGTCATCATTAATCGACCGACTTCTCGCCAGTATTGGAATTCACACCGGAAAATTCTGAATAGCAATTTTATTTTGTTTTATTTGTGGTATATCTAAAATCTTATGAAATAATAATACTGTTTAAGCTCGCTGATAAGAATTTGGAATTTCCCAATAAAAAATCATCCAGTTGCGGCAATATTGTGATACCCAATATCTTGCAGAATTTTTATTTAGAATTCACACCGGAAAATTTTGAATAGCAATTTTCTTTTGTTTTATTTGAGAAAGGTCTGTCATCTTTTATCCTTTTTCTTATACTCTTTTTTCTGTGGCAACCAGCCGCGTTTAAACATCTTTATGGCTCCCATTGCATTGAAAAACACAATATCCTGATATTCTGGATGTTAAGTTGCTCAGCAACTAGGAAGTCCATGACTCTACTAGCTTGTTCGCTTGTTCTGTCACCTTAGGAAAGAATAATAACTGTTTGAACTCACTGATAAGAATTTAGAATTCCCCAATAAAGAATCATCCAGTTGTGGCAATATTGTGGTATTCGATATTTTGCTGAATTTTTATTTAGGGATTATGAATTAGCACCAGTAAGTTTAAAAACGTATTATTGTTTTATAAGATGATAAATATTTCATATATAAAATACAAGATAATTGCTATTCAAAATTTTTCAATGCAAATTCCAGCGTAATGAGAAGTCGGTCGATTAATGATGACATCACACTCGTTATACCGAGGCTAACGAAAAAAAAAGGCTATTGCAGTACACCTCAAATGTCTTTTTTTACAGACCGCTCGAGTAACGTGACGCTCCTTTCGATCAGCTTCATTGGTCAGGGCTCCCAAATGGTCCGCCAACTGAACCTCAGAATTTTCTTAGCAAAATTTCCTTTTTAGATTTTTCTTGCAAATTGCCGAGTTAACCACCTTTGAAGGTTGATTTTAGCGCAAATTCTGCAGAAACTTAATACGAAATTTTCTGTAAAAAATATTGTTCTTCAGTTCGCGGACCATTTGGGAGTCCTACACTACTGTGCGAATTAATTGGGACAAACATAATTTTTTTTATAAATGTTGTTTAATTTGTATAGGTTAACTTACATGCTTTGTATAGCAATCTAATGCTAAATATGTTCTCCTCTAAGTTGAATGAGATCCTGTACACGTTTTGGAATGGATTCCACTAAATTAGAACATATATTTTTGATCTCGTCATCACGAAAACAAACTTTTATAACATTCTGAATCATTCTTTTCTTTGTTGAGCAGTCCATTTTACTGACACGTCTCTTTACAATGCTCCACAAATTTTCGATGGGATTTAAATCCAGAGAATTACCAGGCCAATCCAAAATCGTTAATTTCTGTTCTTGAAAAAATTTGTTCGTTAGCTTAGAAGTATGGCATGGAGCAAGATCTTGTTGAAAGATACCGACACCACCAGCGAACGTTTGCATCATAGGCACAATTTTTCTTTCTATTACAGAGATTTATTCTTTAGATTTCATGATACCTTCAACTGGTTCTAAGCTGCCAGGTCCTCCAGAAGTAAAATAACCCCAAAACATCTGTTTATGAGGGTGCTTAACTGTTTGTGTAAGATGTTGTTCCGTGATGGGTTCTCCATCAGTTCGCCTGACAAATCTTGGTTGAAACCATTGTACAAAAAAATACGTTTCGTCGCTGAAAACAACATTTTTCCAGTCTTGTGCTGTCCAGGATTGATATTTCCTGGCCCAATCCAAACGTTTTTTCTTCATTGCACGGATTAATAACTGTTTTTTGATTGTTTTTCTTGCAAATCTTCCAGCTTCAATAAGCGTTCGTCGAACTGTCGATGAATCCACTCTCACACCAGTGGCTAATAATTCCATCTGAAGATCTGTACTTTTTTTACGAGGATGCATTTTACTATTTCGTAGAAGAAATTTGTCTGTTCGAGGTGTGGTCTTGCGTTTGCGCCCACATTTACTCTTTCGTTTTGGGGACAATGTCCCAAAATTCTTTTACTGATTAATAATCCTAGAAACACTGGATTTGCCAACTCCAACTTCTGCAGCAATATCCCTCACAGTCATAAAGGTATGCTGTCTAAAGGTTAACAGTTTTTATTCTTTTCCTGGGAGTGATATCCATTTTTTAAATGCGCATCCAAAGCAAACAATTCACACAATCGACCACTCCTTACAGCAACTGAAGCGCAAATGAAGGGAAATATTTTCGACAACTCATGATCACGTGATCAAACCGGTTTAGACTAGTCAAGAGCAGTGGCGCATTGTAAGAAAATACAGTTGAAACCGATTTGAGGCAGAAAATCCCCGAGAAAGGAGCAATTTTCTTAAAAAACATGTTTGTCCCAATTAATTCGCACAGTAGTGTACATTGGTGCATTGGAATATCACGTGACTTCAGCAGTCTGTAAAAAAGATACTTGGAATGTACCGCGATAGCCTGTCTTTTATGTTAACCTCGCGTTATGCTTTGGCCTTAGGTATTCCGAGGGCAACGACGCATGTTGTATAGACTATCGTAGCAGCTCGAAGTTTACCGTGGTTTTCTTTAAATTCGCCTTGAGACTAAATAAATATGGGTCAGCTTCCCTTACAAAGATTTGCACGGAGGGCAATTTTCTTTGGTTATATCCCTCGAATAGGTAATCGACATGTAACAAAAACTATCAGTTGTTGTTCTTTTTTGCGTTGTATATGTGTTGCTTTGTGTTGTGTTTTGTGTTGTATATTATCATGTCATATATTCATCATATGTTAATAGGTTAAAATTTTTCATAATATAAACATTCATAATATATTCATAATTTTCTTAATATATTCATGTTTATAAACAGGAAACAAAATTGGTACATTGGGTTAGAAATTCCAAACATTTTTATTTGTTCTTAATTTTTTAGTTTTATTACTATTATTATTATTATTGGTGCATAGTTCAAATATTAAGACAAACTTAAATTTATGTATTTCACTGTAAACCACAAAGAGTTATTTTAATTTCATATGCTATTATAAACAGAAACAAAGATCAAAATTATCATTAAATAACACATATGTGGAGATTAAATGATTTAAATTTAATTCAGCAGCAAAATGATTTCTTATCATTAAGAATTCTATAAGATCAAGGAAATATCTAGAGAACGGACTCTTGACCTGTATAGGATATAGTATTCTAGTATTTCATTACCTGCGCTCATTATCTATTCTAAATTACTTATAAATATTGATGGAAAAACAGATGATAGAGAGACTTGTTGATTTCCATTTCATGTTCAAATAAAAGCAAGACAAATGTGTATATATATATAAATTCAGATTTTTTACTATGTACATAACATCATTTAAAAAAAAATCTTAATTATAATGGATATATAAAATAATCAATGAGAAATGATTCTCTGTTCAATGTTACATTTGGCCAAATGTAACAGAGATTTTTTTATGCATAAATTCTTTTAATAAATAGAAGAAAAAAAATTAAGATACGGGTCGTAGGAAGTGCGATTTTAATTATAAAACTTGCCAAATATTCGAAATTTGTGTGTGTGTGGGTGGGGGGGTGGGGGGGAAATGTAATTTAAGAAATTACAATAACTATTTAGACATTTTTTTTCAAAGACTAAAATTTAAGATTTATAAACAAATTCTATGTTTATAAGACTTAAATTAAGTAAATATTAAAACAACAAACAAACAAAAAGCCACGGTCTTTTATAATCACTTGGCTCAACTTTAGATTGTTTCCTTTTTCGTGATCGTCGCACTTTTTGTAATCGGTGGGTTCAATAAATAAACCTCTTTTTTTTAGATCATATAACATCATCAATGTTTTTTCATGGCTTTTACAGAATTTTTAACCTTTCATCTGCGTAGTTAAACAGAAAAATGCCGGGATTAAAAAATACAAATTTTGCAATAAAAAATTACTGGTAAGAATAATATATAATGCTTGGAATATGAATGCCTGTATATGGTACGGGCAAAATCGCTTTGCCCGTGCTACGTACGGGCGAATCGGAGAAGCAGTTAAACGGTAATTTTTCATACCACTTCTTACTTTGGATTCGTTTTTTCCATATTTCATAATTTGCCTTTACCAATTTTGTAATTGTTTTATTTTCTTCTTTAATCACATCGATATTTCAATTTCCTATTCAATTAAAAACTCTTCTAAATTTCAAAAATTTCATAAAAATAAATAAATGAATAAAATACCGGCATCCATTGCCCAAAATAAAATGTCTGAATACTTCTTCTGGGCTAATAAAATTTAAAACGAGGCTTACGTAATAACAGAGCCATATGTTACGTACACCATGGCATAAACATCGATATTCCTATAGTACACAGAAAAAAAATGTGTACAACATTAGGTCTATTCTAGATCAAAAACAATAAAAATTTCCAAATGGTTAAGAAAAAAGAAAATGACATTAAAGAAATATTATTTTGTTTTCATATTTAGGAATCATTTATTATTAGTATGTGATATTATTACGCTATTTTAATTTTTATTATAAATATTTGAGTATTGAATTTATTTCTTCAAAACACAATCATAGGAAGCTAACATATATACATTTTACATTTCACTGTTCATTTTACATCTATGCATATGCAACGCAATTTGAGTATCATTATTTCGGAATAGTTTTATTTGAACTATTTAATGACAAAATATAGTGGTTAAACATTATTATTATCAAGTAGTAGTTAAATAGACCGGATTCGAAAGATATAGCAATATATAGAGGCAATATATACCTAAAGTCCGGCTCGACAACGGCCTCTTTTACAAACTTTGGTTTTGACACGAGTAATAAAGAAAAGTAATGTTTGACGCAAAACAATTAAATAATTTGATTAAAAAGAGGAGCGAATTGGCAACACTAGACAGCACGGGTAATTTATCTGTTTAACCTCTTCAGACCAGAGATACACTAATATGTACCTCCATTCTTTTCCTCATAAAAACTTAACTGTTCGAATTTTTTGAATTTTTACTTTATTTCTATACAGCTGATTGATTTTTGCTTTAAAACAAAGCCAATGAATCTCAGGATTGATGAATATTACCTAATAAAATAAATATTATTTTCATCCGAGTGTGGATGAGACACTGTGGCCAAGAAAGTAAGAAATATTCATAATTATTTAACTTAAATGCCTTACAATAAAAAATTTTGAAAATTTGCTGATCATTTACTTGTTTAAAGACCTTAAATTTGTTACTGTGTAAATTTACATTACTAATAGTTAAACTGATGTTTTAAGGGGATTAGTACTTTTATATCCATATTTGTAAACCTAAATTACCAGTCCCCTAAAGTACTGATTTCATAAAAATGACTCTTTCTATCATCTATAGTGTCATCTCGATTATGCAAAAGCAAATATATATTTATTATATATATTTGTACAGTTATTTTATACTCAGGTCTGAAGAGGTTAATGTTGCTAAAACGTTTAAATGAATAAATAATGCCAGAATTTACAAACAAATGTAAGTATAAATCTCAAAACGCTATATTTTCTACATATATAATAAGCGTAAAAGTTTCCCAATATTCTGGTGCCATTAATTCCTTTTTAAAGTAAAATTTAGTGATTTCACGCCCTTCAAAAAAATGAAAAAAAAAAAAATCTGAAACTTTTTTTTTTTTTTTTTTTTTTTTTTTTTTTTTTTTTAATAATGTTTAACCACTTGACTGATCAATATTTTTGAAAAAAAAAAAAAAAAAAAAAAAACCAAGTTGGAAATTGTATGTAAAGCGTAACAAATGAGGTGCGTCCGTACGATAAAGAAGTTTTAAAAATATCCAAACCTTTCTGTTATAGTAGACAGTACTTCAAATATAGTATAGTGGTCGAAATCTTGTTTGTGTTCCTGCAAATATACAGGAAGAAAATTTTATTACATCTCAGTAACGTATATCATATTCATAAAATGTGAAATAGCTTAATATAATTAACACACGCCCCAAACAATGTTTTCCCGTAAACTATTATGTGATGGAATACTTTTTTGCGGCCCTGTAATTTAATAATAAATTTTCTTTGCATCACAGATTGTGCAGAATGTATATTCTATTATATATATATATATATATATACTTCAAAGCTTCATGTATTCTTTTATATTCGAATGAGTGTAAGACCATTAAAATGCATTTGAATAATTTTCCCCCATTGACCGTAATGTAACGGGATATTTTTTATTGTCCGTGTATTTGATCTATGCATCCGATTTTCATAAAATTTGTCATGACACGACAGAATTATGTTATAATTATGTATTTTAAATTTCAAACGATTAAAATGCATTTGAAACTTTTTCCCTTTGACCGTAATGTAACGGAATACTTTTGATTGTCCCTGTAATTGATCTATGCATCCGATTTTCATAAAATTTGAAATGACTCGACAAAAATATGTAATAATTATAAATTTTAAATTTCAAACTATTCGGTTGGGTGTTTTTTGCGTTGTTATATGCAGACGGACGGACGGACAGATGGACGGACTGAACGGCAACTATAGGTGCTACGTATTTACATAATTACAAACGCACCTAAAAACTTTTCAAATAATGCCTATTTTTTCCACGACTTTTACAGAATTTTTAGACTTTTATCACCGATTTTTCAAAACAGAAACTTTTTGCGTAATTGAATCATTAAAGATAGTTGGATGATATAACAAAAAAATTTCAATAAAATTTTACTGGTGAGAATAATAAAAATTGATTAGAATCTGGATGCTCCTGTGTGATACGGGCGAACCATGTTTGGTAAAAACATGCTGCCCGTATGACGGTACGGACAAATCAGGAAAATATTTAAACAGGGTGTTTAGTCTCTTATAATTTAAAATCATTTTTAAATTTCCTGTTTATCTCATACACTAAATTCTAAAACAAAAAATAAATCCGTTATACTTCATTTAATGTTTTCGTGTGTTCAGAACATTAGCTTTTTTATTGCTTGTTTTTAATTATGCGTCAAACGATTTAATCTGTAGTAAGACGAATCAGAAACCTTTTTTCACTTCTCTGAAACGATACAAATTAGGGTTTTTTTCTGGAATTCTAAGTATTTTAATTGTTTTCAAATAACGCAATGAATCATGCATTTCTTATCGGAAAATTGTTTTTAACGTCTTTTTACAACAGATTAAAATGCTTTTAAAAGTGTTGTATATATTAATAATATATTAAATTTTATTAAAATTTAAGAAGAAAGTAAATAAATGAATATTTAAAACATATGTAAGAATAATTGTTTTTTCACCTTAATTATAAATTAATTATTTCTAAATTCTTAAAATATATTTTTTTCTTTTCTTTTTCTAATATTAAACTTATTATTTATGTTCCATACCTTTAGCCTTAACTTCCTTTATTTTATTTTATGCTAAAAGACAATCTGTTAAATCAATTCTTTCCTTAAAATCCCATTACTTAATTTTCTTCTTTTATCTGTTGTGTTATATCTTCTTTATTTATATCTAAAAAATCATTCGATTACCCTCAATTTCCTTCTAGCGATGCCAGGGGACGATTTGCATCACTTATTCCTCCGATGGTCTGAGAGAACTTTTTTCTTTTTCGCGGGGTAAAATTTCGCATTGGTTAAAATTACTTTTATTTGTATGTTTATTGGTAACTTAGAAAGTAGCCGTAAAATCCTTTATTCTAGCGCACGTTCGCTTATAGCCTCATTACACTATTTTCAGAGCGGTTTATTCTACGTTTTTCTTGTGCTAATAAGCCCCCTGTCGGTTGATGTAGAAGTATTTATCTGGTGAAGTTCTATAGTGATTATTACATTTTTTACTTATAATGGCTGCATCTTAAGATGATATGAAGTTTAAACCAGCATGAGTGAAAATGTTTTACTGTGATATGAAATATGAATAACTTTGATTAAAAAGGTTCGTCGTTTATGTATAATTTAAGTAAGAAACATGGCAAAGGAAATTTATTTGTTGTTCTACGTGGGCCACACGAGTTCTATTTGTGATACACGACAGCTGAATCTACGAATGTTTTTGCTGGAGTGTTCTTGCTAAGTGGTGTCATTTAGGGCAGAAATTTACATCTTATCGACAGTATTCTAAATAAATACGTTCTAATGTTACATTTAGCCGTATAGTAAAATAGAACGTAGTGTGAATTTACTTTGAAGGCGTGGTCTGTAATTACTTCCAAATATGGAAGGCGTTTTATGCTACAGTGATATTTGTTACTAATGATTACGAAACACCCTGAAAATCTCACCAATTACAACAGCATGGGGACTTCGCTTGCTGCCATAAAATAATTCTAATAAATCTCTTCTTTGTCTTTTAAAATAAATTCTAGATCTTGATGTAAGTAGGCCTCAAAAACCACATCTTTTTAAGTTTTTTTTTTAATTGTTTATAAAAATTTAATAAAAATCATTTATTTTTTTAAGAGTTGTTGTTAGTATTATTATTGTTACTTGTATTAGAAGGAATTCTGTTTGTTTCTTAAATTAAGGATGTAATTTCTCTGTTCATAAAAATATAGTTTTGAATATAAATGAAATACTAAATATACTGAAATTTTTTGCCTCTATATCTCAAAGCAAAAATTTGAATACGATTGTTTGAAAATATTTTTAAATCTGACATTATTTGATATTTTACTATCTGCAGAATTGTTATATTTATTCTGATTTATTATTACTTTTTTATGAATTATTTTATAGATCAATTTCTTTACATTCTTATGTTATTATTATTATTATTACTAGAGATCAAGGTACTTACAATTTATTTTAAAGTTTATTTTACTTTGTAATTTCCTTAAGATGAGATCTTCTTTATAAATGAGTCACCCATCTTTTATGCTATTACATTCTGGATCTAAAGTCTCTAATAATAACAAAATGAGTCAAGAAGTAGTAGATATAATTTGTTTTGATTCTGACTTCGGAATGAATGTACAACAATGACTGACACATTTTGAAAAAAAAGTCTATCTGAGAAAAAAGATGATGACTTAAAACATTCCTAAAGTTTTGAAAGGGGAGGCTTTAATGTGTGTGTAAATAAGTGTTTAGTATGCATTAATTTTGGGTAAGTTGCTAAAATCGTAACTAAAAGAATCATAAAAGTACATAATACTCGTTTCTCTGATTTTGCTTCCGTGAAACTGCATACTTTTAGCGATTAAAAATTATTTTTCGTAAAAAGTTAGTGGTTTGTCGAAAGCTAAAATTAAGTGAAACAATCATTTTGCAAAGATTAGCAGGCGAGTAGAAACCCGAATATCAGAAGTATCTCATTGTAAATCCTTTTTTAAGTACAGACTGATATAAGCTAGTAAAACAGTTAGTGGTAATTCCATTTCATAAAAATAGCAATAGGAATGTTAAAAAAGTTCTCAAAACCCTAGACCATTTTCTTAGCATAATAACGCACCTAGACGTTTTGTTCGACTGCCTCTAAATTCTATCAATTTTAATTTCCAATCACCATGTAATTTTAACCCTTCAACGTCAATATATCTTAGTTCTAGATTACCTATTGGACTTTATTCCGTTAATTCAAAACAATAACTTAATATATGAAATAAAAAAAGTAAATTTGTATGGAGGATAATCACAGAGTAGATCATACTTTGAATATATTAGAAAAGTGTATTAATTATACGAACGACTGTCAGAAATTTGAAAAAAAAAATCATTTCTTATTCTTTCTAAATATATTTGCATCACTGTGGCAGAAAGACATGATTTTCGTTTTTTTTTTTTAAATTCTTAAAAATTTTGAATAAAAAAAAAGATAATATCTAAAGGTTATCCCGCTGCTGTGTATTACAAAAATGATGAAGCAAAGAATACAGTATTAGTTATATTTCCTATATATTCCTTCAGTAACAATTCAGTTCCTTCTTAAAGTAGATTTTTAAATGGACGGTAGAATAAATACTGTAATAAAATTAGACTACATTCTTGTCTTTCAATTTGTTAAGTTTTTTTTTTAATTCTAGAAAAAAAGAAATTTTATATTAAACCAAACACCGTCCGAGGACGAAAAATTATATTAAAAAATAGGCATAGCACTGCCGTAGTCTGGGGTTTGAGCTGGGCACACCTGGTGTCTAATGACTATCTATTTGAGACATGCAGTAATTCAGTTTTTTGTGTAGATATTTTCATTGAAAATACTTTCGAAGAAGTGCGACTGACCTTCTGTAGTTTTTTTTTTCTGAAAAACGCAATAAAAGTTTCTACATAAAAATACATTTTGCTTATAATTAAGGAACGTGGAATGTTAAGTATAACAAATGCAAATGAAACTGCCACTTTACAAATCATTTGTTATTTCTATCTTCTTAGAAAGGAAAATAAATGAAAGTAATTCTGCCTATGAGCATTAACACTGTCAACTCCTATGATATTTTGCTTAGCAGGGGTGGGGGCGTTATTTGTTTTCTTTACAGGTCTCTACAACATCGAGTTAACCCTTATATGCGCGGTGTAAATTAGTTTAATTAAGTAACACAAGAATTTATTTAAAAAATTATTCGATAGAAAATGTGAACTCTAAATTCAATAGGTATTGTTCACTGAGATGGAACATTCAAAATGTTCTCTTTACCCATGCAAACTATCGAAAACTGTGTGCTACGCACAATGCACTTAATTGGGAGCATTCATTATTAGATACAGATTTTGACAATTTTTCTTATGCAAATATATGCTTCTTATAATACTGTATATATTTATCAGTAATTCACTACAAACATTTTGTGGGTTTTTGACATTGCATTAAAACTAAGCTCAACATTGTGCTAGTATATACACAAACTCACTATTGCTATACATATTCCTATTTTTATTTTCATTATAATGATGGAAGCTAAATCTTTTGTTTTGTAACTTTATTATGATTTACTGATGTAAGCACATCCTTCAGTGTGTTATTTTCTGCCTGGTTTTTTTTGGCTGCGTTTTTAGGTGCGTTCGTAATTATATAAATACGTAGCACCTATAGTGGTCTTTCAGTCCGTCCGTCCGTCTGTCCGCATATAACAACGCAAAAACTATCCAACCGAATCGTTTGAAATTTAAAATACATAAATATTACATTATTTTGTCGAGTCATTTCAAATTTTATGAAAATCGGATGCATAGATCAATTACAAGGGCAATCAAAAGTATTCCATTACATTACGGTCAATGGGGGGAAAAAGTTTCAAATGCATTTTAATCGTTTGAAATTTAAAATACATAATTATTATATAATTTTGTTGAGTTATTTCAAATTTTTAGATAATCGGGTGCATAGATCAATTACAGGGGCAATCAAAAGTATTCACTTACATTATGGTCATTAAGGAAAAAGTTTCAAATGTATTTTATACGTTTGAAATTTAAAATGCATAATTATTACATAATTTTGTCGAGTTATTTCACATTTTATGAAAATCGGATGCATAGATCACTTACAGGGACAATCAAAAGTATTCCGTTACATTACGGTCAATGGAAAAAAAAATTTCAAATGCGTTTTAATGGTGTTACACTCATTCTAACTTAATAAAATTTATTTGAAACTATAAAGTACATATTATAATATACATTTTACATAATCTGTGGTGAAAAGAACATTTGTTAATTATTTACAAGGCTACACAAAGGTATTCCATTACATAATGGTATAGGGAGAACATTGTTTGATGAGCGTTTTAATTGTAATTCACTATTTACAATTTTATGAGATTGATATATGAGAGTAATATTTTTAAATCTTCGTTATCGTACGAACGCGCCTCATTTGCTACACTACATGTGCAATTTCCAACTTGTTTATCTATAGCATCAGTGATTGCAGCGGGGATTTTTCGCCGGAGCGTTACAATCCTATGCCATTTTGTGGTTGGTACTCCGGTCGGGTGCTCAAGTAAAATAAGAATCAGGAGTCCTTTATAAGGACACCGACCTCGAAAGGGTTAATGACAGATCGTAGAATGTGATGCAACAAAAAATTTTCGTGCCATCTAAATCCTTTTTTTTTTTTTTAAACACCAATTTCATTTTGAAATAATAACGTTTTTAAGTTTTTGTTAACTAAAGTTATTCAAAAGTGTACTTAATAATGTGATAATAATATAATAATGATAATAATATTTTAATAACAATTTTAATTTTTCTTAAGAAAGGTGTTATAGAAAAACTAAAATACATTGACATGTTTCGGAACCGTCAAATAAGTTCCATAGTCATAATATAAATAAAACAAAATTTCAAAATATTTTTCGGACAATACAAATGACACGCGACAATGAGATAAAAATAACAAAAAAAACACGCGCTCTATTGCAAAAAATTAAATTAAAATATAGACCATGATCTAAAATTTAACTAAAAATAAAAATTTCAAACTACTTCACGGTCAATACAAATGACACGCGACAAAGAGATATAAAAAACACCAAAAAAACTATATCTCTGTTGAGACCTATATACCATTTGCCTTTCATTAAAGTTATTTTTTTCCAAATTAGTATTCCCTCTCTATGTTTTCTAAATTAAATTATATGCTCCCACACTATTTTTTTCTCTTATCTTTTGCTTGTGTTTGCCCATCTCCTGTTTTCAACTCTGTGAGTAATAAAAAACATTCCCCGAAGTATTCCCACACTTTAAGTAGAAAAGAGGACGAACCCCTGTCACAATAAATAAATAAATGAATGCATGATGCTTGCATGTGACATTGTAAAAATGCAACTAATATCCGCCTCATGATAGACCACACACTTTGGAGTTACAATCCTGCCTTGTTAAATTTATTAGGGCAATTTTACTGCCCGAGAAAAATGTTAACAATACTGTTTTTAAGAAAATTGTGCAGCAATTGTTGAAATACCCCTGAATATATGTTTTACTTAAGGACCACCAGCGGTAGTGAAAGTTTTATTACCGTCAATAAAAATACGAAGGCGAAAATATTTCTCTCCCCCGTGTTTCCGTGGGAACCATAAAATGAACAATTTTAACACCTGCTCCCATCAGGGAGGGGATTTACGTCACGTGGATAGTTTGGTCCTGTCATGCCCTTATTTGGTAATAGAAAAGTGTGAAGTAACTAGTAGCCAATGGTAGCCCACCCCAGTATGCACGAGGCGAAGCAGGAAGCCTTGCTGCTAGTTAGGAGACCCCGAGTTTGGTTTTTATTCCAGTGAAGTGGGATGAATTGGGTAGTATCAGGAGTGACCGGTCAACAGTGAAGATGTAAAATTCTGGGGCTGCTGAATGCCCCCCCCCTTTTTTTCCTGGGGAGAGGGGGAGAATTTTGAATCGAGGCCTGAGATAAATTTTTCTTTTGGAGATCATTCGTCTCTTAGTCTTGGAGTTGTGAAGAGAGCCTACACCTCACCGGTTGCCTTTTTCAGAAACTGCTGTGTTCCAGCAAAACTTAGCAAGGCAGCTACTTAAATATGTAAAACTGCTCATCGGGCTGATGTTCTGGTCGATATAGCGGCAATACTTGTTCGGTGTTTATTGGAATCATTGTGCTTAGAATTTCCCTCCCGACAAGTGTGATTCCTAGATAATGTCGAGAAAATAGTCTTCGCTGATTTTGCTAAAAAGATCTAAGAAGCGAGGACTGAAGTGACGGAGATCTTGGGAAGCCACCCCCGGCGAACAGATAGGACGGTCATGTCCTCCTTTCCGACAAGTGTGATTCGTGAATAGTGTCGAAAAAATTAGTCTTCACTGATTCTCTTCCGACAAGTGTGATTCGTGAATAGTGTCGAAAAAATTAGTCTTCACTGATTCCCTCCCGACAAGTGTGATTCGTAGATAATGTCGAGAAAATAGTCTTCGCTGATTTTGCTAAAAAGATCTAAGAAGCGAGGACTGAAGTGACGGAGATCTTGGGAAGCCACCCCCGACGAACAGATAGGACGGTCAGGTCCTCCCTTCCGACAAGTGTGTGCGCCTTTCCTCCATGTGTGGAATTGGAGAAGTAGCATGTAAATATCAATGTAGGTAGAAGCTTTGGTGAACTTTAACACCATAGTTCACAAAAGTTCAAGTTGTTGTAAAGCAACGATACTCCATGTCAGCCAGTGGTAAGCTTGCTTTATATTATAGATTGATTTATTTCCTATTTGAATATTGATGTTAGCATATAAAAGTATAATTCCTGTTAATAAGTGTAAATAGTTTATTACAAATCAAGGGATGTTATAGATCAGTTTATTTCTCATTTGAATATTAATGGAGGAAGTGTCATTTATTGTTTTTATTGTATATATAATAAATTAAGTGTGCAAATAAATGTATATGTATATACTGAAATTTTACTCTAATTTTTCTTCATCCAAATAATTAAGGAAGTTTAATTAACTTCAGCTCAGAGGAAGAAATTTTTCTTATTTTGGTTAGTGAATAGAATTTGTCCAAATATAACTCTAACTTATTCTGAGATGAAAAGTGAAGTAACTTTATTCCAATAATGTAATAGTAATTTAATACTTAAATTATATAAATTCTTAACCTTCTTAGAAATTTTTAATGAGCTTGGATAAGCTTATTTAATGTTCACTTTACAAAATTCTTCTCTTAATTCTAATTAAAAATGAGGATATTTAATTGATTTTCCTCAGAAGTTAGTAATTATTATATCCAAACCCAAGAGTTTTGTATTTAATTCTCATACTATTGCATTTTAAGAATAAAAGAGGAAATAAAATGAGTTAATAGTTCACAACGCTATGACAGGAATAATAAAAAAAAAAGAAGTAGAAATGTACTATCACTATCGTATCAAGGTCATATACCATTACTTGTGTTGCAGGATGAATGTTATAATATTGAGATTTTAATCTATTTTAAGAAAATTATGTCTTTCTTGGCTCTCTGAATATCTGAGAGATTTCAGCTTTTCTTTCTCTATTTCTTAAAGTTAATTGATCTGTAATTGTGATTCTTTCTTAAGCGTTGATATGTATTTTTCATCCTACAAAACAGTAATGGTAAAGTTGGGATAATTGCTACTAACTTACAGTGAGTTGGGGATCTGAATAAGTTGAGAATTTTGTGGCATTTTGTTAAGTGGTCTCTTTGATATTTTTATTCGTGTAATAAGTTGGAATGTTTTCATTAGTTGATAAATTTGCTATTTTGGTCGTGTAACTTTAAGTTACTTTTCTAATTCCCTTTTTCCCTTTTCTAAACAATTATGATGTTTAACTTAAATTAAATTATCTTGTAGCAACAAGATTCAGAGAGGTGGAAACTTAATTCAGATCTCAATTGATTTAGTATTCTAATTGAAGAAATAATTTATCTATTGAACCCATAATACTTGTAAATGATTATTATTTAATAGATGCCCATGCTAAGTATTCAGAGGTGAATTTATGAATGAAGTTTCAAAGTTTATTTACTAAAAAGTTGTAGCAAAAGTCCCAACAACATAAATGGTGCCGTGTGTGAAAAGCCTGATTATTGTGGCACAATAAGTATAAAAATAGTACTATGAAGTAGAGCCTATTTATTACAACAATAGCCTGAATTTTGATATATATTTACTATATTAAGAGTGAAACGAAATGAAAATATATGTGTTTTGTGATTTTATTGTGTATTATGTTTGATTATTTTAGTGTATGTTATGCATAAGCAATAGGGGTGTACATAGCTTAATAATTTCAAATGCTTTTTTTTTAGTTAGGCAATTTCACCGGGTTTTCAAAAAACTATTTAATTTGAAATTTTTACTGTTATATTTACATTTAAATGAGTGTTCGGGCTTACTGTGTAAATTATATGCCAATATAAGTTATGTATTTATGTATTTTTTATTTATTTTTTTTTCTCTCTTTCTTGGGCATCTGAGAATTAAGTAGCAGTTAAATTACTTTATTTTCTATTATTTTATTTTTAATTCGGTGTGAAGTTTTGCCTAAAAATGACAGAAAACCAGCATTTCAAGGAGCTCGCTCTTATTCAGAAAAAGAGTGCTTTAATCGAAAATGTCAGTCTTATTCCCCCTTTTAGTGGCGAAGGCAACTCTTGCTCATTTACTGAATTTTTGGAAAAGTATGAGCAGTTGTCCGAGTTCTTTAATTGGTCAGAGGATGAGAAAAAATTTGCCCTACTAAGTAGATTAAGTGGGAATGCTGCTAGGATATATAAATTGCACCGCACTAAGGAAACTGTAGAAATAATTAAAGTACTTAAAGAGAGATATACGCAAGAGCTAGCCCCTGATATTGCTTTGACCCAATTTTTGAATTTTAAACAAAATCCCCATATGCCTGTTCAGGAATTTTATGACAGAGCATATGATTTGTCCCTTAAAGCATTAGTAGTCGAAGGTGTAGAACAGAATGTTGCTGATAAAAGCAGGGAAGCTCTACTGCATTCTATGTTATTAAGTAATTTAGTTCCTGAGATAAGAAGAGGAGTTATAACTAGGTGCCCTAAGACACCTGTTGAAATTTTAGAATTTGCCCTCCTTGAGGAAAAAGCATTAAAGAGTGTTAATCCTTTCTATAACATGCAGGTAGAGAATATCAACCCTTTTTTCCCCCAAATTGCCCAGCAAAGTGTTGCATGTGCTGCTATCCAGCCAAGTCACCCTAATCAGTCAGAGCAGGAGGTTAGTAAACTGCGGGAGCAGGTAGAAGCTCTTACTAGTAAATTAGAGAGATTTTTAGAGGGTAGCAATCAGCAAAGAGACTTTCACACTACTGAGAGACCTCAGTATAGAGAATTAATCTGTTACGTATGTTCCCAAACAGGGCACATAGCCAGATTTTGCCCACAAAACCAAAATGCTAATAGAGGGAACTTTCAGAATTTTAGAGGAAGAGGTAGGGGTAGTTATTCTCAGTCCCACCAAAATCGCAGGGGAGGATATAATAATTACAGAGGTAGAGGGGATAGAAATAATAATGATGGTGTAAATATAGAAAGCGAGAATGTTCAAAGCTCAATTAGTGAAGGGAATAATCAAAACAATTCTTTAAACAGGTAAGGGCTGGTATCGATTTGGTCGAATCGTCTCCATCAAGGCCTCTAGACCTCCCAATTATTTTTAGTATGTTTTCACCCCAGTCTTATCATTTACCTACTGTCTTCATAAATGTAAATAATGTGTTTTTTAATGCGCTGTGTGATACAGGATCTGCTATAAATATTTTAAGTAATACAATAATTAATGATGTAGATTCTTATGAAATTGTAGAGTGCAATACCCCTATTTTAACGGTGACTGGCGAGAGAGTGCTTTTAAACCATAAAATTTCCTTAAATTTTAAATTTAATAATTTATTATGTCAGTCTGAGTTTTTTATTGTCCACGGTAAGTTGGCCGATGAGTTTAGTGTAATTTTGGGGATGCCCTTTTTAAGTAAATATCAGGCTGTAATTAATTGTAAAAATAACAATGTGGTCTTAGATGTTCCTACTGAAACGCAGTGTAAGCAAATAGTAGAGAGTCATATGTCAAATGTTTCACCTGTGAAAAATTCTAGAGAAAAAAATGTTGTAAACAGTATCAGTGTAAATAGTATAGGTTTAGAGAATAATTATGTAAATACTTGTAATGTGCAATCTAAAGGCAGGCAAAGTTCTGATAGTGAACAGAGAAGTAAGTGTAGTAATAAGAGTACTCCTAGGAAAAGTGTAAACAAAAAGAGTAAGGAATGTGTACAAGAAAAATTTGGGAATCTGGGTAGTGGAAATGAGACGGTTCAGGGTAATATGTATCCCATTATGGAGGAAAGGGTAAACTCAAGCATAACATTTAATGCGAAAGAGTCAGAAAGTGAAATTGCTCAGGTTTTTTGTTTGCAAAGTATACCAGGGAGTAACTCAAGTACTAATGAGTGTGAAATTAATGAGAATAATGTGCCTTTAGACCTTAGCCAGCAATCAGCGAGTCAAATTGTACAGGAAAATTCAATCTATGTTCATGAAAATTTTTACATATCTGAGGATAATGAAAATGAGTTAGTAAATAGAGCAAATCAGACTAATGAGTTAGGCATTGTTGATAATAATAATAACAGGAATAGTGAAAGTACTTCCTTAGCTATTTTATGCGAGAGAATTTCTGTTCCCCCCAGTCAAAATTAATAGCTGAAGTTAAATGTAATAGAAATAATTTTATAAAAGATAATGATGTACTAATATTAGAACCTTTAGCGAAGAATTTAAGCCAAGGGCTTCTTATTTCTCGAGCCATTTGTACTCCAGAGCATGGCCTTTTTGTTTCGCTTGCTAATTTTTCGAATAAAACTGTTAAGCTAGGAAAAAATACTTATGTTGCTAAAATTCAGAAATGTGTAGATAAATCTAATATACCCTTAAATAATACTAATATAACTTGTAATGTAAATTTAACCACTCCAATAGCTGACTTTGATCACGCTGATCTCACTTGGAGCTCTGATATTGATTTAAGCCATCTAGACCCCCCCCTTAAAATCTAAAATGCAAGAATTTTTAGACCAAAATAAAGATGTGTTTGCAGCTTCTGTCCTAGACTTACCAGGCTGTAATACCATACCCCATGTTGTAAATTTAACCTCTGATAAACCTGTAAAATCCAAAGCTTATAGAGTCCCATATAAATTACGCCAGGAAATGGAAGATCAACTTAATATTTTACTGCAAGCTGAAATTATTTCCCCGTCTATGTCTGAATTTGCTTCACCAGTTATTCTTGTAGAAAAAGCAGATGGTTCTTATAGGTTAGCTGTTGATTTTCGTAAACTTAACAAGAATCTTGTCAAAGATGCATATCCTATCCCAAACATTACTGACTCTGTTGATGCGTTAAGTGGAGCTAATTTTTTTTCAACACTAGATTTAACTAGTGGCTTTTTTCAACAGGTCATAAGACCCGAAGACAGGCATAAAACTGCTATTATCACGCATAAAGGTCTTTTTGAGTGGAATAGAAATTGTTTTGGGTTGTCCAATTCAGGCAATAGTTTTCAGAGGCTAATGAATGCCATTTTTGGAGATTTAGGAAATCTAGGAATTTTAGTGTATATAGATGATATTGTCATTGCTTCTTCTGATGTAGAATCCCATTTTGAAAAACTTAAATTAGTATTTGATAGACTAAGACAACATAAACTGAAACTTAAGCCCAGTAAATGTAACTTTCTTTCAAATAAAATACAGTATCTTGGCTTTGAAATTAATAGCGGGCAAGTATCCCCGGTTAATAAAAATATTGAGATAATAGAAAAATTGCAACCACCTACTAATCGTAAAGGTGTCAGGTCTTTTATTGGAACCCTATCATTCTATAGGCGTTTCATACCTGATTTCACAAAAGGGCATTAAATTTAATCGAGTTGACTAAGGAAACTGGACATTTTGCCTGGACAAAAGAAGCCCAGGAGGAATTTGAAGATTTAAAAAAGGCTTTAATATCTAAACCGTGCCTAGTATAGCCTGATTTTACTAAAGAATTTTATCTATATACAGATGCGAGTGGAGAAGCGTTGGGTGCAGTTCTGTCACAGTTGGATGAAGAGAATAAAATTCATCCAGTGGCGTTTGCTAGTAGGCGACTCAAAGGTGCAGAAACGAGATATTCTGCCACTGAGAGAGAACTTCTCGCCCTAGTTTGGGCAACTAGCCATTTTAAGTGCCACCTAGCTAACACCCATTTTATCATTTTTACAGACCATGCCCCCCTTACTTTTATGTTAAAAATTCATGACCCCACGTCACGTATAGCCAAATGGGTATGTACTCTATCTGATTTTGACTTTACCATTAAATATATAAAAGGCAAGTGCAATAGTGTAGCAGACTTTCTCTCTCGATTTGCAAAAATTGATGAAACACCTGAGATTAGCAGCAGTAATTTTTGTATACAGGTAGAAAAAGAAACTACTTTTGTACCGCATTCAAATTTAATTGAGAAAATTAGTGAATTACAAAAAATTGATAAGAAATGTTGTGAAATAGCTAGAAAATTAGACAAAAAAATAGATATAGCACCTAAATACATGAAGTTTTTTTTTTAGAGATGATATTCTTGTATGTGAGGACACCAGAGATTCAAGTGTAATAAATAATCCTATTAAGTTAGTAGTTCCTAGGGATATGATTGAGCAAGTGTTCGCTCTAACACACGATTCTCTAGCGGCTTGTCATCAAGGGTTTAAGAAAACGATTGACCGCATCCGGGAGCACTTTTACTGGCCCGGAATGTCGGCCGATGTCAAGCATCTAGTAGAGTCTTGTATTAGTTACCAGCAGAAGAGAGCGTATAAACCAGATCAGCAGGCACCCCTTCAACGGATGCCTACACCTGAATTTCCCATGAACAAAGTTCACCTAGACCTAATTGGCCCATTACCGGTCACGTTTTCTGGTAACACCCATATTGTTACGTATATAGACTCGTTTACTAAATGGCCAGAGGCCTATGCTGTTAGCTCTACCACGTCTGATGTTATCGCAGATACACTTGCCGATTTCATTTCACGTTATGGCGCTCCTGTGTATATTGCGACAGATAATGGAAGAAATTTAATATCGGAAGCGATTGAGCATGTATATAAAATGTTTGGTATTAAACATATAACTACATCTGCCTTTCATCCGGCCTCGAATGGACAGATTGAACGGCAGAATAAAACTTTAAAAAACGCACTCAGTCACATTGTAAATGAGAACCAGTCAGACTGGGATACGAAACTAAAATTTGCCCTGTTAGCGATGCGTTCGGCTGTGCATTCTTCGACTAAATTAACTCCCGCAGCAGTTTTATATGGCAGAAACTTAAATCTACCATATAATCTATTTTCGCAGTCGCCGAGGTTTAGCTATAACGACACCCCATCTTTTTGTGAATTATTAATACCCGCACTCCAAAAGGTATATGCTGAGGTGTATGATAATTTAGTTAAGGTGTCTGAAAGCCAGGAAAGGTACAGAGAAAAAACTGCAATCGTTAAGGATTTAAAGGTAGGCGATAGAGTGTGGTTATTTAACCCATCCATCACTGCTGGAAATACGAAAAAATTGTCAAAATTAAATAACGGACCATTTACTATAATTGAGAAGCTCAGTGAAGTTAATTTTAAGATAGCATTAATTGCTAATCCTTCTAAAACTCAAGTTGTCCATGTAGACCGCCTCACTTTATTTAAAGATAGGCATATTTCAGGTGTAAAGGAGCAAAATGGAGACTATATTGTAGACCAAAACAAACGCCAGACTCTTATATCGACTACGAATGATTCGAATCATTCTCAATTCGATTTCACTACGCGAAGGAAAAGGAATCGATTCATAAATAGATTTCCCCCTCCCATTCCATGTCAAGGAACCAGCCAACCTGCAGTGCAATCTACGAGCAGACGACAAGAGCGTAGCGAGGAAACGGTTGGTGGGTTGCTCTCAGAAGCACGGGAAAATACGGAAGTAGTAGCGAGCGCTGATAGCTGTGAGGGAGTAAGGCAGGTAGGAACGCCTAATGATTCGGAGCGCGTGAGTCGTTCGCGAGATCGTAATGGCGTCTGTTTATCTAGGCAAAACAAATCGTATTCGATTCCGAGAACTGAGTATACGTTTCGAAAAAGGGATTCGCGACCGAATTATAAATTTTAGGGCGGTTTAACTCTATTTTTTTTAGATTGTATATAAATACTTGTGATTTTAGTTATTTTAGGAAGGTTTTATGCGCGAGTTAGCTAAAATTTAAGTAATTTTCGAGCCTCGATATCGTTTGTTTTGATTTGGTTCCGCTGTTATTTAATGTGGATTTCCGCCAGTTCCGTATTTTCTCTCGGTGATTTATGGATTATTTCAATAGATTAGGACCGTGTAAGTGCTCCGCCCCCTATATGTATTCCTTTTTTTTATTTTTTAGCGGGTTTGAGCGCTAATTTTGGGGACTTAGAGAGATTTAGGGCCAGGAAATTTTGGAGTAGAGATTTGGTAGCAGTACATGTGATGCTTGCGTATTCCTACTGCCCCCTTTTTGTATATAGTATAGGTACTGGTAGGAATGTAGTTCATCTTTTATTTTTATTTTTAATTTTTTTTGCATTTCTTTTAACTTTGTATTTTTTTGGATATTTTTGATATTAGTTCTCTATTTGGGAAGTGGGGATTTAAGATACAGGTAGTGTACACCCCACAGCCCACAGATATATTATCTGGTTTATGTGTATTATATATGTATATATTTTGTTTATATAGTCTGTTTTGTTATTTCATGTGATTTTTCTAACAATATACCCATTGTTTGTGTAAATTGGCTATTTTAAAAAAATTAGTGGTACTTGTCAATGAAATTGGCGAACTCTCTTGTGAAATTATCAGTTCATTTTAAGTATTATGTGTAGCATTTTATGAATTTTTTTTAGTTACTATTAGTATATGGAATATTTACCCATCGATAATAACTAAGGCAGACAATTATCAGTCTAGGCTACACAAGGTAACCTATATAATTATAATGCTGTGATATAAAATGCCCATACACTTATGTGATACTGTGTCACCAATACAAGTCATTGAACTGTTTTTTTTGTTTATATGCACATGTTATGCCACTGAATATAAACAGATATTAGTGCTATTTTTTTTTATGTGTACCCTATATATGTACTGAAAGGTTATTGCTATTTTTATTTTGTTTATGTGTATACAAAATGTTATCGTGCTATTATATGTATATATCTGTGATACCTAAAGCTGGCAAGTAGTATATATATTGTATTTTTTCAGAAATTGATTGTTTCGGTCCTTTGGCTCTATCCTGCTCACAGGATTCAAAATTTTTAAAAAAATTTTTATTTTTTTTTTATTCACTGGACAACTCTTCCTTGCATTCTACTTGTGGAAATTTTTTTTAGGGATTTTTTTTTTATTTATTTATTTATTTATTTTTTTTTTTTACAGAGGTGTTAGCAGATAGGGATATCCCAATGCGTTGGTATTCTTGACGGTATAGCAGATGTGGAGATTTAATTAAGTATGCCAGGTATATAGTGTAGATTTTAATAGCATCTTAGGCCCTAGTATATGTTTAACTTCTAGATGTTTTGCCCAAGCTTCAACTTAGCATTTCCGGTGTGCAGAGTTGGTGTGGTAGCTTAGTAGGGTGAGGTTATCAACTTTTCGGGTCGTCGTCTGATCTGTTCTAGGCGATTATCTTTATTCTACTATTCAACCGGGGTACTGCATTGTTTTTTCATTTAATCTTTTCTTTCATTTTGGATTTAATTTTAAATTTTTTTTAGGACTTTCTTTAACTGACCTTATGTGGTCATTTAGCTAAAAAAATAAAATTCTTGTTTTTGTTCAAAACTAATAATGTTTATTTTTTTTTCAACGTGGGGGAGCTTCTTGTTGAGACCTATATACCATTTGCCTTTCATTAAAGTTATTTTTTTCCAAATTAGTATTTCCTCTCTATGTTTTCTAAATTAAATTATATGCTCCCACACTATTTTTTTCTCTTATCTTTTGCTTGTGTTTGCCCATCTCCTGTTTTCAACTCTGTGAGTAATAAAAAACATTCCCCGAAGTATTCCCACACTTTAAGTAGAAAAGAGGACGAACCCCTGTCACAATAAATAAATAAATGAATGCATGATGCTTGCATGTGACATTGTAAAAATGCAACTAATATCCGCCTCATGATAGACCACACACTTTGGAGTTACAATCCTGCCTTGTTAAATTTATTAGGGCAATTTTACTGCCCGAGAAAAATGTTAACAATACTGTTTTTAAGAAAATTGTGCAGCAATTGTTGAAATACCCCTGAATATATGTTTTACTTAAGGACCACCAGCGGTAGTGAAAGTTTTATTAACGTCAATAAAAATACGAAGGCGAAAATATTTCTCTCCCCCGTGTTTCCGTGGGAACCATAAAATGAACAATTTTAACACCTGCTCCCATCAGGGAGGGGATTTACGTCACGTGGATAGTTTGGTCCTGTCATGCCCTTATTTGGTAATAGAAAAGTGTGAAGTAACTAGTAGCCAATGGTAGCCCACCCCAGTATGCACGAGGCGAAGCAGGAAGCCTTGCTGCTAGTTAGGAGACCCCGAGTTTGGTTTTTATTCCAGTGAAGTGGGATGAATTGGGTAGTATCAGGAGTGACCGGTCAACAGTGAAGATGTAAAATTCTGGGGCTGCTGAATGCCCCCCCCCTTTTTCTCCTGGGGAGAGGGGGAGAATTTTGAATCGAGGCCTGAGATAAATTTTTCTTTTGGAGATCATTCGTCTCTTAGTCTTGGAGTTGTGAAGAGAGCCTACACCTCACCGGTTGCCTTTTTCAGAAACTGCTGTGTTCCAGCAAAACTTAGCAAGGCAGCTACTTAAATATGTAAAACTGCTCATTGGGCTGATGTTCTGGTCGATATAGCGGCAATACTTGTTCGGTGTTTATTGGAATCATTGTGCTTAGAATTTCCCTCCCGACAAGTGTGATTCCTAGATAATGTCGAGAAAATAGTCTTCGCTGATTTTGCTAAAAAGATCTAAGAAGCGAGGACTGAAGTGACGGAGATCTTGGTAAGCCACCCCCGGCGAACAGATAGGACGGTCATGTCCTCCTTTCCGACAAGTGTGATTCGTGAATAGTGTCGAAAAAATTAGTCTTCACTGATTCCCTTCCGACAAGTGTGATTCGTGAATAGTGTCGAAAAAATTAGTCTTCACTGATTCCCTCCCGACAAGTGTGATTCGTAGATAATGTCGAGAAAATAGTCTTCGCTGATTTTGCTAAAAAGATCTAAGAAGCGAGGACTGAAGTGACGGAGATCTTGGGAAGCCACCCCCGGCGAACAGATAGGACGGTCAGGTCCTCCCTTCCGACAAGTGTGTGCGCCTTTCCTGCATGTGTGGAATTGGAGAAGTAGCATGTAAATATCAATGTAGGTAGAAGCTTTGGTGAACTTTAACACCATAGTTTACAAAAGTTCAAGTTGTTGTAAAGCAACGATACTCCATGTCAGCCAGTGGTAAGCTTGCTTTATATTATAGATTGATTTATTTCCTATTTGAATATTGATGTTAGCATATAAAAGTATAATTCCTGTTAATAAGTGTAAATAGTTTATTACAAATCAAGGGATGTTATAGATCAGTTTATTTCTCATTTGAATATTAATGGAGGAAGTGTCATTTATTGTTTTTATTGTATATATAATAAATTAAGTGTGCAAATAAATGTATATGTATTTACTGAAATTTTACTCTAATTTTTCTTCATCCAAATAATTAAGGAAGTTTAATTAACTTCAGCTCAGAGGAAGAAATTTTTCTTATTTTGGTTAGTGAATAGAATTTGCCCAAATATAACTCTAACTTATTCTGAGATGAAAAGTGAAGTAACTTTATTCCAATAATGTAATAGTAATTTAATACTTAAATTATATAAATTCTTAACCTTCTTAGAAATTTTTAATGAGCTTGGATAAGCTTATTTAATGTTCACTTTACAAAATTCTTCTCTTAATTCTAATTAAAAATGAGGATATTTAATTGATTTTCCTCAGAAGTTAGTAATTATTATATCAAAACCCAAGAGTTTTGTATTTAATTCTCATACTATTGCATTTTAAGAATAAAAGAGGAAATAAAATGAGTTAATAGTTCACAACGCTATGACAGGAATAATAATAAAAAAAAGAAGTAGAAATGTACTATCACTATCGTATCAAGGTCATATACCATTATTTGTGTTGCAGGATGAATGTTATAATATTGAGATTTTAATCTATTTTAAGAAAATTATGTCTTTCTTGGCTCTCTGAATATCTGAGAGATTTCAGCTTTTCTTTCTCTATTTCTTAAAGTTAATTGATCTGTAATTGTGATTCTTTCTTAAGCGTTGATATGTATTTTTCATCCTACAAAACAGTAATGGTAAAGTTGGGATAATTGCTACTAACTTACAGTGAGTTGGGGATCTGAATAAGTTGAGAATTTTGTTGCATTTTGTTAAGTGGTCTCTTTGATATTTTTATTCGTGTAATAAGTTGGAATGTTTTCATTAGTTGATAAATTTGCTATTTTGGTCGTGTAACTGTAAGTTACTTTTCTAATTCCCTTTTTCCCTTTTCTAAACAATTATGATGTTTAACTTAAATTAAATTATCTTGTAGCAACAAGATTCAGAGAGGTGGAAACTTAATTCAGATCTCAATTGATTTAGTATTCTAATTGAAGAAATAATTTATCTATTGAACCCATAATACTTGTAAATGATTATTATTTAATAGATGCCCATGCTAAGTATTCAGAGGTGAATTTATGAATGAAGTTTCAAAGTTTATTTACTAAAAAGTTGTAGCAAAAGTCCCAACATCTCTTTGTCGCGTGTCATTTGTATTGACCGTAAAATAGTTTAAAATTTTTATTTTTAGTTAAATTTTAGATCATGGTCTATATTTTAATTTAATTTTTTGCAATAAAGCGCGTGTTTTTTTTTTTTTTTTTGTTATTTATATCTCATTGTCGCGTGTCATTTGTATTGTCCGAGAAATATTTTGAAATTTTGTTTTATTTATATTATGACTATGGAACTTATTTGACGGTTCCGAAACATGTCAATGTATTTTATTTTTACTATAACATCTTTCTTAAGAAAAATTAAAATTGTTATTAAAATGTTTACATAAAAGGTGAATATTTTTTTAAAAATCTGATAATTTAAAAAATCAATTGGATTTAATTAACTTTAAATGATAATAATAATTTTCGTTTCTCGCATTTTTTCCTACTTACATATTAACGCCACCGCAGCAGAATTAACGCTAATGCACCAATAAAGAGAAATCTTATTGTTCGCCCGCGCAAGAAAAATGACGTTAAAAATCAGCAAAAAACAAGGAAACAAGGAATCCAAAAGATAACTGCATGCGCCTACGAACAACAAGATTACTCTTTATTGGCGCATTAGTTCAACTTCTGTTGCGGTGGCGATAATATGTAAGTACCCATTTTTTAAATACATACAAGAACTATAAAAACTGAAGTGGCACTTCCAACTTTTTTTATCTCGACAATACGTAAAATATTGTTTGAGTAAGTAAACAACAAGGCTTAACACATTGATATAATAAATCATTAAAAAAATTAAATATCTGTATTGAATTCGCATTGACATAATAATTATTTTTAAATAATTTGAATATCTGTATTAAATTTGAAATTACATTAACTACCATTGTTACTTGATTCATTAGGTCACAACAACAACAACAAAAAGAAAAATAGCCAATTCTGATTTCAAATATTTAGTAAAAATATATATATACTTCTATTTAAAAAAAATTTTTTTTTAAAAGACTGATATCATTACGATGCACTGCAATTATTCTAGACTGAGAGGCAACTGGTTTTGTGCATTACTCTTTATTAGATTTTTCAATTAAGAAAAACATTTCTATTATGACAAAAATTTCCATTATGATATAGATAAAGACAATTAGAAAATAACCTTCCGTCTCTCAAGTCTTTTTATATAGTGAAATGAATTGTTATTTATCTAGGAACATTTTGAAACATGTAGATCTTCTTAAATAGCTCCCAACTTAATTTTATAATTAGGATAAATGCCAGGTTATATTCCAAATAATTAATTTTCAATGAAAAGCTTTTAAAAAGGTTGCTTTTATAAAATACATTAGCTATCTCTGGAACAGGATAATTGAAAGCCACGACACAATAAACCGCTTCACGAAATGGATTAACAATGAACATCAAAATTTCCATTTTTAGAACAAGCACTAAAATTAAGTTAATAAGAACTATTCTTTTATGTTAAACTAAAACATTATAAATTAAACTTGAGTTTTGAATAAATTTTGGTGTCATATTTCAAAATAATTATTATGATTTTATTTTTATTGCTATCCAAATGGATTATTTTGAGTTTAATGAATATTTCATTGCTTGAAACATCCCTAATAGCATGCATGGTCACAGTGACGTCACAGTGACGTGACTGTGAGTCACTTTGGTCACATCACATCTGTGACCAAAATGCCACCACTCTGTGACGTCATATTGTGACTGAGATGTGACTTTCTTAAAAATCTTTAGAATTTTATAAATATCCTTCAAAACATGTTATTTACTTTAAAAAACATGTTTCCGGCAATTTAAATATCGTCGCTTTTGTCACAGTTTCGTCACAATCTTAATGTCGAATTAGTCACAAATGACACTTTTTTCACAAATTTGTAACATTGTGACCATTTTGTGAAATGTCACAAAAGAGCTATAAAACAGCCATAACGACTTCACATTTTAGTCACTTTGGTTTCACATCGACGTCACGTGACGTCACATCGACAATCGATGGTCACAAAGTCACAATGTGACTTCGCAACGACGTTGCAGGGACGTCACCATGTTTTACGGGATAACGAATGTTGTTGTTTTGCATGCAATACAACTCGTATTCATATGATAACAGGTTAACTTCCAGTTAACTCTTACTGGCTTGGAGTAAATCTTTTTGAAATAATTAACTTACACCAGAATTTATAAGCGAATTTATTAGAAAATAAGAACTTGTTTTTTTTTTTCAAGTATGCTTTAAAAGGAAAATTTTAATTAATTATCCTGAGTGCCAATAAAATAAAAAATAATTGACCTTTTTTAAGGACAACGCTCTCTAAAGTGCTGATGACAGATCGTAGTAACTGATGCAACAACAATTTCTCCTACCACCAAATTTTTTTTTCACTTTAATTTTGAAACTAAACCAATAACACTTTCGTGTTTTTGTTAACTAAAATTAGTTCATAAGTGTACTTATGAAGTGTTATTGTTATTGTTAGGTAAGTATATAATAATAGTAATAGTAATAATAATAATAATAATGATGATAATAATACTTTTTGTTTTTCGCATTTTTTAAATATATATATGAACCCTAGAAACAGAAATTGCACTTCTAATTTTTATCTCGACATTACATGAAATATTGTTTAAGTAAGTAAACAACAAAGTTCAACACAATTGACGTAATAATTATTAAAAAAATAGCTATATTGCATTTGTATTAATGTAATAATTCTTTATAAATAATTTAAATAACCATACTAAATTTGTAATTACATTAACTATCATTGTTACTTGATTCATTAGGTCACAACAACAACAACAAAAAGAACAATATCCGATTCTGATTTCAAATATTTGGAAAAAATATACTTCTATTTCAAATGAATTCATTTTAAAAAGACTGTCATTATTGCCATGCACTGCATTTATACCAGACTGAGATGCAACTGGTTTTGTACGTTGTTCTCTATTACATTTTTCAATTAAGAAATGCATTTCCATTATGACAAAAATTCCCATTATGATTTGGATGAAGGCAACTATAGCCTGCCGGGCTCCCAAGTCCTTTTACAAAGCGAAATGAATTGTTATTTATACATGAACTGTTTTAAATACACTGGTGTCCAAAAGGTAAGCATAATTGTTAATTAAGTAAGCAAAGAAAGAAATATAAATCGAAATGTGGTGAAACTCCAGGTGTATAAACAAAATAGTACGCGTCATATATTTTCGCGAAGAGTTTTCCTAGAAATCGAACAGGGGACCGTGAACAAATTGAAAAAGAACGAAGATCTTTTGGATAACCCTGTCAAAACTAATGTAGCAAAAGCATTCAAGCTGCACATTATGATTAAATGGCTTATTGTAATGTACTGTGTTAATTTTTACAAGGATAGCATGTATACTCGTAGAGAAATTAAGGTTTTTATAAAAACAGTCCTAAATTTTTCCAAGTGTTTTGCTTATAATCTGCATAGTTCTTAATATAAAATAATGTTATTTTCTGAAAATATGACTAACATCACTGTACACCATACCCTGTCATCAGAATTAAAATATAATAAAAATTGTACGACAAATGAGCAGGTTTACAAAATAATTTTTTACTGCGCATGCTTGAACGCTATTAAAATTTCATTTGCGTATTATGTTAGTTAAATGTATAGAGCAACTTTTGTGAAAGTCTTAAAAACATAGCTTAATAACTCTGAAAATTATCGTTGATAGAATGAGATCAAAATCCTTTATTCCCTAAATGAAGCAAAAAGATGAGGGGCTGTATCCATATTCCATTGTTTAATGCCTACACAATATTGCACGTACAACCATATTTGGATAAAACCCCTGATTTTTTTGCTTCCTTTTAAGAATACCGGATTTTGAGTTGATTCTATAGACGATCATTTTCAGAATTTTCAAGCTATATTTTTGAATTTTTTACAGAAGTTGCTCTATACATTTAGCTAACACAATATGCAAATGAAATTTTGATATCGTTGACGCATGCGCAATGAAAAAGTATTATTGTTCAAACAATTTTAATTATTTTTAAATTCTGATGACAGGGTATTGTGTACAATGATATTTGTCATATTTTCAGAAAATAACATTATTTTATATTAAGAACTCTGTAAATTATAAGCAAAAAACTTGGAAAAATTTAGGACTGTTTTTATAAAAACCTTATTTTCTCTACCAGTATACATGCTATCCTTTTAAAAATAAACACAGTACATTACAATAAGCCAATTAATCATAATGCGCAGTTTGAACGCTTTTGCTACATTAGTTTTGACAAGGTTATCCAAAAAATCTTCGTTCTTTTTCAATTTGTTGACGGTCCTCTGTTGGATTTCGGGGAAAATTCTTCCCGAAAATATATGACGCGTACTTTTTTCTTTACACACCTGGAGTTTCACTACATTTCGATTTATATTTCTTTCATTACTTACTTAATTACCAGTTATACTTAACTTTTGGACACCAGTGTATGTAGATCTTCTTAAGTAGCTCCCAACTTAATTTTATAATTGGGATAAATGCCAAGTTATATTCCAAATAATTAATTTTCATTGAAAAGCTTTTAAAAAAGTTGCTTTTATAAAATCATTAGCTATCGCTAAATCTAGTTAATTGAACCTATATTGAATTCGCATTGATGTAAAAATTCTTTTAAAATAATTTAAATTTACAAATACATTGATTACCATTGTTACTTGATTCATTAGGTAACAATAACCATGAAAAAGAATATCCGATTCTTATTTAAAATACTTAGAAAAAATATATTTATATTTCAAATGAATTCATTTTAAAAAGATTGATATAATTGCGATGCACTGCAATTATTCTAGATTGAGATGCAACTGGTTTTCTACATTATTCGTTATTACATTTTTCAATTAAGAAATACATTTCTATTATGACAAAAATTCCCATTATGATTTGCATGAAGGCAATTAGAAAATATTCTTCCGGGCTCCCAAGTGCTCTAACATAGCGAAATGATTTGTTATTTATATATGAACATTTTTAAATACACTGTTAAAAATAAATCTGTGAATTCCACGTGAAACTACCGGCAGCAAAGTAGCCGAACTGTTACCGTTCCGTAAGTAGATTTACCTTTGTGGGACATACAAGAAAGGAAAACTCCGTTTGAAGAAGCGGTAACTTTCTGTTACAAAGTCTGATTTTAATGATAATAATTTAATATAATTTTTAAAATTAATAAATCGATTAATCGTCAAAGAATTCGAAATTACCGAGTGATTTTAAGCTGCTGTGTTATTTTACTTATTATTATTATTGCACAATTTAGTTCAAGCCGTCCTCAGGATCGAATTCGGGACCTTTTGATAGCGGAATAAATCCTTACTAACCGAGCCAAAGCTGCTGACGCCGGGTTGTACAGAATATGTCTTTTATGAGTTAGTGGGAAAATCTGTTGTGCTTTTTAAAGATTTCCTTTCAAATACATTCTTTATAATATTTATAAACGGTTTATTTTATTTTATTTTAGACTGATGCATAATGCTTATTATTTTTTAAAATCAATTTTTCTTTTTAAATAGTTTAAATAAAAAAAATCACTGTTTAAAACCACTGTTTATTTTTTATTTTATTTATTTTTTTTTTGAATGAATGAATGAATGAAAAAAACTTTTTATTAATAACTTTTTTTTAGAAAAATAATGTTATAGACAAATTTTTTAAATTGTCGTACACTATTTATTTATTTATTTATTTATTGGCTAATTAATTAAAAGATTTTTGAATAAGAAATAATAGAAAAATAAACAGAAAAATTTAATTTAAAAGGGACTTTTTATGTTTTCATTATTTCTTGTAGCCACTGGGATACGAACCCACAATCTGCGCTCGCAGGCAATTGGTGGTATGGTGCCTTGACCACTCGGCCACGGAGCCCCTTATACAACGGAGTGTCTCCATTTTTTGTTTTTATTTCCACCCGTTTCATTATTTTCAGGAAATATGGTGGGATTTGCTGATTTGTAACGGACAATGCCCCTTTGTTGTGAAAAGGGACTTTTTCTGTGAAATTCAGGAAAAAATTTTTCGTGAATTTCAGAATTTTTCTAACAGTGTATGTAGATCTTCTTAAAAAGCCACCAACTTGAATTTCTAATTAAGATAAATGCCAGGTTATATTCCAAATAATTAATTTTCATTGAAAAGCTTCTAAAAAAGTTGTTTTTATAAAATACATTACCGTTACGCCGCGGCTTAGCAAAATCTTTTTCAAATTAGAACATTTATTGAAAAAAAAAGACATCAAATGCGTGCTAAGTATAAGTAAGTAACAAGTAAGTCTGGTGGGAGATAGAGTTATTCAAGGTGCAGCGTTTACACGCGAAATTACGGTAGGTATCTCTGAATCTAGATAATTGAAAGCCACTAACACAACAAATGTTAAAACTGCTTCACGAAATGGATTAACAATGAACATCATAATTGTTATTTCCAATTTTAGAGCAAGCACTAAAATTAAATTAATAAGAACTTTTTTATGTTAAACTGAAATATAATGAATTAAACTTTAGTTTCGAATAAATTTCGGCGTCATTTTTTATAATAATTATGACACAATGGTATAGGAGGAAACATTGTTTTTAATAGAGAGAATTTAATAATATTGCAGAATTTAATAATATTAAACTTTTTCATATTTTATGAAATTGATACATGTTGCGGGCGTTTACTACTAGCTACTTCTTGGTATAATAGGAAGCAAGTAGTTTTTACAGGGATACACAAAATATTTCGGATACTCAACACATCCGAAGTATTGTATATTATTACAGAAAAATGTGAATATTTTAAAAACTTCCTTATAGTACGAACACACCTCATTTGCTATGCTTGACGTGCAATTTCCAATTTGTTTATCTCGACATTACATCAAACATTGTTTGACTAAGTAAACAATAAGTCTGAAAGCATTAACTTAATAATTCATTAAAAAATAATTAGCTATATTATATTCACATAAACAAAATAATTCTTTTTAAATAATTTAAATAACTTTAGTTACTTAAATATCTATATTAAATTTTCAATTACATAAACTAACATTGTTACTTGAATCATTAGGTAACAACAACAACAAAGAAAAAAAAAGAATGTCCCATTCTGATTTCAAATATTAGAAAAAAAATACAGGGTGTCCGAGAAAGATCCGTACAACTTCAAAAAATTATTGAAAAAGAAACAATAGGATTACAGAGCAACTAATTAGTACATTAGATAGAATAACTCAAAAAGTTTTTTTTTCCTATAACTTAAGTTATTATCTTAGGAAATTTCTACATGAGACCCTTTCGTAGCACGAACACGAACAATATCAAGACGATATTCCAATTCCATCCACGACCGTTTCAGCATGCTAACATCAACAGTAGCTACAGCTGTTTGGATGTTTTGCTTTAATTCTTCGAGACTGTTAACTTGCGTTCGGTATTCAGTATCTTTAACACAATCTCAAAAGAAAAAATCCAGCGGTGTAAGGTCAGGAGACCGGGATGCAATGGGACCATCCCTGCCAATCCAACGCTGTGGAAAAGAATTATTCAGCGACTGAAATGTATTTGCGTATCGGATTTTGTTTCGATAAACCACGCAACACATTGAGCTTACTTCACGCGATCTGCCATTGAAATAACTAAAATGCCTTAATATTCCTTTGCATGACATGTAGCGTCATCTATGGTCAGAAACATACTGCAGAAAAAAACTTTTTGAGTTATTCTATCTAATGTCCTAATTAGTTTCGCTGTTACCCTACTGTTTCTTTTTCAATAATTTTTTGAAGTTGTACGGATCTTTCTCGGACACCCTGTATATTTGTATTTCAAACTAATTCATTTTAAAAAGACTGGCGTAATTGCTGGGCACTGTAATTATGCTAGACTGAGATGCAACTGGTTTTGTGCGTTATCTTCTATTGCATTTTTTAACAAAATAATGCATTTCTATTATGACAAAAATTCCCATTATGATTTGGATGAAGTCAATTAGAAAAAAGCTTTCCGGGCTCCCAAGCCCTTTTACATAGTGAAATGTTACTTAAGTATGAATATTTTTAAACATGTAGATCTTAAATAGCTCCCAACTAAAATTTATAATTAAGATAAATGCCAGGTTATATTCCAAATAATTAATTTTTGTTGGAAAGCTTTTAAGAAAGTTGTTTTTATAAAATACATTAGCTATGTCTGATTCTAGATAATTAATAGCCACCAAACAATAAATGTTAAAATTGCTTCACGAAATATATAAACAATGAACGTCATAATTTTTGTTTCCAATTTTAGAGCAAGCACTAAAATTAAATAAATGAGAACTTTTTTATGTTAAGCTAAGATATAATGAATTAAACTTGGATTTCGAATAGATATCGATGTCATTTAAAAAAATAATTATTAGTATTTAAATTTTGCTTTTAAACCTTTCGGGTCCGACTTTTTTTTCAATTTTTAGAAAAAAATATTTTTAGGTTAGTAACATTAACACAAGCTATCCAAATAGATTATACTGAGTTTAAGGAATATTTCATTGTCTGAAACATGACAATGTTGTTGTTTTGCATACTATACAAATCATATTCACATGACAATAGGCTAAGGAAGAGTTTTATAGGATGTTTTGATAATATTATATTACAAGATTTAACTGACATTACGACTTTCTAATACGTTTTTGCGCTTTATTAAACATAATTCTTTCAGGAAAGTAACTTTTGTTTTAAATTTAAAGGGCAAAATATATTGCAATTTTATTTATTTATTTATTTATTACACTTCAATCTATAAATACCCGGGCCTGAGAGACCCCCCCCCCTTCGCGTCCTCGCGGCTTAAATACAATATCAGTCTACAAATGCATGCAGTAAACAGTACAATGAGACACAATGCATCCTTATTTCATTCATTTTAAAATAATTTAAATATATTTTTAATTTTATACAATTCAATAGATGTGAATTTACATTCATTGGGTTCGAATATTAAAGTTTTGTCTTTTGATTCCAATTATCGTAATATGAATTAATAATAAACAATGATGTATGAAATGAATACATTTAAGACTATTTTGAACAATCGCCATGAAATACCCATACATTGTAATTGTACTTAAACTGGATTTAAAGTACTTAGTATGAATTAAAAGTAAACTAGTCTTATGTGTTATTCACAATTACGCTGACTTAAGCATTTTATAATTGTTATATTATTTTAGGGGCACATTTAACATAATCATATAATGACTTAGACGGACACGTGTGCGAAATTTCCATTCACCGAGGTAAAGGTCTTTGTTTGGGGGATTAATGAACGTGTATTAGAAGCACTTAGTTTTAATTAAAATTGAAGAAATTGGTATTATTTAGAACGTGTATTATCTTTCGTGTATTAAAAGATTTTTTAAAGATTAAACTGTCATTATATTTTTCCAATTTTGAAAGTTTAATTACAAATGATGCCAGGTTATAATTTATGTAATTACGATTCATCAGAAAAGGTTTAAAATATGTCTTTATAAAAAGTATTAAGTGTTATGAAAAGCGAACAGTTCGAAACAATGAAGAAATGTCGAAATTAAGAAAAGATGAAGTCTTCTTAATGAAAGCAATTGTTTCGAACCATATTAACAGCCATAATAAGACTTTTTAACATTTATAAAGGAAAAAGAATCAATGATATTGCTATAACGGTATTTTATTTAATGCCGGTATAGAACAAATGAAGAGCAATTTCGGCATTTGCAAGTTCACGTTTACATTAATTTTCTAAAGCTCATTAATTTTGGTTTTTTTTTCAAATTTATCTTTGCACTATTTCAACTGAGCTGTTTGCAGAATGCAAACGGTTAATTTTAATGCCAAAAATGCTTCCTAATTTCATTCGTTTTAAAATAATTTAAATATATTTTTCCTTTTATACAATTAAATAGATGTGAAATTACATTCATCGGGTTTGATTATTAAAGTTTTGTCTTTTTACTCTAATTATCGTAATATCTGTTAATAATAAACAATGGTGTATGATATAAATAAATTTAAGACTATTTTGTACAATTACCCATACTAATTATATTTAAACTGCTTTTAAAGTTATTACTAAGGATTAAAAGTAAACTAAGGGCCTTACGTGTTATTCATAGTTACGCTGAATTTTAAAATTTTTATTATTACTAAGATATTATTTTCACATAATCAAATTGAGCACATTTCACATAATCATATAATGACTTAGACGAACACATGTGAGAAAATTCCATTCACCGAGGTAAAGGTCTTTGTTTGAGGGATCAATGAATTCTCTACGTGTATTAGAAGATTTTTTTAAAGATTAAACAGTCATTATATATCTCCAATTTTGAAAGTTTAATTACAAAGGATGCCAGGTTATGATATATGTAATTACGATTCATCAGAAAGGGTTTAAAATATATCTCTATAAAGGGTATTAAATGTTGTGAAAAACGAACAGTTCAAAACAATAAAGAAATGTTGAAATAAAGAAAAGATGAAGTCTTCTTAATGAAAGTAATTGTTTCAAACCATATTAGTTGTCATAAAAAGAGTTTCTATTTCAAAAGGAAGCAGGAACAATGATATTGCTATAACGGTATTTTATTTAATGTCGATATAGAACAATATAAGAGCAATTTCGGCATTTGCAAGTTCACATTTACTTTAATCTTCTAAAGCTCATTAACTTTGTATTAATTTTGCAAAATCATATTTGCACTATTTCAAGGAAGCCGTTTGCAAAATGCAAACGGTTAATTTTAATGCCAAAAATGCAAATTGACACGAATAATTTTTTACTTCAATTAGGAATTCATAACATACGAGAAGAAAAGCTTTTATTATTTTCAAATAAATCTGTTTGTAAATTGCTGTGTGTTTAATTATTTGAACATTTGTGCGGCAGGAATACATTGCCCCTAAAAGGGGCAAGACAATTATTGTTGCTTTAAATGTTTTGGTGCTTTAATTGATGTTTTTTATAATTTTTTTATATTTATATTAATAGTGCAATTTCTGCATTTACAAGTTCATATTGCATATCGAAGTACAAAAAATAAAAATGCATTTTTTTTTCATTTTAAATCACAGTTAGGTAGAATTTTTGGAAAAATAAATTTAAAACTTTATTTATTAACCTATTATGCCACGACGCATTTTAAAGTATCATTAAAAAACCTTGTTAAAAATTCATTAAGTACATAAATTAGTAATAATAAAGTTTAGAATAACTTATAGAAACTTTATTTTATTTTATTCGAAAGTCACTATTGGTTATACAAAGCAAAATACTTTTAAAAGGTTGATTTATTTTTTAAATATTGCACCTGTGCATAGTTATAAAATTGAGGGTTAAAAGTTTCAGTTCGGTATTATTCCTATATTTCTATTGTAACATCATTATATTTATACATTTACTGTTGTTATAAAATACTAAAAAATATTTTAGACACAATATTTGAGCCAATTTATAAATAATACAGAAAATCAAACTTAATTAAGGAAAATAATTTGAAATTGATGTGAATTAATAAAAATTTTAAAAACTTCATAAAGCGCCATATATTTTTTAATTCTTTAGGCCAAGGGTCTGAATACTTTTGAAAAAAATTTCGGGGTTACAGTGAAAAAACAGATAATCAAAGCGTCCAAATCTTCGACTTTTTAGAAACCAACATTTTAATACAGAAAATGTTATTCTATTTGATTGGAACATTTCGGAGATTTAAAATAACCAGGTTTTCTTGAAAATAAAAGTGGTGTGCAAAAAGCCGGACAGTTAACTCTGCATAAATAATATAATGATTTATTACTTTGAATTTGTAACTTTAACATACACATGCATGTTCATATAATAGAAAATAGAAAATTCAGGTATTTGTTTTGAAAATTTTTACATATACATAATAAAATGGAAAAGGCACCTCGTTGAAACTTTAATGTCAAAATTTACACTTGTAGTCTTAAGCCAGTTTTGGGTTCACTTGGTGAACAACTAATCCAAAGAGTCTTTTCAAGGTGAGCGTCCGTCAATCTCGAATGACATTTGGTCTTCAAAAAATTCATTTTGACGGAAGTTTTTCACATACATATGTAGAACCAAACATAGCAAGAAGGTTAATAACTATTACAAGATTGAATAATATAAAGTAAGACAGACTTGAATACATTTTTTAAAAAAATAAATAAAATTTTATATACAAAGAGTAAAACACTAAAAAACATTTAAAAAAACAAGAGTAAACTTTCGTCAAGCTACACGCAAGACCTCATCAGTACAAATGATTATTCATTGCATAGCAAACATAGGAACAAATCAAGACAGTTATAGTTATTATTTTTTAGAAAAACATAATATTCATTCGGGACAGCAACAGAATCATTCAGAGTTAACTACTAACTGTAACTGTCTTGGTCTGTTTCAATGTTTGTTATGCAATGTATAATTATGGGGCCTCCGTGGCTGAATGGTCAAGGTACCACGCCGGGGCTTCCGTGGCCGAGTGGTTAAGACATCCCACCGCTAACCGCTTTCGAGCGTAGAAGGTTGTGGGTTCGAATCCCACTGGTTTCATTGCACACACTCTTTGTGTGAAGCTCCCGGTTGTACTTATCTTGTGTTGTAATATTTTCTTTTGTGCTGTCTCGTCCCTGTATATTGACGATGACTTATAAGCAGGCTTCATGTCGAGCACACAAGTCAGATGAATGTTGTTGTAAGTACCACGCCGCTAATCTTGTTTGAGCGTAGGCGGTTGGGTGTTCGAATCCCATTGGCTTAAAGGTGTATTTCGATTCAAACTGCTTATTTTCCGATTTATTTTTAAATTCATTTTTACTCTCATATGCATCAAACTGGCAAATTGTCTTATTCAGAAAGTACTCAAGGTGCAGTAATAGTCAATTCTTTGATAAATGCAGAAAATATTGAAAAAAAAGCAATCAAGAACGGCATTTTGAACCGATTTTTCAGAAGCGAGAGATACGTGGACGAAAAAAAGGGTCCTACTGAGAAGATAATTGTTTATAAATCAAATTCTAATGAATTGATCGTAAAATGACATCACACGGCACTTCATACGTCTCTTCAAAAATCTCCCCAGCAAGTTTCATGTTTCTGCTTTTAAAAATGTGTCTGAAATTGTATCAGAAAGTTCGAGCTGTTGAAGGTGGAAAAGCGTTTTTTCGAATACACCCTTAATTGCACGCACTCTCTGTATGGAGGTCCCGGTTGTATATCTCTTGTGTGATAAAATTTCCTTGTGCTAGCTGGTCCCTGTATTATTGACGATGATTTATTTATAAGCAAGCTTCAAGTCGAGGACACAAATCAGATGTATAATGTTTAGACGCGGAATAATTATCTGTACTGATGGGGCCTATGAAGTTTTGTCAGTTAAAATCTGTATAGAAGGCTGTCAAGGGATGTTTTTCAAAGGATTCTGAATGTTTTTCAAAGGATTCTGAATGTTTTTCAAAGGATTCTGAATGTTTTTCAAAGGATTCGGAATGTTTTTCAAAGGATTCGGAATGTTTTTCAAAGGATTCGGAATGTTTTTCAAAGGATTCTGAATGTTTTTCAAAGGATTCGGAAGACCTGGAACTTGTATTTAGAGATCAAGATTATGGAAGAACAATACAAATTTTTGATGCTGGCCATGTTTACATCTTAGGCCTAATAGCTCCTGCTTACGTGAGAGTGGTGAAGTGTGGTATTTTTAACAGGTGTCTTTTTTTCTCTTTTCTTCACAGATCAGTGTCGTTGCATGGCATTCCTGTTTGTTCGTTTTGCATTTATTTTAAGTTATTTAATTTAAAGTTGTATAATTTTATTTTAAATTTGAGTTTCTCTGTTTACTTTAATTGTTAGTTTGGTTGTATTATTGTTTTGTGTCCGAGAATATTAATTTTACTTTAAATTTTTTACACAAATGGAATATGCAGGTCTGCCATGCCTTGCGAAAGCAAGGATCCATTAAAAAAATTTTTGATGCCTGTTGTTCACCCCCCCCTCCCCCATTTTCCGAGGAGCAGGGAGTTTTTTGGAGTTGTTTTTATGCTGTTGTTCTTGTTCAGAAAGTTGACTTCATTGTTTATAATGTTATTGCACCGTATTTAAATAATTTTAATGATTCTCATATTTTAAGAAAAAATTATATATCTTTTGGACTATATTGACACTTTAATAATAATTAGATAAATGCGAATGAGTAGTCCCCTAGTTGTGGTTTTCCTGAGTAAAAATTTGTCTATATTATCATACTCATAATTCTTAGAAAGTTCATAATTTATATTATATACAATATCGAAAATTTGAAATATATAAAAGGTTTCTTAGCTTTCATAAAAAGAAAGACTATAATGTTAACTTTAGTAACACAAAATACACATTTTTTTCAATTTTGAAACACTTAAACAAAGATGTAATTTGCATTAAAATGTCTTGCAAAAAAAGGTACTTTTAAAGAATATTTAAAAAAAAAATCATAAAATTTTAACCGTCTTTTGTCGTCATAAATTATAGAGAAAAAAGAGTAAAAAAGTTATCTTTTATAAATGTATTTAATTTTTGAAAACAATCTCTGCGTAAAAGTCTATAGTGTACAGTGAAAAATGTCTGAAAAAAAACATGTTTCATAGTATATGGAAAAAAAATAAAACGAAGTTTATTAATTAAGCCTTTATCACAGTATTAATTATGCACGTATATATTTTTTACATACTGTTTTATAATTATGTAGCGTTACTTTTACACTATCTTTCTTTTAAACTCTAAAAAATAAATAAAATCAAGTGTAAAATATTTGCATTATTAAAAGGTAAGAACGCTTCACATTGAATAAAATGTAAGGGTATAAAAAAAATTGGACGTTTAAGTTTAACAAAATTTGTTTAAATATATGTATGTATGTATGTATTTTATTTGAATTATATGTATAGAAAACATATATATTGCTTTTCTTAAACATAGAATTCATTATATATTTTTGTGACAATTTAACAAAATATTTTAAAATCTCAATCAAATCACGAAATCCTGCGCCAAGCATAGAATATGAAACTCTTTCCAACGCATTCAAAATAATGTAACAAAACTGCACGGTTTAAATAATTAACCCCTTGACTCGTTTTTTTTTCTTTTCTGTTAAATAAATTTAAAATAACGTTTTAACACCACTATTATTTAAATGAAATATTCGTAACATTTAGTCTAAACTTTTCCTACCCCTTTAAATAGTATGAAATAATTTTTTTTAAAAAATAGAAGTGTCAAAAAGCTTTAAATGGTGAATTAAGGAAATTCGTCTTGCCCGAACGGTGTACGAGCAAATCAGTTAAAGGGGTTAAATTATGACATCTCATTTCACCATATGAAAAAGTATAACGCGCATTTAAAAAACGAATTGCAGCTGTTCCCATCTACAATCAGAAAACTATCCAAATATTTTGTCAACCCTGTATACGATATTACAGTTTGTATCTATTAGCAGCCAAATTTATTTTATTTAAGAGAAACGCATATTTCTGTTGAAAATTCACCTTCAGCAATTTTCTTTATTAATGAGAATGATATGCGAATAATTTTGTGCAGCTCTGTATATGAAGTATAGAATTCATACATAAAGAGTAATATGCAAAAAAACTAATAAAATTTAAAAGTGAATACCGAATTTTAAAACGCATCCCCCCCCCCTCCCGCCGAAAAAATCATTACGCAAAGACAGTACTGTAATTGATTTCTTTTGTGTGTCTCTGTAAATTAATAAAAAATGAAATGAATGCTCTGTTTTAAAGTGGTTGTATTGAAACTTGGTGATTTATATCTGTTGCAGTATATTAGAAATAACGTAATGTCATTGAATTACTTCCCAAACGATTTTTCCCTATATACCATAATGTAATCAAATTCGTTTGAGTGTCCCTGTAAATGAACTATTAATCGCACATATTTCATATGAAATACCAGACATGCTTTAAGGATCTTAAATAAACTCCATCAATTGCATGAAAATCCGAGTATATTTACGACTGCTTTTAAATTTAAAGCATTTTTAAATGCTTTTCTTTAACCACTTGAATAATCAATATTTTTGAAAAAAAACTTTTAAATAATGCCTATTTTTTAAGTCCTTTACAGAATTTTTAATTTTTTATCAACAGATTTTTTTTGAGTTTGTGTAATTTTATTTTTTATGACAATTTTATTACATTTAATGGTTCTATTTTATATTTAACTTGTAACATTGGAAAGGGTACTAAGTTTTCTGGTTCTGATGCTAATCTTTTTCTTTTCTTTTATTAATTAATTTAATTTTAAATTCTAATAAAAGTTTCAGAGTTTTAGGATATATCGATGACTTGATATTCTTCAATGATAAGTTACCGATATCGATAAAAGGGTATATATCCTGCTTAAATAAATTAAATGAAATTTCTGATAACCATTTTCATTTTAATTTTTTGAATCTTGATCTAATAATAAGTAAAAATAACAAACAAGTTAAACTTTTTGGTAAACAAGATTTTTTAAATTTTAAAACTGTTTTAATGCCGCTTTGGTTTTCGAATTTAAGTAAAAGTTCATCAATTTTTTCACTCTGACGTGAAAAGCCATAAGTTGAATATAAAAAAACTATAAACTATTTCACTTTATACTTTTCATTCTGTTTAAATACTTTCTTTCAAAATCTATAGAAATTCGAGGCATAAACAGGAACACAGCGTTAGATGAAAAGAAGCACGTACAGCACGGTAGACCGTTATTTAGATTTTTTTTCCAAATAAAAAGAGCACGTAAAGAACATTATCCTTCGAAAGTTTATTTAACAGCTGTCTTTTTGTTTCCGATGTTTCAAATTTTATTTTTACAATAACCATATACTTTAAATATCTCTAAGAAGAAGATTTATAATTCATCAACTGCAGGTATATAAGTTTTAATTAATACAATGCATACACAGTTATTTAATACATTTTTTTCTCGTTCAATAAGTTAACAATACATAATGCCGAATTTGCAAAATATTTGAAAAAGGTTTAAAACCCGAATTTTTAATGCGAATTCTTCACTTTCTTTTACCTATAACAGAAAAAAGTATTCAAATTGAAAATTTGTGGACTTCCAGTGTTAGGAAGTTTTAAAGGATCAAAGAACCTGAAAAACGTGTTTTCAAACTATATGCTCGTGTGTTTGCATGTCCTCTTTGAATTGTCGAGTAGTGTATGAAGTTACACATAGAACTAAAAGAAAATTTATTAATATTTTTTTGGCTATAGCGAATAATAACCTCCGTAGTCCTTCTACAAATATTACGAGGGGCTAAAAAAAACAGTAAAATTGTTATAAAACCCCTCCAAAGATGTGTAGTCCGTATATTGATGTCGATTATATGCACACATTAATTAAACAGGCCAAAAAGTAATTGAATAGTAGCGTCTTATACAGGCGACACCCATGGAAGTTCTACGTCTTCCATCGGGCCGTGCCATTTACATTATTACTTATAGAGATACTGACTTGACACCAATTCGGTTTAGCAACAGTCAAATATTCAGCAAGGGTTAATCTATAAGTGTTTCTCTGTTGTCAGTTTATCACTATTAATGCGCCAGTAGATTTACAAGCAAAATAAATAGCATCAATTGGAAAATCGAGAAAACATTTGTTAAAATTCGGCTTTGAATTTTCCATTTACCATGGCGTTTATTAGTTATATAAAAAGTACCATTGGCCAATCATCAATTTTTTCTATTGGTTATAGTAGAAATCGCGTAGAAATTTACTGCTAAAAGAATGTTTGAAATATTTACACATTTAGTAAAACATTTAGAATGTATTTATTTTTAATAGTTTTTGTAGCGTATACTTGAATGAAAAAAGTAATGACAAAAAATTATGATATTTTAGAACATATTGAAAAAATGAATACAATAAATGGTTATAGGTAGATTTTTCAGTATTTTGCTCTAAATATATTTTGCTATTTTTTTTTTTTTTTTTTTTTTTCATTTGGCTAATGTTTTTTATTTCTGATTCCCCATATCGTCAATATTGATGAAACGCAGGCGAAATCCCTGTTTCTTCCTAGTCCCATCTCACGTTTCAGGTGTCTCTACCGCAAGATAAAATTGCTCCTTTCTCCTCCAATAGAACTGAAAATATCAGCACAGTCTCCATTTGGATGAAAGTGGTAATTATAAACGTTGAATTTGCAATATTTTACGACTTTCTTCCAGTTCTTTACAATCGAAAACGGAATATAAAAAAAGTATATTTGAACAGATTTATTGAATGATAATAAGCGTCAAGAAAGGCAAATATTATATAAAAATTCAGCTTCTGAAGATACAGGGCATCTCATTTTAAGTCTAATCGTATTTTCATTAAAAAGTTTCACAATAATGACGTAATTGTGATATTTTCACAATCTTACCTTGCATTGTGTTAAATATGACATCATAACAGAAGTGTTTGAATTTGTCGGAACCCAGAATTCATTAATGCTGAGCTAGACACCCCTTATTTATCAATGTAACTGAAATTAAAATACATATTGCTAATTAATACAATACATCTGACGACATCTTTGAATTTCGGTTATGCCAAGCAAATTTATTTAAAATGTCACTAAAAGTATTTCTTTTTGTTAAATTTATAAAAAATGCGATATAAAATTTTAGAGAATCTTATATTTTTTTCATTGAACCTTTTTTTGTACAATGGTTCCACGTTGCGACCATCTAATTTTATTTCTATACTTACAATTGGTACCAAGAATATTTAATAAAATTTTGCTTTTACCATGAAAATTGCTTATAAGTGCCATTGAAATTACTTGTTATAAAATTCTTTTAATACATCGATTAGCTGTAATACTGTTTAGAATGAGTTACCGATACATTACTTTATTTTGTTTCAAAAGCATTTTTGATTACACAAAACAAAAAATATTTTTAAAGGATGATTTCTTTTACCTTTGTATCTTTTCAGCTTTCTTGGCGCTGAGGGAGGTGGATGGGTATTTTTCAATTCAGAAATATTTCTATATTTATACTGTAAGAACCTCATATTTGTACATTTTATAGTTCTACAAAATACTAAGAAAACAATTTAAAATTAAAGATTTGAGTGAGTTAAATATTGCACAAATTCCCTGTAAATTCAAATTTAATTAATCCTTCTAAATCCTTCAAGCCTTACCAAATCCATCAAAAATTAATTAAATTATTATGTAAATCTTTTAATTGAATTTAAACAATTTACGTAAAATACTTAAGAAAATAAAAACTTTCATGAATTCATAATTCGGTAGATAAAGGGTTAAAGTAACAAGATTTTAATCTCGAAAAATGTCGCTTGTAAATTCCGGTCAATTCATCAATCTTTTCATCAAATATTTCTGTGTTGATAAGGTTAACCCTTTGAAAGGCGTGGTAAATTTTTGGACCACCTAATTTTAATTATTCAGTGCCACATCGGCATCAAAACTTTGGGACGATGTTTTTAACTATTTGGAAAATAGTTGTTGTCCTAAGTAGAAAATTGGGAAATCGGAAGTATATCTGAATCTTTTTATTGATTAAAATTCGCAACTTATTTCATTTTATTCGTTTTCTTATTGGTCCTTATTTAATGTCCAAATATGGAATACTCTTGTTTTTTATTTTATCCGTCTTCCAGTGTTGCCAGTGGGCTACTTTTTTAAAATTAGGATTTGTTGATTGGCACCACTTTTTTGAAACGATAAATTGTCTTTTGTTTTCGCCTTATTTTTCATATCGACGATTAAGGCACATTTTATCATTTGTAAAAAGTGGTGCCATTCAAGAATCCTGAATTAAAAAAAAGTAGCCCATCTGGCAACACTGCCGTCTTCTGATTGGTCCATGTTTAATGTACAAAAATGGAATACGACTGTTGGCACAATGACAAAAAGAGTAAAAAAAAGACTTTTAAAAAATTAATAATTTGAAAAAAAAATTGCTATAAAGATTTTAAACAAAATTCATTAAAAAGTGCATTTTTTTTTTCTCTACGCAACGGTGTAAAAATTTAAAATGGGCGATCTTTATAAGTATAAAAATTTGCAATTCCGAAAATTATAAAACTGACATTTCATTTAAAATTTGTTTGTGATGGGTCCAGAAATATTAATGTTTAATCCATGTCTCACGTAATATGAAACGTTCAGAAGTCAGTCTGATTAACTCCATCAAAAATAAAAATGAAAATTTTTAAACAGTTAAAGTTGTCTATGTATAAACTACTGTTTTTACTTACCCATCATACGTAGTATAGGGTAAGTCTTGCAATCGTTTTGAAAATCGAAAAAAAAAATTGACGGATTTACACGTTTTAGATAGTGGAGATTCCGAAAAACATATTTTTAGAAAAAAAATTTTGCCGTCCGTCTGTCTGTCTGTCTATCTGTAAACGCTGTATCTCCCGAACAAATTGAGATAGAGACTTGAGATTTTGTAGGTAGTTAGTATGTAAGAATGGGACAAACCCTATTTAATATCAGCAACCTCGATTATCCGGAACTATTTTTTTCGGACTCTCAAAAAATTCGTTCTGATGAAAGGTATATAAAAACTTCCAAATTTTTTTATTTTAAGGAGTGATCATAAAAGACAATAAAATAACACACATTTTGCATATAGAACGAAGTCGATCGGATTATTAGTTGCCGAGATATCTGTAATCCTGTTTTCCACATTCTTCGATTTTTCATGACCCTGTATTTCATTCAAATTTCAATTCAGAGGTATATTTTAATTGAAAATGAGACGCTTAATGCGACGCAGTTAATTGTTAGTTAATAGAATTATTATTTTTGGAGTTATAAGGATGTTTCTGTTACGCAGTTCGGTACTACTTGAGCAGTTTGGCGTTTTACACTGGTGTCCAAAAGTTAAGCATAATTGGTAATTAAGTAATTATTTTTAAGTAATGAAAGAAATATGAATCGGAATGTGCTGAAACTCCAGGTGTGTAAACAAAATAGTACGCGTCACATATTTTCGCGAAGAGTTTTCCCCGAAATGGAACAGGGGACCATCAACAAATTGAAAAATAACGAAGATCTTTTGGATAACCCTGTCAAAACTAATGTAGCAAAAGCGATCAAACTGCACATTATGATTAATTGGCTTATTGTAATGTACTGTGTTAATTTTTAAAAGGATAGCATGTATACTCGTAGAGAAATTAAGGTTTTTATAAAAACAGTCCTAAATTTTTCCAAGTTTTTTGCTTATAATTTGCAGAGTTCTTATTATAAAATAATGTTTTTTTTCTGAAAATATGACAAACATTATTGTACACAACACCCTGTCATCAGAATTTAAAAATAATAAAAATTGTATGAAAAATGAGTATGTTTAGTAAATAATTTTTCATTGCGCATGCGTCAACGATAGCAAAATGTCATTTGCATATTGTGTTAGCTAAATGTATAGAGCAACTTCTGTAAAAGTTTCAAAAACATAGCTTGAAAATTCTGAAAATGGGAGCCTATAGAATCAACTCAAAATCCTTTATTCCCTAAATGAAGCAAAAAGATGAGGGGCTGTATCCATATTCCATTGTTTAGTGCCTACACAATATTGCACGTACAACTATATTTAGGTAAAACCCCTGATTTTTTTGCTTCCTTTAGGAATAACGGATTTTGAGTTGATTCTATAGGCTCCCATTTTCAGAATTTTCAAGCTATGTTTTTGAAAATTTTACAGAAATTGCTCTATACATTTAGCTAACACAATATGCAAATGACATTTTGATATCGTTGACGCATGCGCAATGAAAAATTATTTACTAAACATACTCATTTTTCATACAATTTTTATTATTTTTAAATTCTGATGACAGAGTATTGTGTACAATGATGTTTGTCATATTTTCAGAAAAGAACATTATTTTATAATAAGAACTCTGCAAATTATAAGCAAAAAACTTGCAAAAATTTAGGACTGTTTTTATAAAAACCTTAATTTCTCTACGAGTGTACATGCTATCCTTGTAAAAATTAACACAGTAGATTACAATAAGCCAATTAATCATAATGTGCAGTTTGAACGCTTTTGCTACATTAGTTTTGACAGGGTTATCCAAAAGATCTTCGTTCTTTTTCAATTTGTTGACGGTCCCCTGTTCGATTTCGGGGAAAACTCTTCGCGAAAATATGTGACGCGTACTATTTTGTTTACACACCTGGAGTTTCAGCACATTCCGATTCATATTTCTTTCATTACTTAAAAATAATTACTTAATTACCAATTATGCTTAACTTTTGGACACCAGTGTATATAATTAGTCGAAATTGGTACATCAGCAGTTCTTTAATATAGCATTACTATGTATATTAACAATATTTAAATGTTGTTTATGAATTGCAATGCATTGTATAAATAGTTTTCACATGTTTCATTTTCATATACATATCCATGATGGGTAAGTATTACGGTGGCCTCCAACGACTAGTTTATCATTGGTTTAGGAATATTAATATTTAATGCATGGCGTACGTAAAATATGACTCGTTATGATCATCATAAAAATAATGTTTGTTATTATTATTAGCTTAAATGTAGAATTTCTTTATGAGTCTTTAAAATTTTAGTCTTTGAAAATATCATTTTCCAAATAGTCGTTGTAATTTGTTAATTTGTGTATTTTGTTAAATTACAATTTTGTTATTATTATTTATTTTATTATTATTATTATTATTATTATTATTATTATTAGCAGACAGTCGAAGAAAAAGCGTTTACATATTTTCAAACAATTTTCTAAAAAAATTCCTATGCCAGCCAATGATTTTAGCATTTTACGTATAGAAGGGCTTCGCCCCAAAAGGGCAAATTGGTTGATTGCAGCCATGATTTAACCGCTTATATGATCAATATTTTAAAAAATGTCTATTGAAATAATGCTTTTTTATTTTTAGTATTTTACAGAATTTTTAATCTTTCATATCACGTTCCTCAAAACAGAATTTTTTGCCTAAATGGGTCGGAAAAATGCTTAAATAATGCAAAATTTACAATGAAAATTTACTGATGAGAATAATAGAACATGATTTGAAATCATTTTATGGGTAAATCGTGATTCTCAAAAACACGTTGCGCGTATGGCGTACAGGTAGATCAAGGAAGCAGTTAATACGGCAAAACTGTCTGTTTTAAATCTTTAATTCTTGCTCTTCGTGTAATTTAGGGTCTGCGTCTTTTATCCAGATTGCTTGGTTCACACCAGTGTTATAAAATAGTGTAATTGGCTCTATTCTGGTATCATATTACTTGTCTTTAAATGAGATGAACGGTTCTTTTTTTAAAAATAGTGGCAATATGAAATCTGAAATTTGAAACCGCAATTTAATGTGAATGTCGAGGAGTTAAAGCATATTAACCATTTATGCACTGACGGTACTCTAAAGTACCATTGAAGAAAACTTTATATAAAACTTATTTATTCTGTCTGTTATTAATAGATTTTATTCTTTCTACACAAAACACTCTTCTTATTCAAATTTAGATAGAATAGAGAAACAGTCGAAGCAAAATATTTTCAAAAAGTGGTAGATTTATTATTCATTTTTATAAGTATTTCTATTCTTTCTTTAAATAAAATCATATGAAAGATATTCAACTGCAAAAGTTTTCATTTATAGAGAGAATCATTATGCATTTAAATACATTGTTTTTTTTAATTGTGATATTTTAAAAACAACAATTTTGGTTAATTAATTTGATTATTTTTGTAAATATTTCACGAAAAATTATAACTAAATATATATTTAATCAGTTTAATGAAAAAACATATCTAAATACCACAACAGTATTATCTAAATATTCCAGTATACCTTCAGATATTACCGAATATAATTATTGAGAGGGATCAATGTCTTGATAAACAATTCGGTAAATAAAGGGTTAAACCATACTTATAAGTTCAATTTACCCTGTATAAAGAATAAAGATTCATTTTTTCCAGCTAACTGCAATATCGAAAATGAAATATAAATATTTTTTGTTTGTAGTACAATGCATTTTGCGTGTATTTCGAAATACGTGCTTTTTTGTTTATGCAAGTGTCTCAGAATACAAAATTGATTTTTTTATACTAAAACAATTTTCTACGTCAAACATATCATTAGAGGCAAAACCTGTGTGCAGTTATGTATTTTCTAACTTATAGAGCCGAGTTGCATTTCCAAGAAATATTCCATTTTAACTTTATGTACGTTACTTTTTTTTTCTATTATAACTCTGAATATTTTATGCGTTCAAATTTTCAAATGCAGAGTATTTTTCTTTTTTTTGTGACATGGGATAAAACAGAATTTCTGAAATATATACATGCTCGTACTGTCTGTGTAAAGTTTTTTTCCCTTTAATTGATGAAATAATGTTTGTAAAGTAATTTCGATGTTGTGCAGTTTTGCTTACTTTATATATTAAAAAAATATATCTTGTTAAGTTTTTTTTATTTAATAATACTTGCTGCTTATTTTGTTTTTGAAACTTGCAGTCATTGCATAACTTTCATTAAAAAATATACACTGAATATTACAAAGTTAATATTCAGTTAAAAAAAAAAAAAAAAAAAAAGTTGCTGAGAGGTTTTGCCCTTGAAATTGGGAGACGTCATGTGCTGGGTTCGAATCCAATCGCGGCCGTTCGTTCTACTTAATCGTTCGGAGTTTTCGTGGTTTACTTCGAACCTTGGTTTTCCTTGCGTAAATACAGGTTAGGTTCCCTTTGAAAGATCCTACGGAGGGCAACTCACCCACCTTAGGGCCTATATCCCATGTGTTGACAATTGGCCGTCATAATCACAACGACAAAGTAAAAAATAAATAAAATGCTTCCATATTTTGTTCACGTTTTAATAACAAAATTATTAATTTTTTTTATTTTTTATTTTAATAAACTACTTTCTATAACTGTTCTGCTACTTTTATTTTGCCTATCACTGCTATAATCAGATGACAAAATATTCTTAAATAACGAGCTTTTTGAGACATCAGCAGTCACCATCAATTGACATCTTCATTGACATTTTGAGTGCAATGTCGAAAGTTCAACCTTTTATTTGCCCATCATACGAAGTATAGGGTAAATCTTGCAATCATTTTAAAAATCGGATTTTATTTTATTTTATTTTATTTTTGTCTGATTGACACGTATTAGACATTGAAGATTCCCATAGACCTTCCCCTCGAAAGTGGTAGACGGTAGGTGCTGGGTTCGAACCCAATCGCGACCGTTGGCCTAACCGTTCGGAGTTTTCCGTGGTTTTCTTCGAACCCTGCGTAAATACGGGTTAGGTACCGTTAGAAAGACTCCCACGGAGGGCATCCCACCCATTAGGGCCTATATCCCAAACGTAGATAATCGGCCGACATTAACAACACCAACACCAACACCTCCACAGACCTTCCCATACGGTGGCTACAGGGTTGCCACAGTAGTTCAGAACTATATTTAAAAATAACGATATTGCTAACAATAGAAAAAAATAATTTTCAATTCTGGTATCATATAAATATAAATATGAACCATAAAAACAAAAATTGCACTTCTAATTTTTAATCTCAGACTAATATAAAAATAATAATATTGATAAAAATAAAAAATAGAAATGAATTTTAGCTCTGGTACCAAATAAATATGAACCACAAAAACAAAAATTGCACTTCCAATTTTTAATTTTGGACTTACATAAAATAATATCTTACTACAAGGCTCAATGCATCGACATAATAATTCATTATAAGCAATTTAAACGTCTATATCGAAAATGCAATTATCTTAATTACCATTGTTATTTGATCCATTAGCCAAAAAAAAAAAAAAAAAAAAAAAAAAGTTTATCCGATACTGATTGTACGTGTTTTTTTTTTTTTTTTTTTTTTTTTTCGGACGAATTTATTTTAAAAAGACTTTGGAGTAATTGACAAACATTGTAATTATTCAAGACTGAGATGCAACTGGTTTTGTGCGTAACTCTTTATAACACTTTTGAATTAAGAGATTCATTTATATTATTGCAAAAATCCAATGTAAGTTGACTGAATACAATTAGAAAATTGCCTTACCGACCTGAAGTACTTTTATAAAGCTAAATGAATTTTTAACGACATATAAATGTTTTAAAATGAATAATTCTTTTTAAATAGCTCCCATCTTAAATTTATAATTAGGATAAACGCCAGGTTCCATTTCGACTAATTAAATATTATTGAAAAGATATTTTAAATTGCTTTTTTAAAATGCTTTAGTTATTTAGGAATCTAGGTAATTAAAAGTGACGATATAACAAATGATAAAAATTCTCCAAGAAATAGATTTACAATGATATTTATAATAGTTATTTTCAATTGTAAAACATGCACTAAAGTTAACTTATTAAGAATGCAAGTGCTGCCCCATAAATGACTTATTTCCACCACTAAATTTCACAAGTATTTTTCGTCTATGCAGGGGTCGGAACCTATAGGACGGATTTTATTATACTTACCAAAGTCTGTTATTGATAATCTTCAAGGGACATTTTTATATGCAATAAGATTACACGATTATACCATAAAGATTATTGATAAAAGATACTGGTAAAAATAGTAAAGTTTGTCCTAAATCTAGAAATATTATTGACATTTAGTGACACCAAACGGCCATTTCTAGAACATCACTCCCATTCTTGATTTTACGAGGTTACTACAGGCGACTATTGTTTTATCATAACCACGCTACTATTTTAAATAAATATATTTTGTAATATATTTCTCTAGCAAAATTGTCAAACTGTCAAAGATTTTATTTTCAGAAAGTGGTTTGAGATCGAATTAAAAAACAGTAGCCTGTGGCAACCCTGCTTTTATGCTTTTTTCTATTAGCACTTTCCGGCGCAATTTACTTGTATTAAAAAAAATTCTGATTTCTTTGACTGGCAACAGAATTAAAACCAAATTTGCTTCAAAATAGGCAAATGCTTTCGTTGAAATACTTAAAATAAATATTTTTTTCATTTTAAATTTCTGATGTCAATGTGTGGTTTACAATTAAAATTAAGTAAGATATATTTTATCCCACCATCTTTAAAGTAGTTCAGAAACATATTTAAAAAAAATATTTATAACAATAAAAAAAAGAAATGATTTTAATTTTATAGGTATCATATAAATATAAATAAGAACCAAGAAAACAAAAATTGCACTTCCAATTTTTAATCTCGAATTTACATAAAAATAATGTTTGAGTGCTTAAAAACAAAACTCAATGAATCGGCATAATATATCATTTTAAATTATTAAAAGGTCTATATCAAAAATGCAATTATTTTAACCCTTTGCGGCGCAGTACAAATTCATTGCTTAAGTGTTGAAATTAATGCATGTCACCGGAATTTGAAAACAACTTTATTTGTAAATAAGAAAAAAACTATGTTTCGCGCATTTAATAAAAGGTTAATTTCTCTACCAAAATTCCAATGTCAATGTTGCGTTTTGCAATTAAAATTAAGTGATTTCATAGATATAACATCGCGCCACAAGGGGTTAACTATCATTGGTATTTGATGCATTAGCCAACAAAGAAAAGAATATCCGAACCTGATTTTAAATACAATATTTGTGGGGGAAAAATTGTATTTGTATTTCAGACGAATTCATTTTAAAAAGACTTCGGAATAATTGGCGAGCATTGTAATTATTCTAGATAGTGATGCAACTGGTTTTGTGTGTTATTCTTTATTACACTTTTGAATTAAGAAATGCATTTCTATTATGACAAAAATCCATTATGAGTTGATTGAACACAATTAGAAAATTGCCTGCCGGCTCTGAAGTACTTTTATAAAGCTAAATTAATTTTTAGTCTACACATAAACATTTTAAAATGAGGAGCTCTCATTGAAGAGCTCCCATTTTAAATTTATAGTTAGGATAAGCGCCAGGTTCCATTACAAATATTTAAATTTCATTGAAAAGCTTTTTAAAAAATTGCTTTTATAAAATGCATTAGTTATTTAGGAGTCTGGGTAATTAAAAGTGACGATAAAACAAATGTTAAAATCTCTCCATGAACCAGATTTACGATGAGAATCATGATAGTTATTTTCAATATTAGAACAAGCACTAAAATTAATGTAATAAGAATGCAAGTGATGTCCTACAAATGACTTATTTCCACCACTAAATTTTATATATTTTTTTCGTCTATGCATCGGTCGGAGCATATAGGACAAGTTTTATTGTTACTTGCCTGAGTCTTTTATAAATAATCTTCAAGAGACGTTTTTATATGCAATAGGATGATATCATAAAAATTGTTGATAAAAGATACTGTTAAAATCAATAAAATGTGTCCTAAATCTAGAAATATTATTGAAATTTAGTGATACGGCCATTTCTGGTACACCAATATCATCCTTGTTTTTACAGGGTAGCCACAGGCGTCAATTATTATTTTATAATCCCATGACTATTTTAAAATAAATATATTTTGTACCATATTTCTCTTGCATTTTTTTTATAAAGAAAACAGTTGCATGTGACAATTCTGCTTTTATGTTTTTCTTTTTGTTAAAAGTAGTTCAGAATCATATTTAAAAATAATAATGTTGATAACAATAGAAAAAAGTATGGTTTATCAATTTTGTTATCATACAAATATAAATATGAACCATAAAAACAAAAATTGCACTTCCAATTTTTAATCTCGGACTTACATAAAATAATACCGGAGAATGTAAAAACAAAGCTCAATGCATCAACATACTAATTAATTTTAAGCATTTTAAATGTCTATATCGAAAATGCAATCATCTTAACTACCATTGTTATTTGATTCATTAACCAACAAAAAAAGAATATCCGAACCATGATTTTAAATCCAAGCTTGTGGAAAAAAATTGTATTTGTATTTTAGTTGATTTCATTTCAAAAAGACTTTGGAATAATTGGCGAGCATTGTAATTATTCTAGACTGAGATGCAACTAGTCTTGTGCGTTATTCTTTATTACACTCTTGAATTAAGAAATGCATTTGTATTGGGACAAAAATCTTTTATGATTTGACTGAACACAATTAGAAAATTGCCTTCCGGCTCTCAAGTAGTTTTATGAAGTTAAAATATTTTTTATTTACACATGAAGATTTTAAGATGAACGACTCTCTTTAAATACCTACCATTTTAAATGTATAATTAGGACAAACGCCAAGTTCCATTTCAAATAATTAAATTTCATTGAAAAGCTTTTTAAAAAATTGCTTTTATAAAATGCATTAAATATTTAGGAATCTACGTAATTAAAACGACGACATAGAAAATGTTAAAATCCTTCACAAAATTTATTTACAATGAGAATCATAATAGTTATTTTCAACTTTAGAACAAGCCCTAAAATGAACTTAATAAGAATGCGAGTGATGTCCCATAAATGACATAATTCCACCACTAAATTTTATAAGTATTTTTCGTCTATGCAGGGATTGGAGCATGTAAAACATATTTTATTTTTATTTGCCAGAGTCTTTTATGCATAATCTCCAAGAAGCATTTTTATATGCAGTAGGATTAAGTCATAAAGATTATTGATAAAAGATACTAGTAAAAACAATAAAATTTCTCCTAAATCTAGTAATATTATTGAATTTTAGTGATATCAAACGGCCATTTCTCGCACAACTCTCTCATCCATGGTTTTACAGGGTTGCCACAGACGACTTTGCCATATTATAATCCGTCGACTATTTTATAATAAATATATTTTGTAAGATATTGCTCTTGCGAAAGTTGTCAAACTGTCGAAGTTTTTTTTCCTCAGAAAGTGGTTTGAGAGGTTTAGAAAACAGCCGCATGTGACAATCCTATTATTATGTTTTTTTCAGTTAAAAGTAGTTCAGAACCATATTTAAAAATAATATTGATTACAATAGAAAAAAAGAAATTATTATAAATTCTGATATCATATAAATATGAAACATAAAAACAAAAATTGCACTTCCGATTTTTAATCTCGGATTTACATAAAATAATTTTCGAGAATGTAAAACCAAGGTTCAATGCATCGACATAATAATTCCATTTAAATAATTTAAATGGTTATATCGAAAATGCAATTATCTTAAATGCTATTATTATTTGATTCGTTAGCCAAAAAGAAAAAAAAAGAATATCCTATCCTGATTTTAAATACAGTAACAGTGGGGGAAAATTATATTTGCATTTTAGATAAATTCATTTTAAAATGACTTTGGAATAATTGGCGAGCATTGTAATTGTTCTAGACGGAGATGCAACTGGTTTTGTGTGTTATTCTTTATTACACTTCTGAATTAAGAAATGCATTTCTATTATGACAAAAACCCATTATGAGTTGAATGAACACAATTAGAAAATTGCTTTCCGGCTCTGAAGTACTTTTATAAAGCTAAATTAATTTTTATCTACACATGAACAATTTAAAATGAATAACTCTCTTTAAATAACTCGCATCTTAAATTTATAATTAGGATAAACGCCAGGTTCCATTTCAAATATTTAAATTTCATTGAAAAGCTTTTTAAAAAATTGCTTTATAAAATGCATTATTTATTTAGGAGTAAATTAAAAGTGACGATATAACAAATGTTAAAATCTCTCCACGAAATAAATTTACAATGAGAATCATAAGAGTTATTTTAAATTTTAGAGTAAGCATTAAAATTAAATTAATATTAAAGTTTTTTTGTAAAGCTAAAATGTTATAAATAAAATTTTTGTTTCGAATAAATTTCATTGTCCTTTTTTTGTAATGTTATTAAAATTCTACTTTTGCATTTAAAATTGAAGAAAATTTATTTATTTATTATTTACACAATTAAATTGATTGTAAAATTAACGCATGTGGTCATTACAGATTTTATTTTTAAATTAAATTAAATTTAAAACTAATTGTAAAAGGAAGTTATTTTTTTAATCAAATTAAATATGTCCAAATCAAATTACTAAGTAACGTCCAAAATTTCATTTTTTTAAAAATACGAAACAAAAAATGTTAGACCCGATGTAAAGAAAATTTTTAATTTCTAAAAATTAAAGAAATTGTTTAAACGAAATTTAAAATGTTGTATCAATTATGAATCTATATAGATAATAGTATGTGTATATATGTTTTATATTTGAAGGAAAATATTTTATGATAAAAACGATGTTTTTGTTACTTCTTAAAATATTTTTGTTGGTATGTTTTTAAATTAAATACTTGTAAATACAAATGCTTTTAAATAAAATTAAAAGTTTCAAAAATAATAATGCGATTGAAGTATATTGTTATTTGAAAGAATGATCACGTAAAAAATTAAACAGATTTCTAAAAAAATATTTAAAAAAATTACAGAAATTAAATTTATATAATAATAATTACTTTTAATGTAATATTAATAAATAAATTTGCTTGTAAAAATATGCTGGTTGTATAATTATATTTATAGCTTAATGTAAAAATTTGGTAAACTTTCACTCTTCCTAAATTACTGTCTCCAATTGTTCCTTGTTTCTAAAAATTAGTAATAATTTCTAAACATTAGAGATAAATACAAATTTGCATGATATTTTAATTTGGCTACATTTATTTCTTAAAATTTAGAAACTTAATTAAATATAAGTTTTACCTACAGATGGCGACACATATCGGAATCCTACAAAGGCTTGTGCGGTATATAATTAGATTTTCGGCAGTTATGTAGTACGTGCGATGATTGTTAATACCCGGTTTCTAAACAGCAAGGAAAATAAAGAGTAACGAATACTTTCTAACGAGCAACGAGTTCGAATGTAACGGCATCATGCGGGTATTTATTTTGTCATTACTTTTGCAGCACTAATATCTTAGCCAAATCGGTTAAGCAGAAATCTTGCACAAATGATTTAAATATATATATAAGAAAGAACTTAAGTGGCCGCGAATTTTTTTCTTCAGTTTTTATAATGTGTCATTCAATGAAAGTGGTACTTTCCCGAAAGGAAGACGAGCTAAAAGAAAAACTTCGTATCCAATATAGATCATGAAACACATTCCAACGCACCCAGACTATTTCAATAATATCCTAATTTAGTAAAATGAACAATAATGTGTAAATGAGCAATTTGGAAAAGACATAGCTGGCATACATAAAAGACAGGGAAAGGAGACGGGAAATCCGAACTGTAGTTCGAAGCTGTAAGTCTGATGAAATGTTTTCCTATGGATTGCAGAAACTCTTTTGATAGTACATTCTTTTGACAGCAATTTTACAATATATATATTATTCCTTTTTTCTTGATCTTACAAGGTTTTAATTTATACTTTAGTTACTCAAAAAGAAAAAAAAAACTACGATTTTTAACATATTTGCTTGGTTTAAACACGACAATTTATTATAAATACTAAATAACAGTAACAATTGCACAAATACAGTAACAACTGTTATGAAATATTACCAATTATAAAAATAATAATTAATGCATAGAAAGAAAAACTATTTAAAATGGCAAAGATGACAAAGAATTATAAATCATCGTATAAAGAAGAGCCTGAAAAGTATGGATAATTATTTCTAAATATCACTTTATTTTTCTCTTTCCAATATAACTGATAACTTATTTTATATAGAATATCAAAATTTTGAAAGTTACTTACTTAGTCATTTTCGTAATATAATAACTTGAGAAAAGAGATTTTTTTAATGAGCTTTTATGCCAAGAAATAAAAAAGGCCTTATCTTTCATTAAAAAAAAGACTGTTGTTATCTTTAGTAACATAAAAGATGCATTTTTTCTCTTTTGAATTCTTCTTTTGAGATACAATTTGCATGAAAAATGCTTTGTCAGAATACTAACTTAAAAAATATTTCTTAAAAAAAAATTCGCTTTGAAAATTTTAACAGTCTTATGGTCTTGTATATTATATAGAAAAAATGATAAAAAAAATAATTTCTTATTTTAAAGCTATCTAATTTTTAAAATCTACTAAAAACTGCTTAAAAAATGCGATTAATAGTATATGAAAAAATACAATGGAGCACGAATAATAATGCCTTTTGTATTTTATTAATATTAATATTAATTAATATGTGAATTTTATACATTTTTTGTGGATAATATAAAAAATAAAATCAAGTCGAGTGTAAAATATTTGCATTATTAAAAGTTACGATTGTTTCACATGGAATATAATTTATGGATATAACGATTTTTTTATGCTAGTCTAAGAAGCTACAGCACAAAAACTTAAGGTATCGAGCACAAGGAAAAAACACTTTAATTTATGGAAGAATAGTAATAAGGGAATCTAATGGTCCATTTATAGTGAAATGGTGTATAAGGCAAAAATTAATGCCATCAGTGCATTACTCATCGATTTATCATAGTTTTTCTCCTACAATCAAATGACATGATTGTAGAATAAACACAATAATATACTTACGAGTGAAACACTACTGGTATTAATTTTTGGCTAATGCATCACTTCACTTCTGGCAGACCTGGATCATTAATTTACCTATTACTACTCTTCCATATTTTTTTTCTTCTGCTCGATACTTAATGTTTTTGTGCTGTCGGCTCTTGGACTATTATGTTAAACAAAATTTCTTATTAATATATTTGTTATTGTTGTTCTTTGAACTGTATGTATAGATATAGATATAAACTAGTCGTTGGAGGCCACCGTAATACTTACCCATCATGGATATTTATATGAAAATAACACATGTGAAAACTATTTATACAATGCATTGCAATTCATAAACAAAATTTAAATATTATTAATGTACATAGCAATGCTATATTAAAGAACGGCTGATGTAACAATTTCGACAAATTATATAAAACGCCAAACTACTCAAGTAGCACCGAACTGCGTAAAAGAAACACCCTTATAACTCCAAAAATAATAACTCTGTTAACTAACAATTAACTGCGTTCGGATTAAGCGTCTCATTTCCAATTAAAATATACCTCTGAATTGAAATTTGAATGAAATACAGGGTCATGAAAAATCGAAGAATGTGGAAAACTGGATTACAAATATCTCGGCAACTAATAATCCGATCGACTTCGTTCTATATGCAAAATGTGTGTTATTTTATTGCCTTTTACGTCCATTCCTTAGAACAAAAAAATTCGAAAATTTTTGTATACCTTTCATCAGAATGAATATTGCGAAAGTCTGTAAAAAAATGCTTCCGGATTATTGAGATTACTGATATTCAATGGGTTTCTTTCCATTATTACATACAAACTACACACCAAAGTTCAAGTCTCTATCTCAATTTGTTCGGGAGATAGAGCGTTTACAGACAGACAGACAGACGGACGGCAAAATTTTTTTCTAAAAATATGTTTTTCGGAATCTCCAGTGTCTAAAACGTGTAAATCCGTCAAAAAAATTTTTTCGATTTTCAAAACGATTGCAAGACTTACCCTATACTACGTATGATGGGTAAGTAAAATAGATGTGAAAGAATAGGTATTGCTTTTCTCAAATGTAGAATGTATTTAATATTTTTGTGGTAAAATGAACAAAACTTTTCAACAATTTTTTTATATGTAGCGCTAATTAGATCCAACTAATTAGAAATTATTGAAAGTGTATTTAGAAGTGTAGTAATTAGTGTAGCAATTAGAAGTGTAAAAGAAGAAGTGTAGTAATTAGTGTAGCAATTAGAAGTGTAAAAGGAGAAGTGTAGTAATTAGTGTTGTAATTAGAAGTTATTAAAAGTATATTTTATATTTATTGGAATTGGAGACTTTACTACACAAGTTTTCATACGCTTCAGTGGATTCTGTAGGTGCAATATCAGTATTTTTATAGAAAAACACATTTAGATTTTTAAAGCGAAAATTTACTTCATATTTAAGGAAAAGTTTTCAGGGAGAAATATCCGATTTTGAAGAATTTTCAGGTTCTTAAATTCATTGACTCAAACGATCTTTGTTTATTCTCAAGTTTAATTTGAATTAATCCTATGCACTTGAAATCTGACTCTCACTCACCACAGGTGTTGTTAGGAGTCACTCGTAAATAGGGACGCACAATGCTTTGGACAGCATTAGTATCTTAAATTTTTTTTCGCCATCTTCATTCCAGATTATTCGGAAATTAGATAAGGCGCAGAAAAGTAGTTTAAAATTCTGGTGTTCAGACCATTCGGAGCATGCTTTTAAAGGAGACAATAGTGGTCAGTGAGGGAGAATGATCTCTCAAATGCAAAGGGTAAGTGTATTATTAATAATGTTTAATTTAAGACTAATTTGAATCTACAGCATATTATTTAATCACATACACTATATTACGAAGGAAGACTGATCATATGCACTTTTAGACGTTTCGTTACACATTTAGAAAATTTCATGATGAATTATCTAAAACATCAGGTTTGTAAACAGAACAGTATGCGTCATTTATTACCGCGAAAATTTTATTTACGAAATCCTATAGGGGACCGTAAACAAATTTAGTGCGGCAAATGGTCAGTGAAAAACACAGTCAGTAAAAGAGGAATCTACCAGTATTTTCTTATAGAAAATAATTGTTACAATATAAAGAGATTAAAGAAATCGATTTTCTCTTTAACAAAATATTGGTATGTAACACCATTTATGACTGTGTTTTTCCCTGACCACTCGGTCATCGCCACTGTCTCCAATGAGACAAAAGCTTATACAGTGTGTCATGCAAATAAAATTTTGATTTCAAAATTAAACTTCTCAAAAACAAGGATCGATAGAATTATACGGTAAACGGTTTGTTTATTACATAAGCTGTAAAAATGTTTTACAGTAGTTTTGATCAGTGAATATTTTGAAAAGATTGTGTTCTGATTACCAATAATGCTTGACTGGGCATTTTTCTTTTTTTAGATTGCTTTCAGAGAATGAGTTTTTCGGTATAATGTGCCATATTTTAACAATTTTTTCAAACTACTCGTAAATTTTTAGAATTTCGAAATTTCTAAAATTTAATGAAAAATTTAATTTGCGATCTGTGATACCACTTAACCACTTGTTTTTAATCTAGATTTCTGGCTTAGCACCACTTTCTTGAAATAAATTTTTTTTCATATTTTCACCTTCATTAATATGTCATTAAATATGGCGAATTTTACGTTTTCAAAAAAGTAGTGCCGATTAAGAAATCTTAATTTAAGAAAATGTGGCTCACTGAAAACACTGCATGGAAATTAAAGTTCATTAAATGGTGAAAGATCTAACAATTAGTTATACAGGGTGATTCATAAAAAATGGGCAGAACTTTAAGGGGTCATAGTACACTTAAAGACAAATAATATTAAATAGGAGACTAAGGGTCCCAGACGTATTCCCAAGGAGATAGGGGGCATTAAAGTTTAGAGTCCGAAATTTCAAATGATTATAATAAATGGAAAAATTGGTCGATTCGTTTGCGGTTTTTGTAAAAAATTTTCTTTATGCCAGTATTTCCTTGAAATAAAACTTTAAAGTTCAATTTCAAAAAATGCCGATAGGGGGCGCTTTAGACTTTGGAGTAACAAACAACTATTTTTTAACGTTATTTTTTGTATTTCTTTAAATGATTTCGAAAGCTTAGACTTAAACTTAAATTTTGATCTAAAAATCTGAGTCCTAACAAGTAGTTAAGTAGCGTAAACTGAAATTTGAAATTTGAAACCCTTCTCCCCCCAGAACAAAAATCAGTTATTCCCGATCTTTGTGTCGTAGATTAGGCTCTAACTACTGCCGCGTTTTGCTAAAATTATTCTTTATGTCAGTATTTTCTTGAAAATAAATTTTAAAGAAAATTTTCAAAAAATTCCGATAGAGGGCGCTTTAGACTTTGGAGTAACGAACAACTATTTTATACCGTTATTTTTTGTGTCTCATTAAATGCTTTCTAAAGCTTAGACTTAAACTTAAATTTTCAGCTCAAAATCTGAATCGCTGAACGTGGTTCAGTAGCGAGGGGAGGGGGTTCAAAAATTTCAACTTCTGAACATAGTTCAGTTTGCACTACTTAACCATGCCCAACGATTCTGTGCTGTGATACGAGGCAAAAATGCAACTTTCGTCAAGGACTGCATAGTCGGAATTCACTCATAAAGGCACTGGCACACTTGGAAACGTCGCTCTTGCAAACGTTAAAGCTCCATTCCTGACGCTAGTCACCGGGTGAAGAAGGAGACAGAAAGTATGCAAATGTCAAATGGGGAAGAAGAAGAACACGTATGCAATTTCGACACGATTCAGGCATAAAAACCACTGAACGGTGAGTCAAGTGTAAGTCGCTGTAGTAATGAATCGGAAGATGGTGCCCTTCACGAATAAGGAAAAGGCTGAGATGCATTTAATTTACGGAGCGGCAGATGGAAATGGTGCTGAGGCACAACGAATGTACGGAGAGCGATTTCCCAACAGGCGGTTGCCTAAATGCAAAACTTTCGAGCGCTTGCACAGACAGTTGTGTGAGACGGGATCATTTCTCGCTTCCCGGTCGAATGCAGGTCGTGCAAGGACGAATCAGTAGTTGCTGCAGAAGCCATTCTGGATGTAGTAGCGGCGCAGCCAAGTACAAGTACACGAAGAGTGGCTAGGCAGGTGGATACCTCACAGTCCATGACTTGGAGGGTACTGAAGGATGAACATTTGCTCCCGTTTCATGTGCAACGAGTCCAGAAACTGTCTCCAGGGGATTATCCAAATCGTATTGAATTCGCCCGCTGGTTCCTGCAGCAGAACGCGCTAAATCCACATTTTGGACGAACTGTGCTTTTCACCGATGAATGTACCTTTACACGTGAAGGTACATTTAACACACACAATGCACATGTATGGGCGGATGTCAATCCACATGCTACGTATCCACATGCTCATCAGAGACGCTTTTCCATCAATGTTTGGGCAGGAATCCTCGGAGACCACCTAATCGGACCGTACCTTCTTCCTGAACGCCTCAACGGTAAAACATACCTCACATTTCTGCAACATGTGCTGCCAGACCTGTTAAACGTTGTTCCTCCACGCATCCGGCGGGTCATGTGGTTCCAGCACGATGGAGCGCCAGCCCATTACGTACGAGACGTCCGCAACTATCTGGACATCACATTTCCGAACAGATGGATTGGTTGAGGTGGTCCTGTTGCTTGGCCTGCTCGCTCGCAGATCTTTCACCCCTCGATTTCTTTTTTTGGGGACAATTGAAGGCTCTTATGTATGAGACACCCATTGAATCCCCCGAGGGTCCCCCGAGGGTCCCCCGAGGGTCCCCCGAGGTCGCCAGACTTTCCGCCGCTGTAGGGGAAGTGCTCGAAAAGCCTGATGTTTTCGCGAATGTTCGCCGTTCCATTCTTCGCCGTTGTTCTGCGTGCATAACCTCTGGTGGTCACAATTTTGAACATTTATTGTAATATAATCCTAATTTGTGTAAATTAGGGTAACATAATCCTAATAACATAATCCCTTTGGTAACATAATCCTAATTTGTGTCTTTTTACCTCGTATCACAGCACACAATGTGTGGACATGGTAAACTGAACTGTACTCAGGAATAGAAATTTCAAACCCCTCTCCCCAGAAACTTAACCACGTCTAACGATTCAGATTTTGGGCTGAAAATTTAAGTCTAAGCTGTTGAAAGCATTTAATGAGACACAAAAAATAACGGTATAAAATAGTTGTTCGTTACTCCAAAGTCTAAAGCGCCCTCTATCGGAATTTTTTGAAAATTTTCTTTAAAATTTATTTTCAAGAAAATACTGACATAAAGAATAATTTTAGCAAAACACGGCAGTAGTTAGAGCCTAATCTACGACACAAAGATCGGGAATAACTGATTTTTGTTCTGGGAGGAGAAGGGTTTCAAATTTCAAATTTCAGTTTACGCTACTTAACTACTCGTTAGGACTCAGATTTTTAGATCAAAATTTAAGTTTAAGTCTAAGCTTTCGAAATCATTTAAAGAAATACAAAAAATAACGTTAAAAAATAGTTGTTTGTTACTCCAAAGTCTAAAGCGCCCCCTATCGGCATTTTTTGAAATTGAACTTTAAAATTTTATTTCAAGAAAATACTGGCATAAAGAAAATTTTTTGCAAAAATCGCAAACGAATCGACCAATTTTTCCATTTTTTATAATCATTTGAAATTTCGGGCCCTAAACTTTAATGCCCCTTATCTCCTTGGGAATACGTCTGGGACCCTTAGTCTCCTATTTAATATTATTTGTCTTTAAGTGTACTATAACCCCTTAAAGTTCTGCCCATCTTTTATGAATCACCCTGTATATATTACGGTTAATTTGATAAATTCGTTAATTATTAAGAATAATTGGTTTGTATTAAAAATAACCACGAATTTTTGTAAATTTGATAACTGTTGCATATTAATTAAATTTACCGATTATTATTAATAGTTACCGCATAAGTTCGGTCAATATGATTAATAAAGCTTAGTAACGAATAAATACTTTGCAAAAATATGCACTATCATAACTCTTTTAATTTAAAAACAAAAATAATTGTAAAGGGACAATAATACTCAATTAAAAGAACTCAAAACACTAAACAGTTTAGTTAAATAATTAGTTTTGTTAAATAATTAGTTTAGTTAAATAATTAGTTAAATAATTAGTTTTATAAATACGGATTGATATAAATACAAATTTTAAAATTTTTAATGTTCAAAAAATTTATTCAGTTTTGAAATGCATACTTTTAGCAATGAATATTTAAAAAAAATGTATACGGGAATAATACCGTATTTACTCGTGTATAGTGTGCACGCGTGTATAAGGCGCAACCCTACTTTACAAGTAAAAATGACGATTTCTTAAAATCTCGTGTATAACGCGCACCATAAATTTGATATGCTAATAAAGAATACCAAATGAATTTCAGTAAAAAAAAGTCAAAAGAAACATTACACCAGACCAGGAAACAAGACGAAAATGCATTTTAAGACTTCGAGTTGTAAAAGAATGGTAGGAAATAGGAATGAGTGACGGTAAAGAGAATTGCTAATTAGAGTTTAGATAATGTCACTAGCTCTCTTGTATAAAAAACTGCAAGGAGTGAAATAAATATGCATTAATACTTCTATTAAGTAACATTTTCCGAGTTTTAATATCTTCTTTGAATAATTTCTTGTTTCATGTGTATATCGTTCGACTGCATCCAACAGTAAAAAATTATTCCGTGTATAAGGCGCACCTAGGAGTTTTGCCCTAATTTTTTGAAAAAAAGTGCGCCTTATACACGAGTAAATACTAATCTCAAGATAATCGATTTGAAATTTATTACATTTATCAACCTCTACTGGTAATTACTAATAATAACCGGTTTATTTGCTAAATTCTCATAAATTTATCCTAGTAATCGGTCTATTTAAACATCATTTTGTTATTATTTATAATAACTGGTTACTAGAAATATTAACGATTAATCAAATTCTCCGTAAAATATACTGAATAAAGAATAACAATTGCTATTTTCCTGCTAACCGTAATACCTAAAATGAAATATAACTATAATAATAAATTTCTGCTTGTAGTAAAATGCATTTTGTGTCTATTTCGAAATACGTGCTGTATTGTTTATGCATGGGTCTTAGAATACAAAATTCATCTTTTTATGCAAAAACAATTTTCTAAGTCAAACATATCGTTAGAGGCAAAACCTGTGTGCCAGTTATGTATTTTCTAACTCACAGAGCCGAATCGCATTTCTACGAAATATTCCTTTTTATATTTATGTATGTTACAAATTTTTTCCCATTTTAACTCTGAATATTTTATGCGTTCAAATTTTCTACAACAGAGTTTTTTTTTCTTCTTTCTTGTGACATGAGATAAAATAGAATATTTGAAAAATATATCTGCTCATGCTTTCTGTGTTTATAACATTTTTTTCATCGCTGAAATAATGTTTGTAGAGAAATTTCGATACTGTGCATTTTTGCTTATTTTGTAGATTGAAAATAAGTTATTGTTTAAAATTTTTTATTTAATACGTTGCATATTGTGTTTTTTAAAGTTCCAAGTTATTCGATAATTTATATTTTTCTTTAAATAAATTAAAGAGTTGGTATTAAATAGAAATAAATTCCTCCTACATGCTTCCATATACTTTATTTATTTTGAAAATGAACAAATTTTTTTTTTTTATTTTTATTTATAATAAACTGGTTTTTAAAGCATATCCATCACTTTTCTACATCACTTCTATAGTCAAATATCTTTATTTTATTAGAATATATTAAAAGTGAAGCTAAAAACATTTAATTAACTAAGTCAAGGTTGATGCAATCGACTATATTTCAGTTCTTTTCCACGCCACCTTTTATGGAACAAAAAGTATTTTAATACGCTTGACAACATTTGCACGATAAATACACTACAAAATGTATTTTTTTAAATGGTGGGGAGAACAGACAATGAAAATAGTTGCATGTTGCAAACTGTGCTTTGAATAATCGTCAATCACCATCATTCCTCATATTTACATTTCTGTGCAGGGTTACCAGTTCGGACATTGTTATATATTTAGAAAGATCGGTAGAAAATTCAAAACGGTAGAACGGTCATTAATTAAATAAAAAAAATTTGCTTAGATTTTCTAGTACGAAATTCTCAATATCTCATAAATAAATAAATAAATTAATAAAAAATAAGCTAGGCTTACTTTTATCGCCCGTACCCCACAACTACTCAAGGAAGCGTCTTACCACTATGAACCTGTATCCAAAAATGGAAGCAAATCGATTAATTGTGCATGAAAAATCCTTTACGTAAATTAAGAAGGATAGTTCTCTCATTCCTCGCTTTATACTTTTCCATTGAATTCTAGAAAACAAATTAGGGAATCGTCTTATTAGAATGAACTTATATCCAAAATTTGAAGCAAATCGGTAAATTTTGCTTGAAAAACTCATTAAGCAAAATTAAGGGGAGGGGAGATTACCCCCCTCCCTCCCTTTATACTTATCCAATGAACGTCGAATACTAATCACGGAGACACCTCATCAAAATGATCCCATATTTCAGATTTGAATGAAATTTGATAATTCTGTGTTTAAAACCCATTTATCTAAATTAAGGGGCGTAGCCCCCAGTCTCCTTGTAATACCTATCCAATGAACTCCCAAAAGTAATCATGGAGCCGCTTTCATTGGAATGATCCTATGTCTAAATTTTGAATAATATCTGAAATCTAATTAAGGGGCGTAGCCCCCAGTCTCCTTGTAATACCTATCCAATGAATTCCCAAAAGTAATGATGGAGCCGCTCTCATTGGAATGATCCTATGTCTAAATTACGAATAATATCTGAAATCTGATACTTCTGGATGAAAAGCCCATTTATATAAATTGAGGGGAGGGGAATTAGCCTTCGTTTCCCACCTATATTTATCAAAAGAATTCTCAAAATTAATCAGGGAAGCACCTTATCAGAATAAACCTATATCAAAAATTTCAAGTAAATCGGACATTTTTATCATGAGTTTTCGCATTATGAACGCACATGCATGCAGAATAAGCTGGCACATAAATCTCAGGCTTTGACAGCCTGTGAGCTAAAAAACGAAACTTCGTCATGGAGACGTATTTAGGGTTAATAATTATTTTGATATCAGAAGATATTTTGAAATAAGAAAATTAATAATGACACAAATTTAGAATTTAACAGTTTTCAGAGCCTTTGTGTTAGCTGGTCGGAAATCACATCAATTGCACTTTTTTCGACAACAACAGTTTCTATTTTCTCATGTGTAAATTAGAATCTATACCTTGAAGCTGAAATAAAATATTTTGGTTGATGAATTAATGATAATAATTATAATTTTTATTATGTAATTTAAAAGAAGTGAGGGCAAGGTGTACATTTAAAATATATGCAATGAATATATATTTAATGCATTTTAAATGAAAAGAGCTAAAGATTTGTTTTTAACCCCTTATGAACGGGCCAACCAAGCTATTGATTCTGCTAGTAATATTATGTTTTCAATATAAATTTCTTATTAAATTCTTTGAACATGTGGATGTGCATAAAGAATCAAGATAGAGGCTACTGCAAAAGTTACAAAATTATCACTAAAAATGTAAATTAAAGAAAGTGGTGCAAACTGAATAAAATTTTAATGAAATTCCTGTGCCTGAAAGGAGGACTTGTAACATAATGACTAAATAAAATGAATGTTTTGCAAACAATGGCAAACAATATTTGGCGATCTGTCATCTGCGCTCCTCTAACATGAAACTAACCAAATTACTACTGTGCACTTTTTGGAATTATTCATTGTGTACTTATTCATTATTAAAGTAGCGTGCAGTTAATATTTATAAAAGAAATTCGATATTTGGATTAATTTCAAGGTATTGTGTCCAGGGATTGTACTTGTCCTGAAATTTTAAGACAAAGAAATTCTTCTGTACCAGCATTTTCTTATAGATAATATCTTCTTAAAATACTGCAAAATTTCGCTCGTTAAACCAAAATTTATATTCCTATAAAGAAATACTGATGTTCATCCTCAAAAATGCCCAGAATTGTAGGACACCTGATTGTGTCCCTTTAAAAATTCCATTGCCAACATTCTTATACAGGTTAAGGAAAAATTACCAAAATTAGTTAAGTATTTGTCAAAATTACATAAATACTTTTATAAATCGTTGGATAGTGAATCTAAAATATCAAAGCAGAAGATATTAAAACCAGGTTATAAGTTCACTTCATACCACCATTATATATTTAGCGTTATTATTCACATTATATATTTAGCGTTATTCAGGGCTCACACTGTTCCTAAAATTTTCTCACATTGCTACCAGTATTTTAAATCAAAAACCTTCGTGGCAGGTTCCGTTAACATCTACAATAGAATTATACAATAAATGTTACCTTTTTTAATTTGTGGTAGGAAAGTAAGAAAATTTTAGGAACGGTGCGAACCTTGCGTCATTATTAAAATTTTCAAAAAAATACACATTTTATACATTTAAAGTATTTTAAGAAAAATCTTATGCATTTCAGTTTGTTGCAGCGTATATAGGGTTCTTTTGATCTTATGGTTAGACAACTTCAAACTCTTGTCAGAAAAGTAGAAAATAATTTATTTACAGAACTTCAGAACAACAGAGTCTTCGAAACTCACAAATATTACTAGATATTCAAAAATACTTGTTCAAATCTATCGTATAAGTGCAGATATAGGTTCCAGAGACTCTTTATACAACGTCTCAACACTAAATCACATTCAAAACAACGTAGATAAACCTCAAGCAAACTTGCTTAAACAATCACAGCTCACTCAATGACTGACTGATAAATAATAACAACCACAGCTCGTATTTCTCTCCTTATATAGGCTCGCAGCATGCACGGGAAATTTCCACAGGTCTCTCGAATATTCCAGAAAATCATGGAATAACATTCAATGTATCAGCACATCTAAAGGGGGGTTACCATAGAGAGGGAAGGGTTACCATCGCCAACAATCGCCAAATTTGTCGCCAACTTGGCGATATATCGCCAAATTTGGCGACCAAAATTAGTCGCCAAAAGTGACGCCAACTTGGCGATATCTCTATTATTTCGCCAAGCTGCCATAGACATACACTGAAAATATTAGACAAGTTTGCTTGATAACAGAGACAATGTAACAAAAACTAATATTAGTAAAGGAATGGAGCTTAATAAGATTATTAACATTATTTTACAGTACAAACACTAACTATTTACAAAATTCGTAACAAGTTCATTCCAATAAGTGCAGAATTAAGTGTTGTTTAATCTTCGTAATTTCTAAAAATACAAATGTTTTACTATTTTATATTCTTAACTTTCTTGGTGCTAGATAATAACTTGGAATGAATTTTCCGTTTTCATTTTAAAATAGTATTTTAAAAAGAAATTAGTTTAATGCAATTTGAATTGCTAATGAAGCTTGAAATTATTCCGACATCTGGAACTTAAATTTTCTGAAAACTTTATTGTGCTATTGTTAAGAAATATTAAAATTGTTGTAGAAATTTTATTCTGTAATTCACATAATTTGTAGTGTAAAAAGGAAAAAATATGCAAATGTGTAACATTTTAATTTTTTTATTTAATTTTTATTTTTTAGTGTGCTTTATTAAACATATAAGTTTTATATTATCATTAAAATAACTTTTTTTAATTCGTATGTAATTCAAAAAATTTAAGTTTTTCAATAAAAACAGCAGCATTTATTAGTGCACACCAAATATTATATGAATAAGAAGGTACACAGAGTGTGTAGGGATTATGAGCTAAAGGGATTTTGTTAAAAGTTTCTTAAAGTTGTGTTTTTCTATGTTGTTCTGGAATTTCATTAAAAAGTAGTATTATACAACTGTTTGTTATGAAATTAAAATCTTTAAAAATTAAGAATAGCATTTCTGGGCTATTTCATAATCTCACACTTTATTTTTGCATTTGCCTTTTCCAAGTTGGGATTACGAGAGAAAACATTTTATTTCTTAAACCATTTCTTTAACCATTTAAAACATGTAAAATAGCTGTTTACAATTTGTACACTATATAAAATAAAGCATTTGATTGTTGCCAAACACCGATAAGCAGGATATTTTGTAAAACAAATGTTTAACCATTTGTTAGGTATATTGTTTGTAAATTCATAAATGTGAAATACTCTTACTTATCGATAATAACTTTTAAATCTAACAGAAATGTGCTGATATAATTTTAGTAAAAAAAGAATTGTATGTGACTTGTGACACTATTTTTTAACGATACGGACACAGTCTCACAAGAAATAAAAATACGTTTGCTTTCACATTACATTTTATTCCATTCTAAAACCATTAATTTAAAACAATTTTTATTCGTTACGCGTATTTCTCCTTTGCAGAAAATATAAATATGTAAGTGTAGCAGGTAATATGATTTTAGGGGCTTCCTAGTTGCAGTCAACTTCACGCGCCTAGTGTGTACATTGAATGTCTCGCTAAATGATGGGCCATTTGGGATAAAAACGTAAAACAACTGACATATATTAAAACGTTGAGTGCTGCATCAGTCACTAATGTCTGACACTTAACTTTCCGTTTAGGCCACGTCATTCACCGGTAACTAACTGCATAAAATACTTGGACTTGGACAAGATAGTTGGCAGAGTACTTGGAGAGATCAACTCCTTACCTCTAGTAGAGAAATGATACATAGATTCAAGTCATAGCCAAAGTCTGACAAACAGGACATCAGAAACAAGGGGGGGGGGGGAAGCCGGATCCCCAAAAACCAAAAGCCCTTTAAAAGCACCATACAAATTAAATAAAATAGTTAAAAGGGTAAAATAAATGAAATAAACGAAAAAATAAAATGTATTTAGAAATATTTACAAAAATATTTACAAATTAGAGACTAAGAGATGATGAACATTCAGGAAGGAAAAACCATATCAATGTAATAAAAACTAGAAAAAATTATGATATGTCGGTGTTTTCAGGGAGACTTAAAGTTGCACATGATCGTCTGCAATGAGCGTTTGCATCATAATTTAAATATTTTGCATATAAAGATATGGGATAGAGTGAACTGCATAAAATGTGATGTAAATGTATGGGCATTTCCATGCGAATTTGTTAGTCTGTTACACAACTGAAAATCGCTATGCTTGTTGGCCATCGTTATTTTCGAAAAGTTTGTTTCGCCTTATTCAATTGATGATGTATCTTCGATAAACTAAGTCACATTTTCTCGTTTTAAAATACTGGTAGCTAAAAATCGTAGTACGTAACAGAAAAACAAGTTCGCATGGAAATGCCCGTATATATATACATATATACTTTTAAATAACTGCTGAAAATTTATTTAAAATTTACTTAACTTTTTTTTATTATAGGATTATATTATACATACATTCCAACCTCCGGCTTTTTAAAAATCAAACAATCATACTTCCAACCAGAAATTTATTTCATTAAAGAAATTAAATAAATTTCAAATGACAAATCTCATTTAATACCAAACATTTAATTAAACAAATTTTGTGGTTCAAATTATGTTTTCTTAATTTATAAAAAGCCGGAGGTTGGCAACTCTGTATTATAGGATTATACTTTCATAGTATTTACTTAAAACAACATAAATTTTCTAGTTTTATATCATATTTTACACTGTCACTGCGTAAAATTTTGTTTGTTGCATCGTGACTGACTTGGCTTAAACGAAAAGTTCAGTGTCCGTCATCATGGCACACAGCGTGTAAAAGAAAAAAAAGAAAACAATCTGCAATTTATAAATAAATAAGATATAAAAGTTAAGTTTATTTCCAAAACATACATTTTATTTTTCGTTTTCATTTTTTCTTTTAATTGTTATGAAAGTTAAGCAAAATCTGAGGATTTCTTCATTGGTCCTGAAGCCTAAAAGTTTAGGAATCACTGACAGTAGGATACTGCAGTATAGCCAATGGGCTACTTTTGTTAATTTCAGGTTTCTAGGTTGGTACCACTTTTTAGGTGCGTCGTAATTATATAAATATGTAGCACCTATTGTTGTCGTTCAGTCCGTCCGTCTGTCCGTCCGCATATAACAACGCGAAAACTACCCAACGGAATCGTTTGAAATTTAAAATACATAATTATTACATAATTGTGTCGAGTCATTTCAAACTTTATGAAAATCGGATGGATAGATCTATTACAGGGACAATCAAAAGGATTCCGTTACATTAGGTCAATGGGGAAAAAAGTTTGAAATGCATTTTAGTCGTTTGAAATTTTAAATACATAATTATTACATGATTTTGTCGAGTTATTTCAAATTTTATCAAAATTATCGGAAGAATAGTTCAACTACAGGGACAATCAAAAGTGTTCCGTTGCATTACGGTTAATGGGGAAATATGTTTCAAATGCATTTTAATGGTGTTACACTCATTCGAACGTAATAAAATTGATATGCATCTATAAAGTACATATTATAATATACATTTCGCATAATCTGTGGTACAAAGAATATTTGTTATTGATTTACAAGGCCACACAAAAGTATTCCATTGCATAATGGTATAAGGAGAACATTGTTTGGTGCGCATTTTAATTGTAATTATTTACAATTTTATAAGATTGATATATGAGAGTGATATTTTAAAAACTTCGCTCTCGTACGAACGCACCTCATTTGCTACGCTTCACGTGCAATTTCCAACTTGTTTGAAATCGTAAAATTCGCCTTATTTAATTACGTGTAACTTAAGGAGGAAAAATAAAGGCACTTTTATTATTTTAAGAATGTGGTGCCAATTGAGAAATCTGAATTAATAAAAAAACAAGTTGGAAATCGCAAGTAAAACACAGCAAATGAGGTGCGTTCGTTCTATAATGAAGCTTTGAAAAATTCAAATTTTGCTGTTACAGTATACAGAACTTTGGATACTATATCATCGTCGAAATTGTTTGCGTGTTCCTGTAAATAGTATCTGTTTTCCTTTACAGAGGAAATAACTCGAATTAAACTTTAGCAATGTATATCAATCTCATAAAATGTGAAATAGATTAATGTAATTAAAACACTCCCCAAACAATGTTTCCCCGTATAGCATTATGTAGTGGAATACTTTTTGTGACCCTCTAAATTAATAATAAACATTCATTGCATAAAAGAAAATGCAGAATGTATATTTGAGTATATACTTCATAGATTCATGTCAATTCTATTATATTGGAAAGAGTATAACATCATTAAAATGTACTTAAAAATATTTTTTCCTATTGACAATAATGTAATCGAATATTTTTTACTGTCCCTGTATTTAAACTATATATCCAATTTTCATAAAATTTGAAATAACTCCACAAAATTATGCAAAAATTCTCAAATCTCAAACGATTTGCTTAGGTAGTTTCTGCCTTCTTATATGCGTACAGACAGACGGATTGAACGACAATTGCAGGTGTTATGTATTTACATAATTACAAACGCATTTAAAATATAGCCCACTGGTAACACTGTACAATTAAAAATCCTGGGGAATTAAAACCTCTACAATTGAACTTAATAGTATGGCGTTCAGTTAATTAGATGGATTGAACTTTGATCTAAGCTATTGAAACATTCCGATCATACATGTTTGTAAATCAAAGCGGAATCATTAGCTGCACATAATTTAATTCATGGGCGACATCGAATTTACTGAAGGAACATAAGATTCGATAATTAACGTACAATGGAAATTCGTAAATGGACATTCTAATAAACTAGTCATAGGGGAGGGGGGGACCGTAATACTTACCCATCATAGATATGCATAATATAAAATATGAAAAAAAAAATATGTAAACTATTTATAAATGCATCGCAATTCGAAAATAAAATTTAAACATATATGCTCTATTTATGAATTGCTGATGAAGCTATATCGACAAATTGTATAAAACGCCAAACTACTCCAGTAATACCGAATTGCATAAAAGGAACATCTTTATAACTTCGAAAATATTAATCATATTAACTAACAGTTCAGTGCACCGGATTAAGTGTCTAATATCCAATTAAAATATATCGTTGAATTGAAATGTAAATGAAATACAGCGTCATGAAAAATCGAAAAGTGTGGAAAATGGGATTACAAATATCTAGGCAACTAATTATACGATCAATGTTGCGCTTTATACAAAATTTATGTTATTTTATTGTATTATACATCCACTCCTTAACCTCTTTAGACCTGAGCATAAAATAGCTCTACAAATATATATTTATTGCTTTCGCGCAATCGAAATGACGCCATAGATGACAGAAGGAGCCATTTTTATAAAATCGGTACTTTAGGGGGCTGGTAATTTAGGCTTACAAATGTGGATATGAAAGTAACTAAACCCCTTTAAACACCAGTTGAACTATTAGTAATTTAGATTTACTCAATTACAAAATTAAGATCTTTAAATAAGTAAATGATTAGCAAATCCTCAAAAATTTTTATTATAAAGCATGCAAGTTAAATAATCATTAATATTTCTTACTTTTTTGGCCACAATGTCTTGTAGGCATTTCCGAATCTCGAATGAAAATAATATTTATTTTATGAGGTAATATTCGGAAATGCTGACATTTATTGGTCTCGTTTTAAAGCAAAAAACATTCTGCTGTATAGAAGTAAAGTAAAAATGCAAAAGATTAAAATAGTTTAGTTTTTATGAGGAAAAGAATGGGGGTGCATATTTGTGTACCTCAGGTCTGAAGAGGTTAAAATAAAAGAAATCGAAAATTTTTATAAATCTTTCTTCAGAACAAAAGTTTCGAGAGTCCGAAATGAAAATAGTTTCTAATAATCAGGATTACTGTTATTAAACAAGCTTCTTCCCATTATTGCTAACTAAGAACACAATGAATTTAAAGTCTCTATCTCTACTTGTTTAGGAAATAGATGTTTACAGACGTATAAACAGATAGACAGACGGACTGACAGACACACAGATTGATGAACTGACAGACACACAGATTGACGGACAGACAGACAGACGGACGGCAATTTTTTTTTAAATATGTTTTTTGGAATCTCCAGTGTCTGAAACATGTAAATCAGTCATTTTTTTTTCAAAACGATTGGAAGACTTACCCTATACTACGGATTACTCCTTGTTCAAATATTTTTATTTGACTTTAAAAAAAGTGCAGAAGTTGGCAGCCATACATTTATTAATATATGTTTTTAATTTTAAACGATTCATGGCAATTTTGGCACACTTAAAAAAAAAAAAAAAAATTCATTTTTAAGCTTTTCTCTGTAGACAACTACTTTGGAGACAGTAGATTGTCTTGCGAAAACAAACTAATTCTTGAGTATAAGTCTTTCAGTTACAGAAATATTATTCTTTTTTATTCATTGTTAAAAAATTTCAAATACTTTTCTTGTATTTACTGTCATTTTTTCTTACACGTTTTTATTTACCGGGTGTCCCAAAAATGACTGATGGATTTTAAAATTCAATAACTTGCAAACGGTGACAGCTATTAAAAAAATTTTTGCAGGAGGGCTATGTATAATGTCAGGAGTTTTTTTTAACCGCAATTCTTGATTTTAGTTCGAATTTCAAACAACAGATGGCGCTGATGGCGGTTGGCGGCCAGTCGACGCTGAAACTTACTTCATTCAGCTTTGACGGAAAAGAAGGAGATTAAGGCTGTGGAGCACGTCTCATTCTACAGTACAGTCTTGCTCTCAGGTCCCGATTCTGGATTCATTCGATATGATTTCAATGGAATGCGTTGTTGCCATGGAAATAACAGATTGTTCGATAGTGGAATACAGCGTTCAGAAGTGGGCATAAATTTCGCAAGCAGTATTTGAGTTTGCAGAAGATTTTCGTTTAGGAAGTTTTATTTTCCCGGATTAAATTACTTTTTTATGGCACGATTTAAAGAATATTTTATGCATCATATTTTAAAACTAGATAAAGAGATTATTTCAATTTGATGATTTTCGTTATATTCTTAAGAAATTTTAGATCTTTTAAGAAAATTCGTCAGTAGATTTTTATGAATGTTAAAAAAATAATTATGAAAACTGTTGATAGTACATTATTGTGTAAAATAACTACCAAAAACAAATACTATAAGTTGCCTTATAATATTTATTAATATTATAATATAGGATTAGTCTATCGTTGCATTAAAATAGAAAAAACAAAATAAATGTGAGTTAATTAAAATTTATTTTCCCGGATTAAAATACATTTTATGGCATGATTTAAGGAATATTTTAGGGTCCATATTTTAAAACTACACTGTTAAAAATTTGAAACCTTTGCTGCATCATCGTCACTTCTCCACTTTTATAGAAAGAGATTACTTCACTGTATTATGGAGCATTCTCATTGGTCAAAGTAGGGGGTATTCTATAATAGCAGTGGAGTGACGATACAGCAAAAGTTTCCAATTTTACACAGTGTAGGTGAAGATATCTTGCTCTTACACTGTAAAAATCTGCTGCATTTTGTTGTATACACACTCCACTTGTATATAAACGGTTACTTGATTGCATTATGAAGCATTGTTATTGGTCGGAAAAGACATATTATAATTGAACATATATACAAGCGCGGAGTGCGTATGAAGCAAGGTGCAGCAGATTTTTAACACTGATGTGGGGCCCGATTCTGAACTCATTCGATATGATTTCAATGGAATGCGTTATTTCCGTGGAAATAACAGATTGTTCGATACACTGTTAAAAATCTGCTGCATTTTGCTGCAACGCCCTCCACCACTTGTATATAATATCTCTATTCCAACCAATGAGAAAGCGCTATTTCACGGCCAAGTAACCGTTTTCTCTACAAGCAGGGGAGTGCGTTGCAGCAAAATGCAGCAGATTTTTAACAGTGTAGTGGAATACATCGTTAAGAGGTGGGCATAAAATTCGCAAGCAGTATTCGAGTTTGCAGAAGATTTTCGTTTAGGAAGTTTTATTTTTCCCGTATTAAATTACTTTTTATGGCACGATTTAAAGAATATTTTATGCATCATATTTTAAAACCAGATAAAGAGATTTCTTTAATTTGATAATTTTTGTTATATTCTAAGAAATTTTAGATCGCTTTAGATTATTATATTCATGCTCAATTTTGAATATTGTATTTTTCTATAGAAGAATTTGCTATTTCCATGACAACAACACATTCCATTGAAATCATATCGAATGAGTTCAGAATCGGGCCCCACATTGTTAAAAATCTGCTGCATTTTGCTTCATACTCACTCTGCCGCTTGTATATAATATGTCTTTTCCGACCAATAGCAATGCTTCATAATACAATCAAGTAACCGTTTCTATGTAAGCGGTGTGCGTATACAACAAAATGCAGCAGATTTTTATAGTGTAAGAGCAAGATTGTAGCAAGATATCTTCACCTACACTGTTAAAAATTGGAAACTTTTGCTGCATCGTCACTCCACTGCTTTTATAGAATATCTCTATTTTGACCAATGAGAATGCTCCATAATACAGGGAAGTAATCTCTTTCTATAAAAGTGGAGGAGTGACGATGCAGCAAAGATTTCAAATTTTTAACAGTGTAGTTTTAAAATACTGTGCTTAAAATATTTCTTAAATCATGCCATAAAAAGTAATTTAATCCTGGAAAATAAATTTTAATTAACTCACATTTATTTTATTTTTTTCTATTTTAATGCAACGATAGACTAATCCTATGGAAAAGGGCTAAACAAGGCAACTTATAATATTTGTTTTTGGTAGTTATTTTACATAATAATATACTATCAACAGTTTTCATGATTATTTTTTGAACATTCATAAAAATCTACTGTCGAATTTTCTTAAACGATCTAAAATTTCTTAAGAATATAACAAAAATCATCAAATTGAAAAAAATTCTTTTTCTAGTTTTAAAATATGATGCATAAAATATTCTTTAAATCGTGCCATAAAAAAGTAATTTAATCCGGGAAAATAAAACTTCCTAAACGAAAATCTTCTGCAAACTCAAAAACTGCTTGCGAAATTTATGCCCACTTCTGAACGCTGTAGTCCACTATCGAACAATCTGTTGTTTCCATGGAAACAACGCATTTCATTGAAATAATATCGAATGAGTCCAGAATCGGGCCTTAGAGCAAGATTGTACTGTAGAATGAGACGTACTCCATAGCCTTAATCTCCTTCTTTTGCGTCAAAGCTGAATGAAATAAGTCTCGGCGCCGACTGGCCGCCAACCGTCATCAGCGCCATCTGTTGTTTGAAATTCGAACTAAAATCAAGAATTGCGGTAAAAAAAACTCCTGACATTATACATAGCCCTCCTGCAAAATTTTTTTTATTAGCTGTCAGCGTTTGCAAGTTATTGAATTTTAAAATCCATCAGTCATTTTTGGGACACCCGGTAATTGAGCTTCATTCTTGTATACATGACCTCATAAATAACGGGGTAAACTTCAACCAGTAAATTTTAATCACAATTTTCTTCTTATTTAAATACCGTATTCATACAAAATTACAGCCATGTATATCACAAAAAAAGTTTTCTTTTTTATTGCTGGAGGTTTGACCTGCTTTTTTATAGAGCTAGATTTTTTTCGAATTTTCACTCACTTTCTGATATTCGAGAATTTAACTAAAATGTACACTTATATGATTTCGATTGCACAGCCCTATTTTAATGTTTTCAGAACTCAATTATAAATTAATATAATATTAATTTAACACATCTGGGATAAATGCCCCATGAACGAATTTTATTCAGTTGAAACCACATTTAAAAAAATTATTTTTCTTAGTTCATCAATCAATAAAATCTCTGTTTAAGCTATATATATATATATATTGTTTTTCTATAGTTGCAGCACAAAAAAAAATCTCCTATGGCCCTGAAGTTGTTAAAGGAATTTGCATGTGTTTAATCTCCAAATGCAGTGTATGGTTACAATTGTATGCAAACTACAACAACAATGTACGACTATTTATCTCCAAGCCGCGCTTGACAAAATTTTTAAACTGATTATAAAATTGCAACAATAAGGTGTCACTTACGAATTCCCCTCTCTTAATTTTTAAATCTAAGACACATGATGCACTTATGTACTCAACCTATCTATTTAAAAAAATTAATATTTTTTCTTATTTTTTTCAGTGTTCTTTTCTTAAATGATGTTGCCTTTTTTTTTCTTAGTTCTCAAAATATTTCCATAACCTTTGCTTAATTTATTATTTTTTATTTTAGAAACTCACAAACTGGGACTAAAATTTCAACACTTAATATGAAATTACCTATGTAAATATTTTTAAAACTAAGAAAAAATGAGGCATCCTTAAACGCTTTTTTGATTCGCCCGTACATAATACGGATATCGTGATTTTTGATTGCCCTGTACCACATATGGTCATCCATATTCCAGTCATGGCTTAATTTTTTTTTTTTGCATGCATATAACATCAGAAACTAGATTATGAATTAAGGATATAACTATCACTTAATAAAAACAGCATTAAAAAATCTCTCAAAGTTGAAAATTTAACCTTTAATTTTTTTTTCATTAAAAATACTCAAAATATTAAACTATCTAAAATATATTAATTCATAATCTAGATAATAATGTTATGTGCATGCAAAAAAAAAAAAAAAAAAAAAAAAAAAAGTTAAGCCATTCCATCAAATAGTTTTTTTTTTTTAAATCTTGGTGTTAGTCGTCAAAAATCAAGTTTTGAGAAAACACGACTTAAAGTTGAAATTATATGGATGCGGCTATGAAAGTGTTGATACATACAGTCGACTCTCGTTAATTCGAACTCGTCGGGACCACAAGAAATGTTCGAATTATCCGAAATTCGAATTATGGAAAATATGAAATGAAAACATTCTTAATATGGTACTAGTATAAAGGAATTAATGTTCTAGTGTTTTTTAAGTTTATTTCGTCTGTTATCATTAGAATATTACTTAATATTAAATTAGAATGTTTAAATACATAAACAAATTAAAAGATTAGAAACAAGCACAATGGAAGAAAATTTTAAAGCGTCACTGATGGAGAGACGGGGCCCTAAAAAAGTGGATATCAAATGCATTGGATTATATGTATACTCGTTCAATTTTCACAAAAATGAAAGACAGAAAGTTATTCAAATGATCTGAAATCCGTGAGAAAGAAAATAAAAATGAAAAATCGGAATTATCATTAGTTCGAATTAAACGAAGTCGAGAAAAAATGATTTCGGATTAATGACAATTTTTAATGTTATTCTGCCTTTGAAAATTTCGGGACTTCATGTTTAGTTCGAATTAAGCGAAGATTCGAATTATCAGATTTCGAATTAACGAGAGTCGACTGTAAATGTTTATAACTCCGTTAAAAATGCAAATATTTTTATGCGGTTTTTAACATTGAGTTAAAAATTAGATGAATAAACAAATTAGATCATAAAAAAATCGATTTTTTAAAAGTTTTCAACCCCTGAGCCCCTTTAATCGGAGAATTTTTGTGTTCAATTATACAAAAATTTCTGTTTTGAAAATACGGTGATAAAATAGAAAAAATTCTGTAAAAAACATGAAAAAATAGGCAATATTTGAAAGTTCTTTTCAGAATATTGACCAGATAAGTGGTTAATTTAAATATCTTCATATGATTTCTATTAAATAAACGATATGCGAAAATAATGCACATGTGAGTAGGTGGCATTTTCAAAAAAAATTTTATTTACTGAGACAGTTCCTTGATAAATTGCACCACATTGTTAACAGTATTTTTTAAAGATGTTAATAATTAATTTAAAAAGTTCTAAATTAAGCTTAGTTAGGTATGTGAAAGATATATACCGGGTGTCCAGTAAATAACTGACCCATTTTGAACTTAAATAACAAATAAACGTTTTGAGACAATAATGCGCGGTTTGCGGTATTGTTATTAGAAAATCAATAAATTTTTAAACATGTACTTTGTTAATATAGTTCAAATGTCGGAACAAAATATTGCGCTGGCGCTAACAGGCTGTTTGAATACAGACGTGACTCAAATTTTCATAAATATGAGATTTTCGGCTGAATCTGAATCTATATGTTGTCGAATCTGAATCTATATGTTGAATCGACTCTCGAATCAGCTTCAGAAATAGGGTACGTTGGTTGGAAAGTGATTTAAAATAATATTTGCGATTGAACCATCTGTATTATATTTCTCCTCCTCAGTCTTGAGACTGAGATATTATTTTAAATATTATTATATTACATTAACAAAGTGCATATTTTAAAATTTATTTATATTCTAATAACAATACAGCAAGCCGCGCATTTTTATCTCAAACAGTTTTTTTGTTATTTACATTCAAAATGGGTCAGTCATTTACTAGACACCCGGTATATTAAACATTGTATTTTCTGAAAACAATATTTTTAATTAGCATTGCTAATCAAACACAAGAGCGTGTCTGAATTCAAAACAAGAAACGTAAAGCTTTCAATTTCAATATTTTTTTCTTATGGAATATTTAAAAAAAATTATTTCTGAATTATAAATATTATCTGCCTTAGAAAAAAAAGAACGGCATACGAGAAATTTTCTTTGATTTTTTTTCTTTGAAATATCTATAAAAGTTTTAATTATGTGAAAATTGATATGCAAATACTTTCGAATTAATTTGAAAGTGTTTTCTACTAAACTGAAAATTTCAGCATAGAAAACGTCGCTTAGTAGTCAAATGAATAATTCATTTCTGCAAATATTTTGATTGATGGACATTCTTTAAAAAATTCACGTTTTAAAGCATTATTTCTATGAATATTTAATGGGGTTTTTTAATAAATTCAGCGCTTCCAAAAAATGTCGTTAATAAATTTATTTATTCATTCCATTTTACGATTTGCACCTATTACAGTCGTAGAATAACTAATGAAGTGTATGGAAATTGTAATAAAAAGTTACACATTAAAAATAGTGATTTGAAAACAATTAACTGAATATACTCCCACAATTTTTTTCTTAATCCTTTTTTTCTTAAATGAGTATTAAACAGGGTGAATCTAAACTCTTGGGTATTACTTTAAGGGATGATAGTACACATCAAGGCAAACAATATTAAAGGAGAAACTAAGGTCCCTGTTTCGTAATAAATACTAGAATCTCTATTAATCTAAAAATCTCTTACCTCGGTGTAGGTTATTCGCTTTTAAGTGGTTTATCTCGTCTGAATGATAAGTATATTCTTCAATAAAACATTCCTTTGGACGAAACTATGACATTTAATTTACAACACGAACATAAATATTACAATAATTCTTCTCGTTTGCATCTCAATTTATAATGCGTACAAATGTACGTATCATTCTCGTTTGCTCAGAACAATCATCGAACAACTACAAAACAAAAATAGAATACAAAGAAAGTCATTAATTCACGCAGCTTGCAAAATGTTCGTGAGCCATGGAGTTTAGAAGGTGAGAGTATGAAACCACAACAGTCCCAAACGTCTTCCGAAAGATATAGGGTCTATTAAAGTTTAGGATCCCAAATTTTAAATGATTATAAAAAACGAAAAGATTGGTCGATTCCAGTGGCGTAACCAGGGTCGGTGCCCAAGTGCTCTTAAAACTGATAATTTTTTTAAGTTTCTTTCTTATCTAACCAGAAAATTTCCTTTTGTGAATGAAGGAGAATAAAACCTTATAATACTACTGCTTTTGTGCACCCACTCCCCAACACACACACACACACATGGATAGACAAACATTATGTAAAAATATGTTTTTTTGGAATCTCTGACCCCTAAAATGTCCAGGTGACCCCAACCCAGGACGTCCTGGGTTGGAAAAATTAAGGATTTCAGTTTTATGTTGTTAAGTGATGTCTCTTTAGTATCAAGACATTAACATGAGCAATATTTTTATAGGTCCTCATTTGCCGGTATTTTAAAGTAATGCGTATAGCTCACATGTGTGTCACAGAGAGGAGTGTGTATAGTGGAAATGTCCGTCGAAAACTAGAAGTCGAAAATAAAATGTCGTTAAAAATTGTCTACTTTCTTCTTTTGAAGATAGAGGATAGTAAAAATGAAAAAAATAAATTACATGTGAATGACGAATTGGAATAAAACAGATGAAAGAAGGAAGGAACATATTAAAGGCCTAAAGTTATGACGAATGAAATGCAGCTCTGGCGAAAAATAACTTTGTGACCATCTCTTCAGATAAAATCTTTGCAAATAAAGAAAATTGGAAACTATGACAATCTGCATAATGCTGTTATATGAGAAGCTATTGAGAAAAAAACTTCGAAAACGATAACATGTAACGATGTGACTCTTGCATTTACTGATTCTCGATGGATGAAAATGGTTGAAGGAAAAAAAGAGAATGAGAGAAGAACCATCTTCAGACGCCACACTGCTGACTGAAAAAGACCCGGATGATAATGCAAAATCTATGGGGGCGTACTTTTTAAATATATCACTCAAATTTTAATATTTTTACATGATTTTTTTTTTTTTTTTTTTTTTTTTTTTTTTTGCATAGGATAGCTGAGGACGACCCACAACCAGGCTAGTTCTTACATTTTGGATTTTGGTTTCAGATTTCTTAAAAAAAACTAACTTTCAGAACCGGTTATGAAACTGAAACTATCCTAAAATAAAAAGCATATAACCAAAATCGAAAAAATGGAAACTAGCCCGGTTGTGGATCGTCCTCAGCCATTCTATGCAAAAAAAAAAATCATGTAAAAATAATAAAATTTGAGCGAGATATTTGAAAAGAACTCTCCCATAGACATTACATTATCATCCGGGTCTTCTTCACTCAGTAGTGTGGGCTCTTAACTTGACATAAAATAAAATGTAAAACAGAGAGTGCCTTTCAGTCAATCAATTGAAGACGTTCCAGCCGAAATGCAAACGTTAGTGGGATTGATTTTTTTTTTAAACTGTCACGTCTAATTTATATTCTTTTAAGTAGTTCGTCTCTATATTTATGGACATGGCCTGTGTATATTGGAGTAAATAAAATTAGTTTTTAACGATTCGGAAAATAGTTTTTGTCTTCGGTAGAGGTTTGGGAAATCTGAAATATCAGAATCTTTTTATTGGTTGAATTCCACAACTTATTTCATTTTATTCGTTTTCTGATTGGCACATGTTTAATGTGCAAAAACGAATACTTCTATTATTTATTTTATTCCTTTTCTGATTGGTCCATGTTTAATGTCCAAAAATGAAATACTTCTATTGCCACAATGACAAAAAAGTAATACAAACTTAAAAAAATAATAATAATAATAATTTGAAAACAAAGTGTGTAAAGATTTCAAACAAATTTCATTTAAAAGTGCATTTTTTCACTATGCAACGGTATAAAAATTTAAAATGTGCGATGCCTAGAAGTTTAAAAATTTGCAGTTCCGAAAATTGTAAAATTGAAATATTATTTAAAATGTGTTTAGAATGGTTCCAGGAATATTAATGTTTAATCCATGTCTTACGTATTATGAGGCATACAGAAATCAGTTTGATTAGTCCCATCAAATAAAAATGCACATTTTACAATTAAAACTGTGTATCTATAAACAACTATTGTTTTTTTTTAATCATTTTCTCTAGGAATATCCATGTTTAATGCATGGCGTACGCATTATATGGCTAGTTATGTTCATCATAAAAATGATGTTTATTATTATTATTAATTTAAATATAGAACTTATTTATTAAATTCTTTAAATTTATTAAATTATTCTTTAAAATTTTAACTTTTAAAAATATGATTTTCCAGAAAGTCGTAATTTGTTAAATTACAATTTTGTTATTTATTATTTACCTCTTTTTTTAAAAGATATAAATTAATCACTTGGATTGGTATGAAATCTAAAAGTTTTGAATACTATCGACATTCTAAAACATGCACATCGTATACACCTGTCACTAATAAGTACGGAAACATCATAGTTCTACAAAAAATAAAATATAAAAAAGAGTTTAATAATTTGACTGCTTATGACTAATAGCTTTGTAAATTTCAAACTTATGAAAATTGGATTTAAAACAAATAAGTAGAATTGCTATTTATTTTCTTTATTTTAATAATAAATAGCTGAAAATAGAAATCAATAAATCATCTCCGTGAAAAAAAAATATATTAAATAGTCATGCAGAAAATTACCGCGTAAGAAAAATACACGTCTTGAAAACTTCTACAATTTTCTTTCAACTGGTCTTTTTTGATTGATTGAGCACATATTCTAAAATTTATTTTTTTTTCCGAAAAATTCATTGAAAAGTGGAGTGTTACAAAAAAATTGTATAGAAATATGTAGGTTACATTAATAATTGATTTTTGATTTTTTCACAGAATTTTATATCTAAAATATTTGCCGAAATTGTGTAATAATTGTAAAATATTTAATACAGTAAATTAACGTTTTCAATTGATACGAAAACTAAAAGTTACAAATGATTTACATTCTAAAACATGCATATCGTAAACTAATAAGCACTAAAATATCCTAGTTCTGCTGAAAATAAAATGTAAAAAGTATTTCATAATTTGAATATTTTGACTAATAGCTTCCTAAATTTCAAATCTCACAAACTAATGAAAGTTGGAATTAAAAAAAAAGTTAAATTATTATTTTTTTTCTTTTTCACTTAATAATAAATTGCTGAAAACAGAAATTAATAAATTATTTCCATGAAAAAAAATAAATATTAGATAGTCATGTCGAAAATTACACTTCTTGAAAACTTCAACATGTTCTTTCAACTGGTCATTTTTGATTGATTGAGCACATATTCTAAAATTTATTTTTTGCCCGAAAATTTATTGAAAATCTATTAAAGAGTTGAGTGTTAAAAATATATATAAATAGAAATATGCAAGTTACAAGAATAATTGATTTTTGAATATTTAACAGAGTTATTTATTTAAAGCAATTTCGGAAAGTGCATAGTAAATATTTCATAAGATTATTGTTTAACATTTTGTTTTTATATAATCTTGTTAAGCGAGTTATGCGGCAATGAATGTGTTGTATTTACGTTGCTTAAAAATAGTCAACATGTAACAGGAAATCTACAGTTGTTGTTGAATTAAAAATACTGATAACACTAATTTTATTGCCAAAAGACTGTCATAAAATAATATTTAATAAAATTATCATTCACATTTTATTTTTATATACAGGGCTCATACGCCTCAGCAAAGTTTGGCGGAGAAATAAAAGTATTTTTATTATATAAAAATAAATCTAGGCTAAACGCGCATAATTTCGCGCTATATAACTGGCATTTTCTCTGAAAAATACAAACAGCGCCTGATTATTAACGTGGCACATTCCCGCCAATTAAAAAAAATAATTTTGCCTCATTCATAGCTGAATAATATACTATCAGCATTCAAAAACATGCAATTTCATGTACATCCGTCATTAACAAGCACGAAAACATCATAGTTCCACTGAAAATAAAATACAAAAGAAAATTTATAATTTGGTTACTTATGACTAATAATTTCGTGAACTTCAAATCTCACAAATTAATGAAAGTTATAATAAAAAAATATATGCTTTAATTTAAGTTTTTACTTTTACTTAATAACAGACGGCTGAAAACAGAAATCAATAAATCATTTCCGTTAAAAAAAAAAAAAAAAAAAAAAAAGATAGCCATGCAGAAAACTACCGCACTTCTTGAAAACTTCTATAAGTTTCTCATTCAACTGGACATTTTTGATTGATTGAGCACATATTCTAAAACTGAAAATCTATTGAAGTGTTGAGTATTAAAAAAATAGAAATATGTAGGTTACATGAATATTTGAAGTTTATGAATTTTGTCAGAATTTTTTATCTAAAGAAATTTCGGAAAATACATAGTAAATATTTATTAAGATTTTCGTTTTTATATAATAGTATTAAGCGAGTTACATATGTATTCAACGGGTTGCATTTACATCGCATAAAAATAGTCTGATTCAGGAAGTAACAGGAAATCCACAGTTGTTTTTGAATTAAAATTGCTGATAACACTAATTTTATTGCCGAAAGACTGTTATAAAATAATAATTAATGAGATTATCACTATTTTCCACCTTCTTCGATTTTTCAATACACTGTATTTCATTCAAACTTGTATTCAAAGGTATATTTTAATAGGATGTGAGACGCTTAATCATACACAGGAAACTGTTTGTTAATATTATTGTTATTTTTGGAGTTATAAGGATACTTCTTTTACGCAATTCGGAACTATTTGAGTCATTTGGCATTTTATATAATTTGTCGAAATTTCTTCATCAGCAATTAATAAAGCATTACTGTGTTAAAAATATTTAAATGTACGTTTAAATTTCTTTTGGAATTGTGATGCATTTATAAATACCTTGCACATGTTTTATTTTCATATTTTATACAATGTATATCCATGACTGGTAAATATTACGGTGGCCCCCAACGATCAGTTACTACATCTTAAAGTTTGTTAAATTAATTACAGTATAATGCGTAAAATTATCTACAAATCTACTATGAGATAGTTGGATATGTTATTATGGTTTTGTGATGAAATGTTCATATTAAATAATTATTTGTTTCAAAATGCATGTAAATCCTTAAAACAGTAATGTTGTACAACATTCCAATTAAATTGGACATGCATTTAATCCAACTTCCTTTCATGTATCTAATGAAGCATAAATGTTACACAAATTTAATTAAGTAATTAATTCCAATTTTACAACATTAAAACAGATAACGCGTTCCTGTCAAATTACTATTAATTAGAAACGGAAAACAGAATTTCTAGTATTTACGTTGTCTCTATCGTATTTACACTATTAATTGAAAAACACTGTAGAATAAATAAAACTAATTTAGTATTTACTTGATCGTTGTAGTTTTTTTTCTCGGACACAATATTAATTTGACGTTTCTATTTTACATATATTATCATATTTTTTCACTGTATTTTTTAAATAAAATAATCGTTATTATTTTTAAACTCTCCTATCTTATTAACATTTTTTAATTAATTATGATACATGAATTATTAGATTCTTATGTAATGTAAATTTTTAAAAAGCGAATGTAGTTCATTACATAATTTTAGAATTTTATGCTATGGTTTCCTTATTTTTTTTTCTTTGGTTAAAAATTTCTTTGGTATTTTAACAATTTCAGTCTAAATCACCAAGTCAATAAATCGTGCTTGTTCGAGATAATTAATATAAAGCGTTTTAGGCATGCATACATGTACAGTAAAACCTCCATAACGGACACTCCCGAATAGCGGACACCTCTATTTAACGGATAGTTTTCCAATCCCCACTCCCAAAACCTAAATTTTTGTATGTTTAACCCCTGAACAACGGACATTCCGAATAGCGGACACTATTTTCATCGATAAAGGATGAAAAAACATTTTTTAACAAGAAAAAAAAAAAAAAAAAAAAAAAAAAAAGTCCTCTAAATTTATCAGGGCAATGTGTCACAAAATTTGTGATCACAGATAAATGTAGAGAATGGGTTGGGGAAAGTCCCTCTCCCCCCCCTACACATACACACGTTCAGTGATGTATTCAGGATGTTGCCTGGGAGGGATATCTAAGCATTGAAATGTTCCACCGGAAGATTTTGAGATTGTATGCTTTTAAAAGTCAAATATCCCCCCCCCCAACCCTGAAACTCTATAATGTCCAATAACGTCACACTGAAAAGCAAATTACATATAAACGCAAGCAAACTTTTGTAACAGATTTTTTTTTCATAAGAATTTAATAAACAGCGGATAAGTGTACAGTTTTATTCCAGTTTCATTGCTTAAAGAATAATTTTATTTACTGATTAATCATGTAATAGAGGTTTTAGGACATATAAAAGTCAATTAATGAAACACTAAGCGTTTCTTAACGATTTTTGAATCTTTGAGGTTTTTTCCCAATAGCGGACACCTCCGAATAGCGGACAATCTCTGAGTTCCTGAGGTGTCCGTTATTTAGAGGTTTTACTGTATTTATCATTTGGTAATACCACAACTTACTGATACGTTGGAATAAGCAGAGATCTTTATATATACCTCTCTAAAAACAACTAAGTGATAACAACTACGTGATAAGCCCGGCGTTCCTCGGGATCATAGATGTTTTCAAACAAACTGCAAATATTTAAAATATCCATTGATACTAAAATAGGAAAAATTTTATCTGGAGAATATTTTAAATTTTATCTCAGTGAACACAGGTATATATTTCTGTTACGAAAATAATGTTTTGGAAGAATAAAGAAATATAGTCCTTCATTTTAGCTGTTTTGAACCACAAAAATTAATGCAAGAATTGAATTGTTTTAAAGTTCCTTTCTTCAACTAGACCTACTCCATTCAAAATTTTCTGAGCACGCGCGCGACAATCGCTGCACGTCTGAACAAACCCTAAGAAAACATAAAATGAGTGATTACCTAATTTACTACTTTTTTTAATGGTTTCATGGATGGATTTAGAAGATCGACTGTAATTTAATCAGGAAAACAAAATTATCAAAATTGGAAAAATTATCAAATGCGTGCATTGTTAAAACTTTTAAACTTTGTTTACATCGTCACTTCACTACTTTTATAGAAAACGATTACTTCACTGTATTATGGAGAATTCTCTTTGGTCAAAATAGAGGCATTCTATAAAAGCGGTGGAATGACGATTCCAGCAAAAGTTTCGATTTTTTATAAGTGTGGGCAATTTATTGCTAGCATTCATCCATAAAATGTAGTATATAAATATCATATTTACTGCCTGCTGTCATTGGCTGGCTGCTTCGTTGCCGCAGATTGGTGGCTAGCTTCAAATAAACTCCATCCTGGCTCCTTCGTTGCAGTGGATAGGTGGGAAAATGCAAATATCTTCTTCTTACACAGTAAATCTTAACTAAAAAAATAAATCTAAACTGAAATTTAAAAATCCGGCTGCGAAGAGCACTTTCGGTTTTAACATCCAAACATGACAAAAATTTCAGAGACCTGGGTATTGTAATTTCGGTGTTATCCGAGGTCAGACAGCCAGACATCACTTATTTTATATATATATCGATATTTCTCCCACACCTTTCATATCATGGCGGTACTTTTGCTAAGTATCCTTAAAAAAATCAATGTAAAGTGTATTAACCCATCTTTTAATAAAAGTATATAGCAGTTTTCTTACAAAATAATTTACTCAAACTTATTTAAAATGCAGAATGAATTAGTCAAATCTAAATATTTTTTTTAATGTGATTATTTTTTCAACTATTTACATGCATTTAGCTTTTAATTTTTTTAAAAATATTATACAAGAAATTTGCTAGTACGAAACATTTTTCTGTCACACAAAGGATTACAATTCATTTATTTACACTATAATTATGACTATTTGATGATATTAATTGTAAAATAATAATAATAATAATTTAGAATTTATTGTTACATTTATTGTTAATTTCTTAAATTTTACTCTTTGAAAAATCCTTTTTCAAATGCATATTTCAATTTGTTAAATTATATTTTATATATATACAGTAATATATATATATATATATATATATATATATATATACATAGGTTGTTCTGAATATCTTAGACATTATCATAAATAATTAAACTGGAAAAACAATTTAATTTAAAATTGAGGATTTAAAAGAAAAAAGGAAAATATAAAATTACATAAAAATCAACAAAGAATACAGCATGAATAGTTAATTATACCATCAGCACAATCTACCCGAGGGTTGCTGTTTCATGATAAACATGCATATAACATCTATAAGTAGCAATAAAATTTGTTCATAGTGATTTAAAGCAACAACCTTTATGAATCCGAAATTAGGCCAAGTTACCATTGTATTTGGAACAGTAGCGTAAATATAGAGATGCATTATTTATATCACAGCACAATTGCATTGAGTTTCAAGTTATATTTAATTGGCTTAAAATATTGATTTGTCAAAGCGGTTGCATAATCTCACAGATTGAATTGAATCCTGGAATATTAAGAATTGTTATAAATATTGTTTGCTTGACTATAATTCGTTGTTTTATGATGCTCTATCTAAAATATATTTGTTGAATCAACATATTTATTCAAATCAATGATGTTCTGAAATATCATTATTCAAACTATATAATATATTTCGAATTTATGTCGAACTGCTGCTGTTGAATGATAATTAATTATATATTGCAACATTGGTTGATTCACCATACAATGTGAAAATTGGTTGCCAGTTTAGTCTGTTTCTTAGGTACGTTCGTAATCATGTAAATATGTAGCACTAATAATTGCCGTTCAGTACGTCTGTCCGTCTGTCTCTCTGCATGTAACAGAGGAAAAACTACCCAACCTAATTACTTGAAATTTAAAATATAAAATTATTACATAATTTTGTCGAGACATTTCAAATTTTATGAAAATTGGACGTATAGTTTAATTACAGGGATAATAAAAAGTATTTCCTTACATCACAAAATTTTATTCAAATCAATGATGTTATGAAATGTCATTATTCAAACTATATAACATATTTCGAATTTATGTTGAATTGTTGCTTTTGAATGATAATTAATTACATTTCGCAACATTGGCTGATTCACCATAGAATGTGAAAACAGGTTCCCAGTTTTTGCTTCTGTTTTAGGTGCATTCTTAGTTGTGTAAATACATAGCACTTATAGTCCTTGTTGAGACCGTCCGTCCTTCCGTCTGTCTGTCCACATATAACAGAGCAAAAATTACCCAAACGAATGACTTGAAAATTATAGTATATAATTGTTGTATAATTTTGTAGAGTCATTTTAAATTTTATGGAAATAAGGCGTATAATTTAATTACGGGGATAATCAAAAGTATTCCGTTACATCACGTCCAATGGGGAAAATACTTTTAAGGGTACTTTGAGGGTGTTACATACTTTCGAACATAATAAAATTAATATGTATCTATGAAATACATACTAAAATATGCATGTTACATCTGTAAGTAGCAATAAATTTTGTTCCCAATAATGTAAAGCAACAACCTTTATGATTCCGAAATTAGACCAAGTTTTTGGAGCACTAGCGTAAATATAGTAATACATTATTTATATCACAGCACATTTGCACTGATTTTCAAGTTGTATTTAATTTGCTTAAAATATTGATTTGTCAAAGCGGTTGCATAGTCTAGCAAATTAAATAGAATCCCAATATTACGAATTGTTAGAAATGTTGTTTGTTTTACCATGATTTGTTGCTTTATGATGCTCTATTTTATATATATTTGTTGAATCAACAAATATATTCAAATTAAAGAGGTTATAAAATTTCATTATTCAAATTACATAATATATGTTGAATTTATGTTAAACTGTTGAATTTGAAAGATAATTAATTATACGTTGTGACATTGGCTGATTCACCATAGAATGTGAGAACTGGTTGCCAGTTTGGTCTCTTTCTTAGGTACGTTTGATGTTATGTAAATACGTAGCGCATATAATCGTCGTTCAGCACGTCCGTCCATCTGTCTGTCCGCAAGTAACAGAGCAAAAACTACCCAACCGAATCGCTTGAAATTTAAAATATATAATTGCATAATTTTGTCGAGTCATTTCAAATTATATGAAAATCAGACGTATAGTTTAATTACAGGGATAATCAAGAGTATTCCGTTAGATCACAGCCAATGGGGTAAAAATAGTTTAAAGGATAATTTCGAACTTAATAAAACTTTCGAACATAATAAAATTGATATGGATCTATGAAATATATACTAAAATATGCATATTACATCTGTAAGTAGCAATAAAATCTGTTCCCAATTATTTAAAGCAACAACCTTTATGAACCTGAAATAACACCAAGTTACTATTATACACTAGCATAAATATACTAATACAGTATATACATCACATTACAATTGCACTGAGTTTCAAAATATATTTAATTCAATAATAAAATATTGATAAAATATTGTCTTAAAATATTGATTTATTAAAGCGGTTGCATAATCTAGCACATTGAATAGAATCCTGGAATATTACGACTAGTATTAAAAAATGCTCTGACGAGCAACAAAAAAGGTTAATATGTTTTTAAGTATGAAAAAGGGTTTGACAAGCGCTTCTGTTAATTATTGAGCATGAGGAAGGACAAGGGATCCCTTCTTGGCTACAACTCACTCCAATGCCAACTTTGAAAAAATCATATTTGCGCTTTTTCCGTGAAAACAAATCAGTCACAGTTACTATAAAAATCTGTAGTGTAAAAACGTAACCAGTAAAGATGCAGCTTAATTCGACATAAATGTCAGGGAAGGCGACATAGTGCCAAAAACCTAGTTCCTGCAGGTATCACATTCATGCACTGCCACTAAGCATGCCCAAAGTGTATAATTGTACAGAAAATTGATTTGTAGCATAGGGCAGAGTGAACAGTGCAGTTAACATCAGGGATGTAGTGGAGGCTATACGCCGTATACCTTCTGGACTTTTTAATAAAATACCATATACCCTCCTGTTTCTCAAGAAAGCTATAGTATACACATTCTAGAGTATCCCTCTCCTTAGAGCATATACCCTCTGTTATTTTTACGACTGCACTCCTACCCCAGGTTAACATCTAAAGCACGGTGGGAAGTTCTACTAAAGTACCGCACATTTCTTTTATCTGGAAAAAGCGCAAATATGATTTTTTCAAAGTTGGCATTGAAGTGAGTTGTGGCCAAGAAGGGATCCCTTGTCCTTCCTCATGCTCAATAATTAACAGAAGCGCTTGTCAAACCCTTTTTCATACTTAAAAACATATTAACCTTTTTTGTTGCTTGTCAGAGCATTTTTTAATAGTAGTCATTTAATTTTTTTGATAAAAAACTGAAGACTTTCTAATATCTTAAAAAGAAAAATAATTGCTGCTGTCAAAATTTATAAAATGATAACATCAGCATAAAATTTTGATGTATTAGAATAATTTAAAAAGTCATTGCATTGCCATATAAAAAGCATGATATGAAAAATAAACCGTGGATTTGAACGAAAAAAGTACAGCGTATTCACAACTTTATTAAAAGAATTGAAAGCCATACCAATTAAATACATTCAAGGTACTTTCTCGAATGGAACATTCCAAACTAGAAAAATTCTACAAAATTGAATAACAATTAACATAAGAATTTTCCCAAAAGATTAAGAACTAAACACAAAGGTACTAAGCAAAGACGAATTTATGCAACTTACATACAACGGGATTCGAGCTCACTACCTGCTGCTGAGCAGCCAGATGCCTTACCTCAAGAGTCCTAGTTTAACACTAGAGATGCTGCATATTTTGTTATAGTACCTATATAAATACCTATATCAGTCATGTGTCTGCCATCAACAGCTCCGGTCTGGCTGTTTTATTTTTTATATGCCCGGTGGCTATTTTCCTACTTTTATTTTAGCTAAACCGAAACAATCTCCAAATAGGTTTTCTTCGCCATAATTTCATTTTAAATATAAAGCTGTCACTGGCTTTATTTTAAAATACACGACTTTCCTTAAAAACACATGCATTTTTAAAGAAAAAAGACTTATATCAGATACATTTAACTTACACGTTTTTCTTTCACCTTATTAAAAATACTATAAGTAAATATATAAAAGTACTTTTTCTGTAGTTGTACATGACGAAAAGTTCTTGGCGGGAAAAGAAATTTGCCAACGTATATTCTGACAACCTATTTACTATTTTATATACACAAGAATTTTTTTTCTCATGAGAAAACAACGTATTTAAGGTACTACTTGATTATCCCGTCGACCAAGTATAGAAAAACTGTAAGATTATATGCCAATAACGGATGAACATAAATGTTTCACTTTACTTGACATTAAACATGCTACCCTAGTTTGTTAAGTGATCGAATGATTTTAAATTCGATGATTTATTTGTATGTTTATGAATGTTTTACTAATTTATTTGTTCTTTTGTTATTTAATGTAACTTTTATGCCAATAAGCGAATAGCTCTTAATATTAATTGAGAAAAATATCATATATTTTACTAAAGTTATTTTATCGTTATATCCGCCGACATTTTTTCACTAAATAAAAAGCATTTAACTCCTTACAAATTTCCAAATGAATTCTGAATAAATCAAATATAAACGTCATCATTAGAGTAATCCTTTTCGTTAATGAAATTTTCTTAACCTAAATTCGTTAATTTTCTAAACTTAAAATTTTAGAATGGCAACATTTTTCCTTTTGAGTAATTTGGCGAATAGTTTGGCGATTTCTAAAAATTGGTGAAATTGGTCGACCTCGTAATCAAGTAGCACCGTATGTAATGTAAATAAAACAGATATGCATTTTTGGCACAGATGTCATATACGCACCACATTGGCGAATTTTTTTTCTTACGCCAATGTCATAAACACATTGCAGTATTTAACTGAATCCATGATTTTGCTTGATATGGTAACCCGGATGTTATTGTTTACTTATTAATAAAATATTTACTTTTATTTTTTTAATTATGTAAATTGTTTTGTTCTGTGTTATTAAATAAACCTTTTTTTATTTATTGTTATTCCTTTTAAAATATATGTATATGTAACTGGTATTCCAAAATGAGATTTTCGCCAAATTGGCCTTAGAAAAAAATCAACGCCAATGTGATTCGTATATGACATTTGTGCCGCATTTTAATATAGAAACATAATTTATTCGTACGAAAACAAAAATAAAAATTCATCAGGTTTGTTTTCAGAGCTATTTATATATTTTGGCTTTAGATCCTCCGTTTTTGAAGCCAGAATAGCACCAAGCTTTGGCAAACCAATGTATATCAATCAGACATTCATAAAATAAGTAATAATTTAATTGACTTAGAATCATTTTAAGTACCTTCAAAAAAAGCTGACACATTCTCACGTCCGAATCATCATGGAGCGCACAACTCACAGTTCTTGTTTTACGCCAAACCGGATTTATTAACGGTACGTCCTTACCTTACGTCTCAAAGGCTCAAATAAATGTTTATAAAAATTAAAACTGTATTTTTACGCTTATCTTTTAAGTCTCCTGTTGATTTTTCCATTCATGTCTAATTATTCATAAAATAATAACTGTGAAAATATCGGTATGAACGCTTGCACTTGATAACTTTACATATCTTTTTGTTTTGTACAATGAAAAAAATTAACATTAATATCAATCTTGTGTTAAATCAGTCTTTGAAATAAAATATTACGTGACGGAAAAACACGGTTACGCCACTTATAAACTGTTAAAAACATGCTATACGGTCTTTCGGCGCCATTTTGGATTTATTTGCCAAATACACCAATCAGAACAGGGTAACGAACTCTCCCGCTAAATCTTACCCTGATCGCTTAAAATTGTTGATTTCATTATATGGACCTTCAGAAAAGCAAATAAATAAAATTATGAATAGAAGTATCATATAACAATGGCTAGCATAAATTTAAGAGAGACCAACTTTTTTCCAGAGGCAGCTTGTAACGTAAATAAATAGAAATTTAATAAATGAAAAAAAATGTTTTACTTCGCGCGTGAAAATAGATGATAAATATGATATATCAAAATAAAAACAAATAAGTATGTTTTTCACGTGATTTATCTAATCTATTAATTTATGTTACATACATAGCAATTTTTATATTCATTTAAATTTACGTGCAACAATTACAAGAAGAAAGCACAATAAGAAAAAGACAACGTTTAGCTGGAGATTTAAGACAAAAATTCGATTTTCTCAGCAACCGTCAAACATACAAAGAAGAAAAAAAAAGCTGTTTTAAGTTTTACCATGAGGATTAAAATAAGCCAAAAACGAAGTTAATCTATCCACGGGAACGTTAGCTAGACTTTGTTGAAATTTTCGCCTTCATTTTTTCGTTTAAAGTTAAATAAAAAACTACAGTAAGCTGCAGTAATTTTTTGAATGCTATCATTTTATTCGTCTCGTCGAGTTCTATCTTTAAAAAAAATTTCACTGTCGTATCTCAACTGTTTCGCCAGAAATTTTAGAAAATCATTCACACTTTCTATTTCTTAAACACATTATACCAAACGCTACCGCGTTTGCTATGATTGTTAAGGTTATTGTTTGTTTGGATGTAATTTGTTTGATCTATCTAAAATATATTTGTTTAATAAACAAATTTGTTCAAATCAATGATGTTATGAAATATCATTATTCAAACTACAAAATATATTTCGAATTTATATTGAACTGTTGCATTTGAAGAATAATTAATTATAGTTTACAGGATTGCCTGATTCACCATGTAATAAGAAAATAGGCTGCCAGTATTGCCAATTTTTTAGGTGCGTTCGTAATTATGTAAATACGTAGCCCCAATAATCGTCATTCAGCCCGTCCTCTATCTGTCCGCAAAAATTGTGCAAAAACTGCCAGACTAAATATTTGAAATTCAAAATACATATTTAATGTACAATTTTGTCGAGTTATTTCAAATTTATTTATAATTGGAAAATATAAATGTATGTGGAATACACTGAAATATATATATATATATATATGAGATTTTAAGTGATTAACTAATGATTTAAGCAAAATTAATATTCTTCAAAATATAAAAAGATTTAATAGACATAAAATATATGCGTAACATTCAAATATAACAGTAGAACCGAATAATATTCAGCAAAAACAAGCATCCCTGAGCTTTGCATTAAAAATCCACCAAACTCGCCATCGTTGAAAAATCTTTAGAACACCTCTTTCTCTCCAACCATCATCACATGAGTCTCGCTTGGGACATCACGTTCATTAAATCATTGAGTTTATTTTCTTTTATTGCTGAATACTTCATCCTTTATTCCCACATTCTCGGTCAGCCTGACGTTTCTGACGACCTCGGCAGCTGCTTATAAAAATTTAGACACAAAGGGCCGGGTTTCCTAGTAAAAATGCCTTTGAGTCAACCACATCGAGTCCTACATGGATCGATAGCCCATAAAAAGAAATTTATTTCTCCCCAGTTTTAAGTTTGTATCTCAAGACCATGGGGGGTCAGGGCCCTTAATGCCTGTTTTGGAAAAGATCACATTGTGAGGAAACTACTAAGCAGATTACAACGAAAAAAAGGGATGTAAAAAACCACCATACAAATATTTGGCAACTTTTTTCAGATTTTTTTAAACAAAAGAACAAGTTTTCTAACATTTTTCCTGTTTGTAAACGTACATTTTAGTTAAAAACAAACTGAAATTTCTGAGTGACCACCTTAATTTTTTTTGCATGAAATGCTATGAGATATGATGCATATTCACTATGAATTTCAACTTTCTACGTATGGTGCATCATATTAAAAAAGGGCAAAATCATATTTCGGCGGAAATGTGGGACGTGTCTCAGGCAAATTTCACGCCTTCTTTTAAAAATACTGTCTGAATTAATATGTGAGATTTCAAAAGAGGGCGTAGAATTTGTCCGAGACACGCCCCACATTACCGCCGGAATATGGTTTTTTCTTTTTTAATATGATGCACCATAAGTAGAAAATTAAAATTTATAGTGAATATGCATCATGTCTCATAGTATTCTATGCAAAAATATAAGGTGGTCACACAGAAATTTCAGTTTATTTTTAATTAAAATGTTCCTTTAAAAACTTGAAAAATGATAGAAAACTTGTTCTTTTATTTAAAAAAATCTGAAAAAATTGTCAAATATTTGTATGGTGGATTTTTACATCTCTTATGTTTTTCGTTGAAATCTGCCTAGTAGTTTCGTCACAATGCGCTCTTTTCCAAATCAAGTATTTAGGACCATTACCCATACCATGGTCTTGAGATACGCACTTTAAAACTGGGGAGAAATGAATTTCTTTTTATGGGTTGTCGATCCATGTAGGTCTCGATGTGGTTGATTCAAGGACATATTTTACTATGAAACCCGGCTATACCCTTTATACAAATAAAACAGGTAAATACAAAACAAAAACATTTCACGTTATGCAGATGCGTTACCCCACGGCTTGATGTATTCTGCAATAGTGGATATCTTGTTGTCCACCATTGTCTCCAATTCTCTTTGCATCATAATGATCATGTTATTTTTCTATAATGTTTTTATTTGGTCCATGGAATTTTCCCTTTTTCAATCCTGTTCCATACTGCGTTTCTTGGATTACCACGGGATCATTTAATTCATATGTGTTAGGTACTTTTCTCATCATGTTAAATTGTTTTCTATAATTACCATTACTCTAAAAATATAGATTTCTACGCGGACCATTAAAATTTGTTTTAATGCTTCTTTTGTCTTTAAATTTAATAATATCCTTTTCACAAGGTTCAGCCCTTTCTTTTTCAAAAATTTCATGTTTTTTTTTTCTGTTTGCTGTACCTCTAAATCTTTCTGTTTGCTGTTTCTCCAATTTTCATATGTGTGACGTTTTCCATCAAAATTATTTCTCAAATAATATTTCTTATCTTCATTTCTGTCATCGTAATCACGCTTCTTTAATTTCTGATAAATCTCTGTTTATTTGCCGCTTCGATATTCTTTTCTTCCCTCGTGTTTTTTCCGTTTATAATATTTTTCAACTTTCGTCATTTCATTTTTATTTTCATTGGCATAATTTGCGTTTTTCTTTTAGGTTGCTCATTCGTCCCATTTTTGTTACATCATTTCTTTCATTCAGTTTTTTCTTACGAATTAAATTTTCTTCTTTCTCATTTATTTCTTTTCTTATTTTCAAATTTCTCACGTCATTCAAATCAATTTCATTTTCCTCTATGACGCTCGCGAAATTCATCAAGAAATTACCTCCTGCATTATTATCATTTGCAACTATAATATTTTCACCACGTGAATTATCTAACGTAGACATATTGATTTCATTATTATTTCTGGCGATATGATTCATTTTTGTAACAGAATTCTTCTTAACTTTAGTGCAACCTACTTGAATATTGTTGCGTTTACATACTATCTTAATTCTGTTCTCGTCTATCGCCAAATTTAACTTATTAATGACATAATATCCCAATAAAATATTATACGCAAGAGGATTTTAACACATACAAATTCGCTCTGATTAGAAAACCATCAATATTAAATTCATATTTAAGGTATACTTTGGGATAAACAGCCATTTTATTTATACCTGACAAAGAGATATTATTTGAAAATAATCTTGGCAAGACTATTTTCGTATAATATTCATACTCACCGAACTGATATCACTTCTAGTGTCGAAGACGATCTGTGTATTTTTACCGTTAATATCAATATTTTTCAAGCAATCAGGTTTGGCGCAATTTGTTTGTTTGATTATTGTAGAATTTACTTCTTTGTGATTGGATAATCGCGGATTTTGGCTACAATTTTGGCTGTCATTTTTTATTTGAGTATTATTCCCATTATTAAACTGCGATATTATGTGGCCAAGACTTACTTTTGAAATACATAATTTGTGCTCTGTTCTTTTCATTTAAATAAGAAGATTCATTTACATTAGCTGTATTGTCTGCAAATTGTTGTTTTGTTAAAGTATTATAACGTTAAGATGGTAACCATGGTTTTGTATTGTTGTTTTCGCGCACTTTTGGCTCCCTTTCTTCAAAGTGGTGTGAATTTCTATTTATGCTTTTAATATTACTTCTTGCCGTTTTGTAATCATATAACTTACAAACTAATGCATCAACATTTTTAATTTTTGGAAGATCATCGATAAAATGTTCTTTCATTTCTATCGGTAATTTTCTCTTTATTTGATATACTAGTACTAATTCTTTTAAGTCTTGAAAATTCGATACATCAAGACCGGTAATTCATTCTTCTAAATAATTTCTTAACTCAAACGCTAGATCGCGCCAAGTGGCTGAATTTTCTTTCTTATGCGACATTAATTTTTGTCTAAATGTTTCTGGTTCTCCAGTTATAACATTAGCAATTTCTAGCGGAATTAAAATTAATAAGTCCTTTAACCAGTTTTCTTTCATTATATTCATCCTAGAAATTTGTCTCTCGAATAAAGCTAAATATATACTAATATCACCCTTCCCGTCAAAGTGTGACATTAATTTAGGCAAACCTGGCTGCTTACCTGAACCGGTTACAGTCGGACCTTCACTTGTATTTGTCATATTCCCTTGAAGTTCAATTTTTCGTAATTCGTACTCCATCTCCAATTTATTTTTCTCTAATCTTCTTTCTGCTTCTAACCGTCTTTCTTCTTTTTCTGCCTCTAGCCTTCTTTCTTATTTTTCCGCTTCTATCATTCTTTCTTCTTTTTTCTTTTTCTGCTTCTAGCCTTTTTTCTTCTTTTTCTTTTTCTGCTTCTAACCTTCTTTCTTCTTTTTCTTTTTCTTTTTCTTTTTCTGCTTCTAACCTTCTTTCTTCTTTTTCTTTTTCTGCTTCTAGCCTTCTTTCTTCTTTTTCTATTCTCTCCGCAGCAATGACCTCAAGTCAAAATTTTCTTCATAATCCTTTGATTCAGTCACCAACTTTATCAAATCAATAATTCTTGGACTCTGAGCGCAACTATACCTAGGTCATCACACAATGCTAACAAGTCCGCCTTTCTAGCTTTATTCAGAATGGACATTATAATTTATGTTTACACTTCATCAAAACAATATATTGCACTATCTTGCAGGCTTGATTACGAATAATGTCTAATCATTACACATACAACAATCAGTTGCTTTTTATAATTATACGTTTTAGTTTAAAAACAAAACATTTTTCTTAGACTTTACTCTTCTTACAAGGAAGGTCTCCATACGGGCATACTCAGAAAAATCTGAATAAATTACAGAATATTCTTCTCATATAGTTATATATGTTTATAAAAAAATTTCGGCGGAACATCCTTATAACGTCCGTAAAAAAAAATAAAAATTTCGTTTATTTGGCGATTTATCTCCGGTCGGCGAAAAAACGAAATTTTGGAAAATACGCTTTTACGCTTCGAATACTTTTTAAATAAAAAACTTTCTATGTTCAATTTATTTAAATAAGCTTAGTTTAAGTAATTTTAGTTTTGCATTTTTACTTTACTTTAAGTGTAATTTTGTCATATACACTGTAAGAAAAAACGGAAGAAAAAACAGCAAAAAGGGCTGTTAATAGTTCTTTTTTGTGCGAAAATTGAATTTTACGGTCATGGCGTTTTTTTTTCAGTGACGTTTTTGAAGCGCCATCTGCCGTTTTGCAACTTTCATGGCTATGTCTATCCCATAATACACTCCGCACCACCGCCATTTGTTTCCTGTTGCAGTGATTGTTTTATTAGATTTTTTTCTCCATTTTCTCTTCTTTCATGATTTAAATAAATCACAATCTAATGAATCTGTTGCGGACTAACGGTAAGTTTTGTCTTTGTACTTATTTCTTTACTTTAATAAAACTGCATTTCTCTTTATTGTGCTATAAATACCTAACGCACATATTTCAGTCAAGTGTAATAAGTTAATGTTCATGGAAGATCAATGATAAATGTTAAATACCATTAAGTTTCTTCGATTTATATTTAAATTAAGTATTATTTTAACACAATTATCATTATTTATAATTAATAATTCAATCCGTTTAAAACAAAAATTGGGGTTTTTGTGATTTGCTGTTACTTTCATTGGTTACGTTTTTGCTTTATGGGAGGTGTGCAATGTTTTAAATATTTCTATGTATTTCTTTCGCATATTATTTTATAGCAGGACCGGAGCGATAATTTGCCATAAAGAGCGACAATTGCCTGACATATATTGAACATATAATCCATTACTATTTTATTTTTCTAAACTTTTAAAAAAGTGTGATAAATTATTATTTTCTTTTATAAAAATATAGACACAGAATGCATTTTATATAATTATAGCCAAGTAATGAACGAAGCGATTTCATAATCTTTACTATAAAACATTGATGAAATCCACACTGAGATAGCAAATAAAACAATCCCATGCTTTTTATCTTTTCAAAGTATGTCTTGCACTGATATCAGCAGAATTTAAAAAGAGTTGAACGGAAGTGATTAAGTCCGCGAATGTAAAACAGATTCGAAAAATACTGCCACGTCATTCAATTTAGTACTTCATTATTTCACTTTATTTGACTGTAGTTAGTCATTTGATCGTGTAATCCTTTTCTTTTATAGACCGTTACGAACTAGATTAAATAGATGTTGTTTTAATTCTAGCAACAGAAGAAATATTTCTTACTTTAGGTAAATATTATGCTATTTTTTTAATTTCAACATTTCTTGCTTAAGAAATGTTGCCGTGATGGGCAACAATCGCTTATAACTGTAATAAATTTATCGGAAAATGAAATAAAGTTGTTTAATTATTTTACAAATCACTTTTTAAAGAGTGCAGTTTCATTAAATTATGCTGAATGTTTTGGAAAGAGTTTCTCAATCTATGCTAGTTGCTTGATTTTTTTTTCTTTCTTATATTAATTATTTTTGGATCGAAAACTGGTATTAAATTTTAATTTTTTAGAGATAAAAATGCAATTATTTTTATTAGGATTAAACTATTTTGATAAAGAGCTTATTATAATATATCATATTTATTGCATTGTTGCTAGTTGTGTTTATTGTAAATATCACTAACATGAAATCAAATTGTCATTTATCATATTTCATATTTTTCATCATATCATAATTTCTAAATTAAGAATAATTTCATGTGCAGTTTGTTTTTGTGTTTTTCTCTTTTTGACTTAAAAGAGTGTAATTTTATAATATTGATTTCGATATTATGATAAATAATCAACAATGTTGCCCCCCCCCCCCCCAAAAAAAAACAAAAAACAAAAAAAAACTAGATTTTTTTTTTTTTAAATAGTTATTTTCTTTTAATTATTATTCAAAGTGGGATTTTATTATGACTTATATATATATGATTAAAAATCATAGAAATCAGTTTATATATCTTACTGATATCACTATTTTCTATTTTGTAATTCATATGCAAATTTTATATGTAATTTGATGTTTTTAATTGTTTGACACATTATGCAACAATAATGCTTAGTTTAAATTTAATTTCTTTGCCAACAGTAACTGAGATTTTATGTAATTCATAACGTCGATTTAATATAAATATATTTTTCTTATGTTTCCAAGGGAGATTGAATTTTTTAGAAATCAGTTTTATTCTTGATGCGGTATTTTTTTTATTATTTTATTTATTTATTTATTTATTTATTTATTGAAAATATGTATTATTAAGATGCAATTACATTTTTATTAATTCATTTCAAGCTAGTTGTTACTTTTTACGAGATGCAAAATTTCTTAATGAAACAGTTTAGGAAACATTTGTAATTTCTATCGATATTATCTAGCTTGATTGGAAGTTTAAATAATAATAATGATAAGGACAATAATTTTTAGCTTATATTTTTATGCCTAAATTTGTTGAACTTGAGAAAATAAAAATTAATTTCAATACTTTCTTATCACTATATTCTAAATGAAAAATATATCTTTTGGAGACTTTATTTTCTTTAATATAAGTAATTTTTTTAAATACATTTTTATAAAATAATTAATGTATTGAAAGATTATATATTTTACGTATATTTCATTTACTTTTTATTTATTATATTCTTTCATTAGCATACATATTTATAAAAATACAATAATTTGTCCTTTTAAAATTAAAATAATTATTTGAAATGATTTTCAATTTTAAACTGTCATTATTTTCTAAATCAAAAGTTAAACTAAGTTTTTCTTCCATATATACTATGTATTACATTTTTTGATAACACATTTTATTCTATAGTAATTTATCACATTTATTTCTTTTTAATTTATATAAAAAATAGTTTAATGAAACAATTTAGTGTTACATATTTACAATTGTTATCAATATTATCTAAATTGATTTAGAGAAAATAATAATAATTTTGAGCTATAAAAGTAAACATTTTTAGTTTACAATTTGGTAATAATGTTCGCAAAATTTGAGAAAACACTTTTTAGCTCACAGGCTATCATAGCCTGAGAGCTTATGTGCCCGTCCGTTCTGTATGTATGTGCGTATGTGCGTAACGCGATAACTCATGATAAAAATATCGGATCCACTTGAAATTTTGTATATAGGTATATCCTGATAAGGCGCTTCCCTGATTAGTTTTTGGAGTTCATTCGATATGTATAAGAGGGGGAACGGGGGGCTCATGCCCCCCGTTAGTTGATATAAATGGGATTTTCATGCAGAATTAAGTTTTCAAAATTTAGATTAGGATCATTCTGATGAGGCGATTCCGTGACTGTTATTAGGTGTTCATTGAATAAGTATAAATAGGGGGAACAGGGGTTCTAATCCCCCCCCCCGTTAGTTGATATAAATGGGATTTTCATGCAGAATTAAGTTTTCGTTCAAAATTTAGATTAGGATCATTCTGATGAGGCGATTCCGTGGCTGTTATTAGGTGTTCATTGAATAAGTATAAATAGGGGGAACAGGGGTTCTAATGCCCCCCCCCCCCCGTTAGTTGATATAAATGGGATTTTCATGCAGAATTAAGTTTTCGTTCAAAATTTAGATTAGGATCATTCTGATGAGGCGATTCCGTGACTGCTATTAGGTGTTCATTGAATAAGTATAAATAGGGGCAACAGGGGTTCTAATGCCTCCCCCCCCCTCTTAATTTATATAAATAGGTTTTTCAAGCAGAATTTTCAGATTTCGTTCAAATCTCTGAATCGTTTTGGAAGTTTAATGGTTAAGTATAAAAGAAGGGGATAACTCCTTTTAAATTATATAAATGCTAAATGGGTTTTTATTAAGAATTATCTAATTTGCTCTGAATTTTGTATATAGATTTTTTATATGATAAAGCATGTCTTTGATAGTATAGGAGGTTCAATGATTAAGTATAAAAAAAGAGGAAAGGGGAGAGCTGTTTCCCCTTCTTAATTTTTTTTTCGAACGGAATTAACCCTTGAAAATATAAGGCTTTAATGTACAATTAGTATTTGTAGCCTGTGAGCTCAATTCTATCAGTTTAACTGGGCAGTATTCTTTATTTATTATTATCTTAATGCAAAACTTCATTTTTTAATATAAGTTTTTCTTGTAGATTTTAAGAAAATAATAAATATTTTGTAAACTGATACATTTTACGCACATTTCTTTTAATTTTAACTTACATGATTTTTTTATTTAATATAATACAACAGCAATATTTCTTATAAAACTATTTCTACTACTACTTAAATTGTTACTGATAAAACTACGATGATTTATTCTTTTCAAGTTAAAATAATTCTTTCAAATGCATTTTACATTTTTTATTGTTATGAATTTATTTTTACAAATTAAACAGAAGAAATTCTCATTCAATTTAATATTGCTTTCTGTTGGTTGGTTGGTTGATTTTTGTCGTCCGATTATCTACACTAGGGATATAGGACCAGGGGGAGTGCCCTTTGTGGGGGGTCTTTCTAAGGGAACCTAACCCGTATTTACGCAAGGTTCGAAGAAAACCAAGAAAACTCCGAACGGTTAGCCGCGAATGTTCGAACCCAACACCTTCTACCAGTTGAGAGGTTGCTTTCTTTTGATAAAAAAATGTTAATGTTTGTAATTTATTATATTTATCTCATTTTAAATTATATGAAGATGGTTTAATGACACAACTTAATGAGCCTTTGCATTTATTATGTATATAATCTAAATTGATTTAAAGTATAATAATAATAATAATAATAATAATAATAATAATTAACAGCTGATAATCTTGTGCCTTTTTTTCCAAAATTTGGAAAAATGTAACTTCAATAAACACTAAATTGTTAACGCTAAATTTCTTTTTTGAAAATTTCATTTTATTAAATATAAGTTTTCTTAAAGGATTTTAGAAAGTACAAGTATTTTGAAAAATTATATATTTTATATAGATTTCATTTCATTTTAACTTATCACGTTCATTCATTAATATAGATAACTATAATAATACGAAAATCTGTTCTTTTGAAGTTAAAATATTTTTTCAAAGGAATTTTTAATTTTTAATTCTTACTAAAACTGTTTGAAAAATTAAATAAAGACATTTTTGTTCCATTAAGTTATGGATTTCATATATTTTTTATTTTATTTCAACTATCATGTACTTTCATTAGTTAATATAACTATATGCATGCAACCATTTGTGTTTTTAAAGTTAAAATAATTCTTTTGAACACAATTTCTATTTTCATTTTTTAAAATATTGAGAAATTAAACGAAAGAAATTTCGTTCTAATTAATAATGCTTTGGTTTGATAGCAAATGTCAATTGCGTTTTTATTTATCACATTTATCTCCATTTAAGATTTTTTTTTTTTTTTTAACTGAAGAAGAATTTGAATTTATTATAAATGTAAACTGGTTTGATTTAAAGTTAAATAATATTTTTTATTACAATATTGTGGCTGAGTTTGCAAAAGTTGCGAAAATGTAATTTTAATATATTTTTTTTTATTATTTTCATTTAATTTTAACTTGTCATGTTCTTTTATTAATATAGATAATCATTATAGCAATACAAAAATTTGTGCTATTAACCTTCCTACCCTGAATGGGTCTAATCGACCCATAACCATAATTTGTTTTATACGATTCGAAACATAACTTTATTCATAAAGAAAATTAAATAACAGTTTCAGGGCAGTAAGTCAAATAAATATATTAAAATGTTTTAAATAACAATTCTGGTGTGAAATGTTTTTATCAAGATTGAGTAAAATTTTAACAGGGTAGGAAGGTTAAAGTTAAAATAATTCTTTCAAATGCACTTTCAATTAATTTTTAAAATATTGAGAAATTACACAATTTTTTTTCGTTCCATTTAATATTACTCTGTATCAAATAGCAAGTTTCAATTGCGTTGTAATTTATCTTATTTATATCCTTTTTAATTAAATAAATAACTTAATAAGCCATTGTAATTATTATAAATATGATATGATTTAATTTAAAATTAAATGAGAATAATAAAATTAATAATAATAATTTAAGCTTACAACTTTTTGTCTGGGTTTGCAAAACTTGGAAAGGCGGAATTTTAATATTTTGTCATTTTCTTAATCGGAAACGTCTTTTAATAAACTTAATTTCTTAAATTTACGTTTACCTTATAATTATAGATTTCTTGGAAATGATAAATATCTTGAAAAATTATACGTTGTATATGCATTTAATTTAATTTTAACTTACCATGCTGTTATAGCAACACTACAATTTGCGCTTTTCAAGTAAAAAGAATTATTTCAAATATCTTATACTATAATACGAGCAAAAATTGTGTGTGTGGGGGGGGGGGGGGGGGGGGGGTAAATTTTATCTCAAAAACGGCTCTAACGATTTTCGCAAAAATTTGGATTTTACCATTTTCGGGCACGAGAAGACCATTGGGCTAGGTCACATGTTCGAGAAAATTCTATTATTGGGTCATTTTGGGTCATAATGGGTCAAGATCAAGCTATTTATGTCTAGAGAACGGCTGGATCGATTTTAAGGAAATTTTGTAACCAATCGTTTTTTGGCACGAGAAAACTATTGGGCTGGGTCACATGTTCGAAAAATTTCGATTATTGGGTCATTTTTGGGTCATTATGGGTCAAGCCATTTTTATCTAAAAAACGGCTCTAACGATTTCGACCAAATTTTACATTTTATCGTTTTGGATTACCAGAAGACCATTGGGTTAGGTAACATGTTCGAGAAAATTTGGTTAGTGGGTCATTTTTGGGGTCATTGTGGGTCATGCTATTTTTATCTAGAGATTTTCTCACGCAATTTTGACTAAAAATTGCATTCTATGGTTTTCGAGCACGAGAAAAACATTGGGCTAGGTTACATGCTCGAGAAAAAATTTTAATGGGTCATATTGGGTCATTAAGAGTCTGGGTCAAGCTATTTATATTTAAAGAACCGCAGAATCAATTTCATCGAAATTTTGCCTGTAATAGTTTTTTGACACGAGAAAGGTAATGGGCTCACACGATCGAGATTTCGATTATAAGAGTCATTTGTGGGTCATGATGGGTCATAATGGGTCATAGTCAAGCTATAGCTAAAGAACAGGTGGATCGATTTTAACGAAATTTTGTATACAACATTTTTTTGGCACGAGTAAACTATTGGGCTAGGTCTCAGTTCGAGAAATTTCGATTACTGGGTCATTTTGGGTCATAAAAGGTCTGGGTCAAGCTATTTATATGTAAACTACGACAGTATCAAATTTAATGAAATTTTGTATGTAAGTTTTTTGACACGAGAAAATTAATGGGTTATCTCACATGTTTGAAAGATTTCGATTGTAAGAGGTTATGGGTCATTATATTATGAGTCATGATGGGTCATAACGGGTCATGTCAAGCTATATCTAAAGAACACGTGGATCAGTTTTAACGAAATTTTGTATACAACATTTTTTGGCACGAGAAAATCATTGGGCTAGGTCACATGATCGAGAAATTTCGATTAATGGGTCATAAAGGGTCTGGGTCAAGTTATTTATATCTAAAGAACGGCAGGATCGAGTTTAACGAAATTTTGAGTGTAACAATATTTATACACGAGAAAACTAATGGGCTAAGTCACATGTTCGAGAGATTTCGATTATAAGGGTCATTTGTGTGTCATGATGTGTCATGGTCAAGCTATATCTAAAGAATGGGTGAATCGATTTTAACGAAATTTTGTATACAGCATATTTTTGGCACGAGAAAATCATTGGGCTATGTCACATGTTCGAGAAATTTCGATCAATGGGTCACTTTTGGGTTATTCTAATTTTATCTAGACAATGTCTCGCGCAAATTTGACTGAATTTTATATTCTATCATTTTCGGACACACGAAAATCATTGGGTTAGGTCAGATGTTTCAGAAAACTCAATTAATGAGTCATTTTGGGTCATAATGGGTCAAGGTCAAACTATTTATACCTAAAAATTGGCTCAATCGATTTTATCTAAATTTTGTATTTAACGTTTTTCGGCACGCAAAAATTAATGAACTAAGTCACATTTTCGAGAGATTTCGATATAAGGGTCATTTGTGGGTCATGCTAATTTTATCTAGAAAATTGTTCTCACCATTTTCAGTATATTTACTATTATATCGTTTTCGGGCAAAAGAAAACCATTGAGATAGGACACATGCACGAAACAATTCAGTTAGTGGGTCGTTTTAGGTCTTAATGGGTTCGGGTCATTCTAATTATATATAACAACGACTCAGTCAATTTTACCTAAATTTTGCAATGGAACGTCTTTTGTCACGAGAAGACTATTGAGCTGAGTTGCATGTTAAACAAAATTACATTAGTGGGTCATATCGCTTCATTGCTGAATGCTGTCATGCTAATTTTACTTAAGAAATGGCTTAAACGATTTTGATTCATTTTATACTCTACTGTTTTTGATTACCTGAAGACCATTGAGCTAAGTCACATGTTTGATCATATGTGATTAGTGGATCATTTGGGTAAAAAAGGGTCAGGATTACGAGACTATGGCAAAAGCCAATAAGTTGGCGATATTTGACAAAATACTGACGAAATTTGGCCGAAAAATCGACTATTAAGGTTACGAAACCAAAACACATATTTGGCGCCAAATGAAAGAATGTGTCCAAATTTGGTTATATCTGGCAAAAAATATTGTCTTTCAGAATGTGAAGAAATTTCTTATACATTCTTAATAGTCTTCGAAATGCATAGTTAAACTAATCAGAGTCGAGCTATAAAAGTGATTTGGATTGATGTCCTTTCTTTGTAAATTTTAAAATAAAGTAAAATTTATGAACATGTGCATACAAACATAGTTGATTGTTTTTATAAATAATACTATTATTAATAACATGTTTTACAGTAATAATACTATATAGAGTTGAACACAAAGTTAATTTTGACCGAGCTGAGCTCGGTCACCCCTGCTAGTATTTTTAATTGTTAGTAAAAATTTTTAGAAATAAAACAAAGAGGTTTTCATCCCGTTTAATATTATTTTGTTTTGATAGTAAAATTTCAATTGAGTTGTAATTCATCACATATATATCCATTTAAATTAAATAAATATAATTTAATGAAACAACTTAATGACCCTATGTAATTATTAATAAATATAATCTGACTTAATCTAAAAATTAATAATAATAATAATAATAATAATAATTTTAATCTCACAATTTTGTCCTGTGTTTGTAAAACTTAGGAATATATAATTTTAATATGTACTACTTTTTTATTTTCTTAATCTTTTTTTTTTTTTTTTTTTTTTTTTTTTTTTATTTAAGGGTTTTTTGTAGCTAGGGATTGTTTTGAAAATAATAAATATTTTGCAAACTTATCCATATTACATGTATTTCATTAAATTTTAACATACCACACTCCATTATTAGTAAAAGTAATTACAACAAAATAATTTGTGCTTTTTAAGTTAAAATCATTCTTTCCAATGGATTTTCAATTTTCAATTATTATTTTTTAAATGACAATAATAATAATAATAATAATAATAATAATAATAATAATAATAATAATAATAATAATAATAATAATAATAATAATAATAATAATAATAAAATTTCGCTAAATTTAAAGCAAATTTCAACGGGTTTGTAATTTTACACAGTTATACTCTTTGATGAAATCATAAATTGCATTTTTGTAATTATTAGTAATATAATAAAACTCAATTTAGAGTTGAAATAATAATAATAATAATAATAATTTTCAGGTTACAATTTTATGCTTGAGATTACAAAACATGGGGAAAAGATTAATACTATTTTATATTATTTTATAATGACAAAACTATTAAACTTAAGCAAACAAAACATTTTATTGTATTTCAGATACATACTGCAATTGGAATATTTTGCTTTGATGTGAATCTGAATTCATGATAATTCTGATAGTACATTCATAGGTACGTAGCTTACAATTTTTAATGCTTAAAGCACTTTTATGCGTGTTCCTTTTCAAATATTGAATTTTATAGCTTTATTTTCTTGACAAAATACTTTATATCATAGAGGATTGCTCGCATTTTAAATGCCGGAACTTTGATTAATCATGTCGAATGTTTTATTGGTGAAGAAAAACTTTAATACAAAACATTCCATTAAACCAATTAAAACTTTTTGGAAGCATTTAATTACTTCTTTAATGATTTTTTTTTCATTTTCATTTAAAAAGTATTTAAAGTAAAATCCTTTTTATTGAATTATGAGAACATTTTTATGAATAGAATTGTGATTTTTTATTATACTGCTGATCCTACATTAAAAGAAAATAGTATTTTGTTAATATTGATTAATCTTTCTTTCTAATAAAATTATCATGAATAACATAATTTTTATTAGAAAAAGAGGAGAGAAATCATACCTTTTCTCCGTCACACATATTTGAAGTACTTTTAAATAAATTTAATAATAAAAAAAAAAAAAAAAAAAAAAAAAAAAAAAAAAAAAATGAGCCCCCCCCCCTTTTTTTTTCTTTTCTCCCATTTTTAAGAACAAAAGAATTCGACTTTATCTTGTTAAAAGTGATCTACCAAAGATGTATATATATCCATAGAGAAATGTTTCTAAAAATACTTACAATATTTAAAGCAAAGTTTAAACATCTCAGGAAAACTTTAGGGGAATTGTTTTTTTCTTAAAATTAAAAAAAAAAAATAGTCCATAATTTCTTACAAAACCTTTAAAAACTGTTTAATTAGTCTTAGAAGAAACAATCAAAACCAATCTCTTTTAAAAGTTTATATAAATCAGAAATAACTACTAGTCACAAGTTTTCTTATCCATTGTTGATATAGTTGATATGGAAAAAGTAATAATTCGCAAAAATTACTCATGGGAATTTTTTTGTATGTGTGAAAAAGATATCATTTTTGTGAATTGTATTTTGAAGTGCAAGAGATTTATAAGCTAATTTCATAAATTATTGTACTGTATCAAAAATACCCATACAGCCGTCAATTTACCATTTAATTATTTATTTTTTAAATAAGAAGTTTTAAAATAAATTGATAATATTTTCGTATGTGTCTTTGCCACGTGACTAAAATTTACCTTATTTTCTTCATAAAATCTTCATTGATAGTAAGATTATTCACCAAAACTCAAGTTCATGAATGATAAATTCAGAATTGATATGTTGAAAAATGTAGACATTTTGATTAAAAAAATAATAATAAAGTAAACCTTTTGTATTGGTCCAATGCCTGGAATAAGATAAAAACAGTGCAGATATTAATAAAAAAAACATTTTCAAAATTTAAACCTATTCTTGAGGGAAAGGGGGGAGGAGAAAAGAAGAAGCAATTGCGAAAGAAATTTATTATTATTATTATTTATTTTATTGTTCCTGAAAGTAGTATTAGTAAGATATTATTATTTATTTAATGAGCAAAATTTTTTATTTTTGTATTTCGTTTACTTAAAAAGGCGGATAGGAGTATTAAGATTAAATATATTTTTGAAAAAGAAAAGAAAGGAACTCTTTCTACTAAGATACTAAATATTCTCATTTCTTATCTCCAAAACTAATAAGCAGAATACATAACCTGAATCGTTTTCCCCTTTCTAAAAGAGTAATCCGTTTCACAAGTCATTTTATGTCATTTCGCAGCATAGACGTCAAATGGCAACAGTTTTGTCACGAAGATTATATGTGAATGCTCATTTTTCAAAACTCTCATCTGCTCTCAAATATTCAAATTAAATATTATATTTTAATGGTGAAAATGAAATTGGCATTGCTTCTAACAATTTTATGAATTAATAATATCCATTCTAGTGATTACTAGACAATAAAAGTGATCTTTACTATTCTTTAAATTAATTTTATGTGGTTTACCCTTTTTTCTGTAACTTTTTTATCTGTTTTTCCAAATTTTTAAATCTGGAATGATTCCCCCCCCCCCCCGACTTCTATACACGTAATGCTAGTTGTAAGTTTCGCCTACCTTTAATGATAAGGGAGCGGAAATCTTCGTTGATTACATTTTTTAAGTATATTTCTAAGGAATTTTCTAGCCATTTTTTAATAAAATCTGTTTAATAACTTCCAGAATCTTCAAAAATTTTTAAACATTGCTTGTTTTGCATGTCTTAAATATGAAATTCCAATAGGCTTTTTAGTCATGATTGGAAAAAATAATTCACTAACTTTAGCTTTTTTCAGACAATATGTGATCAATAGATTCTCAGATCACGAATTTGATGCTTATTTTGATAGTGTATATTGCTTATACATTAATAACTATATGTGTTAAATAATTTGCGTTTTCTGTCTCGTTGATTATTTCTATTTCATTTGGCACTTGATTTATTACATGTTTATTTTCCTTTTTAAAAAATTATTTCTGAAATAATTATTTTAAAGTGTATCTCTCATTTCGCTCCTCTTTAAAAGGCTTATAATCTATTGATTGTCAAAAGAAGGTAGTTTATTTTATTCTGATGCTACCACCTTTTCTTTTTTTGGATACACGTATATTTTTATCATTTATCTAATGACCTTTTTAAATAACTATCCATCTGATGTCAACAATAGCTTCAAAATATAAAACTACAAGTGAACTACAATGAAGAACTAAATAATGCACCAAATTGGATAAATTATCCTAAGCAGAATTTCTTTTTAAAAATGTATTTTAAATGTTATTTAAGTGCACATTTCAGAGGCACACAATAAGCTTTTTCAATGCTAAAAATCTAAATTTCTTCATGCAGTATCATTTTTGGTAAATTTCGTATGTTTGAATGAAAATTATCAAAATGTATCTTAATTAACATTAATGTGCTTTTAGTTAGCTTTACTATATGGAAATATTTCGCAAAACTTTATTTGAAATATTTTGTTGAATTTTGCGTGTATTTTCAGCTTTGAGAAATAGATTTCAGAAAATAATAGATAAGTTTCCTAGTTTAATTAAAAGTAGTTTATAATTTGTAATTAATAATTGAAAAAAATCAACATCATCAGGCAAAATATTCAAAATCATTTATAAGTAATTCTCTGTATTTTTATTGCACAGCCTGAATTTCATCTTTTAGTTTCAGATTAAAAAGAAATTTCGATTATGATAAAATGTTCTATGAATGACACATGCTGTGATGAACAGTTTAATTAAAATAATAGTATAAATGGCTCACTTGAAAGAAAAGAGACACATCTCTGCAAATATAAATTTAACAATAGAGACAAAAGAAAATTTGCGTGATTTTATTCTAATCTGAAAAAAAAAATAGTTTTGAATGCAGTAATAAAAACTGAATAAAAGCATAAAATAATTAAGCATGAAGGAGGATGAGGTTTGGAGATGGGAAAATCTTATATCCCCCCACATTGCACCCCTCGTCTGTGGTCATAAATGGACATATAGCGTAATAAATCATTTTTTCGTATAGCTACACTTGAACCTATTTATGTATTAGGATGCACCAGTGACGGGCTTATTAGTGCAAGAAAAAACAAAATTAATTTTTGCAAGATGTATCACTTTTCTTGCAGGTGAGCGACATATACATTTATATAAAAGTTAGGTATGAGAAATACTTAATAATGAAATAATAGAAGTTTATTTTTTACAATTTATGCATTTATCAATCAATTTACAAAATAAATGTATGTACAAATATAATTTGCAAAGATGAAACTAAAAAAAATCAATAAATCAGGAGAAAATTTATTTTTACAAATTTATTACACTTATTTTCAGGAAAATTTGTATTTGCCTCAAACAAAACAAGGCAATATATATTTGAAAATTTTAACCTTTAACTTTTGATTTTTTTACGTGCGTATGTATGTAATTTTTAAATTCACTATCTTAATAAAAATCTATTAAAAACCTTTTACTTTCGCATTATTTTACAAAAGTTTTTTTATGTGTGTATAAAAAAGGGTAGAGTGAGGTAGGTTTGCACATATGAAAGATTCATTTTGATATTTTAAGGGTGTATTTCGATTCAAACTGCTTATTTTCCAATTTACTTTTAAATTCATTTTTGCTCTCATATGCATCACACTGGCAAATTGTGTTATTTAGAAAGTGCACAAGGTGCCGCGATTGTCGATTCTTTTATAAATGCCGAAAATATTGCAAAAAAGTAATCAAAAACGGCATTTTGAACCGATTTTTCCGAAGCGGGATATCTGTGAACAAAAAAAAGGGTCATACTGAGACGATAACTGCTTATAAATCAAATTCTAATGAATTGAGCGTAAAATGACATCACACGGCACCTCATACATCAGTTCAAAAATACTCTCAGCAAGTTTCATATTTCTACTTTTAAAAATGTGTCTGAAATTGTATCGGACAATTTCGAGCTGTTGAAGGTGGAAAAGCGTTTTTTCGAATACACCCTTAAATGATTTTATTAACATAAAATATTAAAAGTGACCTGTGTCAGCATTTTTTAAAAACTGAAACCCTTATTTCATTTCAGATTTAGTCCACCTTCACTGTTTTTGATTATTCCACCTTCCTTGAAATTGAAGAAACCATCAGATAATGAATTGCATCTAAAAATATCGAAATGATGGATAAGAAAAAGAAGAGAGGTCCAAGAAGAGTAAATGAATGCCTGAATGGCAATGTCTTAATGATTATAAATGAGAATTTTTCTAATATTTACTTATATATATTTCTAATTAATAAATTCTTTTTTTTTTTCATGTATTTGTCATGTCTTTTTCATGTATTTATTATGTCTTTTTCATATATTTGACATGTTTTTAATCAAGAGTTTTATAAAAACAAAAGAAGAGTGAAGAAAATTATTTTCAGAATTAAAAAGAGGAAAAAGCATATCATAAAAAAATTTTAGTTTTACGCAAACATTTGTAGTATACAAACATTTGAAATAAAATTTACACTTTCTTAGATGTTTTTAATTGCTGAAAATATCTGCTGCATGCATAAAACTATAGAACTCTACTAATGCAATAAGTTTTAAAATGACTGCATTTTTATTTTGCTTTTCTAAATCTGTAATACAGATTTTATAAGAACATAAGAATAAGATAAGAATATACATTATGAAAATCTATTTTTTTTTCTTCATAAGAGATTTTTCATGGTAATACATGTTTAAAACCGATGAAAATCAAAGTTCAACATTGATTTAAAACAACTTTTGTAATATTTTATCATTTATTCTAGCTATTACATGATAAATTGGTTAAAATTCAGATTTTTTTCCCCCCTAATGTAAGTAACATTTTGAATGCAAGTATTAAACCTTAATTTTAAATATTTGTTGCAATTGAATTAGATATAAAAATTAATAAAATAGTTTTATGTTTAAAATATTCTGCTTTGGAATTGGTTAAGTATAAATTGCTGTTTTTTTATTATATTACTGAATTAAATCACTTTGTGTCACTATTTATTTGCTTAGAAAACTAATCAGTTTAATGTACTCATATTACTCGTGTCTAAATACTGTTAGTGTGTTTGTATACAAATACATCAAATTCTTTACTGAGAGTGAATACAGCATGGCTTCATTTCACTTACATTTAAACGTGATGCGATTATTTATGGCAAAATCGATTTGATATTTTTTTAGAAAATAAAAATGGCAAAAAAATTAAACAGTCAAATCATTATTTTACCGTTTTTTATTATTTTTTAATTTATTTTTTTAATACTATTATCAGACTACATATTTCAAAATTAATGTTTATATGTCTACATAAAGTACAAATTAAATATATATCATTAATTGTTAAACATCAGTAAAAGAATTCCGGAAAAAGATATATATATGTATGGATATATATATATATATAGAGAGAGAGAGAGAGAGAGAAACATGGATTTTATTGCTAAAGAAATTACAACAAAATGGGAATAAATTTCCTCATTATTTTAGAAAATCAAAAGGGTGAAAAATGTAAATAGTCAAATCATGATTCCAGTGGATTTTTTTCTTGTGTTATTACAGTCGACATTTTCTAATAATTACATAGTAGTAATTTTAAATCTAATTAAAATAACTGCATATAAATTAGAACAAAATCAGGTATCTACCATTCAGTGCTTGGTGTAAAAGTATTAATAAAATAAGTGCATATATATATATATATATATATATATATATATATATATATATAAACATATTTTTTTTGGTATAACATAGTAATAATTGTGAATAAAATTTATTATTCGTAATGATGATTGATTGTGAAAAAATACTCGATACAATTGCTTAATTTAGAAAAAAAAAAGAGAGAATTGGCATTTTAAAATACTTTTATTGAAATGATTTTGTATTTTTTAGAGAAGAGGGTTAAATTAACATTTGGAAGTTGAAGTAATAATTCTGCTAACGTCAAGCAATTATTTGTATATTACGTAATAATATATTCAAGACAAAAATACGATTGCCATCGCAATGCCTACTTTTTAAAAATGGACAAACTCTTAATACATTTTATTATTATTTTTTATTTCTTTTTATATAGGTTCAAAAAGTAAAATTTCATTTTAGTTATTTATATTCATGTCAAACTTATATGAGTGAGATAACACAGTGGCGGAAAAAAACAATGAAAAAAATGCTTTTATTCACTTTAACATCATATTTATAAACGTTTCTTTTAAGTTAAAAAGTAAGTAATAATAATAGTTTTTCATTCAGAAAAAATACATAAATAGTTCATTAATAATATATAACAGTAACTAAAAGAAAAAAAAATAACGTCAATGAAAATTATATTGCATGTTATAATTTTAAATTGTAAAACACAAAATTTTTTATATAGCACACATATTTTGTATATAGCACATAGATTTGTGGTCTAAACTTTTATATATTTATTATTTTTAAATGTGCATTTAACAATTTTATTAAAATTTTAAAACTGCATAATTAATTATGATTTAAAAAATTTTCAACCGGTGAAAAAAATTATTTAAATCATTTTTTTTCTTTTTATATTAAAAATGTTTTTGACTGGCAAGCATAAAAAAAATGCATATAATTTTTTAAAATAAAATGTTCCTTGTTTGGTAAATTGTCTATAAAGATTTATCTTCCCCCCCTTCTTTTGCTGTAAGACAAATATAATATTAACGTAGTGAAAAGACAATTGTAAACACAACATTGCTGTAACAGTAGTGAAAAATGCATAAAAATTAAGAATATTAAGCATTAATTTCATTTTTACGGTATTGTAATTTTCACGTCACTTTTAACCATTATTTTTACTGCTGTATCATAATTTCGTTTTACAGTATTGTTGTAATTTTTATTATTTTTTAGCCGTAATTTTTTCAGTTGTGATGCATTTTAATTTTACAGCACAACTATCAATTTAACTGCATTTTTAGCCATTTTTTACAATTTAATCATATTTTTGTTTTACAGTATTTTTGTTTTACAACCATAATAAATATTAACCTTTTTTACAACTGAGATGCATATTTGTTTTACAATTAAAATGAAATTTTAATTGTAAAACAAAAATGCCTCTCAGCTGTAAAAAAACATTAACATTTATTGAAATATACGGTTTTGCTGTAAAACAAAAATATGATTAAAATGTAAAAAAAAGGCTAAAAATGCGTTTAAATTAATAGTTGTGCTATAAAATTAAAATGCATCACAACTGTAAAAATTACGGCTAAAAAAATAATAAAAATTACAACAATATTGTAAAATGAAATCATGATATAGCTGTAAAATTAATGGTTAAAAGTGCCGTGAAAATTACAACAATACCGTAAAAATGGAATTACGACATTGCTGTAAAAAATATAGCTAAAACTGCAGTAAAATTTACGCCTGCACTGTGAAATTAAAATAACGCCATTGCTGTAAAAATAACAGCTAAAACTGCAGTAAAATTTACGCCGGCACTGTGAAATTAAAATAACGCCATTGCTGTAAAAATAACAGCTAACTGCAGTAAAATTTACGCCTGCACTGTAAAATTAATATAACGCCATCGCTGTAAAAATAACCGCTAAAACTGCAGTAAAATTTACGCCTGCACTGTGAAATTAAAATAACGCCATTGCTGTAAAAATAATTGCTAAAACTGCAGTAAAATTTACGCCTGCACTGTGAAATTAAAATAACGCCATTGCTGTAAAATAACTGCATAATGTGCTGGCACCCAAATTGCCAGCACTTTTTGCTGTAAAATTACAGTACTTTTTCTTACAGTGTACGTTTATATGTACTTCTAACAAAATGAAATTAATATATTTTATCATTTAAAACACAATTTAAATTGATTAAATTGCTCCAAATTGAAAAATACACTGTTAAAAATCTGCCGCATTTTGTTGCAACGCACTCCCTTACTTGTATAGAAAACGGTTACTTGGCCGTGAAATGGAGCTTTCTCATTGGTTGGAATAGAGATTATATATACAAGCAGTGGAGTGCGTTGCAACAAAATGCAGCAGATTTTTAACAGTGTATGAAACGGTCAATTCACCGTGCTATGGAGCATTCTCATTGGTCAGAAGAGAGATATTCTATAAAAGAAGTGGAGTGACGTTGCAGTAAATGCTGCAGATTTTTAACAGTGAAGTCAATTAAAATCAATTTTCAGATTCGTTAAAATCGTCTGCTTTTGGCGAGGAAATGCACTTTGGCGAGGAAATGCACTGCAAATACCGCGTCGCTTTCAGCTTTTCACGCCAATTATTCCAAACTATTTTATTTTTTTTACACATCTAATAATGTAATTCCGCCTCTAATTTTCACTGATCCTTTATTACCTACATGAGTAGTTTAATTCGTATTTTTTTCAAAAAATTCTGAGTATGCCCCCAATGGAGACCTTCCTTGTTAGTACAAAATAGCTTCTATCTTGAAATTCAAATTCAAATGATCGAAATCATTCAAATCTCGACAACGAGTCCCCAAAACTTGTGGGATTTTAGGTGATTAACTTATGATTTTAGCAAAACTAATATTCTTCAAAATATAAAAAGTTTTAATAGACATAAAATATATACGTAACATTCAAAAATAACAGTAGAACCGAATAATATTCAGCATAAGCAAGCTTCCCTGAGCTTTGCATTAAAAATCCACCAAACTCTCCATCGCTGAAAAATCTATAGAAGACCTCGTTCTCTCCACCCATCATCATATGAGTCTCGTTTGGGATATCGCGTTCATTAAATCATTGAGTTTATTTTCTTTTATTGCTGAATACTTCATCCTTTATTCCCACATATATATATATATATATTATCAAAAACACTCACACGAAGAATCTTTTCATGTTGCTGCCCTATAGTTTTCCCTCTGACGTCATGTGTGAAATACATTGCACCTGCAACGAAAAACAAATGGCCGAAAAAAAAGTTCGTTACAGAAAAACAAAATGTGTTGTTCAGAAATGACCAACGTTGAAAACTTTTGACAAACTTTTAAAGAAAGATTGTTTTTAAATTTATGATATCGTTTAAGAATTGACTGTGTGAAAAAAGTTTAAGAGAAGTGTTTTTCTTAACTAAAATTGTTATATCGTGTTTATAAAAGAAAATGTTTCAGATTTTTTTATTTCCTGCGTACTTGTTAAAATATTTCTTTGTAGAAAAATTAAAATAAAACAATACATTAAACTAATCGAATTTGGCAACCCCAAAAATTTCATTTATCTCATATCAAGGCTAACTTATCATAATATAAAGGCTTGTCATTCACGAAGTTTCCTTTGACCGCAGTACAGGGGGCGCTGAACTACATGATTTTCACGTTGGTAGTGCCATCTAATGTTAGAAACTGAAATGTTTTCCATTATTTCCTATGGGATTATTAGCAGTAGTATGCACCAGGTGGCGTTACATACGAGACAAAGTCATATAATAAGTTGGCAATTATAGGGACAATTTCAACAATAGATTTTCTCCTGAATGCGAGGCCTTGATATTATGATAAGGGGGCCTTGTCTCATATATGTATATGCTTCAAAATTTGATACCACAGAGCCAATATTAAATGGCAATGTAAACCCATCATGGGAATTTTAATGATATAAAATTTCGTGCATTAGTTTATGAGACATGAATATCGCTACAATTATTTAAATCAAGCTAATGCAGCATGCAATACCACTTGTTAGGTGATTTATACTGAAATCTAATCTGCAGAGACCTATGTCAACTTCTACCTGAATTTGAATTTTGATAATAATCCGTGCATTAGTTATGAGAATCAGCTGTTGTAAAATTCGTAATAAATGCAACATAGAAGCGCCACGTGTTGGGAAACGTACACCAAAATGTAAGCAAAACAAGTCATGTAAATGAAGTAACTGATTCTGAAGCTTGTTGAAAATCTGTACGTTAATTCTCGAGATAAAGTTATTGCGGAACATGCAAAAAAAATGCAGCTTAGTGGTGCCATCTGTTGAGCAAACTACACTAAAATGTAGAAAAGCTCAACACGAGTGAAAGTCTAACTGAATATGAAGTTTAATTCAAATCCGTACTTTAGTTCTGGAGATTGATCTATCGAAAATCGTAAACAAATGCAGTATAATAGTGCTTTGTGTTAATCAACCTACACAAAAATAGCCATAACTATATTACATTCTACGGACTGACAGAATCTAAAGTTTGATAAAAAAAAAAAACTGGATTAATTCTGGAGACGGAGCGACTGCAAAAATCGTCAGAAAATTCTGCACAGCAGCACCATCTATGAGGCAATTTACACCAAAAACTAATTATCACCGTTGTGTATCAAGGTCTGAAGGGATATAAATCTTCATTATATTCCGTACATTAATTCTTGAGATAGAGTGCCCATAAAATTTGTGCCACATACAGACTGAGGAACAAACAGACATTTGGTAAAAACATGTTTTTTAGTATCACTAACTCCTAAAAAGTGTAAATTCATGGAAAACCGGAGATTGAAAAAATTCCCGAAGCCAATACTTTCTTCTTTTAAATGTATAAGAAAGTAAAAGCCATTGCACAAGATTTTTTTTATCACAGATCTGCAGTTTGTCCTGTGATGTCATGTGTAACACACACGAGGCTACAGACATTGCAAAAAATAATCCATTAACCCCCAGTCCTAGTGCTAAATTTTTAGAGCACTCAATTTAGCAGCAAGAAAGCTTTCTCAAATCACTAAATATGAAGATAAATGTGTAATTTCTTTCCCGAGACAATTTCCTTGATAAATGTATGTAAATATTACTCTTCTTTTAAAAGTGGTGGGAAACCCAAAAATTTAATTATAACGAATAAAATAATTCGAACGTCAATGGTGGTTAGGACAACGATTTGTTCAGAAATAGCTGATTTAACCTCCCCACTGCCGCGACCGGATATATCCGTTCACTTGGCTGCTGGGTTCACTGCAGTTGAAGCTTTATTTAAATTAATATAATTCTACAAATAAAATCCAATTTTAAGAAATTAAGCTATGATTGATAATTTCAAGGCTTATAAGCATATACGTAACAAAAAAATTACACCATCATAGAAAATTTCTCGTTTATTAACATCTATACTAATAAAATCCGTGCGCCTCTGTCTGTCTGTCTGTCTGCTTGAAGCCGATTACAGTTCGCAACGCGGGCGAGTTGGAAGTCGCGAGAGGTGTCTTTCGATTGGAAAAATTCCGGGGAAGTCATTTCGGGCATTTTCGAGACCGTGGGACCAAAATTAAAAAAGTTATGAATTAAAAACCCCTTGGGAATCGGAACGAAAAACATCTCAAATCCCAAACGGGGCTCCGAAGCAGAACACTGCGCCACCTTGCGGTGAAGGACATGAATTTTTCCCCTTTGGCTAAAAGAAGAAACAGCCGAAAACCGCTTTTCCTACCGGCGCTAATTGCGTTTTTTCCCGCATCAATTTTTTTGACTTGCCGTAGAATATTTACGTAGTTTTCGCTAAAATATTGAACTTTAAAATAGAACAGGACTATCGAAACTTTTTTTTTTGCGCGTTTTTTCTTAAACCATCATGCAGACAGTTTTTAAAGTAGAAAAAAACTGATTACATATTCAGAATCTGCGTAAAAATCTGCTTCTGATGAACTAAAAAATACGAAAAAATGTCTTATTCGCGCGTAGTGCCCACCGTGCAAAACCAAATATTTTTAACGGGACTATGGGCGCGAAGCGACCATAGCTCCGATCCACAATCTTTTTTTTTCAAGTGCACGTGTCCCACAGTGAGAAATCACATATTTTTAACGGGACCATGGCTCTTTAATTTACTTTTTTTTTGTGCTTGAGGATTCGAACACCAAGACTTGCTTATTAAAAAAATTTTTTTGCTTATTATATACTGCTTAATACCGAGGTTCGTTTGGAAAAAGTGGCCCAGCTAGCGGGCGTAGCTCGCTAGTTTAAAATAAATTGAGAAGAAAAAAATTACAATTTTTCCCTTTTGCAAGGCAGTCAGGGGGTTAAAAGCTTTTTACAAATTTTTGAATAAAAAGAATTCTTTCAAAATTTTATGGTCAGGGTTCAAGAAACGGTTTACGTATTGAACACCAATATTTTTTAAGATAAAATTTTACAGTTGGTATTTATAGCATTTGCACTAAAATTAAATTCTAAAGGTGATTTCAATGAAATTTACAAAAAAATTTTAAAAAGAAAATTTTTCTAAGAAAGTGTTACTGTTCAGTTGGAGGATAATTTAGGAGCCCTGCATGATAACATCGCCCTTAGTTTTTAGAAGAGCTGTTTTGAAATGATTTCAACTATAATTCTAGCATTTAACTACCAGCTCTAATTTTTTGTGATATAGAATAGTCTGATTTGTATTACCTTATTTTATGTGGTAATGTTTCACATTGCAATGTAGCAAACATTAAAAATAATTCGAATTTATTTTCTAGAATATTTTAGTGACACTAATAAAATGTACAATGGCTGATGATTCGTTTAAAAACTTCATTTGTAAGACATTTTTAATACACGTTTTGTAAATTGCAAATTGAAATGTGCCATCATATGCATACCCTATCCGAAATTGTAGCAATATACCTGTATTCAATGTGCTAATGAAGTCATTCATCTCATCTTTCGTTTACATTATCGATATAATTTTCAATAAGATATTTCAACAGAACCGCCGACATTTTCAAGGGGTGCGTGAAAAAAATGAATGCGGACTAACGTCAAAGCGCGAAAAAATGTTTATAGCATGCTATTAAATATTACTCTGTAACTTTCCAATCTGCAAAAATAAATAAATAAATAAATAAAGTTGTATTTAAAAAAATAATAATAGTAATTTATGTTGGGTTTTTTGTTTCTGTTTTAAACTTAACAACAGATTTTTAAGCACAACATTTTTCTGGTCATTTCTGTAATTGCATGTGCATAGATAAAGTTCGCACAGTTTTAAATGCCGTAATTTCAACAGCAGACTTGGTACTTCTGTAGGCTCAGCTTCACCGGCATAACATTATCCTCAGCTTCTTCACCATCATTTTCATTTATTTTACATCATCACATATTTCTTCTATTCTTAGGACAACACAAGACGCAATATATTGATAAATGGAAACATTATCGCTAAATTTAATATGGGATACACCCTCTTCTATACACAAACACCCTTTATTTACATTATCTTTGCCTTCCTCATTATTTTCTTTCCCTTGTGTTGAGCATTCTTGAGCAATTTTTTTCCCAAATCCGCAATTCAAGAAACAATTGAACAAGGAGGAAGCAGTTATTTCATGCCATGCTGAAAATACAAAATTATAATAGCTTGCAGAAAATCTATTTTTGGAGTAGGTTCTTTTGATTGTTTCATGACACATAAAGATTTTTTTATTAGCTTTCTGCTGTGAAATTACTTAAAACACTTGATTATCTCGGATATCTTGTTTGATAGATGTACAATTCGTTGGGAAAAAACTAACTTTAATATTATGCTCGTCGTATCATACCAATGGGCTGAACAGTTGCCAATAAATAGAATGATTCTCCCTTTTTTGAACACCAATTGATATATGAAAATCATCAAGACATTTTGTAAAAATGTGATTTTTCATCCATGATTTGGCATTCGGATAGTAGACTACTGACAGTTTCTTTATATTCTTGAAGAATCGAGGTCTAGAACATTTATCAGTGACGACGGATAGTAGATCATAAATACTGTCTTTATTTGTACATAATAGCATTGTAAGACTTTATTGAAATGTTTACCACCATTGCAAGTTTCGTATTTGAACACTAGCGTTTTTTCTGTAAAGTATTGAATGTATTTAAAGAACAGGTCTGTTTCATCTGCATTACAGGTGTCCAAATCTTGTATTATTCTAGTAACGTCGGAAAATTTTCGAACGATATTTCTATAGCATCAGTATTTACTAGTGGGCTACTGGGCACTAGTAAAATTTCCTAGATACCAATCTATGGCAATTCTGAAAATGTTAAAAACACCTTTTTCATGCCGACGTATTCATGCATTCAGCTATTTATAAAGCATTCTCTATAAGAACCTCAGGAATATCTGACGCACGAGTCAAATCATATCAAATTGTTACGGCTTCACCATAATATTGTATATCGCGTCTCCATGGCGCATTCTTTTGTAACGGCTTCACCATAACCTTGGATGCCGCGCGTCTTCTTGGCGCATTCTACTGTACTTTAGGTTTGCCCTTTGGCAACTCTGGAATATCGTTTGTTATTGTTTTGGTTTCGGCGATCTTAGCGGACCTATCGTGTGTTCGCTGGATCATTATTCTTTATTCGAAATGTAAATAATGTGTAAATAATTTGCATATAAAGAATTTTTAAGTAATATTAGTAGTATTAATTGAACCAGCGACCTAATGAGTATTAAATATACTCGCAACATTCGACAGTTCGCAACATTGGTCCGCTCACCGGTAGGACTTTCTTTTTAATTCGAACTTTGTATTATACCTCCTTGTTCTATTTGAATTAAAATGGCTTCATTAATTCGCTTGAATAGGAATAGAGGCTCTTTAAAAGGCCAGTTAACAAGATTAGAAAATTTTGTAAATGAAAAAACCGAAGAATTGTCTAGAATTCAAATTAAAATGAAAATCAAGAATATTCAAAAATTGTCAACAAACATCGATGTACTTCGTCGAGATTATTATACTGCCTCTGTCCCAAATTAGTTGCGACATTTGAATACTTTTGTTCTGATTATTGATATTTATGATTTCATGTTTCTGGTTTAACGTTTTTGAGAGAGCTTTACTGTCAATCTGCAAAATTTACTTACCTAGAATTCCCCACGTCATTCCATAAATCAGTACTGAATCAGTTTTAAAAATCCCGTTTCACTTGCTACTAAGCCACGCCCCAATTTGCAAAAAATTTTTAAACAGTAATCACATAAAACTTTCTTCAAGCTAATCAATCATAAATTCATTTTTCAATCAATTCATTCTAACATTTCTGAAAAATATCTTTTAGCTTAAAGATGCTGCAAACAAAATCGTATTCTGCCGATTTTTTTTCTATTAGACTTGGTGGATGAAATACTTTCCAAAACTTTTTTCGCTTTGAGAATTCTGTTTACTATTGATTTACGAATTATAACAGCCTATAATAATCTTCTCAGAGGTTTTTTTTCGTTTTATTTGGAATCTTTAATTTTGCTAATTAGCTTTTTTTTGTCAGCATTTACATTTTTTTTGTAAACTTTCATTCTAAATATCCCAGTCTTTCATTTTTGACGACTTTGACTGCTTCTGCAAACGGAATGTGATTATGAACATTACGATGAACATTACATTTAATAGCTGCAGTATTTATGGAGTTATGGATTAGCTTACCATTTTTCAATCATCACTGCAAATATTCCAGTACAGAAAGCTATTCTTATTATTCATTTCCTTCTTTACTAATACTTTACATTCGAGTTTCATTGCTTTTGACACCTAGCATACATCATTATATTCATTCTAGTATAATTTTACTAGTGTCGATTTACTAAATTGCATCAAAAGTTATTTATGACTCTGCCTACTTGAAATGTCGCAACTAATTGGGGACAAAATTTTCAACCTAAATGTCGCAACTAATTTGGGACAGAGGGAGTATAACAGTACCAGAAGATCATGATTTAACCGAAATTGATGCTTCATTCGCCGAAATGGAAGAGCGAGTAGAAAAGCTAGAGGTAAGTTTCAATCAATTATTATATTATAATAAAAAATAAACTAAAAATTCGGAATTAAAGATAAGTAACAGTAAAATAAAACTTCCTGACATACCTCTTCCGCTATTTAGTGGCAAATATGAAGAATGGAACATGTTCAAAATAGAGTTTAATAATATTGTTACGAATAATGGAGAACTGACTGATGTTCAAAAACTTCATTATTTGCATTCCGCACTAAGAAATGATGCTAAATTTTGAGAAACTCCAGATGATACATTTGATTCTTTGTTTAAAGCATTAGAAAATAGATTTGAGAACAAAAGAATTATTATAATATACATTTAAAGGCTGTGTTAGATTTTGAAAAAAATACACATGAATGAATCATCTAAAGAATTAAGGCGTTTATTAGATGTCATAAACAAAAATATCAGGGCTCTAAATAATTTAGGATTTGAGATAAATAACCTCTCTGACATTTTGTTTACAACTATAATTTTAGAAAAACTAGATAAGTAAACGAGAAAACAATTTGAACTGTCAATAAACACCTCTGAAGTTCCTAGTTTTGACCGTTTAATGACTTTTTAGAAAAAAGAAGCCAATCGCTCGAAAGCATTAATAGAAGCAATTTAGCTTAACCAAAAATCCCTAGTGAAATAAAACCAAAATCCCTTTTAGTAAATACAAGTTCTGAAAAACAGTGTATTATTTGTGATTCATTTCATCCCCTATATAAATGTAACAAATTCTTAAATATGAAATTTGGCGAAAGATTTGCTATCGTTAAAAAAAATAAACTTTGTCTCATATGCTTTAACAAATCACATTTAGCACCTAACTGTGTTTCGAAACATTTATGTAAACATTGCAAATCCCCCCACAACACTTTATTATATAGAGATAAAAAATCGGTTCCAATAATGACACTCATTTTCAAAGGATAGGTGTTGATCAGACAGTACGACGTCTAGAATTAAGCCCGACGCCTTCAGTCTCACAAAATCTTTCTAATTGCTTATTTGCTTCAAATAAAACTGTTATCTTGTCAACTGCAGTACTTGACATAAAAACAAATAAAGAAAATTTTATCCATGCAAGGACTCTCTTAGATTCTTGTAGCCAAATAAATTATGTGTCATTTGAATTTGCAAAGTAATTGGGCTTAAAGAAATCAAAGGTTTTTGCTCCAATATCGGGTTTGAATAACACAACCACAACATTAAATTATAAAATTATAACTGTGATTTCAAATAAAAATAGAGATTTCACAAGGGAACTGGAATTTCTTGTTGTGCCAAAAATTACAGAAATAACCCCACTTACACCTATTCGTATTGAAATTCTACAGAATTTACAGTCCTGGCAAATGGGCTTTAGGTCGTGTCATTAAAGTAACATGGATCTCATAAAAAAGTCAGAGTTTTAGATATAAAAACACCAACAGGCATACAGGTTACGAGGTGTGTCTCTAAAATTTGCCCACTTCCTTTAGAGAACTGATGAATTCTGTTATTTTGAATGATTTAAATAATTATATTATAGTTACCATTATTGTATATTTGTATTGAACTGTTTATTATGTATAGCAATTTCATTTGAGATTTAAAAATTTAAATTTTAAAATTAATTCTTAGCTTTATAACTTGTATAGCTTAGCTTCATAACATAAAGTGTAACTTACGTGTCTTCGTCTCTATATATTCTTGATTAACTGTTATTAACTTATTAAATTTATTAGATTCTTACATTTATTGAGTGTTAATTTGATAACTATCTTGCATACTATTCAAGTGTAATTATTGTTTGTATTATAACTTACCTATTTTGCATTTGGTAAACTTATATTAAGTAATAATATTGAAGAAGTATATTGTATTTTATCGAAAATACTGTATTATTGATTGTAGAATTGAAATTTCTATTACTTGCAATTGTTTATTGTTACATTTAGTATTATTGTTGAATGTTGGTACATATCAACGGGGGCCGGTATGTTACGGCTTCACCATAATCTTGTATATCGCGTCTCCATGGGGCATTCTTTTGTAACGGCTTCACCATAACCTTGGATGCCGCGCGTCTTCTTGGCGCATTCTACTGTACTTTAGGTTTGCCCTTTGGCAACTCTGGAATATCGTTTGTTATTGTTTTGGTTTCGGCGATCTTAGCGGACCTATCGTGTGTTCGCTGGATCATTATTCTTTATTCGAAATGTAAATAATGTGTAAATAATTTGTATATAAACAATTTTTAAATAATATTAGTAGTAGTAATTGAACCAGCGACCTAATGAGTATTAAATATACTCGCAACATTCGACAGTTCGTAACACAAATGAAGATATGTCTTTCCATCTTAGTATAAGTAGACATTTTGCTTTTTTTCTAATATTTTCTGGAAGTTTCATATTTAATTGTTTGCTCCCTAATTTCTTTTTTTTTTTCGAAATTATCGAATTTATGATTGAAGGCGGTATACTGAAACGTTTCCAATGTTGTTGTTTTTTTTTTTCAAAAGAATTCTTTTCCACCTCATCTATGATGTGAAGCCTCATTTCCAGTGATCGGATTTCTTTTGCTATTCTTAAATTTCACTGATCGCATAAAACTTAAAGTTCACACTCTTGATATTAAACACGTGATATTAAACATAAACACGTCTAAAATAAATAAATTATTTTAGATTAAATTATGTGTTTCCACTATGTACGTCATATGGATCCGGCTTGACCTTCAATTTAATTACTTTGAGGAGAAAGTTTTACATGAATCAATGAGGGAAGAAGACCTATTGAAGAACGATGCATTGATTATCAAACCCATCAATTTCGAAATGTACGACGTTCACGAAAAAGAAAACTCAATCATGTTAAACTGAGTAATTGTAAAAGACTATTTTTTATGTTGAATTTATTTATAAGTCTTAAATTTTAGTCTTTGAAAAATTCATTTTTTCAATGCTTGTTATAATTTATTAAATTACATTTTATTTCAATTCCGGTAATTTTTACTCACCGGTGCTGAGATCAGAACCTTGAGTTAGTGTGCGAATGTTCACATGCAAAGATGTTGCTTACAATCGTGACTTCAAATTTTGAGTTAAAACGTTTTAGGAAAGAACAAATTAATGTACCATTTTTTAAATGATGCTAACTCGGATATGAGAAGTGCGTACGTAAATTTTGAATGCGTGAAAATAATATCAGGTTTAGGTTTCACGAGGAAAAAACATTTTACGATCGTGTCAAAGTGAAATAAATTTTTGAGTTTTTCATTCCGGAATACAAAACACAAGAGCCTCAGTAGAGAAATTTATCATAGTAACTGTTTTTTTCTTTTTGCAGATTACATATCGATATGCTAAAAAACAAATATATCAGCGCGTAACGCCAAAGCCATTATGCGATTGACAACACTTCGCGATCAAATTTCGGTTATGAAATCTTCTTTATTGCAATTTCATAATCTTCTCGCAATCGTAGGTATTCAATTTTTAGAACGTTGTACAGAGAAAAAAAATAATTTCAGATGCAGTTTGTTAAAAATCTGTAACTTAATTCATTAATTTATTATGTCATTATTATATATTATATGTAACTTATTATGTTTTTAAAAATAATTTTCAAGCATGATTTTTTGTAATTTATCTTATCAATTGAATCGTTATCTTCAATACATAATAATAATAAACATTTAGCACATAAAACAACAAAACTTTTTCAGCATTTATTTCTGACTAATTATCCATAACGTATTTAATACTTCCTTTTTAAATAAATAAAAGAATAACATTAAAAGAAATCACAAATTAAACATACCTGTACATGAACAATTAATATTTTTAGAAAACCAAATATGAAGAAAAAAAAACTTTTTATGAAATTTGTTTATAACGTGCAACTCAGTTTACTGTTTGATTATGGTTTTAAAGATAACTTTCAACCGGGGAAATGTTTTTAATTTTATTTTTAATACCTTGAGCTTGATTACAAAAGATTAATCCGTTTTCCATCAAAAGAGCATAAAAAAAAAATCATCATGTTTTTACGGCTAATATTCTATAAAGAAAATTAAAACTTCCTCTATTAAGAAATAAATAATATATAAATAAGATACAAATTGAACAGATATGTGTTATTGAATTATACACATAAATCTCTAAAATTATCAGACAAGAAAATGGTGCCGTAAGTAGCAAAATCTTGAGCCAATAACTGTTAGCATGCCGCTTATAAGAAAAAATCCCTGTCGGCTTGGCCTATAGGAGGAGGTAGATTTCGAAGAGTGCACATTTCAACAACAAAAAATAAAATATGATTAGTGATAAATCCATTTTAACAATTTTCTTTGGCCGCTTTTGAAAAAATTTTAATTTATTTTTATGTAAGAAATGGTTTTTATCAAAATCATCTTAAGCAAAATTCGGCTCAAATGCCCATTTTGACAACATATTTTGAAATTTATTCTGACTTTATTATTAAAAAAATCGACCAATACGCAAATTATATAGTTCATAAATAACAAAAAACTGGCAATTGAATGCTTTTAAGAGCAAAATTGAATATAAAAATGAGTCATAAAATAACCAATTTGTTATTTGAATACATCCTCAATTCTTAAATCATGATCGCTTTGGGAAATTTTGTGCGAAGTGCTCACTTTGACAGCTTTAAAAAATATATATATTTAACCTTTATCAAAAAACTGACCAATACGGCATATTACACAGTTCCTAAATAACAAATAACTGTCAATGGAATGCGTTTGAAACCAAAATTGAATTTAAAAATCAGACATAAACTAACCAATTTGTTATTTTAATACAACCTCAATTCTTAAATCATGATCGCTTTGGGAAATTTTGTGCGAAATGCCCACTTTGACAGCTTTTAAAAAAATATATATTTAGCCTTTATTGAAAAATCGAGAAATTCTCATATTATATAGTTCTTAAATAATAAAAAAACTGTGAATTGAATGCGTTTGAGAGCAAAATTCAATTTAAAAATGAGTTATAAAATAACCAATTTGTTATTTGAATACATCCTTAATTCTTTAATAATGATAGCTATGGGAAATTTTGTGCGAATTGCCCATTTTGGCAGCCTTTTTTTAAAATGTATTCTGCCTTTATCAAAAAACTGGCCAATGCGTCACATTATATAGTTTCTATATAAGAGGACCTGTAAATTGGATGTGTTTGAGAACAAAAATGGATTTAAAAATGAGTTAGAAAAAATGCAATTTGCTATACTTCCTCATTTTTTCAATCACCATCACTTTGGGAAATTCTGTTCAAAATACCTTTTTTCGCAGTCTTTTTTAAAAAATATTCTGCTTTTATCAAAAAACTGGCCAATACTTCACATTATACAGTTCGTAAACAGAAGGATCTGCCATTTGGATGCGTTTAAAATCAAAAGTGAATTTGAAATTGATTCAGAATATAAGCAGTTTGGTTTGAGTTTTTTTCTTCAACTCCTATTTTTGTTTAATTTATTTTTGCTATAAGAATTTGTCCTATGAAAACCTTGTTAATATAAAAGTCGTAGATATAATTGAGAAGATGTAAAATTAATTAGATTTGATTGCTTAAGAATTGACTAAGTTATGGATTTTTTTTTCAGTTTCCACCCCCCCCCCCCTTTTTCTTTTCGTTTTTAATTTTTTTATCGGTAAAAGTTATTCCTGTCAAAAACTTGTAAATACAAAAGTTTTAGATAATTTTAAGAACATTTATAAAAATTTAGTTAAATTTGATATCTAATAAATTGATGAAGTTATGATTTTTTTTCTCTCAAAAACCCTGTTTTTTCGCCCCTTGAGCATTTTTTTTAACTTTATCAAAAATCTGTCATGCATAAACTTTTGGCCCATTTTTTAGAAGTAATATAAACTTTGAACTGATTCGATATCTATTTTAATTTAGAAGTTATCGCGTTCTTTTTCGATTTTCACAAAAACCCTCCCTATTTCCACCCCCATGGTCCGATTTCGCCCATTAACGAACTTAACTGAGATTTTATGCCCCTTGATTTTATGTAAAAGTTTGAAGAAGCTCTGAGCATAATTGTGGAAGTTATCGTGTCCAGAAAAAAGTGATATACACCGATAGATAGATAGATAGATAGATATAAACTTTTTTACAAATGGTAGTTTTAGGGTCTAAGGGTCGTGATCGGTGTAGATCTGCAAAAATTTTTCAGAAATTCCAACATGGGAGCGATCGCAATAGGTAGTATTTCATACAAAATCTACCTAATATCGCTTCACATAAATTTCAAAACTTTCTTTGATTGTCTATAATTCATATTTATCAGATTAAAATGTTTTTTTTTAGGGGGAGGCAACCTAAAATTATACATTGAACACATACCTAACACATACCTAAACACCTACCTAAAATTATAAATTGCGGAGTGTTAAGCTGATAATGTCAAAAAAAAAAATGGTTGCCTGTAAAGTCGGTATACGGGCGAAAGTTTTACGTGACAACGACTTTGAGTTGAAAAATAATTTTAATGTGAATATTCATTCGTATAGTAGGAAGAAGGATGAAATAATAGTAACAATTTAAAACATTTATTTATACAAAGAATTATATTTAAAACATTAATTTATACAAAGAATCTCGCACTGAATTTCATATTAACAAAATTTTATTTTTACCTTTACACATACATACGTATTTATATACAAATATACATACAATAACTTGCAATACACTGTGTTTGTTAAACACATTTTACTTCATGTTTATTGATGTCAAATGTTGAATTTTGTAAACAGCATATTAAAGAATTTTTCAATGAGCAGAATATAACTAAAGTAAAATGGCTTTCACTAATCACATATCATTAGTTTTCCATAATATACCACCGAATTACGAAATAAACTACACTTATTTTCTTTGTACTTTATACTAATAACTAATACATAACGTATTTCGTCTTAGTTTGATACTATCTAAAATTCCTATTAAGCACCACCCCTTCCTTGCAGGGAATTCACATTCACGTTCAGAAAATGGTCCCACAAGTGACCGGAAAAAGTTAAGAGAAAAGTGAGCGCGTATCGTGAGCGGAGCGTAACGTAACGTAACGCAGTTTCTTGAAGTGTCTCCCGGCAAACCAATTTACAAGACGTTGTCACGTCAAAATTCAAGCTCGTTTAATTGCAAAACATAGCAATACAATATTTAAAAATCCTAATTGTGTATATACAGGGCTCCCAAATAGTCCGCGAACTAAGCACCAATATTTTTTTTACAGAAAATTTTATAGTAGGTTTCTACAGCATTTGTGCTAAAACTAACCTCCGAAGGCAGTTTCTGCGCAATTTGCAATAAAAATATAAAACGAAAATATTTCTAAGAAAATATTGATGCTCAGTTCGCGGACCATTTGGGAGCCCTGTATATAGGATACACACCATAAAATATCAAATTTTGGCTGAAAATTTGAAAATTATTTTTTTTTAGTATTTTTGCCATTATTAGATCGAAATATAGATTTCAAATATTTGTTTTTCATAAACATAGGAAAAATCGTTTAGTGAAGGGTTAATATGTTAGCTGCCTCCGACACGCTAGCGCGTCCAACCCGCACCGATCGACCATGTTCCAGTCATGAAACTCTTAAGAAAGAGGAACGGACATATCCTTAAAATAATTAAGCTTAAACTGTAACCGCTTTCGCAGAGGGTTTATTACCAGGACAGAAAACTTCCACCAGTAAATTTATGGAGAAATTTATCTTTTTAATAACAATTTTAATTTTTCTTAAGAAAGGTGTTATAGTAAAAATAAAATACATTGACATGTTTCGGAACCGTCAAATAAATTCCATAGTCATAATATAAATAAAAAAAAATTTCAAAATATTTCTCGGACAATACAAATGACCCTCGACAATGTGATATAAATAACAAAAAAACACGCGCTCTATTGCAAAAAATTAAATTAAAATATAAACCATGATCTAAAACTTAACTAAAAATAAAAATTTCAAAATATTACACGGTCAATACAAATGACACGCGACAAAGAGATATAAAAAAACACCAAAAAACACGCGCGCTATTGTAAAAAATTAAAATAAAATAAAAATAGACCATGATCAAAAGAAATTCCAACTTGGTTCATCCCATTCAAGCCCTCACGAGGAATTTATTCATTAATTCTAACCATAACTTAGGAATAATAAAAGAAACGGTATCATTGCAAACCAGATTATTACGCGTATAAATTTCAATGGACTCTGTTATAATAGATTTACGATTTTTGCAATAGAGCGCGTGTTTTTTTTTTGTTATTTATATCTCATTGTCGCGTGTCATTTGTATTGTCCGAGAAACATTTTGAAATTTTGTTTGATTTATGTTATGACTATGGAACTTATTTGACGGTTCCGAAACATGTCAATGTATTTTATTTTTACTATAACACCTTTCTTAAGAAAAATTAAAATTGTTATTAAAATGTTTATATAAAAGGTGAATATTTTAAAATCTGATGATTTATAAAATCAATTGGATTTAATTAACTTTTTATCATCGAAATTTATCTTTTTTAAATGCTTCATTAATTAAATATTTTTAATCAAAAATAATGTTAAAAATCGCCGTTCCTTTTTATTGGTAGGAAGTTAATTTGGCAGTAATAGTTGCGCCACATTGTGACAACCAAGATAACCTCCTGCCAGTGTTAGTAAAACGACTATAATAACTGGGCAGACTGATACCAGTAAAAACTAGTCGTTGGAGGCCACCGTAATACTTACCCATCATGGATATGCATACTTAATATATGAAAATAAAACATATGTAAACAATTTATAAGGTGCATTACAATTCCAAAACAAAATATAAACGTATATTTAAGTATTTTTAACAAATCATCATAGAGCGGGCGGCGGCGACACAAATGACTACGTCATCGAGTTACGGGATGAAATCATGATGTAGGACAAGATTATTAGGTGTAGATTAAGGAACTACTGGTCTGCCTCGTCATTTCTTGGTACGATATGAGTAACAGCGGGCGCCAAATCGCCATTTTGGCGTCACTTTCACGTCATCGAGTTATGGGATGAAATTGGTGTCAAATCAAAGCTAAAATAAAGTATTTTAAGAATATTTCGGTCTGCCTGCGCATATCCTGGTAGAAACCCTCGGCAGACTGAAATTTATAACAAAAAATGACGTTATAATGGAAAATTCAAGATGACTACGTCATCGAGTTACGGGATGAAATCAAGATGTAGCACAAGATTATTAGGTGTAGATTAAGGAACGACTGGTCTGTCTCCGGATTTCTTGGTATGATATGAGTAACAGCAGGCGCCAACTCGCCATTTTGGCGTCACTTTCACGACATCGAGTTATGTCGACATGACGTCGACCGTCGCGGTGAGCGGCCAATTTTCGTCGTCGACAACTACTTACGACCCAAACAGACCTAGTTTCTTGAGCGACAGCGCTGTCGCCGGTAGGCGACCACGAACAGCGCCGATATCCTTTACTTACGGCCCGAATAGCCTTGCACTCTTAGTAGAAAAGAAAAAAAATAAGTGGAATTGAAACCGGACAAATTTAAAAGAAAAATAGACAAATTAAAGATATTGAGAGACGGTTAGTGGGAGGGCGGGGCTCTGAAGCTATCGACTTCTCCTGCCTCAATATATATGTCGATATAACGAAATGACGAGGCAGACCAGTCATTCCTTAATCTACACCTAGTAATCTTGTCCTAGATCTTGATTTCATCCCATAACTCGATGACGTAGTCATCTTGAATTTTGCATTATAACGTCATTTTTGGTTATAAATTTCACTCTGCCGAGGGTTTGTACCAGGATATGCGCAGGCAGACCGAAATATTCTTAGAACACTTTATTTTAGCTTTAATTTGGCACCAATATCATCCCGTAACTCGATGACGTGAAAGTGACGCCAAAATGGCCAGTTGGCGCCCGCTGTTACTCATATCGTGCCAAGAAATGACGAGGCAGACCAGTCATTCCTTAATCTACACCTAATAATCTTGTCCTACATCATGATTTCATCCCGTAACTCGATGACGTAGTCATCTTGAATTTTACATTATAACGTCATTTTTTGTTATAAATTTCAGTCTGCCGAGGGTTTGTACCAGGATATGCGCAGGCAGACCAAAATATTCTTAAAATACTTTATTTTAGCTTTAATTTGGCACCAATTTCATCCCGTAACTCGATGACGTGAAAGTGACGCCAAAATGGCCAGTTGGCGCCCGCTGTTACTCATATTGTACCAAGAAATGACGAGGCAGACCAGTCATTCCCTAATCTACACCTAATAAACCTGTCCTACATCTTGATTTCATCCCGTAACTCGATGACGTAGTCATCTTGAATTTTACATTATAACGTCATTTTTTGTTATAAATTTCAGTCTGCCGAGTGTTTGTACAAGGATATGCGCAGGCAAACCGAAATATTCTTAAAATACTTTATTTTAGCTTTAATTTGGCACCAATTTCATCCCGTAACTCGATGACGTGAAAGTGACGCCAAAATGGCGAGTTGGCACCCGCTGTTACTCATATCGTTCCAAGAAATGACGAGGCAGACCAGTCGTTCCTTAATCTACACCTAATAATCTTGTCCTACATCATGATTTCATCCCGTAACTCGATGACGTAGTCATCTTGAATTTTACATTATAACGTCATTTTTATAAATTTCAGTCTGCCGAGGGTTTGTACCAGGATATCCGCAGGCAGACCGAAATATTCTTAGAATAATTTATTTTAGCTTTAATTTGGCACCAATTTCATCCCAAAACTCGATGACGTGAAAGTGACGCCAAAATGGCCAGTTGGCGCCCGCTGTTACTCATATCGTGCCAAGAAATGACGAGGCAGACCAGTCATTCCTTAATCTACACCTAATAATCTTGTCCTACATCATGATTTCATCCCGTAACTCGATGACGTAGTCATCTTGAATTTTACATTATAACGTCATTTTTTGTTATAGATTATTGTCTGCCGAGGGTTTGTACCAGGATATGGGCAGGCAGGTCAAAATATTCTTAAAATACTTTATTTTAGCTTTAATTTGGCACCAATTTCATCCCGTAACTCGATGACGTGAAAGTGACGCCAAAATGGCCAGTTGGCGCCCGCTGTTACTCATATCGTACCAAGAAATGACGAGGCAGACCAGTCATTCCTTAATCTACACCTAATAAACCTGTCCTACATCTTGATTTCATCCCGTAACTCGATGACGTAGTCATCTTGAATTTTACATTATAATGTCATTTTTTGTTATAAATTTCAGTCTGCCGAGTGTTTGTACCAGGATATGCGCAGCGCAGGCAGACCGAAATATTCTTAAAATACTTTATTTTAGCTTTAATTTGGCACCAATTTCATTCCGTAACTCGATGACGTGAAATTGACGCCAAAATAGCGAGTTGGCGCCCGCTGTTACTCATATCGTACCAAGAAATGCCGAGGCAGACCAGTCATTCCTTAATCTGCACCTAATAATCTTGTCCTATATCATGATTTCATCCCGTAACTCGATGACGTAGTCATTCGTGTCGCCGCCGCCCGGTCTATCATGAATCAAATGAATTTCTGATGAACCAATTTCGATAAATCATATGAAACTCCAAACTTTTCAAGTAGTTCTGAATTGCATAAAAGAAACATCCTTATAACTCTAAAAATAATTATCATATTCACTAACGGTTTCTTGCATCGAATTAAGTGTCTCATTTGCAATTAAAAGATATCTTTGAATTGAAATTTGAATGATATACAGGGTCATGAAAAATCAAAGAATTTGAAAAAGATAATTAAAAATATCTCGACAATTAATAACCCGATCGACTTCGTTTTTTCTACAAAATTTGTGTTAATTTATTGCCTTTCACGTCCACTCCTTAAAATAAAAAAAAAAATCGAAAATTTTTATATACCTTTCATCAGAACGAATATTTCGAGAGTCCAAAAAAAATAGTTCCGGATAATCGAGGTTACTGATATTAAATAGGCTTCGTCCCAATCTTACATACAAAGCACATAAAAAATTTCAAGTCTCTATCTCAATTTGTTCGAGAGATAGAGCGGTTACAGACAGACAGACACACAGACACACAGACGGACGGACGGCAAATTTTTTTTCTAAAAATATGTTTTTCGGAATCTCCAGTGTCTGAAACGTGTAAATCCGTCAGACAAATTTCTTCGATTTTCAAAACGCTTGCAAGACTTACCCTATTCTACGTATGATAGGTAAGTAATAAGTAGAGCTTTTTTACCATATTTGTGAAAGAAATTTTCGGTCAGTAAGACTAAAATAAGACGAAAGTTTTTTTGTTTATGCTTTCTGGTGGAAGTTTTCATATGCGGTAATCATCAACTTTGGATTGATTAATCTGATTAAGAAAAAATAGCAGCCATCTTCATGACAACCGCATAAGTTACTTCACTCACAAATGATAAACAATGCACTATATGTCACAGAGTACGGAACAGAGAATACACTTTCATACACTGTAATGGCAACTTGTTTAACATGGGATTACGCATAGACAGTAGCGATACGAGCGGATCACTCTGAAATTACGATCATAACATAAGAGAGGTTGCTAATTCGGCGAAACATCGCTTCCTTGGCGACAAATGATAAGGAAAAAATACAGCGACGACTTGCTACTTCTTGTTTTGAAATTTATGAAAGAATTATTTTAATATGAAATAACTTTGACGTATTCGTCTCGCAAACAATACATGTGTCTCTTCTTAACATAACGATCTAATAATTTAAACTTGAAAATTCAAGAACAATAACAGTAATAATTACGAATCAATGTAAGCGCGGAAATCGAAGATCAAATAGCATAAGCACGTGTGCAAAGATAATCAAATCAGCATTCAGCAAGAAGTGCCAAGCCAGAATAGGGTTACAGTTAAACAGAAATCACGAGGATAAAAATCGCCAACGCGATGGTTTAGTTTTTAAGTGATCCACTGAGGGCATACTTTTCAAGCCGAGTTGAGGCTCTGTCCGTACTTAGTGCTATATGTCTCCGCCTTTTATTTATAACTCCATTGTTCCGGTGCATGCCGTCGACGCACTGGAACATCGAGCGTCTCGATCACCACATTAAGATGCTTAGAATCCATCATTATACTTACCGGTTATTTTTTATTATAACGTTTTCCAAATTAAATCGGAGAATTTTTGCGATTTTACAAAAGAAATTTTTTTGTTTCTAAAAATCGGTGGTAAAAGATTGAAAATTAAACAAAATGCTCGCGTTCCGAAGGAGATAGATAAAACACTGTTTTGTTATCCGGCTTCTCAGGATGAAATTGTCCTTTTTTAGGGGCAGTGCATGTGTTAATAAAATAGTTTATGAAACGGAATGTGTTAATAAAATGGTGTTAATATCCCCCCCCCCTAAAATCTGTAACCCGGGGAAGCCCAGATACGATGTCCTACAACCAGAAAAAGGAATTGATTAAAACCACAAAACATGTTTTGTTGAGTACATTTTGGCTGTTTTAAGCGAAAAAATTGGTTTTATTGCTCAGACAAAAAAAAATATAGTTAACACTTTTATAAAATTTTAACAAAATTTGATCAATTTTATTTTAGTATTAGAAAAGTCTTGTATTTTCAATTTGTAATTCCAACAATTTTTTTTGTTTTTTGCAAAATTTAATTTGGAGTGCAGTAGCCATAACTCACCTAATTTTGTTGTTTAACTGATTTATATAGCTATAAAGGGTTAACATAATTTTTGGATGATAAAAATTTTTCAAATCAAGACGTATAAATGACGTTATTATACATTTCGGTTGAAAATTCGGACGGAAAATTAAAAAAAAAAATCAACGAAATTTTTTTGTTAATTCAAACAAAATTTCCATTGATCCATATTTACACGAAACGATTTATTGGATCAAACAAATTTTTGTTGATTCAACAAAATTTTTTATGGGTGTAGTAAAAGTAATGTCCTGATTTTTTACGTAATTAAAAATAGATAAAATTTAAATTTAAGAATAAATAACTTTGAATAATGTAATTAGAATTAACAAATTTCTTTTGGAACTAATAAATAATCTTTACTTTTATGTTTCACTGTTCTCTTAAAATTTTGGCGTAGAAACTTTATTTCTTTTTCACTATTACTAAAATAAAATGAATAAAGGATTTCTGGATATAAAATGCATGAAGCTATGAACCGATTGACGATAAATTTCTAGAAAAGGGTGAGGTATTTTGTTACAGCAATTTATTTATTTATCATCAATTCTTTTAGTACTTTATGAATCACACATTTGGGATCAATTGAGATACTGAACAAATGATTCAGTATAAGAGACTTAAAGCTTATAAAGAAAACTGATATGATGAAATATAATTTGTATAAAATATAATACCTTCAGAAATTAACTTTTTATCTTAAATACCTTTTATTAGGTGCGTTGGTAATTATGTAAATACGCTGCACCTATAGTTGTTGTTCCGTCCGCCTGTCCGTCTGCCCGCATATAACAACGCAAAAATTACCTAACCGAATCGTTTGAAATTTAAAATATATAATTATTACAAAATTTTGTTGAGTTATTTCAAATTTTATGAAAATCGGATGCATAGATCCATTACAGGGACAATCAAAAGTATTCCATTACATTAAGGTCAATGGGGGGGGGGAGTTTCAAATGCATTTTAATCGTCTGAAATTTAAAATACATAAATATTACATAATTTCGTCGAGTTATTTCAAATTTTATCGAAATCATATGCATAGTTCAATTACAGGGACAATCAAAATTATTCCGTTACATTACGGTTAGTGAGGAAAAATATGTCAAATGCATTTTAATTTACACTCATTCGAAAATATTAAAATTGAAATGCATCTATAAAGTACATATTATAATATACATTTTGCATAATCTGTTGTGCAAAGAAGATTTGTTATTGATTTAAATGTCCACACAAAAGTATTCCAATACATAATGGTATAGGAGAGAACATTGTTTGCTGCGCATTTTAATTGTAATTAACTATTTACAATTACATAATGGTATAGGGAGAACATTGTTTGCTGCGCATTTTAATTGTAATTAACTATTTACAATTACATAATGGTATAGGGAGAACATTGTTTGCTGCGCATTTTAATTGAAATTAACTATTTACAATTTTATGAGACTGTTGTATGAGAGAGATATTTTTAAAACTTCGTTATATTACGAACGCACCTCATTTGCTACGCTTTACGTCCAATTTCCAACTTATTGATTAAGTATTTGTTTTAAAACAGGGTTCGTGCGCTTCAAGAACATTCAAGCACCTTTACTAGAATTTTTGTAATATAATATTTCCCTTAGCTAACCTTTCACCCGCTAGCGTTCCACAAGTGGAACATGAGCTATATGAAGCTATAGATACTTGTGATAGTTCAATCTGATCGAAATTTTAAATAAAACACTTTAAAGGTATGTTTTATTATGTCATAAAATATTGTTTAACCCTTTCCGGCACTCTACTCTTTAAAGTTGGAATTTAAAGAAGAAAAAAATTAGGCAATCTATTTAGGCATAGAGGGGTACACAGGTATTGTTTTGTAAAGATTGCACTAACCATTTTAATTATACAGCTGTTGCCGAAGTGGTAACCTCCCATAAGTAAAGCATTGATAAGCGCAGTGAGAAGAGCATTGCTGTGAAACGCGTATTACAGTAAAACATTTTACCTATTATTTAAAAACAGTAGAGTTTGATCTCTGTGGTGCTGCCATCTAGAACTCATAAGAAAGATTTAAAGTAGCCATTAGAGTAGTTTTTGAAATATTCACGGAGTTTTTGTGTATCTAAACAGGGGGAACTTTAAGTGTTGCCGACCCGGCAACACTGCGCGTTAAGGAGTTAATAAACTTTTGGAGTTCCTTCTATCGAGTTTGTTGATACGTAACAAAAAATTTATATTTCGTAGGCTGTGTGTTTTTACTTCATCTAAAACTTTAGAATTCAAATGAGTACTTTGATGATGGTTATTGCATTGCTTACGGCTGTTTATGAAACTAAATGCTAAAAATATAATTTACGTTATTTTGTTTTTGTTTTATGATTATTTGAATGCCAATATTCAATATGCGGCATTTCAGAGTACAAAATTATTTTTGAATTACTTTTTTTTTAGGATTTTGATCACTTTTTCAATGGAATATTGCCAATTCAAAGTGTAACACGATGTTCTCGGAATTTGAAGTGAGAATATTCAGTCAAACAACCTCGAGTGATTAGATTGTATAGTCAAAATATGGATACTGTAGATATTTTGGATCATTTGCTTGGAATATATCGTTAGAAATTCAATAAAACAATGGTAATGAAATCTGCTTGAAAATGAACTAAAAATGGTTGTTATTGCTACATGGAGAGGGCATTGTCGTGGAGTAGACTAAAAAAAATACGTCAATTGGAATTTTATCATGAAATTGCATCTGTTGCCTTTAAAATGGGATTTCATGAATTGAGAAATATGAGAGGCTGTCCCATTGCTGAAGTAAGTTTGGACAATATTATCCATCTGGAAGCTATTGCTCGAATTCTACTATTCAATGAAGATGCTTAAATTGCCTGAAAATTATGAAAGAATTGAGTGGATATAGTGGGAAGCGTATGCCTTAAAAATATTTTAGTCTTCCACAAACATTTTGGATATTATTTGGTTATCCCGTTGACCACATTACTGTAGCCAAATTTTAAGATTAAATACCGATAATGTTTGATCGTAAATGTCACATTAACTTGACATTAAATATGATAAATGTGTTTGTTACATCATCAAGTGATTTTTAGTTTGTATTTTTATAAATTTTTTACTAATATATTTGTTCTTTCATTATTAAAAGAAAAAATGCGTCTATTGGTATAGTTTGGCTAATAGTTTCGCGATTCGTATAATTTGGTGAAATTGGTCAACGGGATAACTAACTAGTTCCACATTTTGCTATTAACGGCAAGTTATGTTCCTAAAATCGAAAACAATTTTTATTTTATCTGATTTTCTTTTGCTTTATTATGTGTCTAGGGCTGATCTACTTTGAAAAGAAAAATTCGCTAAAACTAACTAATGTTATTCGGTCCGCTAAAGTTCTAAAAGTGGATCATACCTGTAATAACACTTTTATTTTACAAAACATCACAAAATCACACACAATTTTAGAATTAACTTAAATCATCTCAAAAACTAGTCGTTGGGGGCCACCGTAATACTTACCCATCATGGATATGTATATGAAAATAAAACATGTGAAAACTATTTATACAATGCATTGCAATTCATAAACTAAATTTAAATATCGTTAATATACATAGTAATGCTATATTAAAGAACTGCTGATGTGCCAATTTCGACAAATTATATAAAACGCCAAACTACTCAAGTAGTACCGAATTGCGTAAAAGAAACATCCTTATAACTCCAAAAATAATAATTCTATTAACTAACAATTAACTGCGTCGGATTAAGCGTCTCATTTCCAATTAAAATATACTTCTGAATTGAAATTTGAATGAAATACAGGGTCATGAAAAATCGAAGAATGTGGAAAATAAGATTACAAATATCTCGGCAACTAATAATCCGATTGACTTCGTTTTATATGCAAAATGTGTGTTATTTTATTGCCATTTACATCCATTCCTTAAAACAAAAAAATTCTAAAATTTTTATATATCTTTCATCAGAACGAATTTTTTGAGAGTCCGAAAAAAATAGTTCCGGATAATCGAGGTTGCTGATATTAAATAGGGTTCGTCCCATTCTTACATACTAACTACATACAAAATTTCAAGTCTCTATCTCAATTTGTTCGGGAGATAGAGCGTTTACAGACAGACAGACAGACAGACAGACGGACGGACGGCAAATTTTTTTTTCTAAAAATATGTTTTTCGGAATCTCCACTATCTAAAACGTGTAAATCCGTCAAAAAACATTTTTCGCTTTTCAAAACGATTGCAAGACTTACCCTATACTACGTATGATGGGTAAGTAATAATTTCAAATTAATTTGACTAGCAGTTCATGGTAAGGCGGTTAAAACGATAATGAAACTAAATTCTATCTTGAGATATAGGTAAAAGTATTTTACGAAATTTATGGTATAAAGCATCAAAATTCCCCTGAATTCCTTTATGCGTATGAACTCTGGAGAAAATTTCGGTAGTAATTCATAACATCTGGCAATGTATAAGAAGTATCCATAATATTTTTGTAATTAACAACAGATAAAATTTAAATTTCAGATCAAAAAACTTTCTATAACGTACACTGTCAGAAATAAAAAAGCCACATATGACTATTCAGTAATCTTGAAACTGTCGTCGTTTTTGACAATCATTTTGCCCAAAATCACATAACATTTAACGAAACATAAAGTCTCAAATATTTTAGGAAAATGTTTCGTCATCCATGGTAGACTAAAATGAAACGGTATGGTAATGCAAAAATTTTCTTCTAACTCATACATGTTGATACTTTCAGAAAAACGACGCGTATTAGCGTCACCGTTTAAGTTATTTGCACCAAAATCTAATCAAAAACAACTTATGTTAAGTTCTAATTGAGTCTGAAATTTGATGAAAATTTGTTCATTAGTTTTTACATAGAATCATTTCAGAAATTGCAGAAATCCTGGACAGAAGCACCATCTGTTCAGCGATTTATTCTAAAAACTAAAGAATACAAACTGATATTTAGGGACCGTTCATAAATGATATCACACATTTTTTTCAATATTTTTGACCCCCTCCCCTCCTTTGTCACAAAATGCCACATTTTCTAATTCCCCCTCCCCCTCCCTCTTGTCACATGTTACATCATATTACATAAACATGCACTAACAGTTCAGCGACAAAGCACTTCGTTGTAGATCATATTTAAAATCTTATTTTTAAATTTTAACTGCATGTTTTAATGACATTTATGAGCATAACAATAAAAATGATTCGTGTGCGTATTTTGTATGATATAAGATTAAAGTTTACAACAAAAAATATAATTAACATACAATAATAAAAAATATCAATCTTAAAAAAATTGAAAACTGTTGTATTTTGGAAATTAAAATTTACTTTAATATATTTGGTTCTAAATCTTATCTTTATTAATATAAATTTCATAGTTTAATCTGCTGACTTTTAATGCTTTTATTTTAATCAAAATCTATAATGTCACACTTCTTCTTACCCCCATCCATCCCCTTGTCACAAACTGTCACAATTTCACGAAACCCGTCCCTCTCCAACCAAGCGTGGCATAATTTATGGTCGGCCCCTTAAGGATAACTGAATCTGAAGTTTAATGAAAATTCATGCTTTAGGTCTTGAGATAGAGTTAGTGCGATAATCACGAATAATGCCGCATAGCAGTGACACCTAATGAGCGATTTATATCAAAACGTATTCAGCAATATATTATATCAATGACTAACAAAATCTGAAGTAAAAAAAAAAATCCGTTCCTTAGTTCATGGGATTCAATGGAGATGAGTTCATGGTTCAGTTGAGGAAATCGTGAAAAAGGCAGCATTGCAGCCTCACCTGTAAGGCAAATTATACAAATAACTAATAAGCTACAATTTATATCGAAGTCTAATTGACTCTAAAATTTTTTGAAATTCCATCCATTAGTTCTTGAGATGGAGTGGTAACAAATTTTATGCCACATACAAAGAGACAGAATGACAGAGTGACAGACTCACTGAAGGACATTTTGTAAAATCATGTTTTTTAGATTGTGAGAGCCTTAAAGCACTGTGCGAAATGTGAATTTGAAAATTTTATCGAATCCGGTTTTCCATTTTTTTTTTCAAAGATAGAAGACAGTAAAAATTAGGGTAGCTGTTTTTTGAATGATTCGCTATTAATTGTACCGCCTCAAAAAATGCATTTGTAGCAAACAGATGTATGCTAGATTTTGTTATCTCTGTCACTATTTATTTTAAAAATCGATTTACAGCTTTACAGCAAAATTACAGCTTTTTGGAAAATACTGAAACATTAGAAGTAATTATTTTTGCTTTAGTTAATATTTTTAGTTGTTAAAATTTTAAGATAGTTTTATTATAATTTTTAATTATTTATTTTATTTATTTATTTATTTAGCTGTTTTTGTTCGTTATGGTTTAGTTTGAAAAGAATAAATTTCCTGTGTTCTACACAATCATTCAAAATGAAAATTTGGGAAATTTCAAACTTCCAGATTCACTTTTTCATTGAAGAAACATATTTTTGTAACTATTGAATTACAAATTTTCATAAATGCATGCTCTCTCCTCTATAAACAGTAAAGTGTTAAAATCTTAATTACCTACTCAAATGATAAAATCACCCCCAATATGTTTCATATAATCGTTATTTTTGAGCAACAAAGTAACCAGACCATACTCAAATGAAAGCTGAGAATCTAATCAAATCTGAGAAGAAAACATTTCCAATAAATTATACTAATCATGCCATATTATAATTATTCATTAACCATAGAAAGAAAACAACAATAAATCACCCTTACTAATAAAAAGGTGCAAAAAATATATATCAGTATCGATAAAATTACATTCAATATTTTAAATATGTAAAAAATCGGTAGAATCCACTGCATGCCTCCAAAATCACATCCATGGAATACCCATTAGTAAAGATAGCAAGAGCAACGGCCTTCAGCAATCGTGATTTCAAATCACACCAAAGATATTACTTTTCCCCCGTCAATAAATGCAGTTATTTCTAAACTGTCCAATAGATGGAACCCACAGCCCTCTTATTGCCTTTTTTTGAAAAAACACAATTGCTGTTATTTGTATTCTCAAACAAGCGATGAAAGTAATTTCGTCAATTCGACGAGATATTCGCTCTGTTTTCCCCAGGAAACGGTTTCGTCAAAAACGAAGAAAATTTCGTGAAATCTGAGTATCAATTTCTGAGTGCAAATTAAAAAATAACAATTTTCTTTTAGAACACGCTCATAACTTTTCCCTAACGAAAATGAAAAATTTTATTTGAGTTACTCGATAGAAAAAGTTTTATAGAATCCAATAGAATTATGGCCCATTTTTCTATAAGCTAGTTTAAAACCTATAGAAATATCTGTAGACGCTGAATTGAAATGTCTGTAGAGCAGATATTTCTATAAAACTTTTTTTTAAATAATTTCTCTCAACAAACCTTTCTATTAAACTTCTATAGATACTTTTATAGCTTTTAAATTAACTTACAGAAAAACGGGCCATAATTCTATAAGTTTCTATAAAACTTTTTCTGTAGCATTCTAAAGACATTTTTATAAATTTAAAATTTTTTATTTTTATAAAATTGAGGAAAAGAAGTCGTAAAACTGCTTATCGTTATTTTGAAGTATTTTTTTTTCAAATTTCCGATGGGAGTTCAAAATTATACAAACATAATTACTTTCCCCTCAAAATGTTAAATAAAAATGTGAATCTTCAAAATAATAAAAAAGTTATATTTCTGCCGGATCCCACGGCTAAGTTATACATTAATGTGTCCCAACTGTTTTCTTAAATCTTTGTTAAAAGAAAAATGATTTCTCGTTCACTGCTTCTGAAATTCAATGAATTAACCCGGGAGAACGCGCGCTTACCCAGGGTATGAATGGTTTTAACTTTGTCACCAATAAAATCAAATTATAACAGTCACTTTATTTATACGGAGCCAATTCTTACAAATTTTGTGATAAAATAAATTGAAGAATACTTTTAAAAAATTAGTGGTTACAATTGTAAAATCCCTACGCATTCCGGGTCATTTAGGCCCTGCGCGCGTCCTCCCGGGTTAATGACTTGCAATCTAAAGTAGATGAACCTATGAGATAACTGATGATACATTTTCAAGAAAAACGTGAGATAAATTTCTTCTGCTATTTATTCTTTTACCGTCATTTCCTCCCACACTTTATCGAATAACACTTTTGGGATCGATTCAGCTATTGAACAAATGAACCAGTTTAAGAAGTTTTGGGCTCATAAAGAAAAACGATATGAACAGCTAGTTTTTATAAAATATTAAACCTTCAGAATTTATAAACACTTTTTTTCACATCTGAGTGTCTTTCATATACTAAATATTCAGTATTTAACATATATCGTGCAATTTACATCTTATGCTGAAAAAGAAATATTCTTTTTTTTCATTTAATCAACAATATCCAAAAATTTAAATTTATGTGTGAATAACTATGATTAATGTAATTGACAGCAATAAGACAGTTCATATACAGTCCGTTAGGAAATTATAAGACCACTTTGATTTTGAAAATTATGAAGTAAATAAACATTCAATTATAGTTTAAACACATAAGATATACAATTACAACATTCATTCACATTAAGGTGTCGCAACTGTTTTCTTAAATATTTTTTAAAAGAAAAATGTTTTATCTTTTACTGTTTCTGAAATTCAATGAATTAATGACTTTCAATCTAAAGTAGATGAACCTATGAGATAACTGATGATACATTTTCAAGAAAAACATGAGATAAATTTCTTCTGCTATTTATTCTTTTAGCATCATTTTCTCCCATACTTTATTGAATCACACTTTTGGGATCGATTGAGCTATTGAAAAAATGAACCAATTTAACCGTTAAATGCATAGGATAGAACGCGTTCCAAAAAATGCGCAATTCAAAGAATCAGAATTCATATAAGAAAAATCTAAATAGTAAATTTTTCTTTATTTAATTACGAATGGTCTGTCATTAAGTAAAGTGAAAATTACTCTTTTAAATTTCTGGTGAGAATACGGAATATGTGAAAAAAAAAAAAAAAAAAAAAAAAAAAAAAACAATAAATCGGGAACACTTATGGTATCGAAAATGATACAATATGCATTTAAGGGTTAAGAAGTTTTGGGCTCATAAAGAAAAACGATATGGACAGCTAGTTTTTATAAAACGTTAAACCTTCAGAATTTATAAACACATTTTTCACATCTGAGTGTCTTTCATATACTAAGTATTCAGTATTTAACATATATCGTGCAATTTACATCGTATGCTGAAAAAGAAATATTTTATTTTTTCATTTAATCAACAATATCCAAAAATTTAAATTTATGTGTGAATAACTGTGATTAATGTAATTGACAGTAACAAGACACTTCATATACAGTCCGTTAGGAAATTATAAGACCACTTTGATTTTGAAAATTATGAAGTAAATAAACATTCAATTATAGTTTAAACACATAAGATATACAATTACAACATTCATTCATTCAAGTATTCATTAAATTTAATTTGCAATAATTTTGACTAGTGTAATAAATAAGTGCGTTAACCCCTTAACGCGCAGTATTGCCGGGTCGGCAACACCTAAAGGTCCCCCTGTTTAGAGACACAGAACTCCGTGAATATTTTAAAAACTACTCTAATGGCTACTTTAAATCTTTCTTATGAGTTCTAGATGGCAGCACCATAGAGATCAAACTCTACTGTTTTTAAATAAAAGGTAAAATGTCTTACTGTAATACGCGCTTCACAGCAATGCTCTTCTCACTGCGCTTATCAATGCTTTACTTACGGGAGGTGACCACTTCGGCAACAGCTGTATAATTAAAATGGTTAGTGCAATCTTTACAAAACAATACCTGTGTACTACTCTAGGCCTAAATAGATAGTCTAATTTTTTTCTTTAAATTCCAACTTTAAAGAATAGTGCGCCTGAAAGGGTTAACAAAAATGTAAGCAATGATTGAAAAATAAATACACTGTTAACAAATTATAAGACCAATTGTCTAAAATTAAAAAATAATATGCAAATTAATCCGGTATGGGTCCTCCATTATTCTTTATAGCCTCAAACATTCTGTTTTTCATAGAAGTGACTAGGTATTTATGTATAGATTCAGAAATATAGTGTTATTCTTTTGTAAGAGATACTTCTATTTCATTGGCAGATAAAAACGGTTTAATATTAGCATAAATATTGTGAGTTAATACGCCCAAAGGGATTTTGCTTAGGGTTCAATTCTGGACTTCGACTTGGACATGATAAAACTTGATTTTATTTTCTTTATTTAAATCATTACTGGGGACTTAGACACATGGTAAGAAGTATTGTCCTGCTGAGACATCCAGTTAGCACCACCTAAAAAAGTCCAAATGGTACCAAATGATCATATAACACAGCCTCACATTGCGCACAGTTCATACGTCACGGAATTCGGGTTAAATCTCATAATCCATCATGACTAAATGTTCCTAAACATTATTGATCCTTCTCCCATTGTCTACTGAAACATTGTTTAGATTTATTCCACAAATCATGCCAATAGTGTATATAACCAATCAGACCGTCAAGATTATTTTTTGCATATCCCACCGTTGGTCGCAATTGACCCAGTAGGTACAGCATAATTATTTCTGTTCCCCTCTTTGACAATAGAGTGCGCAGTGCTTCGTTCTTCCAGATGTACGCGTCTTTTTCAGCCGTGCTTGTAACACATCTAGCCAGTTTAGATTCCATTTGCTCGGAATAGAGATTTAACCCTATTGGCCTCGCAAGCCAACTGCGACAGAACTCATCCGTTTTTTAAAGTTTTTTATTTTGTATTATTTATCGTCACAACTGTTTAGTTTGCTCGTTTCATTGAAAATTATATAAGTTGTGGCTATTTTGTAGCAATATCTAGTTTTGAATTCATTTTCCTGTTCAATGATGGAAATGTTCTGGTTACATGTCCCGCGAAAAGATAAACTTAATTCTTACATTCTCTCTCAATGATAGCGCACCCAGAAATGGTTAATTGTTGATTCAACTGACTAATGATTGATTATATAAATTACTGAATGGTTACACCTGAACGCTGACACAGAAATGGATGCTGCCAGAAATAATATTCTCATTGTGCAATTTCAAAACGTTTGAGTCACCGGTGACTAAACGAAAAGTTCAGTGTCAGTCAATAGTGACTGAGTGGGACTCAACGTGTAAAAAAAAAAATCAACCTATGATAGCCGCTACCTTTGTGTCAGTGCTGAAGCCTAATATTCAGGCGGCGGCCAGTGAACTCAAAACAGCAGATTACTTAACCGGTTCTCTTATTATCCCGATATACCTCGTGTTTGTATATAGTATAAATAATTATTATCTACAAAATATTCAGGCACACAGGGCTGCTGCAGGTGACTACTTTTTATTCTGTTTCAACCGTTATTTTAAAAATGTATGATTTTGTTATTGCAATTAAATAAAAAATGTATGGGAAGCGAAGATTTAAATACTCCCGCATCAACACTAGAACCGCCGGAAATTTTACCCAAGTGTACACCAGAATTTTTATTTGTAATTTTTTAGCTTATTTTTTTAACTTATTTTAATGCGGTACACATTTCGAAGCTAAAACAATCGTTTTTCGTCCCAGAAAATTATCAATAACTGAAGACTCGAAATAAATACTGGGGTCTAAAAAGTTATTTTTTTTAAATGTGTGTTTAAGTATGATTGTTTGACCTGCGTATTATATGGAAATAACGGTACTTGAATTATAACCTTATATTCTTAAATTATATCCTTAATTAAGAGGCATCTTAAACGGAAAGTTCAGAATCAGTCACCGGCGATTAACGTGACACTCAACAAGCTGAGTCATAATTTTGAAGATGAAATATATAAAAGCAAAGTATAAACAAATGCTGCCATGTTCGCAATGAATTCTTGATTTTTTTACAGAATTCTTCTGATCTGAGAAAGGTTTGAACTCGTAGATCAAATTATGAATAAAAAATGACAAGATGCAAGGTTTAACTTACGTTTATTTGAGACCAAACTGGTCGTTAAGTGTAGCTAGTTTCGTAAAATAGGAACAAAAAAACTTTATTATTGAAATTACAACTAAATATATTGTTTCAATTCATTAAGAGGCTTATTATAAAATTCTAAATGCCCTTTCTAGTTGTCAATAATTTGACTAGTTTGAACAAAATCAATCATTTTGTTAAATCTAGTTATTAAATATTTGTCATTTAAAAAATGTAAAAACGCGTGCAATAAAGTTGTGGAAGAATCAAATTACATTTCAATTACACAGAAAAAAAATCAAAATGAAGAAATATATTCCAATTGCTTCTTTGATTAAATCTACAATGAATTTTATTTAGACGACATTTAAGGCAACTACTTTCAAATAAAAATAAATTTACTCTACTTGAATCATAAAAAGCAATTGCTTAATGTAACTCGATTTCATTTCATTAAAAAAATAGATTGTACGTAATTTTTCAATCGCAAAACATCTAAATTAAATGGAAGAAATTTTATTTTGTACACAAAAGATTTGCTTATGCTCCGATCTCCCTCCAAAGCAAAGAAAGAAAAACACAAATTAAAAAAAATCGCTTCATTAATAAATGATTGCATTTAATAACAATTGCTTTTGAATTGTTTGACACATGCCTGGAGTTTCAAAATTTCAGTGCGAAAATAAAACGCGATAAAAAGAGATCTATGGCTCAGAGAGACATGCAGTTTGCAGTTAAAGTTTCAGTGTAGTATGAGATTTCATATGACATCAACAAAAAATATTTCAAAATTTTGAAAATAGGGGGCGCTACACCAATAATTTTATTGAATAATTCCATAGAGCTCACACAGCGCAATCTTTGGATGCAAAAAGTGTAAATGCAATATTTTAAAATTTTTTGTATCCGAATCTTGTGTTGAGTGAGCAATAGTGAATTATTCGATGGCATTATTTGTAGTAGCGTCCTCTCTAATTGAGATTTCAAACTAACTTTTTTCTTAGTGTCATAAAAAATCTCATACCAAGCTGAATATTTATCTACAAACCGCATGTCTCTCTGCCCAATAGAACTTTTTCTATCGCGTATTACTTTTTCATCGAACATGTGAAGCACCCGGTATAAAATATTTATTTCTGTATCAACAGTAAATTAAACAAAAATCCACTGTAAAACGACACATAAAACGATTTTATAAATTGTATAGAAAAAGCACAAAAATTTATTATGATTTTGTTTTTTCTACTAAAATTATTTGCTTTCATGTGCAATTCGATAATTCTAAAGATAAATTATTCAGTTTTATACGAGTGTTTTCTCTCTCTCTATATATATTATATATACTATATTATATATACAGGTTATCGTTAAGATGTGCATTACACCATATCGATGTCTAAAAACAAATTAATTTTTTGTGTGTTAAAAATATTACCCCAATACTGAAAATTCAGTTATATGACTATTTTCTATAATCTCATCGTGACTATCTTCTATAATTTGTATGTTATGTTTCATTGAACTTTACATCAGAGATTAAGGGTTTCCACCGTTGTTATCGTGATACATTAAACTATCACTCATTTGAAAATCACCTGGCATAAAACTGTTGTGCATAAATTGTTGTCACCACCACTGTTGACATTTAAAAATAATTTTTTTAGATGTTAGAAGAAAACAGATTTAACCCCTTGGTAACGAGAGATTCATATACATGCTGCTAAAATGCTTAGAATCCTTTATTAATTTCACCAGTAAATGGTAAATTTTACTTTATATGCAAGCATTTTCACAATTTAAATAAATATTTTAACTATGGAAAAACGAATATAAAAGATTAAAAATTCCATAAAAAACACCCAAACGGTTTAAAGATAATACATAAGAGGACTCTTCACTCACCAGCTTCGTAAGATTGAGCTATGAGCGGATTGTTTTGAATTTCTCATTAAAATTTTATTATTTTTGAACCTTTTTTTATATGATAGCTGACATTGCGTCACCTGAAAATAATAAAGTTCTATCTGTATTTTTTGAAAAAAAAATGACTTATCGATATAGATAGGTACTATTTTATCTATGAAGGCATTTATTATGTTATATCTAATGTACGTATGACGTTAAAATCATAAAATGACATTATTTTAATCCAGAAATGTCTAAACACAAATAGAACATTTCTATATCGGTAAGTCAATTTTTTCAAAAACATAGATAAAACCTTATTATTCTCAAGCGACGATTGGTCTCTAACATGACTTTATTTTTACTTTTTTCGATTTTGAATTTAAGTTTTTTTTTTTTTTTTAATAAAGGTATTTTTACTTTCAAAAACCGATTCCGAAATCTATGATGTACGCATTAACCTCATGATAAACTGGTTGATGACAACCTTCGATACCATACATTATGATAAATGATCATTTCTAAATATGACGTGAAGCTGTCGTCATGCAGTAGGTGTGAAAATGTGTTCCTTTACATTCATGTTCTTGTTATTCTATAAAGGCATAATTGGAAACTAGACGGCACATGTGGGGAGCCGTGTTGGGGTATTCTGCTTATGTATTCTGGTTATGTAGATTTTCCTTGCAATGAAACCAGTGGGCTACTTACTTAAAATTCCGAATTCTTCTTCGGCATCACTTTTCTGAAATGGTTAAAGTCCACTGGTTTTTGGCTTAATATGTCATTATAAAAGGCGAATTTTACTATTTAAAAAAAGTGGTGCCAATCAAGAAATCTGAATAAAAAAACTGCCCACTATCCTCACTGTTTGCGTGGCTCTGTAATCAAAGCCATTTCCGTACTTATCAGCGAGAGTAAATTAGAAACCTATATTTCCTTGATGAATTTTATTTTGTAATTATTTGATGTAGTATTCGTATTTGCTTTATGTTATCATTTTGCATTAGCAACAATTTGTATTAGCACTATTTATGTTATTTTTCAAACATTAATGCAAATGGTTTAATTAAATTTGCGTAATTGAATTGATTATTATTATTATTATTATTATTATTATTATTATTATTATTATTATTATTATTATTATTATTATGTTTATTATTATTATTATTTTATTTATTTTTTATTTTTTTACAAACACATCAACGAATATAACACGTAGCTATCATGCTCCAATCCTTTAGAATTTATCCGACAATTTTTTTTTTCAAATGTTCATATAATTTACGAAGCCTTTTCGCTAGTGACATACATCTTCTAACAGCGCTGGAGGGAGAGATTAAGCGCCATGTCTGATAAATGTAGTTTATTTATTTATTTATTTTTTTTTTTTTTCAATTCAGATTATTTATTTGCCACCACTTTTCTCATGTAGAAATATGTATCTTATTTCATGCCAAAAAAAATATATTGCGAGGATAAAGCACAGTATATTATTTTGAAAAAAAATGGTGCCAACCAAACAATCTAAATAAAATTAAAGTACTTTAACTGCCAGTGAAAAATAATGGGTACGATAATTGAAGAGTTAGACACATCGTCACACTGAGACGACAGACAAACATAGAGTGAAACACGAAGTAAAAAGACCGGTCGAAATGTAGAAGAAAGTTGTTTCAATCCTGTTTTTCTCCCAAATTCAAGTGACATGTCTTATGTGTCGCCTTAGTGTATGACTTGTCTTTATGTTTAAAAAAAAATTCCATTTTTACCGTATGCTCATTAGCTATAAAATTCGTATTTGTATTAGTTGAAACTTAAGTTATTTTTCCGGGAATTTTTTACAATGATTTCTTAAACTTTATAAGAAATTAGAACAGAACGTAAATGAGGTACAATGTACAGTTAAAAAACTAGGTTTTGTTTATGTTAAGTTAGTTGCAGAATAACAAATAATCAATTATAAGATGATTTTTCCAATTATTTATGCAATAATACATTAAATGTAACATAACAGAATAAGGAAATATTCATAATATTAATTCGTTTTTTATTGTAAATTAACATGTTTAATCGGATTACGTACAAATATGAATTACGATAAAGAATCCTAATTCTCTCTAATGCGTCATATATTTTTTCACTGAAATGCAATTCAATTACATAAGTGAAAAATTTATTAACTCATGAAAATCATCCCTTCAAGTATTATTTAATTAAGAATGTTAATTTACGCATCGTGGAAACGAAGTTAATCTTAAAAACACATGCATAATTTATTAACCGTGTCGTCTTTTAACTTGCAATGCAAATTACGAAATGTCCTTATTTAAATTAATAATCTTATAATCAAATGAGCATCTGGCTCGTTTTTTTAAACCACACCTTAAGTTTTCTAGTAATTCTACTAATCTATTTAAGATAGATTCGGTTTACAGAAAAAAGTATTGATGGTAATACTGCTATAATAACTATATAAGGTGAACGCAGAATGATCTCTGCATATAAAGATGATGTTTGTTGGCTTTTATTTTGTGCACATGTTGCAATTTCCCTTTAAATCCTTGTTCAGCCTTCCGATCTTTACGATTTTTAATTATTAACAAGGTGGAACTTGTTGAATTGAGAAGGGAGAGAATGTTTAAGAAGGAACTGTTTTATTGATTTATAATAAACCTACAAAATTAGCTACAGTAAAAAATGCATTGGCTACTCCAACTCTCAAACAAATATTTTTAACGTAAAGTTAACAAAATACTTTCTCCATAAACTCAGATGACTAAATTATTAAAACTAAACTTTAATGTATATGTAATCTGTAAAGTGTAATAAATATCAATTATAATGATCAAATTATCATTTGAGGCCCTTATGATTAGTATTTCGGAATGAAAAACAGCAAAATTTATTTCATCATGATACATAATAGAACTTTTTCCCCCATTGAATTTAATTCCCAGATCATTTTCACCTTCTCAAAATTTACATACACATTTCTCAATTCCCATGCAACATTTTTTAAAAATTTATATTGTATTTCATCATTTTAAGATAAAACTTGCAATCAAAATGTATGCAACATTCTTTCATGTCAATAGTAGCACTCTTAACTTCAGATTTTAATTTCAGTACCGAAGAATAAAAATTGCCAAAATTTGTATTTTTCAGACGCATTTGTGTTAAAATGAATAGTTTTATCTAAGAAAGAGATCATTTTCTGTTAAATATGACATCATATTCTGTTATACTTAAATATTTCGCTTAGTACCTCAAACGTAATATCAGTATGTGTGCAGAAAGGAAAAAATGTGGAAACTTAATGAAAAAAATGCATGTTTCAAAAAGAAATACGCCGTTTACCGATAAAAACATTTTGGTTTAGCATATGGGAAATAGGATTTTGATCCACTAAACTGTATTCAACAAAATTTAAACCATAAAAATTTTTAGAAAATGTTCTTTTAAATTTTTATCAGGAGATGGCAGGCACCCTGGTATGTAAAATTTATACTTTCCTTCTTCTCTTCAATAATTAAAGCTATCTAATTACCTTCATTTGAAGGAAATTTCATTAATTTTTTTGATTAAAATATAAAAAATGATAATTATATATATTTAAAAAAATCTACCGCGGACATATCAGCAAATAAACAAATTTCAATCAAAAAAAAGATAAAATTGGTTTATAAAAAATTCAGGGCAGGTAACTAAAACGCCACCTTGTATTTTAAATATAGAGATTATATAAAATTAGAAAAATGAAATTAAGCAAATAATGTTATTTTAATAAAATGATAGTAGAATCCCTTAAAGAATAACAATAAAATTTTAAAAGTCGAAAAAATAGTGCAAGATGCAATTGTTAAGTTTTACGCCCGACTAACATAAATTTACTATAAATTAATGCAGATTTTTAAAATATCTATCGCATATGACCTTGCACAGTAATGGAGCAGTGGCGTAACAAATAATCAACTGCCACCGATAAATTTTAATAGTACTATTTGCCTTTTGTTTGACAGAATTTCTGAGATTCTTTAACTCAAAGAACATTATAAAATTTAGTGGTGACTATCGCTCAACTACTGCGTCAGTGTTCCATCATTGCCTTACGCATACGATTAAAAAGAATTAGATTTTTTTTTTCAACGCCAGTGCTAAGAAATAATTACGAGGATTTGCGTTTATTTAATGCAAAATGATTTCATTTACTCTACACGCCAGTTTATTTTATTCGTATAGAATTCGCTTCATTTAAAATACATTTTAGAACTGTGTTTTACACCCAATTAAAATGCACACTTTTCACTCACTTCATTTAAAATACAACAACAAAGAACAATAACAACAAGGAAAACAACTTGGAAATTGCACGTGAAGCGTAGCAAATGAAATGCGTTCGTACGATAACAAAGTTTAAAAAAAATCATCCTCATATATTAATCTCATAAAATTGTAAATAGTTAATTACAATTAAAATGCGCACCAAAAAATATTCTCCCTATACCATTATGTAATGGAATATTTTTGTGTGGCCTTGTAAATAACAAATGTTCTTTGCACCACAAATTATGCAAGATGTATATTAAAATATGTACCTTATAGATGCATATCAATTTTATTATGTTCGAATGAGTGCAACACCATTAAAATGCATTTAAAACATTTTTCCCCATTAACCGTAATGTAACGGAATACTTTTGATTGTACTTGTAATTGATCTATGCATCCGATTTTCATAAAATTTGAAATAATTCAACAAAATTATTTAATAATTATGTATTTTAAATTTTAAACGATTCAAATGCATGTGAAAGTGTTTTCCCCATTGACCGTAATGTAATGAAACACCTTTGATTGCCCTGTAATTGATCTATGCATCAACTACTATAGGTCCTACGTATTTACATAATTACGAAAGCACCTAAAAAGGAGTAGAAAAAGAAAAAGAAAAGAAAATAATAAGTAATAACTCCATTAAAGTATCCGTTTATTATCAAGACAACTTTTTTTTAATTACACATGCCAGAACTAACGCTGCTATTGGCAAGAAGAAAACAAATGCTGTAGACGAGATTTACTCCCGAATAATATAAAAAAAGCTGTAAATAGTTCCGCAAAAATTAATAAAATATCCCTCAGAAATGAACTTAATTATATCATACAAAATAATTTTGTAATGCTTGTGCTGAGAAATAATTAGAAGGATTAACCACTTATTTAATGAGTTACTTTAAATACCACAGATGTAATTACTAAAGCAGATTAATAAAAAAGATTCTATATCGTTACACACATTTTGCTATAAAAAATGAAATACTTTGTATAATAATAGCGCATTAATCTCGGGATTTTCGATTCATAATAATATTAATTAAATAAATTCAATTTGAATTACGAATGAGTTTCATTCGAATATGATTTTAGTAACAATATGCTATCCTATACTCCTAACTTGCTTGAAATAATTATCCCTAAAAAATGATTATAATGTAATTTAAATATTTTTGACTCATTTCATGATTTCATGTAAAATTCACAGAGAAAGGGAAAAAAAAGAAACGAAAATAAAAAAAAGGACAGAAAAAGTTATGTGTTATAATACCAAAAGTCAAGATATTTTTATCAGAGAAAATTTTCTGATTTTGAGAAGCAAAAAATAAAGATGCTATTGACAAAAATTAAAAGTGTTTTTGTGAGAATTGCAACCGTATAATATAAAAGTACTATAAATTGCTGCACAACAGTTTAAAAAATAGATCTGTCATAATTAGATCATACAAAAGAATTTTTTAATATCAATGCCGTGAAATAATCACAAGGGTTAGTCATTGACATAATTAGTTATTTTAAATAATGCCTGTATAATGTTAAAAATGATTATTTGAAAGTTTCTGCGTCACCTTAATGTTGTATCTCTTTTACTAAAAACATGCAACAACAATTAAATATCGGAATTATCCTTTCATACTAATATTAATTAAATAAATTCGGTTACATGAATCACGAATGAATTTATTAAAAACTAGCAAGCTATGCCCGCTGCGCTGGTCAATATTTCAAAATCAACCGTGGATGAAACGAACTGGTGAATTTAAATTTGTATTTTAAATAATTTGGACCTCCAGCAGCACCTTGCTCATTGCTGAAAACGATTTAGACACCATTGTGATATTAAATTATCTTAAACGTTGCGCAAAAACCAGCTATTTAGCAGTAACTATTTTAGTTTATTACTAACAGTGCACAATTGGAAGCGAAATGAGACCATTATGGCAACAGGATTTAAAATTTTCCCTTATCTGAAGAAATATTAATCATTACAGTCGTTACCATGGTACAACTTCTGAAAAATTTCTTCACAACTTTTCATTATGTGAAGCCAGGAACCCAAAGCTACTCCCACCTAAAAAGTTTATATATATATTACATTTTGTCCGCGCGATAAAAGGCACAATTATGCAAGAATCATCTTCAAACTCGTCAAGTACATTGAGATAGTTAATATCTCAGTGGGAATTGCAAATGAACAAAATTGGCCCAAGGGGGTGGTAATTGGGAAGGGTTCAAAAATTTGAATACCATTTTAACATGGCTTTCACAAAACCAGCTCTTACAAAACAATAGCAGGAAAAAAAAATAAACATTTTTCGTTACAGCAAGTTGCCAACGAAAAAAAAAAAAAAAAAAAAAAAAAAAAAAAAAAAAAAAAAAAACACATATTAAAATTCTCACTACAACAATTACTTTATTATTGCAAAATTTCCTCCTGAAAAATGAAAACAAAATTACTTGCTCTTTCGTATTTAAACATTTTCTCATTAGTTATTTAAGATAAAATTATGTAAATTTGTATAATTTGGCGAACGATTTGGCGAAATTGGTTGACGTGATAATCAAGTAGTAGCCAATTTACACTTTTCATATTTCACAAAAGATTCCTACACAGACATCATATACGCTATAGGTTTAGCACGATTATCTTGCAACTGCAATGTGGCAAAATCCTCGTTTTAGAATACCAAAAAAAATTTATGTATATTTTATTATTTTCTATCATTTTAAACAGCAATTAACAATAAATAAAAAAGTAACTGTAGAACAAAACAACAAACATCATTTCAAAAAAGAAAAAAATGAAAATAAATAAACAACTTATCATCAGATAAACAACTATAGCTGGGTTACCATATGAGGCAAATAATGCCATTTTGACGCCAGTGAGATACCTCGATGAGTATATGACCAAATCCGTGACAAATTTTCCATTTGGAAAAAAATTTAATCGGTATACTGCACCACATTGGCGCAATTTTTTTCTGGTGCCAATTTTTGAGAACTTGGTTTTTAATTACCAATTTCATAAATATTTAATTATTTTGTATTATTTGAAAAAAAAATATTAAATAAAAAAGTTTAATTAATAGCTATAGAAGAAACTGATTTATATTATTTTAAAAAACAAAATGAAAGTTAATAAATAATTTATTAATAAATAAACAACCATAGTCGGTTTACCATGTGTGGCATAAAATCGCCATTTTGTTGCAATCTTGCGAATGTGGTGCGTATATGACATCTGCGCCAAAACTTTAAAAAGTTACAATTAAGGTATGTGCCTACCTTCGGGGCACTTTTTTTGAAATATGTAAAATTTTAATGAAACACACATGTTTTTAGATAAAATGGGACATAAAACTGTTAATTTAAACAAAATTTCAACAACATTTTCATTAATTTTGGAAATTTAGGTGATTTTTAGCAAAATTTTAGTGAAAATTTGCACTTACGCCAAACCTCCTTTAACAAATTCTAATGAATATTGTGCAATGATTTTCATACAGTACATGAATAACACATTTATCTGTGTTATGAACCAAAAGATTTTCAGTGCCACTAAAAGTTATTGAAATATTCCAACTTTTGTGCGAAAACTCAAAAATTTCTTTAAAACGATCACTTTTTCAAAGGAAAAAAATTAATAAAAAAATTAAATAAATACACAGAGCTTAGCTTCTGGTTCATAACACAGATAGGAATGTTTAAAACATTTTTGCAAAATTTCAAGTGAAAATCTTAAAAACATTTTGAGAAATGACAATTATCGCAAAGGAAAATCACGAAAAACAAAGTTTCTCAGAAAACGGCTTTAAAGATTTTAATGCACAGCAGAAAATTTTTTACCCTCTCTAGACTTTTAAAACTCACTGCATTTGTAGGTCAATTCATCTTTAGCTTTATTCTTAACTAATTTTGCCTTTTTTTTTGCTTTTCAGATTTTTCTGAATTATTTTTGTTGAAGGCAGTGACCGACAAAATTTTGGAGAAAAATTGCATTTACGTTAAACCCCTTGTAACAAATTCTACTAAATATATTAAAAGAATTTTGATACAGTACATAATTAACATGTTTATCTGTGTTATGAACCAAAAGGTTTGGAATACCACTAAAAGTTATTGAAATATTCCAAACTTTGTAAGAAGCTTTTTTTTTTTTTTTTTTTTTTTTTTTTTAAATTAACTTTTCAAGGAAAAAATTAATTAAAAATTCAAATATATACACAGAGTTTAGAATTTAGTTCATAACACAGCTAGGAATGAATAAAACATTTTGGCAAAATTTCAAGTCAATAACATAAAAACATTTTGAAAAATTACATTTATCGCAAAGGAAAATAACGAAAAATAAAATTTCTCAGAAAATAAGATTAAAAATTTTAACGCAGAACAAAAATGTTTGTACTTACTTTAGAAGTTTAAAACTCTCCATATTTATAAGTCAATCCCTCTTTTTCTTCGTTCTTAACTAATCTTGCCTTTTTTCTGGCTTTTTGTTTCTTTCTAAATAGTTTTGTTGAAGGCAAAGACTGTCGCTTCGATTTCTGTATTCTCTCTATATCAAATCCCATGTAGTTTCTCAATGTTTATGGGTTAACTTCCACTCCTAGCAGCTTAAATACAGGTATTAATCCCAAATATCCAGAATTAAACAATAAGACTGCAATGTGGGTCCCTAAAAACAATGTTTTTTGCTCAACAAATGTTTCTTTCGGCAAAACACTCCATAACACATTGTTGAAACACTCATTATTATTTTGTGTCATTCCATGTAAGCATTTTTTCAACAAATTTTTATCACACAGTTCGAGGTAAGAAGGTTTTACAGTCTTTATAACAGAATCTGGGAGACCCGGTGAGTTTTCTGTAAACTTTTTCCCCTCGTGTAATGCTTTTTAGGTGCGTTCGTAATTATGTAAATACGTAGCACCTATTGTTGTCGCTCAGTCCGTCCGTCTGTCCGTCTGTCTGTCCGTCTGTCTGTCCGTCTGTCTGTCCGTCTGTCCGTCTGTCTGTCCGCATATAACAACGCAAAAACTACCCAACCGAATCGTTTGAAATTTAAAATACATAATTATAAGATAATTTTGTCGAGCCATTTCAAATTTTATGAAAATCGGATGGATAGATCAATTACAGGGACAATCAAAAGGCTTCCGTTACATTACGGTCAATGGGGAAAAAATTTTCAAATGCATTTTATTCGTTTGAAATTTAAAAAATATAATTATTGCGTAATTTTGTCGAGTAATTTCAAATGTTATGAAAATCGGATGGATAGATCAATTACAGGGTCAATCAAAAGGATTCCGTTACATTACGGTCAATAGGAAAAAAAAAATTCAAATGCATTTTAATCGTTTGAAAGTTAAAACATATAATTATTACGTAATTTTATCGAGTCATTTTAAATGTTATGAAAATCGGATGCACAGACCATTTACAGGGACAATCAAAGGTATTCCATTACATTACGGTCAATGGGAAAAAAGATTCAAATGCATTTTTATGATGTTACACTCATTCGAACATAATAGAATTGGCATGAATCTATGAAATATATACTAAAATATGCATTCTGTACAATCTGTGATGCAAAGAATTTTTATTATTAAATTACAGGGCCACACAAAAGTATTCCCCTGCATAATGCTATACGGGGAAACATTGTTTGGGGCGTGTTTTAATTATATTCAACTATTTCACATTTTATGAATAAGATATTGGTTTCTGAGGTGTAATAAAAATTACTTTCTGCATATTTACAGAAACGTAAAGATTTCGACTACTATACTGTATTCGGAATACGCTCTACTATATCAGCAAGATCTGAATATTTTTAAAACTTCGTTATCGTACGAACGCACCTTATTTGCTACGTTCACGTGCAATTTCCAACTTGTTTATACTTGCACCAACTGTCTGGTCCTTCTGGACATTGTCCATGCATGGGCTTTTTGTTGCTAGAGCAACAATGAAAAAAAGCAGCTATAACAGCAGACTGCATATTTTCTAGGTTGCCAACATTGCTGCGGATAGCAATCCCATAGTAGTTTTGTAATTTATCAATAAATTTATCCGTCAATTTACCTTTTCCACCAAGTCCCTTAGTATTTTTTTTTTAATTTTCTCAGCCGTGACCCTACTCTTTTTTGTATATGACCTATACATTCCAATTTTGTGACTGTATTGTCTCCATAAATATCTTTTACTTTCGTAAAAGCCTTGGAATCACCATCTCCATAGTATTCGGTATATTGGAGATCCCGTTTCCTCACAGATCTTTCAAAAATCCTATATGCCCCAATTGTTTCCATATTTCCTGAGGATCCTTTATAATTTGAACACAAATGATCACTTTTTGTTGAATTTGTCTCACACATTCTGCAATATTGTGTCATCGCCTCAATATCTACAATTTTACCTGTGTCAACAGAAATAGCTGAGACACAGCCATTTAGTGACACATAGCCTCTTCGTTGCCATGTTCCATCTACTGACACACCACAAGTTTTGCCTTTTTTTAACTTTTTTACTTCTTCGGACGCTGTTTTCATATTTTCTTCAGAAGCAACTTGTACTGCTTGCAACACCTTCAGTTCATGCTGTCTGAATGTGCTTTTTGAAATATATGGCAAATTCAAAGTGAAGAACAACTTTTTGCCAGCTGAATACCCTTTTCCAATTAGCCTCATTCCAAAGGTGAATAAAGTGTTGATGGAGCTTTTTTTTTCTTCTTTCGGGGTTGATGTAAATCCAGTAATAAAACCACAGTCACAAGTTAAACTGAAGTTGGAGCAAAGTCCTTCTTTGGAATCTTCACTCAGTTTCAGTCCTGTTGTAAAACAATTTGGGCAGCAAAGGACAGAGAAAATGCTGATCAAGGTTTCTAAATTTATAATCCTATTACCTTTTAATGATTGGACTTCAGCATCTTTGACATCAAAACTGTCGAAAATCTTCAGTTTCGATGAGCTTGCAGTTTCATTATCGGGTAATGCAGTATTTTCTTTCCGAGTAGTAGTGTGCTGATTTCCGTGAAACGTACGCTTTTTTGCTTTCTTAGACCGAGCTTTCGGCATATTTGAGAAGAATTTATAATAAGAACTCAATAAAATAAACCTCAAAATAATATAAAAAGCAGGAATTAAGAAATAAAAATCACTGAAAATGATAGCACGCTGTAGCAAAAAAGATGTAAACAACGATCTCGAGGTTACACCGTTGCCGTTCTGTAACTCAAAAATAAGCGAAAAATCTGTTGCCAAATACAAATAAACTAGTAAAAAACAAATACAGGAAACTTTACTGCATATTTAAAAAAAGATTTCTAGTTTTAAGTTGTGTAAAAGTGCTAAAATAATAGCTCAAATTCATTGTTTACATTTTTACAGCTCTTTAAACGCTCACTTCCTGTCTCCGAAATTCCACTTCCGGTTTACTATTTGCGCAATAACTTCGCTTCTAATTATCGTAGAAACAAAAATAAAACAGTTTTGGAATCTTGAATGTATAGACAATAAAATAAGCTAATAAAAAAAAATTGGAAAATTTTCAGAAAAATCACGATTTTGAGGCAGGCACATACCTTAAATTATTTTACAGTTTGGATGAGGAAGACATTTATACTAAAATTTAAACATCATACGCTTTTTTTTGCTATAACTGCTATTTATATATTTACAACTAAACATAAAAAAAAATCCTAAAAATGCTCTCACACATTTAAAAGAGAGTGAGAGAATTTAGTAATTGTGAACATCGCTCCGGCTTATGCCTTCTTTGTATAAAATCGCATTGTTTGATGACAAAAGTAAATTCAAACACCCAAATAAACAAATAACATACAATTAACAGATAAAACCATTTTTAAAAGTAATTCTGCTATTTTGTCCTGTAAGACACATAATGGTAGAATTAGATTTTAAAAATATTTTTTTTTTTAAATAGAAAAATGTTATTTACGTTATCTAATAAAATATTTAAAATACATTTTTGTTAGCCTGCGCGAAAGAGAATAGCGAAAGTTTGATTGAAGAAATATTGAAGAGGAAATGGTCAATTAAAAAAAACTTGTAAATTTTATTCAGCGGGAATTTTTCATTTCAAAATGTTGAATTTATCTATAGTAATAACGCATAATTGCATAAATTTACGTTGAGTTGCAAAATTTTTTCTTCAGTACTACTTGGTTATACCGTCGACCAATTTCGCCAAATTATACAAATCGCCAAACTATTAGCCAGATTATATAGATTAGCATAAATTTTCATTTAAATAACGAAAAACAAATTAGCAGAACCTATATAAAAGTAGAAATAAAATGTCGAATTAAAAATCACTTGATGCCATAATTAGTATTTATATTATGCTTAATGTCAAGTGAATGTGACATTTACGTTCATCCATTATTGATATTTAATCTTGGAATTTGGGGGTAGATTTTTAATCAATGGGGTAATCTTTCCTTCTTCAGTTTTTAAATTTTAAAACTGAAATTTTTCCTGTAAGTGAAATTGACGAAATGGCGCAAGAAAAATTAAATTAACAATTAAAACATTTGCAAAAAGGAATAAAAGAGTTACACTCATATCTATATAATTTACGATTGAATATTAAAATATACTCTAAAAATTTTCTTCACTTGAAAAAAAACAACGTTATTGCGACCATTAAGAATCTTAGTCAGGCATTAAGTCAGTAGTGCATTTTCGGCTTAAAAACACATTCTTTGGCGACAAAAGCAAGATGAAAATGTTATAGAAACGAATAGTAACTCACAACTTATAGTGTCTTTTACAATCAGATCTGCTTTTTTCTGCTGTAAGTTATATTACACGGAAATTCGATAAAAAAGAGAAAGAAAATAATAAAAAGGGAAATAACTATCATTCAAAATTCATTTAATCAATTTCTGAAATTCATGTTTTTATTCTAACACCAGGAATAAGTCGCCAAAAGTTGAACCAATTGTTATATTTCGCGTTAATTTATTTTTTAAGCATTACAAATATTTTTTTCATTTTCAAGATAAATATATTTTTATAATATTACTCCTCATTTAAGCGGTCTTTCTTTATTATTATTAATATTATCAGTAGTTATTTTCTGCTATTATTTGAAAGATATTTGTAATATTTCTAATAGATATAGCCATTTTAATTCTTTTAGCAATTATAATTTTCGCCAAAAACAGCTACTGGCAACCCTTTTGTCAAAAATAACCGAAAAATACGAAATTTACTGCGAAAAATCAGAGTTATCCCTGTAAATTTGAATCATAAACCTTCGAGAAAATATTTCCTATCGAATGATACAATCGACAAAAAAATCCATCGGTAGTTTTTGAAAACACTCGTTTGGAAGTTTCAGAACTTCTGCTTTATAATATATATGATATGCTATCCTAGATTAATACCTTGCTTTGCACAAAATGTTATTTCGTAAAGCATAAGTAGGTAGCTTCCAGAATAATAAAAAGAGTTAAAAGCTTTACCTTTCAATTGTGATACATTTATTTGATGAAAATAAAGTAGAATAATGATGCACATAGTATTTGAAACACTTCACAACATAAAAGAACAGACGGGCAGTCTTGACATTATTTATAGAAATACTAAAAATAAAGAAAAAAAAATTGAAAAATATATTAGCTTCAGTTTGATGAAGTTCTTGATGAATAGTAATTACTCCTTTCGAATAATAATGGATAATGATGGATTTTTAATCCATGGCAACATTTTCCGGCCAAGTACTACCTGAGTCACTACTTAACTAATTGTTCTAACGTCTATTTCAGCAAAACAGAAGAATTGTCCAATGTTGCTATCTGGTGGCAAATCCTAATTAAAAAAAAATAAATAAAACAATTTACTAACAGTAGTCCTAAATAAATTTCTATTGTTTCAATCTTTAAAGAAGTGCATCGGTATTCTGGTATACAGGGTGTTTCGCAACTAGACCGATATCTTGCAGGGGACACAGAGGCGACTCGGAATCACATAGCAATGCAGTATCCAAAATGCCGTAGTTGCGTGTTATGGTACAAAGAAATGATGTCAGTGTGCTACTTTTTATAGATTCAGATGTCTTGATCACCACCACTTTTTCAAAATGTTAAAATACTCCTTATTAAATAATATATTCCCTCCGTTCCAAATTAGTTGCTACATTTAAGGCAGAGTTGCCAACCTCCGCCTTTTTTTTAAATCATGAAAACGTATTGAAACCAGAAAATTTATTTAATTAGATAGGTCTAGCATTGACTCGGAGGGTGATTTGAAATCTATTTAATTTCGTTGACTCAATAAATTTCTAGTTAGAAGTATAATTGTTTGATTTTCAAAAAGCCGGAGGTTGGCATGTCTGTTTAAGGTGAAAATTTTGTCCCAAACTAGTTGCTACATTTCAAGTAGGTGGAGTTATAAATAACTTCTGATGCAGTTTAGCACCAGTAAAATTATACTAGAAAGAACATAATGGTGTATACTAGGCGTATGAGTAGATAGTCTATGCCAGTGGAGTACTTAAAAAAGTAAGATATCTTGATTGGTACTAGTTTTTTAAAATTGTAAATTTCACCCAATTTTTGCCTTTATTAATATGTTATTTAATAAGGAAAATTTGGCCATTTTTAAAAAGTGGGTTTTAAATCGAATTTTTCATCATGGATGACAATAGAACAAGAACATTAAAAAAATTACTTTTTAATTCGAAAACAGATTGGTTTTACAGAATTTGTAAGGTGAATTGTCCATATTTCGTCCCTTCTCCTAATTTCGTCCCCATTCATTTCTCCGCTTCTTTGAAAGTGGCGGTATAGTGTTCACGCAAGGCAAAACGGACGGATGATAAAATGATTCATATATTATTAATGTCGGATTTCTTATTTCTTGAAGATCTATATTCTTGCTGCGTCATTTGTAGAACGATATTTACTTCACAGAAAGTATTTATTTATTCATTACATGTATTCTGCATAGGTAAGATGATAACAGTACCGTATAGTGAGTTTTACAATGTTTAGTTTATTTTACAAGAACTGAAGTATCACCATATTGGAAAGCAGCATTGCTCCAATTTCGTCCCCCTTTCAATTCTTATTTTCGTACACTCTTAAAACGAAAGAGCTGATTTGGCTTCTCCTGAAAGAGCTGTAATTTTTTCGATCATAAAAGAGTTGTTTTCCAAACGATTAAATCTTCTTGATCTAAATTGGTTATTTAAATAGCTCAACTTCATTTAAATTAGTTAAAACTCGTTTTATTTCAACTCTTTTTTGAGAAGCTGCCTTTCAACATTGAGATGAGTGGATTTCAGCTCAACTTGAGCTATTTTGTGGCTGACTTTTTAAGAGAGTACCGGGGACGAAATTAGGAATGCTTTTCAGTGCTGTCAAATCCTGATAAATAATGTGCCAGCAATTTTATATATAGGTACGTATAGACCTAACCTTGAGGATTTGCTTCAAATTTTGTAAATAAGTTCATTCTAATAAGGGGAAGTAAACAGGGAAGTGCCACTGATCACAGCAGCAACTTCTGCCCGAGGAGGCTCAGTAATATTGATCACTGGATCTCCGCATAAAAACAGCGTGAAAATTTCCCAGGTGAATAAAAAACGCTCAGCTGAAAAAAAAATTCTGTCAACTGCCACTCTCAATGGGAAACGGAAAAAAAATCCGACCTGTATAAAGTCCAAACATGACCTACCTAACATCATTTACGACGAAAGTGATTCTTCTGTTGTAATTCCACATGATTATAAAATAAGCGATGATGAGGACAATGATGCAAAGTGACCTACATGCTTGAAGCTTTTTTCCCACTTGGTTTCAGTGTCTTCAGTGCTTCACATGGTCACACGAAACATGCTCAGGAGTAAAAAACAATACACAAATTATGTGTTCCTCATGCTTGGATGAATAGTTTCTTTATGGTAATATTGATGCTATTATTTACTATTATGATTAATATTAGATTCCTTTGCACAATATGTCTTAAAGTTTGTACAGTAATTAAGATAAATTTAGTTAATTATTTATTTTGAATTAAATTTTGATTTAGTTATAAGTTAATCCTTGACTTTTTGGATTTTTTTCAAGGGGACAAAATTGGGACTTTTTTTTCATATTGTGATACTTTTCAAAAAACAATTTTTCGTATTGTTAAAGTTTTTTGTACAACATTTACCCATGTTTCCATATGTGCGAATAGCCAGTCTATACAAAGTCTCAATTTGGTAGGTTTTCACTGAAAATTAGAACTTCCAGGGGCCTAAAAGTAACTGTGGGACGATAATATGGCACTTTACCTTATGTCTTGAAAATAGCCCTTTCGGATATGGAAGATTCGGTATGAAACAACAACTTCCCATCGAAATGCATTTAATTTCAAACTGCTTTCTTTTCATGTGTGTACATATAACAAAAAGAGAATAACGTTGTAAAATGTTCCATGTGAAATTATTATAAGTAGATACAAATAATAATAACGCAGCATTTAAAACAACACTCATTATAAAAGTTTTTCGAAAAATAAACATTACAAATATCGTCTAAACATTCCAAAAACATTATATCTTATAAGAATATTTATGATTATTATAATTCGGAAAATAATTTGAAAAAACATGTCTATTTTCTATGTGACAGCGGTCATCAATCATCTTATTTGCATCTTGTCACCATAGAATGTAGGTAAAGGAATCCTTTTATTTTTCTTTGATTTTCAAAAAGATAATTTATCATAATATGTAAAAAGCATATCTCTCATTCATAAAATAGTTTTTAATGTATTCAAATATTTTTGGAGCATGTATAAATGCAGGGTGTTCCAAAATTTGACCGACAAATTCAGAAGGGGTGATAGTAAGTATCAAAATGATGAAAATGGCCATCGAAAGTTATATGGGAGAACAAACCACTTACTTTGACACAAATACAGGATGTTTCAGCTTAAATGAAGTCTGCATGATGGTAATAGTTTTGCGAAAAATACAGTGAGTGGCAAAATTATTAGATACACTACAATTTTCATTTTCTTCTGTCATTACAAGAAAAAAATGCGACTCATGAAAATTTAAGAATTCCGGTTTTCGACAGACTTTCACGTTTTAGGGATCAGAGAACTCGAAAACATGTTTTTTACAAAATATCTGTCTGACAGTAAGTATGTGACAAGATTTTGTGGGCACTCTATCTCCAGAACTAATGCACGAAATTTAACAATTTTTTAGATCGTGTTTGAGCTTGATATGAACGAGATCTGATTAGTTTTTGGAGTATATTGCACAACAGGTGGCGCTGCTATGTTGCATTTTTTACAATTTTCACGATAGCCATATCTCAAGAACCTAGAGCATGAATTTTCATAAAACTTTATATTAAGTTAGTACCTGATATAACATAGTGCTGATATCGCTCGGATGCAAATCTCTCAACAGGTAGCACAGCCATGGGGCATTATTCGTGAATATTGCAAAAGCTCTGTCTCAAGAACTAATGCACGAAATTTTCTAAAACTTGTTTTCTTATTCAGCTAGTTCCTGATATAGATTTCTGTTGTTTAATTTTTGGTGTAAATCACCCTACAGATATTCCTGCTATGCTGCATTTTTTATGATCTCGTAATAAATGTATCTCAATAACTAATGTATGGATTTTCATGAAACAGCAGATTCGGTTAGTAGCTGGTAAAAAATTAATCTTGGTTGTTTTTATGTACATCACTCAATATGTGGCACTGTTAAGGAGAATTTTCAAAAAGATTTTGTTATAGCTTTATCGCAAAAACTAATACACGGATTTTCATCAAACTTCACATTCAACTATGAGTTGACATAAGTTGTTTCTGATTACACTTTCGTTTAAACCACCTAACCGGTGGCACCACTTCAGACTTCAGACTTCACCCACCTTGGGGACCCGCTTTTGGCATATGGTCGGGACAAGCCCCGAGCCCAAGGCAGGGGGGGTCCTCTATTCCAGCGGACCACAGCACTATGCCCGTTGCCGGGAGCATCAACAAGGAGGAAGACCCCTGTTTTTTTTAAATCACTTGGCGTTTACAATTGCAATCACAATGGCAACCCTATTCATTCTGGGCGTGCCGGTTTTTACCTTTAGTATTCCTGGTTGGGGTTATACATGACATTAAATTACAATACATTGAGAAAAATAGTTTTTACAATAATACAACAATACTTGATTACAATTACAGTGACACAAAGAGAAAAATACAATTATATATACATTAAAACAAATACTGCTTACTGTAGAATACTATGATACTATGAGATATTATATATATTTTATGGTGCTAACATTAAGAATTCACTAGTATTTACAATAAAAAAAACATTACTTTGTATTATATACAGTGAAAAATGAGAAGAGTACAGTTCGTTTAAGCAGTCTATATGTGCGTAACTGTGTCAATGTTTGATATGTGACTGTTTATAAGATAGTGCATTTTATGCATTATTACTATTTTCATGTTATATTTAGGCACTCATAGGTACATCCATTTTACGTGAGAAATTTGTATTTTATGAAAGAGTATTTTTCATTTAGAAAATTATAGTTTTGATAAAGTTGTCTTATTTTTGTTTGATCATTTATTATTGACATTATATCTTCATATACAGTGTCGTGCTTTCTTTTGAATTTGAATTCCATAAATTTACAGTTTCCAAAGATGTAGTGGGGCGGATCTCCTCTGACGCCACACTGACAGAGATTGTTCTCTTTTTAGGTGCATTCGTAATTATGTAAATACGTAGCACCTATTGTTGTCGCTCAGTCCGTCCGTCTGTCCGTCTGTCTGTCTGTCCGCATATAACAACGCAAAAATTACCCAACCGAATCGTTTGAAATTTAAAATACATAATTATAACATAATTTTGTCAAGTCATTTCAAATTTTATGAAAATTGGATGGATAGATCAATTACAGGGACAATCAAAAGGATTCCGTTACATTACGGTTAATGGGGAAAAAAGTTTCAAATGCATTTTAATCGTTTAAAATTTAAAACATTTAATTATTACATAATTTTATCGAGTCATTTCAAATGTTATGAAAGTCGGATGCATAGATCATTTACAGGGACAATCAAAGGTATTCCATTACATTACGGTCAATGGGAAAAAAGTTCAAATGCATTTTTATGATGTTACACACATTCGAACATAATAGAATTGGCAGGAATCTATGAAGTATATGCTAAATAATGCATTCTGTACAATCTATGATGCAAAGAATTTTTATTATTAAATTATAGGGCCACACAAAAGTATTCCATTACATAATGCTATACGGGGAAACATTGTTTGGGGCGTGTTTTAATTATATTCAACTATTTTACATTTTATGAATAAGATATACGTTTCTGAGGTGTAATAAAAATTACTTTCTGTATATTTACAGGAACACAAAAAAGATTTCGACTACTATACTATATCCGAAGTACGCTCTACTATATCAGCAAGATTTGAATATTTTTAAAACTTCGTTGTCGTACGAACGCACCTCATTTGCTACATTCACGTGCAATTTCCAACTTGTTTCCCTATGCCGTGTACGAAGGTGGGGACGCTACCGCGTCCTTACAGAAAGTGCATTGAAACTTTGTCTTTGCATGTTAGAGAGGCTTGAACCTTTGGTACAATGGAGTGGGTAAATCTGCCGCTCCCTGAGTTATCCCAGTTGTACTGCTAATTATCCAGCATATTGTGTTTCAGGCATTTATTAAGGTATGACCGAGGAAGTTTTATCCCTCGGTCTATTGGGAGATCGCAGTACTGAGCAGCGTCATTGGCCAGTTTGTCCGCCAACTCATTGCCTTCTATGCCTATGTGTCCCTTTATCCATGTAATGTAAAATATTTTATGTTTATTCTGAGTTAGTGTTTTTTGTATGTTATTGATGTTGTTTGGGAATAATTTTGTTAAAGCTTTTACTGTTGACTAGCTGTCTAATAGGATTTGGAATTTAGTGTATTCTGTTGTTAGTGCCCAGTTTATCGGTGTAATGACTGCATGTAGTTCTGCTTGAAAAATTGTATTATCTTTTTGGATTTTTACAGATTTTTCATAAATTTTATTTTTTGAGTTGAATGCTACTCCTGCATATGCTGTGTTTTCCTCCCCCTTCGAACCGTCTGTGTATATTTTTATGATGTTATTTTGAGGTAGAATTTCATCTGTCGCTATTAGGTTATTAATGTGGATTTCTAGATTAATTTGATATTTAAGGATTTTGTCTTCTATGTCGGTGTGTGTTATTGTTTTACCATTGTGTATGAGAACGTTTGTTTTGTTTAATATGTCGTTTTTTAAATTTTTGTAGCTCAGCGTTAGAAGAATTGGGGGGATGCCTAATAGTGTTCCGGTGGCACCACTATGCTGCTTTTTTCAGGGAGTATTAACGTGCATAAGAGATAAGAAAATTTTGGGATTGCCACGTCTGACTAGTTTTTTTATTTGGCTATCTTCGTTTAAAGTTTATGTGCTGAAAACACTGACAGGTGACATGTAACACGTGTCGCGAACTGGTATAAGACTCTTAATGCATAACATGCGTCAGGGATGTTATGGGAACACTTTGTGATTTAAATATTTTCAATTGTTTATGATGAATTCTACTTTCTGCGAAATGTCTCAAAAGAAAATATGACAAACCAAAGAAACTTGATAGTCCTCTTTTATGGTCTGGCATCATATTAAGTTATTAAAAAGAAAGCATAAAATATATAGAGACAGACAAGAGGCAGCAAAGATAAAATTCATCTAGTTCACGGATGAAGATCTAGGATTAGTTATATCTCTATTCGCATATTGAAACGCAATCGGTCTGTCAAGTCATAACTTGGTGGAAAACACTTAAAAACTCGATTTTAGCGGTTTATTTTTATGTTTTCATCTTCAGAATCCCCCATGTTTTCATACTTTTTTAGAAAAGGAAAGCACAATAGTATATGTATGTATCAACCGCTAAAATAAGGTTTTTAGGTGATTTTCACCAAGATATACCACCTTGGCAGTCAGATTGCTTTTTAATATGTCAACCGCGAATTAACTAATCCTATTAATTCAACCATGAATTCGATGAGTTGATTGTTTGTTCTGTCGCCTTCCTGTTTGATATACATAGCAGGTAATTAAAATCACACATCGCAAAGGGAGGTTCGATGAAATATTAAGAAATCTTTTCTTAACATTCGTGTTGATTTTTGTTTCAATAAATTTCTGATTTATGTGCTTAAGTTTGTTTTTATTTATATGCCCATAAGTATTTGGTCCAGGCATACCGAAAGTAGTTTAACAATTCACCAAAATACAACAACAAAACAAAGCTTCTTTTTCTTAGCAATGCAACGCTTATGGATGTAGCTAATAATTTGGTCATCCAGTGCAAAAATATTGTTCTAAAAATATGATGATGTGTACTTTGTTCTCTATGAAATGAGATAACAACACGAAGAGTCTAGGAAAAACTGGGTGCTAACGTAATCGATAAACTGATAATCACAGACCAAGAGTGAAGATACAAGTGGGTATTGCTGGCTCGAATAATGCAAACATCTATCACTTTTGTTTGTTTTGTTATATATGTAACAACGATGTGCATGTCGATTAAAAGTTTCATTATTATAAATTTAAGTTTTCTGAAGGTTTTTACCATAAAAAAATGTCAGGTTATGATAGAGCACCCTGTTTTTTTTGTCAACCTTTTCGGGTCCTTTTTTTTTTTTCGTTTTGAGAACAAAGTTACTTTATTACTTACCCATCATACGTAGTATAGGGTAAGTCTTGCAATCGTTTTGAAAATCGAAAATTTTTTTGACGGATTTATACGTTTTAGATAGTGGAGATTCCGAAAATTATATTTTTAGAATTTTTTTTTTTTTTTGCCGTCCGTTTGTCTGTCTGTCTGTCTGTCAGTTTGTCTGTCTGTAAACGCTCTATCTTCCGAACAAACTGAGATAGAGACTTGAAATTTTGTATGTAGTTAGTATGTAAGAATGGGACGAAGCCTATCTAATATCAGCAACCTCGATTATCCGGAACTATTTTTTTCGGACTCTCGAAAAATTCGTTTTGATGAAAGGTATATAAAAATTTTCGAATTTTTTTGTTCTAAGGAATGGACGTAAAAGGCAATAAAATAACACACATTTTGCATACAGAACGAAGTCAATCGAATTAGTAGTTACCGAGATATTTGTAATCCTGTTTTCCACATTCTTCGATTTTTCATAACCCTGTATTTCATTCAAATTTCAATTCAGAGGTATATTTTTATTGAAAATAAGACGCTTAATCCAACGTAGTGAACTGTTAGTTTATATTATTATTATTTTTGGAGTTATAAGGATGTTTCATTTACGCAGTTCGGTATTATTTGAGTAGTTTGGCGTTTTATATAATTTGTCGAAATTGGTACATCAGCAATTCATTAATAGAGCATTACTATGTATATTAACAATATTTAAATTTTGTTTTGGAATTGCAGTGCATTGTATAAATAGTTTTCACATGTTTTATTTTCATATGTCTATCCATGATGGGTAAGTATTACGGTGGCCTCCAACGACTAGTTTTAATAATGTTAATCGTAGCTCTACAAATATATTTACTAAGGTTTAAAAGTAACTCATTGTTCGAAATTTAACGAATGTACATATTTTAAGTACTTTTCAATTAATATTTATATGATAATAGGCTAAGAATGAATTTTTGAACACGTCTGGAAAATAACCAGAGCTTTCTAATAATTTTTGCGTTTTTCCACACATGATACGTTCTGAAAGTAACTTATATTTTTAATTTAAAGAGTGAAAGGATATAGCCGGGTTTCTTAATAATATATGCCCTTGAGTCAACCACATCGGGCCTTACATGAATCGATAGCCCATAAAAATAAATTAATTTCGTATTTCAAGACCATGGGGGGGGGGGGCGGTAATGACCCTAAATGCCGGTTTTGGAAAAAAGCGCATTGTGACAAAACTACTAGGCGGATTTTAACGAAAAAAATAAAGGTTTTATAAAACCACCATACGAATGTTAGACAATTTTTTCAGATTTTGTTTTACCAATAGAACAAGTTTTCTAACATTTTTCTTTGTTTTGAATGAACATTTTAATTAAAAATCTATTGAAATTTCTGAGTGACCACCTTAAATTTTTGCATCAAATACTATGAGATATTATGTATGTTTACTATCAATTTCAATTTTCTACGTAGGTTTCATTATATTAAAAAAGTCAAAATCATATTCCTGCGGAGATGGGGGGGGGCGGGTCTTGCACAAATCCCAAATATTAGGACTACCGTAAAGTTCTGTCGTTTAATGTTATTTAACGCCTTCTTTTTAAACTACGGTTTGAATTAATATGTGAAAAATGTGCAAGACACCACCCCAATTCCACCGGAATATGATTTTGACTTTTTTAAATATGATGCACCCTACGTAGAAAGTTAAAATTGATAGTGAATATACATCATATCTTACAGCGTTTCACGTAAAAAAAATTAAGGTGATCACTCAGAAATTTCAATAGATTTTAATTAAAGTGTCCATTTAAAAACACGAAAATGTTAGAAAACTGGGAGTTCTGTATGACGCAAATCAAGAAAAACTCAGTATGGCAGTGCTAGCTATGTAAATGTGTCAGTATTTGAGTCACTATCCATATAACTATCAAGCTTTTACAAATCGTCCGTAATACGTGACTCATTTAATCCTAGTTAACTTCTTTTTGAACAAGACAATTTATATTGTTAAACCTTATTTATTTTACTTCAGGATCAATGGAATTCCCTAAGGCTGTTGGTGGATTTATTGGCTGTGTAGACCAATACCAGTGGTTAAGATTTTCTGCTATTAAAGCTGGCAGATGGAAAATGCTAGGTTCGAACCTAATCGTGCCATTCGACATTATCGTTTGGCGTTTTTCATTGTTTTCTTTGAGCAGTGCGTAAATGCGTCCTAGGATCCCTCAGACTGATCCTCACAGAGGGCATACTTTATAACGGCGGGCCTATATAACTTGCGTATATAATCAACCGTATGTTATGTTATATGTATCCTATGTTATATTATATGTATGTTGTATTATATTATATATCCTATGTTATGTTATATGTATTATATGTATCCTTACGGATACATTAAGAAATTCAATTTTCAATTGTTAAAATATTAGAAACTTAACCCATTTGTGCCTAGCGTCCCTTTTAGGGACACTTCAAAAGGTGCATTCAGCACTGTTTTTGACACCGGTAAAAAAGAAAAGCAGTAATTATTTTATTTAAATTATGCATTTTCGTGATTAATCAACTAAACTTAAATCTTCTAAAAATAGTGGTGCCAACCAAATAAAATTTACGCAAAAAGTGCTGGGCACGAATGGGTTAAATTTCAAGCAAAAGAACGTGTAAAGCATTAAAATACTTTACACTTTCTATGATTAATTTATGTAATAACTATAATCTATGACAAATAATTACTGTAGTTAAAAGCTGCATATAATAATAATCATAAATAAAGAAATAAAATATAAAACAATTATATTGCATGATTCAAATTTATTTAAAGAAGGAAATTTAAAATGAATATTTCATTGGACTTAGGCAAAATTGAAACGTGAAACTTGTTTTTTTTTCTATCACAAAAAAATTTCTGGATTGAAAAATATAAGCCCACTCAGTGGTTAGTGATACAAATTTTCATCCTCAAAAAGATGCATGTAAACTCTTTTTTTTTTTTTTTTTTTTTTTTTTTTTTTTTTTTTAATATTCTTATAGTTAATTCACAACGGAATTTTCAAAATAAATTGAATCGACAATAAACAAAAGCTCACTTTCAAGTATATTATGAGACAAAAAATTTACTAAAAATTTACAGTTGTCAATTTCTAGTTTGGACATTAAAGTTAATTGTTTGAAAATTGCAAACAGTACCTCTCAAAGAGAAATAGAAAATTAATATTTAAATAAGAATAAAATTCCAAAGATATACAACATAACATAACAATAAATGTTTCACGATTCTTTTAGAAATATTTCCAATTCTCTTCTGCATTCAGAATCAGAATATCATAAATAAAAAATACATAACTTAGTTTGTTAGAATTACACCTAACAAGATTCCGAAATGGCTTTTAGCAAAGTGTTCATCTTTATTTACGTGAATGGGTTTTTCTATTTCGTGAAAACGACAAATATTAGCCAGTTATTTAGAAAATAACGACAGAAAGAATGCAATATTAAACCTTTCAAGGGCAGTATCTTTGAATCATTTAATTTTAATCAATAAATGCCGCTGCAACACCAGCATATTGGAATGGAAAATTACCTTTTATTTAGTACCAGAACAAAATTTGCAGCTATTTTGAAAAAAAAAATTGCTTGTACATTCTGGTATCATTTATTCCTTTCAGCATATTGCGAGTAAAACTTCCACTTTACTGAAAGGGTTAAAAAGCTATAATGCAATGAATATCTTAAATAATATTCATAATTATACTTTTATTTATTAACCCATTAGTGCCTAGCGTCCCTTTTTAGGGACGCTTCAAAAGGTGCATTCAGCACTGTTTTTGACACCGGTTAAAAAGAAAAGCAATAATTGTTTTGTTTAAATGGTACATTTTCGTGATTAATGAACTAAACATAAATCTTCTAAAAATAGTGGTGCCAACCAAGTAAAATTTGCGCAAAAGATGCTGGGCACGAATGGGTTAAATGGAATAAGTAATTTATAAATAAAATTTAATACATTTAACCCTGCTTGAAGAAATAATTTTGATAATTGATTAGCATTGCTTTTCTGTATCGTAAATCTTTAAATAGCTTTTTTATATTTATCGTTTATATACAACATACAAAATCTATTTTAAATTCCTAAAAAATGAAAAACTGCATAAGTGTTAATTGTATAAAATATAACAAAAACATTCGTAAATAAAAATGAATATATATGTATACATATGTATATTTCCCATTCATTCTTAACCTCCTGACTGCCGCCGGCTGGTTTTTTCACACACTAAGCTGCAGGTTTCACTGCAACATAAGCAATATTTAAATTAGTATAATTCCACAAATAAAACCCAGTTCTGAAAAATTAAGTTAGGATTGATGCTATCAAAGATTATACACCGATACTAATAACGTATTTTGCATCAGGTTGGAAAAAACATCTTTTTTTTATATTTTTAATAAATTACAGAGAAAACAACATTACAATATTACCCTTTGGCTGGGCAGTCAGGGGGTTAATAGTATATATATATATATATATATATATATATATATATATATATATATATATATATATTATTTTTAGTTATCTTTTTAAACTGGTTAGCCTATATTAAATATACATGTTTATATTATTGGAACAATTACGGAATAAATTCCCATGTATATTATTTGTGTAGCTGTCGATTAAAAATGCATTCTCTGTGTCGTTATTTTTTAAAACACTGATTTTATTTTCCGTTCTCAGGAAACAGAAAAGCACTATTCACTCGAATGAAGATGAACGTTTAGCTAAAGGCCATTTCGAATTCTTAATGACTATAATTCTAATGAACGATATTACGTGTTTTTTATTTTATCAATTTAGATTCTGACTGCAGTAGGGAATTGGAAACATTTCTGTTAAAATCATGAACTTTTATTAACTGCTAAGAATGTATTTATTAAAAATATAAAATATATCTCAATGGCGCACAAAACAAGAACTTTAGTATGAACTTGTACAATAAAAATAAAATAAAAATATCAAAGTTTCGCGCCGTCTTCTGCGGCCGTCTTCAGGAAAATATGATATTGAAATGACTAAAAATTTGCTTCCTGATCGAGAGATATTTCTAATAATATTTCTAATATTATAGTAATATAATATTAATATTTCTAATTTCTAATATTATAATAATGTAATATTAATATTTCTAATTTCTAATATTATAATAATATAATATTAATATTTCTAATATTTCTAATTGTTTTGTGTACCATTGAGCAATGTTTTGTATTTTTAATAAATACATTCTTAGTAGTTAAATTTTATAGTGCAATTGTCCAGTATATGTTTATGAACATTTATTGTTATGCAAACTTTTTCTTTATCATTGGATTATTATTATTATTTAAGTGGTAATGTTCTTTAAACAACTGCAATTCATGAAATATCTTAAATAATATGTAATTTTTTTTATTATATAGAAAAAGACATTAATAAATATCAATTAAACCATTTTCTCTGGCTTAAGGATGTATTGTTGATAGTCCACTTCGTCTGTGTACCGTAAAATTTTAAGCACTTTATTTATATTTGCCGTGCTAGAGGTGTGCACCTGCCCATACCTGGCCCGGGTAAGAAACACGCCGACATCCAATTTTTATGGGCCGGGCTGGCAAAAAATTGATTGGACCATAAAGGCCGTCTGCGCCGAAAAAAAAGTAAGCAGGCCTGCCGGCCCGTTATATAGATTTAAGCAGAAACGATAAAATATGAGCTATTTTCAATGAATGTAGCTTTACGAAAATAAGTATAAATGTGCGTTACGAGCCGTTACTAGTTTGACAACATGAATACAAAAATGTAACTTGTACAGTGTAGACATCGGCATTGGACAGATACATTGTTTCTAACCCAGACTTAATACTTTTTTCAGCGTACACGTGCCGGGCCAAAATCAGGTTGGTGTTTCTACATATAGACAATTTGGGCTTGAACTAGACTTGATTGTTTTCAAGATACGTTATTAATAGCGATAAAAAACTTATGTTAACTTAATCATTGAATATATACTTCTTGGTGGTTCTTAAATTCACTTCTCAACAACGAGAAATCTTATATAAACTTGTTGCGATATAAGAGATTCTTGTCAAATGGTTGCATATTTTTCTAACTTTACGTGTTGTCTCTACCGGAAATTCTATTCAAATCGCTAACTTTGACAATATTTTGTTAAATTGCTTGCGTCAAAAAATGGATAACGCCATTCGATTACATAGTTTTCGAATAAAAATATCTACAAATCTTATGCATTTCTGTAAAATAAAAAAAATAATTAAAAAAATAAAAAAAAAAAGAATTCACATATGTATTAAAAAGCAGTTCCTTTGGATTTCGAATTTTTAATAAAGTTTGTAGAAATATTTTTATAAATCTACTTTGGTGTACAGCTTCAAAAGTTACGATGTTTTAACTTTTTTTCTTTTATTCTAAACGTATTAATTTTTTAATGAATCTTTATTTAACTGTTAAAAGTCTCAGAATCTAAGTAATCATTAATGTTGCTAATGCATTTCGTGTAAAATATACTGCAAAATCATCTCATAGATGTATGAAGGTAAAGTTATCTTCAAAGGTTTCTTAATTATATGATGAAAAGCTGAATTGTTTCGAACTAGTAGTAACTGTGTTGGGCCAGAACGATCCGGGTCTGTTTTATCTGATTTATGTACCGGTCGGACCGGACCTGGAAAAGTAAAAATATAAACGGGCCGAGCCGGGCTGTTCTCAGGCCGGACTTCTGAGTTCTACAACGGGCCGATGCCTAAAGAAAAAAAAAAGACTATAATTGCATTAGTTCTATATAAGATAAGAAAATTGTACATAAATAAAGCTAATTTATTATCTTCTTTTTCTCATAATGTATATACAATTGTTATATTTCGTTATATTTTTAAACACATAGAACTAGATTAACTACATACACTTATCTGATTTCAGCAATAAAGAAATAAAATTTCATTTAACTATTTCTGTAGTAAGTGGTTCAAATTGAATTTTTTTTGTCGCTATTTTTTAAGTCACTGGCTTATGTTTGTTGTTTTCACGAAATAGAAAAATACTATTCAATCGAATGAAAATGAACGTTTAGCTAAAAGCGATTTAAGATTCTTAATGGTTTATTACGTGTTTTTTATTTGTTCAAATTTGATTCTGAGTACAGCAGGAAATTGAAAACTTTTCTATTAAAAGCAAGAAACATTTATTGTTACGTTAACTGATTGTATAAATTTGGAATTATACTCTTATAGAAATGGTAATATTCTTTAAACACTTACACTAAGTGGTATATCTTAAACACTGAGTATAAATAAAATGTTGTATATTATATGGAAAATACAATTAATAAATAGAGATTTAACCATTTCTTTCTGCATAAAGAAATATTGTTGATAGTCGATTAACATTTCTTCTTTTTATCTTAATTCTTTAAGGGGACTCAGGAGTTGAAAACTTTTCAAAAATCGACTTTTTTATTATCTAACTTGATTATTCATTTAATTCTTAACTCAATGCAAAAAACCGCATAAAAATATTTGCATTTTTAACGGAGTTATAAGCATTTATGTATCAACACTTTCATAGCCACATCCATATAATTTCAACTTCAAGTCGCGTTTTCTTAAAACTTGACTTTTGATGACTAACACCAAGATTTTAAAAAATATATTCGATGGAATGGCTTAATTTTTTTTTTTTTTTTTTTTTTTTTTTTTTTTTTTTTTGCATGCATGCATATAACATTATTATCTAGATTATGAATTAATATATTTTAGATTGTTTAATATTTTGAGTATTTTTAATGGAAAAAAAAGTTGTATTTTTCAGGGGGGTTTTAAATTTTCAACTATGAGAGATTTTTTAATACTGTTTTTATTAAGTGATAGTTATATCCTTAATTCATAATCTAGATTATGATGTTATATGAACGCAAAAAAATTTAAGCCATTTCATCAAATGGTTTTTTTTAAATCTTGGTGTTAGTCTTCAAAAATCTATTTTATGAGAAAACACGACTATGCGGCTATGTAAGTATTGATACATAAATGCTTATAACTCCGTTAAAAATGCTAATATTTTTATGCGGTTTTTTGCATTGAGTTAAGAATTAATTGAATAATCAAACTAGATCATAAAAAAATCGATTTTCTGAAAAGTTTTCAACCCCTGAGCCCCCTTAAGCAGCAGTTTTAAATTTATCGGCCATTGATTATAGAAACTATACAATATATTTTTAAAGGAGGAAAAGACTACATTAGGATATATTGTATAAAATATAAAACTAGTTAGATGTGCCAATCGCAAAACTTTCTTCTATCTTATACGTACATTTTAATATTCAAAAAAATAGTTACTCATACTAATGCTTTAATAATTTCATTCAATACTATACCAAATTTGATTTTCATCTTAAATTTCTGCTTCAGTCAATTAATCGAAAAAAATGAGTTTACATCTTTGCACGAGCCGATGGACAATAGAGTGATTGGCAGATTTTTTTTCAAATTCAGGGAGGATCTACTTTCCATGCCAAAACATAATCATACACAACAATTTTAGTTCAGTTCCAGGCATAACTTCATACACTTTTAGGTGTTACAATACTGAAAATGTAGAAAATCGCTATTGCAGCGGCCCCTTCCAGCGGATTTTTTTCAAATTCAGGGAGGACAAACTAGCCATAGACAAACACTTACACAAAAAGTTTGGTTCAATTCTATGCATAACTTCATACACTTTTAGGTGATATAATATTCAAAATGGCACAAAAAATGTCATTGCTGCGTCCCATTCCAGCGGACTTTTGTCAAATTCAGGAAGGGTCAACTAACCATAGCCATACACTTACACAAAAAAATTGGTTCAATTATATTTATAACTTCATACACTTTTAGGTGGTGCAATATTGAAAATGGCACAAAAATTGCTATTGCAGCACCCTCTTACGGCGCATTTTTTTTCAAATTCAGGGAAGACCAACTAGCCATAGCGATACAGTTTTACAAAAATTGGTTTAATTCCATACATAACTTCATAAACTTTTGGTCAGTATAATATTGAAAATGACACAAAAATCGCGATTGCAGCGCCTCCTTCCGGAATATTTCAAAATTGAAAGAGGACCTGCTTGCTACAGCCAAAAACATTTAAAAAAATGGTTCAATTATATGCATATCTTCATACACTTTTGGATGGTAGAATTGCGACATACGGACACACAGCCACACAGACACATGGGCACACGGACACACGGATACACGGACAGGCAGACATTTTGTAAAAACATGTTTTTTGGAATCTCTGACCCTTAAAACGTGTAAATCCGTCGAAAACCAGAAATCGAAAAAAAATTTCTATTACATACTTTCTTCTATTGAGGATAGAAGAAAGTAAAAAGCATTCGTAAATAAAGATAAATATTTTTTTTATTCTTTTTTATGATGTATGCGTGTATTTTTATATTTGTTATATTTTTAAACTCATAAGTCTATATTAAATACACACATTTATCTGATTTCAACAGTAACGGAATAAATGTTCATTTAATGTATTTATGTAGTTAGCGGATTAAAATGCATTCTTCAAGTTCTTATTTTCTGATTTATTTGTCGTTCTCACGAAACAGAAAAGTACTATTAGCCATTTCGGATTCTTAATGGCTATACTTCTAATAAGCTAGTTTATGCATTTTTTATTTTTTCAATTTTGATTCTGATTGCAGCAGTAAATTGAAAACATTACTAAAAGTGTGAAACATTTAAAATTATGTTAACTGTTTATATATATTTGAGATTTTATTCTTATTGAAATGGTAATGTTCTTTAAACAATTACAATGCATAGTATATCTTAAATAATATGTGTAATTAAAATTTTGTATATTATATCGATAAAAGAAATTAATAAATATAAGTTAAACCATTTCCTCCTGCTCAAAGAAATACTGTTGATAGAAGATTACTCTTCTCTGCATCGTAATTTTTAGGTAGCTTGTTTAATTGCATAAAAAATGAAAACATGACTCGTACTCGTCCTGAAATTTCATGCCCAGAAAATTCTTTTGTACCAATATTTTCTTACAGAAAATCTGTAATTAAATAAGGCAAATTTTCTCTCTTTTGAGCTATATTTATTTTTCTTTAAAGAAATACTTGTATCTCACCTGGAAAATGACGGTATCCGTACAAACCATGGAAAAGCATTCGTAAATAAAAAATAGTTTTTTCCTTCTTTATTAATAACATTTATAAACATATGCATTATTATCCTTAGTTATATTTTTAAACTGATAAGTTTAGATTTACTATACATGTTCATCTGATTTCAACAATAATGGAATAAATTTTCAGTTAAAGTACTGGGTAGTTAGTGAATTAAAAATATGTGTCGCTTTTTTCTAAATCAAAAACCCGTGTCTGTCGTTTTCTCGAAGCAGAAAAATACTCTTCATTCGAATGAAGATGAAATTTTATCTAAAAGCCATTTCGAACTCTCAATGGCTATAATTCTTATAAATTAGAGTTTTATATTTGTTCAATTTTGATTCTGATTGTAGCAGGGAATTGGAAACATTTCTATTAAAAGAGCGAAAGATTTCCTGCTAGGTTAATTATTTGTGTGTCTTTGTAATTTCATTCTTTTTGAAATGGTAATGTTTTTTATACAATGCATGATATGTCTTAAAAAATATGTGTAATAAAAACTGCTCTTCAAAATATTTCTGTGTGAATTCCAACACTAGTCAAAAATTGGTCTATTAGTAATGACGTCAGAATTTACATACTCTGGCCGTGAATATTTCTACAGCAGCGAAGAAATCTACTCGTTTAGAATTTACATGTTTTCAAGACATAAATAAAAGACAATTTGAAATACGAAGTAAGATCCATAAGTATACATGAAATATATTTTCTAGTTAGAAAACTTGACTAAAATTGATTAAGTTAATACACATTTTATAGAAGTCTAGACAGAAGTTCGTAAGCACGTTTGAATATCAGAGTTTCTATAGTTTGACTTATTCCTATACGCAATTCGGTTGAGTAATTTTTGACTATTAAAAAAAATCGAATTTATATGAATAATTTTTTTTCTAAAATTTACTTGGGAATTACATGTGAAACTTATGTTACTCGGAAATTCTGAATAAAAATATAGGTCAAATTTGCAATCATGTAACATATAACAAGTATTTCATAGAGTTTGTTTAACTTACTTGACGGAAACATTATCTTCTAAGATAAAAAAGATACATTTAAAAAAATAGGAAAATGTGGTTACTGATTCTTAAGAATAAGGTAAATATAAAATACTAAAGGAATAAAAACTGATGCCATAACAATAAATGTTTCACCATTCACATAGAAATGCTTCTTACTTCCATGCTGTAATCAGATAGGTGCAAACTGCTCAAATAAATAAACATGTAATGTAATTTATTAGAATTACGACCACCAGAATTACAAAATGGCTTTTAGGGGAATATTTCTCTTCATTCATGTGAGAATTATTTTTCTTAAGTGTAAGAAAGATTGCAAAAAATAACATTCGTAAAATGTTATTTATTATGTGATGTTTCAATGAAGCTAATTTCTATATTTAAAATGCACTTAATAAATTTGTATTTTAAATAATTTAAAAGATGCTTACATAATTTTTTTGATTTTAAATATTCTGAGAAAAAAAATTAAAAAAAAATGAGTAATTCACTTATTTAATTCATTTACGAACGCTCCTAAAAAAGTATATTTCAAAAATAAGAAAAATGTATTTCCTTATGATTATTTATAAAACTGCATTTCTATGCTTTATATATTTTACTTTTACATATTCAGTTATTCTTTTAGCTTTCAGAAGAATAAGATAAGAATAATATCCTAATGGAATAAAAACTGTTGCCATAACAATAAATGTTTCATCATTCACATAGAAATGTTACTAACATCCATTCTATAATCAGATAGGTGCAAACTACTCAAATAAAAACATGTAATGTAATTTTTTGGAATTACCATCACCAAGATTCCGAAATGGCTTTTTAGTGAAATATTTTTCTTCCTTCATGTGAATTTTATTTTTCTTAAGTGTAAGATTACTAAAAATAACATTCGTAAAAAATTGTTTGTTATATGATATTTCAATGAATATTTTATATTTACTTATTCAGTTACTCCTTTAGTTTACTAAATATAATATTCTTAAAAAAATGCTTATTATATGGTATTTTAATAGAGCACTTTTCAAAAAATCGATTTTTTATGATCTAGTTTTATTAATTAATTAATGCTAAACTTAATGCAAAAAACCGCAAGAAATACTTGCATTTTTAACGGAATTATAAGCATTTATATACCAACACTTTCATAGCCGCACCCATTTAATTTCAACTTTAAGTCGCGTTTTCTCACAACTTGATTTTTGGCGACTAACACCAAGATTTAAAAAAAAAACTATTTGATGGAATGGCTTAATTTTTTTTTGCATGCATATAACATCATTATCTATAGAATGAATTAATATAGTTTAGATAGTTTAATATTTTGAGTATTTTTAATGGAAAAAAAAGTTGTATTTTTTAGGAGTTTTTTTAAATTTTCAAATTTGAGAGTTTTTTTAATAATGTTGTTTTTGAGTGATAGTTATATCCTTAATTCATTCTATAGAGTGAAGTTTCCTGATCATTTTAAAGCAAAAATTAGGTTCTTATGTAAATTCAACGTTAAGATATTTTGGTGTTGGTGATATAACACATATTTTTTTTTTCGAAAATTATGTTTGCTATATTTCTTATTATATTACATTGAAGTACTTCCTTTTACAATTTTATAAGACTACAAACATACCTTTAAAATATCAGAAAGTTTAAATTAAATACATTGAATACTTCTGTTTTTATATGGACTCGAAGCGAAAGCTCCGTTTACATGTTTTTCCGTATCGATCAACCCCTGAGCCCCCTTAAAAAGCATTTTATAAATTTGTATTCGAATTTGTTCAAGAAATATAATTAGAATAAAAAAAGATCAAACTCTTTAGATACTATTTATCACATTTTTAAATAGGTTTTCACATGCTACTACTTTTACAGGATGAAAATATTGGACACGTGAATAATTTCGACATACGGATTTCAAGGGGTTTAAACCTTTTTAGGGGTCAGAAATATAGAAAAATAGGTTTTACAAAATGTATTCAATTGAAATATTGATTCTTTTCTAATTTCCACACTTTATAAATTTCATAATTTCATATTCAGTTACACCTCTAGCTACATGTTATGTAATTTGTAGAAATTACTACCACCAATATTCCAAAATGAATGACAGATGAACAGACAGACGGACTGAAAAACGACCACAGGCGCTATATATTTACATAATTAAAAACGCACCTAAAAAGGATATTTAAAAAAGAAGAAAAATATATTTACTAATGTTTATTTATAAAACTACATTTTCACACATTATATATTTTATATGTACGTATTCAGTTACGCCTCTAGCGTTTCGATGAATAAGATAAAAATAAAATCCTAATAAAATAAAAACTGTTGCCATAAAAATAAATGTTTTCACCATTCACGTAGAAATATTTCTAACTTCTATGTTATAATCAGATTGGTGCTACCAGCTCAAATAAAAAACATGTAATGTAATTTATTGGAATTACGACTATCAAGATTCAGAAATGGCTTTTTAGTGGAATATTCTTTTTCATTCTTGTGAATATTATATTTTTTAAGTAATAGAAAGAGTACTAAAAATATCATTCGTAAAAAATTGTTTATTCTATGATATTTCAATGAATATTTTATATTTATATATTCAGTTACTACTTTAGACTATTAAATAAAATATTATATTCTTAAAAAGCTGCTAATTATATAATATTTGAATAAAGCTAATTTCCATATTTAAAAGGCATTTAATAAATTTCTATATGAATTTGTTCGAGAAATATAATTAGCATAAAAGAAGTGGACAATTCATTTTTTTAATTCCATTTTAAATTAGATTCGCATGGGTACTGTTATTTTACAGTGGAATACCAGACTTTTTTTCATATAAAAAATAATCTAAATAAAACGTGCGAAATTCCACCTGATTTAAAGAGAGATTTTCTATAGAAAAATGCTGGTACCGAAGAATCTCCAGGAACAATACAAACTCTGTAAATATTATTTATCACATTTTTAAGTGGATTTTTACTTTCTACTATTTTTACAGAAAGAAAATACTGGATTCCTCAATATTTTCCATTTCCGGTTTTCAACGTTTTAGGGATCAGAGATACCAAAAAAAGGTGTTTAACAATGTCTCTAATATTGAAATATTGATTATTATTGTCATTTCCACTCTTTACATATTTTATATTTGCATATTCATTTACTTCTTTAGCTTTCAGAAGAATTAGATAATAATAAAATCCTAATGGAATAAAAACTGTTGCCATAACAATAAATATTTCGCCATTCACGTAGAAATGTTTCCTTGTTATAATCAGATAGGTGCAAATTGCTCAAATAAAAAACATGTAATTTATTGGCATTACGACGACTAAGATTCCGAAATTGCTTTTAGCGAAATAGTTTCTTTCTTCATGTGAATATTATTTTTCTTAAGTGTAAGAAAGATTACTAAAACTAACATCCTATAAAAAGAAAGTTATTATAGGATATTTCATTGAAGCTATTTTCTATATTTAAAATCCACTTATAAATTTGTATTTTAACTTATTTAAACGATGCTTATGGGAGAGCGGTTTACCTTGGATATATATGTACCTCGGATGTATGCTAATTCTAGCTTTACTTGTTGAGATCATTAAACAAGAACATTAGTATATTAAATATTCTTCTTTAGAGGTCTTTTAAATTCTTGGCATTTGTTTGGAAGCTCAACTAACTGTACAATAAAAGTGATGTACATTGTACTCCGCCCAAGGTACTCGTTTAGTTTTCTGTTACTCATTTAGCTATTAGAAAAAAAGATAAGAATAAAGTCCTAATTGAATAAAAACTGTTGCCATAACAATAAATGTTTCACCATTCACATAGAAATGCTTCTAACTTACATAATATAATCAGATAGGTGCAAACTGCTCAAATAAATAAACATGTAATGTAATTTATTGGAATTACGACCACCAAGGTTCCAAAATAGCTTTTAGCTGAATAGTTTTCGTCATTCATGTGAATATCGTTTTTCTTAAGTGTAAGAAAGACTACTAAAAATAAGATTCGTAAAATGTTATTTATTATGAGAAATTTCAATGAGGCTAATTTCTATATTTAAAATCTACTTAATAAATTTGTATTTTAATTAATGTAAATGATACTTACATAAATTTTCAGATTTTAAATATTCTGAGAAAATAAAGAGTTAACTCAAAAAATGAGGAATTCACTGATTTAATTCTTTTCACAAACACGCCTAAAAAAGCATACTTAAAAAATGAGGAATTCACTGATTTAATTCTTTTCATAAACACGCCTAAAAAAGCATACTTAAAAAATAATAAAAAAAATATTTACTTAGGATTTTTTATAAAACTGCATTTTCACACTTTGCATATTTTATATTTATATATTCAGTTACTCTTTTAGCTTTCAGAAGATTTAGATAAGTATAAAATCCTAATGGAATAAAAACTGTTGCAATAACAATAAATGTTTCACCTTTCACGTAGAAATGTTTCTAACTTACATGTTATAATCAGATAGGTGCAAACTGCTCAAATGAAAAACATGTAATGTAATTTATTCAAATTAGGACCATCAAGATTCCTAAAGGAATGACAGATGAACAGACAGACAGATTGAAAGACGGACGGACTGAAAAACGACTGTAGGTGTATATATTTACATAATTACGAACGCATCTAAAAAGTATATTTTAAAAAAGAAGAAAAATGTATTCACTTATGCTTATTTATAGAGCTACATTTTCACACTTTATATATTTTCTATTTACATTTTCAATTACTCCTTTCGCTTTTAAAAGTTAATACTAGAACCGCCATTAGGGGTCAAAATGACCCCTGCTAGATTGATAACAGTCGATTCGAACCAGAATTTTTATCCTAATATGTGCTAAATGTAATCAGCGGGGGGGGGGGAGGGAGCCTAATTAAATAAGTTAAATAGTTTAACATTAAAATTCTGGTGAGAGAAACTTTTTATGAAACTTGAGATCAGGCGGTTCTAGTGTTAACATAATAATAAAATCCTAATGTAATAAAAATTTTGTCCTAACAATAAATGTTTCTCCATTCACGTAGAAATGTTACTAACTTCCATATTTTAATCATATGTAGGTGCAAACTGCTCAAATAAAAACTACGTCACGTAATTTATTGAAATTACGACCACCAGGATTCCAAAATGGCTTTTTAGTGGAATATTCTTCTTCATTCATGTGATCATTATTTTTCTTAATTGTAAGAAACATTACTAAAAATAACATTCGTAAAAATTTATTTATTATATGATATTTCAATGAATACTTTATATTTACATATTCAGTTATTCTTTTAGCATTCAGAAGAATAAAATAAGAATAAAATCCTAATGGAATAAAAACTGTTGCCATAACAATAAATACTTGATCATTTAGGAAGAAATGTTTTTAACATCAATGAATCACATAGGTGCAAACTGATCAAATAAGAAACATGTAATGCAATTTGTTGGAAATGCGACCACTAAAGATTCCGAAATGGCTTTTAGCGGAATAGTTTTCTTCATTCATGTGAATATTATTTTTTTTTAAGTGTAAAGAAGATTACTAAAAGTAACATACGTAAAAAGATGTTTATTATATGATATCTGAAAAAGAAATAGTTCCTATGATTAAAATGTGTTTAATAAATTTGTATTCAAATTTGTTGAAGAAATGTAATTAGAAGAAAAGAAGTGGGCAATTAATGTATTTAATTCTATTTTAAATCAGATACGCATGGGTACTGTTATTTTCTAGGGGAATACCAGTCTTTTTTTCATCATCTTTTTTTTCAAAAATCTAATCCAGACGTGATAAATTTCGCCTGATTTAAAAAGAGATTTTCTATAGAAAAATTCTGGTATCAAAGTATTTTCCTGTCTTGAAATTCCAGGGACCGTATGAAAACTGCAATAGATATTTATTACATTTTTTAATGAAGTTTTACTTTCTTTTCAGAATTGCCAACCTCCGGTTTTTTTTAATACATGAAAACGCACTTTGAACCAGAAAATTTATTTAATTAGAAATGTCTAGCATGAACTCAGAAAGTCTTTTGAAATTTTCTTAATTTCGTTGACTCAATAAATTTCTGGTTAGAAATATAATTGTTTGATTTTTAAAAAGCCGGAGACTGGCATGTCTGTCTTTTATTTTTACAGGAAGAAAATATTGGATTCTCGAATATATTAAACTTACGGTTTTCTAGAGGTTCAAACGTGTTAGGGATCAGAAATACCGAAAAACAATTTCTACTAAATGATTTACATGGAAATATTGATTCTAACTCATTTTCACACTTTATATGTTTTATATTTACATATTATTTATATTTATTATTTATATATTACAGGTTATATTTACATATTCAGTTATTCCTTTAGCTTTCAGACGAATTAGATAAAATTAAAGATCTAATGGAATAAAAGCTGTTGCCATAACAATAAATGTTTCAACATTCACATGGAAATGTTTCTAACTTCCATGCTATATTCAAATAGGTATGAACGGCTCAAATGAATAAAAATGCAATATAATTTATTGGAATTATGACCACCAAAAATGGAATAGTTTTCTTCATTCATGTGAATAATTTTTTTCCGGTGTAAGAAAGATTACTAACAAAGACGGTCTGAAAATTCTGAAAAAATTACAGAATGTTCTTCTCATAAGAATAACTACTTTTATAAAAATTTTTTGGAGGAACCCCGATACAAAGTTCGTAAATGTAATAAACATTTCGTTTATTTGGCTGTTTATCACCAGTTGGCGACAAAAAAATTTCATTTTTTTTTCAAATGCTTATAAAGTAAATATGTTTCAAGTAGAACTATTATTAAAAATGTTCAATTAAAAAACTTTAGTTTTGTCGGTTTTAATTTGTTATGACTATAGTTTTGTCATATATATATATATTTATTATGATAATCAACAATGAAATTTTTTGAATTAAAATGAAAATTAAATTAATTAAATGTTTCAATCTCAAAATTAAGTCCAGTTGAGCACTGTGAATTCAATTTTGTTTTTATGGAAACAAAAACTTCTCGAATATTGAAATGTACTACTGCAACTTTCTTCATTTAGCCTTTATTTTGGAATACGCTTAAATATATGAAAATACATTTTTCAATATGAAAATAATTTTATAAATAAAATTATTTTTACAGCATTAAAATTAAACATCTGCTGCAACAGGCTATATATATATGTAATACAATATAATATATATATTAAACTAGCTCTTTGTTTAAGTTTAAATTCATTAAATACCATTTATAAGCATTCTAAAAATCTATTAACAAACAATTTTCAGTTATATGAAAAGCGTTTGCTTTTGGCGAGGAAAAGTGCTGCTCGCAAAATCGCGTGCCGCTTTTGTATTTTCACGCCAAATCTTCGAATGTATTTTATTTTTTTACAAAGTTTTTACTGTAATTCCGCCGCTAAATTTGACTGATCCTTTATTACATACATAAGTAATTTAATTAGCATTTTTTTCAAAAATTCTGAGTATGCCCAGTATGGAGACCTTCCTTGTAAGAATAACAATCCTACAAAATTGTTTTTTATATTTGAATGAAATTAGTTTCCATATTTAAAAAGCATTTAATAAATTTGTATTCGAATTGGTTCAAGAAGTATAATTAAAATAAAAGAAGTGGGAAATTCATTTATATAATTTATTTTAAATCAGATTTGCACGGGTACTGTTATTTTCAAGGTGAATTACTAGTATTTTTTATTAAAAAAATAAAATTAAAAAAATAAAAATAAAAATCTAATTGAACACTAGAACGCCGGGAAATTTTACGTAAGTTTTGTAAAAACTATTTCAGACCGGAAAATGTAATTAGAATTATTTGAGTTATTTTCTTAACTTAATTTAATGGTATACATTTTTAATTTATTTTACAAAAAAATTTCTGGTTCGAGTCGAAAATTGTTCCATTGGCCGGTTTCAAGTTGACACCTTCCCGGGGTTCTAGAGTAAAACGTGCGAAATTTTGCCTGATTTAAACAGAGATTCTCTATGAGAAAATACCAGTATTAAAGTATTTCCCTATCTTAAAATTCCAGCGACCGTACAAACTCTGTAAATACTAATTATCTCACTTTTAAGTGGATTTTCACTTTCTTCTATTTTTTACAGAAAGAAAGCACTAGATTCGTGAATATTTTCGACTTTCTGTTTTCCAGGGATCTAAACGTTTTAGGGATAAGAGATATCGAAAAACATGTTTTACAAATGTCTTATATTGAAATATTGACTCTATTCTCATTACCACACTTTATATACTATACATATACATATTCAGTTACTAAATTAGCTATTCCATTCAGTAACTTCAGCTTTCAGAAGACTAAGTTGAGAATAAACTTCTAATGGATTGAAAACTGCTGCCATAACAATAAATGTTACACTATTCACATAACAATGTTTCTAGATTACATGCTATAATAAGATAAATGCAAACTGCACCTTAAAAAACATGTAATGTAATTTATTAAAATTACAACCATCAAGATTCCGAAATGAATGACACAAGAACAGTCGCAAGGAATGAAAAACGACTATATGTGCTACATTTTTACATAATTACGAACGCACACAAAAAAGTCTATTTAAACAAAAAGAAGGGAAATGTTACTTATGCTTATTTATAAAACTATATTTTCACACTTTACATATTTTATATTTATGTATTGATTTACTCTTTTAGCTACCAGAAGAATAAGATAAGTATAAAATCATAATTGAATAAAAAACTGTTGCCATAACAGTAAATGTTTCACCAGGCATACAGAAATCTTTCTAACTTCCATGCTATAATCAGATACTTGCAAACTGCTCAAATAAAAAAAATGCAATGCAATTTGTTCGAATTACTACCACCAAGATTCCCAAATAGCTTTTAGTGGAATATTTTTCTTTATTCATGTGAAAATTATTTCTCTTAAGCGTAAGGAAGATTATTGAAAATAACATCCTTAAAAAGTTGTTTAGTATATATTTGGATAAAACAAATTTCCTTATCAAATAGAGTGGGCAATTTATTTATTTAATTGCAATTATTTTATTTACATTATTAATTATTTTAATTCAGGATTTTTTAAACATTTTGTAAGTTACATTTATGTTTTTACTTTCTTCTATTTTTGCAAGAAGTGGGTTCATGAAAATTTTCGAATTCAGGTTTTTGACGGGTTTACACGTTTTAGGAGGCCGAGGTTTTTAAAAACGTATTTTTACAAAATGTCTGTCAGTGAGTTTTTGACTCTGTCTGTCTATATGCGAAATAAATTTTGTGGGCGCTCTCTCAAGAACTAATACACGGAATTTAATAAAATTTTATATTCAGGTAGTCCTTAATAGCCCAGTCATTTTAGCACAAATAGGGGGAAAAATTTGAACAAAGCTGGATTTTTGCATAGGTGCTAGTTAGGTTATGCAGTTAAACATACTAAAAGTCCCCATCGATCCGATGTGAGCTTTCGCCACCAGGGAGCGCTAAAGAGCTTGAAAATCAGTTTTTTGTGAATATCTGACGAACAATGGCATTTAGAGAAAAAAGGTGAATTACAAAGTTGTAGATAATTTAATTTTCTATAAAAAGTGTCATTAACATTTCTTTGTCACATTAACCCTTCCCTGTCAAAAGTGTAAAAACGTGACCATATTTGAAAGTAAAATTATAAAAATTCAAAAAAATCTGCTGCTACTTTTAAAAAAAACTGTAAACAGATCTATAATTCTCACCTTTGAATGGGGAAAGTGAATATATAATATAAATTCATGCTTATTTCCACACCACCTTTGAAGTAAAACACTTAGTGCTTTTTGTGGTTTCCCCCGTAGGCATATTCCACTTATAGTGACTGGCTTAATCCAATTTAAGTCGTTTAACTACTTTAGTAGTTCTTTGCACAGCTTCAATTTCTACACTCGATTCAGATTCGTAATTATCTGTATTTATTTCTTTCGTTGCTGTACTGCTTTCAGTATTTTTTGTTTGCCTTTCGATATCATCACTGAATACAGAAGTAGCGCTTCCCTCCTCGCTTGCAGTGGGCAGGATACTGTCAATATTTTCCTCGTCTTCAAATTCAATTTTACTTGCATTATGAAATGGAACTCCGCAGCAATTTATGAAATATCAGAACATTTCAATCCAAATTTTCGGCATCCACATGCTTTTCCACATCCTTTCGAGCAAGTATAAAAAATAGATTCAATAATATCTTTTGGTGCGGGCGGTAAGGTAGCAAGAATTGGAAACAAATTAGGCGCATTTTGCCAGCCCCAGTTCTCAGGAAGTAGTTTATTGTTCAATCAGTATTGTACTTGATGATATACGTAAACTGTACAATCTAGCTGCACTTTCGGCAGGCGGCGACGATAAAAGGCCTTTTTTTTTTTTAACAAAAGCAACTCTTTTCTTAAAACATATATAACGGTACTTTTTCAGAGAAATTTCTGCTTTACTACCGTATAAAGCAAGAAAAATAGTTTTTCCAGCCTCGGAAACTTCAAATTAAGATACTTGATCACTTTTAAAAATGCTGACAGCTTGTATGTTATGATCTCCTTCCTTCTTCAAAAATTTTGCAAACGACATTTTACCTTTCCCAAACATTGCTGATGTCGAGTCGCGACCTGAAAAAGCGTGAAGGAATAATATATGATCTTTCAGAACAGCATCATTGTTAAAACTGTGCGATGAATACAGGGTGGTAACAATTCGTCCTCTTCCAGACTTAATAAAAAATATCTCTATCTCTGGAGGTGCTAAAACTGTCAACATCATCGCCAACAACAGCAGTAAGCGCACCAGACTTTGCTACTTCAATAACTGTGTTAATAATTAGTGTGTCTGCATCATCTTTTACTTGTTTCGCTTCGAAACCATTCTCCATAAGCATAGATATGAGACCTGTCTTATTTTAATGATTAGATTAAAAAAATTCTTTTCCGCGATACTTTAGAGCTTTCTTTTATTTTTTCTGTAAAAAATCTTCGTCTAATGTATCAGAAATAACAAACATTTTCCCTTAAACTCAAACAACGGACTGTCATTTCTCAATTTTTCCTTCAATGGATAATTAATTTGTGCAGATGTTGATCGTTTTTCGGCAATAGATTTATTGTATGATTTAATAGAATTCTTTCGTGAATAATTTTTCTTACTCTTTGAATGAACTGTAAATTCATTATTATTTTTAGCCATTTCTTCAAATATTTTCCACTTATGGTCATGTCTTTCCGAACTTGCTGTCACAAGCGACTTCAGACCCTTCTTTTCAGTTTTTTAAAAATCTTTCGAAACCCAGTCCTCATCTCATGCAAGATAAACTATTTTGTCAATCTCCATTTTTCGGTCAGAATCAGCAATTAAGAAAGAGTCATTTTAAACTATCATAAATAATTTAAAACTTTCTACAACATGCGTTGAAAATAAAATTATAATCTTAAAAAAGAATAAATACTTCGTTCAATAAATTAGGGTCATTTCATACTAGCGAAATGAGCACCAAATAAAAATAAAATATTGAAAAGTACTTGCACGTGGTACATTTCGACAAATGCAAAGAGAGATAGGGTATTGGGCAATGACTATTCGTCAACTGAGAGTAATAAAGTTCTATCTGTGTTTTTGAAAATATTGACTTATCTATATAGAAAGACTATTTGTATCTACGAAGGCATTTTTGCATCAAAATGATGTTATGTATAATTTACATATAATATTACAATTATATTACGACATTATTTTAATCCAGAAATGCCTTCATAGATACAAATACAACATTTCTATATCGACAAGTCGATTTTTTCAAAAATACAGATAGAACCTTATTATTCTCAGGTGACGTATTGCGCAAGCGCGCGAAAAGGCCATACAAACAATGGGGGAGAGATGAGGGGGGGGGGAATCAAAAGTTGTTTAGTATTTGTTCTGCCTCTTCGCCGCGTTATGATTGTGCTTGCACATTCTTTTTCAATAATGTTTATTTTATCTTAATTTTTGGCAGGGAACGGTTGGTGTGACAAAAAAATGTTAATGACACTTTTTGTAGGAAATTAAATTATCTATATTTTTGTAGTTGAGCTTTTTTGTCTAGATGCCATTGTTCGTGAGATATTCACAGAAAACCGATTTTCAAGCTCTTTAGCACCCCCTGGAGGCGAAAGCTCACATCGGATCGATGGGGACTTTTAGTATGTTAAACTACATACCCTAACTAGCACCTATGCAAAAATCCAGCTTTGTTCTAATTTTTTCCGCTATTTGCAAAAAAAGGTGCTAAAATGACTGGACTATAATACAAACCGGGGCTGATTAGTTTTTGGTGTAAATCGCTTAACACGTGGTACTGCAGTGTTGCCTTTTTTTCGATTTCCGCAACAGCTCTATCTCAAGTACCACTACAAAGATTTTAAACAAAACTTAAAATTCTATTAAGCCTTGACAGGAATGAATGTTGTTTACATTTTTGTATATATTGCTCATCGGGTCGCGCTACTATACTGCTTTTTTGACGATTTCAGGAACAGCTTTATCTCAAGAACTAACGCACAGATTTTCCCCAAACATCATATCTGAAAGAATGCTTTTTATAGTTTGCTGTAAATCGCTCACCTGGTAGTGTTGCTATACTGTCTTTTTGACAATTACGGCAACAACTGTATCTTAAGAGCTACGCCACGGATTTTCATCAAACTTCAGATTCGGTTAGTCTTTGACATGAATGAATGCTGTTTGTATTTTTCTTTAAATAGCACAACAGGTGGCGCTTATATGCTATCTTTTTAAAAATTTGTGCGATAGCTCTATCTCAAGAATCAATGCATTGATTTATAATCAACTTTGAATTCAGTTAATTAATGGTGTAAAGTGATTCTGTTTACGTTTTAGTATCTTTCATCCAATTGGTAACGCTACTATACTGATTTTGTCCCAATTATCGTTTTGTCACTATCTCAAAACTTAAAGCACGAATATTGATGAATCTTCAGATTCAGATTTATCATGATAAGCATCGTTTTTGATTATGTTTTGGTGTAAATTGCACAACAAATGGCGCTTTTATTCTGAATTTTCCCAATATTTACAATACTCCTATTTCAAGAATGCACTGGAATACGGACGCTGGGCATAAATTGCCATAATTTTGGCATTGAGATAGCGGATTTGAAATTGTTAACATGGATGAGAAAGAAGAAAATTCTCCGATTACCACATCTGACTAGTTTATATTAATCTATTCTCCAAAGCTACTGCAGATGACTGTTTTTGTATTCTTTTTGGACAACTATTTTTTTTTTAATTTTTAGCATAATTCCTTTGCACATTTTATTAAAGTGCAACTAAATTATTTCTGATTTGATAAAGTACTGCGATATATAATTTAAAAATTGCCAGTATCAGCCTAATATTCTCCTACTTTTTAGAACAGGTACGCATATCTCTGGGGATATGTGGCGGACCTGCTGCGGGTACGTGAAAAAATATCGGTAATCGCAGAAATCACAAAAATGATTGGTAAAGTCAGAAAGGTGTTAACCCTTTCCGGCACACTGTGCTCAGTCTGGGATATCTAATTTTATTTCCAAACTTGCAAACGACACCAATAATACTTAGTAGAATTTTGCTTTTACAATAAAAGCTTAATTTAAGAGTTTCAAAATGTATAAAAAATTCATTTTTTAATTCTGGTGACAGTCGAAAATGGTCTCATTTTACTAACAGATTTTGCACGTGCCGGAAAGGGTTAAATCAATGAAATTATAAAATGGCAATATCTATTTATTATTTGGTTGTCATAAGAAAAATATTAATCAAAAAAAGAACATGTTTGCGTTATCTAGATGAGGTGAGGAGAGAAGAGGGCGTATTTATGGTAAATTGTGGTACTTCGAAATGAAAATGAATGATAAAAAATGCAATTTAAAAGTACATACAGAATTTTAAAATTTGCTCTCCAGCAATTGTTAAGTAAAGACAGTACTGTAATAGATTTTTTTTGTATGTCCCTGTAAATTAATAAAAAATTACATGAATGCTCTATTTTAACCTGATCGTAGTGATATTCAGTGATTTATATCAGTTTCAACAACACTTGAAATAGCTTAATGACATTAAAATACTTTCCAAAGAATTTTTCTTCACATGCCATAATGTGATCGAATTCTTTTGAGTGTCCCTGTAAACGAATCTTTAACCATACATACTACATATAAATGAATGAACGATATAAAAATTATTTGCCCGTACCACGTGTGAGTATGCATATTCAAATCATAATTTATTATTCTCACCAGCAAATGTTTTTTGAAGATTTTGCATTATTTAATCCAACCATATTTCTGATTCAATTAGGCAAAAATTTCTGTTTTTAAAGACCGGTGAAAAAAAAACTAAATATTCTGTAAAAGACATGAAAAAAAGGCATTATTTGAAAGGTTTTTTTTATTATTATTATTGATCAGTTAAGTGGGTTAAACCTGTCATACCATAGCTTAATTGATTTTCCATCAAGAGGGTTGCTTCTATAACAACACTGAATCGTTCGCTGAACATTAATGTGTGATTTTGTTTTGTGAAACCTAATAGTCCAAGAGCCGACCGCAAAAAAACCTACGTCATCGAGCCCAAGAAAAAATCCTTTATTTTATGGAAGAGTAGTAATATAGAAATCTAATGATTCATGTCTGCCGGAAGTGAAACGGTGCATAAGCCAAAAATTAAAACCATTAGTGGTTCACTCGTCGGTTTAGAATTATGTTTGCCAAAATGGAAACATGGGATGAAAACATGAAAAACTGGGTGCAGGAAAACATAATGCTAAGTCTACGAGTCAAGCACTAGTGACATTAATTTTTCGGTTATGCACCACTTCGTTTCCGGTAGACAAGAATCATTAGATTCCTCTATTACTACTCTTCCAGGAAATAAAGTTTTTTTTCTTGTGCTCTATGATATAGTTTTTTAAGCTGTCGGCTATGGGACTAAAAGCACAATACAATCTTTCTCTTGAATTGATGCCACTTCGGTGAAAATGTCTTCCTTACAAAGTTCTTACTCCCTGAGTTACTTTTGAAGGAACAATTACACCATATGTTGCATGCACACAAAAAGAAAAGAAAAATACTGAAACTGATCTGTCCAGTGATATCCAAGATTCATTGGTATGTAAGTAGTTAATATGTAACGATTCAGGGCAAGACTTTTGGTTAACTCTGTATAACTAACATAATAAAAGTGGACATTTCATTTATTGATTTTTTTTTTTAATTATACATTAAGTTATAATTGTAATTTTTTAAATATATCTTGTTTTTATAGGTTTTCAAGGCTTGGATAGTAAAAAAAACTCCTATAAAATGCAATTTTTTAAATTAAGAATATAAGTTTTTTCCTATTTTGTTTAAAACTCCCTTCGTTCGCTTACAATCAAAACTATTGAAATAAAAAGGATGAAGATGTACTTTACTGAAATTATGATCACTAAGAAATCAAAATGGCTTTTAGCCAAACATTCATCTTCATTGATTTGAGTTGCATTTATTTGTCTTGTTAGAGCAATAAATATAAATAGTATAAAAATAATGGTATCAGAACATTTTTTTTATCCAATAACTACACGGATATTTTATACTGAAATTCTCTCACTTAATGTTAAATTACTAATTATTATTACCATTCAAATTAAATAAACATTTAGTCATTAAATGTTTATCTTAAGTACACTAATAATGTAATAAAATATATTTTTAATTCTTTATATTCCCAATTGCAAATCAGAAATTTGTTCCTATTCAATAATTATTTCGTTAAAGTCTGAAGATGTCCAAAACAAATTATATAACAAAAAATTGAATGCTAGATAATTTTTTTAATAAAACCGATTTAAAATATCGGTTGTTACTGTGATTAGGTGCGTTCGTAGTTAGGTAAAAAAGTAGCATCTATAGTCGTCATTCGGTCCGTCTGTCCGCATATAACAGAGCACGAACTACTCAATGGAATCCTTTGAAATCTAAAATATATAAATGTTGCATAATTTTCTCGAGTCATTTCAAATTTTATGAAAATCAGATAGCTGAGACTGGGGCACATGTGAACATGAGGCAAATGTGAATGTTGCCATTTTTCACAAGTTATATGTTATTTTATTTAAAAAATTACCAAAGATGGTAGCAACTGTAGACATATGGAAAAAAAATTAACTTTTTCGACATTTTGTTTGTTCTCAGGAGCCAAAACACTGTTTATTGATCTCAAAAGTAAACTCTTAGTTCCAACTTGCTAAGAAAAAAACTTTTATTTATTTATTCAGTTTATTTAAATATTAATGTTTTAATTATATACTTTGGATACTAATAAATATTTTTGATAAAAATATTTTTCTTCTATAGTTAGAAATGTTAACGATTTGTCGTTTTAGTTACAGTGTAAATGTGGGGCAGTTGTTAATATTTTAATTGGAGCAATATGAACAGAACCCCAACAATCATTCTGTGATTCTGTTCTTTACAGTCGACTTCATAAGAAATAATTTCAGCTCCAATATCTATAATTTTCTTGAAATCGAAGACATCTCCGCTATACAAAGTTGATTTTCAATTAAAACTTTTACAAACACATCAGTCATCAAATACATAAAAAGCAACAAGCTCGTTTATGTTCAATTGCAATTTAAATAAATTTAATGTCTTGTAAAGTGTAATATGCGCTATGCATTATTTTATTTAACGGTTTTCAATATGCATCCTGATGAAAATATATTAAAAACTGTGCCTTTGTAACGCTTACGCCAAACAAGGATTATTATTTAATATCGTTTTAAACTTAATTCATCATATTATATATCTATCAATAATAATAAGGCAAGATGATCTTACCTTTCATTCTTCTTGTTCTTCAGATATTCCATCCGTCGTGACCGCCATGTTTAGTAATCTTCGATTGGCCTTAAGCCTTTTATAATTTATTAATTAATTAAAGTTCGCTGAAATTGTAAATATTTGATTCATAGTTGTTCTTAATGAAACAATGGCCTGATTCTACTTTTAAACTAATAATAATTATTAGATATTATGATATTACATTACTGCTATTAAGCAGCGAACATAAAAAACGTTTACATTATCACACATCGAAAGCACAACAAACACTAAAAAATTAAAAGGTAAAAAAAAAAGAGTTCTTTTGAAATGTTCTTTTTCATTTATTTTGTTTTTTGTCGTCACGTGACTTTACTGCAGTAGAAAAGGTTAAGCGTCCTTGAATGAATCAGTTTATTTCGTTGTTGAGTATCTTTCGAAATAGGGAAAAAATAATTACTTTTCTTCTTTATGATATGCAAAAAATGAAATCTTTATATTGTGAATAAATCTAACTCAATTTAAAGATGATTGTTTTTTTCAGCTGAAATAGTGATTAGTTTATTTTAACACATCCTTAATACAAAGAATAGTACGTTAAACAACTTTGCAATTTTCCGAAAATGCATTTGTTCCAAACTTGCTAGTATTAGTTTACTCCCATTTCTAAAACAGCTACTTTATTTGATGCTTTGAAAATAGCAGGGCTCCTAAATGGTCCGCGAACTAAACACCAATATTTTTTATCAGAAAATTTCTTAGTAGGTTTCTACAACATTTGTGCTAAAACTAACCTCCAAAGACGAGTACTGCACAATTTGCTATAAAAATATAAAACGAAAATCTTTCTAAGAAAATATTGATGTTCAGTTGGCGGACCCACAGAGTACGGACAGAGCCTCAATTCGGCTTGAAAAGAACGCCCACAGTGGATCACTTAAAAACTAAACTATCGCGTTGGCGATTTTTACCCTCGTGATTTCTGTTTAACTGTAACCATATTCTGGCTTGGCACTTCTTGCTGAATGCTGATTTGATTACACGTGCTTATGCTATTTGATCTTAGATTTCCGCGCTTATATTGATTCGTAATTATTACTGTTATTGTTCTTGAATTTTCAAGTTTAAATTATTAGGTCGTTACGTTAAGAAGAGACACATGTATTGTTTGCTAGACGAATACGTCAAAGTTATTTCATGTTAAAATAATTCTTTCATAAATTTCAAAACAAGAAGCAGCAAACCGTCGCTGTATTTTTTTCCTTTTACCCTTATCATTTGTCGCCAAGGAAGCGATGTTTCGCCGAATTAGCAACCTCTCTTATGTTATGATCGTAGTTTCAGAGTCATCCGCTCGTATCGCTACTGTCTATGCGTAATCCCATGTTAAACAAGTTGCCATTACAGTGTATGAATGTTGATTCTATGTTCCGTACTCTGTGGGCGGACCATTTGGGAGCCCTGAAATAGATGCAAAATTTTAAGAAAGTAAAATTTTAAAATCTATAACTATAGTAAAATCTCGATTATAAGTCCCACCCCAAACCCCGCCTCTTTCAAAAGCAAAATATAATAAATTTTGAATGAGCCTATAATCTTATATTTTTTAATCCTTAATTTAGAGTTAAATATAGGGGTAAGAATCTTTCGCATTTCGGCAGATTTCCGATAAATATTACCTAAATGCCCCATTCCTAAAATCTCGTTCAAACAAAAACCCCTAAGCAAAAATTAAATGCTTTAATTATTTTTTCATGTTTACTTCTTTATTATTTTTATTTTCTTGCAACAATATTTTATCAATCATCTAAGTCCCCCATCCCAAATCTTCATATTTTCATTTTATAATCTTCTGCTTAACACTAGAACCACCGGGTATTTTACTCAAATTTTATAAAAAGTGTTTCTCACCAGAATTTGTATTTTAAACTATTTAACGTATCTAATTACAGTAAAGCATCTTTTATACGACGATCACTTATACGACGTTTTAATGTGGTCCCGATTCATTCCTATTCATTTCAATGTAAAAATATATCTTTTATACGACGCCCAAAATCGTTTATACGTCGATTTTTCGATTTTGTATAGGTTTATTTTTGTTTATTTTTCTTGCGTATTTTACGAACGAACGGAAGTTGGCAGTTATGAATGACCCCAAAGAGCGTGTTTAAATGTACTCAACATTATAAAAATGTGGGCTGGTGTTCAATTAGACTGAAAAATCAGCTTACGTGTAACAGATTACACTGGGAGGGGTCATTCTTTTTTCAGGGATGATCAGCTTTCGAGACCCGTTTTAAGTTGCAAATAAACTATCCTTCTAACTCTTATCTGTATTGGCGAAAGGCCACGCGGGGTTTTTTATCTTTAATTTTAAATGGAAAGGAAATGATGCACTGCAAATGAGGAACCTTTCGGTGAAACATAAATAAAGGTACGTATATTTAAATTGCTTACTAATCCCCCCTCCCTGTTTTTAAGATTTTTTGTTTATTTTGGTTTGTTTAATTTAAAAATTCATGCAAATCATCACGTTGACCATTAAAATTAAGTGAAAACAAAATTAATTCTGGTTTTGGAAGTGAAAATCGATTATACGTCGTTATCGTTTATACGACGTTTTTCGGTAGTCCCTTCGGCGTCGTATAAACGATGTTACACTGTAGTCTATTTTTCTGCTGCTTACATTTAACATATATCATGAAAAAAAATCTGGTTCGAATCAACTATTCGCAATCTGGCAGGGGTCATTTTGACCCCTTCTAGTGTTAAGCATACTACCCATAAGCCAGAGAAATATACACATATTTTTTCTTTATGATGTATTTAAATACTAGTACAATAAATGATTATGTTAACAAATGAATAAGATAATAAAATAACATGTCAAAGAATAATTTTCCCTTGTGTTCACATGTGTAACACGTGTGTTCTCGTGTATTAAAAAAATGCCATACGTAAAAAAATGTTCTGTGTTTTTGTTTATGGCAATTAATCCAGTGGCGTGATCGGTAGCTCCATCTACTGCCACACCGAGGGGTCGGGTTCGAATACAGGGTAAGAGATGGATGGTGTGTTGTCCCTTTGTAGTTCAATAAGTATATCATGGATATGAGAAATAAAGTTGTTCTCAATTGTTGTCGTCTTTCCTTATAATGGATCATTCGAGGTGAAAGACATAGCTGCTACAGGCCCCAATATCAAAACCAACCAACCTATATTTCAGGAAATTTTTCAGGAGGAATATCAGTATTTTTTAAAGTAAATAATTTTAATAAAATTTTGCCATATTTAAGGAGAAAATTTCTGCATGAAAATATTGGTATGGAGAATTCTTTTGGTCGTAGAATTCCAGAAAACTCGCTCGAATACTGTGGATACTGGCGTTAACTTCGAGCATAAAAAAAAAAACATCTAGAAGACTATTATCAATCCTAACATTTTCTTACAGCACTGTACAAGAGTCCTGTATGTCGTAAAATATTTAAAAATTATTTAATTGTCTATTAAAGAATACAAGGTGAAACCCGTCGAATTTCGACGAAAGAATGTATTTAAGAAGGAACATTTTCATTGATTTATAATAAACCTACAAAATTAGCTACAGTAAAAAAAAAATAATAATAATGCATCTTACAATAGTCAGTCTAACTCTCAAACAAATATTATTTAAAGCTAAAATTAAGAAAAAAAATGCTATTTCTATAAAACTCAGTAGTCCAAATTATTAAAATTGAACTTTAATCGCATATATAATCAGCAAAAAATAACAAAGATCAATTATTATGATAAAGTTATCAATTAAAAACTCTTATGTTTGGTATAAGTGCGTATGTATATATTGTTACTAATTTTGTAAATAGTTAGTGTTTGTACTGTAAAATAATGTAAATAATCTTATTAAGCTCCATTCCTTTATTAATATTAGTTTTTGTTACATTGTCTCTGTTATCAAGCAAACTTGTCTATTATTTTCAGTGTATGTCTACGGTAGATTGGCGAAATAGTAAAGATATCGCCAAGTTGGTGTCACTTTTGACGACTAATTTTGGTCGCCAAATTTGGCGATATATCGCTAAGTTGGCTACAAACTTGGCGATTGTTGGCGATGGTAACCCTTCCCTCTCTATGGTAACTCCCCTTAGGTATGCTGATACATTGAATGTTGTTCCGTGGATTTTTCGAGAAGGTTGTAGAAATTTCCAGCACATGCTGCGAGCCTATATAAGGAGAGCAATACGAGCTCCTGTTGTTATTATTTACCAGTCAGTCATTGAGTGAGCTGCGATTGCAAGCAAGTTTTCTTGAGTTTCATCTATGTTGTTTTGAATGTTATTAAGTGTTGAGACTTTGTATCATATAAAGAGTCTCTGGGATCTAAAGCTGTACTTGTACGATAGATTTGAACAGCTATTTTTGAATATCTAGTAATATTTGTGAGTTTCGAAGACTCTGTTGTTCTGCAGGTCTGTAAATAAATTATTTTCTACTTTTCTAAGAGCAAGAGTTTGAAGTTGTCTAACCATAAGATCAAAAGAATCCAATATACGCAACAATATATATATATATATATATATATATATATATATATATATATATATATATATATATATATATATATATATATATTAGGGTGGACCTTATTTTTCAAGTTTCAAAATGTAATCTTCCCACACTCTAAATTTGCTCCTTTTTATGAAAAAATAATTCTGGTAAAATATTAGCTCAATTGAACAATATTTAGAGGTAGCTCAATGATGTAGAAGTTTCTAATGTATGAGCAATGATAAACATATGCGTACTCGCATGCTATGTCATAGAAAATAAATTCTATCTTCTAAAATATTTTAAAATGCATTTAGCTTTACATTTTTATTCATAAATGGCAGTACTATGCACAATAATATTTAAAACAATAAACTGCATTTAGCAAATAACAAAAATCAAATATTCTATTAGTTTCTCTCACTCAACAGACTAAGGAATTAGCTTTTGTTTTCAAGCTTGAAGATCTTTTTAAAATAGCATATGCCGATGTACAGACATTTACATCAGTATTACCAGACGATAAGGAATTTTTGATAGCTCAAAGAAAAAAGGGAAGATGCGGATCAATGGTTGGAATAGATAAAACACTCACTCTTAAAGAAAAAAGAAAATATGAAAGAAACAAAATATTCCTTGCGAGACAACAACGAATGAAAAGCAAAAGACTATTAGATGATTCCGTTGAACAAATTTCATCTACAGATGACGAGTTTGAAAACAACTCGACAGAAAAATATTTTGAAAAGTTGGAAAAGACTGAAAACAATGCAGTCCATGTCTAAGAATTACGAAAAAGAAAACGAGGTCGTAAAACTATAGTTACTCCAGATCTTGCAGCAACACTAGATCGCACTAAGGCGTCAGACCGAAAGGCTACATTTGTGTTATCAAAAACTGCAAATGTTTAGGACTAAGCATTAATGAATATGCAATAAACAGAAATTCGATTCGGAAAGACTTGGTGGATTTTTCAGACAAAGACAAAGAATCTTTGAGAGAACTAAGAAATATAAAAAAATAAAAAGCAAGTTCCAAAGTAACACTGTTTTTGTCATTCATTGGGATGGAAAATTAATGCATGATTTAACTGGAAAAAAAAGTGGATTGATTGCCAATATTAGTTTCTGGGAAAGGAATTTCTCAACTACTGACTGTTGCCAAGATTTCATCTGCAACAGGTGAAGCTCAGGCGACAGCAGTCTTTGAATCCACTAAAGACTGGGGACTAGCAGGTAATATACGTGCAATGTGCTTTGACACTACCAACTCAAACACTGGTTATAATTCTGGTGCATGTGTACTTTTAGAACATAAATTAAAAAAAGAGCTCTTATTTGCTTGCTAACATCACATTAAGGAGCTGATAATTAATAGTGTATTTGAAGTATTCATGGGAGTCAAATCTTCACCTGAAGTTGCATTATTTAAACGCTTTCAGGAATAATGGAGCTTAATTGATAAAGACAAGTACGAAACGGGAATTTCATTTGATGATGTTGCAAATCTAGTAGAAGATATTAAGCAAGAGACTATCAACTATGCAAATAAGTACCTAGAAGAGCAAAGAGAAACAAAGCTAAGAGGTGGTTATAAGGAATTTTTAGAACTTGTAATTATATTTCTAGGTGCTGTCCCAGAAAGGGGAATCAGATTTATGTCACCAGGTGCAATGCAACATGTCCGTTGGATGTCCAAAGTAATATATTGTCTCAAGATCTAGATGTTCAAGGCTCAGTTTAAATTGACTGTAAAAGAGGAAGAAGGTATACGTGATATGTGTGTTTTTACCGTCTGTGTATAGTTGAAAGCTTGGATCACTGCACCTCAAGCTTCATGTGCCCCATATAATGACCTGTTGTTGCTCAAATCCCTACTTGACTAATCATCAATACATTCAACTGTTTCCAAGTTATACTATAATGCGAGCAAAAATTGTGTGTGTGTGTGTGTGTGTGTGTGGGTAAATTTTATCTCAAAAACGGCTCTAACGATTTTCGCAAAAATTTGGATTTCACCATTTTCGGGCACGAGAAGACCATTGGGCTAGGTCATATGTTCGAGAAAATTCGATTATTGGGTCATTTTGGGTCATAATGGGTCAAGATCAAGCTATTTATATCTGGAGAACGGCTGGATCGTTTTTAAGGAAATTTTCTATCCTATCGTTTTTTGGCACAACAAAACTATTGGATTGGGTCACGTGTTCAAAAAATCTCGATTAGGGGGTCATTTTTGGGTCATTATAGGTCAAGCCATTTTTATCTAAAAAACGGCTCTAACGATTTTGACCAAATTTTATATTGTATCGTTTTAGATTACAAGAAGACCATTGGGTTAGGTAACATGTCCGAGAAAATTCGGTTAGTGGGTCATTTTTGGGGTCATTGTGGGTCATGCTATTTTTATCTAGAGATTTTCTCACGCAATTTTGACTAAAAATTGCATTCTATGGTTTTCGGGCACAAGAAAAACATTGGGCTTAGTTACATGTTCGAGAAAAAATTTTAATGGGTCGTATTGGGTCATTAAGAGTCTGGGTCAAGCTATTTATATTTAAAGAACGGCGTGATGGATTATAACGAAATTTTGTATGTAACAGTTTTTTGACATGAGAAAACTAATGGGCTAAATCACATGTTTGAGAGATTTCGACTATGAGGGTCATTTGTGGGTCATGATAGGTCACAATGGGTCATGGTCAAGCTATATCTAAATAACAGGTGGATCGATTTTAGTGAAATTTTGTATGCAACATTTTTTTGTCACGATAAAATCATTGGACTAGGTTACATGTTCGAAAAATGTCGATTAATGGGTCATTTTGGGTCATTAAGAGTCTGGGTCAAGCTATTTATATTTAAAAAACGGCGTGTTGGATTATAACGAAATTTTGTATGTAACAGTTTTTTGACATGAGAAAACTAATGGGCTAAATCACATGTTTGAGAAATTTTGACTATGAGGGTCATTTGTGGGTCATGATGGGTCATAATGGGTCATGGTCAAGTTATATCTAAAGAACAGGTGGATCGATTTTAATGAAATTTTGTATGCGACATTTTTTTGGCACGATAAAATCATTGGACTAGGTTACATGTTCGAAAAATTTCGATTAATGGGTCATTTTGGATCATAAAGGGTCTGGGTCAAGCTATATATAATTAAAGAACGGCAGGATCAATTTTAACGAAATTCTGTATGTGACAATTTTTAGAAACGAGAAAACTAATGGACTAAGTCACATATTCGAGAGCTTTCGATTATAAGGGTCATTTGTGGGTCTTAATGGGTCAAGGTCAAGCTATATGTAAAGAATGGGTGGGTTGATTTTAACGAAATTTTGTCTACAACATATTTTTGGCATGAGAAAATCATTGGGGTAGGTCACATGTTCGAGAAATTTCGATTAGTGGGCCACTTTTGGGTCATTCTAATTTTATCTAGACAACGTTTCGCGCAATTTTGACTAAATTTTGTATTTTATCATTTTCGGGCACAAGAAAATCATTGGGTTATGACAGATTTTTGAGAAAATTCGATTAGTGGGTCATTTTGGATCATAAGGGGTCAGGGTCAAACTAACTATATTTAAAAATTTTATCTAAATTTTGTATCTAATGTTTTTCGGCATGCTAAAACTAATGAGCTAAGCCACACGTTCGAGAGATTTCGATTATAAGGGTCATTTGTTGGTCATGATAGGTCATGCTAATTTTATATAAAAAATGGTACTCACCATTTTGACTATACTTTGTATTATATCGTTTTTGATCAAAAGAAAACCATTTGGATGGACACATGCTCGCGAAAATTCGATTAGTGGGTCATTTTGGGTCTTAATGAGATAGGGTCATTCTAATTATATATAACAACGACTCAATCAATTTTACCTAAATTTTGAAACAAAACGTTTTTTGTCACGAGAAGACTATTGGCTTTGTCGCATGTTAAACAAAATTATATTAGTGGGTCATTTCGCTTCATTGCTGAATGCTGCCAAGCTAATTTTACCTAAAAAATGGCTTGAACGATTTTGATTTAATTTTATATTCTACTGTTTTTGATTACCTGAAGACGATTGCTCTATGTCATATGCTTGATAAAATTTGATTAGTGGCTCATTTTGGGTAATACGGGTCAGGGTCACGAGAATATGGCAAAAGCCAATAACTTGGTGATATTTGACAAAATGTTGGCGACATATGGCCAAAAAATCGACTATAAAAATTACGAAAACCAAAACACGTATTTGGAGCCAAATGAAAAATGCCTCCAAATTTGGCTATATCTAGCAAGAAATATTGTCTTTCAGAATGTAAAGAATTTTTTTTATACATTCTTAAGAGGATTCGAGATGCATGGTTAAACCAATCAGAGTCGAGCTAAAAAAGTGATTTAGATCGATGTCCTTTCGTTGTAAATTTTAAAATAAAGTAAAATTTATAAACATGCGCATAAAAACATAGTTTTCTTATTGATTGTTTTTCTAAATAATACTATTATAAACATGTTTTACAGTAATAATACAGAATTAATGATACAGTGAAAATACATATCAAGTTGAACACAAAGTTAATTTTGACCGAGCTAAGCTCGGTCTCCCCTGCTAGTCATCACATAAATTTGCTAATCACTTGTGGTATTTGTCAGAAGGACTTGTTGGTTTACCTTTATTTGATAGCCGTGTGAGTTTATTAACTAAAAGACGCATAGTTATTGCATTACACAATGAAGCTAACTCTAAAAAACAAGCTCAGATTTATTCCAAACGAGTTAGTGTTGCTCTACATTCATTCAATAATAAAAGATTGGAAGATTTTGTCACAGCTAAGTCAATGATGTTGTTTCTATTGTTGGAACTTCCGGATGAATTTCTTGCAGTAGATCCTGAATTGTGGAAGTTAAGAGAAGACTATAAAATGGCAAAATAGGTAATAAAATCTCTACAAGTAGTAAATGACCATGCCGAACATGCAGTTGCACTTATTCAAGAATACAATGGATTGATAACTCATGATGAAATGCAACTACAATTTTTACTACAAGTTGTTGAAGATCTTCGAAAATGTACTCAGATAGCAGAAAAATGCGTGTCTCTCAACCTGCACAAATACAATAAAGTTTTAATGTAACATGAAAACCTAATAATTGTGCTGTAAATTAAATAAATTATCACAATTAAATCATTAAAACATTTAAAGTGCTTACTTATTTGTGTAGGTAATATTCTGTTTTTTTCCCTAATTTTATAAATTTCAGGTCAGTTGAGCTACCTCTAAATATTTGAATTTATTGCTCAAACTTTTTACATAATGTTTTTGTATCAAAAGAAACAAAATAGGGGGGTGAGACTTGTAAAAATAATAATTTGAAAAAAATCATGGCATTTAAGGTCCACCCTAATATATATATATATGTATATATATATATTATATATCTATATATATATATAACTTATGTTGATAAATCTCCAAATAATTATGCAGTTACATGTAAATCTTATTATCATCAGTTGTTTAAATCTAGTATATCTACTAATAATACATTCCAAAAAACTAATGATAAGGTACCCTGGGGTAATAACGCCAGGCGGGGTAATAACGCCAAGTGCTTATATTTTGCATAATTATGAAATAATCAGGTAAATAACACCCATGTGCTCTGCGCAAAAGGGTTTTGAGTCATATAAATCGCAAAAAACAGCTTCAAGTTAATTTGTTTCATTTTTAGATCTTATTGTTTTTACAAACAACTAAAATTAACGCTTGATCTAAAATTTGCGAGATACGTTTTTTGATGTGAAGACTATCTTTTTATCCGGAAATGCTTTGTTAATTACATAAATTTGTAGTGCATTTCATGTACTTTCAAAATGTTGTTGAAGATTTTGGATATCTTCTCGAGATAATTTGTAATTTAAAATGTACTGCGCAAAAACTATATCGGGGTAATAACGCCAATCCTTGACATTAATACCCCGGTTGATTCTCTACAGTGGCCGAGCTACTGTGACAATACTGATTCAAATAAACACAGTTAAAACTATGCAATGTTTCTCATATTTCTATTTAAGCGGTCCTTTTTAAGCAAAAAGAAGCTCACGGTCTGATATTCTTTTGCCTCATCCCCCCCTCCCACACCACACGTTTATTTTTCTTACACTTTCACAAAAAATTGAACATTTTCAATAGCTTAGAATGCAATTTGTCAATTTCTAAGTTTGTAGAGTTTGTATTTTTAGAATTGGGCTATCTACATGCAATTATTTCATCTTATTTCATAGTTTTGTTTGCATGGCGTTATTACCCATATAGGTGGGTAATAACGCCAAATAGCATTGGTCAAGAAAAAGCGCCATTACATTTTATGATTACATATCTGTTAAATTATTTTATTTTATATAGATAGTCAATGAGTTGCTGTATCAGATCCTATATTTGTTTGAAAAATACAATCTAAAACTAAGCCGTGAAAATTGGTAGAACCTTAACGTGGCGTTATTACCCCAGGGTACCTTAATATAATTGCAAACAATCGTAAAATTAAAGGCTTTTATAAATTATTAGACATTAACTCAACTAACTTTAAATATCCTTATCTAGTACTTGTACCCAAATTTCATAAGAATCCTGTTAAATTTAGAACAGTTACAATTGGTTGCAATACTTATAATAATGCTGCTAACAGTCTTCTATTAACAATTCTTAATCAAATATATAAAATTACTAAAACCAGTGATAATACACAATGTATAAAGAATAGTTATGAACTGGTCAATATTATGAAAAATCTTAAATGTATAAAAAATATAACTACTTATGACTTCAAAGATCATTTTAATAATATCGATTTATTAGATTTACATAATATCATAAATGATCTTTTTAAAAAATATTAATATGATTTGGATCTACCAACGAACATTGATACTGATTATTTTCATACTTTAACTAATTTCATTATATATAATAATTTTATCCTGCAAGATAACATTATACACTATATTGCCATTGATTATGGGACACTTGCGATTTTAGACATTTTACTAAATATCTAAAAAAATACATGAGGAATCATCTCGAAACTCTTAGTGTATAAATATAATAGTATACGTCATACATCTCCGTGAAGAGTTTTTACTGAAACTCCATAGGGGACCGTCAACAAATTAAAAAAGAATGAATATCTTTTGAATAAACCTGTTAAAACTAATGTATCAATAGCGCTCAAACTCTAAATTATGATTGAATGCCTTATTGTAATACACTGTGTTCATTTTTATGCAAATAGCATGCATACTCGCAGAGTAATTAAGGTTTTTATAAAAATGGTCCCAAATTTTTCCAAGTTTTTTCCTTATAATTTTCAGAGTTCTTAATATAAAAAATTATTTTTTTCAGAAAATATGACAAACAACATTGCACACAGTACCCTGTAATCAGAATTAAAAAATAATGAAAATTGTATACAAAATGAGTTGGTTTACTAAATAATTTTTTACTGCGTATGCGTCAACGATATCAAAATTTCATTTGCATATTATGTTAGCTAAATGTATAGAGCAACTTTTGTGAAAGTCACAAAATCATAACTTGAAAATTCTGAAAATAATCGTCAATTGAATAAGTTGAAAATCCGTTATTCTCAAAATGAAGCAAAAACAAGAGGGGTCGTATCCATATATTCATTGATTAGTGTCAATATAGAATACACAATACGGGATGTCACGACTACTTTTGGATAAAATCCCTCATTTTTTGCTTCATTTTGGAAACAACGGATTTTGTCTTTTTTCTATAGACGATTACTTTCAGAATTTTCAAGCTATAATTTTGAGACTTTTACAAAAGTTGCTCTATACATTTAGCTAACATAATATGCAAATGAAATTTTGATATCTTTGACGCATGCGCAGTAAAAAATTATTTAGCAAACCTACTCATTTTTCATACAACTTTTATTATTTTTTAATTCTGATTACAGAGTACTGTGTGCAATGTTGTTTGTCATATTTTCTGAAAAAAATATTATTTTATATTAAGAACTCTGAAAATTATAAGGGAAAAACATTTTTTAAGGGAAAAAATTTGGGGCCATTTTTATAAAAACCTTAATTACTCTGCGAGTATGCATGCTATTTGCATAAAAATGAACACAGTGTATTACAATAAGGCATTCAATCATAATCTAGAGTTTGAGCGCTTTTTCTACATTAGTTTTGACAGGGTTATTCAAAAGATATTCATTCTTTTTTAATTTGTTGACGGTCCCCTATGGAGTTTCGGTAAAAAATCGTCACGGCGATGTATGACGTATATTATTATATTTATACACTAAGAGTTTCGAGATGATTCCTCATGTATTTTTCTAGATATTTAGTAAAATGTCTAAAATCGCAAGTGTCCCATAATCAAGGGCAATATAGTGTATATATTCAAAAAGTTGGTATACCACAAGGTGGTAGTACATCTAGTATATTTTCAGACCTATACTTGTATCAGTATGAACGTAACTATTTTAATAATAAAATGCATTTATATCGATATATAGATGATGTAATTGATACTGATAATACCAGTATATCTCAATTGCCCTTTGATTAATCACTAATTAACACTTTGCGTAAAAAAAGTACAAAAAACTATTAAAACATAAAAAATAAGAATAAAAAATTAAAAATGTAAAAAACATATAAAAAATGTATATAATAGGTTGGTTGGGTGGGTAGATGTTAGAATACGGAGGAGAGCGGTGTTGTCTGGATAATACGCAAAGGTTAATTTAATAAATTTATAAAAAAATATTGAGAGTGGGAAATTTATTTCTCAATTTGGTCCAAAATTTCTGTGGAGTTTAAATAACACCAATGTATGGATCTTTGTTTAGTTATATCTATTATATTAATAATGTTGATCACTTACATTATTAAAGAGCACTTCACTTTTAGTAAATGAGTGTACTATATTGCTACTAAATGTATAGGGTACATTTCTTAATAAGCTATTTTTTAATCTTTAATCTTCCTTTATTAAGATATTGAGTTTAGCCTAGCATAGTCAAAATAAATGTTATTGATTTAAATAACAATAGGGTACACTATGGTGTATGGTTTAATTTTTCTTTTATTACATTATTCTGCTTTTAATTAATTATTAATTTAATATTATGATGTGTACGATAAATCGTTTTATGTTTTTATTATTATTTTATCTCCATTTTTCTTTCATATGATATATGAATACTTCAAGCTTTAATATACCACGTGCGGTATCAGGATTAAGATCGTGCATTTGGGATTCATTCTACTTTATAGCTCATCACTGTTTTATTTTCTCCATATCCACTATAGATTACTTGGCATTTCTTTAATTAATTTTGGTTTCTTGTGTGTTGGTAATCCCAAATTCGAATTGTTTTGCTTTCCCATGGTAAAACGAAGATGAAACCACACACTCCATTTGTAGTTCCAAAGTATTTGGGACCTGATGATTCTGCTTTGATTCTACAAATTCCATTTGTATTCATTTTATTCTTTTTACCTTTCATATTCAGTGTGACATATGTTATTAATTCAATGGTTAATTTCAAATGGTTAATATTGTTTACTATTAATGGTCTTATATACATATATATATATATACATACATATATATATATATATATATATATATATATCTATTTCAAATTGACACGATTTTAGGATTTCACGTGAAATCTAAGCTCGGTATGATTTTCATCTTTTCAAAATTTACATGCGCACATTTAAGAGAATTTTTTGCGCACTTTATCAATTTTAAGAGAAAATGGCGTATCTCTGTTTCGTACTAAAAAAATTCGTACTAAAAAAACAATAAAAAATTAATGTATCAAGAAAAAATTTATATACAGCTTATAAGCAAATTGCATTTAAAAGTACATTTTTTTCTCTATACGATGGTGTAAAACTTGAAAATGTGTTATGTTTAGAAGTATAATATTTACAGTATGAAAAATTTCAAAACCGAATTGCATGTGAAAGTGCTGCCATTCGCAAAATGACACATGCGTTACGCACAGATACGTTTGGACTTTATAATATAGATATGCATTCTTAAGGCCAGTTTTAAATGACACATACAACACATGCTTTTAAAATTTCTCATACATTTTTGTAGGAAATAGTTTTAAAAATCCGTGAAAAGTTTGTACATCAGTTTTAAAATTCTTTAACATTACAGATTTTTTTACAGACTCTGATTATCTATATTTTATTCAGCAAAACAACATATTTCTCAACATGATATAACCCCTAACGTGAAAATAATACAATAACAAAACAAAGAAAATTTTAAAGTGGAAAATTATTACCTAGAAAAGAAAACATATGATACGTTCAAATGGCGTTTTTTATTGCAGTTTTTTATGATATGTTATTTACTTCATATTTCTCTTCGAAAATGCTTTAAACCACTGTAATTGCGGATTTATCGTAGATAAATGCTCTTCAAAAAGAGAATACAATAGTTTTTATAGGGCTATTATTACATAGAATGTATGTGATAACGTAAAAATTGAGATAGTTTTTAACAAATATACGTTAGCGTTCTACTTACTGTTTGTAAATTTGGTGATTTAAAAAACATTTGTTTAAGCTGTGAAACATGACGGTTTAAAATTATGTCTTATATTGAAGCAGAATAAAATATGTGATATTTTAAAATATTGCGATTTTGGTGTAATTATAATGTGATGCATTTTTAAAAAGAGTATTTCTATATTTTGGTTAGAAAAATATGTATTTTAACGGCTTATATATTTTATTCGGGTAGAATAAATGTCCAAGATTTATGTACACTACAGGAAATAAAACTTTATTTCTTCCAAATTTCAAGACTGTAAAGAATTTTGAATGTAACCGGGAGGTTTTTTTACAAAAATTAATCTAAATTTCCAAAACCAGATATTTTTGTAAAATTAAATTTTTATGAATATAAATATCGCTTGAGGATAAGAAGAAATATTGGTAGGATTTTTTCTTTTTTCATCGTTAATTGAGTGTTTAAAAAAAAGCCTATCTTCTAGGCTTTTTATTTCTACTAATATGCGAGATATTGCGGCAATTTTTGGGCTTTAATCATAACTTCGCTTTCTTAGCTACGGCAATTCTTACTATTTATTTACAAGTAATGTTTTAGTACGAACATTACAGCATTTTACTCAAGTTTTATTGTATATATATGTAATGATACGACGACGATGTTCTATAATAATGTATAAGCTCTAGTGGAATACTATATTTGCTGTAGAATACTACAAGTATATTTGCTGTAGTAATACAATTCACTGAGAATCAATGGCGGGATGAGCTGAGCAGTCGTTCTGGTAAGTGGATAAGCCATGGATTTGTTCTTTTAGGAGTTTCTCCGGAATAAATGTAAGTCAGTTTCTTTTTTAATCCATATTTATTTAGATAAAACCATAAAGTTATTCCACTGGTAACTATTGCACAAATCTAGCACTACAACTTTTGCTCATCAAGCTGCAACATTCTGGCGTTCTACATTCTCGGAAAAAATGAAATGGGCGTCTTAGCAGTTAAAGGGTCAGATGCATTTTGCGCTCCGAAAACCTAGAATGAAAATCCAACACTTGCACGAAAAACTAGCCCCTTTTCTCTTCGCGTCAGTCATTTTAAAATCCAATTAGGATTAACTTCGAGGCTACGCGTCAGAAATCATTACCTCTGATTGGTATATGAGGCGTGGCCTTCCAGTAGGAACTATATCATGTCTCGCAAATAGAATAATCTGCTAACATCTCAGCGCATTAACACAGAGCAGACGATCAATAAAAAATACGATTTAAAATCTCGATAATATTCTAAAAAGGAAAAACATTACGAAATCGTTTCCCGCACATTTTGAGAAACAAGCAATAGATTATTAATAAGTTAAATAAAAAAAGAAAAAGGACTTTAGCTGTTAAAATATTAATACATTACGAAACTAAGATTAAAAATATGTTCCACAAATTTATAATTAAAAGCTCAGAGCGAACAAAATGGCACAATTTTTTTTATTTTATTACATATATATACATATATATGTTACGGTCAGTTTGAATAATAGATTATTATTAATATTAACTAAATGATATCTAAATAAAACGGTTAATATGATGCATTTATGAGAATTTATCAAATTAACCTTTTTATTATTAATAATTATAACCAGTTAAGGTTGGTAAAATAATAAATTTTAACTCATTTAGCCCGAGATTTGTATTTTGTATACATTTTTTTAAAAATATTCATTGCTAAATGTATACATTTCAAAGATATATAACTTTTTCTTTAAATATTTCAGTGTTTAAATTACGTATCTAATTCATTGAGTAATTACAAAAATAATTATTTTTAACTGTTTAGCCTTTTTGCGTCAACCATTTCTTTTGATTGAGTTTTGTCTGTGGACAATTATTTCTGTTATTAGATTCAAACAGTTATGATAGTACATACATTTGTGAAGTATGCATTCGTTATTAAGCTTAATTAATCATACCGACCGAATTTCATAGGTAGTTATTTATAATAACTGGTAAATTTGATCAATATGCAACATTTATCACATTTACCAAAATATATGGTTATTATTAACTGGTATTTATAATCGTTTATTAATAAAAATTACGATATTAATCAAATTAACTGTAACATACTTACCAGAATTTTTATTTTAAACTTTACATCTTCAATAATTTTGTTTCGATGTCATTTTGTAAAACTGTAATATATGGTCTGGCTCTTTGTTTTTTATTTTGTTTTATTGGGGCATTTTTTCGGTAGCTTTTTTCACCTCTTTATGGACTGCATTAGTTTTTTTGGAACAAATGGGCATTTTTCTTTTTCATTTCCTTTTTTTGTACCGTTAAACTAATTTAACAAACTAGTTAGTTATTTCTGTTTCTCTTTTCTTTTTATTTTTCTTAAACTATAATTTTTTGTGGTCAGCAGCCGCGTATAAACATTCTTCAGAGGTTCCCATTGAATAGAAATACATTTTTACATATGAAACAGATGTAAAGTTGCCTAGCAACTAAAATATCCTTTTTTTTGTACCGTTAAACTAATTTAACAAACTAGTTAGTTATTTCTGTTTCTCTTTTCTTTTTGTTTTTCTTAAACTATAATTTTTTGTGGTCAACAGCCGCGTATAAACATTCTTGAGTGGTTCCCATTGAATAGAAATACATTTTTACATATAAAACACAGAGCCTGATTACTAACGGGGCACTCTCTCCCCAGTAAAATTACATAGAAATTTTCGCCTTGTTTAAACGCCCTTTTCAGTCAAAATTACTATCACGAGTAAGGAAAAAAATTCTATTTATTTTTTCTGGTGGGAGAGTGCCCCGTTGATAATCAGGCCCTGATGAAACAGATGTAAAGTTGCCTAGCAACTAAAATATCCAGAACACATCTACATTCTTCCGTTATTCCGATAGCAGCTTGAAATATTTATCGTAACAAACAACAGCAGTAACATCTATCACTGCTTGATCGGTTTGACCTTAAAAGCTTTATAAGAACTTTTCTTTTTCTTAACTGTGCTTAGGTATTTTAAACTATTTAGCCTATAATGTCATTTTACCACTATCGATTTATATTTTTTAAACTAATAAGTTTTAATTATACCCTTATTTCCTTTTAATATCCCCTTTTGTTTGATAAAATAATTAATTAATCTTTAACATGTATTTCAAAATAAAAAATACTGCGTAATTTATTGCGATTTTTTTTATAAGACAATCTTAATCAGATGTTTAATTATTATAAGACAATAACTATAGACAGAACATAAAATAGATAACAACTCGGAAGCCCCTCAAAGTATTCGCTCTATTAAGTACGGTTACGGACAATTTGATATATACACTGGTGTCCAAAAGTTAAGCATAATTGGTAATTAAGTAATTATTTTTAAGTAATGAAAGAAATATGAATCGGAATGTGCTGAAACTCCAGGTGTGTAAACAAAATAGTACGCGTCACATATTTTCGCGAAGAGTTTTCTCCGAAATTGAACAGGGGACCGTCAACAAATTGAAAAAGAACGAAGATCTTTTGGATAACCCTGTCAAAACTAATGTAGCAAAAGCGTTCAAACTGCACATTATGATTAATTGGCTTATTGTAATGTACTGTGTTAATTTTTACAAGGATAGCATGTATACTCGTAGAGAAATTAAGGTTTTTATAAAAACAGTCCTAAATTTTTCCAAGTTTTTTTGCTTATAATTTGCAGAGTTCTTATTATAATATAATGTTCTTTTCTGAAAATATGACAAACATCATTGTACATAATACCCTGTCATCAGAATTTAAAAATAATAAAAATTGTATGAAAAATGAGTATGTTTAGTAAATAATTTTTCATTGCGCATGCGTCAACGATATCAAAATGTCATTTGCATATTGTGTTAGCTAAATGTATAGAGCAACTTCTGTGAAAGTTTCAAAGACATAGCTTGAAAATTCTGAAAATGGGAGCCTATAAAATCAACTCAAAATCCCTTATTCCCTAAATGAAGCAAAAAGATGAGGGGCTGTATCCATATTCCGTTGTTTAGTGCCTACACAATGTTGCACGTACAACTATATTTAGGTAAAATCCCTGATTTTTTTGCTTCCTTTAGGAATAACGGATTTTGAGTCTATCCTTTTAAAAATCATAATGTGCAGTTTGAACACTTTTGCTACATTAGTTTTGACAAGGTTATCCAAAAGATCTTCGTTCTTTTTCAATTTGTTGACGGTCCCCTGTTCGATTTCGGGGAAAACTCTTCGCGAAAATATGTGACGCGTACTATTTTGTTTACACACCTGGAGTTTCAGCACATTCCGATTCATATTTCTTTCATTACTTAAAAATAATTACTTAATTACCAATTATGCTTAACTTTTGGACACCAGTGTATGTTTAACTTTTTAAAAAAGAAATTTCAGGTTCAAATCGAAATATTTGTCGCACATTCCAAATGACTGCTCTCGATACTTCTAGCGTTAAACAGTACAAATTTGAATATTTATCAGTACAATTTTGTAAATAAAGTTATTCTTTTCAAAGTATTTAGACTAAAACTTTTTAAAATATGCTAATATTGTTATTTTATAGCCAACCGGCAATCCTTTGAAAACTCGCCCATTTATACTTTTTTCTCTCTTTAAAAAAAAAATAAATATTGGATTCAGAAAGATTTTCGACGGATTCACACGTTTACTCGTGAAAGATACTGAAAAAAAAATTAAGTCTGCCAGCATCCATAGGGAAAATTGTATTGTTCCTACCACTATTTTAAAATAAGTATTTTTATCTTATGTTTCCATAGCATATCTGCAAGGAAAGAAGAATCATCATGAAAATTACTGATTATGATGCAAGATAAAACAATAAAATTTCTCTATGTAATGCAATCCCAGTACAGTGCTGTAAGTGGACTATTTTTTAAAAAAATTCAGATCTATTGATTTGTACCCCTTTTTACTTACCCATCATACGTAGTATAGGGTAAGTCTTGCAATCGTTTTGAAAATCGAAAAAAATTTTTTGACGGATTTACACGTTTTAGATAGTGAAGATTCCGAAAAACATATTTTTAGAAAAAAAATTTTGCCGTCCGTCTGTCTGTCTGTCTGTCTGTCTGTAAACGCTCTATCTCCCGAACAAATTGAGATAGAGACTTGAAATTTTGTATGTAGTTAGTATGTAAGAATGGGACGAACCCTATTTAATATCAGCAACCTCGATTATCCGGAACTATTTTTTTCGGACTCTCGAAAAATTCGTTCTGATGAAAGGTATATAAAAATTTTCGAATTTTTTTATTTTAAGGAATGGACGTAAAAGGCAATAAAATAACACACATTTTGCATATAGAACGAAGTCGATCGGATTATTAGTTGCCGAGATATTTGTAATCCTGTTTTCCACATTCTTCGATTTTTCATGACCCTGTATTTCATTCAAATTTCAATTCAGAGGTATACTTTAATTGGAAATGAGACGCTTAATCCGACGCAATTAATTGTTAGTTAATAGAGTTATTATTTTTGGAGTTATAAGGATGTTTCTTTTACGCAATTTGGTACTACTTGAGTAGTTTGGCGTTTTATATAATTTGTCGAAATTGGTACATCAGCAGTTCTTTAATATAGCATTACTATGTATTAACAATATTTAAATTTTGTTTATGAATTGCAATGCATTGTATTAATAGTTTTCATATGTTTTATTTTCATATACATATCCATGATGGGTAAGAATTACGGTGGCCCCCGACGACTAGTTCAATATGGTAAAATTTCACTTGTCTTTGCGTTCATGAATGTGTCATTAAATAAGGCAATTTTTCCAATTTCAAATAAATAATAACAATAGAAAAAAAAATCTCACTGATACAATTTTGTGGATGCTCCATATCAAGAGCTAGCAAACGGGATTTATAAAAAAATACTAGCGAGCTACACCCGCTAGCTGGGCCAGTTTTTCCAAACGAACCTCGATATTAAGCAATATATAATAAACAAAAAAATTCATTTAATAAGCAAGTCTTGGTGTTCGAATCCTCAAGCACAAAAAAAGTAAATTAAAGAGCTATGGTTGTTATGCGCCCATTATCCCGTTAAAAATAAGTGATTTCGCACAGTGGGCTCTACGCTCCATGGTCGCCATCGTCCCATTAAAAATATTTGGTTTTGTACGGTTGGCTCTGCGCGCCAATAAGACATTTTCTCGTATTTTTTGGTTCATCAGAAGCAGACTTTTACGCAGATTCCGAATATGTAATCAGTTTTTTTCTACATTAAAAACTGTCTGCATGACGGTTTAAGAAAAAACGCGCAAAAAAGGAAGAAAAAGAGGTTTTCGACTGCTTCTTCTTTTAGCCAAAGGGGAAAAGTTCAGGTTCTTCACCGCAAGGTGGCGCAGTGTTCTGCCTCAGAGCTCCGTTTGAGCGCCGTTTGGGATTTGAGACATTTTTCGTTCCGATTCCCAAGGGGTTTTTAATTCATAACTTTTTTAATTTTGGTTCCACGGTCTCGAAAATGCCCGAAATGACTTCCCCGGAATTTTTCCAATCGAAAGACACCTCTCGCGACTTCCAACTTGCCCGCGTTGCGAAGTTTAATCGGCTTCAAGCAGATAGAGGCGCACGGATTTTATTAGTATAGACTAGCGAGCTACGCCCGCTAGCTGGGCCACTTTTTATAAACGAACCTCGGTATTAAGCAGTATATAATAAGCAAAAATTTCATTTAATAAGCAAGTCTTGGTGTTCGAATCCTCAAGCACAAAAAAAGTAAATTAAAGAGCCATGGTCCCGTTAAAATTATGTGATTTCGCACTGTGGGCCACGTGCATATGAAAAAAAAAAGATTGTGGATTGGAACTATGGTCGCTTCGCGCCCATAGTCCCGTTAAAAATATTTGGTTTTGCACGGTGGGCACTACGCGCCCTTAAGACATTTTTCCGTATTTTTTAGTTCATCAGAAGCAAATTTTTACGCAGATTCTGAATATGTAATCAGTTTTTTTCTACTTTAAAAACTGTCTGCATGATGGTTTAAGAAAAAACGCGCAAAAAAAACGCAATTAGCGCCGGTAGAAAAAGCGATTTTCGGCTGTTTCTTCTTTTAGCCAAAGGAGAAAAGTTCAGATTCTTCACCGCAAGGTAGCGCAGTGTTCTGCCTCGGAGCTCCGTTTGAGCGCCGTTTGGTATTTGGGACAATTTTCGTTCCGATTCCCAAGGGGTTTTTAATTCATAACTTTTTTAATTTTGGTCCCACGATCTCGAAAATGCCCGAAATGACTTCCCCGGAATATTTCCAATCGAAAGACACCTCTCGCGACTTCCAACTCGCCCGCGTTGCGAACTGTAATCTGCCTCAAGCAGACAGACAGAGGCGCACGGATTTTATTAGTATAGATGTTCAGTTATTCCCTGATATAAATTGATGCTGATTAGTTTTTGGTGTAAATTACTCTACATGCTGTGCTTTTATGCAGCATATTTCACCATTTCCACAATAGTTCAATCTCCAGAAATAATCAATGATTTTTCATCAGACTTCAGTTTCAATGAGTAAAAAGATTGTCAAGCACAAAAACCGTCTTTTCTTACCGACACTGCTACAAACCTCTAAATAGGGTTATTAAGCTTCAAGGATTTTTAGGGACATTTTACAAGAAATTTCGTAAAATAATAATTGCCTTATTTAATGAAAAAGAAATATATCATCAGATACAACGACTTCTGATAAAAAATATTTAAAATACCGTAAAAGATTTTATGTATACGAACCCTGAATAAATACTAAAAGATCGGGATTATCCCCTTCAAAGTTGAGATCTTATGTATTTTACAATGTACAACATTGGACTAGTTTTAAATACATATTTATCTAACAATATATATTGAGAGACAACTTGAAGTGAAATTTATCTATCGATATAATAACCTAACAAAACATGCAAGTCTCAATAAAAAGGAATTGACATATCCTTAGAATGGCGAAGTTTCAACTATAACCGCTTTCGCTGCAGTTAATTACCACCGGGGCAAAATTCCAGCAGTAATTTTAATTAGAAATTTTCTCCTTGTTAACTCGTCTAACTTATGTAAAAATTCAATCATAAACGATAGCAAAACTGATAATCATTTTTACTGAGGAAGTTTACTTCGGCAATAACCAAGCCCTGAGTTTCCACCATATTGTGAAAAAGTGGACAATTACCTCTAAGTGTCAATGAAAAATTTTAAAATGCCTGTTAAAAGCGCCTTCAGCAAAAACAAATTTAAAATTTAACCATATTAATAATAATAATAATAATAAACATGAAAAACTTTTAAATAAGGCGGTATTCCGTAGTCAAAATTTGCTGATTGAAGTTTGCTCTGAAATGAAAATTAATCTTAATCAGAAGGTTTATTTTTCATATTAAGTTTATTTTAAATATTGAAATATATTTCTGTACAATTATTTACACTACCAGACAATCTGGTAATTCCAAATCATTCAATAAATATAACATTCCAAGATGCGTAAAATTAAACAATTCTAATAAAAAACTAAACATTCCAAAACATTGCCATCGTCTAGGCAACGCAGAATTGGTTGTCACTTAGCATCATATAAATACATCGCTCGCAGGCGATCCATGTCTCGTGATCACTTTCATCAGAGGAGATTTCCCAATATCTCCCCCCCCCCCCGCCCGATGAATACATTCATCAAAATAAAATGCAAACACTAACAAGGTAAATGTAGTTAACAAATGCAATTATTTTACTTACTTAGAGAAATCACAAAATATTAATTAAAGTTCCAACTTATAAATCAGTTGTACGGGCCGTTTTATAAACCCTGATGTTGTCTTCAACATTACACTTCTGATTTTTTCATCTCGTCCCTTGAAAAGTTCTGTGATTTTAGCTAATATCCATAAATGTCTCGGGACCTTGTCGTCACCTACTAAAACTACATCATTTACATTAACCCTTTCGTGGTTATAAGCGCGTATACGCGCCCTGAATACCACTTAATTTGAATTGCGAAATGCCATACTGACACCGGAATTTTTAAATGAAAATTTTAATTTTACAAAGAACGTAAAAAAAACATTTACCGTAATTTCGGGTGTATAAGCCGCAGGTCAAACAATTCTTTTTCGACCCAGAACTTTTTAAGAAACAAACATAACTAGTTAGAGATCGCCGTAAATGTTTGTCTTCAATCACTAAATAAGATTTCTGGGTCCAAAAAGAATTGTTTGATCCGCGGCTTATACACCCGAAATTACGGTATATATTATGAAATAAATTTGTTTTTAAATATCGGTGTCATTCAATCATTTTAGTATTTTATGAATAGAAGTGCTTTAACCGTCAAAGGGTTAAATTCACAATTTTCATTTATGAGATGTACATTATGTGTACCTTTTAGTTGGAGCAGATATTCTCCCTTCCAACGTCTCCAAAATTGGTTCAACAACTTTTCTCTGTACAAATATCTTTTCAATAAAATCTTTTTTGAGCTGGAGAAGATCTGCTCCTTGTTACGACCAGCCTGGTGTCGAGGTAAAGATGTTATCCTTTCCCCGATTAAAAAATATGATGGTTAAAATGGACCACAATCTAAACAATCGTTAAGAGATTGTTCATGTTCATCCTTGTAAGACGCGTCGTATACAATCCTAACTTTAGTACTTTATTTAGATTCGCGCAGTACTGCATGGAGAGGCATAAAATATCCCTTATTTTTATCAAGTTCAGATTGACATTCAACTTGTTCAATTATACCCTCTTTTAGCTGCTCCTCAATAATATCCTTATACTTAATGTACAAATCAGAATTGCGACAAAATTTATTTCATAGACTCATCAAACGCCGTTCTGCAGTTTCATAATTACTTTTAAGCTCCTTAAAATTTTCCTTTCACAACAGCCTAGTTTCATATCTGTTATTTTTATATAAGATATTTTATTCAAATTTATTGATAATGTCTAAATCTGATCGCGACATTTCTTTATCTGGTTTTATTCCTATTGCCTCTAATTCCCATAAATTTTTAACTCTCTCATATTAACTCTTCCCTCATAATAATCGCGTGATTTACCAAAATATCCCTAGATTCTAAATTTTCTTCCATACCCGGAATTACAAATCCGAACAAATTCTCTGTTGTAACTAAACTTCTACTTAATCTAACAATTTTATCACACAAAACTTTCATATATAGTCTGAACCGATCAAAATGTGTATATCTTTACTAGTTGCATTATCAGATAATTCAATTCCTTGATGTAGTGCAAGACTCTTAACCCATTGAGAAGGAAATTCAATTTTTCCATGCATAATCTTATCAATCACTACGGCTTCTATTTTAATGCATTTATGAGAATCTGTTGTATTTTCCAATTCAATATCCACTATACCATAGCACTGACTTGATTTAGCTTGTTTATCCGCAAAGGAATAAATTCGAAATGTTTCTCTTTTTATGAACTTTAAACCTAACGAATCCACAATCTGTTTTTCAACAAAAGATTCGATCCCCCATCTAACAAAACACGAACAATATCAGATTTTTTGTTTCCGTTTGCTATTGCACTCACAAGGAAGGTCTCCATTGGGGGCATACTCGGAATTTTTTGAAAAAAATACGAATTAAACTACTCATGTAGGTAGTAAAGGATCAGTGAAATTTAGCGGCGGAATTACATTATTAGATAAGTAAAAAAATAAAATAGTTTGGAATAATTGGCGTGAAAAACTGAAAGCGATGCGGGATTTGGCGAGCAGTGCATTTCCTCGCCAAAAGCAGACGATTTTAACGAATCTGAAAATTGATTTTAATTGACTTCACTGTTAAAAATCTGCAGCATTTACTGCAACGTCACTCCACTATTTTTATAGAATTTCTCTCTTATGACCAATGAGAATGCTCCATAGCACGGCGAATTGACCGTGTCATACACTGTTAAAAATCTGCTGCATTTTGTTGCAACGCACTCCACCGCTTGTATATAATATCTCTATTCCAACCAATAAGAAAGCTCCATTTCACGGCCAAGTAACCGTTTTCTATACAAGCAAGGGAGTGCGTTGCAACAAAATGCAGCAGATTTTAACAGTGTATTTTTCAATTTGGAACAATTTTAACCCTTTGACGGTTAAAGTACTTCTATTCATAAAATACTAAAGTGATTGAATGACACCGGAATTTAAAAACAAATTTATTTCATAATATAAATGTTTTTTTTTTTTACGTTCTTTGTAAAATTAAAATTTTCATTTAAAAATTCCGGTGTCAGTATGGCATTTCGCAATTCAAATTAAGTGGTATTCTGGGCGCGTATACGCGCTTATAACCACGAAAGGGTTAATCAATTTAAATTGTGTTTTAAATGATAAAAAATATCAATTTCATTTTGTTATAAGTACATATAAACGTATATGACAATATTACACTTAAATTAAAGTAAAAATGAAAACTAAAATTACTTAAACTAAACTTATTTAAATAAATTGAACATAGAAAGTTTTTTCTTTAAAAAGTATTCGAAGCGTAAAAGCGTATTTTTCAAAATTTCGTTTTTTCGCCAACCGGAGATAAATCGCCAAATAAACGAAATTTTTATTATTTTTTTACGGACGTTATAAGGAGATTCCGCCGAAATTTTTTTTATAAACATATATAACTATATGAGAAGAAAATTCTGTAATTTTTTCAGATTTTTCTGAGTATGCCCGTATGGAGACCTTCCTTGTGAGTGTCTGCAACATTTCAGGAGAACATTCGTTTCTTTCCCTTTTATTTTTGAAACATCTGGTGGAAGATAATGGTGTCACAATATCTGGCGTCGAGTCAGAGTTTTGATCATCCGAATTATTTTTAAGGGAGGTCAGCGATTTGTCGCAAATTAATTCATTGTGACGCAATTTACAAATTTTGCATAACTGATTCCTTTTAAAACAAAATTTAGCGATGTATTTTCGTTTAAGGCAAATGAAACAACGACCATTACTTTTAAGAGAATTTTTTCTTTCATTTATTTTCAGAGGACAGTTCATACTTGCGTGATTCTTATCAAGACAAAAAATGCAAGTTTCATTCGTAGCAGGTTTTAAGACAGCGGCTAAAGAAAGCCTTGTGTTATCATTTCTTTTCTGTTTCGAATAATATTTATTTTTACTGTTTTGATTTATTTCCTTATTACGGAATGTTGATTCATTCACATTTCCACCCTTAGAATTAGCTAACAATAACGATTTTTCCCGACATTCTACCTCGTTTCTCAAAAATTCCATTAAATTCTTAATATCAAATAATTCACACGCTTCCCGATTCTTATTATAACTCAAACTTAAATCTTTGGGAGTTTTCTGTAAAAGTACCGGACATAACAAGTTACTGTATGTTTCAGTTGCAACATCAAGTGATTGCAGTGATCGGTTCTGTACTTCAATCGCGTCATACATCTTCCTTAACCCTACTACATTTAAAGAATTCCTTACCGGTTCCGTAATCAAAAGCTTGTTCATATGAGAACTAATTATTAAATCCGATCTCCCAAATCTACTTTTCAATAATTGAATTGATGAATCATAATTCTCATGCGTTAGCGAAAAACCAGAAACAGCACTTAATGCTAATCCACCTAAATACGTCTTTAAATAAGTGAATTTCTCGATTTTACTCAATGAGTCGTTGTAATGACCTCATATGAGTTCCAAAAATCTGGCCACTGACTACAGTCCCCATAAAACTTAACTATATTCAATTTTGGCAATTTAAGTGTTCTAGTTTCGTTATGCAGGATTGCGCGTGTAAGGTCATTGTTATATATCACTGTCTTATCCTTAGAGGCAGTATCGTTAGGTTTAATTTCATTTTCTTTTATAAAACGCGTCATTCTACCTCGATATTTAACAATCTTTTCAATATATTCTTCACAACAAGAAACTTCATTTTCAAGCTCTTTAACATCCGTGAGCTCAAAAATTTCTTTATCTAGCTCTTTTAGTTCCGAAAATTTTTCATTTATTTGTTCCTGACAATCTTTGATTTCTTCTACTTTCAAACAAATTTCCATATCATTTATCTTCAAAATAGATTCAATTTTAGAAATTAGTTTCGTTGTGCTTCCCCTAACGGAAGTACGTTTCTTTTTTATTTTTTCCAGATCCTTATTCAAAACGATATAATAAAATATTTCCTAGTATAATATCATTAAATATTTCCAAATCGAAACTAAATTTCAGTAATCATCTATTTTCAATCCGAGATTAAAATAATTAATTTATCAGTTTCAGAACTAAAACAATAAATTTCATACCGAAACCAATACTACTCTATTACACTACTCTATTACAACTTTCAAACCAAATTCCATGCAAATTTATAAATTAATAATCAAATGGGACCTACCTCAAATCTCGTAGTGGCTGCAACTTTCAACCCGTCAGATTCGCCAGGCAAATTCTTTAAAAGATGAATCTGCAGTCATTATTCCCAGAAAAAAATATTCACATTCCTTCAAGCGTAAAAAGGCGTTTTCATAAACATGTATATTCTAGCACACACAAACACGTCCTTGGGCACTATGAAATAAAATTAATCCGAATCAGAAGGTTTATTTTTCATATTAAGTTAATTTTAAATGTTGAAATATATTTCTGTACAATTATTTACACTACCAGACAATCTTTTAATTCCAAATCATTCATTAAATATAACATTCGAAGATGCGTAAAATTCAATAATTCTAATAAAAAACTAAACGTTCCAAAACATTTCTATCGTCTAGGTAACGCAGAATTGGTTGCCACTTAGAATAGTATAAATACCCCGTAAGACATGGTGACGTCACTGCAACGTCGTTGTGAAGTCACACTGTGACTTTGTGACCATCGATTGTCGATGTGACGTCACGTGACGTCGATGTGAAGTCACAGTGACTAAAATGTGAAGTCGTTATGGCCGTTTTAGAGCTTTTTTGTGACGTCACATTGTGACCAGTTTGTGACGTCACAATGTGACCAATTTGTGAAAAGTGTGTCATTTGTGACTACTTTGACATTAACATTGTGACGAACTGTGAAAATTTTTTTAGAAAGTCACATCTTAGTCACATTGTGACGTCACTGAGTGGTGGCATTTTCGTCACAGATGTGATGTGACCAACGTGACTCACAGTGACGTCATTGTGACGTCACTGTGAACATGCATGCTATGAGGGACATCGCTCGTAAGCGATCCATATCACTTTCATCAGAGGAGATTTCGCAACATTCTCCGGCAGTAGTTAGAATATGTTATCCTATGTAAAAAAATCAGCCATCAATTTTTAAAATGTCCTCAGTTACATCACTTGCAACATGTTGATACTACACGATATGTCTACCAAATCTTTATTCATAACTCCATTAACCACTTAACTGATTTCATTGCACATCGTACGGACGAGAAGAGTTTGCTTCAGCCATTAGTTACAGCTTTTACCTCCGCTACTCTTTTAAATACCATTTCATACTACTTAAAACCCGAAATGTTTAAATTAAACCTTACGAATATTTTGGCTTTAAAAAGTGGTGTTTACCCTATGTTTTCAGTTTATTGTACATTAAAGAAAAATCAGTTAAGAGGTTATATAAAAAACGCGTTTTCGTAAGAATTAAGTAATAAACAATGCAGAAAAACAAATTTATATAAGTGCTATTTATATTCTTCTCAAGTACCCATACATATATATATAAATACATTAGCTTTTTTCTTTAATAAATGTAGATAATAATATGATATAAATCACCACTTTTTTGCTATTTACCACTTGCCAATTTGCTAAGTATTTATGAATTGCTAAATTTTTGGTCTTTCAGTAGCTATCTGAATTGAGAGAACCGGGATTATTCTTCGAATGCTTCGAACACAAATGGGTCAGTAGAAATATCGCCTCTTTTTTGTTAGGGTGTTTTTAAAGAGAGTTAGCTAAAATAACATATAAATCCAGTTCTTTATTGTACTCGTTAATTGATATCCAGAAATTTGTGGCATGATAATTTAAATTTGTTGTTGTTAATGTTTGATTTTTTTTTCAAAAGGAGCTTTTGAAGGGTTTTTTAGATTAACAAGCAACGAAAATTCCTTTCCTTTAAAAAATCTTGGACGATCCATAGATTACCTTTTATTTTTCTTTGTTTGTTTGTTTGTTTATCTTTATTAAGTGAAAATATTTACAAATTCGTCTTCTCATGATTTTTAGCTTAATATATACGCAGATAAAAGTACGATTCATTATTATTTTGAGAGTTATATATACCCTTTAAATTTAACCCTTTGTGTATATTTGACGACTGAGAGCAAAATTTTAAAATGGAGGGCCAAAATCACAGTCCAGTGAAATCCAAACACCTCATTGGTCTTTGAGACGCGTCCTTTTCAGAGAACAATCTCTTAACGGTAGGCGAAATGTCGCCTCACTCCTTTTATCGAAAAAAAAATCATAACGTCAATTTTTATGTATATCTTATCTGTTTCCATTTATAATCTATTTTTTCCTCTCATTTTATATAATGTCATCAAAATATCTTAATTGAGTTAATTTCGATGGTTTATCGTAAATAAAAACAGATGGTAACAATTGCTTCAAAATTACTTTACCCCTTACACTTTTTCAAATGGAGGAACACGTTTGTGATTTTCACCTATACCACACGACCAATGAGGTCGCTGGATCACACTTGACTGTGATTTTGGCCCTTCATTTTAAAATTTCGCCGACTGAGAATCGTCATGTATTGGGGCTCTCACGCCTATTTTTATATTTATTTTATATCACTATTTTCAGAAAAAGTAATGTAGTATATTTTTCTTTCACAAATAGTCATAACATATACGAAGGATTTTTTAAAACTTTCTTGCTTAATAAATAAAGAGAATATAAATACGAACGGCATAATATAAATTACCACTTTTTGCAGCACAATGCACTTTGATAAATATTTATAAACTGCTAAACTTTTGGACTTTCAGTAACTATCTAAATAGTGAGTCCCAAGATTATTCTTATTTATGGCTGTACATTCGAATACTTCGAACACAAATGGGTCAGTAGAAATATTGCCTCTTTTTTCTTAGGATGTTTTGGACAAGAGTTAGCTAAAATAACATATAAATCAAGTTCTTTGTTGAACTAGTCAATCGATTTTTAGAGATTTGTGTCACAGGAATTTAAATGTTGCTGTTATTATTATTATTATTATTTTTTTTTTTTTTTTTGAAGAGAAAGTGTTGAAGGATTTTTTAGCGACAGTTTTCGTTAAAAAATCTAGAAAAATACTCACATTTCCTTTTATTTTTATTTCTTTGTATATTTAAGTAACTCTATAAACCCCTTGAAGGGCGTTGGGATAAAATACACCCCACTTAGTTATTGCGAAATGCCTCATTGACGCCAGAATTTTGAAATATATTTTTTTAACAAGTGCATAAAGAAAGGTATTTATCTATTTTGATATAAAATTGTTTTATAATTCTGTTGTCAATCAACCATTTCAGAATTTTATAAATAGAAGTTATTTGTCCCTTTAAAATGTTAACCCTTTCGTGACAGGGGCTTTTTGGAATTTTCGATACTTTGGCACCGGTTTTTTAAAACAGAAATCAGTGCCTTATTAATTCAAAAAAATGCTCAAATTAATTAAGGCAAATTTCACAGTAAAATTTTACCGGTTGCGATAAGAAAGGGTTCTTAAGTCTTTTTGCGGCACGTATATATGTGTCGGTCGATTTGAAAAGATTAAGTGAAAATATTTACCGATTTCTTTACTATGATTTTAATGATAAATGTGCAGAAGAAAGGTACGATTCATTAATCCGTTAAGCGGTGTATATTATGTATTATACAGGGTGGTTATAAAAAAAACTTTGCCGATATATGGAGCTCTAGCGGCCAGTCCGCTCAACCAATCGAGGTGAAATTTCAGATATAGCTATTCAGGGGTATGAGCTCGAGATTCTGTGAACGACAACAAAATGTCGCTCACGGTTACGGTTATAGTTACACAAACTCGAAAATTTCCAATTGCAACACCTATTTTTTTTCATCGCAAAATACTCAGCGCATGCGAAAGCCCTAAAGCGCGTTGGAACCGTACATGTATGGCAAGAAACGGACATGTTATGCACGCACAAAAAACTGTTCTGCGAATCTCCTCCCATAAAAAAATCAATTGTGGCGCAAGGAGGAAATTTGCATTTGACTCAGAGTCAGTACACTAATCTCTAATTACAATACTGATAAGAGAAAATAAAACTTTTATTTTGATTACACATTTTCCACATGGGTGCCATCACATACAATTACACATTGCATGGAGGCGACTGTGGACAGTACAGCCGAACGTTACATCGCATGAGGGATGTTTGCAATCTCACGTTTGATAGAATCTTTCAAATCTGGCAAAGTTAGCGGATTGCACACGTACACTCTAGATTTTAGATATCTCCAGAACCTGAAACCCATAGGAGTGAGGTCGAGGGATCGAGGAGACCATTGACGTTACCAGTTAAGATGAAATGTGCTTCGTCCGTTCATAATATGCGAAGAGGCCGATTGTTATCTCCATCATATTGGATAAGATTCATTAACAAAGTCTATATGTTGTTGAGGGTCTCTCACTTCAAATATCTGTGCGTGCTGGTATCGGTAAGGAAACATGCGGATTACAGAGCGCAGTAACTTTAAGACCATTGATTTCGGTATATCAAATACACGAGATGCACCTTTTGTAGTTTGCATGTGTCCTCTTGTCAATATGTGATGCACTTCCATAACAGTATCCTCAGGAACAGTTGGTCGTCTGGATCTCGGAGTATCACAAGTGCAGCCAATTTCTTCGAATTTCATTACTAAATCACAAAGAGCTTGTGAAATGCATCGGCCATGTATTTGGCAATGGTTTTGACGGTAAACGCGCCATGTTTTCGCAGGATTAATCTAATTTTGATAATAGTTATACCAATCCACCATGAACGAAGTCATTTTGTTGGCATCTGCGAACTCCGACTGAAGAATTAACATTCCCACCCCACTTTTTATCAGTTTTCTACGCTGACTATCTAGCAAACGACGTTTTGTGATTGGTATTTTGTCTTTGTCAGATTGAAATTTTCTTCATGCGCCTTGGGAATGTTCTTTTGGGGCCGTTCCTAGAGCTGATTTTGTGCGAGCATAACGCGTCCGTTTATTGCAATAACCATACCGTTCCAACGCTCTTTAGGGTTTTCACATGCACTGAACATTTTGCGATGGAAAGAAATGGGTGTTGCCATGGGAGAATTTTGAGTTTCTGTAACTATAACCGCAACCGTGAGCGCCATTTTCTTGCCGTTTACAGAATCTCGAGCTCATTCCTCTGAATAGCTATATCTGAAATTTCACCTCGATCGGTTGAGCGGACTGGCCGCTAGAGCTCCATATATCGGCAAAGATTTTTTATGACCATCCTGTATTTAATCTAAATCCCTTGTGTAAATCTGACGGCTAAGACTCGTCTTACATCAGGGCTCTCGCGAATATTTTTGTATTTTATAAAGATCACTGTTTAAAAGTAACGAATACGAAAGATTTTTTTTTTACTTTCTTGTTTAATAAATGTAAACTATAACATATGAATAGCATAATATAAATCACCATTTTTGCAAAACAATGCACTTTGATAAGTATTTACGAATTGCTAAACTTTTGGTCTTCCAGTAAGTATCTAAATAATGTGGACCGAGATTATTCTTATTGTTCTACATCCGAATACTTCGAACACAAAAAAAGTCAGAAGAAATACTGTCTTTTTTCTTTGGATGTTTTGGACAAGAGTACATATAAATTACATATAAATCAAGTTTTTTGTTGAACTCCCCATTTGATTTCAAGAGAATTGTGGAACAGGAATTTAAATGTTGTTGTTGTTAATGATTTTTTTACTTTTCAAAAGAAGCTGTTGAAGGATTTTTTAGATTAACTAGCAACATTTTTGTTTAAAAATTTTAGGAAAATCCATTCCTTTCTTTTTATTCCATTTTCTTTGTTGATTTTTTCTCTTTATTAAACGAAAATATTCACGGATATCTCTTCCTGTGATTTTAGCTTAATAAATATGCAGAAAAGAAGAACGCTTCATTAATTCCTTGAACGTTGTATAGTATATATATATTACAAATTTAATTTTTTTTCTCTTCGGTAAAATTAACCTTTTACTATATTAATTTCCTTTTAACAAAATTCCGCACTTAGTTCAATTTATTAAATTAAAATCCTGTTACTAGATCTAATCTATTAATCTTTATAGAAACGATATAAATTCTTAATTCGCCTTAAAAACATTTTTTCCAGTATGCGTAAATAAAAAAATGGTCCTAAATTAAAAATGTTCTTATTAAACTTTATTTCTTAATATTCCAAATAAAGGTCTTTTTTCCTGTTTTTATCAACCCTTTTTAAGAAAGTCTTAATAAATTTATTCCAAAACCATACCTTTCAAAAAATATCATTCTTTTTGTTCATTTATTTATCCCCCCCCCCTTCAGCGTTTGATGTTTGTGCGTATTAATAAATCCATTTCTTTTTTCTTTTTTTTTTTTTGATATCGTCTGCAGGATATCGAATTCAGCGTTCGATTATAAATTAGTTAAATAAAAAAATTTTTAAATAAAAATTATCGTCTGAATAAAAGTAATCGCGATGCTAGACATGAATTCTGTTTACATGTGTAAATCATGGTTAGAGACTAGAAAATATTCTAGAAGTTTTGTTTCTAGATTTAAGAAGGAAGCTGAGAGGTGATAACGGAGAGATATCCTTTTTTTCTTCCGGTGATTTTGATTAAACGAACGGCGTAATGTTTTTATGATAGAATATTTTTTTTCTTTCGTGGATTCTGTTCAAGACGGCTTGCAAGAGAACATTTCCTTCTATGTATGGCTGCACTTGAATAAACTTTTTTGGAGCAACAAATGTGAGTTCAATGAAGAGTCTACATTTATTTTATTCATTTTTTCCCCTCGCTTGCCACGATTCTGTGTTTTAAAAAAGGGCAACCGGTTAAGGTATTTCGAGCTTCTCACTTTAAAATGTCACGTATATATACACTGGTGGACAAAACTAAGAGATAGAAGGCATTTTCCCAAATAATGGATAAAAATGAATGAAAATTGGTATGGATATAACTTATAGTATGACAATAATATGTGCAAAGCAAAAATTAAAGTGCCATTTATTGCCAAGAGCTATTGCCAACAGTCCAATGTGGACTGAAATTCATGATGAAAGATGGCAATGAAAGTGAGACTCGTATGGTGTGTGGTCGCCTCTAGTAGGGTGTGTGGTCACTTCTGACAGATCGACAATATGCACAACGAGTATGCATGCTGTTAATAAGAGAGTTAAGGATTGCTTGTGGAAGACTCTCCCACTCTTCCACTAGAGCAGTTTTTAAAACCGGAATAATTCTGGGTGGGGGTTTGCGTTTCGAAATAGCCCTTCCAAGAGCATCCCAAGCATATTCAATGGGGTTAAGGTCAGGAGATTTGTCTGGCTAATCCATTCGATGAATATCCTCGCTTTCCAGATACTCCTCAACGGACGTCTACAGCGACACAACTGTCTAGGGACCTTGATGTTGCCGCAGGAACATTAGTTTCAAGGATGAATGTTGCCAGGAGGCTCGGTGAAAGAGGGTTGTACGCCATGAAACCCACCATTTGCATCCCACTCACTCCCTTCCACAAAAGAAAGCGTGCGCAATGGTGCAGACAGCATCAACACTGGACACAGCACCAATGGGCTAATGTTCTGTTCACAGATGAGACCAATCTTCAACCTGATTCTCGGCGAATATTCATATGGAGGGAACCTGGAACCCGATACCATCCCAGTAATATCTTGGAAAAGGACCATTATGCTGGTGGAGGACTGATGGTTTGGTCAGGGTCATACAAGATACCCGCTCACCGCTCCGTGTGTTTGACACTGGCTCCGTAAATGCCCACAGGTACAGGCAGGAGATCCTAGAATCCTACGTGCGTCATTTCAGGGGTGATGTTGGCCCTGAATTCGTTTTTATGGAAGACAATACCCGACCATATAGGGCTCGCCTGGTTGAGGAGTATCTTGAAAGCGAGGATATTCATCGAATGGATTGGCCAGCCAAATCTCCTGATCTTAACCCCATTGAACATGCTTGGGATGCTCTTGGAAGGGCTATTGCCAGACGCCAACTCCCACCCAGAACCATTCCGGAGTTAAAAACCGCTCTGGTGGAAGAGTGGGAGAGTCTTCCACAAGCAATCCTTAACCCTCTTATTAACAGCATGCATACTCGTTGTGCATATTGTCTATCTGTCAGAGGTGACCACACACCCTACTAGAGGCGACTACACAGCATACAAGCCTCACTTTCATTGCCATCTTTCATCATGAATTTCAGTCCACATTGGACTGTTGGCATTAACTATTGAGAATAAGTGGCACTTTAGTTTTTGCTTTGCACATATTATTGTCATACTATAAGTTATATCCATACCAATTTTCATTTATTTTTGTCTATTTTATTATTGTCCATCAATGTATAATATTTAAAGAAAAAATAATGCAAAATAATTTTCCTCCTTGCGTAGCCATAATGCATACGAAAGATTTTTTCTTTTTTTACTTTCTTGTTTAATAAATGTAGAACACAACAATACGAATGGCATAATATAAATCACCATTTTTTTTAACACAATGCACTTTGATAAGTATTTACGAACTGCTAAACTTTTGGTCTTTCAGTAAGTATCTAAATAATGAAAAATTATTTTTATTTATGGCTGTACATTCAAATACTTCGAATACAAATGGGCCAGTAGAAATAATGTTCTTTTTTTCTCAGGATTTTTTTAACAGGAGCTAGCTAGCACAGCATATAAATCAAGTAATTTATTGAACTCTAAATCCGATTTCCAGAGATTTGTGGTACAGGAATTTAAAGTTTTTATTGTTAATGTTTTGTTTTCTTCAAAACAAGGTGTGAAAGGATTTTTTTGTTTATACAGCAACAGTTTCCTTTGAAAAGGAAGGAAAATCCATGCATTCTTTTTTAATTTTCTTTCTTTATTTCTTTATTTCTGATTATTAAGAGATAATATTTACGAATTTCTATTCCTATGATTTTATGATGTTATGATAATTCCTTAAGCAATGTACATTCTGCATAACATTTAATTTTAAACACTTATTAATTACTTCTATCTTTATAAGAGGAAAATATCAGATTAATGATAATTTCTGAATTCTGATTTTCGACGGATTTACTCGTTTTAAGGGTTAGAAATTCAAAAAAGCATGTTTCTACAAAATGTCTGTCTGTGAGATTGTCCGTTTGTCTTTATGTGACATATATTTTTGGTAGCTTTATCTCAAGAAGTAATGCACGGAATTTCACAAAACTTTAGATTCAGCTAGATCTTGAAATAAACTGGATCTGATTAACATTTGATGTATATTGCCCAACAGGTGGCGCGTTTTTCACGATTTCCACAATAGCTATAGTTCAAGACCTAATGTACAGATTTTCATAAAGATTTAGATTTAGATATCCTTGATATAGTAGGAATCTTATTACGTTTTGATATTAAACGCTAAACAGATGCGCTGCAATGCGGCATTATTCATGTTAATCGCAATAGCTCTATCCCTTGGACTACTGCACGAAATTTCATCAAAATTCTGTTTTAGTTAGTACCTGATAAAAATGAGTATTCTTTAGTTTTTGGAATGAACGGCTCAACAGGAGACGCTGCTATGGGGAGTTATTCATGATTTTTGCAAAAGCTCTACATCAAAAACCAATGCAGGAATTTTCATCAAACTTGAAATGCAGTTAGTCTCTGATAAAAATTAGTATTCCTTAGTACTTAGCGTAAATCTATCAACAGGTGGAGCTTCTATTCAAATTTTTACGATTTCTGCGATAATTGTATCACAAATACAAATACCCAGATTTTCATCAAATTTTAGATTCTGTTAGATCTTGAAATAATTTGTTACAGATTATGATTTTAGTATAAAATACCTAACTAGTGATGCAGTTATATTTCATTTTTTTAAATATTAACTGTACGAGATAGAAGAAAGTTTTGGGACTACCACATTCCGCTAGTTTATTTTTTATAACTGAGACTCTTCATGCATTAAGACTTTCGTGCTATTTTTTAAATATTTTATTCACATCACAATTAAAATAAAAAAATCTTGCTGATTTTCTTGCACACGTTGTCATAACATATTCGAAAGACTTTTTTAACTTACTTGTTCAGTAAATGTAGAGCATAAAAATACAAACAGCATAATATGAATCAAAATTTTTTGCAAAACAATGCACTTTGATAAATATTTATGAACTTCTAAACTTTTGGTTTTTCAGTAAGTATCTAAATCATGAGACCCGAGATTATACTTATTTATGGCTGTACATTCGAATATTTCGAACACTAATGGGTCAGTTGAAATATTGCCACTTTCTTCTTTGGATGTTTAGAACAAGATTTAGTTAAATAACATATAAATCAAGTGTTTTATTGAACTTGCCAATCGATTTCTAGAGATTTGTGGCACAAGAATTTAAACTTGTAAATGTTAATGTTTTTTTTTCAAAAGAAGGTGTTGAAAGATTGTTTAGAATAACTAGCAACAGTTTACTATAAAAATTTTAGGAAAATCCATACATATCTTTCTTTTCTTTCTGTATTAATTTCTTTCTTTGTATTAAGTGAAAATATTTACGATTTTCACTTGCAATGTTTTTTATCTTAAAGAATATGAAAAAGAAAAGTACAATTCATTAATTCCTTGAGCGTTGTATACTGTGTTTACCATTTAATTTTGATCTTTTATGTATATTTGACAACTGAGAATCGTCATGCATTTAGCCTCTTGCGTTTATTTTTATATTAAGCTATTGCATAGCTTTTATCGCGACTTTGAGCGCGGTGACCGAATCCAAAAATACCGTAACGCGAAAAAATCCTAACACATCGGTAACGAAAAAACCTAAAAATCGGCTAACGTCGTTTCCGTTCGGAAAACTTTGGGACGGTATTCTTCGGTAGAATCCGGCAGACATTGACGCGGTATCTTTCAGATATTAGGATATCAAGTCTCAAACTTATGCTTCTTATGATCTAATTTTCATAGCGCGGACAAATTTTGTTTGGTAATTTATTATGAGACAGTGTTTATTTTGGTGGTCTTATTTATTTTGGTGTCAGGAGACCCCCCACCGTGAGGGTCGAAAAATTTAAAATGCTTATAACTCGCGATCTAACTTTCGTAGCGCGGCCAAACTTTGTTTGGTAATTTATTATGAGACATAGTTAATTTCTGGTGACAGGAGACACCCCACGGTGAGGGTAGAAAATTTTAAAATGCTTATAACTCGCATACTAATTTTCGTAGCGGGGCCAAACTTGTTTGGTAATTTATTATGAGACAGTGTTACTTTTTGGTGACAGGAGACCCCACACGGTGAGGATCGAAAAATTTAAAATGCTTATAACTCACGATCTAATTTTCGCAGCGCGGCCAAATTTTGTTTGGTAATTTAATATGAGGCTGTTCATTTTTGGTGACAGGAGACCCTCTACGATGAGGGTCGAAAAATTTAAAATGCTTATAACTCGCGATCTAATTTTCGTAGCGCGGCAAAATTTGTTTGGTAATTTATTATGAGACAGAGTTAATTTTTGGGGACATTAGACCCCCCCACCCCACGGTGAGGGTCGAAAATTTTAAAATGCTTTTAACTCACGATCTAATTTTCGTAGTGCGGCCAAATTTTGTTTGGTAATTTAATATGAGATTGTTAATTTTTGGTGACAGGAGCCCCCCGGGGTGAGGGTCGAAAAATTTAAAATGCTTATAACTCGCGATCTAATTTTCGTAGTGCGGCCAAATTTTGTTTGGTAATTTATTATGAGACAGTGTTAATTTTTGGTGACAGGAGACCCCCCACGGTGAGGGTAGAAAAAATTAAATGCTTATAACTCGCGATCTAATTTTCATAGAGTGGCCAAATTTTGTTTGGTAATTTATTATGAGTCAGTGTTAATTTTTGGTGACAGGAGACCCCCCCCCCCACGGTGAGGGTCGAAGAATTTAAAATGCTTATAACTCGCGATCTAATTTTCGTAGTGCGGCCAAATTTTGTTTGGTAATTTATTATGAGACAGTGTTAATTTTTGGTGACAGGAAACCCCACACGGTGAGGATCGAAAAATTTAAAATGCTCATAACTCGCGATCTAATTTTGGTAGCTTGGCAAAATATTGTTTGGTAATTTATTATAAGACAGTGTTAATTTTTGGTGACAGGAGACGCCCCCATGGTGAGGGTCGAAAAATTTAAAATGCTTATAACTCGCGATCTAATTTTCGTAGCGCGGCCAAATTTTGTTTAGTAATTTATTATGAGGCAGTGTTAATTTTTGGGGACATTAAACGCCCCACGGTGAGGGTCGAAAAATTTAAAATGCTTAAAACTCGCGATCTAATTTTCGTAGCGCGGCCAAATTTTGTTTGGTAATTTATTATGAGACAGTGTTAATTGTTGGCGACAGAAGACACCCCACGGTGAGGGTCGAAAAATTAAAAATGTTTATAACTTGCGATCTAATTTTCGTAGTGCGGCCAAATTATGTTTGGTAATTTATTATGAGACAGTGTTAATTTTTGGTGACAGGAGACCCCCCACGGTGAGGGTAGAAAAAATTAAATGCTTATAACTCGCGATCTAATTTTCATAGAGTGGCCAAATTTTGTTTGGTAATTTATTATGAGTCAGTGTTAATTTTTGGTGACAGGAGCCCCCCGGGGTGAGGGTCGAAAAATTTAAAATGCTTATAACTCGCGATCTAATTTTCGTAGCGCGGCCAAATTTTGTTTGGTAATTTATAATGAGACAGTGTTAATTTTTGGTGACAGGAGACAACCCACGGTGAGGGTAGAAAAATTAAATGCTTATAACTCGCGATCTAATTTTCGTAGCGTGGCCAAATTTTGTTTGGTAATTTATTATGAGTCAGTGTTAATTTTTGGTGACAGGAGACCCCCCCCCATGGTGAGGGTCGAAAAATTTAAAATGCTTATAACTCGCGATGTAATTTTCGTAGCGCGGCCAAATTTTGTTTGGTAATTTAATATGAGACTGTTAATTTTTGGGGACATTAAACCCCCCCACGGTGAGGGTCGAAAAATTAAAAATGTTTATAACTCGCGATCTAATTTTCGTAGTGCGGCCAAATTTTGTTTGGTAATTTATTATGAGGCAGTGTTAATTTTTGGGGACATTAGACCCCCACGGTGAGGGTCGAAAAATTTAAAATGCTTATAACTCGCGATCTAATTTTCGTAGTGCGGCCAAATTTTGTTTGGTAATTTATTATGAGACAGTGTTAATTTTTGGTGACAGGAGACCCCCCACGGTGAGGGTAGAAAAAATTAAATGCTTATAACTCGCGATCTAATTTTCATAGAGTGGCCAAATTTTGTTTGGTAATTTATTATGAGGCAGTGTTAATTTTTGGGGACATTAAACCCCCCACGGTGAGGGTCGAAAAATTTAAAATGCTTAAAACTCGCGATCTAATTTTCGTAGCGCGGCCAAATTTTGTTTGGTAATTTATTATGAGACAGTGTTAATTGTTGGCGACAGAAGACACCCCACGGTGAGGGTCGAAAAATTAAAAATGTTTATAACTTGCGATCTAATTTTCGTAGTGCGGCCAAATTTTGTTTGGTAATTTATTATGAGACAGTGTTAATTTTTGGTGACAGGAGACCCCCCACGGTGAGGGTAGAAAAAATTAAATGCTTATAACTCGCGATCTAATTTTCAGAGAGTGGCCAAATTTTGTTTGGTAATTTATTATGAGTCAGTGTTAATTTTTGGTGACAGGAGACCCCCCCCCCATGGTGAGGGTCGAAAAATTTAAAATGCTTATAACTCGCGATGTAATTTTCGTAGCGCGGCCAAATTTTGTTTGGTAATTTAATATGAGACTGTTAATTTTTGGGGACATTAAACCCCCCCACGGTGAGGGTCGAAAAATTAAAAATGTTTATAACTCGCGATCTAATTTTCGTAGTGCGGCCAAATTTTGTTTGGTAATTTATTATGAGGCAGTGTTAATTTTTGGGGACATTAGACCCCCACGGTGAGGGTCGAAAAATTTAAAATGCTTATAAGTCACGATCTAATTTTCGTAGGGCGGCCAAATTTTGTTTGGTAATTTAATATGAGACTGTTAATTTTTGGTGACAGGAGACCCCACACGGTGAGGGTCGAAAAATTTAAAATGCTTATGACTCACCATCTAATTTTCGTAGCGCGGGCAAATTTTGTTTGGTAATTTAATATGAGACAGTGTTAATTTTTGGGGCCATTAGACCCCCTACGGTGAGGGTCGAAAAATTTAAAATGCTTATAACTCGCGATCTAATTTTCTTACCGCGGCCAAATTTTGTTTAGTTATTTATTATGAGACAGAGTTAATTTTTGGGGTCATTAGACCCCCCACGGTGAGGGTCGAAAAATTTAAAATGCTTATAACTCACGATCTAATTTTCGTAGCGCGGCCAAATTTTGTCTGGTAATTTAATATGAGATTGTTAATTTTTGGTGACAGGAGCCCCCCGGGGTGAGGGTCGAAAAATTTAAAATGCTTATAACTCGCGATCTAATTTTCGTAGCGCGGCCAAATTTTGTTTGGTAATTTATAATGAAACAGTGTTAATTTTTGGTGACAGGAGACAACCCACGGTGAGGGTAGAAAAATTAAATGCTTATAACTCGCGATCTAATTTTCGTAGCGTGGCCAAAATTTGTTTGGTAATTTATTATGAGTCAGTGTTAATTTTTGGTGACAGGAGACCCCCCCCATGGTGAGGGTCGAAAAATTTAAAATGCTTATAACTCGCGATCTAATTTTCGTAGCGCGGCCAAATTTTGTTTGGTAATTTAATATGAGACTGTTAATTTTTGGGGACATTAAACCCCCCCACGGTGAGGGTCGAAAAATTTAAAATGCTTAAAACTCGCGATCTAATTTTCGTAGCGCGGCCAAATTTTGTTTGGTAATTTATTATGAGACTGTGTTAATTGTTGGTGACAGAAGACACCCCACGGTGAGGGTCGAAAAATTAAAAATGTTTATAACTCGCGATCTAATTTTCGTACCGCGGCAAAATTTTGTTTAGTTATTTATTATGAGACAGAGTTAATTTTTGGGGACATTAGACCCCCCCACGGTGAGGGTCGAAAAATTTAAAATGCTTATAACTCACGATCTAATTTTCGTAGCGCGGCCAAATTTTGTCTGGTAATTTAATATGAGACTGTTAATTTTTGGTGACAGGAGCCCCCCGGGGTGAGGGTCGAAAAATTTAAAATGCTTATAACACGCGATCTAATTTTCGTAGCGCGGCCAAATTTTGTTTGGTAATTTATAATGAGACAGTGTTAATTTTTGGTGACAGGAGACAACCCACGGTGAGGGTAGAAAAATTAAATGCTTATAACTCGCGATCTAATTTTCGTAGCGTGGCCAAATTTTGTTTGGTAATTTATTATGAGTCAGTGTTAATTTTTGGTGACAGGAGACCCCCCCCCCATGGTGAGGGTCGAAAAATTTAAAATGCTTATAACTCGCGATGTAATTTTCGTAGCGCGGCCAAATTTTGTTTGGTAATTTAATATGAGACTGTTAATTTTTGGGGACATTAAACCCCCCCACGGTGAGGGTCGAAAAATTAAAAATGTTTATAACTCGCGATCTAATTTTCGTAGTGCGGCCAAATTTTGTTTGGTAATTTATTATGAGGCAGTGTTAATTTTTGGGGACATTAGACCCCCACGGTGAGGGTCGAAAAATTTAAAATGCTTATAAGTCACGATCTAATTTTCGTAGGGCGGCCAAATTTTGTTTGGTAATTTAATATGAGACTGTTAATTTTTGGTGACAGGAGACCCCACACGGTGAGGGTCGAAAAATTTAAAATGCTTATAACTCACCATCTAATTTTCGTATCGCGGGCAAATTTTGTTTGGTAATTTAATATGAGACAGTGTTAATTTTTGGTGACAGGAGACAACCCACGGTGAGGGTAGAAAAATTAAATGCTTATAACTCGCGATCTAATTTTCGTAGCGTGGCCAAAATTTGTTTGGTAATTTATTATGAGTCAGTGTTAATTTTTGGTGACAGGAGACCCCCCCCCCCATGGTGAGGGTCGAAAAATTTAAAATGCTTATAACTCGCGATCTAATTTTCGTAGCGCGGCCAAATTTTGTTTGGTAATTTAATATGAGACTGTTAATTTTTGGGGACATTAAACCCCCCCCACGGTGAGGGTCGAAAAATTTAAAATGCTTAAAACTCGCGATCTAATTTTCGTAGCGCGGCCAAATTTTGTTTGGTAATTTATTATGAGACTGTGTTAATTGTTGGTGACAGAAGACACCCCACGGTGAGGGTCGAAAAATTAAAAATGTTTATAACTCGCGATCTAATTTTCGTACCGCGGCAAAATTTTGTTTAGTTATTTATTATGAGACAGAGTTAATTTTTGGGGACATTAGACCCCCCCACGGTGAGGGTCGAAAAATTTAAAATGCTTATAACTCACGATCTAATTTTCGTAGCGCGGCCAAATTTTGTCTGGTAATTTAATATGAGACTGTTAATTTTTGGTGACAGGAGCCCCCCGGGGTAAGGGTCGAAAAATTTAAAATACTTATAACTCGCGATCTAATTTTCGTAGCGCGGCCAAATTTTGTTTGGTAATTTATAATGAGACAGTGTTAATTTTTGGTGACAGGAGACAACCCACGGTGAGGGTAGAAAAAATTAAATGCTTATAACTCGCGATCTAATTTTGTTAGCTTGGCAAAATATTGTTTGGTAATTTATTATAAGACAGTGTTAATTTTTGATGACAGGAGATGCCCCCATTGTGAGGGTCGAAAAATTTAAAATGCTTATAACTCGCCATCTAATTTTCGTAGCGCGGCCAAATTTTGTTTGGTAATTTATTATGAGGCAGTGTTAATTTTTGGGGACATTAGACCCCCCCACGGTGACGGTCGATAAATTTAAAATGCTAAAAACTCGCGATCTAATTTTCGTAGCGCGGCCAAATTTTGTTTGGTAGTTTATTATGAGACAGTGTTAATTGTTGGTGACGTAAGACACCCCACGGTGAAGGTCGAAAAATTAAAAATGTTTATAACTCACGATCTAATTTTCGTAGCGCGGCCAAATTTTGTTTGGTAATTTATTATGAGGCAGTGTTAATTTTTGGGGACATTAGATCCCCACGGTGAGGGTCGAAAAATTTAAAATGCTTATAAGTCACGATCTAATTTTCGTAGCGTGGCCAAATTTTGTTTGGAAATTTAATATGAGATTGTTAATTTTTGGTGACAGGAGACCCCACACGGTGAGAGTCGAAAAATTTAAAATGCTTATAACTCACGATCTAATTTTCGTAGCGCGGGAAAATTTTGTTTGGTAATTTAATATGAGACAGTGTTATTTTTTGGGGCCATTAGACCCCCCCACGGTGAGGGTCGAAAAATTTAAAATGCTTATAACTCACGATCTAATTTTCGTAGCGTGGCCAAATTTTGTTTGGTAATTTAATATGAGACTGTTAATTTTTGGTGACAGGAGACCCCCCACGGTGAGGGTCGGAAAATTTAAAAGGCTTATAACTCGCGGTCTAATTTTCGTACCCCGGCCAAATTTTGTTTGGTAATTTATTATGAGACAGTGTTAAGGGCTTTGAGCGCGGCGACCGAATCTAGGAATTCCGTGACGAGAAAAAATCCTAACAGTCCGGCTAACGACGTTTCAGTTTGGCAGACTTCGGCACGGTATCCTTCGATAGACTTTTTCGATAGACTTTCTTAACTTTCCATTGACGCGGTATTTTTCCATAAGTTGATGAAAAATGCTATGCAATAGCTTTACCGCGGCAGTCCCCGAGTGCCACACATATTTTTTTTTATTTATATCACTTTATAAAGAAAATAATAATGTAGAATATTTTTCTTGTATACGTAGTCGAACTGTAGACGAAATATTAAATATAAATAGAAGTTTTCATATACGTCCATTAAAAACATTTCAAAAATATGCATTAAAATATTTAATTTCTATGAAGGACGTTAAATACTAATAAAAACATTAAAAGATCTTAATAATTTTTACATTTTTCGATTGAATTTACTCAATCATCATAAGAAAAAGAAAATACAAATAAACACAAAGATGGAAAATGACAAAAAACTATTACACATGAAAATTTTTAATCTTTTTAATCTTTACTTATAATCTTTGTGTTTATTTGTATTTTCTTTTTCTGATGATGATTGAGTAAATTCAATCGAAACATGTAAAAATTATTACGATCTTTTAATGTTTTTATTAGTATTTAACGTCCTTTATAGCAATTAAATATTTTAATGCATATTTTTGAAATGTATACGAAATGTTTTTTTTATCTTTTCTGTTTAATAAATGTAGAGCATAGAAATACAAACTGCATAATATAAACGACAATTTTTTGCAACGCAATGCAATTTGATAAGTATTGCTAAACTTTTGGTCTTTCAGTAAATATCTAAATAATGAGTCCCAAGATTGTTCTTATTTATTGCTGTACATTTGACTATTTCGAACACAAACGGGTCAGTAGAAATATTGCCTCTTTTTGCTTGGGAAGTTTTGGACAAGAGTTAGCTAAATTAAGTTCTTTATTGAACTCGTCAATAGAGTTTTAGGTGTTTGTGGCAAACGAAGTTTTTTCTTTTTTTTAAGAAGGTGTTGAAGGATTTCTTAGATTAAATAGTTACAGTTTTCTTTAAAAATTCTTTGAAAACAAATACATTTCCTTTTATTTTTCTTTCTTTGTTTATTAGTTTCTCTTTCTTAACCCTATTGCAGTGTTTCCAGATGGGCTACTTTTTTTTTAAATCCAGATTCTATATTGACACCACTTTTTTGAAATCTTAAAACAAGCTTTATTTAATGTCCTATTAATTAAGGCGAGAATAAAGAGAATTACAGTTTCAAAAAAGGTGGTGCCAATCAAGAAATCTGAATTTTAAAAAAGTAGCCCACTGGCAACGCTGCCCTATTTTGACGGAATCCATTTAAGGATTTTAGATTTTTTGTTACCGGCTTTTAAAAACTGGAATTTGTTCCTTATTAATTCTAGAAAATTTTCCTATTAAATAAGGCAAAATTCACAGTAAACTTTTACTGGTGGTGACAGACAAGAATTCTTAAACCTTTTTGCGACACATATACGTATAGCTCGTTTCTAAGGGATTAAGTAAAAATACTATACGGATTTCTTTTCCTGTGATTTTTAGTTTAATAAATATGCAAAATAAGGGTACGACGCATTAATTACTTGAGCGGTGTATATTATGAACAGAATTTAATCTAAACACCTTGTGTATATTTGTCGGCTGAGACACGTCATACATTAGGGCTCTCGCACCTAATTCAATATTTCATTCATATCACTGGTTAAAGAAAAATTAGTATAGTATGTTTTTCTTGCATACGTAGTTATAATGCATACGAGAGGGTTTTTTTTAATTTTATTTTTTCCTAAAATGTAGAGCATAAAAATCCAAATTGCCTAATATAAATCACCGCTTTTTGCAACACAATGCACTTTGATAAATGTTTACGAACTGTTAAACTTCTGGTCTTACCACATGTTTTCAATTTATTGTACAAAAGGAAGAATCAGTTAAGAGGTTATCAAAAATTGGCGAGTGTGCTTAAGAATTAAATAATAAACAATGCAGAAAAACAAATTTATGTAAGGTGGTCTGGTGTAATAACGCCAGGCGGGGTAATAACGCCAAGTGCTAATATTATGCATAATTATGAAAGAAACTGGTAAATGACACCCATGTGCTCTGCGCAGAGGGGTTTTGAGTCATATAAATCGCAAAAAACAGCTTCAAGTTAATTTGTTTCATTTTTAGGTCTTATTGTTTTTACAAGCAACTAAAATTAACACTTGATCTAAAATTTGCGAGATACGTTTTGTGATGTGAAGACTATTTTTTTATCCGGAAATACTTTGTTTATTACATAAATTTGTAGTACATTTCATGGACTTTCAAAATGTTGTTGAAGATTTTGGATATCTTCTCGAGATAATTTGTATTAAAATGTACAGCGCAATAACTATAACGGGGTAATAACGCCAATCCTTGGCATTAAAACCCTGGTTGATTCCCTACAGTGGCCGAGCTACATCCTAAATACTGATTCAAATAAACACAGTTAAAACTGTGCAATGTTTCTAATAATTCTATTTAAGCGGTCCTTTTTAAGCAAAAAGAAGCTCACGGTCTGATATTCTTTTGCCTGATCCTCCCCCTCCCCACATCATACCTTTATTTTTCTCACACTTTCACAAAAAATTGAACATTTTGAATAACTTAGAATGCAATTTGTCAATTTCTAAGTTTGTAGACTTTGTATTTTTAGAATTGGGCAATCTACATGCAATTATTCCATCTTATTTCACAGTTTTGTTTGCATGACGTTATTACCCTTATAGGTGGGTAATAACGCCAAATGGCATTGGTCAAGAAATCCCGCCATTACATTTTATGAATACATATCTGTTAAATTATTTTTTTATATAGATAGTCAATGAGTTGCTGTATCAAATCATATATTTGCTTGAAAAATACAAACTAAAACTGAGCCGTGAAAATTGGTAGAACCTTAACGTGGCGTTATTACCCCAGGGTACCTTATGTGCTACTTATATCCTTCTCAAGTACCCATATATGTATACATAAATGCATTAAGTTTCTTAAATAAAAGTAGATTAGCATATATACAATACAAATAGCACAATATAACACACAGCTTTTTGCAACAGAATGCAGTTAGATAAGTATTTACGAATTGCTAAACTTTTGGTCTTTCAGTAAATATCTAAATAATGAGTCCCGAGATTCTTCTTATTTATGGCTGTACATTCGAATACTTCGAACATAAATGGGTCAGTAGATATATTGCCTCTTATTTTTAAGATGTGTTGGACAAGAGTTAGCTAAAATAACATATAAATCAACTTTTTTATTGAACTTGCCAATCGATTTCCAGAGATTTGTGGCACGGGAATTTAAAAGTTTTTGTTGTTAATGTTTTGTTTTGTTTTTCAAAAGAAGGGATGGAAGAATTTTTTAGATTAACAAACAACATTTTCCTTTAAAAATTCTAGGAAAATCGATACAGTTCTTTTTATTTTTCTTTCCTTGTTTATTTATTTCTCCTTATTAAATGAAAATATTTATGAATTTCTTTACCTATGATTTTTAGCTTAATAAATATGCAGAAAAAAGGTACTATATTCATTAATTCTTTGAGCGTTGTATATTATATATATACTACTTAAAGAAAAAATAACGTAGTATATTTTTCTTTCATACGTAGCCATAACGTAAACGAAATTTTTTTTTTTTTTTTACTTTCTTGTTTAATAAAAACAGAGCATATAAATAGAAATGGCAAAATATAAATCCCTTTTTTTGCAATTTAATGGATTTTTATAAGTATTTACGAATTGCTGAACTTTTGGTCCTTCCGAAAGTATCTAAATAATTAATCCCGAGATTATTCTTATTTATGGCTGTACATTCGAATAATTCGAACACAAATGGGTCAGTTGAAATACTGCCTCTTTTTTCTCAGGATGTTTTGGACAAGAGTTAGCTAAAATAACATAAAAATAAAACAGTTTATTCAACTCTCCAATCGATTTCCAGAGATTTGTAGCACAGGAATTAAACTGTTGTTGTTGTTAATGTTTCTTTTTCAAAAGAAGCTATTGAAGTATTTCATTTCAGATTAATTAGCGTCAGTTTCCTTTAAAAATGCTAGAAAAATCCATACATTTATTTTAATTTTAATTTTATTATTTATTTATTTCCTTTTATTAAGGGAAAATATTTACGAGTTTCTTTTCCTATGATTTTTATCTTAATAAAATGAAGAAGAAAGGTATAATTGATTAATTTCTTCAGCGGTGTATATTACGTATAACACTTATTTTTAACCCCTTGTGTATATTTGATAACTGAGACTCGTCATTCTAGGCCTCTCGCGCCTATTTTTATATGGTATTCATATCTCTGTTTTAAAAAAATAACGTTGTATTTTTTTTTCTTCCGTAGTAATCATGTATACGAAAGATTTTTTTTTAACTTTCCTTTTTAATAAATGTAGAACATAAAAATATGAATGAGATTATATAAGTATGGATCACCACTTTTGTAAATACATATGAAATATATATTTATGAAATATTACCTCTTTTTTCTTAAGATGTTTTGGTTAAGAGTTATCTAAAATAACATTTAAATCAACTCTTCAATCGATTTTTAGAGATTTGTGGCACAAAAACTTAACTGTTGTTGTTAATGTTTCTTTTACAATATAAGGTGTTAAAGATTTTTTTTAGATTAACTAGCTTCTTTAAAAAATGTAGGAAAATCCATAGATTTCTTTTTATTTCACTTTCGTTGTTTATTTATTTACTTTTTGTTTATTATACTACTGGCCATTAAAATTGCTACACCATGAAGGTGACATGCTACAGACGTGTAATTTGAACGACAGGAAGAAGATGCTGTGATATGCAAATGATTAGCTTTTCAGCGCATTCTGACAAAGCAGGTGCCGGTAGCGACACCTACAATGTGTTTAAAGGAGGCAATTTTTCAGCCGGTTTCTCACACAGAAATTGCATTTGAGAGTTGTTTCCTGGTGAAAATTTGTTGTGACGCCTCGTGTAAAAAGGAGAAATGTGTACCAGCATGTTTCTGACCTTGATAAAGATCGAATTGTAGCCTACTGGGATTGCGGTTTATCGTATCGCAGTATTGCTGCTCGCGTTGGTTGAGATTCAATGACTGACCGCAGAATATGGAATCGATGAATTCAGGATGGTAATACGGAACCCCGTACGGGATCTCAAAAGCCCCTTACCACTAGAAGCCGAGAAGACAGAAATTAGAAAGTTTGGAATTATTAACTTTCCAAGAATTAGAAAGTTTGGAAAATATTATTGATAACTTCAGTGAAAAGAAAGATATGAGTAGCGATAATTGCAATGTTTACGCAATAGAAATGAGATCGGAAAATTTACAAAGTCAGAATACGGAAAAAACGGAACTGGAGAAAAATAATAAAGCTATTGTTAGCATATCAGACATGTTTAAGAAATCCCAATTGGAATGTAAAGAGTTAGAGAGAGCTTGGGAATTAGCTAAAATGCATAAAGTGGATTAATATATTGTAGATGGTTTATTATATCATAAAAAGAAGTTGTTAGGCGAAACTATAGCGCAGTTAGTAGTATACAAGGTAAGAAGGGAAGAAATCCTAAAATTAGCACATACTTCGATATTTGAAGCGCATCATGCAGTCAAGAAAACGTTACAGAGAATCAGGTATTCGTTTTTTTGGGAGGGGATGGCGAAAGAAACTAAAAAAAAAAAATATGAGTCATGTTTAGAGGGCCAATTGACTAGAGGGGTTAAAATGAATGATAGAGTTCCTATTTCCCCAGTATCGCAGCCAGAACGTCCATTTCAGGTAATTAATATTGGTTTAATTGGGTCTATTGATCCTAAAAGTTCACAAGGGCATAAATATATATTAACCTTAATTGATCAGCATAACCAGACTGGCGGAAGCAATCCCTTAAAAAGTTTAACTGCTAAAACCGCGTGTGATGCATTACTTCAAATAATTATGAGGACAGGAATTTCAAATGTAACTGCCTGTGATAATGGAACCAATTTCACTGCCGACTTAACGAAAGAATTTGAGAAAAAGTTAGGCGCTAGTCCACGATTTTCGACCCCACAGTACCCACAGTCTAACGGTCTTATGGAACATTTTAATCAAACTCCTAAATGTATGTTGCATCACACTATTAGGGAAGAAGGGAAAAGATGGCATGAACAAATACCATTTATATTATGGGCGTATAGGGAAGTCCCAAATGCTACGACAGGAATCGCACCTTTTCAGTTATTATATGGTCGAGCGCCGGAGGGTCCTTTATCAATTATCAAGTCGTCCTGGGCAGGAGAAAATAAGGGGGCACAGTTAGATACTATACCGATTCATGAGTATTTGAATAAACTTATGGGGCGCTTAGAAAGAGCTGCAAAGGAGGCAAAATTATTGTCCGAGGTGCAACGAAGTAGAATGGTTTATCATTATAAATTAAGGTCAAAAGAAAAAACGTTTGAATTAGGCGATAAAGTAATACTGTTAATCCCCGATTCAACTAATAAGTTATATTCTAGGTGGCAAGGGCCGGCAACTATCGTCGGCAAAAGAAACGAGCATTCGTTTATAGCTGAGTTAGCCGACGGTAGTAGGAAGCACGTGCACCAAAATAAAATAATACGGAATTTTTCAAAGTTGTGCGGGCTAAGAGGAAGCTCCGACCTGTCGTTCAAATTACACGTCTGTAGCATGTCTGTATTAAAACATGATTTTTATGAAATATTTGCTCATATAAAAATTTCAAATAAACTCCAGTGGATTTGAAATAGAATATGTACTGCATAGGAAGCTTTTTCTTATACTTCTGATATTTTCATCCATTTTTTAATGCAGGAATCTGCACATTTATGAAGATACTCATAATATGCTTATAGTTTTTCCCTTTTAAAATGTCTTAAGCAATCAACATATGATGATAAATATTTTGTTGAGATGTAAAATGTAAAAAATCTAAAGTGAAGATGCACTGATAATGATCTCCAGATAACACAGATATATTACGAAGTGATTCAAAACTTTCTGCAGAAATATTCGTCCTCTAAAAAACTATAGGCAAAATGTATTTTTCCTTTTAGACAAAAATCCTATATTCATTTTTATTTGAATGTATATATGTATACTTCATCGTAATATTAATAATATATATTCCGCAACAAAAAAGTAAGAATTTATATTATAAATAAATTTTTTGTTTATAAGACATTGTTGGATTAATAAAAACATTTAAAATACATTAGAAATTTTATTTACATGTTTCAACTCTTTTTAATGGGTTATCTTCAGAATATAAACAGAAAACAACGTCGTTGGAAAATAACTCTTTTCATATGGAATATATATTATTAATATTGCGGTATAGTTGTTACGATAATGGACGAAATGAAGACTTAGTAGTGTTATTTTTCCCATTGATGTATAATTACTGCTTTCTATCTTTATTAGAAGAAAGTATCAGATTCGTGAAAATTTTCTGAATTCTAGTTTTTGACTATTAATTTATTTAAAGGTCGCAGGCTCCAAAAACCTGTTAGCCAGAGTCGCCAACCTCCGGCTTTTGTTATTTCGTGAAAACGTACTTTGAATCAGAAAACTTATTTAATTAGAAGTGTCTAGTATTAACTCAGATGGTCATTTGACAGTTACTTAACTTCGTTGAATCAATAAATTTCTGGTTAGAAGCATAATTGTTTGATGTTTAAAAAGCCGGAGGTTGGGAAGTCTGCTGTTAGCGTAGGAATCCGTATGTTTCTATGTGACATAAAATTTGTTGGAGCACTGTCTCAAGAATAATACACGGAATTTAATAAAAATTCATATTCATGTAATCCCAGATTAAAATTTATGCTGATTTGTTTTTGATATAAATCACTCAACACCGGGTATCAAGGATATTTTTATTTCAAAACATGATGTACAGAATTTCACGTATTTAGAATCCTCACGATGAGCATAGATTGTAATTTCATTTTGGCACTGTAGTACTAAATTTAGAAATATTAAATCATGTGTCCATTGGCAAGAAAAGTTACCAAGCAAAATGTGAACAAAACTGAACAAAACTTTGTTTGCCGGTATTTTTGTTTGGAAATTCTCACATTATCTAATCTCAAATTTTGTGAGATTAACCCTTTTGACTCCGGCGTCTCTTACGCAAATTTTATTTGGCCAGGACCACTTTTTTAAAAGAAGTTTTCTTCAAGTACACAGTTTCAAAAAGTCTCTGATTAAATAAGGCAAATTTTATTTTCCTTTATTAGTAATGACAAAAACGAATTTTGTAAGGAAAGATGATGTCTCCGCAACGGAGAGCCAATGGTTAAACCTTTAATTCCCATGATAAAACACGTTCTAGAAATCGTGTAGTTCAGAAAATATGACTTTACACCAGAGAGTGTCAAAGGCTAATTTCGGTTTATTTCAATCAGGAATGTCTGTTATGAATTAGAGCCAATATAGCTGTTTTAATTTTCTGGTGGGAATTAGAATATACGAATTAAAACAGCTCAAGGAATCTCGGGCGGTATGGGATCTAGAGGGTGAAATAATTCAAAATTGCAACGTGGATGAAAGTGTGTCGAAGAGTTAAAAGAAGTCCGTCGTTTATGGGTTAACATACATGAGATTATAGAAAGTTTAGGGATTGCCACATCCAGCTAGTTTTAAGTTAAATTAAACATTTATGTGCATTTTATTGGTGAAAACCGAAACAAATTCTTAATAGTAAAATTTTCATAAATAAAAAATTCTTGAAATTTCAAGTATATCTTTAAATATGATATATTACGAAATCCTTTACCTCTTTGCCCGACTAATGACCGCAAAGTACAGACTCTGAAACTATTAGACGGTAGGTGCTGGGTTCGTGCCCAATCGCTGCCATCGGGCTACCCATTCGGAGTTTTCCGTAATTTTCTTCGAACCTTAGATTTCCTTGCGTAAATACGGGTTAGGATTCCTTAGAAAGTCCCTCACGGAGGCCAACCCGCTCTTTAGGGCCTATATACTACCTGTAGATAACAGGGCGTTATAAAATAAACCTTTAGCCCGTAACAACTGTTAGCGGTCTGAAAGATCGCTACATTTTTCAATTATCACAAATTTTCGGTTTAGATGTGAATTAACAAATCAACTTATGATAGAAATATTTTGTTAAAATGTAGAAACTCTAAGTGAAAATGCATTGAGAATGACCCTAAGATAATACAGATATACTACGGAAATGATTCCAAAACTGTCTGTTGAAATATTCGTGCTCTAAAGTTATAGGTATATTTTATTCTTTCTTTTAGATAGAAATTCTATGTTCATTTTGGTAAGAATATATATATATATATATATATATATACACTTACTGTCTTCTGTCTTTACAAATGGAAAGTATTGTATTCGTGAAAGTTTTCGAATACTGGGCGAATTGACGGATTTATAAATTTTAGGGGGCAGACATAAAAAAACACATTTTTACAAAATGTCTGCCTGTGAGTTTGTGTATCTATGAATCTGTAACGAATATAATTATTGTGGGCGCTTTATCTCAAGAGCAAATGCTAGGAATATCATAATTTTTTTATTCAGGAAGTCCTTGATATATTTTTTATTAATTTCAAGCATTAGTTGTAACAGAGTGAAATTTATAACAAAATTTGTCTGACTTACAGATAGGCAAAGATATAGACTCCAAGATAGGTATTTTGTAAAAAACATGTTTTTCGGCTGACTAATCTCTGACCCCTAAAGCGTGCAAATCAATCGTTTAGTCCTAAATTTCATCAGCATTTAACTTTGACGTGTTTCCCTGCTTCCACAAACGGAATGTTGTCGTGGGAAAAAAGTAAACACCCCTTACTTATACCCCCTCTCTAAAATATTGTAAAAGAAAGTTATTGGTACCAAACCATTGCAAATAAAGCCTAATTTTAAATGATGTACATAACATTTACTTAAGGACACACCTACGTATTAAAACAAATCCAAATTTAATTTTTTTAATAGCAATACTCAATTTTAACAAGATATTTCAAATTCTCGGTTCGAACTATGCACTGACACCAAATTTCAAGCTATTTCAATGGTGAGTTTTTGAATTATAAACATTAAAATTTACTGTTTTATGTTAAATTGCATTTTCATATTTATATTAATATCTCCTAATATTATACTATTAATGGGCTAATTTTCTATGTAGCAAAGATATTAAAATAGCCAAACATAAATACGTGGAATTTGCAAATTTTATAATTTTAAGACATGAATTATGAAATTAATGTTCGAAAAATTATAAGAAAAACAACCATCGTTTTTTGTGGGGTTTAACTTTATTAAGTACTGCTTTATGGGAGTCAAACATTTAAAATGTTTCGTTCAATAGGTTTACAAATTATGCTTAAACAAACAGCAAAAATGATGATTTAAGGGGCTGTCTATGATAGAAATGACTAGGTATTTTGAAACTTCTTATACCATCCTGTCTTCTTATGCACCCTAAACAAATTTCAACCCTTGATACACCCTAAACAAATTTCTGTTCATCATTTTAAAGTAGACTTAGGTAATCCGTCGAATCCCTTTAGTCGAAAATTTTCACGAATCCAATACTTTCTTCTTGTAAATATTGAATAAAGTAAAAAGTAATATTTTGAAATATTCAGTATTAATTCTGAATTTCTAAATAAAGTAAGGGGGCAAACAGTCAACATTACACTCTTTTTTTAACTTAAAATTAATTGTCTTCAACCTAAGATTAGTCAGTTTTTTTTTTTTTCAAAGGTCCGTACTTATATTTGCATTATTTTAAACTATACTTTTATACACAAACAATAATTATGATCGTGTTTACCCATAAAAAGTTTTTGTAAATTTTCTTAATATTACCTATTATGCTTAATAAGGAGCAGCATATTCAAAATATTTCACCAATATTTTAACCTCACTTTTTGATGGAAAACATCATCAATCTTTAATTTTTTTTTCTTTCCTGCCTATTTTTTTATTACTTCGGTTGTGAAATGACATAAATTTCTTCGTATAATTTTGATATTTAATGATTAAACCAAAACATGTAAGAACTAATAATTACTAACACATAATGCTTCATAAATCACATTCTTTTGACATTTTGAAAGCTTAATGATGAAAAATTACACCAGTCTTAAATGCATACATAATGTCTGACCTTTTTTTGAATATGTCAAAACGACAGATTAATAAAAAAAGGTCAAAATTATAAGCTTTGTACTTTAAGAAATCATTTGTCGTTTAGAAAACAAACAAAATAAAATTTTATATAGCGATCGCAATACTTAAAATATTTCTTATTAGATTATACATGAGGACCCCAGAATCAAAATGGTACAAGTGACAAAAATTCGAATCTTTAGTAAATTGAGTTCAAAGATAATTAACGTTAAATTTCAAAATCAATAATAATTGACTGAATTAAAATAGGAAAATGCCACTTGTTTCATTGTTGTTTTTGAATTCTTGTTTAAAAAACTTAAAAAAAGAATATAATTTTATTAAATTTATAATTAACCAGTATTGATTGTTATTTGGCAAAAGTGGTTGATCTCTGCACATAATTCGAAAATCGCTTATTATCATTATCTGAAATGATAGAAGCATATTTCCAAGTTGTTTTTAAACTTTTTAATTTTTTTAAATTTTGTCTCTTGGCTTCTGGGGCCTTCACATCTTATTTCAATAACATTAAAACTAATATGAATGCTATTATACAGACAATGCTAGATGCAGGGTGTAAATTAATATTGTTCACCCATAAGAAATGTGACTTAAGACAAAAATAATATGTATATAGCATAGACAAATAAAAGCATATATCCACGTTAACACTAACTGAGAATGAAGGTAACTGAAATTCGGGAAATTTTAAAATTCATGAAGATTAAGTTCTAGAAAATTATAAGGTGTGTGTTTGTGTGAATTTTAAATTATATTCAGGAATGACATTTTTGTTGTTTAGACACACACAGAGATTAGGACTACACTCATTTTGCATAAATATTAAAACAACTATAGCTCGAGGAAGAAAGGATTTTTACTTCCTCGCCCATCAAATTCTAGATAACTTCTGGTTACAAAAATATTGCATCACTGTTTTTTTTTACTTTTTTTACGCGTGATAAAGTGGCGCCTCACCTCTTCTCATGTGATTTTCATTAGAAATCGGCATGCAGCTGTAAAAACGTACAAAAATGTACACTATTAAGAATCTAGAAATAGGGGAGTTAAAGGAAAATTAAATAAATTTATTCTCCGATACAATTTGCCTTATTTTGTGGGTTGGTAAAATGGTAGATACAGCATTCTAGCATTTTCACGGATAATTACACTAATGACACTTTTACTGTTTCAAGACCCACCAAAGTCAGATCTATTAGTGCAATAGTGATCATCATGAAATCGCGTCATTTTTCTAGGCACTGACTGAGAGATATTACATACGGTGCTTCCGTGAATTCATGGTACACTTTTGACCGGTCACTTTGAGCTTTGTATTTCCATATCTTTCAAGAACTTTGTATTTTCATAAAAATAGATAACGGCCTAAAAAAAGATATGCTATTTCGTACCAAAGACGATGTTACAAGTAAAAAGAAAAAAAAATGATTGAATCAAAAATGATATCGATATTAAAAGACAATCTCCCCTTTCCCTAGAGATATCTTACATGCCGGATCCCCCCCCCCCTCTAAAATGATAACGTTATAATTCCACAGTCTCAAAGTATGTGCTAAGGATTTCTATTTATAGAAACTGGAGCTAGTTAGAATTAAAAAATAATCGCCGGTGGCAGTCTTATCATTACCGTTAATGCAAACTTCTACCAGTCAGATAGAACAGAAATTTTCTTCTTATTTAAATATTTTATTCACATATTAAGTCTCCCTCCCATGAATATAACGGGCTGAGGTGTTGTTCGTAATTTTCGTGTTCCGTCATAGCTCCAGATTGGAAATTTCATTGCTGGAAAAAAATTTGAGAAACCAAAAACAATTAATTGGATTTCCATCTGAAATCTTTGAATTTTAGTTTTTGACACTGACTGTGATGTTGAACTTTGGATGTTATGAAATATATCACACTAAAAAAATACTGATAATCAAAACGGAATGTGTATATGTTATTTCAAATATTATTTGTAAAAAACGTGAAGATTTGAAAAATGAAGGGCTTATTCGCATTAATTTATATAATGTAAAACAAAAATCAAGACATAGATTTCTTGCATGATGGTTTTTTATGGAAAATGTGAATTTATCCTATATCTTGTTTTTTCGCCTTGAAAAAAAGTAATTGCTGTTTTTGTATAGAAACCTTTTAATAATTAATTAAAAAAATAGATGCATTTTTGTGATTTTTTTCAAAAATTAAACTATTTTTAAAGGATTAATGCATAACTTCAGTCATGATTATTGCCAAATACAGATGAAAAACTGCGGTAGTCAGGTCTTACGTTTTCGTCATATAGTACAACCTGAATAACCCTCTGTCTGTATCAGTAATAGAGATTATACCACGAACATCCACAAGTAAAGAATAATAGAATTTTTTAACTTATTTGTGAGAGAAATTTTACATGAATAAACTGGGTAAAAGCTTCGGCACATTTCACGACAGTAATTTTGAAAGAAAAAATTTTCACTTTACGAATAAAAAAAACATTTATCAATAAACATTGAAAACAATACAATACAGAGTTTCTGGTGGGAACGTAAAATTTCAGAAATAAAAAAGAGGCCAGATTTGGCAACCCTGGAATAAGCCTACATTCGAAGGCAAAATTTTCTATTCAAAATTTACTGGTAGAAGGTTCCTTTGAGGATTATTTAAAAAATTTGATCCAATGAAAGATATTTTGCCAACAACATGCGACCATCTCTTCAGTTACTACACTCGCAACTGGTACGATCTACATTATATGTCTTCTCTTTTTATTTACCAACTTTATCGTTCAAACTACTGCATTTTTTCTTTTAGTACAATATTTTAAGCAAAATATATTTTTATTTGCAAACATTTCCATTAATGTTTTTACAAAATACTTCTGGACTCCAAATAGCGGACTTAAATCTGTTAAATGGCGAAGGCTATAAAGAGATCTCATTCAAAATGTTATGAGTACATTGATTTTAAATTTTCTTCCTATTTGTCAATTTCAGTATTATTTTAAATGATCTCCTCAAGCCCGCATGAAACTAAAAGCGCTCAAAAGGATATAAATAAATCGGCGCTAAGCAATAAAACTCTTTTTAGATTTTTTTAAGGAAACATTATCGTTTTTATTTAAAAACTATCGATGCATAACAATGCAAAAGGCTTTTTTACACATTTGTACGCTATTTAATTAAACCTATCATGGTTATATTGTGTGTAAAGATGGAATTTTCTAATAAGTATTAAATACAAATCGTGACATGCTAAAATTCTGATTATTATGTACGGAGATGTGTTTCCAGTAAAACAGAAAATATAAAAGACTGAAATAAAAAAAACTATAAAATTATATTATGATCAGATTATGATTTTAACTGAACCTTCAAAAACGGATTAAAGCATGTCAGATGCAGCAATCCCAAAACTTTCTTCTATCTTACGCATGCTAATACTTCTTTAATAATGCAGGATAGCAGCGCCACTGGTCACGTGGCTTAAACCAAAATCTAGTCATCAACAACTTTTGTCAACTTATAACTGAATCTGAAGTTTGATGAAAATCCGTGCATTAGTTTTTGAGATAGAGCTACGGCAAAATCTAAAAAAAATCTGCATAACAGCGCCCCATGTTGATTGATGTACACCAAAAACTAATCAGGTTTAAGTTTTTTTTCAGGTACTAATTCAATCTGAAATTCCATGAAATTCCATGCGTTAGTTCTTGAGATAGAGCTATTAATAATCATAAATAATCATCATGGCAACGACACCTGTTGAGCGATTTCCACCAAAACATAATCAGCACCATTTTACATCAAGTGCTTACAAAATCTAAAGTTTTATAAAAATCCATTCTTTAATTCTTGAGATTTGGCTATTGTGAAAATTGTGAATAATACAGTATAGCAGCGTCATCTGTTGTGCGATATGCACTAAAAACTAATCGGATCTATTTTATATCAAGGTATAGCAGAATCTTAAGTTTTGTGATATATCGTGAATTAGTTCTTGAGATAGAGCGCCCACAATAGTTTTGACACATACACACAACTTGCAAACGGCACCAATAATGTTTTAGTAAAATTTTGCTTTTACAGTAAAAGCTTAAATTCACGAATTCGATACTTTCTTCTTGTAAAGATAGAAAAAAGTACAAATTAAATGTGAATGTTTCGGTTTATAAAGAAAATAAGAGAATTTGAAACCCAATCGGTCAGAAATAAATAATGCCTTTCATGATAAAAGAAAGGTCACGATTTTGGCATTCATTAATAAATGGATATTAGAATAAGTTTGAAGAAGTTCCTGATTGAGATTATATCTATCGTTAATTCAACTTATTTCTAAAAACATAGTTTCAGCATACTATTTTATTTATCAAGAACCTCATTTTAACCCCTTGGGAACAAATGCCGCAAAACGGTTTAAGAATCCTTGTTTATTTCCACTAGTAACATTTTACTGTAAAATTTGCCTCAGTAAATAGTTTTTTCAAATATGCTCCGGATCCCTTTTACAAATATTCAGTTACAAATAATGGAAAAAAAATAGATATTCATTTTTACTGGTAGAACTTTACTTTCTCGTTAGTCATTCCCAGCGTTTCCGCCATGTTATGACAACACACACAGTCCACAATCCGTACTCACTATCACAGGCGACTAGACCCTGGCCGTCCACATAACGCAAGTCTTCTCTGATTGGCCCGTAAAACTGACCTTTTTTATAAAAAAAAATCTAAGCAAATTCTAGCTGAATGAGCATGCGCTGTAGCAAAACAACTTTGCTCTCTTGCAACATTGGATCATTGGAACGTATTTGCTTACTGAAATTAATATTCCATGTTTGACATCGTAGGACAAATGGACAAATTTATGGTAAATATAACAACAAACTAATACACGTGATAGCTGTTTGCAACTCTATACTCAAGAAAGACCCTTTTCAGCGCATGCTCATTGAGTACGAAGCGCTGTGATAAAATTCTTTTCAGCGCATGCTCATTGAGCTACAACTATTAGATTTTTTGATAGAAATGGAGTATCTTACGGTCCAATAAGAAGAGACTTGCGTTATGTGGACGGCAAGGGTTTAGTCGCCTGTCTCACTATTAGTGAAAAGTCCAAGCAAACTGCCACCCGTAAAAACTAATAGAATATGTATTTATAAATGTTTCCTATAATCCAGAAAAAAGCAACTACATTGAGGCTTCACACTAGGCACAGAAAAAGTCCCGGATGATAATGTAAAGTCTAAAGAAGCGTTCTTTTCAAATATCTAGCTCAAATTTTGGTGTTTTTAAATGATTTTTTTTTGCATAAGATAGCCGAGGACGATCCACAACCGGCCTAGTTTTTACTTTTTCGATTTTGCTTATATATATTTCATATTACAATAGTTTAAATTTCAAAACCGGTTTTGAAAGCTAAAGTATTTTTTTTTTAAATCTGAAACCAAAACTGAGAAAGTAAAAACTAGTCACGTTGTGCATCATCCTCAACTATCTTGTGCAAAACAATCATGTAAAAATATTAAAATTTGGACGAAATATTTGAAAAGAACTCCCCTATAGACTTTACATTATCATCCGGGTCTTTTTCTGTGCCTAGTGTTGCGCCTTAAAGCAAAATTATGTTTTAAAAAACTAATAGAGGGAAAATTTCTCCGGCAGTAACCTGATACTATATATGCGATGTAAAAAGGTAACCACCATCTTGTGACAACCTCATTAGTAACTTCTGTCGAAAGTATATTATCTTACACGCAAATGGTAGACAATACACCATACCCCTTTAACTCTTTATTTGTAACAATATTTCCTTTGCAATTTTTTTTGCAAAGGAAGCTAGAAACGAAAGGTTTGTGTATGTTGCTTCTTTGAAAGATTAAGCTGTTCACAGCCAACTATTTCTCGAAACAGTTTATTTTACATGGGCAGAGTCCTGAGTGGCTCGTATACCCAAATTTGATTTTTAGGAATATAAAAAGTTTCTCTAAAAAATTTTCTGGTCTTGACTATTTTAATTTTTGAATCTTAGTAAGAGTATTGCTAAATTACCTTAAATCACAAACTATACAAGTAATTGAACACTAGAACACTAGAAAGGCATAGTATTTTATCGAGATTTATAAAAATATTTCACATCAAAGTTTTGATTTAAAACAGTTTAGCATTTTTATTTAACATTTTTCCTCTTTGTATCTTTTAAAATCATTTCACAATTAAATTTCTGGTTTGAGAAGATATATGTATATTTATATGGTTGCCGTCTAAATGACAACTCACGGCGTTCTAGTGTTAAGAAATCATTAACCCTTATTTGGTGATTTATTAAATCAAATAATCAATAAAATGTACTAAGGCTTCTAAAGTTAAGTGCAATTATTCCTTTCTTTTGATAACTATGTTTTTTTCTGGCCCTAATTTTAATATTTCTTTTGCATTTTGAAAATAAAACTAGGAATCTTCATCAAATGCAAGTTTTACGGATAGATGACCGCACATAACTAATACGAATTCTTCCAAAGATTCCGTTCTATGGTACATTCTGTTTTGTAGTACATTCAATGACTGTGAATACCCGATCTTTGAATAGTAAAGAGTAACGAAACGAATACTTTCTAACGGGTAGAGAATTCAAAATTAACGATATCACATGGGTATTCATTTTGTCGTTATTTTTACAGCACTATATGTCAGTCATTCTCAATAGTTCCATGGTACTTATACACACTCTGTGTTGTGGTACAATGTGTCATGCATTGATTCTAGTACATGCTAATTCTAAAATAGATTCATAATATCAGAACAATTTAAATGCATAACATGTAACCGAAAGTAATAAAAACATTTCAAAAGTTCGATATCATTACATAGAAAATAAAACATCGCAGCGTGTTTTAGTTTCTTCTCATTATCATAAATTCTTTCTTCAGGCTAATTCTAAATATATAAAACAATACTTCAGAAACAAGAAAAAAATTGAATTAAGACATTATCACTTCGTAAGGAGAAAACGTAATGCGCTCCAACTGCATTCCTTTATGGGTAGTTTTCAGCGTTATTTTTATTATAAAACCTTCTTCAACAAAATTACCTCAAATAATAGTATTTGAGGATATATCGTTCAAAATTCTTATTAAAAAGGAATAAAATACAATGAACTAGTTTTTTTCAGCAAATATTATTTCTTGGTACTTATTTTGGACAAGTATTTCAACACATTTCTTTCAAATAGTTATAAAATATTTTTAAAGACACGTTAGTTCAAATTAACGGAATATATTTTTTCCGTTTAATATGTATGAAAGTAGTAGTAATATAATAGAATAAATTTAGAATGGCATTTTAAACGCCGTATTTTTAAAGAATATATATTAAATATTATTTTAATATAAAATATTGTAATAGTTGCATATAAAATGTTTCACTCATTGTAAAAATCCAAATTTGCATAAAAATGCAAGCTAAACTTGCATGCTAATTCTGAAATGTATTTAGAACAGCAGAACAATCTAAATACTTGACATGTAACCGAAAGTAATAAAAATGTTTTAAAAGTTCGGTATGATTACATAGAAAATAAAACATCAAAACATATTTTAGTTTCTTCTCATTATCATAAATTCTTTCTTCATGCTAATTCAAAATATATAAAACGATACTTTAAAAACAAGAAAAAAATTGAAGTAAGACATTATCACTTCGTAAGGTGAAAACATAACGTGCGCGAATTGCACTCTTTTATGGGTAGTTTTCAGCATTAATTTTTATTATATTACCTTCTTAAACAAAATTACTTCAAATAATAGTATTTGAGGATATATTGTTTAAAGTTCTTCTAAAAAAAATAAAAATACAATAAAGTTTTTTTTTAAAACAACTATTATGTAATGGTGTTTTTTGGAGAAATATTTCAACACATTTCTTTAAAATGATCATAAAGTATTTTTAAAAACTCGTTAGTTCAAATTAACTGGATATATATTTTTTTCTAAATAATACGTATGAAAATATTTGCAATATTATAAAATACATTTAGAATGGCATTTTAAACGCCGCATTTTTAAAGAATATATATTAAATCTTACTTTTACTTTAAAAGGGTTTTAATAATTCCATATAAAATGTTTCACCCATTTTAAAAATCCACATGAGCGCAAAAATGCATGCTAAACTTGCATGCCAAGTTTAGCATTCAAAAATGCATACTAATTCTAAAATGTATTCATAACAGCAGAACAATCTGAATACGTAACACGTAACCGAAAGTAATAAAACATTTAAAAGTTCGATATGATTACATATAAAATAAAACTCCACAGCGTGTTTTAGTTTCTTCTCATTATCATAAATTCATTCTTCAGGCTAATTCAAAATACATAAAACAATACTTTAAAATCAAGAAAAAAATTGAAGTAAGACATTATCACTTCGTAAGGGGAAAACATAATGTGCACGAACAACATTCTTTTTTGGGTAGTTTTCAGTATTATTTTTATTATGTTACCTTCATCAACATAATTACCTCAAATAATAGTATTTGAGGATTTATCGTTCAAAGATCTTCTTAAAAAGGAATAAAAATGCAATAAAGTTTTTTTCAGTAACTATAATCTTATGGTGTTTATGGACAAGTATTTCAACACATTTTTCTCCAATGGTTATAAAATATTAAAAAAAAAACACGTTTGTTCAAATTAACCGAATACATTTTGTTCTGACTAATATGTATGAAAGTAGTTGTAGTATAATAGAATAAATTTAGAATAGCATTTTAAACGCCGTATTTTTAAAGAATATATATTAAATCTTACTTTAATATAAAATGATTGCAATAGTTCCAAATAAAATGTTCACCCATTTTAAAAATCCACATGTTTAATTTAAAGCATTAAAATGATACAGATATATTCCAAATAAAAATGGATTTGAATTGGCTGGGATATCTAACATTTTAAAATAAATACTGTCAAACCTAAAAAAATGATATCTCATTTAACCCCCCATAATTTTCGTTCACTTAAATTTTACAGGTAGTTGTACTTAAGGTACAGTTTGCGTGCATTTACTTCAAGTATGAATATAGTTCGACCTAGCAGAATTGGCTATCACTCTTGATATAATCCGGTTAACAGATTTGACAACTAGAGAAAGGTAGCTAGTGAATAAAGAAGAAATAGTGTTAGCTACTTATTTTCATTGATTTACTTCCTAATAAAGACAATCGCACTTCCGCAAATAATTATCTGCGGGTGATCAAATGCACATTCAGGTTCTATGCTCCAGCGGTTGCTTGATTCGAATTACTTAACTGTATATAGCCATAATCATTAAATGCTGATAATCATAATTATGATTCTTATTTTTTTTATGTATGCGTGACAGTAAAATAAGATTGTAATCAATCCGGCAATAGAGTATATTAGAAAGCAATCTTCGACTTACTTTTAAAAAATATACATTAAATAAAAGAAAGTTTCTGATTTTGATACTTTGTATCAGAACTTATAACTTTCATAAAAAAATAACATGTTATTTATTGTAAACAAATATATTACAATTTTATTCTCTTACAATTTTATTTTTCTAAATCTACTACAAGCATGAATGCAATTCAACCTAACCGAATTGATTATCAATATTGAGATAAACCAGTTAACAGCTCTAGCAAAGTTGAAAAGGGTAATTTAAGAAACGGTGATTTAAGAAACATTTTAAGCTATTTATTTTCATTCATTTACTTTTTTATAAAAACAAATGCGACTCCACCCATAATTATCCGTAGAAATCAATTTAGATTATGCTCGTCTGTGGCCGGTTTATACAGATTACGTATCTGTATATGGATATCATTATATAATAGTGATAATTAAATTTATGATTTAAATGTTACGAGATTTAACCCGTTCAAAGACACCGCAAACACGAATCACATCCGGCTCGGAGAATACATTTTTCCAACGCTAAAAGTAACTAAATGTCTGTATTTTAGCACAATCTTTTTAGACGCTTTCAATAAACCAGATTTACATTACTTACAAAAATTTTGGAACTTTCGTATGGATAATTTTTTTTTTACAAAATAAAATATGTGAAATTTTTTATGAATTCAGTAAAAACCTGAGTGTTCCGTCGCGGTTCCGTTCGCTTACGGTAAGCATAGTTTCCAAAAAATCAAATTACATAGAGAATAAAATACCAAACAGCATGCGCTTTAAATTCAATAACTTTTCGCGATTTTTCCATTTAAAAATATAAATTTTGACAAAATCCATTTAAAGATATAAAATCATAGAAAACTGAATAATTTTGAAAACTGAGTAACATCACGGGCCCGGGCAATGCCGGACAGATCAGCTAGTAATAAATATATTTCCAAACTTAGTGTCAAGTTTGCCAGTTACAATTTTGCATGCAAATATTCGCATATCTTCAGTTAAAATTGTAATCTGAGTGCCGGAGAAATCCAGAAATTTTGTTTTATATTCACTGACAGGAAAATAGTTTTATTTAAAAAAAAAACTAATTTCATTTTTACTATCACATAATTTTCACTAACTAAAGTCATCTAAAAGTAAAATCTCAATCTCAGTGTCCATAAATAAAAGAAATATGGAAATGTAATATCGTTATGAGTAAAAAAGCGACGTTTTAAATAGTGACGTCATTTTTTCTTCAAATGTTTTTTAAAAGTTGTGAGGGAGTGTCCTTTGCATAAAGGCACTCTAGCATTTTTGTGAGATCGTGACGTCAATGATTTAACATGTGTAGCGTAGGAGCGACATCTATCCTTTCTTTTACTTTAACTTTCTAGAGCGTGTGTGTCTTCCTCGGTTCTACAAGTTATGTCGCTGTTAGAAGCTATATGCAAATTTGTAGTATCTTAGTTTGCAGCATATAAAAGCTTGGAGTGTGCAGAGAGTGTGTGTGTCTAGCGGCGCAAGCCAGCTAGTGGTGTGTAGCGACGCAAGCCCGCTAGTAGTGTGTGGAGAAGCAGTAAATTGTATTAGATTGGAGGTATAGCAAGTGATGATTGAGCCTCCAGTGAGATAGCAAGGAGTTTTGCAGTGAGCCGCCAGCAGCATTTGCCGACTTACAAGGAAGGTCTCCATTGGGGGCATACTCAGAATTTTTTGAAAAAAATACGAATTAAACTACTCATGTAGGTAATAAAGGATCAGTGAAAATTAGCGGCGGAATTACATTATTAGATATGTAAAAAAATAAAATAGTTTGGAATAATTGGCGTGGAAAGCTGAAAGCGACGCGGGATTTGGCGAACAGTGCATTTCCTCGCCAAAAGCAGATGAAAACTGATTTTAATTGACTTCACTGTTAAAAATCTGCAGCATTTACTGCAACGTCACTCCACTACTTTTATAGAATATCTCTCTTCTGACCAATGAGAATGCTCCATAGCATGGTGAATTGACCGTGTCATACACTGTTAAAAATCTGCTGCATTTTGCTGAAACGCACTCCACCGCTTGTATATAATATCTCTCTTCCAACCAATGAGATAGCTCCAATTCACGGCCAAGTAACCGTTTTCTATACAAGCAAAGAAGTGCGTTGCAACAAAATGCAGCAGATTTTTAACAGTGTATTTTTCAATTTGGAACAATTTTAATCAATTTAAATTGCGTTTTAAATGATAAAGTATATTAATTTCATTTTGTTATAAGTATATATAAACGTATATGACAAAATTACATTTAAAGTAAAGTAAAAATGCAAAACTAAAATTACTTAAACTTATATAAATAAATTGAACATAAGTTTTTTCTTTAAAAAGTATTCGAAGCGTAAAAGCGTATTTTTCAAAATTTCGTTTTTTTCGCCAACCGGAGATAAATCGCCAAATAAACGAAATTTTTATCATTTTCTTACGGACGTTATAAGAAGGTTCCGCCAAAAATTTTTTTATAAACATACATAACTATATGAGAAGAACATTCTGTAATTTTTTCAGATTTTTCTGAGTATGCCCGTATGGAGACCTTCCTTGTTAGTTTATTCAGAGAAGAGCTATTCAAGGAGATCGCCGTTGGTAAGAGATAGTATTAATTACGTTGAGTATTTCAAAGTTAATAAAGAATGTTGTACAGCCACGGGCTGTCTAATAAAGTTTTATCTAGCAGTTTAGCCGAAGCCTAAGTGAGAAGTTTATTTGAAGTGCCCCGAATGAGTCTAGTGCCGGAGCTGTGAGTATATTTATGAGTTTAATCCTTTTGATATTGTGACTAGTGTTGAAATTAATGAACTGAAAGCTCCACTTCCCCTGAGCCGTGACAGTTTAAATAAACTGTGGTTTTAACTCATATCTCGAGTTATGTATTCATTTCACCCCTACGTTGAGTGTCCGTCCGTTACAAAGTTACTGTTATTAGTAATATGAAAAAGGAATCGAAGCATTTGGTGATTTCTCAAACAAAGTGTAAGATATCAAGTCTTGGTCTTTTATTCTTGAATCATTACCATAAACCATTTAGTCGTTGAGGCAGAAGCCAAAATTAGGGGTTTTGGTTTCATCTCTGGGGACTTGGTGATATGTACCCTTTTGGATTCCCAATGGTCCAAGGAGTTCATTTTATGATGATATTATTAAATTTGGGGTAGCTTATAGACGCCATATTGAAAAAATGAGCGCCATCTATCGCACACGGATACAAATGATTTTTTAAAACCATAAACACCACATAATTAAGTTTCAATGAAAAAATGCAGAGAACAAATATTATTGAACATATAACATTATAGAAAAAAATTATATATTTTTTAATATTTTATTTCAATATGATTATTAACATTTCAATTGGATAAACCAATCAGAAAACATTTGCAATGAAAGAAAATCGAAATCTTGTTTTACATTTTAATGCATATTATTTTCATGTTTATAAGACACAGAAATTCAAGAAAAAAGTAGTACTGGTGAAACTATTGTACTTAATTGGTTATAAATTAACCCTTTCGGGACCACGGGTGCATATATGCAACTTTAAAACGTGCTTCTATCGATTGTTTTTAATACCATTCAAAAGTAAAATTATCTCATTAAGACATTCTCTTGTTTTCCAGACTAAATTTAAGTATTTGACAAAAAGTGGTGTCAATTGAATTAAATTCTTGTAAAAGATGCTCGTCTTGAACATCTTAAAAGATAACAGAAATCTTAGTCTTCTGAACTTCTATCATGATTGGTTCACATTCTTGTATCCAAATAACTTCAATCGTCATAGAACAGTTCTATGTTCTGCTTATGCTTGTACAGGGCAGGTACAATCATAGGTGTTGGGTAATTAAATAGACCTACAATTGATAGTGTGGCACATGTTCTAGAACAAAAAATATAACACCAGTTCCAATGCAGCTTCAGGAGCAAGAGGACTGCCATTCCACTGGATCTCTAGAGAGCCTTTTCCCTCACTATCTGTTCCAAAAATCAAACTATATTTATCTGGGGAGGGAAGATCAGGAACAGCTTGTAGGCAATTCTTCTGAACATGACCATGGTAATTGGCTTGCATTACATATAAGTGGAGTGGATTACTACATGACAAAAGGTAATGCGATTTTACAGACTTTTTGTTTTACAGAAAAAATACATAGAATATATCGCAATTCCTTGATGCTTGAGTATTTTTGCTTTCCATAACAGAGATGGTAAAATTACGACTCAAGCTTTTCTTTGTTTTCTCTGATAAATTAGCTTCAGTATCAAATGCCTTAAGCGCATCTCAAAATTTGTGTTCTGATTCATCATTTTCCGCTGTCTGCAAAAGCACTTATTGTACTGACAGTGAATGAATTTCAAGGGTTGTATTATATATCTTTTTACATAAAAATCCACGCATCTCACTCAATTTGCATTATTTTTTTTTACCCTGTTATTCGATCCAAATTTCACAATATTAATCCTTCCTAGTTTTTCAAGTCGTTTTTGAAAGAAAACAGTGTTGAGATAATGATAACATTTATAAATCCAGACTCTAAAGCATGGTGTATGCAAGTTATGAGTTGTGTACGACCACTTCTTGAAAGGAAATAAATTTAGTGGTTTCTTCAACTAGTTATTTCTTGAATTTATATTATTTTTGTCCGTAGATAACGTACAGCACTTCTGTAATCAACTATTTCAAATAATGTTCATTTTGCGATTCTTGAGAAATGAAATGCATAAGCTCTTTCTTGTTCTCCTCGTCAGATAAAATCTGTTTCCATTTACGTACTGTTTTTCAGGAGTATATAACTTTTATAACATCACCAACAGTTTACATTTTTCGTTCATTTAATTTTATTGACAACTGCCTGTATGTATCAAATACAACATCTATCCTTTGAGAGGATGTATAATCTTGTATTATTTCAAAATACAGATACTTTACCTGTTGTTCAAATGATTGTAGCTCCTATGGTAGCTTTGAATAAAGCACATTCTGTCATTTAAATTAGCAACACCATCATTTGCATTCTTTCAGAAAGTGGCATCCATCAGTTTAATTTTTCAGTTTTTCGCATTGAACCATTAAGTGTTGCTAAGGATTATTGAAGAAGTCCTAGATGGTAGGAAAAGACAGTTCTTATATCCAAATTTCTTCGCTCTGCAAGGACTGCGTCATCTGCGAAAACAGATTTCCTTTTGTTATGGCAACAAATTCCGATTTATTTAACTTCAAATTCTCCTTCTTTTCAAGCCACAAAATGTGTTTAGCTTATTGTAAGTTTTAAAAATCTTTCTGCCTTTGAGTCTTCAGACAGATATTCCCTCTTGAAAGCTTGGTAAATTTCTTCAGTCATCTCATGAGCTTTGATCATGTCTTCGACAATTTCTGAATTTGTAATTGCTCTAGTTGATTCTATTAGACGGTCTATATTTATCTATTCATTGATAACTATTTTCTGTAAATATGAGACATCATGTCCATCTTTCTGTATCTTGCTCAAAAACTAATCTGGATGTAAAATAGATTTTTCTGAAGTTTTGGTTCTTACACGAATCATATGGAAAAATTCTGTCCCGATATCAAAAATATCTTTTTACGGCGGCAAGTCTTTGACTGAACTTTGTTGTGGCTTTTGATCCCTGCGTGTCTTTATTTATTGCCTCTTTAATCGTCCTGTTAATTTTACAGCATGCAAAATCAAGAAAATATTTTCTATCACTGTCTTTATTGGTAGAATTTTCCAATATGGCGTCCATTGGTTACTCTGTTTTTGAAAATATCATGGATAAATGTCATATTGTGGTGAATCCAAAAATGCATGGTATACAAAGTCCACTGACATGAAAATACGAGCCCCTGGCTCAACGACGGTGGCCATTTCCCAATACCCAGGTCGAAATTCATGCTGGTATTTGTTTGCTAGACAAGCATTACTTGCTATATCCCAGCAAGTAAAATAGCACAAACAACCATTGCATATTTGCTGGTTCTAGCAGTATTACCAGCACGTCATGGTGTGTTTTGGCCCACTTTGCTGCTTGGCCAGCATACATAATCCAGCATGTGTTGCTTGAATATGTAGCTGGCCTAGCAGCAATAAAAACCATCACTTGCTAGTATTTTCTGCTAGTCAAGCACTATTTTTCTACCATCATTTGCTTTAAATTCTTACTCTTCTAGCATCAGTTGCTAGTTAAAAAATGCAGGTGCTGCCATCTATTGACAACACTGGAAGCGTGTACGGATATTGGTGGAAGAAACTGCATCGGACTTTTTCACCCCTGAGAGTTGAACTGACAACCTGTGGTTTTGGAGACGCGCGCGCTACTTACCTTGCCAGCGGGGACCTGTCAAAAGACGCCTGTAACTGCTAGTGATTGCTGACGAAGCTAATTCTACTATGCGCTATTACTTTTACAAGGTTAAGAGTGAATTTATCGATGCAACTATTTCCTCAAATTTTCAATGAATAAAATTAATTTATTTCTAGTTTTTTTTTAAATAATTAATGGGTAATTAGAATATTATTACATTAATATAAATCAAGAAATAAATACTTATGAAATGTATTTTTCATAGAATAAATTTCAGGTAAATACTGTTAAGATGGGGGATTTAAAAACTATAATGCATATTGGAAAGAGAGGAGGAATCATACATATTTTTAAATCGATTGTTATAAACATAATTCTTAAATGAAAAATTGCTCCTTGAATATTGAATTTTAAAAGACTAAATTTTGTTTTTTACCGATTTTGAAAAACACATTTATTATTTTTTAATAACTTAAGTTAATTAACACTAGCAAAATTGAAAGCTAATAATTTTCGGATGGACGAAGGAAGTTTTGAATTTACGTTGTATTAGCCCGAAGAGAAGATCTAAAGCCTTTTGATTTTGAAATTTTAAAAACATATTTTCCCCCTTATTTTAATAAACACATAAAATTTTACTTTTGAAGTAACTTAAAAGAACTAAATACTATGAGAAAGTGACGGTGATTTTCTTCCATTTCATGAAGGGGGGGGGGTGGCTATAAAAATCAATTTAAGTTTGTGTGTTAAAGATTTTGTGTGTGTTAAAGTTATGTGTGTTAAAGTTATGTGTGTTAAAGTTATTATTTTTTGTTAAAGTGTTAAAGATTTATCTCAACGAGTTCAAAAGGCAGTGTTTTATTCACATGGTGGTGCATAGCTTTTTTTCTCCTTACCCAGCTTTTTAAATTTAGTAAAAAAAAATTTTCATCCTATTCTTAAAGAAATAATAAATTTATAACTTTCATGTAAGTTAAAATACTTCAACACTAAGAAAAATATGAGTTAAAAGATCAATTAAAATGTCAGTTAATTTTCTGTTAGGAGAGGAGAAGACTTACTATTATAAATCCGCTATGAAAATAAATTCTTTGTTATGTTTTTCTTCTTCTTCTTTTTTTTTTTTAAGTTAAAAATTAATCTCAAATCGGTGGTTAAAGGTAATCATGAATTTAAGTGGTGATAACAATCCTTCTCCAGTATTTTTAATTTTGATAAACGAATATGCACTTATATTATGCAAACAATGTGACCAGTTTCTGAAACATAAAATATGCTTTGATATGAAAGCTTAAAAAATTCAGATAGTTTTCAGAAAAAAATATGCTTTTGCAATATTAAAAAATATTTAATCTTTATGAATTTATTGTATACAATCTCTTATTTTTGCAAAATTGTGCAGAATATTGCTTATAAAGTTAGATTCTGTTATTCTAGCAGAAATTCATAACCAACAAACAATTTTTTGCTACTATTCTTGTTTAGTGAATTAGAATATTTTATTGGCACATGGTGCGTCATGCTGTTTTCCTAGCATGTCATTTTAGCAAGCATCAAAAAGCATGTAATGCTAAAGCATATAATATTCCTACCTCTCCATGCTTTGGAAGAAGGTTAAAAAGAAAACAAGCATAAAAAGCTTATACATAGCGTGTCATGCTATTTCTCCCTAAACTGGCTACATAGCATATTATGCTGGCAAGATAAAAATTATATTATAGCATGTTAAAGTACCTAAATGTGCATGCTTGGAAATAGCTTAAATAACAAATAAGCAAAAGATGCTTGTGCATAGCTTGTCATGCTATTTCCCCCTAAACTTGCTGCATAGCATATTATGCTGGAAAGCATAAAATAGCATAAAATAGCATGTTAAGGTACCTACCTCTACATGCTTTGGAGAAAGCTTAATCAGCAAATAAGCATAAGATGCTTGTACATAGCTTGCCATGCTATTGCTGTGTAAGCTAGCCATATAGCATGTGATGCTGGCTAGCAATTTAAAGCAAATAATAGCAGGGATATCTAGCAGACAAAGCAAAATATAGCAATAACTAGCATATTTTTGTTGCTGGTACTAGCATGAATTTTGACCTGGGTATGCTGCCCATAAGGTACCTTGACTTTGTAAATATGCATAAATATCATTCTGATATTGTGGTGAATCCAAAAAATATATGACTATCATTTAACAAGTCCTCTGACATGACACACCACGAGCCCGTGGTTCAATGGCGGCAGTCATTTTTCAATATGGCGTCCATTAGCTACTCTTATTTTAAAAAATATCATGGAAAAATGTCATTCTCATGTTGTCGTGAATCCAAAATAGTATGGTTTAACAAGTCCGTTAACATGAAATCACAAGAGTCCCTGCCTCAACGACGGCGGCCATTTTCCAGTATTGCGTCCATAAACTACCCTAGTATTGAATGTATCATGGACAAATGAGATGCTGATGTTCTGATGAATCCAAAAATGTATCATTTATTATGCCCACTGACATCAAACAGTACGACTGCTTAAATCAACGAGACGGTTATTTTCCCATATGGCGGCCAAAAGCTACCCTCCTTTTGAAAGTATCATGGATAAATGAGGTGTTGTTGCTGTGGTGAGTCCAAAAATATATAGTTTATCAAATCCCCTGAGATGAAACAACACACACTGTAAAAATTAAAGACCCAAATTGGGTTGAAAGATTTCTGGTATAGTAATGTTCCCAAAATGGTACAGTAAGGATTCCAAAATGGTAGAGTATTGTTCCCAAAATAGATAACCCAAAATGGTTGAAAACAGAGCAGATCTTTATTAACATTAAATTAATCAAAATTTCTGAGGTACAATGTATATACTATCTAAGATATTTTAATTGTTTTAATGTCAATAAAAATCAGACTTTTTTAAAACGATTTTGTGCTACAAACTGAACTTTCAAAATTGGAACAATGCTGTGCCCAAAAATCTTTCAACCCAATTTGGGTATTTTGTTTTTACAGTGCAAGTTCCTGGCTCAACGACTAATTCCACATTCCAAAAGTACTCGAGTAGTTCTCATTAAAACACTGATAGAACAGCTAAGTTACTTGCCGAGAATAGAATAATAAAATGATCTTTAACCAAACACTTCTGCCAACAATACATGGAAATCGACAAACAACTTCATTTCACCTCCGTGTTACATTAATTTTAAAAGGAAAATAATGAATATGTCATTAACCCATTAACGCCTGAAGAATTTTCTTTGTTAAAATTCAAATTTTACAGTTTCCCACCACTTTTAAAGCAAGAATAACTTTTATCTTAATTTATCGAGGACCTTTTTCTCGAGAAATAAAATATTTATTTATCCTCCTTTTTTACTGGTGGGAAATGCGCTTACTTGAATATTTTAAACCTGTCCCAAAAATGGGACTCTAGGCACTAATGGGTTTAAACTACGCAGCTTGGAACACATCACGAGTCAAAGAACATTCGAAAACAGACTGACACTTGACGGGGTTTTGTTTAGCAGTTAAGAGGGCAGCGAATTCTGATCTTTTTCCCACGCGCTCGGGAGTTTCTTAGCGGTATAATACACTCTTGTTCGATCTAAGGTTGGCGTAAGCATGGAACGTCCAATTAACGGAATCAGGGAGTGTAGCTAGAAAGTGTCCAACCACTTCATTGGTTAGTAGGAGTGACGACACAACCAAATTCTTTTTAATCCGGCGGAAGTAGGCAAACCCAAAAGAAGTCCATTACCCGCAAGATCTGAGTACTTATGGAATTCCGCAAACGATACTTATTAAATACTAAACTTTAAACTTTATTTTAATAAAATGATAATGATGGATATCCACCATCCCGTCCCTAGGCCCTGTCAGGCCCATACGGCTCTTCCGATGAGGGGCATCGACTGGGGTCGGGATTCGCAAACCGCTAGGCGGCTACTACTCCGGGTCCCCATCCGCACACCTCACCTTCCGATGCCTACGGTCTAGTAGTCAGGCCGGAGGCCTGCCACGTTCCCAACTCTGAATGAAGCGGCCGAAAGCGACAACTCCCCTGCCCATTGAGTAACCTCAATGGTGAACGGACACCTGGAATTTGCACCCAATGAACCATGACGAGCCCCAGGATGACGACGCCCACAAGCACGCCGAAATCACTGACCCATTGCCATGGGACGACGGATGCAAATTTGCTGTACGGCAGGCCCCACAAGATGAAACCACTATATCAGGGAACACATTTATGCGGGTTAGCCGTGGATGGAATGTGCCCCTAGCAAGACACTAGGAGGACGGGGAAAGTCCCTCCTGCCCACATAGACGTGGACTCGCTCTAGGGTTCTTCGCCCCCAAACCCTGCACGTGACGTCTTACGAACAACCCTTAGGTTGCACCTGCTGCGTACGGATACATTGCCGGAGACTAGGTGCTCGTAACTGAAACCTCGAGGGCCGAGAAAACCCCTCGCGGCGGCTGAAGAAGCTACCCAGTCTAGGCTTTGGTCGCCCGAAAAACTCCCCACTCTCCCGGCAAACCAGGAGGGGTCCAGCGTCTCGAACTAGCTGCTTGTAGCGACACCAGGCGGGCCCAGAAAGCTCCACCTTGACTGCATAGACACAGCCTCGCTAGAGGGTTGGCGCGAACGGAACCCCGCGCGCCTCGCTCCGCCCCCCCGCCCTCCGGCCGGGGAGCCGAGCGGGGCCAAAACGAGGCCTCGCCACTCACTACCGTTACCTCAGAGCCCTCGTTGGTTCATAGACCCGAGGGTCCTTCACCGTGCAATGAGGACTCCTACCAGAAGAGAGAAGGTACCTCTATCGAAATCCTGGGGGACGAGGAAAGTCCCCCCACGTCATCCGAAGCGACGACCGGCTAAGCGGGTTAGTTAGTGGCGGGAGTTAGACCGGTTAGTAGCGGGAAAGTTAGTCTGAGGTACTGCTAAGTCTGTATCACTGGACGCAGAAAGCCCCAGTCCCGCCTAGACACGTCAAACTTGATCGGACCAAAGAACTCACCCGGAGGAGATGTGCCACTGCTTTAACCAGTGAGCGTCCGGCCCAGGACTCTGCGGTGAGTGGATCAGGAGGTGGGCCTGCCAACTAACCTCCTCCCATGGGTGCCAGGCCGTGTGGGACAAACGCCACCACGGCGCCCTTTCGACTCGACCTGTCCCTTGGTACGAGCGGAGCACCCCCAGTCTCCTCCCACCTAGCAGCTGGCACACCACTACTTCCGCTACAGAGGTGATGGATGGCTGAGTTTCCCAGCGGAAAAAGTCACACCGGACACTGGCCCAAAGCCTCTCCCATTGCTAACTCCAGGAGATGCTGCACGCCGATCCTGCGAGCTACAATGACACTAGAGAGTCCCCACCACTTGTTCGACAAAGTCCACACTCTCCTTCCAGGCTCCCTCTCAGTCAAGTTTGTGGTCGAGGTCTCGATCACCTTAGTTTCCTGTTGCCCAGAGTCACCGAGCAGATCCTGAGAGCCGACGCCTTGACCCTCACATGAGGATCTCTGGCGAGCCCCCAAGACCCGCCACGGGGATAGGGCTGTGATCATCCCTTGGTGGCTTCTCTCGAAAACCGAGAACCACAGGACTGCGCACACAAACAGCCCTAGACGATCATTATCCGTGGCCACCGGGCCCGAGCGTCCCTCAGCCACTCCAGCCTCACTTGTAGGTGGTGATTCAGTCCCCGACCGGCCCCCGTCGAGCATCGTGTACTACGAGCGCTGCCCGGCTCTCGGTCACCTCTCGCACTCAAGGGATCGGATCGAGACCACCGGGAGGGGCGGCCACTTAATAAAATGTTAAAATAAATCTAGCAATAAATGTTTTTTATTCTAAAAAGAGCAAATGGAACAACAGGATGGATTTAATATTTCGAAATAAAAGATTGACATTTAAATAATACAACTGAAGTCTTTTTAGAAAAATGAATAATATATTACGAAGAATTAAGGAAAAAGAGAACTTTAGCTGATAATTAAATATTAGCATATTGCTGAAAAATAAACAAAAGAATATTTTTATAAAAATTTAGAGATAAATTGAAACGAGAAAATGGCGAATTTTTTTTATTACTACATACACGTCGGTCAACCCCAAGGCATTAAGTGAAATTTCTACTAATTTCTTTCCCTACGATTTTTAGCTTAATAAATATGGAGAAGAAAGGTACTATTCATTAATTCGTTGAACGGTGTATATTATGTATTATATTTAATTTAAATCCCTTGTGTAAATTTGACGGCTGAGACTCATCATACATTAGGGCTCTCGCGCCTATTTTTATATTTTATTTATATCACCGACTTAAAAAATAATGTCTGTGGAATTTTTTTAACTTTCTTTTTTAATAAATGTAGACTACAACAATTTGAATAGCATAATATAAATTACCAATTTTTGCAACACAGTGCATTTTGATAAGTATATACGAATTACTAAACTTTTGGTCTTTCAGTAAGTATCTAAATAATGTGGCCAAAGATTATTCTTATTTATTGCTGTACATCCGAATACTTCAAACACAAATGGGTCAGTTGAAATATTTTCTCTTTTTCTTTGGATGTTTTGGACAAGAGTTGGCTAAAATAGCATATAAATCAAGTTCTTTATTGAACTCGCCATTTGATTTCAAGAGGATTGTGGAATAGGAATTTAAATGCTGTTGTTGTTAATGTTTTTTTTTTTTTTTCAAAAGAAGCTGTTGAAGGACTTTTTAGATTAACTAGTAACATTTTTGTTTAAAAATTTTAGGAAAGTCCATACATTTCTTTTTTATTCAATTTTCTTTGTTTATTTTTTTCTCTTTGTTAAACGAAAATATTCACGGATATATCTTCCTATGATTTTTAGCTTGATAAGTATGTAGAAAAAAGGAACGCTTCATTAATTCCTTGAGCGTTGTATATTATATCTAATATATAAAATTCTCGTGTCACAGTGTTAGTTGTCATACTCCTCCGAAACGGCTTAACCGATTTTGATGAAATTTTATATGTATACTCAGTAGGTTTGAGAATAGGTTGTTATCTATTTTTTATACCCCTAAGTGATAAGGGTAGTCCACCCCAAAACATTTCTCCGAAACAACTTAACCGATAGTGCCTCCAATTTACATGCTATGACGTCATAAGAATTATTGTCCATGTCCATTCATTGTTAGAGTGCTTTGCGAATTACTATCTTCGTGGCTTCATATTTTTTACCGTACATGTGAATGAATCTCTTGCATTTGTTTTTCTTATGAAGTCGGATAGTAAGTTGTCAACTTAATTTCAATTGAAGTTATCGTAGAATATATGTTTATTAGAATGTAAATTAGAAACAACAACGTTTGGTGTTTAAATAAAATATTTGCCACAGATGTCATATACGCATTGTGGTTGGCGCGATGTTTTTTTTTATAACAATTTGGCGATAACTTAATTTTTGAACATCAGTTCCACATATATTTTTAAATTATTTTCTATTATTGAAAAGAGGAAATAATAAATAAACGATATTTTATGTAACAACTATGTAGTACAAAATAATTTATGTCATTATTTATATTTATATTATAAATATTTAAAGTTTGTTTGTTTGTAGGAGCTAATCTCCGAACCTACCGAACCGATTTCAAAAGTAATGGTCCCAAAATGATGGTGATCGCCTTCAATCAAACATATGCTATATCTTATGTCTATGCCACAACTTCGGAACTAATGGACCGATTTCAAAAATAACGGTACCAAAATGATGGTTTTCGCCTGGAATCAAAAGCTGTGTCTTATGTTGCCTATATCTATGCCTATATTGTAAAAATGAAAAGTATTTTTTTTGTGGGGACTAATCTCCGAAACTACCGAACCGATTTCAAAAGTAATGGTACCAAAATGATAGTGTTCACCCAAAATCCAACATACGTTACATTTTATGTCTTCTATACCTATATTATAAAGTAGAAAAGTTCGTTTGTTTCTTTGTTTGTTTGTAGGGGCTAATCTCCGGAACTACCGAACCGATTTCAAAATTAATGGTACCAAAATTCGCCCGGAATCAGAGATATAGTTTAGGGCATATGGGGGTATACGACGTATACCTTCTGAATTTTTTTCAGGAACACCGTGTATCTTCTGTTTCTCGAGGAAACTGTTGTATACATACTCAAAAGTATAGTCTCTGCCTTAAGCGTATACTCTCTGTTTAGAGCGTGTACCTTATGGGTTTTTTACGACTACACCACTGCCCGGAATCAAACATAGGCTATACCTTATGCCATGTATACCTATATTATAAACAAGAAAGTTTGTTTATTTATTTGTTTGTTTGTAAGGGCTAATTTCCGGAACAATCAATCCGATTTTAAAAGTAATGGTACTAAAATGTTGGTGATCGCCCGAAATCAAACATAGGCTGTGTCTTATGTTGTCTATACCTATATTATTAATAATTAAAATTTGTTTGGTTGTAGGGGCTTAACTCTGGAACTACTGAACCGATTTCAAAAGTAATTGTTTCAAAAAGGATGGTGTTTACCCGGAATCAAACATAGGCTATACCTTATGTCGTCTATACCTATATTATAAAGAGGATAAGTTTATTTGTTTGTAGGGCTAAACTCCGGAACTACCGAACTGATTTCAAAATTAATTTTGACAAATAGATAATGTTCGCCCGGAATCAAACATAGGCTATATCTTATGTCGTATATACCTATATTATAAAGAGGAAAAGTTTGTTTGTTTGTAGGGGCTAATCTCCGAAATTACCAAACCGATTTCAAAAGTAATTTTACCAAACTGATGCTGTTCACCCAGAATCCAACATAGGTTATATCTTATGTCATCTATACATGTATTATAAAGAGGAAAAGTTTGTTTGTTTGTAAGGGCTAATCTCCGGAACTACTGAACCGATTTCAAAAGTAATGGTACCAAAATTATGATGTTTACCCAGAATCAAACATAGGCTTTATCTTATATTGTCTATACCTATATTATAAAGAGGAAAAGTTTGTTTGTTTGTAACGGCTAATTTCTGGAACTAATGAACCGATTAAAAGCCTTTAAAATTTTCTAAATTACGTTTCTTTGGTATATTAGAAAATATTAAATAGGTTTCAAAATTAAAATTTGTAAATTAATGACCGCCTCTTTTCTAACATAGGCATTTTATGGTAATATATATGGTATACCACTACCTCTCGAGAGATGGTAGACCCTTAGAAAACAAACTTAGATTATCACATGATGATTAATTAAAAAATGTAAATGCATACGAAGATTGTTTCTACAAAAGAATAAATACTTCAGATGAATACTGAATGCAATGTATGAATTGAACATAAAAGCTTCAATATATTTTCTAAATTATCGTTTATTTACAATTATCTTTAGTTCTTAGTATTATTTTATGTCTCAATTTGGGAATAATGCATGTAATAATGAAACTCAGTCAAACTGTGGCTTAAATGGAAATTTTTGAATTATACTTTAATACATTATTACTTCTAATGAAAATTAGATATACAACTATTACGCGAGCAAAGCCACGTGTTTTGCTAGTATACATATACTATTTAAAGAAAAAATAATGCATTATAATATTCCTGCACGCGTAGCCATAATACATACGAAAGATATTTTTTTTATTTTCTTATTTAATAAATGTAGAACAAAACAATACGAATGGCATAATCATGGCGATGTCAAAATCACCATTTTTTGCAACACAATGCACTTTAATAAGTATTTACGAACTTCTAAACTTTTAGTCTTTCTATAAGTATGAGAGATTATTCTTATTTATGGTTGTGCATTTGAGTATTTCGTACAAAAATGGGTCAGTAGAAATATTGCTGTTTTTTTTCATGGGAGCGTTTGGACAAGAGATAGTTAAATAACATATAAATCATGTTCTTTATTTAAATCGCCTATTGTTTCCCAGGGATTTTTCGCACAGGAATATGTTTTTGTTGTCAATGTTCTTTTTTTTTCAAAAGAAGGTTTTTAAGGATTTTTTAGATTATCTGCTAACGTTTCCTTTAAAAATTCTCGGATAATTCATACATTTTCTTATATTTTCTTTCTTTCTCTTTATTATGCGAAAACATTTAAGAATTTCTCTTCCTATGATTTTTAGATTAATAAATATGTAGAAGAAAGTACGATTCTTTAATTATTTGAGCTGTGTATATTTTTTATAATACGTTGAGCGGTATATATTAGAAATCCGCCTAATATGGAAACTTCTAGAAATCTGCATCTGGATGAATTTTATTTAGGGATTCCAAATTGAATAGAAGAATTTAAAGTAATTATTATTCTTTAAAAAATGATAAATATTCGTCAAATAAAAAAAAAATGCTATTCAAAATTTTTCAGTCAAGTCTATCGTTTATTTAAGACGTCACAATGTGTGTCCTCTGGAAATTGAATATCTTGTTGGCAGCGTTTTGGTTCCAAAAATTCGAAATTGTTGGAAAATATATAATAAACTCTGAAACAAATAAAATATAATAGGATAAATGCAATTTAGAATATTTTGAAACATGACACAAACAAAAAGAATGCAGTAAAAAAATAGATTATTAAATTAAACAAATGTGAAAAGACTTGCAATACATTATGAAATTGGAAGTCTATGTGGAAATCGTACTTGAATATTTCTGCTGCATAATGTCCATTTTTTTAATTATTTTAATTTCTGATCTATAATCAACAGATAAAATGAAAATCAACCTTGCCATAAATTTTAATCATCGGTGCAATTTTAATATATACATAAAGTAAAATTTCTTGCTCGATAGATATGTTGTTTTTATTCGATTCCTGAAATGTTGGCTGGAAATTACGTTAAGAGGATTATAAAAATATGAATAAATCTAAATCCTTGGTCTTGATGTAGAAACCTTTCTGTGATACTCGAATATGTATAATGAACAATTAATTATTTTAAAAATATTTGCTTGGAACTTTTAGCTTAGAAAAAAGCTCAACTTATTTTATGATTTCCCAGAAATTGTCAAAAATAAACATACCACATAGTTGCTCTTAAATGTAGATATTGTAGCTTTACCAAAGAAAAAATTCACACTATGTCTTCGCGAATGTTCAGACATAACAGCATCTGCGATATACCGGGTGTCCCAAAAATGACTGATGGATTTTAAAAATGAAATAACTTGCAAACGCTGACAGCTATTTAAAAAATTTTTGCAAGAGGGCTATGTTTAATGTCAGGTGTTTTTTTACGGTAATTTTTTTATTTTAGTTCGCATCTCAAACAATAGGTGGCGCTGACGGTGATTGAAGGCCAGGTGATCAGTGCTGAGTGAAGCGTCGACTTGGCCTTCAATCGCCGTCAGCGCCACCTATTTTTTGAGATGCGAATTAAATAAAAAAATACGGTAAAAAAAACTCCTGACATTATACACAACCCTCCTGCAAAAAATTTTTACATAGCTGTCAGCGTTTGCAAGTTATTGAATTTTAAAATCCATCAGTCATTCTTGGGACATCCGGTATATACCGCTTTTTTTCTAACGATAGGCATGTCTCCTTTCACATTCGGGCGACAATTGACTTGATTAAAATTGATTTAGGGTCCTGCTTATAAGCATTCCAAAAGTTAATTTTAAAGACATAACTATCATTTTTAATTTTGCGGTGTGGATTTTATTTTAATTTTAAAGTTCACGAAAAAACAAGAAGGAATTTATTAGGCAGTCGAAAAAAGTAAGTTCTCTCCAGAAACATTATACATTAGATGAGTAAATTAAAAGCTTTGATAGGAAAAGCAGTGATGGTAACTCGTGGGAATTTTCCCTTTTTGTGGGGAAAACAGAGGCCTGTGGGAAGAAGGGAATTTTTGTAATTTTGTGGGAAATTTCGGCGTTTTTGAGATTTTACTTTCACAGCTTTTGTGTCAGCAATTTCCCCCCCGAAATAAGCGGAATAACATTTTTGCTGATGAGATTACTGTGCACAATTCTTAATTCTTCATAGTATGAAGGATTGGTTATAGATGTTGGATGATCTTTGCCAGAGCAGAGGTAGGTGGGACAAGCAGAGTTAAAGCAATTTGGTACCCCCCCCCCCCCCTGTTAACAGGAGAGATGAATTATATAACTGAGAAATGTTAACTTTAGGAGGGTGCAATATATGTGTTGTAGCCTCATAAGTGTTAACTTCTGCTTCTCTCAAATCTGTTTTTGATGCTTAATGTGATCCTTTACAAAAGACGGAAGTAGAGATTCAAATATGAAAATATTTCTTTCGTTACGCTGCATTCAAATTTCTGGGAAAGACATAGAATCGAACTATAATTGACTGGGAAAAAAAGTCTTGAATTACCTATGCCTAACATATATTGTAAAATTATTTTTTGCTGCTTAAGAGTGAATCCTCGAAGAAAGAAATATCTTTTTCAAAGAGATAATACAACTTATACGACATTTTAAAAATATTTTGTTAACAGATGTAATACACCTATTTCTAGTAGATATTTTAAAATTATTTAAAAAACAAAAGTTTGAATTTATTACTGATCTTTGAAAGAATGTTCTTAGTTTATATAAACCAAGTTTCTTTTTTATGATGTTGATTCTTAAGTGCATATTCTGCTATTTAAAAAAATAAGAAAAATCTTGGAAAGTTTTCACTTGTTAACTTTTACTATAAATTTCCTTGAAAAACCCTTTTTAAATGTTGAAAAGTGCAAAAGAGGAGCGATAATATAAGAAATAATGTTGCTCGAAAGTTTTCGGACTGAAGGCAGCACCGGCAAGCTTAATTGTGAGGGGAAAATCAGGCCGCTGTGGGAATTTTTGAGGGAAAATCAGGCTGACGAGGTTACCATCACTGTAGGAAAAGTCTAATTACTATGGACACTATTCCTGTTAAGAAAGCGAAGCATTAAAAAACACTTACACCATAAATCCATATTGTAGTATATTTTATAATTACATTCGACAATGCTCAATATGAGGATGACAACCTTTACACATTGGGATTGCATGACAAACAGTTATTAATATATATTTCTTCTATTTCACTTCTTTAACACACACTTAATTTTATTACAAGCTATTTAGAAGCCCATTTGTATATGGACGACAATGAGAAACTAGTTGGATGTGTCAATCCCAAAACTTTCTTCTATCTCATAAGTTCATTTTAATATTTACAAAAAAAAAAAAAAAAAAAAAAAAAAAAAAAAAAAAAAAAAAAACGTGGTGGCCCCAAAGTTACTTACTATCGAATTTCCTCGAACATTTGACCTAGCCTAATGAGATTCTGGTATCCGAAAAGCCTAAAACACAAAATTTAATTAATATTCTGAGAAAATGAGCTTAGTAGTGCCTCATGTTGTGTAATTTATACTAAAACCTTATAAGCATCTATTTATGTCAAGACCCAACAGAATCTGAAATTTGATGGAATTTCGTCCATTAGTTCTTGAGACATAGTTATAACAAAGAATTTGCAAAACGTAGCACAGCAACACCATATCTTGGACAATTTATGTCAAAACGTAAAAAAGCGTCTAATTATATTATGGTGTAAAAGAATCTGAAGTTTGATGAAATTCTGTGCATTAGTTCTTGAAATATAGCTAGTTAAAAAAAAAAAAAAAAAAACGTGTAAAATATAGCACAGCAGCACCATAAGTTGAAGGATTTATTACAAAACGTAATCATCGTGTAATTATGTTATATGTCATTTTGTAACAAAATCTGAAGTTTGATGAAATTCTGTGCTTTGGTTGTTGAGGTATAGCTATCGAAAAAATCGTGCAAAATGCAGCATAGCTGCACCACCTGTTGCAAGGTTAATACCAAAATGTAATCAGCGTCTAATTATGTTGTATATTCTAGTGTAACAGAATCTAAAATTTGATGAAGTTCTTTTGATTAGTTCTTGAGATATAGCTATCGCAAAAATAGTGCAAAATGTAGCATAGCAGCGCCATCTATAGGGCATTTCACACCAAAACCTTATCAGCGGCTATGTATCTCAAGGTATCGCGGAATCTGAAGTTTCGTGAAATTCTGTGCATTAGTTCTTGAGATATAGCTTTCATGAAAATCATGAAAAACGTGGCATAGCAGCGCCACCTGCTGGCCAATTTATACCAAAATTTAATCAGCGTCTATGTATATCAATGGGTCCCAGAATCTGAAGTTTGGTAAAATTCTATGCATTAGTTCTTGAGATATAGCAATCTTGAAAATCATGAAAAACGTAGTATAGCAGCGCGACCTGCAGGCCAATTTTCACCAAAAACCAATAGGCACTAATTCATATCAAGGTCTAACTGAATATAAAATTTTATTAAATTTCGAGCATTAGTTCTTGAGATAGAGCGCCCACAATTTTTTTGTCACATACAGACAGACAGACTCACAGACAGACAGACAGACAGACTCACAGACAGACGGACAGACTCACAGACAGACATTTTCTAAAAATAGTCAAAACGTGTTCAGGACCTTCTAAAACGTATAAATCCGTCGAAAACCGGAAGTCGAAAATTTTCATGAATCCAATACTTTCTTCTTGTAAAGATAGAAGAAAGTAAAAACTAAAAAAACTAGTTGGATGTGTCAATCCCAAAACTTTCTTCTATCTCATAAGTACATTTTAATATTTAAAAAAAAAACGTGGTGACCCCAAAGTTACCCACTATCGAATTTCCTCGAACATTTGACCTAGCCTAATGAGATTCTGGTATCCGAAAAGCCTAAAACGCAAAATTTAATTAATATTTTGAGAAAATGAGCTTAGTAGTGCCTCATGTTGGTTAATTTATACTAAAACCGAATAAGCATCTATTTATGTCAAGACCTAACAGAATCTGAAATTTGATGGAATTTGGTCCATTAGTTCTTGAGATATAGTTATCACAAAAAAATTGCAAAACGTAGCACAGCAACACCATATCTTGGACAATTTATACCAAAACGTAAAAAAGCGTCTAATTATGTTATGGTGTAAAAGAATCTGAAGTTTGATGAAATTCTGTGCATTAGTTCTTGAGATATAGCTAGTTAAAAAAAAGGTGTAAAATATAGCACACCAGCACCATCAGTTGAAGGATTTATAACAAAACGTAATCATCGTGTAATTATATGTCATTTTGTAACAAAATCTGAAGTTTGATGAAATTCTGTGCGTTGGTTGTTGAGATATAGCTATCGGAAAAATCGTGCAAAATGCAGCATAGCTGCACCTCCTATTGCAAGGTTAATACCAAAATGTAATCAGCGTCTAATTATGTTATATGTTCTAGTGTAACAGAATTTAAAATTTGATCAAGTTCTCTGCATTAGTTCTTGAGATATAGCTATCACAAAAATCGAGCAAAATGTAGCATAGCAGCGCCACCTATAGGGCAGTTCACACCAAAACTTTATCAGCGGCTATGTATCTCAAGGTATCGCGGAATCTGAAGTTTGGTGAAATTCTGTGCATTAGTTCTTGAGATATAGCTATCATGAAAATCATGAAAAACGTGGCATAGCAGCGCCACCTGCTGGCCAATTCACACCAAAACTTAATCAGCGTCTATGTATATCAAGGGGTCACAGAATCTGAAGTTTGGTGAAATTCTGTGCATTAGTTCTTGAGATATAGCAATCTTGAAAATCATAAAAAACGTAGTATAGCAGCGCCACCTGCAGGCCAATTTTCACCAAAAACCAATAGGCACTAATTTATATTAAGGTCTAACTGAATATAAGATTTTATTAAATTTCGAGCATTAGTTCTTGAGATAGAGCGCCCACAAATTTTTTGTCACATACAGACAGACAGACTCACAGACAGACACACAGACTCACAGACAGACGGACAGACTCACAGACAGACATTTTCTAAAAATAGTCAAAACGTGTTCAGGACCTTCTAAAACGTATAAATCCGTCGAAAACCGGAAGTCGAAAATTTTCATGAATCCAATACTTTCTTCTTGTAAAGATAGAAGAAAGTAAAAAACTAATAATAACATATCTGAGCCTGGCGTATAAAACACAGTAAAAAATAATTATTTATGACCAATGAACGCATCCTCCGGAACCCAGCAGTTGCTTACTGAAATATGGCACCGAAGTTTTGTTATAAAAGATCAAAGCACACCTATTTAAAGATCGCTAAACTTACAGCATAATTTTAAATGAAATTAGTTTTTATTCTGGAAAAAAATTATACTAACCATAGAAAAATATTAAAATTGAATTATATTAATAAAAAAATGTAATTAATTTAAGCTTAAGTAAATGAAATGGGGAAATGTGTAAGAATATAAGATATATTACATATATATATATATATATATATATATAAGGGTTGCCCAAATGAAAGTAGCATCCCTTTAATAAACTAGTCATTTAAACAGAAAGATTACTGCGAATGCTTCGATAGAAGGCGCAAAGTGCTGGGAATGCATGCTATATGTCAGATCCCGCCAGATGTGTGTGTGATAGCCTATGGGAGTATATCTCTTAATTTATTCATATTAATCTCCAACATCTCTTAATTTATTCCGGAGTCTGATCGAAGATGAATATGCTTTTAACCGGAAATTTTATTTGATAAAAATTTTTAAAATGAAACCGATGATTTGCATAGTAGAATGAAGACACATTCTCTTGTGTATTTTTTCCGGTTCCAGCATGCAAATATTTGATCAGACTCCGGAATAATTAAGAGGGGTTGGAATCTATGGGAGTACGGTGAAAGATATCATTCGAATCGCATGTAGCCTTCTTCCACTACGAAAATACTTACACCATCGGAATAACGATCTGTGTGTTATGCACTTCGTGCAATACACATTTTGTATTCAACAATAGATTTCATTAGCACTCACATTTCATGCTGCTAGAAATTGAATGAGTACGTGTTGATATTGTTTGGAAGCATCTATGATGCGAACATTGCCTTTTAACGTACTCTCACACAAACACACACACATCTGATGGGATCTGATTACATCGCATGCATTCCCAGCACTCCTTACCCAGTATGCCCTGTATGCACCGTCATCTTTCTCTTATTATAGATGAGTTATTACAGTTGTGCAACTTTCATTTGGGCGATTGATTTCCATAACATACCATCATAGGTATCAATAATTTCCTTTTACTTTTTTAAAACAGATACTATTACAAGGAACATAATTTAAAATCCTCATGGAGTTTACGTATTTAACATTTTCCAACAAAGTTGAAAAGTGTTCATAACCTGATCGTCTGGCTGGCTATCCGTGCTCTAACTCTTGTAAATATCTCGGATAACCCTGAAAATTTTTGAAAGTTATTAATATTTACCCTATCTCCAACTCTATTTAAATTATATTTCTAGAATGTTCAGATTATTTACAGAGACAATCAAAAGTATTACATTACATAACTGCCAATGGGAAAAAATTGTTTGAAATGAATTTTAAAGTTGTTACATTTTTAAAAACATAATAAGAGCGATATGCATATTATAAGTGCACTAACATGTGCATTCTGTAAAATATGCGATGCAAAAAAAATTATTATTCATATATAGCGCCGCACAAAATAATTCCATTACTTAATGATTTAAATGGGAATTTTTTGCGGCATAATTTAATTATATTAAAATATATTATGTATAATGAAATTAATATACTTCGCATAGGCTCAATATAAGTAATATAATGCGTAATACGAAGTACATAGTATTTACAGGGACACACAAAATATATCCATTGGTATGTTCTGTCCAAAGTACTGTATTTTATATTATCGAAAATGGAAGAAAATGTATGTATAATTATAATATGCTCTTTTAAGTTTTACTATATTTATGCATATTACATGGTGTATATAAATACTATAGTTGATATAGCTACACAATATAGTTCGTGTAGGTTGCTGAGTATGAGCGTAAATTACTTAAAAGTAATTTTTAAACGAGTCTTGCATTCTTATTCTGAACTGCATTCAGTTTACAAAGAAATATCTGTAGAATTTGGATAAAATGATATACAAGGACACGCAAAAACTGGATACATGTTTATCCGTGGATGATACATTTTGGATATGTGATTTCAATGGTTTAAATGTGTTTTAGTTTGAATTAAATTTTAACTAAATATAGGCGAGTAATAAAGGTACTAAGTAAACTACAATACTGAACAAAAGAATTCAAGTATGTTTGCATCAATTAGTATAAATTTCTGAAAGAGAAATTTCAACCTGTTATGCGATTTCTTACTGAACTAAATTCTTCCACAGTATAATAAATGTACATTAACTTGCAAATCAAGTACAGGGCTGTTCAAAAGTATTGAAATACATATTTGGCTACGGACAGTAACATATTATTTTCCTAATTATCGAAGTTTTGTTCAGAAATTGTTGAAAAGTGTTTTATAATCTATGTTGAATGCATGATTTTTCTTACTTATTTGTTTTGTTTTGAAACTATGAGCATATTATAGGCCTGACATTTATATGTCTGCTATACAGATCTGATAAAAACAGAAATGTATTGATTGCTATATATTTATAGTATATCACATTCTTTTTTTTTAAAGAATTTAAGAAATTCCAATTTCACATCTACACTGGATTTTGATGAGGTCCTTTAAGTGTCTAAGGCTTTGAACTACACCGATTGGTAGTTAGAGATAAAACTTCCTATAAAACTTTCTTAAGAATCTAAGTCGATGTAACTTTCGTAGAGGATTTAAAATATCTGAACTGAAAGAGAAAATTTGCACATTCTTAACTTTTCGAAGATGAGACAGTTACATTAGTAAAATGACTTTTCAAACTTTCCTCCTTATAAAATTTCATCGGGAAAAAATTCAGATAAAATATTACCCTGATTTTAATGTATGTAAGCAGTCCTTTGAAAAAGATGAATACTTCTTTCTAAAAATGCATATTAGTTTTATCAGTATGCATCAGAATTTTATATGAAAAAAATTGTAAATACTTGGAAGTTTGACTATACTTATAATACAGTAGAATTCTTTTAGAATAGATTTCTTAATCTATATTAAAATATGAATTTTTATGAAATATTTATGGACATAAAACATTCAAATAAACTACAATGGATTTGAAATACAATATATACTGCATGGGAAGCTTTTTCTTATATTTCTAATATTTTCATCCTTTTTCTATCTGCAGGAATCTGCATATTTATGGATATGCTCTTAAGACGCTTATAGTTTTTCCCTTTTCAAATGTCTTAAGGAATCAACATGTGATGGTAAATATTTTGTTGAAATGTAAAATGTAAATTATCTAAAGTGAAGATGCTCTGATAATGATTCCAAGATAAGGCAGATATATTACAGAAATGATTCCGAAACTGTCTGCTTAAATATTCGTCCTCTAAAATATTATAGGAAAATGTATTCTTCCTTTTAGTTAGAAATCCAATATTCATTTTTATATGAATGCATATATATTTACTGTCTTCTATCTTTACTAGAAAAAAGTATTGGATTCGTGAAAATTTTCGAATTCCAGTTTTTGACTATTTATTTGTTTTAGAGGTCACAGATTTCAAAAAACATGTTTTCACAAAATGTTTGACTGTGAGCCTGTGAAACCGTATGTCTGTATGTGATATGAAATTTGTTGGAGCACTGTCTCAAGAATAATGCACGAAACTGAATAAAAATTTATATTCAGGCAATCCCAGATTAAAATATATGCTGATTTGTTTTTGGTGTAAATCACTCAACATTCGGTATCCGGGATTTCTTATTTCAAGGGTCTCCGTGGCTGAGTGGTAAAGACAGCACGCCTCTGATCTTGAGGTTGTGGGTTCGAATCCCACTGGCACCAGTGCACACACTCTTTGTGTGGAGCACCTTGTTGTACTTCTCTTGTGTTGTAATATTTCCTTGTGTGCTATCTCGTCCCTGTGTATTGACGATGGCTTATAAGCAGGCATCATGTCGAGCACACAATTCAGATGTATATTGTTCATTAACAATAAACATGTTCTTATTTCAAAACATGATGTATAAAATTTCACGTCTTTAGAATCCTCACGAGAACATAGATTGTCATTTCATTTTGACATTGGGATAGTAAATTTTGAAATATTAACCCTTTCAGAACTGTGTGTACTATTAATAGTACATGACTTTTCATCGAGTATTATTTTGCCTTAACAATTTCTCCGTTACTTTTTACATAAAGAAACGATAGTATATGGCTATGCCTTCCATATTAGGATTTCACTTATATTTCGACACTTAATTATAGCAATAATAATAAAAATTTTCTTAATTCACTTTGCACCATTGGCAATTCTTTTATTTTATGCATATATTTCAGTTTTTGAATTAAAGACTGAATATAAGTTATTTTTTTAACGATCCCTGTGTAATAAAACGCAAAAAGCATTAGAAAGTTCGAACACCCTCTCAAATCTTGTTGTTATTACGTTATTTTCCAAACGTCTCCAAAAATTCTTCTTTAGTCTTTTTTTTATATAAATATGAATTGAATAGTACACAAATTAAGTATTTTCGTTAAATTTCAGACGATGCGATAATCTTAAAACTTCAGTAAATCTATCTGCACTGTAAAAAAAATTCAAGAGATTACTAAAAATTCTTTAGTAAATTTGTATTCCACATAATTTTTTAGTAACCATTACAAACTTTTTTTTTGCAAGTGAAGCAAGTATTTCTTTTGTAAACTGAACAAAAGAATTTTTTGTATAACTAACTTAAAAATTTTTAGTATGAGCCAGCAAGAAAATTTTAGTAATAGCTCCAAAAATGTTTTTAATAACCTTTACGTGCGCCCGAAGGACAGGAGCTTCCTTCGAGCTGCATCCAAACTTCTGAAGCGATAGATTTTCGGCAGAACCGCAATAGATGGCAGCACCAAACATTGCGACCCGCTCTGACAGGATTTTCATAATCCCTTTATTAACAAGTATTTACACTACATACATTCGGGACGTACTTGGCTGTGTCCGGTATCGAACCCGGGACCTTTTAGCCTGGAGTCCGTTACTATAACCACTATGCTATCTCTATTAACTCTATTAACTATTAACTCTATCCATTGCTAACATTTTCTAGTAATTCTTACAGATTTTCTAGTAACCGACTACGATTACTATAAATTTTTTAGTAATTACAAGGATCACTAAAGTTTTTTTAGTAGATCGACCCTTTTTTTTTTACAGTGTGGATAGTTGCGATTAACGTTATTAGAAGGAAATTCATTTTGCTCTCAAAATGGAAAAAAAAAATCAGACCTGAAAGGATTAACTCATGTGCCCGCTGGCAAGAAAAATTAAAACGCAAGGTGAACAAAGCTGGACAAAACTTCGATTGCCGTATTTTAGTATGGAAATTCTCACAATATCTAGTCTCAAATTTTCAGAGATTAAGTAATTCAGAATTGAAATGGGGAAAAAAGTGGTTTCGAAGAATTAACCTCTTCGCTACTGGTGATTATTACAGTATTTTTAATTATTACTGAATTATTTTTTCTCTCGTTTGACTTCAGAGCGAGATTTTTGTTTTATTTTCATTAGCTTGAATCTTAGAATTCGAAACATATTATTCTTATATCGAAATTTCCTTTATATTTAAGTCTCATTAATAAAATGGGACAAAACTGATGTACCCATTTGGGTACTCAGGGACTGAAGAGGTTAAAAGAAGTGTATAAGAAGCTCGCCGTTAATGGGTTAATATACATGAGATTGTAGAGAGTTTTGGGATTGCCACATCCGACTAGTTTTAACCCCTTAATGGTCACATTAAATTACGGTTTAAAAATTCAAATTCATTATTTCCACCACTTTTTTGAAAAAAAAAGCATCTTATTTAACCCCTTCGTGACGGGAGCTTTTAACGAAATTTTCAATGTTTTGCCACCGCTTTTTAAAAACAGAAATTTGTGTATTATTAAATCGAGAAATTACTCCGATTCAATAAAACAAATTTAACAGTGAAATTTTACTGGTGGGGATAAATAAGGATTCTTAAGTTTTTTCTTAAGTTTCTTAAGTAAGTTAAGCACGTATACGTGTCGCTCATCTCCAGGGCACAGAGTAGTAACAGAGAATCAACTTTCATACACTGTAATGGCAACTTGTTTAACATGGGATTACGCATAGACAGTAGCGAGACGAGCGGATAACTCTGAAACTATGATCATAACATAAGAGAGGTTGCTAATTCGGCGAAACATCGCTTCCTTGGCGACAAATGATAAAAAAAAAAAAAAAAAAAAAATACAGCGACGGCTTGCTGCTTCTTCTTTTAAAATTTATGAAAGAATTATTTTAATATGAAATAAATTTGACGTACTCGTCTTGCAAACAATACGTGTGTTTCTTCGTAACATAACGACCTAATAATTTAAACTTGAAAATTCAAGAATAACAACAGCAATAATTATGAATCAATATAAGCGCGGAAATCTAAGATCAAATAGCATAAGCACGTGTGCAAAGATAATCAAATCAGCATTCAGCAAGAAGCGCCAAACCAGAATAGGGTTACAGTTAAACAGAAATCACGAGGATAAAAATCGCCAACGCGATGGTTTAGTTTTTAAGTGATCCACTGAGGGCGTTCTTTTCAAGCCGAGTTGAGGCTCTGTTACATACTCTGTGCTCCAGGGGGTTCATGAGAAGTAAAATGATACCAGAATAAAACCAATTACACTATTTTATAAAACTGGTGGGAATCAAACAATTCTGAATAAGAGCCGTCAAGCTTGCAACCCGTGAATGTCTCGGGCGCGACGATTAAGTGGTTAAGTTGAATTATACTTTTATGTGCATTTTATAGATTAAAACCGAAACAAATTCTAAAAATAGCAAGATTTTAATAATTAAAAAATTCTTGAAACTTCAGGTATATCTTTAAATATGATATATTACGAAATCCTTTAGCCCGTATCAAATGTTCGCGGTCTGAAAGATCGCTACATTTTTCAATTGTCACAAATTTTCTGTTAAGCTGTGAATTAACAAATCAACATATGGTGATAAATATTTTGTTGAAATGTAAAAAAATCTAAGTAAAAATGCATTGATAATGATCCTAAGATAATCCCGATACATTACGGAAAATATTCAAAAACTATCAACTGAAATATTCGTGCTCTAAAGTTATAGGTAAAATGTATTCTTTCTTTTAGATAGAATATATTATGTTCATTTTTTAAAGAATATATATATATTTACTTTCATCTATCTTTACAAATAGAAAGTATTGGATTCGTGAAATTCTCGAATACCGGACGGATTGACGGATTTACACGTTTTCGTGGTCAGACATAAAAAACACGTTTTTACAAAATGTCTGCCTGTGAATTTGTGTATCTATGAATCTGTGAGTCTGTCTGTATGTGACATATATATTGTAGGCGCTTTGTCTCAAAAATTAAGGCCCCACAATAGTCCCCGAAAAAGACAGGGATAATAATGTAAAGTCTATGGGAGCGTTCTTTTCAAATATCTCGCTCAAATTTTAAAATTTTTACATGATTTTTTTTCATAGAACATCACAGGACGGTCTAGAACCAGATTAGTTTTTACGTTTTCTATTTTGCTTAGATACTTTTGACATTGTGATAGTTTCAATTTCAGAACCGTTTTAAAACGGTTTAAAAAAAATCTGAAACCAAAAATGAAAAAGGAAAAAACTAGGCCGGTTGTAGATCATTGTCAGCTATCTTCTGCAAACAAATCATGTAAAAATATTAAAATTTGAGCGAGAAATCTGAAAAGAACGCTCCCATAGATTTTACATTATCACCCAGGTCTTTTTTGTGACTATTGTTGCGCCTTAATGCTCGGAATATCATAATTTTTTTTATTCAGGAAGTCCTTGATATATGTTTTATTAATTACTTGCATTAGTTGTAACACAGCGAAATTTACAAAAAAAATTATATGACTTACAGACTCGTTGAGGCACAGACTCCAAGACAGGTATTTTGTAAAAACATGTTTTACGGGCCCCTAATCTCTGACCCTTAAACCTGCAAATCCTTCGAATCCCTTTAGTCAAAAATTTTGACGAATCCAATACTTTTTTCTTGTAAACATAGAAGAAAATACCGCATTTACTCGTATATACAGCGCACGCATGTATAACACGCACCCCGTACTTAACAAGAAAAAATGGCGATTTTTTAAAATCTCGTATATAACGTGCACTGTAAATTTGATATGCAAATGACTGAATGACTAAATGAATTTCAGTAAGGAAAATTGAAACAAACATTACATCAGATCAAAAACAAGGCGAAAATACATTTTTAGACTAAAGATATGGAATGAACAATGGAGTGGGGTGGGGGTAGGAGTAAGTGATGGCAGTAAGAATTTCTAAATAGCGCTTATATAATGTTAATGTATAAAAAAGTGCTAGGAGTGAAATAAAGATGCAGTGATACTTCAATTAAGTAAGATTTTCCGAGTGATTTTCTTTGAGTCTTCTTTGAATACATTTCTTGATTTATATATGCATATTGTCTGATTACATTCAGCAGTAAATTATTATTCCGTGTATAACGTGCACCTAAAAGTTTTGCCCCCTTTTTTTTCTAAGTATACACTGTAAAAAAAAAATTCAAGAGGTTACCAAAAATTTCTTAGTAAATTTGTATTCCACAGATTTTTTTAGTAACCATTACAAACTTTTTTTTTTGCAAGTGAAACAAGCATTTCTTTTGTAAACTGAACAAAAGAATTTTTTTTATAACTAACTTAAAATTTTTTAGTATGAGCCACAAAGCAAATTTTAGTAATAGCTCCAAAATTACTTTTAATAATCATTACGTGCAACCGAAGCGGAGGAGCTTCCTTCGAGCTGCATCCAGACTTCTGAAGCGGAAGATTTTCGGCAAAACCCCAATAGATGGCAGCACTAAACGTTCTTAACTGCTCCAACAGGATTTTCATAATCCCTTTATTAACGAGACACTACAGACATTCGGGGTGTATTTGGCGGTGGCAAGTTTCGAACCCGGGACATTTTAGCCTGGAGTCCGTTACTATACCCACTATGCTATCAAGGCCACACCAACTGAGTTTTAGTAAGAGCTATTAAAAATATAAAACTATTAACTCTATTCGTTGCTAACTTTTTTCAAGTAATTTTTACAGATTTTCTAGTAACCGACTAAGATTACTAAAAATTTTTTAGTAATTACAAGGATCACTAAAGTTTTTTTAATAGATCGACCTTTTTTTTTACAGTGTACATGAGTAAATACGGTAACAAATATTATTTTAGAATCTCCTGCATTAATTCTGAATTTCTAAATAAAGAAAAGGTCCAAACTGTCAACCTTGAATATTAACATTCTTTTTTATTACTTAAAATTCTTTTTATTTTTTCAACCTAAGATTATTAATTTTTTTTTTAATTTTTCGAACGTTTGCATTATTTTAAACTATAATTTTATACACAAACAAAACAATAATTATGATCGTGTTTACCCATAAAAAGTTTTTATAAATTTCTTAATATTACATATTATGCTTAATACGGAGCAGCATATTCAAAATATTTCACCATTTCATTTTTTGATGGAAAACATCACCAATCTTTGATTTTATTCTTTCCTGTCTATATTTTTATTACTTCGGTTGTGAAATGACATAAATTTCTTCGAGTAATTTTGATATTTAATGATTATACCAAAACATGTAAGAACTAATAATTGCTAACATATAATGCTTCATAAATCACATTCTCTTGACATTTTGAAAGCTAATGATGAAAAATTACACTAGTCTTAAATGTATATATAATGTCTGACATTTTTTTTCGTATGCCAAAAACACAGAATAATAAAAAAAGGACAAAATTATAAGCTTTGAACTTTAAGAAACCATTTGTCTAAAGAAAACAAACAAATTAAAATCTTATATAGTGATCGCAATAGATTAACCCCTTAATTCTTGCTCCCGGGATATTTACGGGTTGTGAGTTTTCACGACTTTTATTCGCACTGCCAGATTTATGCCAGTGCGGGGCGCAGGCCCAGGGCCCCTTATTTTCAGGGGCCCCTAAGTTTTGCTGAACTTTTTGAAGATATTGTCTAAAATCTAATGCAGTTTTAATATTCACTGGAATTTTACACTGTATTGTGATTCTGTTGTATTTTTATAACATTGCATATTTTGTCTCAAATATCTATTTATTACTTTATTGTAGCGAATACTTTATTTTATTTTTATCGCTTTAAAAGTAAATTGTACTTTTCATTCTTGTTTAATTCTTTTCCTGTTATCATCGGATTTTTTGAGTGTTGGTGAGCGTATCTTGCAGGCTGTAGAGCTCCTTAATATTTTAGTAATTGCAGCTTGGAGTTGTCGAAAATTTGTTATTGGTTGTCGGATACTTTCTTAGTCCAGATGTATAGATTTGCACAGGAAAAGATAATTAGAACAACACAGTTTATTTTAAAACTGCTCTGTTCTACTATCTACTCGTTTAAATTTCATAATTGTGATATAATCATTTTAAAAGTAAATTATTGCTTATCATATTTAATTTTTTTAATGTATATTTTAAAGTCAACAATGGTTATTTAGTAACTAACATTTTCCCCCTTTTTTAGTCAATGCCTCCTGTAAGTATCGGTTCAAGATGGCCCCGTAAGCAAGAGGGCCCTTAAATTTTTAAACCGCTCCCTGTTTATTCGGAATTGTTTGTTTTCCACCATTTCTATAAAATAGTAAATTTCGCTTTATTCTGTTATCATTTTGTTTGTTATTAAATAAGGTGAATATTTCTTTTTTAAAAAGGGGGGGGGTAACAATCTGGATTTCTAAAACATAATTTAAATCGACCGTTAAGTGGTTAATACTTTCTTATTAGAGTGTATATGTTATTTGAATGACATTAAAATCAATATGAATACTATTATATTGATATGCAAGACACAGTGTGTAAATTAATATCGTTGACACATAAGAAAAGTGACATAAGACAAAAATACTATGTACACAGTAAAGACAAATGAAAAAATATATATCCACGGCAACACTAACTGAGATTGAAGTTTAATGATATTTGAGAAATTTGTAAAATCATGATGGTTAAATTCGTGAAAATTATAAGATGTGTGTGTGAGTTTTAAATTATATTCAGGAATGACATTTTTGTTCTTTATTTAGACACACACTGATAAGGAATACACACTTTTTACATCAATGTTAAAACAACTATAATTCGTGGAAGCGGCATCTCTCGCATCAAATACTAGATAGCTTCTGGTTACAAAAATATTACATCACTGGGGTTTTTTGCGCGCACCAAAGTGGTGCCTCATCTCTCCTCACGGGATTTGTAATTAGAGATCGGCATGCAACTGTATAAACGTACAAAAATTGTACACTATTAAGAATCAAGAAGTAGAAAAAGTTCAAGGAAAATTAAATAAATCAATTTCCAGATATAATTTGCCTTTCCTTCTGGATTGGCAAAATGACATATAATGCATTCTAACATTTTCCAAATAACTACACCTACAGCACTTCGTCACCTGAGAATAAAAAGGTTCTGTCTGTATTTTTGGAAAAAAATGACTTATCAATATAGAAAGGGTCTATATTTATCTATGAAGGTATTTTTGCATTAAAATTATGTTATATATAATTTATATATAACATTACAATTATACTATGACGATATTTTAATCCAAAAATGTCTTCATTGATACAAACGGAACGTTTCTAAATTGATAAGTCATGTTTTTCAAAAGCACAGATAGAACCTTATTATTCTCAGGTGACGACTCTTACTGTTTCTAAACCCACCAAAGTCATACCTGTTAGTGAAATAACGATTATTATGGAATAGCGTCACTTTTCTTGAGACTGAGAGACATTATAAACGGTGATTATAACAGAGAACATATAACAGAGATTATAAAATCCGGGCTAATATCCACCAGCAAAAAAAAAAAAAAAAAAAAATTGCCGTATTTGTGAGAGAAATTTTGCATGAATGAGCCTCTAGTAGCAGGTAAAATGTTTTATACAAAATTTACTGGTGGAATGTTGGTTCGGAGATCATCAAAAGCTTTTGATTCAATGTAAAAAATCTGCCACCATAGTGTTGCCAGTGGGCTACTTTCTTAAAATTCAGATTTCTCGATTTGAACCATTTTCTTTTAATAATAAAATATCCATTAATTTCACCTTAATTAATGTATCGTTAAAAAAGGCTAAAGTGGCGATTTCAAAAAAGTGGTACGAGTCAAGAAATCTGAATTTGTAGGAAGTAGCCCACTGGCAGCAATGCGCCACCATCATGAGACACCCTCCCTCAGTCACTTCATTCGTACCTGGTATACTCTACACCACAGAGTAGTAACAGAGAATCAACTTTCATACAGTGTAATGGCAACTTGTTTAACATGGGATTACGCATAGACAGTACCGAGACAAGCGGATCACTCTGAAACTACGATCATAACATAACAGAGGTTGTAATTCGGCGAAACATCGCTTCCTTGGCGACAAATGATAAAAGAAAAAAGAAAAAAAAATACAGCGACGGCTTGCTGATTCTTTTTTTGAAATTTATGAAAGAATTATTTTAATATGAAATAACTTTGACGTATTCGTCTTGAAAACAATACACGTGTCTCTTCGTAATATAACGACCTAATAATTTAAACTTGAAAATTCAAGAATAATAACAGTAATAATTACGAATCAATATAAGCGCGGAAATCTAAGATCAAATGGCATAAGCACGGGTGCAAAGATAATCAAATCAGCATTCAGCAAGAAGCGCCAAACCAGATTAGGGTTACAGTTAAACAGAAATCACGAGGATAAAAATCGCCAACGCGATGGTTCAGTTTTTAAGTGATCCACTGAGGGCGTTCTTTTCAAGTCGATTTGAGGCTCTGTTACGTACTCTGTGCTCTACACTATGAGCGCGTTCACGGACCGCAGCCTGACATACGCAGGGTTACCCATAGGAAACCCAAAGTATTCAGAGACCGACACCTCCTGACTTTTTCCGTGTTCCCCATAGAGTTCAGAGCCGGAAATTACCCAGACTTCGGGTAACCCACATTACCTATGAAATTTTGTTGGGTAAAATGATCACTAAGTTGAGAAATCTATTTGTTTATCATTTGATAGCTTAATTGTGACTGTTAATCGGAATATCTCCGCCGCTAATCGCTTGAAGTAAAGGAAATTGTGGGTTCGAATCCCACTGGGTCCATTGCACACACTTTTTGTGTGGAGCTCCTGGTTGTATTTCTCTCGTGTTGTAAAATTTCCTTGTGCTATCTCGTCCCTGAACACATAAAAATTTACTTTTGGAACACTTTCCCTTCTAAGAGGAGTGGTAATTGAGAAAGTATTATAATTTTCTCACTTGAGGAATAATCTATTTGCACTATCAAATGTCCAGCTGCCGCCATGTTTGTTTATGAAAATAAAAAATACCCATACATTGCTCAGCAAAAGTTTAGACACTGGTGTATTTTAGCCTTTAAATAAAAAATACGGAGACGTGAGTTTTACAAATGGCTATACTTATTTTCAAATATATTTCAAACAATGTAGAATAAAAATAATTGTTACAATATAAGGTAATACTTAATTTAACAGAAAAACGTAATATTTGCAGATTGCAAAAATTTAGACACTTTTTTGATTTTTAGCCAACTGTTCATGGAGAAATGCAAATTTCCAAGTTATGATGTCACATGTCTGAAGTATTTAATTATACCTCGATATAACATCAGTTAATGAAGAGGCCGCGAGCTAAAAACATTCATTTAGATGTGGCAATTGAAGTAGGAAAGCTGAAATGGAAAGGGAAGACTGTTGCAGAAATTTCAGCAGTATTGAATCTTCCAAAGTTGTCTGTCTGTGAAGTATAGTCTAATGATGACTCCTTCAAAAAAAACATAATCTGGAAGACCTTGTGTGACGAGAAACTGAGATGACAAAAGGATCCAGAAACTGACATTTACACAAATAATGATTGCTAATCACATTAAAAGTAAGTCAGGACTTTCTGTGTCGACGGACATGATTCTTTGATGAATTAAAGAAACAGGTAAATCAATTTACATGAAAATGATAAAACAATCAGCTTTAAAATCTCGTTATAAATTGGCGAGAATGCAATAAACTTACAAATATACGTCATATGGATCCAAAGGATATTCAGTAACGAAAAAAAAGTGGAATTTGATGGATTTTGAAAGTGGCAAACTATTGGCACGACTTGCGTAAAGAGCCTGGGACTTTCTTAAGTCGAAAACTAGAAGGTGACTTTCTAATGATTTGGTCCTCACTTTGCTTTAATGCTCGAGTATCTGTGGAGTTATTCATTGGTTGCCAAGCAATACAAGACTACGTACATACGTTGGAGATTAATTTTTAGCCATTTGGGGAACTTTTAGCTGATCTAAAGTATGGATTTTAGCAAGATAATGCGTCTATTCATGTTGCATACAAAATAAGAACTTCGTTTAACTCTGAAAATACTAATGGTCTCAACTGGCCGGCGTGTAGTTCTGATCCGGACCCAATCGAAAACCTTTGTAATATCATATGTCGTAATGTTTATGCAAATTTTTGCTATACTTTTCTTTTAATGATCTTCGAGCTGCCGTTGAACATGTTTGGTACAAAATAGACCCCCAAGAAACGCAGCATTTAGTTTTTTCGATGAAAAGTCACATTCTTACACTAATTGCAAACAATGTGGGTGCAACTCGATTTTAATTTGTAGTTATTTTTCTGTAAACATACAAATTGTCCATACTTTTGCTACAATGTTAATTTCATTTGTTTGTTATAATATTTTATGTAAAAGATAAAACTGAAAATATAGTGTTTGTGAATGAAGGATAGGTCACAAGTAATGTATGACAAATGAATTACAAACATTCGGTACATACTTCTGAATATAGAAGCGTAATCGATCATTGTCTAAACTTTTGCTGAGCACTATAAGTTTCATGAAAGCGTTCAGAGTAGTTTTAATACAACCTTACACCGAAAAACCAGTATGACGTCATTTCCCCATTTTTTCGAGTAACTCTCTTTTCTGTCTCTGAACGCTCTCTATATATCTTCACCTCTTTATTCATAACTCTATTGTTTACATTGCTGTATTTTTCCTTTGTATTACAACAATTTAAGCAAGTTATATTTTTATCTCTAAATATTCAAGAAAATTGTTTTTACAAAATACTTCTGGACTCGAAAAAGTGGATTTAAAGCTGTAAAGTGGTGAAGGTCATAAAAGAAATCTCATTCAAAATATCATGAGTACATTGATTTTAAATTTTCTTCCTATTTGTCAATTTCAGTATTATTTTAAACGATCTCCTCAAGCCCGCATGAATCTAAAATCGCTCAAAAGGATATAAATAAATCGTCTCTAAGCAAAAAAACTCTTTTCAGTTATTTATAAAAACATTATCGTTTTTATTTAGAAAATATCGATACATAACAATGGAAAAAGCTTATTTGCACATTTGTTCGCTCTTTTATTAAACCTATCCTGTTTATATTGTGTGCAAAAAAAGAATTTTCTACTAGATTTTAAACACAGATAGAGATATGCTAAAATAATGCTAATTATGTACGAAGGTGTGTTTACAGTGAAATAGAAAATATAAAAGACGGAAACAAAAAAGCTATAAAATTATATTATGATCAAATTATGATTTTAACCGAGCTTTCAAAAACAGATAAAAAAAAATAATAATAAGTGTCGTTGTTTTCGGTTTATCAAGGAAATTTAGAAATTTAGAAACTCAATTGGTTAACAATAAACAACTTTTTTCATTATAAAAGGAAGGTCGCTATTTAGCCATTTATTAATACAAGGTAAAACATGTCGAATTTCGAAAAAAGAAAATATTTAAGGAGAAACTGTTTCACTGATTTATAATAAGCCTACAAAATAAGTTATAATAAAAAATGCACCTTATATTGGTAAGTCTAAATCTTAAACAAATAATATTGAAACTGTTTTAATAATATTCCATTCACCAGATTTTATAACAGACGATATTTTTGAAATAGTATACTCATTTTAATTGCCGTTTTTTCCTTTTTTTCCATTTTAAGAGTAAATGGGATGATTCTGTTGCCACATTACAAAATTGGTCCTAAAAACTTTAAAAAAATGAATATCTTCTAAATAAATTTAGATGTTAAACAAATACATTTTTTCCTCTATACAACGATATGAAAATTTAAAATGTACGATGTATAGAAGTATAAAAGTTGCAGTAGCGGAAATTGCAAAACCTAAATTGCACGGGAAAGAGTTGCCATTTGCAAAATGACGTATGCGTTATGCACAGATACGTTTGGCCTTTATAATATAGAAACGGGTATTAAAATAAGTTTGAAGAAACTCCTGATTGAGATTATATCTACCATTAACTCAACTTATTTCTTGTCACGCTATGTTATTCATAAAGAATCACATTTTGGCATAAAGATGAATATTTTTTGTGAATTTTTATCACTATCAAAAATAGTTTTTACGCTATATTTATTGTTTTTTTTATTAAAGGCTGCTCTTGAAAAAAAATCAAAGAAAACTGTAAAATATAATAGAAAAAAATAGAAACACCCTTAAAAGACGTTAAATTAATTTGAATTGATTCATTTTCCAATTAACGATTAATATTTCTTAGAAATAATAATTTAAAAAAATTACACGATGGTATAAATCAGAATTGCCAAGGGCGACTTTTTTTTTTTGTTATTCTGCTCCCTTTAGTACTTTTCTAATATAAATTTTGAAGTATATTTCTCTTGCAAATGTTGTCAAAGAGTATGTTAAGGATTTTCTGTTTTGATAAAGTGGTGCCAGTTGGAATTAAAAAACAGTCGCCTGTGGTTGTCCTCTAGAAGTGCATTTATTGTTACTCCTAAAACACAGAACTTTTTATCCCTTGGCGACGAGCGTCACCTATATTGCGTCACACTTACCTTTAAGACCCGATAAGATTGTAAACTACGCTAGCCATGCCTGTTGAGAGTATAACGTGTACTACAACCACTATATGCTGATAAAAAGTGATACTTTATTCTTTCTGGAAACAAGAACGATCGTTCTATTTGGAATTTTATTACATACAACTTAGAAGAAATAGCAAAAATTTGTGCAAAAATTTTTAAAGTAAAAGACCAACAATTATAAATGAACAAATAATGTATGAAAAGCAGCAAGGAGCTGTTTTGAATCTACTATCGAGATTCTTCATCAGTGCAAAATTCAGCGAGCTGGAAAAAGCAAAACTGATCACAGGTTTGGCTGTTTTGGTTCAGTTCTTCTTTTTCTAGCTCGCTGAGTTTTGCACTGATGAAGAAACTCGATAATAGATTCGAATTGGCTGTTTGCTACTTTTCATACATTATTTGTGCACTTATAATCGTTGGCTTTCTGTCTTTAAATATAAAGATTGTGTGACCCACACAATTGTTCGGGTTGGGTCTTGAAGGGATGTACGTACCAGTGTGTTTATCACTTTTTATTATTTCCAACATTTATTTTCTATTGAGAATATTGACTCATCATCAGTGTTCTTTTCGATAAAATTGGGCAAAATTTCTAGTTTTGAAATTTCCGAGACAAAAGATTAAAGTACCATGAAAGATGCTTGTTGACGGCGTTAAAAGAAAGGAACTGACTTAATCGTTAACATAAACAAACTTCGACAATAACCGTTTTTGCTGAATTTGATTACCTTCAGAGATAACTTCCACCAGTGAATTTTAATGGAAATTTTCTCTCATTTTATATGCCTTATTAAAAGGTTCCGAAACACAAAAATTTTCCAATTTTCAAAGAAAAAAAAACTATCTCATCAAAAATATCTCTGTTTTTTTTTTTTTTTTTTTTTTTTTTTTTTTTTTTGCTTAAAATAATATTTACATATCGATTGTAACAATAATATTTTTTTGTTTGTTTTCAAAATTTAGCTTTTAAGCCACCGATTTGTTGCAAAAATTTTATTTTTCTTCATGATGTTTTTTTTATCATTTTTATCATGTATTAAAATTGTTATAAGTCACTAACCGTTAAAAATCAAAAGTGGAACATGATTTTTCAATTCTTTTATTTGAATTTTGATTCAGCAAATTTGAAAAATATATTTACATTTGAAAACATGACTTTTTTAAATTACTTAATTTTTTAATAAAAATTTAGAATGTATATTTAAATGAAAAAAATAGAATTCTACAAATAATATTTAGAGTTATAATCATTTTAGACTAATCAACATTTTAGACTAATCAACAATTTATATTTTTAAATTAAAAAAAAAAGAAGTTTCATCATGTGATTTTGTTTACAAATAAAATAGATGATTACCACAAGAATTTTCAAAAATTTAACTCAATAATTATAATAAAAAATTTTAACGCATCCAAAGCCCTGTTGGTACAAAATTTCAGTTTAAAAAAAATGGCAAAAATATATAATTTTTACTGGTGGAAGTTTGTTTTGGCGAAAGTCAGGCCCTGCATTTCTGTCATATTCTGACAACATACAAAAGTCCACAATCCACAACTTATATTTCTGTGCAAACTGACACCAGTACACATTAACAGAAAATTTTGTTAAAATTGAGAAAAAAGCGAATGAATTAAGGCAAAATTTTGTTTTCAAAATTTAATGATGGAAAATAGCTCCGACAGTAACCAGATACTGTTAATCCTATATAAAAAGACTGCCGCCGTCTTGTGACAACGTTTTTTCTAATTTCACTCGAAAGCTATTACAGGCGGCAGCACAGATAACCATCTAATTCAGTTCACGGATGAAAGTCTAGGGATGATTATGAATTGGACAATTGCACCGTAAATTATACTAAAAACATGTACTAAAATAAATACACTTTACTAAATGGTACACTTACAGAAAGAATATATTTAAAATACACTCAAAAAATCATCAACGTTTCATTCGCTTCTGCGAACGTGGTCAGGATGCAGTAGAAAAATGTTAAATGCAAAATTTAACATCTTTCTATTGTATCCTGACGACGTTCCCACAAACGAATGAAACGTTGATAACTTTTTTAGTGTATTTTAACACTAGAACCGCTGGCAATTTTAATGAATTTTTATAAAAAATATCTCACACCAGAGTTTTTATTAAAACTATTTAACTGATAAAATTAACCAATTTTTGTACTGCATACATTTAACATATCTTTTGAGAAAAAGGTTCTGGTTCGACTCGTCTATTATCAATTTGGCAGGGGTCAAAATGACCCCTATTGGCTGTTCTAGTGTTAAATATATTCTTTTTATAAGTGTATACCATTTAGTAATCTTTATATTTATCTTAGTACATATTTTTAGTCTAGGAATAGGTAAATCTTGATTCTTGACCGGAAGGAGGCAGCACACACAATCACTTATTTGACTTCATGGTTAAAATTCCAGAATTAGTTTAAATCTTGATTCTAATATTAAAACGCAATCGGTCTGCCAAGTCGTTTCTTGGTGGCAAACACTTAAAAAACCCGATTTTAGCTGTTGACTCATAGGTTTACTATTATGTTTTCCTGCTTCCAATCCTCCATATTTTGATACTTTTAGGATGCAGGAAAGCACAATGGTAAACCTACGAATCAACTGCTAAAATCGGGTTTTTAAGTTTTTGCCACAAAGGTACGACTTGGCAGACCGATTGCGTTTTAATATTCGAATCAATATTTAACTAATTTAAGATTCTCATGCGTGAACTCGATGAGAGTATTGTCCCTCAAACGCCCTTGGATTTATATTTTTTCCTACATGCAAAATTTTTGCACGAGGAAGATAGAGATTGAAGGCTAGTGGACGTTGCTGCATTGAAAAATTAAGTTGCTCACAGGCAACTCATTTCTCGAAGGAATTTTTTTTTGCATGGGCAGAGTGGCTCGGTTATCAATAACTTCTTTTAAAAATTTAAACATGTTCTTTAATAAATTTTCTGGTGTTGACTATTTTCTTTTTTTTGAAATTTGAGTTAGAGCATTGCTTAAACATCGTAAATCTTAGAGTACAAGTAATTTAATACTAGAAAGTCTGTAACTTTTAGTCAAATCATATAAAAATGTTTTACACCAGAATTTTGATTTAAAATAGTGCTCTCGATTATACGTGTATACGAGTATACGTATAATACGTATTATACGAAATACGGATTTGTTATACGTATAATACGGCATCGGCGATTATACGTATAGCACAAAAGAGCATATACGGTACATCGTATATACGGATCTTATCCAAGCGGTTAAAATACGAAATACGGATTTGTTATACGTATAATACGGCATCGGCGATTATACGTATAGCACAAAAGAGCATATACGGTACATCGTATATACGGATCTTATCCAAGCGGTTAAACGTATAAACGTTTAAACGTTTTTAGTTAAAGGTATGAAATTTGATATTTTAATGTTTTTCTGCGGATTTACGACATTGAGAAATTCCGGTAGAGTATCCCCATCGCGTTTCTTTGTTCAAAGAACTACGATGTGTTTACTTAACTACTACTTGTTTTGCAGGTACTTAAAAAAATCTGAATACTTCCTCAGTTTAGATTTTGGTTTTTTCCCCAAAAAAAACTAAGTTATTTATTATGAAATGTCTTACATTAGTTGTGGTAGAATCAAACTGTTCTTTGGAAGATTTGTGGCGCAGTACTTAGTTTTTTATATTTTCTTCTATCTTTACAAGAAGAAAGTATTGGATTCGGGAAAACTTTCGACGGTTATACGTTTTATGGGTAAGAGAGTCCGAAAAACATGTTTTTACAAAATATCTACCTGTGAGTTTGTGAGTCTGTGACTTTGTCTGTCTGTATGTGACATGAAATTTGTAGATGCTCTATCTCAAGACCTAATACACAGAATTAAGAAACATATATGGGAGAGACTGGGGCACATGTGAAAATGGGGCATATGACAACATTGCTATTTTTCACAAGTTATGTATGTTTTATTATTTCAAAAAATTACCAAAGATAGTAGCACCTATAGACATATGGAAAAAAATTGTTGAAGCTCTTCGACATTTTGCTTGTGCTCAGGAGTCAAAATACTGCTTACTGAACTCAAAAGTAAAATCTCCAACCTGCTAAGAAAATAATTTTATTTATTTACTCATTTTTTTTAATTTTTAATATTTTAACAAAGATTATGGATGCTAATAAATATTTATGATAATTTTTTTCTAAAATTGAGAAATGGATTTGTCATTGTAACTGTTGTGAGAGTGTGGGGCATTTATGAATAGTCTAGTTGGGGCAGATCTGTACACGTCATTAAATTCTCCAATAATCATTCAGTGATTCTGTTCCTTTTAGTTAACTTCGAGAAAATAATGCCAGCTCTATTATCTATAATTTTATTGAAATAGATGACATTTCTGTCTTATAAGCTTGATTTTGTACAGAAACTTCTACAAACATATCTGTCAGCAAATACATAAAAATCAACAAGCTCGTTTCACGTTCAATTATAATTTAAATAAATTTAATGTTTTCTAAAAAGCAATAAATGTTATATATTATTTTATTTAACGGTTTTCAATACTATATTTATGCATAGTTAATACAAAAAATATTACGTTTAACAACTTTGCAATTTTTTCTATTTCATTAGTTGCAAACTTGTAGTATTTGTTTACTTCCATTTCTAAAACAGCTATGTTATTTGGTGCTATGAAAATAGAATTTTATTTTAAGAAAATAAAATTTTTAAACTACTGTGAAATCTTCATTATTGACTTATTTTAAAAGCAAAAGAAATTAAATTTGGAAGAAGCTTATTAACGGAAAACAATTTTTTTATTCTTAATTTATAGGCAAATAAGGCAAATATAGGAATAAGAATCTTTCGCCTTTCGGTATATTTCCGACAAACATTATCCAAATGCTCCCTCCCTAAAATCGAACAAAAAGCCCTAAGCAAAATTTAAATTCTATTATTTTCTCAAGTTTTCTTCTTTAAGTTTTATTTTATTGCAGCAATATTTTATCAATTAGCTAAACCCCCTCCCCCCCAAAAAAATCTACTTATTTTTATTTTATGATATTTTTCTTAAACATATCACTCAGAAACTAAATAAATATACATATATTTTTCTTCGTTGGGGCACATATAAGCATTTTTTTGAATTCATAAAACTATTAAGAAAAGTAAGAAGAACTATAAAGGTAATAAAAAAAATATCATGCGTAAAAAAAGTTCTGTTTACTATATTGAGTAGATTTACTTATAGAAATTAACCCAGTTATGAGAGAAAGCTATGTTTATGTGAACTGTTCATATGTGCCCTAGTCTCCCCTCTTGTGTGTAAATCGTTCAACAGGTGGTGCTACTATGCTGTCTTTTTGCGATTTCTGCAATCTTGGTCGGAATCCAGATAGATATTTCACTGTTAGTGAAACGAGATTGGCCAATCAGGAGTCTGATTTTTTGTGAACTTTTTGCAAACTGTTTTATAAAATATACGCTTTTTATTGCTCGATCTCGTATATATAAGGCATACTATGCGGATTCCTGTCGTAACAAATCCGGTTTCCAAATTATTCTCCATTCAGTGACATACGACTGATGAAGTCTACTATTTAAATTAGATACGATACGTGGAATATACGTATTCATTAAATATACGTATTCTTAAATATACGTTTAATTGATACGCGTTATACGTATCCGGATACGTTTAAACGTATATTTTAATGTATCCGTATAGCAGAAAAACGTATTATACGGATATACGTATATCGTTTAAACGTATAGCTGCTATACGTATCCCATCGCGAGCACTAATTTAAAACTGTTTAACATTTTTATTTAACGTTTGCCTTCTTTGTATCTTGTAAACGATTTTTACAATTAAATTTCTGGTTTGAACCGAAATATATTCATATGTGCTGTAAAAATGACCGATCACGGCTGTTTCAGTGTCATAGCTGCCAACTCTTCCGATTCTTTGGCCCGGAAAATTTTAATACAAATTTTTGCCTTATTTAATAGATAGATGACTGCAATGTGAAATGGCGAAACTTACTATAAATGTTTTCGGGGCCAAAAAACCGGAAGATGTTTGCAGCTATATAGTGTTAAGAAATCATTCATGATTCATTAAATCAGATGATCAATAAATTATGTTAAGGCTTCTTAACATTTGTTAAGTGCAATAATTCCTTTATTTTGTTTATTATGTTTTATCTGATGCATCAGTTCCTTCATATTTCTGCCAGTAAAATGTAATATTGCGTCATGATGTTTTAGATAATGCCAGCGTTTTTTTTTAAAATATGATAATTTTTTGTTTATATAAAATTAATTTCTGAATAATCAAGTATAAAAAACCCCAGTTTGTTTATCATAAAATATTTATATGTAATTGATTCTATTCCTGATTTATTGCTCATATAACAAGTTTTACAATCTATACAGTTATGATACAGAAATATGTTTGATATAATTATCTTGGATAGTATCTTTATTAGTGCTCTCGATTATACGTTTATACGAATATAAGTATAATACGTATTATACGAAATACGGATTAACTATACGTATAATACGGCATCGGCGTTTATACGTATAGCACAAAAGAGCATATACGGTACATCGTATATACGGACCTTATGCAAGCGGTTAAACGTATAAACGTTTAAACGTTTTTCGTTCAAGGTATGAAACTTGATTTTTTAATGTTTTTCTGCGGATTAACGACATTGAGAAATATCCGGTAGAGTATAACCATCGCGTTTCTTTGTTCAAAGAACTACAATGTGTTTACTTAACTACTACTTGTTTTGCAGGCACTTAAAAAAATCTGAATACGTTCCTCAGTTTAGATTTTGGTTTTTTCCCCAAAAAACTAAGTTATTTATTATGAAATGTCTTACATTAGCTGTGGTAGAATCAAACTATTCTTTGGAAGATCTGTGGCGCAGTACTTACTTTTTTATATTTTCTTGTATCTTTACAAGAAGAAAGTATTTAATTAATAAGGGAAAACTTTCGACGGGCTTACACGTTTTAAGGGTAAGAGAGTCCGAAAAACATGTTTTTACAAAATATCTGCCTGTGAGTTTGTGACTTTGTCTGTCTGTGTGTGACATGAGATTTGTGGGCGCTCTATCTCAAAACCTATTACACAGAAATAAAAACATATATGGGGGAGACTGGGGCACGCTTGAAAATGGGGCATATGAGAACATTGCTATTTTTCACATGTTATTGTATGTTTTATTATTTCAAAAAATTACCAAAGATAGTAGCACCTATAAACATTTGGAAAAAAATTGTTGAAACTCTTCGACATTTTGTTTGTCCCCAGGAGCAAAAATACTGCTTAACTGAACTCAAAAGTAAAATCTCCAACTTGCTAGTTGGAGAATAATTTTATTTATTTATTCATTTTTTAAAAAAAATTAACGTTTTAACATATATTGTGGCTACTAATAAATATTTACGAAAATTTTTTTTTGCTAAAATTGAAAAATGTTAAAGATTTGTCATTTTAACTCTTGTGGGAGTGTGGGGCACTTATGAAGAGTGTAGTTGGAGCAGATCTGAACACGGCATTAAATTCTCCAACAAACCTTTTAGTTAACTTCATGAAAATATGCCAGCTCCATTATCTATAATTTTATTGAAATAGAAGACATTTCTGTCTTATAAACTTGATTTTGTATAGAAACTTTTACAAACATATCTGTCAGAAAATACATAAAAAGCAACAAGCTCCATTATGTTCAATTGTAATTTAAATAAATTTAATGTTTTCTAAAATGCAATAAATGTTATATATTATTTTATTTAACGGTTTTCAACATTATTTTTTATGCATCGTTAATGCAAAAAATATTACGTTTAACAACTTTGAAAAAAATTTTATTTCATTTGTTGCAACTTGTAGTATTAGTTTACCTTTATTTCTTAAACAGCTATGTTATTTGGTGCTTTGAAAATAAAATTATATTTTAAGAAAATAAAATTTTTAAACTACAGTGAAATCTTAATTATTGACTTCCACCCCCCCTTTCTTTTAAAAGCAAAATAAATTAAATTTGGAGGAAGCTTATAAACGGAAAACAATTTTTTATCCTTAATTTATAGGCAAATAAGGCAAATATAGGAATGAAAATCTTTCGCCTTTCGGTAGATTTCCGACAAATATTATCCAAATGCTCCCTCCCTAAAATCTTTCCCAAACAAAAAGCCCTAAGCAAAATTTAAGATCTATTATTTTCTCAAGTTTACTTCTTTAAGCTTTTATTTTATTGCAACAATATTTTATCAATTATCTAATCCCCCCCTCAAAAAAAAAAAAAAAAAAAAAAAAACACAATCTATTTATTTTTATTTTATAATATTTTGCTTAAACATATCACTCAGAAACTAAATAAATATACATATATTTTTCTTTATGGTGAATTTAACAGATAGTACAACTAATGATTATGGTAACATATGGAAAAGATAATAAAAAAGTGTCAAATAATTATTTTTCCTTGTGTTCACATGTTGCCCTTGTGTTTACAGCTGCCCCTTCGTTGGAGCACATATGAACTTTTTTTTTGAATTCATAAAACTTTTAAGAAATGTAAGAAGAGCTATAAAAATAATTAAAAAAATTACCATGCGTAAAAAAGTACTGTTTACTATATTGAGTAGTTTTGCTTATAGAAATTAACCCAGTTATGAGAAAAAAGCTATGTTCACATGTGCCCCAGTCTCCCCTATATTTTCAGGTAGTGCCTGATAGAAATTGGTGCTGATTAGTTTTGTGTGTAAATCGTTCAACAGGTGGTGCTACTATGCTGTCTTTTTTACGATTTCTACACTCTTGGTCGGAATCCAGATAGATATTTCATTGTTAGTGAAACGAGATTGGCCAATCAGGAGTCTGATTTTTTGTGAACTTTTTGCAAAAGTTTTTATAAAGTATACGCTTTTTATTACTTGATCTCTTATAATAAGACGTACTATGCGGATTCCTGTCGTAACACCACCGATTTCCAAATTATTCTCAATTCAGTGACATACGACTGATGAAGTCTGCTATTTAAATTAGATACGATACGTGGAATATACGTATACATTAAATATACGTATTCTTAAATATACGTTTAGTTGATACGCGTTATACGTATCCGGATACGTTTAAACGTATATTCTAAAGTATCCGTATAGCAGAAAAGCGTATTATACGGATATACGTATATCGTTTAAACGTATAGCTGCTATACGTATCCCATCGCGAGCACTAATCTTTATACGCTACAGAAGCACGTATTTTTGCAAGCCGTAATTTTCCCGAAAATGAAGCTATCAATAATTTCGCAAGTTGAAAATTTCGCGAATATTGGTTTGTGTGCACACTTAGCGGTGATAAAACCAAACCTGAGGTAAATTTGAATGGTTTCAAAGTAGCTGGTATAGCTGCATTTAGTGAGTTGTATTATTGTTTTTATTCAAGAAATATTTTAGTATAAGAGCCGACCACACAAAACCCTAAATCATCGAGCACAAGAAAAAATCCTTTATTTTATGGAAGATTAGTAAAAGAGGAATCTAATAATCTATGTCTGTCGGAAGCGAAGTGGTGAATAAGCCAAAAATCAACACCAATAGTGGTTGACTCGGTATACTACAATAACTATTTCCAATGAAAATGTTAACTACATTAAATTTATCACGTTTAGTAATTTTTAATTATCACTACAAAATGAAGCCTTAGTAGTGCTCTGAATAACATTATCATCTATCTATATATTTAAAAGACCTGACTGGTTTTTTTTTGGACATCAGCCCTGAGCTTTCTACTGGCTCGATTTTGATAATTATATTTTTAAATGAAAGCTGTTTACATTAATTATAAATAGAAGTTTTCATATACGTCCATTAACATTTCAAAAATATGCATTAAAATATTTAATTGCTATAAAAGACGTTAAATACTAATAAAAACATGAAAAGATCTTAATAATTTTTACATGTTTCGATTGAATTTACTCAATCATCATCAGAAAAGGAAAATACAAATAAACACAAAGATGGAAAATGACAAAAAACTATTACAAATGAAATTTAATTTTTTTTTTAATTAAAATTTTTTTTTAATTTCATTTGTAATAGTTTTTTGTCATTTTTCATCTTTGTGTTTATTTGTATTTTCTTTTTCTGATGATGATTGAGTAAATTCAATCGAAACATGTAAAAATTATTAAGATCTTTTAATGTTTTTATTAGTATTTAATGTCTTTTATAGCAATTAAATATTTTAATGCATATTTTTGAAAGCTGTTTATGTGTAGATGTGCCCATTCTGGCTAATTTTTAATTTATTTCAATTTTTTTATTTTATTTTTAATTTTAAAAGCTTTTTCATGACATTTCTTCAAAACAGTGGCAACAGGTTAAGCTTTTCTCAAAATTTATTTTATTTCATTATTTTCCACCAATCAGGAGCTTGATCTCATCGGTGAATGTATAATAGCATTTCAAACAAACAAACAACAACAAAAAAAATAAAGGTTTTAGTAAAATTTAATCATAATAAAATGATTGCGTATAGTTATTCCCTGCAATACACAGATTATTTACTGAGTAATATTATTAAGTATTCTGTAAGTAAAATAATAGAAGATAAACTTTATTAAAATATAATATCTAAAGTGAAATTTTGTCGATGGAGAAAATGTCGTCATACAGAAACCAGATCAATTTATTCCATGAATGTAATATACATTGTTATAGCTGTGCCAGTGATGATGTCGTATTCACTGACTTTAATTCCTGCATCTAAATAAAGTGAACTTCTATTAATTTAAAGGTCCGTAGTGTGCACAAATGAAAATATTTCTATAAACTGCGCCATTTAATTATAATGAATATTTTATGAAACTAAAGAATTCTTAAATAACTGCATAAATCGCGCTTTTATTTAAGAAAAGATGAGTGTTTTTGAAGGTGTAAATGATATCATATTGGAAAAAAAAGAATAAAACCTGTGATATGCCGGTATTACTATATTTCTATCTTACATAATATCAAAAAATAATTAAAATCATTTCATTGTATTAAGTTATTGTTTAAAAAAAATCTGCATTTCAGCAACAAATACAAAAATTTTATTCTTTTTTAATAACAGAGATATCTTTTTTTTTTCTTCGTTGCCATAACAATAAAATTAATTTTTACAAGTTCATGGAGGATACAAACCAATAAATAAATTAAATTTATTGCAAGTGCTGTAAATGTGTAGTGGGTTGGTTGAGCAGTTTAGTAAATCCCTGTTTCTATTATAATTAAAATGTTTCATTGATTGTAATTATTGTACAGTTATCAAGCGATATTTAAATGGAGAAAAAATAAACTAGGCAGATATTTTTGAATTCGTCTTCCGGGGTTAACTTCCTAAATAATTTGGCATTTAAATAATATTTAAGCTTTAGAAACCGCATTAAAAAAAAGATTTGTAGCTGAAGTTAAGTCCAACATAATAATTTATGAGTTGTTTTCCTTATTTTTTGTTATTTTCTGAAGTTTGTGTATCTTCATCATGAAAAGCTATGTTATCCCTATTTTAAGAGGTGGGAATTGTTTATTTCGCTCAGTATTTTACTGGCTGTATAAGATTGATATATATCATACCTAATATTATATTTTTTTTCGTCGAGTTTCGACGGGTGCAGCTAGTAAGTGTTAAAATGTTTTTAAATTGATGACATTTGTAGTCAGAATCGTGACTAGATTGATTGCTTATATTGATTTGTAGTGAAAATTAGAATGACATTTGTAGAAAGAGAAGTGGAGTAGAAAGGGTAACCTCATAGAATTAATGGAAGCACTGCAAACTGCCGTCACCATCATCAGAATAATTACACATCGAGCGTCTTCAGTATCTATTAAAAATTTTAGAGCACACTTAATACCGTTTCTTGCGGCAGATGAGCAAAATAAAAATGACGTGCTAACGTACAGCACATAAATTTTGTTCGTATACATGTGCCCCACTTTCCTCTCCTACCGCAAACTAAGCAAAAGCACGAAAGAAAAAAAAACGAAAAACAAAAACAGAAGTTGCTTTTGTAATACGTATTCCACCACATTGACCTTAATTCGCTTTATTTATTTTTATTTTTTTGGGGGGGGGAGGGTTGTAGGCTAGTCACATTGTCATAAATAGATGCAAAAATTCTGCTAGAAGATTTTATGTTTTTAAACTGTTTATGGGGATGCTAGTAACAAGAATTAATGGTTTTCCAACAAAATATCTCGAGGCTAAATTTTGTGGAGCAAAAAAACCGCAAAATTTTCGGACTTTTTTCAGATTTTTGCCTATAACTCAAAAATTATAAAATTTTTGCGTACCATACTCACTTACGAAAAGAAAGAGCATTAAATTCTCTACAAATTTCATACTAAAACTGTTTTTCCAAAGCCAATATTAAGTGCGATACAGCTTTCTGAAATGGACTCTTTTTTTTTAATCTTGTGAAAAAATTGTAAAAACAAAAATTTGACACAATTTTTCATTATTTTATCCTCTTTAATGTAACTTATTTAAATTACAGGTATTTGCATGATAACAATATGATGAATTACAACGGTAAAATTGTAAAAAAAATTAAGACTTTTTAGGTAGCTTTCATTACAAAAAGTAAAAAGCTACCTATTGCAGCCGCATATATATATATATATATATATATATATATATATATATATATATATATATATATATATAATATATATATATATATATAATTATATATATATATATACACTATCTACCAAAAAGTATTTGTACACTTTCAGTTTTTGACATTTTGTAAAATATTTAAAAATATACTGGTCGGATTCTTCTGGAACATCAGAAATATAAAGATTATGTTTCACTTTATATTTATTTACATTCATTTGTTAAGCGGGTAATTAGGGGGCCGCCAAAAAAACAAAGAATAATAGAAATATTTGGGATCGCCCTGTACATGAAAATGCACGAAACGACTTATCGCTTTAGAATACAAATATATGAATACAGTAGAATATGTACACTAATTTTTGTGAGAATAGCATGTATATTTATGGCGATAGAGCGATTTTTTTGAAAAATTCAAAAAATCCTGGTATGTTTTTTGTTTATATCATAATGTGTTTTTGACCAAATTTAACGCAAATTTCAGAAAAATTGGCAAAATGCAGTAGAAAAAAGGTAGCGCAATTGGAATATAAATATATTAAATATTTTCTGAAATATGAGTAGTTGTATAAAATAATTTTTATCTGCGCATGCGCGAACTAGAAAAACATTTTTTTTACATCATTTAATAGTCAATTCTATGGAGTGACTTATAAAAAAAATCCAATCAAATATCGTGAAAATTCAAAAAGATATCATTATTTTAGTGAGATGTTTTTACTATGCTCTCTAAAAACGGCTGAATCTTAAGGGATTCTCCACAAATTGACATTTTTTAATAACTGACTTTAAAAAAAACTAGTATTGAATTAATACAATATCTAATAAAATATTGCTGCTAATAAGTACATGACAATTGTGATAGAAAAGAAAAAGAGCTTTATTCGCATTCAGGGCCAAAACTAAGAGAGGGGGGGGGGGAAGGGCATGTGCTCCGGGCGCTAGGATGAAAGTGTTCCAAATGTATCTTTCGTTTGGCGATTTTTTTCATGGCTATGTTTAGCATAATATTGTTAAAATTATTATATCTGGGCTATGCTAAAGCATAAAAAAAATCTAATGATGATGGCTTAAGGTCCCTGCCCCTACCCGCGAAGATGCTCACGAGCTAATGCTATTCCTATGGGGATGCATTTTTCTAACTCTTTTGCATTTGGACATTTTTAAATAATATGTTTTGCATTGGACAGCGGAAGTCCTTTTCAAGATCGCTCCGTGATTACTTTTTGAATTTTTATGCGTAGATATTTTTATAATGTTTCTTTCACTTCCAAAAGCGATTCTGAAAGTGAAACTAACTTTATAAAAAATATCTATGACTCAAATCGAAAAAGTAGTCAAGGAGCGATTTTGAGAGGGACTTCCGCTATCCAATGCAAAAAAAAAAAAAAAAAAAATTTGAAAATTTCAAAATGCGAAAGAGTTATTAGAAAAATGCCTCCCCACAGGAATAGCATTAGCTCAGCAGTGTCTTCGCGGGCAGGGACAAAGGCCTTAAAGATCCTGTTGAAAGTAGAATTTTTTTGATTCGGTTTAAAGTATCAAATTGGAGTATTTTAATAAAGCAGAATACGTTATTTTATATTACATATTTTAAGTTTTAAAATAAGTCGGCTATTAATAAATTGGAGAAATTTTCTTTGTAAATATGCTTTGCGAAGGAGGGGGAAAGGGGTACCTTCAAAATCCACGTTTGCCTCGGGAAAAAAAAAGACTGGTTTTGGCCCTGTTCACATTTAATAATTTGTAGATCCTCCTCGAGAGGCAATTACAGCTGCGACTCTCCTGGGCATGCTCTCAACTAGTCCTTGTATTACATTTAATGGTATTTTATTTCACTCTGTTTGCACAAGGCAGGTAAGCTCTTTTACTGATTTTGGGCGTGTGTCACCCGCCTTAATTCGACGATCCAACTCGTCCCAGAGGTTCTCTATTGGGTTCAGGTCTGGGCTCTGGGCAGGCCACTCGAGTCGATGCACTCCATTATCAGCATACCAATCCATGCTGGACCTCGCTACATGGCAGCTTGCGTTGTCATTCTGGAAATAACATGGGTCCAATCCATAGTATTGCCACAACGTAGGAAGTACACTGTTTTCCAGTATATTACAGTAGGCATCGGCATTGAGCTTACCATGAATTGGGACCAAGGGTCCTAGTCCGAACCAGGAAAAACAACCCCAGAACATAATTCCCCCTCCGCCAAATTTAACTGTGGGCACAATACATTCTGCTAGGAGGCGTTCTCCAGGCAGACGCCAGACCCAGACCCTACCATCAGAACGGTAGAGGGTGAACCTTGATTCATCACTCCAGAGAACCTGTTTCCATTGCTGTACAGTCCATTGCTGGCGTGTTTTGCACCAACTTAACCGAGCTGCGCCGTTGGACTTGGTGATTAAAGGCTTATGGGCGGCAGCACGGCCATAAAAATTAAGCAGATGAGCTTCCTTACGGATGGTATTCATGGAAACAACACATCCTGAAGCTTGTTGAAATTCTTGGCGTATGTGTAACATTGGTTGGTTGCGGTTCTTCCGAATTTCTGTAGACAGAACCCGTCGGTCTCTATCTCCCAGTTTCGTCGGTCTGCCTACTCTGGCCACATTCTGACAATCACCATTCAGCTTCCATTTTCTAATCACATAAGCCACAGTCGTTTTGGGGTAATTAAGCTCGCTAGATATGCAGATTAAAGATCGGCCATTTCGGTGGTACCCGATGATCACACCTTTCTCAAAATCAGACAGCTCTGTTCTTCTTGGCATCATGCATGCGATTGATGTCAGTGTTGTTTTCGACACCACATTTAACAGTGGAGAACTTGACGTATTTCAGGATCGCAGATATCGGCATTTGCATAAGAGCCATTATCAATTATGTATCAATGGGTAGATCTGACACAAATGCTTCGATTTTTTATAATTATTTTTATCCTGAAATAGGTTCGTTCTGGTAATTATCTAAGAAAAGAAGTAAATCACCAGTAAAAAACGTAAATGGAGATTTGGCAATTTGCGTAAAATCTGACGTCATTCAACTGCTTTCAAAGACCAATTGAAAATCAGTTAACTCCTATCCACAATAACTTTCTGAATTTCCACGAAATTCGATCGGATTTTTTTATGGGTAGCTCCATAGAGTTGAATATTAAATTATGTAAAATGATAAATTTTATCGTTCACGCATACGCTGATTAAAAAATATTTCATACAAATACTCATATTTTAGAAAACTTTTAATATATTTATATTTCAATAGCACTTTATTCTTTCTACTACATTTTGCGAATTTTTCTGAATGTGGCTTTATATTTGGTTGAAAATATTGCATGACATAGAACATTTTAGAAAATATTTAATATATTTATATTTCAATGAATTTTGGTGAACTCCCCCCCCCCTCCCTTTTCTTCTTTGCAAAGCATCTGCAAAAGTATTTGCAAAGAAAAATTTTCTAATTTATTAATAGCCGACTTATTTTAAAACTTAAAATATGTAATATTGATTAAAGTAGTCTGCTTTGTTTAAAAAAAAATGATACCTTGAAATCGTGAAACCGAATCAAAACGAAAAAAAAAATCTGCTTTATGCGGGATCTTTATGCCATCATCATTAGATTCTTCTATGCTTTGGTATAGGAGAAATGCTTTGAATGGGACGATTTTGACGATATCATGCTAAACATAGACATGGAAAAAATCGCCAAACAAAATGTACATTTGGGACACTATCATACTAGCGCCTGGGGCACATGCCCTTTTCCCCCAACCCTCTCTTAGTTTTGGCCCTGAATGTGAATAAAGCTCTTTTTCTTTTCTATCACAATTGTCAAGTACTTATTAGCAGCAATATTGCATTAGATATTGTATTAATTCAATACTAGTTTTTTTTTTAAAGTCAGTTATTAAAAAATGTCAATTTGTGGAGAATCCCTTAAGATTCAGCCGTTTTTAGAGAGCAGAGTAAAAACATCTCACTAAAATAATGATATCGTTTTGAATTTTCACGATATTTGATTGGAATTTTTTTATAAGTCACTCCATAGAATTGACTATTAAATGATGTAAAAAAAATGTTTTTCTAGTTCGCGCATGCGCAGATAAAAATTATCTTATACAACTACTCATATTTCATAAAATATTTAATATATTTATATTCCAATTGCGCTACATTTTTTCTACTGCATTTTGCCAATTTTTCTGAAATTTGCGTTAAATTTGGTCAAAAACCCAGCATGATATAAACAAAAAACATACCAGAATTTTTTGAATTTTTCAAAAAAATCGCTCTATCGCCATAAATATGCATGCTATTCTCACAAAAATTAGTGTACATATTCTACTGTATTCATATATTTGTATTCTAAATCGATAAGTCGTTTCGTGCATTTTCATGTACAGGGCGATCCCAAATATTTCTATTATTCTTTGTTTTTTTTGCCGGCCCCCTAATTACCCGCTTAACAAATGAATGTAAATAAATATAAAGTGAAACATAATCTTTATATTTCTGAAGTTCCAGAAGAATCCGACCAGTATATTTTTAAATATTTGACAAAATGTCAAAAACTGAAAGTGTACAAATGCTTTTTGGTAGATAGTGTATATATATATATATATATCTGATTTTTGTCATGCGATAACTAATGTATTTATGAACCAATTTGAATGAAACTTGGTATGTACATAGTACATACAAATGTCTAGACCGAATTCGTTGGCCAGCATCATCCGCCATTTTGTTTCAAAATGGCGGCCATTTAATTTTTTTTAATTTAAAATTTTAAATTTAATGCAAAAAAAATTAAAAGTTGAAAAATATTTTTCTTTTACATGTTAGACCTTAAAACAACGATTCCAGAACACTTTTTATTTTGTCTATATCTTAAAAAATGATTGAGTTATAGCACTTTGAATTTTTCTTATGGCTGACATTTTGAAACGATCTGATATTTGTCACGTGATAACACGCGTATTTATGAACCGATTTGAATGAAACTTGGTATGTACATAGTACATACAAATGTCTAGACCGAGTTCGTTGGCCAGCATCATCCGCCATTTTTTTTCAAAATGGAGGCCATTTTAAATTTTTTTTAATTTAAAATTTAAAATTAAATGCAAAAAAATGAAAAAGTGAAAAATATTTTTCTTCTACGTGTTAGAACTTAAAACAACGGTTCCAGAATACTTTTTATTTTGTCTATATCTTAAAAAATGATTGAGTTATAGCACTTTGAATTTTTCTTATGGCTGACATTTTGAAACGATCTGATTTTAGTCACGTTATAGCACGTGTATTTATGAATCGATTTGGATGTAACTTGGTGTGTAAATAGTATATACTGAGGCCTGAATCGAGTTCGTTATTCAGTTATATCCGCCATCTTATTTCAAAATGGCGGCCATTTAAATTTTTTTATAAATTTTAAAATTTAAAGTTAGGTACAAGAAAGTGAGAAATTGGAAAAGATTTTTCTTTTATGCATTTGACTTTGATACAAAGATTTCAGAACATTTTTTGTTTCGTTTGTATCTTAAAAAATGGCTGAGTTATCGCATATTAGGTAGCTTTCATTACAAAAATTAAAAAGCTACCTACTGCAGTCGTCCGGAGGAAAACACTTTAGAAAATTTTGGTATCATGACCCCCAAACCTCAAAACCACCCTCCGTTAAATGTTGACATATATATATATATAACCATTTAATACCATTAAAAGTACACAAGATTCACCAATGGATTTTATCAATAAAACAATAAACCAAAACGAAGAATTAGAATTGAATTGAATTATAATAAAATAAAAAATAGTGTAACGAGTAAATCTGAAAAAATAAATAAATAAAATGAATGCAAATGGAATTTGTAGCCCCAAAAGCAGAATCATCAGGCCCCAAATGCTCTGGAACTACAAATGAAGTGTGCGGTTTCATGCACGTATTAGCCATGAAATAGCAAAATAATACGTATTTGGGGCTACCAGCACACAAAAACCAAATTATGAAACAAGGAACAAAGATATTTACAAAAAGCAGTTGAAAGTAAGTAAAAATAATAGTTATCCATAACAAACAAAAAAGATAAAGCTGAATGGAAATATAATTGAACCGGAGAAAATAATTAATAATCGATATTAACATAAAATTAAATTAATAAAATAATTAAAATTAGAATTAAGAGATAACATTCATATTAACATATAACTTAAAATACCATTTTGTTACTTTAATCAGTAACATTTATTGTGACTTTACATGGTAAAAACTCATTATCTTAAAATAGGATAATAAAAATTAAAAAATAAAATAAAATAAAATAAAATAAAAATAAGTAAAAATTAAAAAAAAATAATAAAAGTAATAATATTATTAATAATAATACCATAAATTATATCAATAACATTAAAATTAATTTGATAATTAAAATATAGCTATTTAACTATAGATATAACTAGACAAATATCCATATATTGGTGTCAATTAAACAGTTTAAAAATTGTTTTTTATCAGAATCTGACCGATGTTGATTCATGCGTATATGAAGAGGACCAGAAGTTTCACCAATATATTTCAAATTGGAAATGTTACACTAATTACTATAAATTACATTAAAAGCCTTACAAAAAATAGAAATATGAGGATCTGATACGATTTGTGACTGAGAAGCAGATGGACAAGTTTTACATCGAATATCATAACATTTCTGAAAATATAATTGAGGAGGAGGTGCATGTATATGGAAACTGGATGACGATCCAGGAGTAACCCTATTATTGCTCCTGTACCGAGCACTACACTGCAAAGAAGCATTGTGTATCTTGCCAGGATTGAGATTTTTACTAAGTACTGCCATAATATAAGAGATATTACAAATATAATATAAAGATAAAAATAGAAAAAATACAATTAAATAATCTAGTATCTTGACTAATATAATTTACTAAAGAAAAGGATCTAGAATAATACAACTATAAAATGAAAATAGATACAATATGTACAAAGCTTTAAAGCAGTACTCAAACCTCCAAAAAGAAACAATACACGACCAAAATACTACCATCCCACACCACATATAAAAAGAATCATAGTACTCACAGTACAATAAAGGCAAAATCACAAAATCGACTCATTCAAAAGTGAAATAATCTCCGTACATAATAAACCACCAACTTATCCAATTAACATCTCAGCACAATCCTCACATTGTTACTACATTTCACATAGGCTTAAATAATCATAATTTCAATGTATTTAGTTAATATCAAAAAATAATATATATATATATATAACGTACTTATGAACCGATTTGAATGAAACTTAGTATGTACGTAGTACAAACAAATGCCTCAACCTATTTCTTTGGCCATCATCACCCGCCATTTTGTTTAAAAATGGCGGACATCTTAAATTTTTTAAAAAAAATTAAATTTAAAATTAAATATGAAAAAATTAAAAATTGAAAAATATTTTTCTTTTATGTGTTAGAACTTAAAACAACGATTCTAGAACACTTTTTATTTTGTCTGTATCTTAAAAAATCATTCAGTTATAGCATTTTGAATTTTTCTTATGGCTGACATTTTGAAATGATCTGATTTTTGTCACGTTATAACATGCGTATTTAAGAATCGATTTGGATGTAACTTGGTGTGTACTTAGTATATACTGAGGCTTGAATCAAATTCGTTACCCAGGTCCATCCGTCATTTGTTTCAAAATGGCGGCCATAATTTTTTTTTAATTTAAATTTAAAAATAGGTACAAGAAAGTGAGAAATTGAAAAAGATTCTCCTTTTATGTATTTGACCTTGATACAAAGATTCCAGAGCATTTCTTGTTTCGTCTGTATCTTAAAAAATGGCTGAGTTATAGCACTTTTAATTTCTAGTGTTGCTCACATTTCGAAATGATCTAATTTTCGTCACGTGATAACACGCGTATTTATAAAACGATTTTGATGAAACTTGGTGCGTACATAGTACATACCAATCTCTGGACCGAGTTTGTTGGCAAGTTCCATCCGCCATCTTGTTTCAAAATGGCGGATTAGAAAAAAAAATTAATTTAAAATTTTAAAATTAGGTGCAAAAAAGCAAGAAATTGAAAAAGATTTTTCTTTTGTGTGTTTGACCTTGATACAAAGTTTCCAGAGCATTTTTTGTTTCATCTATATCTTGAAAAATGGCTGAGTTATAACACTTTCAATTTCCAGTGTGATTGACATTTTGAAACGGACTGAAATTTGTCACGCGATGCTCATATTTATAAACTGATTTGGTATAACTCCGTGTGCACAAAGTACATACCAATGTCTTTATCGCGTTCATTAACCAACTTCATCCGTCCTCTTGTTTCAAAATGGCAGCCATTTAAGTTTGTCAAAAAACTTTTAAATGTATAATGATGTACAAACAAGAAATTAAAAATTGAAAAAAGGTTATTTTTAAAGTATTTATCTTAATAATGAATTCCGGAGTACTTTTTGCTTTGTCTCTACCTTAAAAAACGCCTGAGATATAGCAGTTGTAATTTCTAACGTGGTTGACATTTAAAAAAATTAATTTTCCCGCGACAGCACTCGTATACATTAATCGATTTCAATATGAGTGTGCATGTGCACATGAATTAAGATTTCGACCAAGCTCATTGGTTTGTTTTATCCATCATGTTGCTTTAAAATGGCATACACTTCATGATATCATGGAATTTGGAGACTCTCCAAATCGCTTAAAATAAAACCAGGTTGAATAAAAGATGACTAATTTCAAAAACTTTCTATTAATATTCTGTCTTCACAAATACTAGTATTCAATCTTATAAAATCGAGTTCCACTAATTTGAGATTCGTATATTTGAATAATGTAATTTAATTTAAAATAAATAAATAAATAAATAAATAAGTATATGAAAGCTACCTCTTCCTCCCGGCATTGCCGGAAGGACTATTTGTATTTAGAACTTTAGTGGAGAGCGTTAATATTAGGTATTTAACTGAATATAAGTAAAAAATACTTACGGTGACATTTTTACATCCCCTCTTCTTGATAAATAATGTCGTCGATATTTTCGTAGTTAATCTCATTACATTTTTGTTTTACAAATTGCCGAGCATTTGAATCTGAATTTATGAAAAGAACATGCTTTGCTGCACTCTTTTCTACAGCTACATGACACAACATGGAGCAAGGATTCAAGGGCCGAATTTTGGCACATTTGAACTGGCTGAAAGAGAACCTGTGAGTCCACCCACATCCTTCAGGAGGGATGTTGTTTCCTAGCCTAGTTTGTACCTGATGATAACATCGGAGAAAATGATGCTGCGCAGCCTCTTGTATTGGTGGTAGTCTTGCAAAATGAACTTTGCTTTTTTGTGGCAGATTTGGCAAATAACTGGAACCTAAAGGAGTTCGAATTCTGTGTGGTAGCTATGCATCCACTGTATAGTGCAATATGGCTTTTTTTTCAATCTTGATTATTTCTTGACGGGTAGAACTTATTTTATTGAATACGCAGGCTATTTCTCTGAGCTGATCATGTTTTTTCAAAGTGTTACAAAACTTTGACTTTCTTTGTCTAAAAAGAGCGGATGTGGCATATCCGCAGATTGCATGAGTAAAAAGAACATTTTTGTAACTGTTCGACATAGTTGAAAACTACAGGTTTCGATGTTACTTCTTCCTGGCTTTCAGAAAAACAGATTTTTTGTGCTGATAGCCTAAGCTCGTCATTATCACGAGAAGGTCAATGTCTTCTCCGACAATTAAACACTTTCAAAAGATTCGGCTCTTGAAATGGCTGAGGTAACTATTATGACATCTACTTCTTCCCTTGACTGCTCAACTTGAATTCTGTTATTTTGGTATTCTTATTTTGAAATTTTTAATTTTTTTTATCAATGAAATAAAGCGGCTCTTGTTTCTGTAATTGGCTTCGTCAACGGATGATGCGGGTCGACGCCCTCTTTTCTCTCCACTTGTTACAAATTAATCTAGTTTTATGCGACAGAAACTATAATACCATGCACCTGAAAGTCAGGTTTGCATCTGCAAGTCAGATTCGTGCTGAATACGCTCAATTACTTTTTGGGACCCTACATCCCCACGTTTTTCAGCAGCTTTCAAAAATAAAATTTTCGCTTCTAATTTCATTACTTTGTGAATCAAATTTCTCCTTGCGTAGGACTTTTTCTATTATTTTTCGTTGAAGTCACTGGGATTACCTTCGTCACATAATAAGCAATTATCTTTAAGCTTGAAAGAAATGCTTGATCTGAGGGACAAACTATTATCTGTGTAGAATCTTCATCCCGACGAACGTATGCTGCTGTCCTTCACTCATTCGCATATGTTTTTCGGCAATCATCCTGTATTCTAACTTTCTTGATACTTTTCAAAAAATTGATGAATATTACTTTTGATGAATATTACTTTGACGCTAAACGCTATGTTCAGAGAGCTTGGCAAGTCCTTTCTGGCTCACAACGCGAGTATCACTATTTGAAGCCGTTTGGCAAATGAAACCCAATTTTGGGTAGAGCTCACTCATTTTTCATTACTGCACGAGAAGAGATGCAATAAACTTAATAGCAGCATATTAGAAGAGTATGTATTTAAAAAAGAACATCTGCATCTGAACGAAAGCGGCTCGGGAACATCACTGACCACAATCTTCTATCTGCATTCTCTCAAAGAAAAAGAAAAAACTTGAATTAATATCAAAGACGAAAAAAAAATCTGCATAAATAAAAAATTTATAAATAATTATAATTGCAGAAGTTGATAAAAAATGCTATGCAATAGCTTTACCGCGGCAGTCCCCGAGAGCCACACGTATTTTTTTTTACTTACATTCAGTTAAATAGCTAATATTTATGTTCTTTACTAAAGCTCTAAATACAAAAATAGTTATGATGTTCTTTATTTTTTTACAATGTTCCGTTGTAATTCATCATGATTGTTAGCATGCAAACACCTGTAATTTAAATAAGTTACATTAAAAAGTATAAAATATTGTCTCAAATTTTCGTTTTTAAGAATTTTCCACAAAGTTAGAAAAATAGAGTCACTTTCAGAAAGCTGTTGCGCGCTTAATATTGGCTTTAGAAAACAGTTTTAGTATGAAATTGGTAGAGAATTTAATGTTCTTTCTTTTTGTAACTGAGTATGGTACGCAAAAATTTTATAATTTTTGAGTTATAAGCAAAAAACTAAAAAAAGTCCGAAAATTTTGTGGTTTTTTGGCTCCACAAAGTTTAGTTTCGAGATATTTTGTTGGAAAACTATTAATTCTTGTTACTAGCATCCCCACAAACATTTTAACCTCTTCAGACCCGAGGGTTTATTGATCTACTTATATTAATTTCAGCTATGGATTTACATTAATTAATTGATAACTAAGAAAGATTGAACAACGAAATAATTAAAATTTATTTTTTGTACATAATTTTTTTTATATATGGGGACTTGTAAAACACACATTTTAACAATTTCTTAGGTTATTTTAAATTAAATTTTACTTTTCTGCATTGTGATAACATAGAAGAAGATCAAACAAATTTATCTTTAATAATTTGTATTACTAATAGAGTCTACAAATGGTATCTTAACACACAGTAAAAAATTTTACGTTTTCTTTTTTTGCACATTTCGATCATTTCTGCTGCAAGCCATTTTTGTATATCATGTAACTCACTGAAAAAGCACTACGAGAGACAAATTACTATTTTCTTTATTTCTGCTATCTCCTAGGCTCTATTCACACTAATTTCTCTTTTTTTTAATAGTATTTATATATGTGAAAACACAATTATAAAGATGTGTATCCTATAGGATACACCAGGTCTGAAGAGGTTAAAAACATAAAATTTTCTAGCAGAATTTTTGCATCTATCGGCCTTTTTTTCTGAGAATTTGACTGGCCTATTGATCAATACGGTTCCGAATTTTAAAGGATTATTATTTAAAAATCTCCCTTTTTAAGTTTTCTGGTGTCAACGTTTCATTTTACAGAAGATAAAAATTAATACCAGACGTAATCGGACGCTATTCATCACTTGCAAAATTTATTCACTTTCATTGATTTTATCAGATTTATTATTTAATTTCTTTGAGCAAGACTCAGCAGCTGGAAGTGATTTGTAGGATGTTTATCAGTGACGTACCCAGAGGAGGGGGGAGGTACAGATGCCCTTCACACCAATAAAATTGAAAAGATTTTTCGCCTTGATTAATAACTGAAAAGCCTCTGATTACATAAAGCGACTGAAACTTTATAAAAAACAAGGGCATCAGAATCCCCAGTTTGGCTACGCCACTGGTACTTACAATGGAGTTATGAATAAAGAGGAGGAGACATAAAATACAGGGGCATCCAAAAGTCAGGACGAACTTTAAATTATTGAATAATTCGAAAACAAATCAAGATACTAAGATACGGTTTGCACCAAACGGATGGAAAATAAACCGGATTTTGTGTGGCTAGGAAAAAAATAGTTCTATTGGTGACCAACAGATGGTGCTGTTGGATTTCTGAATTGCAAGCGCGACAGGCACTCCAAATAATCACCTTTATGAGAGATGGAGAACCACCTGATATTGCTCTGCCTGTATAACGTCTGCTACTTTCCATATTTTTGAGAGGATGGTAATATCAGTCGCTACTTTAATCATGCATGGCCTCCAAGTTTTCTTGATCTGATACCCTGGGTATTTTGGCTATGGGTATTATTGAAGTCAAAAGTGTACCGCGACCAACCGACATCACTGGCAGCAGTGAAAGATGCCATCCACCTAAATGTGTCTGCTACAGTGCAAGAAATGCTACTGTATGCTGTGAACTCGTCTCACAGCTGTAATTCTGAATGATGGACAGCACGTTGAACAATTACTGTATTATTAATTTACTGTAATTAAGCTGACTCGCAAGTTGTAAACATTTTTTTCATTTGTAAATCCTCTTTTGGTAACATAATTCACTATAGCGCCATCTGTTGGTCGCTACCAGAACTATATTTTTGTCGTTGCCACACAAAACCCGGTTTCTTTTACATTGTTTTGGTGCAAACCGTATCTTTGTATCTTTATTCGTTTTCGAATTATTCATTTTTAAAGTTTGTCCTGACTTTTGAATTACCCAGTATTTTGGCTAAGAGTTGCGAAAGAAGTAACTGAGAAGGTTGTCACAAGATGGCCGATTTTTAACGGCATAAATGATTTCTGTTTATCGGCAATGAAAACACCCACGAGTAAATTTATGTAGAAATTTTCAATTTATTTGATTATCTTATTCATTGGAATTTTCTCTCAAAAATATGATCGAAATTTTCTAATTATTTTTATTGGTGTCATTATGTCCAATTACAGTCGAGTCTCTATATAACGAAATCATCGTTCCAGTAAAAAATTCGTTATATAGAGAAATTCGATGTATAGAGAATGATGTTAAAAATCGTATTTAATGTGTGAAATTTTGAACAAATATTATTTTTGATCTTTTGAATTAATTGTTATGTAATAGAATACATTTAGAATGACATTTTAAACACCTCATTTTTAAAGAATATATATTAAATCTTATTTTAATATAAAAGATTGTAATAGTTCGATATAAAATTTTTCACCCATTTTAAAAATCCACATGTGCCCAAAAATGCATGCTAAGCTTAGCATGCAAAAATGCATGCTAATTCTAAAATATATTCATAACAGCAGAAAAATCTAAATACGTAACATGAAACCGAAAGTTGTACAGCTCATATTCAAAATATTAGAATAATTACCTTTTTTTTAGAAATTGAAAATATCGTTTGGTAATTTAATGTCTTTTAATGAAAATATGCAAACGATATTTTTATTAAGAACTTATTGTTGATTAAACTTACTTGTTATCTTAAATTTAATATCATTTTTGAAAAGATTAATTGCAAAAAAAATATTTTGAAAAGTCAAAATATTAGAATATTTATTCAAGTGGTTCAAAATATTAGAATATTTCACATTAATTCTCCTTTAATTATTACCAATTCTTAACTGGTGGCATCATTGATTAAATTCAGACTATTTTATTTAAAATCAGTATTCTTTTTTGCATTTTGTTTCTTTTTCGTCTTAAAATGGGCCGTGTGAGTGATATTCCTGAATCTACTAAACTTCGTATGGTTGATTTGTATCGGCAAGGTAAAAATCAATGTTTTATAGCGAATTATTTACATTGTTCGCAATCGAGCGTTAGTAAAATACTGACACAATATTCAAAAATTAGAAAATTTCAAAATAATCGCCGAAATGGTGGCCGAAAACCAAAAACATCTGCTAGAGACGACAGGAAACTGAAGCGTATAGTTAAGAAAAACCGTTTTAAAAGTGTGCGATTCTTGCACTGTTAAAAATTTCTGTAAAATAATGATGCGTTGAATGTATATTTGACATTCACTTTACCATTTCTCTAGAAAATTGAAGAAGCACCATTAATCTACAAAGATATCAAACGACCAGCAGTAAAAAAATCCTCTTTTAGCAGTTGCACTTGAATACGGTGAATGAAGCATAAAATAACATCCCATGCAGCCTTGTGATTGGTCAATCTCGCCTCGGGAACAGCGCTAAAACCAACGAGATGGATTTATACCTTGTTCGCTAAACTATCCGTTTCTCTTAATCTAGATTCACGAATGGCAACATATTAGTGTTTGTTTGGCTTTGGCGGGCAAGGATGAATTGCCTTCTCGTCTCCCGGTCCCGGCATGTGCGTGAAAAAAGTAAGTTCATTTATGCTTTTATATGTATTTTACGCGATTTATTTTTATATTATTAAATGTTTAAAAATCTAATTTAGATTGCCTCGTATATTGTTCTATATATCGTTTAAAATTCTGTGAAAATTTCTTGAATGTCATCCTTATAGCTTAAGAATCTGCGATGTGTTTTGCCATACTCAGAGATGGGGAAATTCATTATTTTACTCTCTACAAGCGATAATTTCTGATAATAAATTTTTATAGAATTTGTTTTTCTATAACTGCAGGCTATAAACTATGCCATATTGGGAAATGTAACTATGGAATTGGTTAAATATTGTTGAATAATTAATATAATGTAAAAAAAAAAAAAAAAAAAAAAAAAAAAAAAAAAAAAAACTAGAATAAAATAATAATAATTAATATTAAAAAAAATATTTTTAATGAAATTTCTTAAAGGGGTCCACAACTGGCACATTTACTCTATCTGTTATTTAAAATTAAATTTTGATTCATATATTGGGAAATGAAACTATAGGAGTTGTTAAATATTGTTGATTGATTAATTTAACATCGGAAAAAAGAAATATGTATAGCTGTTTGAAAATAAATTCCTTAAGTGTCTCCATTACTGGTACATCTACTCTTTATAAATATATGTATAAATAATCTGATTTTTTAAAATTGTTAACTTAGGATTATTATAAATATTTTCACACTTAATTTAAATTAGAAACTAAAACACATGCTTAGTATAAGAGCATAATAAAAAATTATACATGGGCGATGTGCCAGCTGCCAGTGTAATGGGCAGTTCTTGATGCTTTTGGAACATAAAAAAATAACTATTAAATATTTAGCTTTAAATATGTTTTTATAACTCTCTCTTGCACGTTTTATATATTTGGGTTATTGTTGAAACTTTTAGTCAAACCAGTCAGAAAGCAGAAAATAATGTTTCAAAGCTCCACTGTTTGTTAGTGAAAATCTTAAAGAAAATTGTAAGGGCTGACTTTAATAAATTTGTATATTTATTTTCTTGCAAAATTTGAACATGTTTTTGCTTGAGTAACAATGGAAATGTTTGAATTTTATTTACCAACAGCAATTTACAAATTTTCATTTATTTTTAAGGTGTTAAGAGGAGGAGGGGGGGGGGGGAGGATGTCCATTATTGGGATTCTTAATAAGTTATTTTCCAGTTATGGACATTTCATGTAGACATTGCTAAAAATTCAATTTTATTTTAATGTTTATAGAGCAAAAAATATTTTGACTTAACAGAAATCTTAAATGATCAAATTTAATTTTTAAATTACATTTACCAAAATGTAATAATCCCAAAACTTGTATGAATAGCTGATTCTAAATTATTTTATGTGGTTAGTAAAATTTCAATATTTTATTTATTTGTTTTTAATGTATATAACTCTGTCTTGCATATCTTATGATCTGACAATCAAACCAGTCATGAAGCAGAAAATATTCTTTCAGGGCACAGTGTAAGAGAGGCTCATAAGGTGTAATCCGTCCCCATTTAAATAAAAACAGTTAAGTTACACAAACTATTTATAGTCTGTTTTGTATTTTAAATATTTTTCTATTCACCCTCCCCCCCCCCCCCCCAAAAAAAAAAAAAAAAGTTATGAAGTAACCATAAAGCAACTAAATCTGCAGATTTAGTGGTCTCAAACATCAGTTCTGTGTTTTATTTTGGAATTATTGTATTTGGTATTCAAAATATTCAACTTGCAGTATAATTTATTTTACATATGTAATGTTAACTATAAATGGTGTATAAAATTTTCTATGAAAGGTTAATTGATAAAAAAAAGTGAGACGATAATATTCCAAAAATTATTAATATTATTACTCTTTAGGTACCCCATTGTCTCAATAATTTGATAGTGAAATTGCCTTACATTTTGTAAAACTATCCATCTAAATCTAAAATTATTAAAATGTTTATCTTCTGATAATTATAATAATTGTTGCAAATGCGAATGATTATTAAATCTGCAGATTTGTGGCCTCAGACATCATTCCTACATTTCTTTTTTAAATTATTTTATTAAGTGCTGAAAATATTCCTTTCACAGTACATTTCTTTAAGATTTGTAATATTTATTATTATAAATTATCAAGTAGTCTGTGGAAGTTTAATTCTTAAAAATAGTGAGATGAAACTATACACTAATATTCCATAATTTATTATTATTTACTTTTATTTACCTTTTACTGTTTCAATAATTTGATAGCAGTTATCGCCTGATATTGCCCTAGTATTTTAAACTATTTATCTACAGCAGGGTTGGCAAGAAACCAATTTCTTTTTTTTGTCTAAACCAGGTTCCCCCCCCCCCCCCCTCTGTTTTGTTAACTAATTACAAGTGCAATTATATTTATTGATAAAAATGTACACTATTGGATTATAAGTTGTGTAACTTCATTTAAAACTAATTTAGATTAAATAATTACAGTGAATTAATATAGAAAATTGAAAAAAAAAAATCGAATTTTAATTTAAACACTCTTATGCTCGAAGAATAATATGTTCTACACAGTGAAACATTGACACTATGAAAGTCTTTATAAACAATCTTTTGATCTACATCTACCCTGTACTGTTTATTAAACAAGCAGAAAATATCAAGTTTGTTTTTATTCAAAGTTGGCAAAAAACCTGTTTTTTTTTTTTTTTTTTAAACCAGATTTTTTTAAAAATATCCTTTCTTATTACATATACATGCATATTTATTGATAAAATTAGACAATGTTGGATTTAATTAGTGTAACTTCATTTAAAATAATTTAAATTAAATAATTTTAGTGAATTTACGTAGAAAATTGAAAAAAAAAATCATATTTTAATTTAAACTGTATAAGAAAGCAGTTTTATGTCCAAAAAATAAACTACTCTACACAGAGAAACATTGACACTCTGAAAATATTTTTAAACAATCTTTTGATAACTAACAATGAACATTTGGATGCATTTTGATAAATATAATATTCTTTTCCATGGTTATTCCAATAATAACTTTAAAAATTCTTCTTGGGTTTGTTTTTTGAATGACAATTTGAAGTCAACCTTTTTGGTCATTAGATTCATCAGATAATGCAAAGAAAAAAATTTTGTTATTAAAATGCTATAACTAGCACCCAATCTTTGAATACTCTCTTATTCAACTTCACATTTTGATTTTAAACCAGGGTTGCAAAAAAGCTTGCTAAAATTAAAAAGCCAGTATGGTGGCTTTCATTAGTTTTAACCAGCTTTTTTTTTTTTTTTTTTTTTTTTTTTTTTTAACATTATTGGCTTTAATACCATGAAACATTTTAATTGTAAGCTACACATTATTAAGTATTTTCTAAGTAGTTTTAATAATGTTTAACTGAATAATAAATCTATATATTAAAATGGAAAATTGAAATTTTAATTATGATTCATTATGAAAAATTGGGTTAACCCAATTTCTCAATAATGAAGACATTAATACTAGAATAACACATTGGTGGAGTTGCTAGTAGTTTATAGTCAGAATTGCAAGTATGTCAGTATGTGCTAATTTATAAAATGGGCATACCAAGTCCTTTTTTCTGATTTACATTGATCTTTAATCCTACCCTTGTTTTTCCATTTTTATTGCTTTGTAAAATTAAAGAGAACAATGGCTACTAATTACACATTTTATTACTAATTTTAAGCGTTACTCCTTTCCTCTCTGCCCCTTGTATGAAAAAAAAGCAAACGATAGACCCCTCCCAATTGCTTATGTAAGATTTTATGACATATTAACATCAAAATTGTTTGTCATACAAAATTAGCTATAAATTTATGTTATTAATCCAGCAAATTTATATAAATAGATATATATATATAGGCAGGGGTGGGGAAATACATCATTTTGCTCGCCATTGGTGAGTGGATTTTCTCACAAGGCGAGTGCATTTTTAGTTTTTGAAAAACTGTGGGCAATAGGCACATTATCAGAAACACTTTTTTAATCTAGATATTTTAACTTTCCAAATTTTTACAGTGTAAATATGGCATTATGTTCTATCTAATATTAATCTTACCTCTGTTATGTATAATTCCTAATATTATAGAAAAAAGAATTATGAAAGTGCATTGTATTAATAGTAATTTTGTCTGTAATCGCGTGCGATTTTGTCATAACTATTTTCAACGGCGTGTGTGTTGCATCTTGCGGGCTGGTGAAATAATTCCTTGGCTGGTAAGAATATGGAAAAATTCCCCACCCCTTTATATAGGGGTTGTGATATCGAACAATAACAAAATCAGTTTAATAGGTTGTCACTTATTAAATTAAACAGCTCATAGAATACAAAATAGTTTTTAATGCATTATTATTTATAATCTTTAAACGAAAAAGAAAAAAAAAACTAAAAATACAACAGTTTTTAATTTATTTAGGTACATACCTAAAAATTTAAACCAGAGTCATAGCAATATGTGTTCAGCATTTGCATTTCTATTCTGGTTGATTGTCTATTATTATGTTTTCAATGTAGTGACAATCTAGAATGTTCATTTTCAATTCTTATTTATGCTCCATATCTTTTTTCTGAAGTAATTCAACATCTGCAGAACAGTCATTCAAGTAATGGACTTTTGATTTTTATTAACTTATAGTTTATTCAAAGCCTAATGCTTATATAAGAATTCTCGTGTCCCCCCCCCTCCCCCCACTTATCTGCAAAAATAAGCTGACACTGGACCCCCTCTTCCCTTTATTGCTTATGTAATTCTTAAATGACCTCTGATATCATGTAATCATCCTGTCAACCCCCCCCCCCCCCTCCTTTCTTAATGGTATCATTATCAATGTCTAAAATTACTTTTATTTTTGCTGGTGTTTTTTCATTTGTTCAATGTGATACACAGATATAATTATGCATTTATTATTTGCATACTTCATTGATTCAAATGAAAAAAAGTGAGTAAAATATAATTATGTATGAATAATTTTATATCATATACCATTTAAAAGAAATATATACTATTTTAAACAATTTAATTGTGCTTTTGCCTTTTGTTACATAATGCATTCAACAATAACAACCTTCTTACACCTACCCGGGGGGGGGGGGGGGGGGGCAGGCCTGTAGCTAGAAGTGAACCATGGGGGGGGGGGGCTCATATATATTTTTTCTCTCTCTCTAATGCAGAAAGTTAAATTAATGCATATTCACATTGTATAAGTACTATCTTTCTTATTAAACTGTTGTAATAACTTCATCTTATGCTAAGAAAAGTATAGGATGATGAAAATTTTGAGTGTATAACTGGTGCAAAATTAAACATCTGTTAACTTCAAATGTAGAAATAGGATGTGTAAATGTTAAAATACTATTTTTAGATACAATTTAGTAACTGCAAAACTGTGAAAAAGTCTCAAAACTAAATTAGAATTTTGAACAGAAATTCATTTAGTGACCTTGGAATCTTTTCCAGGGGGGGCTCAAAATATTTTAGGGGGGGGGGTGAGCCGCCCATAGCGCCCCCTTAGCTACAGGCCTGGGAGGGGTAGTAGGCAGGATTTTTTTTTTTTAAACATTTCCCAACATTGTTTTCTATTTTCAAGTTACAATAAACAACTTTCGCAAGACTGCATCTCATCACTGAAGTATCTGCTTCTTTTCTTGTTTTGCCTCCTATTGAAAATACAGTTTATCTGGGCATTAGTGATTTTCTGATACAGAGAAGTAAATGGTAGCTCAGTATTGTATAGCAAGTTTTAATAATTTGTTGGAAGCTTATAATGATTATAAATTATTAAAGTAATTCCATTTATAGTTTTCAGAGCATTTTTTGAATTGTAGTGTGCCTGTGTGGGGGGAGGGGAGGAGAATATAAGAAAATTTTTTACTTGTCATCAGTATTTAGGAAATTTGAGTGTAGAGTGATGCAATATTTGTTTAACTCACAGCATCTCCACTAAGCACTACACTGCTAGATTAGTATTTTCGTGAAATGCACATAGAAAAATCAGGGAATTTCATCGCTGTATGATTAGCAACCCTGATGCATAACCATATGACATAAAAATAGGAATGCCAAATGTTGGAAGAATTCCACCACATTTCTGATTTAGATAAGATAATTTTATAGTCATTTAAAAGTTTTAATTACTTTGTATTTTGATAAGAACAGATTACAAACTATGTTGAAATTTTGAAGCAAATAACTAGTCACAAATAAAAAGAGAGATTTTTGGTTTGGATCAAGCATGATAATGATATGAAAAGACAAATTACCATTCTCTCTAGAGATACTTTAAGATATCTTGTGCCAGGTTACCCCCCCCCCTCTTCCCTAAAGTGATAACATATATTATATATACCAGCCCCTTATCAGTCTGTTCATGTACTTGCTTTTAATTGTTCATCTGTTTCTTTTCAGGGTTTAATTGAAGTTTTTTGATGTCCTGCTTTTTGATATTTCTGATGCCTGCCATTCTGATGTTTTCATAACAAGAAATCTGGTATAATACTTTCAATTCTCATAGTTACATATTTGAAATTTTGCCAAAGATACATTGTATTTCTATTTAATTACATGATTTGCTAGTTTAAATAATTATTAGCTTGATTTTAATGAATTAATTTTTTTTTCATTTGATTTAAATCTATAATTTGAATAAGTTGTTTTATATAGAATTTAGATCAAGATTTGTTAAGAAAATTGTGTTTGACTATAAATATCTTGCACATTTTAGGAATAGAGGACATAAGAAAGCAGGCATAAGTCCATCCTTTTAAAGCTTTTTTTTTTTTATATATATATCAAGTATTGAATTTTAAAATTAAAGTGCTAATAGAGAACTTAAGCTAAAATATGTTAAATGGTTAATGCTATTTATGCTTATCTATTTGACTATTAATTAATATCTAAAAATTTATTAAGAAATATTTAGATGTGTAATTTTTAAGTTATTACTAGAACAGTTTACTTTCTACTAGGATAAGAAAATTTGTTGGGTAAGGTCTTTTGTAATGTATTTTTTAATAATTTAAAATTTGACTTTTTGTTAACATGCTAAGATATGATTTCTTTCTGTTGATTGTTATAAATAAACCATCTAAATTTATAAATTAAATTTATACATAATTTTTTGTGTATGATTCAAAAAAGCAGATGTCTTTTATTGACAACTAAAAATGTTTTCTGGCTATCTATGCATACAAATGTATATGCATGAATGAAAGTGGAAAAGATCTAAATTTTTTTATTTTATTTTTAAAAATTAATAATGTAAATGTGGTGGATCGAAATTAAAATGGAGTTCTACTGGTGTATCTTCCAAAAGTTTATTAACTTTTTGAGATCTAGAAAATTGTGCTTTGTAATGTTAAATTCACACCAGAATTTTTTAATAATGTTTTTCAATAATAAAAAAAAAAGCAATTTTACAGCTTTGTTCACTGATGTTATAAAAGTATAATTTGTTCAAAAATTCTGTACAAATTTTGATTAAATTTAAATGGAATAAAAACTATCTCACATTATAAAAGGTTAAAATAAAAATCCCTATATGATTAATAAAATACTCTTGATTAAATTAAAAATAATGAGAGAAAATTCGCCTTAAATATAACATTTCAAATAAAAATAAAATTTTGAATTGCTTAAAAGGCGCAAATGCCAATTTAGTGAAAAAGGTTCCATGTCGGGAATCAAACCCGGGCCATCAGTATAGCGCACTGATGTTCTACCAACTAAACCACATGGAATGACACCCAGCAAGGAACTCATTGCTATTACATGTTGGCAAGGCTACAAATGCAGCACAAGATGGAATACAATCTGCGAGCCACCGATCTGGGGCTATCACGAAACTCAAATTAATCCAGCATCGAATGAATATCAATGATTCAACGATCAAACATCGATTGATTCAATCGATGCTGGATTAATGTGAGTTTCGTGACTACCTCAGATAAGTCGCTCGTGGATTGTATTCCATCTTGAGCTGCATTTGTTGCCTTTGCTAATATGTAATAGCGAAAAGTTCCTTGTTGGGTGTCGTTCCATGTGATTTATAGTTGGTAGAACGTCAGTGTGCTATACTGATGTCCCGGGTTCGATTCCCGGCATGGAAACTTTTCCACTAAGTTGGCATTTGCGCCTTTTAAGCAATTCAAAAATTTATTTAATTGCTGTTTTTATTCCCAAGTATTTCGATTTTGAAACCAGTTATGTTGAAAACAAGCACACATTGACATCTATTTGCAACAAAATGTGGACCAGTAACTATCCCTAAACAGATTTATACATGATTGGAATGCCTTCAACTTTGAAGGTCTGACAAAACTCAATAGAACATGGTGATCACATACATACAACTTATAGACCTTTTAAAAGAGCCGTCAGGGGCATAAAAGAAAAAAAAAGGAATGTCGGTTTTGTAGCCTGTTAAAACAACTTAGAGTTAACACTAACATAATAATATGCAACAATTATTTTCAGGGTTGGGAAAAAAACAGGTTTTTTCAAAAAGAAACCAAAAAAAAAAAAAAAAAAAAACCAGTTTCTTTGGTTTAAACCAAGTTATTTTGGTTTAAACCAGGTTTTTTTAAAAAAAATCTTTTCTTATTACATATACATGCATATTTACTGATAAAAACAGACATTATTGGTTTATAAGCAGTGTAACTTCATTTAAAATAATTTAAATTTAATAATTATAGTGAATTTATGCTGAAAATTGAAAAAAATCATTTTTCAATTTAAACAGTTTTAGCAAACAGTCTTCTGTTGAAAGTTTTAACTGTTCTACACAGTGAACCATTGAAGCCCTGTAAATCTTTATAAACAATCTTTTGATTACTAATAATAAGCATTTGGATATAATTTGATAAATATTCTTTTCCAAAATTATTCAAATAATAAATTACAAATACTTCTTATGATTTTTTCTTTCTGAGTGACAATTTGAAGTTAACATTTTTAGTCGTTAGATTCAGCAGATAGCAGAGGGAAAAAAATTATTATAAAAGTGCTATAACTAGCGACCAGTTTTTCTTTTAATTCATCAAGATAATCTCCCAAAAGAAAAATTTCTTTTACAGCTTGTACAAAATCTTAAAAGATCATTGTGTTACATTATTAATTGCATTAAATAATCTGCATTATTAAAAAAATTAAAATATTTTATACTAAATATTGAATCTATTTTATCTTTGATCAATTCACATGTTTGAAGTTTTTCTTTAGAGCAATAGATATGTTCACCAATGTGTACTGATTTTAATCCTATGCATAAAAAATGACATAAACTCAATACATCTAATGCTTATTGCTGAAATAAAGTGTTAAAAGTAGAAATTATTTATATCCAATAATCTGAAACTCGTAAATTAAAAAGAAAGAAAATGTCATTAGATTTCTCCTAAAAAACAATTGAAATTATTTATATCTAATAATCTGAAACTCATAAATTATAAAGAAACAAGAAAATGTCATTAGATTTCTTCTAAAAAAGAATTGCTCTTTTTATAGAAAAAAACCAATTGGTTTAATCTTATGCATAAAAAAAAAAAAAAAAAAAAAAAAAAAAAAAAAAAAACCCTAAACCCACAACATATAATACTTATTACTGAAATGAAGTGTTAAAAGTAGAAATTATTTATGTCTGATAATTTGAAACACGTAAATTATAAAGAAAAAAAAAAAAGAAAATGTCATTAGATTTCTTCTAAAAAAACTATTTGGTTTAAACCATGGTTAAAACCAATTGGTTTAAACCGTGCCAACCCTGATTATTTTATTATTCATTGTAAAATTTCTAAAACATACTAATTAGGTGAAACAATTGTCAAAAAAGTATGTATTTTTCATAAATTTAATTTAAAAACTTACATATTTTCTCCAATTTGATTCTATGCAGTTCTTTTTCGCAAGAATGTACTATCCAATGGAATGCAATGAGCTAAGGGTTTTGGTTTAAATAAGCCAGGGTGAGGTTTTGATATGATAAGCATGAAAAACTAACACACTAAACAAATTTTAATAACAATATGTAAACATTAAGCAAGCCAATGATTTTATGTAATATTTTATTTAAAATTATAAAATTTTAATAATTAAAAAATATATTAATTGAAATAAAATATTTTCGAATTTTCAATCAGATGAAAATCATTTTGTGCAATTAAATAGTTCAGATCAATTTTACCCCTCAACATGCTGTGGCACATACCTGTTCAGCACATTTATTTATAGCCAAATGATTTATGAGTCTGAGTGTATGAAGCATTAGAAAATGGTCCATTTTCTAAATCTTTCATGGGTGCTGTTTGCAGTCTGCAAACAATCAATTTTGCTGCCCAAAATGCTAAGTAGCACTAGTAATTTTTTAGTACAATTTTGATCTCATAACAAACGTGATAAGGAGTCTTTTATTATTATCAGATAAATTTTTTGTGATTTGTGTGAATTGGTTGTGTAAGCAATTTTGGAGCAAAAATATCTTGTCCCTGAAAGGGTTAATTGATAGTCAGCTAGATGGACTTGATAGCAAAATCATTACTAGATGAGAAAGTTTTAAAGGAGGCTCGGACAAAAAGCTATTGCATCTAATGATACCATTTCACCATTTGGGTTCCTTCCTATGACACTAAAGTTAGGGGATTCTTTACTTTCATAAAATATATCAGAATAATCAGCACTGGCAAGTAACCACAAATTCTCTTTGAAGCTAAATGTGAGCTAAATCAAATGTTCAAACAAAGCATATTTTATGAAGATTTCACTTATTATTATTTTTTTAACTACTTCTTGTTTTAAAAAAAATGTTTAGCATTACAAAACACAACATTAATAACCTGGTTTCAATGTTAATAGAATGGCTATCGTCTAGATTACAGTAAAATTGATGCATATTATCTTGTTTTATATTAATCGCAATTAATGTGGCTATTTAGTATTGCCCTTGATAACGAGCTAAATACCACATTTTCAATTTTATTTCTAATTCTGACAGCTCCTCTGTGTGATATGGTTTGGCATTAAAAAATTTTTTTTACAGTAATTGATGTTGATTTGTAGTATTATCTGATGGTTCTATATATATATATGTGTATATATATATATATATATATACAGTAGAGGACCTATTATCCGGAATTCCAAAATCCGGAAGGACCCGAAATCCGGAAATGAAGGCGATTGAGAACGATATGAATCATTATGAAATGAATGAATCATGAATCTTTAATGAAATGTCCGTTTTTTCGAGATTTTTTAATAGATTTAATTCTTTTTTGGCTTTTTTTTACAAAATTCACCCTTTTTCTGCGTCTTTTCGACAGAATTTACGTTTTGTTTTTTAAACGCAAATTTTTTCAAGAATTGCTTCAAGTATCAAAAGTCATGATTCATTCAAAAATGAATGATTCATTCAAAAATGAATGATTCATTCATTTCATCATGATTCATTCCCATAAAAAATGCAAATTTTTTCAAGTGTCGCGAAAAAACTCTGCAAATTTCGTCAAATATCGCGATAAAACCCTGCAAATCACGCCAAATATCGCGAAAAAATTCTGCAGATATCTCGCAAAAAATGCAAATTTTGTGAAACGATCGCGGAAAAATCCCGTGTGAGCGCCCCCCTCTAATTATTTTACGATTTTTCGTCACGTTGGCGAGGAGGCGGATTAACGGTATTTTACGGTAATATATATATATATATATATATAAAGTCAGTTAGCAAAACGTCCGGATTTTGAAGAGTTCTGAATTTTGGATGTCCGGATTTGAGACTTTTGTACTGTAGTACAAGAGTCAAAGTTGTAGCATAGTGTTTATTCCACAGACTTCTCATACAACACACTTTTCATTCATATTCTAGATGGCAGTGCTATAATTTTGTTATTATTTTAAAATTTTCCGTGTTTTTTTATGGCGGGGAAGAGGGAGGAGTGTCGAGTTTCGGACGGACCCGAAATCCGGAAAATTCCAAAATCCGGAAAGCTCTCGGTCCCGACGATTCCGGATAATCGGTCCTCTACTGTATACTTTTCTATTGAAAATTTATCTGAATGTATTTTATCAAAGTATTGTTATATTATAGCTAAGTTTAATGCATTTAATATTTTCTTTAAGGTACTCAATGTTGATATTTATATACACCTACATTAAAAATATCTGCACTTTTTTAAATTTATTTTCTTACCCCCCCCCCTCCCCCCCAAAAAAGAGCTTTAAGCTTTTAAAAGTAATAGTGAAATTAAAAATATTTTAAATAAGAGAAAAAAAAAGTTCTGTTCATGTGAGCTTAGTGTGTATTTTTTTGAAAAGCATAGTTCTACCCCTCCCCCCCCCTCAAAAAAGTAAAAGTTTTACTCTTTTAAAAAGTTGCACTTAAAAATAATATACTATGTATATATACTAATTATTGATGTACATTAAATAGTGAATTTTAAAAATTATGTGTAATATTGTTATGTGTGACATTTAATGTGAACAGAAAAATATAAACTTTAAAAAACTTAGTCTTTCTTAAAAAAGCGACTAAAATAATAAGAAATATGTTACTATAGTTAAAAATATACGTTTTATTTAAAACTTCTTTGTATTTCGGGTTGTATTTTCGACTTGTAACTTCTCTTCTATTATTTTAGTTGCCTTTTAAGTAAAACAGGGAGCTTTTAAAGCTCATATTTTAAATCTTTTGTTTGGATCAAGGTGAAATTTTTCAAATCGGTGAGGTATTTTGGGTTTTTGATGGGGTTTTTCACAAGAGCGTTTTGACATCATAATTGAAACGTCAAAAATCACCAACCCTGTAGTCAGTTTTTTTTAATCTTAGCCTTAAGAGGATTTTATAAAACTTTTAATAAATTACTTTTGTATTGAAAATGCATTTGATTTTTTTTTTTTAAATCAAAATATCGTTATATTATATCTAAGTTTAATGTATTTAACTTTTTCTTTAAGGTACTCAATCTTGATGAATCCTGTGTGTGGAACAAACTACAGCAAATCAATTGGCATACTTAATTATATTATTGTATAGTATGGCCAACCAATGAATATTTCTACAAAAAAAAAATATTTATTAATATAATCATGTATATTAATTTAGTGTAATTTATTAATTATAATAAATGTATTTCTGTATTTTAATTGTTTGTTTTGTGATTATTTCTGATTCACAATTATCTTTATTTTTTTAATACTAAAATCAACAAGCTTGACTTATGTTTTTTCTAAATACACACACATCAATATTTTTTATTATTTTCTCTGCCAGTGGCTAATATGTAGAAGTTTTGTTAAATACTGTTTGTTCATAATTGTATAAATTTATTAGATTCATTTTAATTTATCAATCAATCTTTTTTTTTTTCATATTGAAAATGATATTTAATGATTTTCAATTTATGCATGTTTTTTATAGTCAATTAAACTTCTACGTATTTGTTTGTAAAGGCCCATTAAGTTGACTTGTATTCCACTTTAATACTAAATTCATACATTTCAGATAATCAATGACTGTGCTGGAACTGTATAAGTCATTTAGAGAATAAGTTGTTAATATTTTGATATTGTTTTCAGTTTTTTGCAGTTGTATTAAATTTATTACAAAATATTTATATATATATAGGAAATATGTTTAAAAAACACAAGTATAGTAATATGTATATTCTTGCTATATCAACTCAAAATCTAAATATCCAAAACTTATTCTGCAATAAATTAGTCATAATTTCATTAATTCTTTAGTCCCCAATGGCATTTTAAATCACCATTAAAATAACTTGTTCCAAGATTCATCTGGTGCATTGATTGTAGTAATACAATTTAGAATGAACTATACTTATTTTATATTATTTTGTTCTAAAAACATTATTGGTTGCAAAAAATATTTCTAAAAGGATGATTTATTTTCCATTTTCATCTTTTTAACTTTCTTGGCATTGAAAGAATAGAGGAGGGGGGGGGGGTAATTTAAAGTTTGGAAATATTTCTATATTTCAGTTGTAAGAGCATTATATTTGTACATTTGTTGATTCTATAAATTACAAAATTGGAATTAAAAATATTGCACAGAATCCCTATACATTCAAATTTAATTAATTTTATTTAGCAAAATTCTTCTAAAATTTATTAAATTATTGTGTAAATCTTCTAATGTAGCTTCAAATATTCACGAAAAGTGCTTTGGAAAACAGAAGTTTCACAAATTCATAATTATGAACATAAAGGATTAAAATCCCAACATACTGTAGTAAACTTCTCAGTAAATAATTGATTTATGTTATGATATTGTAAAAAATCTATTAAGTTAACTACATACACAATTTCTGAAAGTCTGTTTCATTAGTGTTCTACATTTTAAACTATATACCAAGTTTTGCAAGAATAACAAAACACTATTTTTTCATTTTTAAAAAATCACAAAAGTTTGATTTGCTAGGCAGTGGCAGTTTCAAGCATTTAACTGAAAATAAGAAAATTTAGATAAATTTGTATGTTGAGAGAAAATAAATTCTAATTTACAAATGACAAGAATCTTGGAAGTAATGTAAAGTTTTGGTCAATTTTATTCTTTGAAAATATGCGATTTTTTTAAATACATTGATGTTCTTGTTCAATAAATATCGATATTCTAATAGGAAAAAGAAACCCATGGATAATAATCTACATTGCATGATTAAGAAATTTTAATCTAGTGCAGTAATGAATTATTTGTTATATGGCTAAAAGAAAAGTAGGTTCCTGGTTGGGCATAATCAGTATTACATACATCAGTATTACATGGGCATAATCAGTATAGTCTGTTTATATTTTTTAATTTATTATTTATTGTACAAAAACAGCTAATTATTTATTTTATTTTTTTTAAGACAAATCAATTTGATACAATTTGACATGTACTTCTGATACTCTTGTTACATAAAATAAGAATTTTTATTTCTAATTTATTACACACATTTTTAATTTATAGTTTTATAACTGTGAAAAATATATATGAGCATTTGATTGTTTGTTTTTAATAAGGTCAAATAATCATATATATATATATATATTTGTTATATAAACTTTATATACAGTGGCGCCATCTTGTATAGGCGCCTACCCAATAATTTGATATCTCCATCCACCCATTAATAATCGAACCCACCCAATAAGTTTGTATTTGTTCAAAAAATTTTGAGCCCACCCAATATTTTTCAAAAGTCGGCACCAATGTGTATATATATATATAACTTATATAACAAACTGAAAATATGGTTAAATAACTTATCTAAAATTTATAGTCAAAAGACTGAACATGTCCAGGGTGTTTTTAAATTTGACTGACAAATTCTGAGGAGTTATTGTGGTTATATAACTGTATTATGATTTTATTAACATGTGGCTGTAAAATATCTATGTACTATCATTTGATTTTATTGTGGATTTATTAGTATATGCTTATAAAATATACAAGGTGTTACTGAATTTGGACGACAAAATCAGAGGGTTTCTAGTAGGCATCAAGAGAATGAAAATTTTTCATGGAACATGGGGTGGTTTCAAACCACGTTGAGTGAAAGAAAATCACAAAAATAGTTAAATGTGTGTGTTGAGTAGATCAAATAAATAAGAAAACATTTATTTGATCTAAGCAGGAATACAATGCATTACAATTTGACATCAGAAAAGACATGACAAGGCATTTTTACAGGTATTGTTCAAAATTACATATGCGAATGTCATTGCACAGCAATCTTATAGATGTCTGCTGTGCAATTACCTTTGTGGCCTCAATTTCAAATAATTCCTATGAAAATTCCTCGTTATGTCCTTCTGATGTCAAACTGCAATGCATTGTATTCCTGCTTAGGTCAAATAAATGTTTGTCTACTTATTATTTGTTCCACTGAATGTAACACCCTTCAAAACTACTTTTGTGAATTTCTCCTCTCAATGTGGCTTGCAACCATCAGATGTTCTATGACAATTTTTCATCCTCTTGATGCCTACTATCACCTCTCTGAATTCGTCGATCAAATTCAAAAACACCCTATATATTTTATGGTCATATATTAATAAAACTATAATGCAATCAAATGACTGTACATACATATTTTACAGTCATATGTTAATAAAATCATAATACGGTCAAAAAACCATACCATGTACATTTCACGGTCAAATGATCATCTTATACAATTACGGTCTAATGACCATTTCATACAATTACAGTCAAATGACCATTTCATACAATTACAGTCAAATGACCATTTCATATAATTATGGTCAAATGACCATTTCATACAATTACAGTCAAATGACCATTTCATATAATTACGGTCAAATGACCATTTCATACAAATACGGTCAAATGACCATTTCATACAAATACGGCCAAATGACCATTTCATATAAATACGGCCAAATGACCATTTCATACAAATACGGTCAAATGACCATTTCATACAATTACGGTCAAATGACCATTTCATACAATTACGGTCAAATGACCATTTCATACAAATACGGTCAAATGATAATTTTATACAATTACGGTCAAATGACCATTTCATTGAGTTATGGTCAAATGACCATTTTATACAACTACGGTCAAATGACCATATATATATTTTTTTACGGTCATATGACAATATATGTATAATACGGTTAAGTAACTGTTATCTTGAATTACGGTCAAAATGCCGGACAGAATGCTGCCGTTCAAATGACCGTTTTCTGACGAAGAAATTTTTAACAGTGTGCACCGAAAATGGAAAGAAGAAGGAGTTGAAGTTTCTACATCGACAACATTAAGACGTCTCCATAAATTTAAATTTGAATCTCGTGTACCGAAAACAAAACCTCTCATGACTGCAAGACAAAAGCGTATAAGATTGAATTGGTGTAAATCAAGACGTTTATGGAGCAATGAAGATTGGAAAAATATATTATTTAGTGATGAAAGTATGTTTTGTGTTTCATATGGTAATCAAGGTATTCGAGTTTGGAGAATGAAGCAAGAAGCATTTGATAAAGAATGCCTTAAACGTTCCGTAAAATTTGCTGCTAGTGTCATGGTTTGGGGTTGTATGAGTGCAGAAGGACCTGGAAAGTTATGCATCGTCTACGAAAAGGTTAACTCTCTGATATATCAAGAAATTTTAGAATATTACATGATTCCATCATCAGAAGATTTATTTGAAGATGATTTCATCTTTCAACAAGATTTAGCGTTCCCGCATACCTCGGTGTCAATTAAGAATTGGTTCCGCCAACGCAACATTAAGGTACTTCCTTGGCCACCAAATTCACCAGATCTTAATCCCATCGAAAACTTATGGTGTATAATGAAGAAAAAACTTCAAGAAAATCCTCTTTCAAGTAAAACTGAGTTAGTGGCACGTATAAAGTCTATTTGGGCTAATATTGATAGAAATGTTTGTAAACACCTAGTATATAGTATGCAAGATCGATTGTACGCTGTTATGAAAGCTAAAGGGGATGCTACAAAATATTAACTACCATTTACTTCATATTCATATAGTAATATTGTTGCGTAAAATAAAATATTCTAATATTTTGAACCAATCTAAATTTTATTCTAATATTCTGGTGTGTTTAAGGAAGCTGTATACCTAATTTATTGTGCTGAATTTTATATTTTATAAATGTTAAAATCTTATCTAAACATTCCAGATTTAATTTATAAGAAATTAATTGCATTTACTTAGTATAAAAAATAAATAAATGACAAATAATTTTTTCTTATTACTTTTTCTCAATTATTCTAATATTTTGAATATGAGCTGTAAAAACATTTCAAAAGTTCGGTATGACTACATAGAAAATAAAACATCACAACATATTTAGTTTCTTCTCATTATCATAAATTCATTCTTCAGGCTAATTTAAAATATAGTAAACGATACTTTGAAAACAAGAAAAAATTTGAAGAAAGACATTATCACTTCGTAAGGGGAAAACGTAATGTGCGCGAACTGCATTCTTTTATGGGTAATTTTCAACTTTGTTTTTATTATATTACCTTCTTAAAAAGAATTACTTCAAATAATAGTATTTGAGGATATATCGTTCAAAGTTCTTCGTGAAACGAATATAAATGCAATACTGTTTTCTTTTTCAGCATCTATTATCTAATGGTGTTTTTTGAAGAAATATTTTAACACATTTCTTTCAAATGGTCATAAAGATTTTTAAAATCTCAATAGTTTAAATTAGCTGATTAAATAATTTTTAATCTAATATGTGTGTAAATATTTGTAATATAATAGGATACATTCAGAATGGCATTTTAAACGCCGCTTTTTTAATATATATATATTAAATCTTATTTTAATATAAATTGATTGCAATAGTTCCATATAAAATGTTTCATTCATTTTAAAAATCGGCATGTGCGCAATAAGGTATGCTAAACTTGCATGCTAAGCTTAGCATGAAAAAATGCATGCAAATTCAAAAATGTATTCATAACAGCAGAACAATATAAATACGTAACATGTAACCGAAAGTATTAAAAATATTTTAAAAATTCGATAGGATTACATAGAAACTTTTTTTAGTTTCTTCTCATTATCACAAATTCCTTATTCAGGCTAATTCAAAATATATAAAACGATACTGTAAAAACAAGAAAAATTTTGAAGTAAGACATTATCACTTCGTAAGGGGAAAACGGAATGTGCATGAACTGCATTTTTTTGGGTAGTTTTCAGCGTTATTTTTATTGTATTACCTTCTTCAACAAAATTACTTCAAATAATAGTATTTGAGGATATATCGTTCAAAGTTCTTCTTAAAAAAGGAATAAAAATGCAATAATGTTTTTTTTCAGTGACTGTTATCTAATGGTGTTTTTTTTTTATAAGTATTTCAACACATTTCTTTTAAATGGTTATAAAATATTTTTAAAAACACGTTAGTTCAAATTAACTGAATATATTTTTTTCTAAATAATATCTGTGAAAATATTTGTAATATAACAAAATACATTCAGAATGACATTACAAACGCCGTTTTTTTTAAAGAATATATACTAAATCTTATTTTAATATAAAATTATAGTAATAGTTCCATATAAAATGTTTCGCCCATTATAAAAATCCACATGTTTAATTTAAAGCATTAAAAAGATAGATATATTCAAAATTTAAAAAAAGGATCTGAATTGGCTTGGCTATTTAACATTTAAAAAATATATATATCCAAATCTTTAAAAGCAGTACGTCATTTAACCCCTTAATTTTCGTTCATTTAAATTTTACAGGCAGTTGTTCTAAAGCTACTTTTTTTAACACTTTCCAAAATTGTTAAAAAGTACTTATGAATTCAGTCTGTCTAAATTCAAACTTATGGATTCTTTACTTTAACTCGCATAAATATAGTCCCATTGAAATGAAATTTATAGATGTTATTTGGGTTTACTATCAAATTTTCGATATTTAAAATGAAGTGTGTTGCAGTTTCGATTCATTTTCAAGACTTCTCTAAATAATTCTGTTACATTTGGATAAAAATCATTTGCCATGTATTTTAAAAATATTATATTTTATATATATTGAAATTTATATACACCGCTGAAATGTATTGAAATAATCTTACTGTAGAGTATGATGTTCTTAGAGGTGTGCATCGTTCATTTACAGGAAAGTACAAAAAAATTTGTCTCTAGAAAAAAATGAGCAATAATTGAACAATTGACATATACGAACAATAATTGCTGGAAATGCAATTTAACTTGTGGTACGTGTTTTAAATAAAACTATTTTTTTAATATTACTTCGTGTGTATAAATTTTATAGATCATATACAGAGTCGTATAAAAAATTTAGTATCCGTTTAATTAAAGAAATCGTTGATTGGAAGTTTTCAACTGTGCTATACTAATTGAACTAATTTTTAACATACCACTAGACCCGGAGGCTACAGTACAGGCAATCACTTCATCGAATTTACGAATGAAATTTCAGAATTAAATAAATCTCGATTCACATATTAAAAAGCAATTGGTCAGCCAAGTCATTTCTTGGTGGAAAACATCTAAAACTCGATTTTAGCGGTTGTCTCACAGGTTTATCTTGGTGTTGTACTGTTCCTCGTCCCCCACGTTTTCATTCCGTTGGGTACGGAGAACACAATGATAAATCTATGAGACAACCGTTAAAATCGTATTTTTAGGTGTTTTACACAAAGATACGACATGGAAGACCGATTGCATTTTAATATGCGAATCGATTTTTTACTAATTCTGGAATTTTAGCCAAGAACTCGATGAGGTTAATATCTGTGCTATCGTTTTCCGATCAAAATGTAGTATGCATGCATACCTCTACATCATAAACAGGGCATAAAAATCGGATATTTTCCCTACAATGGATGATAAATGCATAAATTGTGTTTTTAATCAAGTTATGCAAATTCCAAATTGTTCATTTAGACATCATGTTTCATTATGGTAAACTGCGAAATTTTGTTATAAAAGTGCAACCTAACAGTATCCATTGTCAATAGTGAAATAATCCGGTTAACAGCTCTATCAAATTAGAAAAAGATAGCTTGTTATTAAAGAAACACTGTTATCTATTTATTTTCATTGATTTACTCCCCTTATTATCCCTTACTTAAGGATAAATGTACTGACACATACAATGATCTGTTGATGCTCATATAAGTTGTTCTCACCTGCGGCGGCTTTATTCACATTTAGTATCTGCATATATACGTAATCATAATTAAGATTATAATTAATCCGGTAACAGAAATATTATAAAGTAATCTTCAAGATATATTTACAACACGGAAATGTGAAACATCTTTCAATAAAAGAAAATGCTTATTTTGATACTTAGCATGTATTATAATTTATAATTTCCCTAAAGAATAATAGATTATGACTGGTAGAAAATACATTATTTCTCCTTACAAATTAACTTTTGAAACTGCAATTCAAGCAAGAATATAGTTCAACCTAGCAGTATCCATTGTCAGTGATGAAATAATCCAGTTAGTAGCTCTAGCAAATTACAAAAATAGTCGATGATTAAAGAAACAATATTAGCTTTTTATTTTCATTGATTTACTCCCTGATAAAGATAAACGTACTGTCACAGATAATCATCTGTGGATGCTCATTTAGGTTCTGCTCACCTGCGGCCACAGAGTACGGAACAGAGAATCAACTTTCATACACTGTAATGGCAACTTGTTTAACATGGGATTACGCATAGACAATAGCGATACGAGCGGATGACTCTGAAACTACGATCATAACATAAGAGAGGTTGCTAATTTGGCGAAACATCGCTTCCTTGGCGACAAATGATAAGGGAAAAAAGAAAAAAAAATACAGCGACGGCTTGCTGCTTCTTGTTTTGAAATTTCTGAAAGAATTATTTTAATATAAAATAACTTTGACGTATTCGTCTTGCAAACAATACATGTGTCTCTGCTTAACATAAAGACCTAATAATCTAAACTTCAAAATTCAAGAACAATAACAGTAATAATTACGAATCAATATAAGCGCGGAAATCTAAGATCAAATAGCATAAGCACGTGTGCAAAGATAATCAAATCAGCATTCAGCAAGAAGTGCCAAGCCAGAATATGGTTACAGTTAAACAGAAATCACGAATATAAAAATCGCCAACGCGATGGTTTAGTTTTTAAGTGATCCACTGAGGGCGTTCTTTTCAAGCCGAGTTAAGGCTCTGTCCGTACTCTGTGCCTGCGGCTACTTTATTCACATTTAGTATCTGTACATGTACGTAATCACAATTAAGGTTATAATTAATCCGGCAATACAAGTGTTAGAAAGTGCTCATTGAGATATCTTTATAAAACTGAAATATGAAACAATTTTCAATAAAAGAATGTTACTCATTTTAATAATTAGTATGTATTGCAATTTATAATTTCCATACAGAATAATGAATTATTACATCTAGAAAGTATATTATTTCTCCTTACTATCTAATTTTAGAAACTGCATTTCAAGCAAGAATATAGTTCAATCTAACAGAAGCCATTATCTTTATTGAAATAATCCGGTTAACAGCTGTAGCAAAGTAGAAAAAGATAGCTGGTGATTAAAGAAATACTCTTAGCTATTAATTTTCATTGACTTACTTTCTAATAAAGACAATTGCGCTTCCTGAGACAATTATATGATGGAATCAATTCAGGTTCTGCGAACCAATGGCTGCTTCATTTGAATTATGTACTTGTATCCTTGCATAATAGTTATACGCTGATACTGATAATTATGATCTAAATTTTCTGGCTTTTGAGACAATAAAACAAAGTTATAATTATTTAAGCAATACAGTATATTAGATCTCAATCTAATATACTGTATATAACTTTGTTTTATACAGTATAGTTAATTCAATATATATTAACTATATATATATATATATATGTATATATATATATATATATATATAATATAGAATAATTTCTTTCACTCTTACAATCTGATTTTTCGAAATTCCACTGAAATCTGAAGACATTTCAACCTAATCGAACTTGCTATCAGTGTTGAGTTAATCTGTTTAACGGCTCTACCAAAGTAGAAAAAGAGAACTAGAGATTGAAAGAACATTTTTAGCATTTATTTTAATTGATTTAATTTCTTATAGACACGTGCGTGTTCAGAGATAACTATGTCCAGAAACCCATTCAGGTTCGGCGCACTAGTGGTCAGGTTCTGCGCACTATTAATTACGTACCTGAATCGATAGATAATCATTATATGCTGCTAATGATAGTTATAATCTATATTTTCTAGCTTTTGCGACAGTAAAAATTTTTATAATTAATCCGGCAGAAGAATGTTTATTTAGAACATTGAAATATGAGACATACATTCACTAAAAAAAGTTGCTAATTTGGATACATAATATGTATTAGGATTTATAACGGGCATGAAAATATTATATTATTTATCCTAAAATAATATTTTTTCTCGTTACAACCTAGTTTTTCTAAATCCACTTCAAGCATGAATTATCTTCAACTCAACCGAACTGATTATCAATGTTAAGATAATCTATTTTACAGCTCTACTGAAATAGAAAATGGTAGCTGCTAGTAGCGTAGCTAGGATAAGTGACACCCGGGGCGGTTGTAAATGGGGTCCCTCCCCCCCCCTTCCGATCTGTTATATTTTTTCAGTCACAATTCTACGTTATTATAACAAATGACCATGCCATCCCTTCTTTACCTTTTGTCCTACTACAGAAAAAAAAACTACAGAATCGATTTATTACTCAACCCATAGTCCGCATAAGGCAATGCGCTGTCAATATGTCGAAGAAAGTTATTATAATTATTATTGTTATTATTATTATTATTATTATTATTATTTTATTTTATTTTTATTTATTTTATTTTATTGGGGTTTTTTTTTGGCTATCCACTGATCGGATATGTAGGTTTTTGTTTCCTGGTACATGTGTCATTTTGATGCATCATTCTGTATAAAATTCCATATTCTCAAAGAAATGAGAACTAACTCTATTGTGTTGAGCGCTAAAAATTTTATTTTATTTCAAAATTCCTTCACAGAATGTTATAATATTACATATATATATTTGCAAATAAAGATTGGATGTCACCACTTAGAGGGTGACACCCGGGGCGAACATCCCGCTTGCTACTCCACTGATAGCTGGTAATTTAAGGAACGTTGTAAGCTAATTACTTTTATTTATTTATTCTCTGATAAAGACAAATGCACTTGAACAGATAATTATCCGTGATGTATCTTCAAGTTTCGCTAACCTCTGGCTGCTTTATTCAGATAATATAGCTGCATGTGTAAACCATTAAGAAAACCATAATGCCGTTTACTTTTAAAAGTTAAATTTTATTTTCCTTTATTATGGATGCCAAAAGCAAATTTTGCAAAGAAAAATTATCAAAAGGCAAACTTGGAGTTGAATCGCAAAGTGTTAATTTGCTTTCTTACAGGATAAATTCCTATTCAAAGATAATTGGATCTAAATTTTATGGGTTTTATTAGAACAAGGTAGAACCCGTCGAATTTCGACAAAAGAAAATCTTTAAAATTGAACTATTTGATTGATTTATAATAAACCTACAAAATTAGTTACAACTAAAAATGTACCATATATTAATAAGTCCAACTCTTAAACAAACTGTATTTAACCTAAATTAACATAATAATACTATAAAACTTAGTTGTAGAAATTGTTAAACTTTAATCGTACAGGTAAGCAGTAAAAATAATGCAGATTTGTTATTATGATTAAAGTTAGGAATGAGGCGCTTCTGCAAGTATTTCAAAATTGAAAAAAGCTAAAATTAATTTCACTTTTACTCAGTCAAAGAATTTTTCCATGTGAAATCTAAATTGACATCATTTGCAATATATCAGAATATATATATATGCATCTTCTATATCTGTATTCACCTTTTTAAAAACAAATTGGTATTTTAATTTGATCATTTTGAAATCATTTTAATTCAAAATTTGAAGTTTCCATGCTATTACCTGAAAGAGATTTAGATTCTTTTAAGTATACAAAATATTTAGATTATTTTAAGTGTAAATGAAATTTTGTAAAAGAAACCAAAATTCATCGGGTTTTAATAATTAAGAATATTCTTAACACAGCGAATAATTTAATTTCAAATTTTTTACTTTTTAATGAGAAAATGGCAACATGAAGATACAGTAATCTGTTTTTTTTTTTTTTCGACTATTTTCCTTCTCCTTTTAATAAAATGGAGTTATGCTGAAGCAATTAGAAAAATGGCATCAAAAACCACAAAAAAATTATTATTTCAAAAATAAATTAAGATACCGTTTCCAAACAAATTGCTTTTAAAAGCACATTTTTTTCCTATACGACAGTTTTAAAACTGAAAATGTGCCGAAAACCGAAATTGCATTTGAAATTTCAAAGTGTTACCATTCGCAAAATAACGTATACGTTACGCACAGATACATTTGGCCTTTATAATATAGATAAAAAGTTTATAATTAATTATGCTACCAAACTATCATGGAACAATCATCCATATGTATTTATAATATTGTATTATGAAATATTCTTTGAATAGAGATGAAAATTTTCCATTAAAAATAACGAAACAATGCTTGCTGCAAATAATCAGCTTCTGCCTGCGATCAAATTTTTGTGACCAAGCAATAATATGGTACAAATAGATACTTTCCAAGTTAAAAAAAAAAAAAAAAAAAAAAAAAACATACATTTTGACAATATCTTCAACAAAAATTTGCTACAATATAAAAAAATAATAATGATGCAAATATAATATAAAAAGTGGGTAAGTGTAATTGCAGATAGAGTTTCAATTAATAAATAAAGTAAAACACTTTGCAAAATCACTATAATATGAAAAATAAAGTAGGACGCGTTACGAGCTGCAACAATAACAGCTCGTCATCAGCTAAACCAACACTTGTCCGTAAAGGCACAGAGTCGAGATAAAGTTTTATACATTATACCACTTATACCAATTTATCTCGACTCAGCGTCCTTACGGACACGTATTGGTTTAGCTGATGACGAGCTGTTATTGTTGCAGCTCGTAACGCGTCCTACTTTATGGTGCATTTTATGGTGATTTTACATAGTGTTTTACTTTATTTAATTATTATCGCCAGTGTTTACGGTGTTTTTTTCACGGTTTCGATTAATATTGCTTTCAAAACAACTTATCCTTTAACTAATAAATCCAAACTGTTAATTTATAATTAATAAAGTCTTACAAAGATGGTAGCACAAATAACTTGAATTTAAAAATAATTATAAAAGGATGTTAATTATTTTAATCAATTTAAAAATGTTAAAATCAAATATTTTAATTTTTAAACCAGAATTTAAAAAAATGAAGCAGGGCTAAACTGATTTTTTATTTTATTTCTGCATGTTTAAAATTAAATTTAAAATGCTGAATCATTGATAAATCGTAAACGTTTTAAAACAGAAAGAATATTGATTTCCAAAAAAGTATTATGAATGTCAGATGAATGAAACTCAATTACTAAGAACCCTTAAATTGCTTCCAAAAATATGAAATTTCTTCCTATTAAATCCATCTTAATATGAAAATCTCAATTTCCAGCTTTGAGGTTCAGACTAAGAACCTTCAGTTTACTAGCGAGATGCGTTACTTCCAAGTTATGATGTCTAAACGAATAACAATGAAATAATGATTCTGTTTTAAACCTTAAATCGCAAAAATGAACGAATGAAATTAAAGATATTGATTTAATCGAAATAAAAGATTTATTTTTATTATATGATTTCTGTCCTGTGGCACGAGCTATTCAACTGTAAATACTCAAATTTTGATGTTCCTGATTTATACAATTTTTGTGTACCGACTCTGCGACAGAAGACAGAGATGAATAGGGTTTCGTCAGATGAACGAAACCCTAAAAATAGTCACCTGTGGCATCCCTAAATTTCCGTAAAATTTTAATTATTTTAAAACAGACTAATCAGGTTTCATACCGGAAAATTTATTTGGTTAATCACTATTTAATTAATCTAAGGGCCATATCAAATTTGCTCTTAAATTTAACTTAGTCTCTTACTATTTAAATTTATTTTTTAGTTTTTAGTTTTCTTAATTTTTTAGTAGACTCGTTCTACAGCTATACGTTTTTAAGGCTTAACTCACGATGTGCTCTACAGTAACTTATAGACAGGGCTTGGAGTTGCTTCGCAACTGGGAAGCCCCTGTATAATGCCTCTTCATGTTCATGTTCACATCGAATTTATTTAAATTTTTTGGTTAAAAATTAATCTGGTTCGAAACATATGTAATCTGATTTATTATTTCTTGTTTTTCAGTAAATCGGAAATTCACAATAATGGGGCACAGTCTAAGAACTGAACGTTAATACATACTATGATTACATAGTTAACAGTTTTATTAAAATAGCAAAAGATAGTAGATAATTTAGAAATTTCTGTTGGCAGTTTGCTTTCATTAATTTAGTTTCTTAGAAGACAAATTTGTATCCAAAAATAATAATGAGGTATAGCTTTTCTGAAAATGACATGTTAAGTAGTTAAAGAATATCTGAAGATGAGAAAGCAATTTTCTATATTTATTTATATCACTGAAATATTGCATTAAATTTGCTAAATATGGGTTATGTACTAGGTACTTAATATGTATCATAAAATATGATGCCCATAAAAAAGAGACTATGCTTCTAGGAAAATCACTTTCTTATCCTAATCTAATTTGCGTAACTGCACATCAAGCAATAACATATTTAAACCTAACAGAACTGGGAAGTATTATCATGATAATGCACTTAATAGTTCTAGCATAGTAGGAAATTATAGTATTGATTTAGAAACCCTTTCCGGCAATTTCATTTCATTATTTTACATCGCGAAAAGGCAAATCTGTTTCAACCGAAAATTGTGATCTAGAGTTTATTATGTTTATTTTAATGAAATTATTTATTATTTTTATTATTAAGATTTTAATTAATTCTACTACTAAAGTGTCGAAAAACTTGCCATCAAGGAATATCTGTATAATAAGAGAAAGTTGTCGGATATGCTAATCCCAAAACTTTCTTCTATCTCATACGTGCATTTTAATATTTAAAAAATAATTACATATGTTTTTGCTTTAGTAATTTTAATTCAATAATATATTAACTTCTATGCATAACTTCATGCACTTTTAGGTGTTGCAATATTGTATATGGCACAAAAATTGCTATTGCAACGCCCCCTTCCTGCGGATTTTTTTTTCAAATTCAGGAAGAACCAAATATCTATAACCATACACTTGTACAAAAAATTTGTTTAAATTCGATGCATAACTTCATAACCTTTTTGATGGTAGAATGGCACACAAGCAGACACACAGAAACACAAACACACGCGCAAATGGATATACAGACATTTTGTAAAAACATGTTTTTTCGTATTTCTGACTCCTAAAACCTGTAAATCCGTCAAAAACCGGAAGTCGAAAATTTTCTTGATTGCAATGCTTTCCTCTTTTGAAGATAGAAGAAAGTAAATAAAGAATACTGCCCAGTTAAACTGATGGCATTGAGCTCACTGGCTACAAATACTAATTGTGCATTAAAGCCTTATATTTTCAAGGGTTAATTCCGTTCGAAAAAAAATTAAGAAGGGGAAACAGCTCTCCCCTTTCCTCTTTTTTTTATACTTAATCATTGAACCTCCTATACTATCAAAGACATGCTTTATCATATAAAAAATCTATATCCAAAATTCAGAGCAAATGAGATAATTTTTAATAAAAACCCATTTAGCATTTATATAATTTAAAAGGAGTTATCCCCCTCTTTTATACTTAACCATTAAACTTCCAAAACTATTGAGATTTGAACGAAATCTGAAAATTCTGCTTGAAAAACTCATTTATATAAATTAAGGGGGGGCATTAGAACCCCTGTTCCCCCTATTTATACTTATTCAATGAACACCTAATAACAGTCACGGAATCGCCTCATCAGAATGATCCTAATCTAAATTTTGAACGAAAACTTAATTCTGCATGAAAATCCCATTTATATCAACTAAGGGGAGGGGCATGAGCCCCCGTTCCCCCTCTTATACATATCGAATGAACTCCAAAAACTAATCAGGGAAGAGCCTTGTCAGGATATACCTACATACAAAATTTCAAGTGGATCGGATATTTTTATCACGAGTTATCGCGTTACGCACGAACGAGCATACAGAACGGACGGGCACATAAGCTCTCAGGCTATGATAGCCTGTGAGCTAAAAATTATCCGGTTGTAATAATACCACTGTAATTTTGATGTTGGCAGCATCAGACGATTAAACTTCGCTTCTATTACACTTTTTAAAACTTTGGAACTTCCGTGGTCAAGAGATTATGGTACCACGCCATTAATCGCTTGAAAGCGTAGGAAATTTTTGGGTTCACCTTTCGCTGACTCCTGCATATCTACATTATAAAAGAAAAAAGTGTCCGTTAGTAAAAGCATCGTAATTTTGCGGTTGGCTGCATCAAACAGTTAAATTTCACGTCTACTGCACTTCACAGAACTTCTAGTACCTCCGTGGTCGAACGGCTAAGGCATCACGCTATTACCCAGTTGAAAGCGCAGCAGGTTTATGAATTCGGCTCCCGCAGGCTCCGTTGCACACTCTTTGTGGAGTTCGCGGATGTAATTCCATAATGTTGTAAATTTCCTGGTACTACTCGGCCCTGTATATTGACGATGACTTGTAAGAGGGCTTCATGTTAAGCACACAAAAAAACATACATGTATTTAATAAATAAATAAATTTAAAGCTTCAAAAACATCGCATATTTTCAATTGCAACACAGTATAATACAGGAAAAAATATTTAGAAACTGTGTTGCAATACATTAGAAAACAGTGTCACAACTTATTCTTTTCTAGGGTTTCGTTCATCTCACGAATCCCTCTTCTTCTCTGTTCTCTTATCTGTCCCTCTATCCCCCGCACACAAAAAACGTAGAGATTTCAAATCGAAAGAAAGTATCGTAGAAAGTCAGTAGATCGACGAAAATCGTAGAAAGACGAAAAATCGTAGAAAGAGATTTCAAATTTTCTGTACTTACGGATGTATTGTATACCCCGTGTCACACAATAAATCATAAAATTTTGAAAAAGTCTATTATTTTAATTAAATTAATATTTTTAATGTTATCCATTCATTTTTTGTGATTTATATTTAAAAAGAGAATCTTAATTTCAACATTTTGTTTGTAGACAAAGATTGTTAGTTTGATCCCCGGTACTAGAATTTAAAATGTTCATTTGAAATTGGATTTAATATAAAAAAAATCGTATTTTTGCAAATTTAAGGTTTTATATTATTTTTTTTAACATTGACATTCATAATATATTTTGGAAATCCCTTTTCTTTCTATTTTAAAAATTATTGTGATTATTAATGATTCAACATTTTAAATTTTGTTTAAACATTTTTTTTTCGTTTTCAGAAATTTAACATTTTATTTATATCTCCGCTAAATTTTTTAATTTCGGATTTTTTTTAAAAATAGAATTTTTGATTTAATTTAAATAATTTGATTTGGATGTTTTTAATTTGATTAAAATAAATACCTTTCTTTCATAAATATTTAAAAATTATTTAAATATGTTTCTCAAATAGCTCTAATAATTGAAGTGGGGATTCAAAACATTTTTAACTATTAATAAAATAAATAAATAAATAAAATGTAACTCGAATATATTTAGGTATTATTTCAAAATAAAATACTTTTGAATTTTTTTGGGTTCTGCCATCTTTTGGGAAATGTATAGAAACAGTAACGGATAGAAACGTTATGAAAAGACGTTGTTTAATCAAATACCAGTGTAATGTGGCTGTCATTTATATAAGATTATAATAATTACAAATTAGTAATTTTGATTTATTATTTGATGAATAAAGTGTTTTAAAAGACATATTAAATGAAACTCCTAGTGTGATACTTACCCACTTATTTTATTTTAAAAATAGTTTACAAGCAGGATTTTTTTTAAATCGTTCTCTCTTAAGTTCAGAATATTCTGAAAGATAAATCCGTTTACACTTAAATAAATTTTTATACTAGCAGTTCAACATTTTTTTCGAACGATATTCCATAATGAAATTAAAACTGATTCATCAATATAAATAAAACATAAATTTATTAGATATTTATTCGCACTACGCACCTAAACAACTGAAATTATCATAATTAAAAAGCACTACTGTACGTAACGAAATCTTCTGAAAATTTCTTCGGCTATTAACACATGCGAAAGTATCGTTTTCAATAAATTTCAAAACTATATTTGAAAGCAAAATTTATATTATTCAATTAAAAATTCTGTTTTTGGTTAGTGGAGAATCTAAAAAAAAATATAGCAATGAAATCTGTGTTCAATTTTCAATAAACATGAAAAAAAAATCATAGAAAATAATGAACCATTGTTTGTCTGAAATAATTCGTTTCTTCCTGTAATCTGATTTATGTGATTGCACTTCAAGCAATAATACAGAACAGCAAGAGAATTAGGCGTAAATATTAGGATGCTTAGTTAACAGTCCTAGGAAAATAGCAAAACATGAATAATCATTTAGGGGCAAAATCGCTTGAAATTTCTTTTCATTAATATATTGATTCAGATGGTGGATTCGTATCAGCAGTAAATTATCTATATACATTTATAACATTAAATTATTCCATTAAATTTGCTAAAAAGTCTTACCGTACTAGATACTCAATATGCATAATTGAATATAATGTCCATTAAAAAAAGACACATTGCTTCTATGAAAAAATAGTTTCTTTCCTGATTTAATTTAGCATAACTCCACACCAAGCAATAATATATTTCAGTTTAACTGAACTGGGAATAATTATCAAGACATTGCAGTTAATACTTCTTGTATAGTAGGAAATTACAGTTTGTGATTTAGAAAATATTTACGTCAATCTCATTTCATTATTTTACATTCCGAAAAAGCAAATTTGTTTCCACCGTTAATTCTAAACAAAATACCCTAACAGATGTAAATTTTCAATTTTTTATTTTTGGGTGAGAAAAGTCCCGACCAGGAATTTTTTTTTCACCCAAAAATAAAAAATGGAAAATTTACACCTGTTATAATTAATTTACCAATTGAATAATTGTGTTTAAAATTAATCAAAATACCCTATTTTACACCCAGAAAAAGGAATTAAAAAAAATTGACAAAAAAATATTGCTCAGACAAAAAAAAAAAAAAAAAATATTAATAACATTCTTATAAAATTTTAACAAAATTTCGTCAATTTTATTTGAGTCTTACTAATGTTTTGCATTTTCAATTTGTAATTCCAGAATAATTTTTGTTTTTGCAAAATTTAAAGTGTTGTGCAGTAGCTATAACTCTCTCACGTAATTTTGTTTAGTTTACTATAAAGGATTAACATATTTTTTGGATAATCAAAACTTTTCAAATTGAAAATGGTTAATGACGTTATTATTACATTATTATGCATTTCGATGAAAATTGTGGACGAAAAACTTTAAAAAGTATCAAGAATATTTTTTGTGTATCCAAACAAAATTACCATTGACACATATTTAAACGAAAAGATTCGTTGAACCAAACAAATTTTTGTTGATTCAACAAAACTTTTTTCTGGCTTAGACTGCATTGAGCAAATAAAATTTATTTCTTAAGAGAATTATTTCTTTTAATTAAAGGTAAGTATGATTAGTAACAAATCTCTCCTCATCTGTAAATCATACTTAAAACAAAATATCCTTTTTTAGGTATTTTTCCCATGATTTATTAAGAAAATGAAAGCAGAAAAACATTTTTATATTTATTTTTGGAAAATCGGATAGTTAAGGGTTTATCCGAATGCTTAACATATTGATCTTTTTGTTTGGTACCTACGCTATGCTACTCAAGTTGATTTCGTAATTTAGTACCTTGGTCAAGTGGCGAGACTTCACCTGGCAAGGCACCCACAGAGATATAATTCACCAAAAACTTGGAGAGATCCACGACGTATTTTCCATGCACCTGGTGCCATTAGCGTATACCGCGGACATCGGCTATCTCCAAACCGATGACCATACCCCTAGCTGCCAGATTTCCCTAGTCGAATGAGTTACTTGTTTGACAGTGGGGTTGTTGACCGCTTGATCGCCGTATGGCGGCCATCCAGTAGACAATCTTTCCAGCCGACCTAATTGCAGGACCTGTTATTTTGCTGATTGCTCTGTAATATCGTTGCTTAACTAATTGTTTTTTTTTAGAGTACTGTCTTTCGCAAACCTTTTGCGGTCAGTCTTCCACCTCACAGATATTCTTCTCATTCTCCTAACCAGAAAGTTGCGGCTTTTAAAACTTTTCTTTTCCGGGTTTCCAATATTTGTTCAATTCCTCAGTTACTCAGTGATGAACTTAATTATCTAAAAGCTATTGCTGTTGATCGTGGTTATTCCCTTAATATTATAGATTCAATTCATAGAAAATTGACAAAATCCACCCAACCTGAAAGAAAAGACTTTAATTCGAACTCCAGTACTTTGATTGTTTTGCTCTTTTCCCCCAAAATCAGTCAGCAAGTTGCTGAAATTTTAAAAAGGTTCGATTTCAATGTTATTTTTTCTCCTGTTAATAAAATTGCTTTTTCAAATCTTAAGCACCCCATTGATCGCTTAGATAACTGGGGTATTTACCAAATTTCTTGCCAGTGTGGTCTTTCCTATATTGGCCAGACTAAACGTGCTCTAAGATTTCGTTTAACTGAACATAAAAGGTATGTCAAAAATCAAGAACTTAAACGCTCTTCTATTGCTCAACATTGTTGGTCTTCACAACATAAATTTAATTTTTCTTCAGCCACCATCATCCATAAGTGTCCTTCCATTTATCTTAATTTTTGGGAAGCTTACCACATCATTAAAAATTCTCACTCCTTAATCAATGACTTATCAAGTACTCCTTATTTTCCTAGCATTTGGAAATCTTTAATTTAATTCATCTTTTTTTTTTCCTCGCTTTTCAGGTTTTTTTGTTTGTTCTCCGGTAGATGTCGATACTTGTCCAACCAGTTGTTCAGGCTGCTTTTTTCTCATTGGTTGCTTTCCTTTAGGCGGGATCGTTCCCGTAGCGGGTATATAAGCCTGCGTCTCTCTGTCTCTTTGCTCAGTTTTGCTTTGTCTAGCTCGCTGAGTTTTTGTACTGAAGAAGAATCTCGATAGTAGATTCGAAACAGAATTGAAATTTATTTATTTCAAAATGAAAAAAAGGAATAAACGAAACATTTTCTGTTATTAAAAAAAATAACAATCAATAAATGATAATATTTTTAGAACAAACAATTTATTATGACATTTATATGATAACCAGCATGTTAGGCAACTGAACGCCATTTTGGCACCAATTAGGTATCTCGGTGTGTATAGGGCATATATGTCCCATATTTATTTGTAAAACTGAGCATGAACATTTACCAAGTGTGTTTTCATAGTCGCTTATATCTTTTTGCAACATAGCGCATCTTTCGAAGCCAAAACTGCACAAAAGAAAAAAAAATCAATATTTGCAGTATTTTTTTTTTTTTTAATGTAATGCACATTTTGTAATCAGTAGGCTCGATAATCAGACCTCGTTTTTTTAGCACTTTCCAACAAAGTTGAAAAGTGCTTATGCATTCAGTTTGTCTGGCCGTCTGGCCGGATGGCCGTCTGTCCGTCTGTCCGTCTGTCCGCGCTCTAACTCCCGTAAATATACTCGGATTGCTATGAAATTTTTATACGTTATTGATGTTTACCCTAGCACGAACCCTATTGAAAATGAAGTTTCTACCATGATTAGTTTATCTACAGGGCGAATCAAAAGTTTTCCATTACATTACGGCCTATGGGGAAAAATCGTTAATATACTCGGATTGCCATGAAATTTTAGGATGTTATTGACGTTTACCCTAGCACGAACGCTATTGAAAATGAAGTTTCTACCATGATTAGTTTATCTACAGGGCGAATCAAAAGTTTTCCATTACATTACGGCCTATGGGGAAAAATCGTTAATATACTCGGATTAGAGGTCTGCACGGGCCGGAATTTCCAGGCCCGGCCCGGCCCGGCCCGTAGGAAAGTGATTTCGGCCCGGCCCGTTGCAAAACTCAAAAGTTCGGCCCGGGCCCGGCCCGGCCCGTTATAATTTTTATGTTTTAGGCCCGGCCCGGCCCGTACAAAAATCAGCGAAAACAGGCCCGGCCCGGCCCGGCCCGTTTTGGCCCGTTACAATTTTTACGATTTCTAAAAAATTCACATTTTTATCATATAACTAAGATTCTTTTAAAGAATACTGCATACATATCTATGGAATGATTTTACAGTATATTTTACAGCAAATACACATTAACAACCTTAATGATTACTTAGATTCTTAGGCTTTCAACATTCGAATAAAGATTCATTAAAAAATTAATATGGCTTAGAATAAAAGAAAAAAGAAAGAAAGCTAAAAACATCGTTAATTTTGAAGCTGTTTAATAAAAGAAGATTTATAAATATATTTCTATATCATTTTATTATAGATTTCAAATCCAAATTCATTCTTAAATTCAGAGAAGCTCCTTTCTGATACATTTCTAAATTCATTTTTTTTTCTCAAAAACGCATAAGATTAGCAGATATCTTTATTCAGAAACTATATAATCGAATGGCGTTATCCATTTTTTGATACAAGCAATTTAAGAATACTGCAAACAAATAAAATACTGTCATAATTAGCGTTTTGAATAGAATTTCCGGAAGCAATAGCAAGGGAAGTAAGAAAAACCTGCAATCATTTGAGAAACTATTATAACTCAACAAAGTTATACAAGTATTTTATTTACCAAAAATGAAAAACGCTATTCGATTCCAAATCCCTTTAATAGTTAGGTTTATCACTTTTATACTCTTACAATTTAAAATTAATCAGAAAATGTGTCAAACTTTCGCACTATTGAGAAATTAATTTAAAACTCATCAAGAAGTATATTTCCAAAGACTAAGCTAACATAAGTTCTTTATCGCTGTTAATTTTAAAAATCATGTTTTCTGCCAGTAATTAAGTCTAGTACCGGTCCGGCCAGTCTATATGTAGAAAAATAATGCAAGCGTGATCTCGGACCGGCATGAGTCAGCTAAAAAAATATTAAAACGGGTTACACATAATGTAATTCTCCGATGCCGATACACTGTACATTTTTATATTGATGTTGTCAAACTAGTATGGCCACATTTATACCTATTCCCGTTAAAACCATTTTCGTTGAAAATAGCTCATATTTTATCGTTCCTGCTTAAATCTTCAGAACGGGCCGGCAGGCCCGAAAATTTTTTTTTCGGCCCGGCCCGGCCCGTCTGGCCCGTTCAATTTTTTTGCCGGCCCGGCCCGTTTATGTTGTTTGTCGGCCCGGCCCGGCCCGTTGAAAAAACTATTCTAAATCTGCCGGCCCGGCCCGGCCCGTTAGAGAATTCGAAACGATATCGCCGGCCCGGCCCGGCCCGCGGGCCGGGCCAGGTACGGGCCATGGGCCAGGCCCGGGCCCGTGCAGACCTCTAACTCGGATTGCCATGAAATTTTAGGACGTTATTGACGTTTACCCTAGCACGAACGCTATTGAAAATGAAGTTTCTACCATGATTAGTTTATCTACAGGGCGAATCAAAAGTTTTCCATTATATTACGGCCCATGAAGAAAAATCGTTTATATGCTCGGATTGCCATGAAATTTTAGAACTTTATTGACGTTTACCCTAGCGCAAATCCTATCGAAAATGAAGTTTCTACCATGATTAATTTATCTACAGGGCGAATCAAAGTTTCCCATTACATTACGGCCTATGGGGGGGGGGGGGGGAATCGTTAATATATTCGGATTGCCATGAAATTTTAGGACGTTATTGACGTTTACCCTAGCACGAACCCTATTGAAAATGAACTTTCTACCATGATTAGTTTATCTACAGGGCGAATGAAAAGTGTCCCATTACATTACGGCCTACATGGAAAAATCGTTTCAAAGGAATTTTTTAAAGATGCTATACCCTGTCAAACCTATTAAAATATGCATTCTATAAAATATAAGGTGAAAATGTAGCTATTATTCATTTACATGGTCACACAAAAGAATTCCATTAGATAATGGTAAAAGGGGGAATTGTGTGTCACATATTTTAAATATATTAAGCTGTTTCATGTATAATAAAACTGATATATGTCATTGAAGCTTAATATAAATTATACGCTACTGTCTTGCATAATATGAAGTACATAGCATTTACAGGGCCATACAAAAGATTTGAAATAGTATATTCTTTCCGGAAATGCATTTTAATTATGATATGCGCGTTTATATTTCGCTAAATATATGCACATTATATGATGTGTATAAATGTTATAGTTGATATACAGGTTTACCCAAAAGAGATCACCAACGTTACTGAATATGAGCGTAAATTATTTAAACGTTGTTCTTATATAAGATATGCATTTTTACGCTAAGATTCATTCAATTTACTGAGAAATGTTTGCAGAATATAGATAAAAGGATATACAGGGCCACGCAAAGAATTCGGTACATGGACGCCTATGAATGACAATTTATGAGAATGTGATTTCAGTTGTTTTAAAAGAGTTTTAGTTTACAATAAATTTTAGCCTAATGCTGACGTGTAATAAAGGTACAATGTAAAATACAGGGCTGAACAAAAGTATTCAAGTATGTTTCCATCTATTAGTATGAAATGCTGAAAAAGACATTTCAAGCTACTGGGTATTTTCTTGCTAAACTAAATTTTCCCATTATATCAACTGACATATGAAATACAGAGCTGTTCAAAAGTACTGGAATACATATTTGGGTATATTTGGCTATACACTATTATTTCTCTAAATAACAAAGTTTTGTTAAAGATTTCATTAAGTGTTGGAAAGTGCTTCATAATCTATGCTTAACGCATGATTTTTCTTACTTGTTTGCTTTAAAAGATGACATTTCATATGACGTCTTTTTTGGATTCGTCGTTTTTCCATATTTGATAGTATGCGTCTACTCGTTTTGTAACTTTTTTTTTGTAACTTTCTTCTTTATTAACAGCGACATTAGGATTTCCTATTCAAATAAAAATTCCTCTAAATACAAAGAATTTTGTTAAAATAAATAAATAAATGAAATGCGGACATCTATTGCTGAAAGCACAAAATTTTTCCGATTGAGTTAACAAAAATCAGTAAAAACATAATTTTTATGATAATAAAAAGGTCACTTATGTAATAACAGAGTCATATATTATGTACGTTATGGATTAAGTATGAATATTTCTCCACCATTTATAAATAATACTAATAATAAATTAAAATGCGGACAGACCGAAGTCTATATTTGACTGAAAACAACAACCATTTTCTAAATGCTTTAAAAAAATGGCCGGTATTCTAGGTTATCCCGTCGACCAAAAAATTATCGCCAAACTATAAGATTAAATGCCAATAATGGATGATCATGAATGTCACATTCAATGACATTAAATGCGATTCACGTGTTTAAAATGTCATTAAGTGATTTTTATTTCAATTTTTTATTAATATTTTTCTAATTATTTGTTTTTTCGTTATTTAAAATAAAAATTATGTCAACATGTATAATTTGTCTTTTAGTTTGGCGGTTTGTATAATTTGGCGAAATTGGTCGACGGGATAACCAAATGGCCAATGAAAAGTGATATTTCAAAAGTATTATGAAATAAGTTAAAAACCATTTATTTTAAACTAAATGAATAAAAGATTTATATTTTTAATGAAATAAATGGGATTTGAAAAATTATTGGAAATTTATCACCATAGATGTATCAATATTACAATCAGTACCTTGTAAGCAAAATGGAGCAATTAGCAATACTTTTTATACCCGAAAAATGGTCGTTGCTTTTTTTAAGGTTAAAAAGTAGATTACGAAAGATTCCTATACAGAGATGCCAAGCCCCCGCTTATTGCACAGCAGAATTTTCTTATAGGAAAAGTTATTTTTTAAATCCGCAGAATGTTCCAATTTAATAAAACATTTTCTGGATTAAAATACCGGTATCCAAAATGCCGGAGACTTGGCAGCTCTGCCTATAACATTTTAATTAATCACGGTACTTTTTTAATCGGGTTAAAATTTAGTGAAGACAACGTTTTTTGGCCAAAAGCAGCTAATAAACTATTCGGACGGATTTTACACCATATAAAATACACTCCATTCTCTTCAAACATAATAGTTCATGTTATTTATAGTTTCTCAAATCGGTGCGAAGCTTCTGTTTATGCTCATGACATCATTTCAAAGAGTTATATTTCCAATATAGGAAAATTTGATGTTTCATTTTCTGTATTTCTTTTAACATTTTGCATATTTCCAATTTTATATCAATGCATGGTTTGCTTTTCTTTTATAAAAAAGGTGTATGCAGCTTTATACATAAGATTTTGTAATTCTATAATTCAATATGCTTATTTTCATCATATTTTATCACAATGAATGACCAATTAAAGATAACATCTCATTTTCTTTACTTATCGCAAGTTAATAAATGTGTATTCTCAGCAATATCGCTCAGACTAATCCCTCTGAGGGAAGTCCTAGTAATATTTTTTCATTGCAATAAAAGCTATGAAATTTAGATCACCTTTATCATTGGATTCAAATTTGCCTATTTAAAATAACATAATAAAATCAAGTAATTCATTAATTTAAAAATATCTAAATTATTGAATTTATAATTTGAAATTTTTCTTAGATATGATTTCCAAAGCTTAAGTATAAATCTAAGTACTTCCCAAATCGGATTTGTGTGTGTGATGTCCAGAAACCAAATCAACAAATTAAAATAGAAAATAAAGCCTTTGTGCAAAAATGTTTAAAGATAGAAAACCAACTATTATACATGCACAAATAAAGTATGAAAAGAGAGCAAACAGCTGTTAAAAAATCTTGCCAAACCCGGTGCTTATATCTCTAGTATATTATCTCAAGTATTTTATTTATGTATACTATAATTGTTTTTACATACCACTTACTTCTTCTTGTATATAAAAATAGGTAAGTGGCTCCTTTATGCAGTATAAATTGTATAAATCTTTAAAAAATAGCCCCCGTTGCCCCTTTTTTGGATCGAATTTATATATATATATATATAAAAAAAAAAAAAAAAAAAAAAAAAAAAAAACAATGTCTAATTCCAGTATTGCTCTCAGGTATGCATACATATTCCAAATTTCAAAGTTGTATGCCAACAGGAAATGGATGAAAAATGGAAAAAGATGTCACATATGCAGTAGGGTACATAATTGGCTTCAAAATGGCATTATTTTACCTGAGATGGTAACCCGGCTTTATTTATTTATTATTTGTTTATTTACTCATAAAATGTTTATTTACTTTCATTTCCTTTTTTTAATTATATATAATATTTCTTTTTATAGTTATTATTATTTATTATTATTTTATTTACAGTAAGTTCTTTTTGAAAATAGAAAATAATTTAAAAATGTGTATGTAAGCGTTATTTGAAAACGGAGTTTTCGCCAACTGCGGGCTTTGAAAAAAATTGCGCCAAATCTGATGCGCTTGTGGTATCCGTGCTTAAAAATTAGAGACCAGAATTGACTTCCACATACAAACAAAATATAAGTTAAAAGAAAACATGCAATAAAAATAAATATAAAGGGAAAATGATGTCATAAAACAAACTTTTTATTTAAAAACGTAATTCTTTCTCATTTTCACACGCGAAATATATAAAACATTCTTTTAGCGATCAAAAAATGCTAGTAAGAGATTATCACAAAATCTCAAAATCAAAGTTTTTATGACATTTTTTTAATATAAAAAAATAACAGTTTTATTTTCCTGCATGGTTAAATTTTAAAATGTTTTATTGCATCCAATATTTCTGAGTGCGTAAATGATTACGATTTACTCCATGTACTGATTCGGTTAACTACGAAAATATCCAGCTGATGAAAATCACGCACACCAGATTTCTGTGACGTATGCAAATAAATTGTGTTTTTTTATTAGTTTTTTTAATATAACATTTAAACTATTTGGAATTAATTTTTAAAAGTAGGTGCATTCACCAGATTACCTTCATAGGTACCTTCTGGTACAAACAGAATCAAAATCCGACAAGTACTTTTTGAGATTTGCTTGACGAAAGAATTTTTTTGATTTTTAATATCGTTACGTATCTCTGAGTATAAAGACTTCGCTTCGCTCAGACAATTAATTAGCAAAAATAACTCGTGTTGCCTGAAATTTAAAGATTATTTTAATTAAATGTAAAATTAAATACACAGTATTTAAATAAATAAATAAATAAAAAGCAGTCGAAGTATTCTACACATGAATCAAATAAAAACCAAATATCAAAATGCATAAATTTATGGAACCGATGTAGACGAATACAGTTATGAATGAGCTTATTAGTATTCATTAAACACGTATACGTATGGAATAAATTTAGAAATGGCTAAAACAATTTAAAAAACCCATGAAAAATGTTAAAATATACCAATAATTCCATAATCGGATTTTTATCACGTTCAATACATTTTTTTAAACTCACATGAAGTTATATGTTCAACTGCTGACTTCCATTATATTTCAAGTATGACAAAATGTTATTTCTTTTAGTTACTCAAACTACTTAATATTTCATTTTCAATTTTAGCATGGAAATTTTGCAATAGAAAAGCAATTATTGTGGTAAGAATTAAGTCAATTTTTAATTTTTGATAGCAGCTATAACGAAAAATGTTTAAACTTGATGTTAATTTGGAATTTTTTTTAAATTAGTTAAAAACTAACCAGAAATTATTTTGATTCCGGATTTAGATTTATTATTATTAAGCACTTGTGCTTATCTCACAATTCTGCCATCCAAACTATGGATTTGTATAGAATTACAGACTGACAGATTTTCATTTTTATATATTAAATAAATCAAGCAATAAAAATATCACGAACAAGACTTTCAGATATAGTTAATGGAAATTAATTATTATTTGATATAAAAATATTTTTACTACATTTGTAAATGAAGATGCCGTATTTGATGTATAATATTTGCAATAATTTATATGGTTAATAAAAAAAACGAAACATTGCTTCTAGAAAGAAATCAAGTTTTACCCATACATAATCTTTGTGGTTATATTTTAAGAAATAACACAATTCAACCTCTGAGAAATGAGTGTCATTAGAAAAACAATCCATTTAATAGTTTCGACATAACAGGAAATTCTAGATGGTGATTTAGAAAATACTTTCAGCAATTTGTTTTTATTATTTTATAAATGAAAAGACGAATTCGAATCCACGCGTAAGAATAAGCTATATTTTATGAGATTCTTTACAATGAAATAAGATAATAAAATTAACTCTGCTATATATAAAAAAAGTATTCCAAATATATATGTAATATAGAAATATGAGATATTCATTCGGTAAAAAATGAAAAAGTTTCATAAAAATATAATGAAATATTGCTTGCCGAATATAATCTATTTTTCACTATGATCTAATTTGAGTGACGTCACTTCAAGAAATAACGTATTTCAACCTAACAGTATTGAGCGTCAATATTAAAATAATCCATTTAATAGTTCTAACATAGTAGGAAATTCTAGCTAGTTACTTAAAAAATATTTTCCGCTATCTGTTTTAATTATTTTATAAATGAGAAGGCAAATTCGCTTACATATGTAAGTATTTGTTATCATACTTTTATTACAACGAAATAAGATAATAAAATTAATTCTGTTATTTAAATAAAAGAACAGTTCTCCAAATGTATATGTAATATAAAAATATGGAAACTATATTTATCCAGTAAATATGCAAAATTTCTATGAAAATTAATTGGATGTTTGTTTGTTTGTTTGTATGTATGTCGGCCAATTATCTACACCATGGAATATAGGCCCTATGGGGTGGGATGCCCTCCGTGGGGGTCTTCCTAAGGAATCCTAACCCGTATTTACGCAAGGTTCGAAGAAAACCACTGAAAACTCCGAACGGTTAGGCCGACGGTCGCGACTGGGTTCGAACCCAGCACCTACCGTCTACCAGTTATGAGGTCAGAACCTCGCGGCCACTGGTGGGGCCTAATTGGATGTAAAAGTTCCAAAACTTTCTTCTGTCTCATACGTACTTTTCAATATTTAAAAAATTAGTTACACATGTAATACTTTATTATTATTAATTCAATGCTATAACAACTTTAATTTTCATCATAAATTTCTGCTTTAGTCAATTAATCAGAGCAAATGCGAATTAATATGAATCATGATATTTATTAAAATCAATAGTTTTCCCTTAATCTATTATCATCAGCTGTTTACAAATAGCCGGCTTAAAAGGACGCAAGTTCCTTTCTCTGCAAGAGCTGATAGACAATATTCTATAAAGCTATTGGATGATTATTTTCAAATTCAGAAAGGACCCGCTTTTGCCATAGCCAAAGATAATAATGCACAAAATATTTAATTCAATTCCACGCATAGTTTAATGCACTTTTTGATGGTAAAATAATAAAAAGTCCAGGGAGAGTCTGTTGACCGTAGTCAAAAACTTACAAAAAATTGGTTTAATTCTATGCATAACTTAATACAATTATAGGTGGTACAATATTGAAAATGGCACAAAAATCGCTATTACAGCACCCTCTTCCTGCGGTTTTTTTCAAATTCAGGGTGCACTTACTAGCTATAGCCAAGCACTTACACAAAAAAATTGGTTCAATTCTAAACATAACTTCATATAACAGATGTAAACAAAAGATGTGTTTACATCTGTTATAATAAATTCCCCGATTGAATAATCGTGTCTAAAATTAATCTTATATAACTTTATATATTTTTCGGTGGTAAAATATTGAAAATGCCACAAAAATTGCTATTGCAGCGCCCCATTCCGGTGGATTTTTTTTTCAAATTTAAATTTAGGGAGAACGAACTAGCCATAGCCCAACACTTTCACAAAAAAATTGGTTCAATTTTATGCATAACTTCATTTTTTTAGATGGTATAATATTGAAAATGGCACAAAAATCGTTATTGCAGCACTCCCTTCAGGCGGAATATTTCAAAACTAATGGAAGCCCTGCTTGCCGCAACCAAAAACATTCATAAACAGTTTATTCAATTCTATGGCTATCTTCATACAATTTTTTATTCATCTTTGAAGTTCGTCCTAACTTTTGGATCACCCGGTACTTTCAAATAATGTCTAATTTTTCACGTCTCTACAAAATTTTTAATCTTTTATCACCAGTTTTTTAAAGCAGAAATTTTTGGCTAAAAACAAATGAACCAATACACGTTCTTAAGAAATGGCTACTGGAGTTGCTTTGCTCCGGTTTTACCATCAATCGAAGTCGATGAATCGAATGATGCATTACATGGATGCTTCGAATAAATAATATAAAATTTATAAGATTTTACTGGTGAGAATGATAAATTATGATTAGAGTACGGTTGCCCATACGTGCTCGGGCAAATCATGATTACTAAAATAAACGTTATCCGTACGACGTTACGGACAAAACGAGGTAGCTTTTAATACATTATCGCACTACTCCTTCGTGCGTATTTTTAGAACAGTTTTATTTTCTCAATTTATACATCTTTTTCTCTCCCATATAGTCGTTTTCTTGACAAATTTCATTTTCTTTATTTTCTTCATTTGATAAATTTGCATTTCATGATTTCTTAAACATGGTACTTTTACTAATTTTCATGCAGCAGCATCTAAATAATTTGCATGGAAAATTGTGATTTTCACCAACCCGGTTAAACCGTATCCCCGGCATTACAATCCATGTTAATCGAGAGTCTATAGTATCACATTTTTTTTTCAAAAATAGTGGTGTATATAATATAATAATATTTGCCTATAGTAGCGCAGAAAAATTATAAATAATCATGCCACGTATGATATTTGTATACATTAAACGAAATATAATTTTAAAAAGTCTAATTTTAGCAAATTTCCATAAAAGATAGTAATTAAGAAACTCTTCTTTGTTACTTGTGTTTATTTAAACTATTTTCTAATAAAAGAAATTTGAATCCAATGATAATGATAATCTGCATATTAAGGCTTTAAATAGAATGAAATAGTATTAATAATAATTCAGTTTAAAAAAAAATATCAGATAAAAAGCAATTCAAAAGTAGTTACTGGGTTGAAATATTTATAGTAAATTTGCAAAATGACGATTTGACAAAAATTATTTGCAAAAACTTATAAAGTTCAAAAACACACGAAATATTATTTCTACGAAATAATCAGTTTTAACCCACGTGTGACACACGTGATTGAATATAAGAAAATAATAAAATTCGAACTAATAGAATTGAGTGTCAACAGTACAGTAATTCACTTAACAATTCTAGCATAGTATAGAAAATTATAGTTGGTCATTTAAAAAAAAAGTATTTGTTTTCAATATTTTGCATTTTAAGAAGCCAAATTTAAATCCGTGTGTATTTATAACCTTTATTTTATGACTTTTATTAGAATGAGATAAGATAATAAAATTAATTCTGCTATTTAAATATCAAAAATAGTCATCCATATATACATAATATAGAAATATCGCATATTCTAACAGTAAATATGCAAAAGTTCTGCAGAAATATATATATATATATATATTGCTTGTGGGAAATAATCAGCTTCTCACTATGATCTTATTTATGTGACTGCATTTCGAGCAATAATACAAAAGTTGAAGGTGGAATTGAACGTGGCTAGTAATCCATTAATTCACGCTCCCGTCAATAGGCGTTCGTTATTTCTCTTGTCATCATATTTCTAGGCTGAAGATTTAATTGCCGGGAAATACTTTATAAACCAGAAAAAATTAACTTGCATGAGATATAGAGTTTATAAATTTACAATTTACTAATTTAAGTAGAATTATGCAGAAAACTAATTACATTTATATGCGCATACCGAATTTTAAATTGTACTCTCCATCAATTATTACGGAAAGACAGAACTGTAACCGATTTCTTATGTATGCCCCTGTAAATTAGTAGAAAATGCAATAAATGCTCTGTTTTAACGTCATCAGAGTAAAATTAAATGATTTACTACATCCGTTTAGTACTTTGGAATAGCGTAATGTCATTAAACTCTCCAAACGATTTCCCCCATAAATCATAATGCAATCGAATTCTTTTGAGTGTGCCTGTGAATGAATCGTTTATTGTACATGCTTCATATGCAACACCAAACCTGATTTGGTGATTCTAAATAAACTTTATCAAATGTATGAAAATCAGAGTATTAAATAAGATTAAATAATTTTTTCGTGCTTACGCAAACCGATATTTTTCTTTGCATCGTACTGGCGCAAATGTGACTTTTGAGAATTTTGAAGAAATTCGATCACCAAAGCTTAAAAGATTAAATCCTTGAGGTTCGATGGAGTATATGATCCTATCTAATTGTAATGAAGATCCGTACCATAAACGTTTAGTTAAATTTAACTACCGTATTTACTCGTGTATAAGGCGCACTTTTTTTCAAAAAAATTAGGGCAAAACTCCTAGGTGCGCCTTATACACGGAATAATTTTTTAATGTTGGATGCAGTCGAACGATATACATATGAAACAAGAAATTATTCAAAGAAGATATTAAAACTCGGAAAATGTTACTTAATTGAAGTATTACGGCATATTTATATTTCATTCCTCGCAGTTTTTTTATACAACAGAACTAATGACATTATCTAAAAGCTAATTAGCAGTTCTCTTTACCGTCACTCATTCCTATTTCCCGTCATTCTCTTACAACCCGAAGTCTAAAAATGCATTTTCGTCTTGTTTTCTGGTCTGATGTAATGTTTGTTTCGACTTTTTTTTACTGAAATTCTTTTTGGTCATTCTTCATTAGCGTATCAAATTTATGGTGCGCCTTATATACGAGATTTTAAGAAATCGCCATTTTTACTAGTAAAGTAGGGGTGCGCCTTATACACGCGTGCGCCCTATACACGAGTAAATATGGTATTTTAATTTTGGTTGAAAAAAAATTCGAATTCTTTTTTTGTAGAATTTTTATGCATTTTTTCCCAAACTTCCGGTGTGAATTCAACATTGCACATACACAATTATTTGTACTAGAATGTTTTAACCCGGGAGAACTCGCTATGAGAATTTCTCTCACGGTGCCCAATTCTTTTCTTTTACTTTACAGTCCCTTATTATCAAATTTTTTGTTTGGCTAAATACTTTTATTCAAAAAAGAAGTAAAGTAATCGAAATCACACTTTGAAATTCTATGAAAATGAAAAATAGTCTTAAAAAATAGTCTTAAAAAGGGTACGATGGAGAAACAACAATCTAATGCGCGAGTTAAATAAAGTATAAGATACTATACTTTATTTATGGTATGAATTCTAAATTTCTGAACAAAAATATAGGGGGAACTTGTAATTCTGTCGATGACCTGATATATTAACTGCGCGAATATGCACCGATACTTATACTCACTACACCGCTGGGTTAGTTCATTAGTTTCGCTACCAATATCAATTTAAAAACTTCGATTTCACATCAGAAATTTTGAGAGAAATATTTCTACTTTTTGAATGAAGAAACATATGTCGTTAAATAAAGAAAACAATACACTACAAAGTTTCTATTGAAATGTAAAATTGTATTACTAAGAAACCCTGGTAAACTGCATTGTTTTTCCTGCTGTCTAAAAGTCGTCGTCTAAGGGAACAACTTTTTATCTTGAAATTTGAAAGAACACAAAATCGTTTAAAGACTGCTTGAGGGAAACCGGATTTATTATTAACATATTAGAAAGCTTCTTTTAAATTATTCTGAGTATAATATAATTTAAATAAAGTATGTAAATGAAATTAAGGAAGCATAATGCATTCATACTTAAAAAAAAATACTGTATATAGTTTGTATAATACTGTATACAGTTTTTTCTATAAAGAAATGTTGATATTTCACCTCAAATATAAAGGTACCCGTGCGAACAATGCAAATGTGCGATTTTTTAATTTTTCTTAGAAAATTTTCTTTTGTGATATTTCTTACTCTTTTCTATAAACATTCCATCAAGATTATTTCCGTTGCAGGTGTTATAATAGGAAAACTTTGCTTGGAAAATATTGCTATTCAAAAAGCGGACAATTTTGGAGCCTTAGTGAAAGTATATAAGTTATTCGTAACAAACAATGATTAAAAGGTCACTGCCACGCCCATTTATGGTTCGCGGAACGCCAAAAATTGAAATAAATTTATAGACTAGTTCGGCACCCTCTCTTTACATTTCGATGTTAGAAAAAAAAGTTGTTTTATAGGCAGTACATCCATTGGCCCGCTTTTTGAAAACAATAACTTTTTAGTAAGGAATTCGTGTTAGATTTCTGCAAGAATAGCGAGAAAAACGTCGTTTCTAATAGTGCCATCGAGTAATATATACAAGTCATAAGTGTCACAGTTTTAACATTAAAATGCGCACGGATTTTAATTTAATTTATGTTTTTAAGAGTTAAAAGGATAAAAATGTATTAGATTTCCCGTTAAGCCGCATGAAAGTTTAAATTTAAGCTTTGTGTAAAAGTTGTACTTTTTATGGATTCTAGTTAAAGAAATGTTACTAAAAATATACAAATGCTTGAACACATTTGAAACTGTATCAATCCGGGATTTATTATTGATACATTTTTCTATAAAAATAATTCAATTTATATTCAATTTGTTGAAATTTTCACATTTATTTATCGATGGGTATCATTACCATACAATACTATTTCACGTAGAAACTTATGCTTCTACAAAATTTATAAAAAATATTTTTCTTTAACACTAGAACAGCCAATAGGGGTCATTTTGACCCCTGCCAAATTGATAATAGACGAGTCGAACCAGAACCTTTTTTTCAAAAGTTATGTTAAATGTATGCCGTACAAAAATAGGTTAATTTTATAAGTTAAATAGTCTTAATAAAAACTCTGGTGTGAGATATTTTTTATAAAAATTCATTAAAATTGCCGGCGGTTCTAGTGTTAAAGAAAAGTGGTGTTCAAAAAGCGAACACAGTGGGAGCCCTGACTGTTATTTTTTCAATCTAAACATTACAACTGATAAATCATAAATCGAAATTTTTTAAAAGGTAAAAACGAACGATTAAAATATTATTTAAATTTTAAAATTTAAACTGGAATTCTTTAAGTACACTTCGAATAAAATGACACCTGCAAAAAATTTCAATTCATAAGCTCAATGTTTTATTTAAAACCTCATCTTTACCCTAAATAAATTATTTCAAAATATGGACATAACTAATAAGCGACAAATTTTTAAGAACGTGCTAAAAGCATCCATTTTTTAACATGGTAATGAAAACATTAATTTGCAGATAGGCTATAATTAAACGAATTCCCGATAGTTTACCACATCATATTATGCGATAACAGAATTTTCTATTTATGCTGTTTATTTGTGAAAACGATAAAATACACACCTCATCAAAAGTGCATCAATCATTTAAGTAAAAAACTCTAATTATAAAATCAATGCATAATCTTCAGTTAAAAAGCGAAACGTAGTGATAGTATGAAAATTAATTAAAATTCTTTCTTGTTTTTTAGTGCATAATTTGGCCATAATTTTATACAATGTCAACGCATTAAGCAGTATTTAATATGAAACTTAAAAACAGAACGAGCTATTAAAATATAGAGGCGTTAAAGTGTCAGTTAATCTATTATAACTTCATTAAAAAATGCTATTCTAATCAATATTATCAAAACTGGATAAAACAGAATTTTGCTTTTGGGAAAGTGATCGTTTATTTATTATTATTGATAAGTTTTATTTCAAAGTAAATTTTCATTTTATAAAAAATATGCTACATATGTATGATGCATACATATGTATTTATGTTAAATGCATAAATATGACATTAAACTATGGTTACTTTATTTTTAGTAACTAAAAAATACAATAATAGTTCAATAAAATTGTTAAATTTATTGGTTATACTGCATATAAAACTATTTACTTCGTAATGGGGAACATAATTTTATGACGATTGTATTAAAATAAAACGAAATTGCATAATAATGATTCTAATCGATGAATAAATGTTAAATTTTCAGTAAATTTAACATAAATATTAATTTTTTTTATAGAAAATAGTATAAGTAACAGAGTCCAAATTGCATGCAGTGTCCAAGCATTTCTATATTTTAGTAACATTTCTTTAACTAGAATAAGAGCGTGAAAATGCGTAATTTTTATATAAAGCTTAAATTAAAACGTTAAGGCGATTTAACATTAAATATGAAACATTTATATGCTTTTAACTCTTAAAATCATAAATTAAATGGAATTCCGTGCACATTTTAACGCTAAAACTGTAACACTTATGATCTGTAATTATTACTCGAGGGCACGATTTATGCCAGGTATATATTCGTATATATTTTTATGTATAAACACGAGTGAGCAGATGTGGCACGCCGGATAACTTTAATTTAAAGAAAAATAGTCAACTTCTTGAATCGCTAAGATTCTAACATTAGGCAAGGCAATGATGACAATAAAACTTTCGTGGTCTCCAGCGTGTCGCAATTAGCCGCCCCTAATTTATGAGGAATTAACTCGTAAATATACCATTAAAGTTGACAGCTCAGCTAAACTTATACATAGTTTTCGAAAAAAAAAGAAAGAATAAAAACCACATGAAAAAATAAAAAGAATATTACCCTATTAAACTAAGGGCATGGAGCTCACAGGCTAAACACACTAGCTTTTATTACTATACACACACTGTTATTACAATAATATTTTTCAAAGAATATTACCATTCGAAGAACAATTAAGTGCGTTATTAGCTCCACATCCCCCCTTTATATTTGATCATTAAACTCCCGAAACTAATTAGGGATACTCTTATCAGAATAAAATACATTTAAAACCAAAGAAAATCGGATAATTCTGCATAAAAACTCTTTTATCCACTTTAAGAAAGCCTAATCGCCCGTTCCTCCCTTTATACTTCGCTGTTAAATCTCGAAAACTATTCTGTGATTCGGCTTATCAGAAAAAAACCTATAATCAAAATTTGAAGCAAATAGAATCATTCTGCATAAAACACATTTATCTAGTTTAAGATGACGCGGTAATTTCCCGTTCCAACTTTATACTTAAAAAAAGGACCCTCAAAACTAATAAGGGCTGCACCTTAATAAAATGAACATATATCCGAAAATTGAAATAAATCGGTAAATTCAGCGTGACAAACCTATTTTCCTAAATTGAGCGGCGGTACTCCCCCCCTACTTCATATTTTACCAAAGAATGCCCAAAAATAATCTTAGAGGCGCCTTATCGGAATATCCCGTTACCCCTTTATACTTAAAAAAAGGACTCTCAAAACTAATAAGGGCTGCACCTTAATAAAATGAACATATATCCGAAAATTGAAATAAATCGGTAAATTCAGCGAGACAAATCTCTTTACCTAAATTGAGCGGCGTTACTCCCTCCCCCTACTTCATATTTAACCAAAAAATACCCAAAAATAATCTTAGATGCGCCTTATCGGAATGATCTTATATGGAAAATTTGAATGAAATCTAATAATACTGCATGAAAAACCCGTTTATGTAAATTAAAACGGGGGTTAGCCGCCGTTCCCCAGTATACTTATACAATGAACTCTAGAAACTAATTAGGAAAGCGTATCAGAATAAACCTTATCAGAATAAACCTATATCCAAAATGTGAACAAAATCGGATATTTTTATCAAGAGTTATCGCGTTACATACGTACATAGATGCATATAGGTTAATCATAAAATAAAAAGAATATTGCCCAGTAAATCTGACAGCGTTATGATCATAAGCTATTCACACTAATTGTATACGACAGCCTTATTTTTTCAAGGTATAATGACCTTCAAAAAACAAATTAAGGGAAGTATTAGCTCCCCATTTCCATCCATTATACTTTGTGATTGAACCTCCAAAACTATTGAAGGATTCGCCTTATAAGAAAGAACCTATATCCTAAATTTAAAGAAAATCAGATAATACTGCATAAAAATCATTTATCTAATTTAAGTGGGGGGGGGGGGGTTAATATCTCGTTTCCCTTCTCTATACATTACAAAAGAACCCCAACACTAATGAGAGAAGAGTCTTATCAATATTAAGTTTCGCACATTTCTCGGAATTTCCAAGGACTCTGGCATCACTATTAAAACTAAGAAAATTTACATTTAATTTTTAAACCACAACGTTCGGAATCCCCGCCTTTATTCACAGATTTTACGATATTATTCTGCAGAAAACACTTTGAAAATATTCTTAAAATTTAATGGTAGAGCTGTGCGAACTCTGCACTGCAGTATGAACTTTTTTCCTAAAATTGAAGCAAATCGATTAATTCTGAATGAGTATTCCATTTACCTAAATTAAGAGGGGGTTACCCCCAGATTCCCTCTTTATACTTAACCAATGAATCCCAAAAACAAATCAAGGAAGTTTTTTGATCAAAATGAACCTATAATCAAAATTTGAAGTTTATCGGTAAATTAGGTTTAAAAAATCGTTTTACCTGTCATTAAGAGGGGGTTACCTTCTATTTTCGGTTCCCTTTACAATTAACAAATGAACAAATAAAAGCTACTAGTGAAGGCGCCTCATCATAATGATCTTATATCTAAAATTAGAAGTTAATCCGTTAATTCTGCGTAAAAAACGCATTTACCTAAATTTACGAGGGGTGGAGGTTACACCGTATTCTCCTCCCCCTTTTAAGTAGATTTCGTATGAAATACTACCTATTGCAATCTCACCAGTTTATCTATCTATCTATCTATCTATCTATATATATATATATATATCTTACTTTTTTATGGACACGATAACTTCTATAATTCTTCACCAATCTCCACCAAACTGGTACATAAAATGAAAGGGGATAAAATCTCGGCTAAGTTCGTTAATGGGCAAAACCGGACCAAGGGGGTCGGAATAGGGGGCGTTTTTGTGAAAAAAGAAAAAACGCCATAACTTCTTAATTAAAGTAGATATCGAATCGGTTTAAAGTTTATATTACTTCTTGAAAATAGGCCAAAAGTTTATGCATAGCAGATTTTTAATAAATTTAGAAGTGGGCTCAAAGGGCGAAAAAAACAGGGTTTTTGAGAGAAACAAATTCATAACTTCGTCAATTTTCAAGATATCAAGTTCAACTAAATTTTTTATAAATGTTCTTAAAATTATCTAAAACTTTTGTGTTTACAAGTTTTTGATAGGACCAACTTTTACCGATGAAAAAAATTAAAAACGAAAAGAAAAAGGGCGGTGAAAAAAGAGAAAAATCCATAACTCCGTCAATTTTTAAGATATCAAATCTGATTAAATTTATTTTACATCTTCTCAAAAATATCTACAACTTTTATATTGACAAGTTTTTCATAGGACCAATTCGTATAGCAAAAAGAAATTAAACAAAAATAGGAGTTGGAGAAAAAACCTCAAATCCAAACTGCTTATATTCTGACTCATTTTTAAATTCATTTTTGATTTTAAACGCATCCAAAATGGTAGAGCCTCTTATTTAGAAACTGTTTAAAGTGACGCATTGGTCAATTTTCTGATAAAGACAGAATATATTTCAAAAAAGGCTACCAAAAAGGGTATTTTGAACAGAATTTCCCAATGTCATCGGGACTGAAAATTTAAGGAAGTATTCAAATAAGAAATTGCCTTTTTTTCTGACTCGTTTTTAAATCCATTTTTGTTCTCAAATGCATCCAATTTACAGATCCCCTTATTTAAGAACTATATAATGTGATGCATTAGTCAATTTTTTGATAAAGACGGAATATTTTTCAAAAAAGGCTACCAAAAAGGGTATTTTGAATAGAATTTTCCGAAATCATCGTGACAGAAAATTTAAGAAAGTGTTCAAATAAGAAATTGCGTTTTTTTCTGACTCGTTTTTAAATCCATTTTTTGCTCTCAAACGCATCCAATTTACAGATCCTCTTATTTAGGAACTATATAATGTGATGCATTGATCGGTTTTTTGATAAAGACAGAATATATTTCGAAAAAGGCTACCAAAAAGGGTATTTTGAACAGAATTTCCCGAAGTCTTCGTGATTTGAAAATTTAAGGAAGTTTTCACATAGCAAATTGCGTTTTTTATGACTCGTTTTAAAATCCATTTTCGCTCTCAAACGCATCCAATTTACAGATCCTCTTATTTAAGAACTATATACTGTGACGCATTGGCTAGTTTTTTGATAAAGATAGAATATTATTTTAAAAATGCTGTCAAAGTGAGTATTTCGCACAAAATTTTCCGAAGCAATCATGATTAAAGAATTAAGAATGTATTCAAACAACAAATTGGTTATTTTATGACTTATTTTTAAATTCAATTTTTTTCTCAAATGCATTCAACTGAGAGTTTTTTCTTATTTAGGAACTGTATAATGTACTGTTTTGGTCGATTTTTTAATAAATTCAGAATTTATTTCAAAATATGTTGTCAAAATGGGCATTTGAGCTGAATTTTTCTTAAGATGATTCTGATAAAATCAGTTTTTGCAGAAAAATTAAATTAAAAATTTTTCATAAACGGCCAAATGAAGTTATTAAGCTGGGTTTATCTCTAAACATATTATTATTATTATTATTATTTTTTTAATGAGCACTCTTCGAAATCTACCTCCGCCTATAGGCCCAGCCGACAGGTATTTTTATACTTAACATATGAACACCCAAAACTAGTCATTTAGGTGCCTCATCAAAATGTTGCTCTATCAAAAATTTGAATGAAATCTGATTATTCAGCATAAAAAACCTATTAATTTAATTTAAGAGGGGGTATTAGCTTTCCGTTCTCCAAACTCTTTATACTTTCCCAATGCAATCTGAAAACTAATCGGGAAAATGCATTATCACGATAAAACTATATTTATAATTTGAAGCAAATTGGATTCTTTTATCATCAGTTATCGCATACGTTATGCAGAACGGGGGAGCACATAAGCTCCCAGGCTTTGGTAGCCTCTGAGCTAAAAACTTCCCTGATATATGATCACCTAGTGGCCTAACCACTTAACCACTCGAAAAGAAATTTTAGATATACGTATATGAAGGTATGCGAACCAGATTGTAATGGTTTAAAATACTAGAGCTCTCAGAGCTACTATTAACATGAAAAATTTTCGAAATTTTCGTATGGCAATACCCATTTTTTCATGGACAAATTCATCAACTCTCTGAAAAATCACAAATAGCGATGGAATAAAACACTTAGAATTAAAATTGCCTGCGTAAAATATTTGCAAAAAGACACCATTTTAAAACTGTCGTAAAAAAAATGATGACAATGTTTTAGTAACATTTTCATTTGTGAATTAAGTAATGTTGTAAGATTTGTTTTAAACGGTGTTTTTGAGTTGTGTTTGGGTACAGGTAGTGAAGATAAAAATGTAATCATTTGTTTTAAAATGTTGAATATTACATTACGTAAGAACTGATTAGGACTAAGTGTCACGATATTACATCGGCAATTTTAATCATATGCATCGCTCATGTATCATCATGTATCGTTCCAATGCAATTTTTGGGTTTTTCAATGTACTTTTAAATTTTCGCAGTAAAAAAAAAAAAAAAAAAAAATGTTTACATTTGAAAATTTCGATTTTATTTTTCATTGTAACCGTAAATGTATAAGCTGTATTGTTTTAAATCATCACGATATCGAGCGCATACCTTCAAATAAGTAAATCTGAAATTTTGTTTCGATTGATTGGGCAGTTAGGTGACAAGCAATACATATATTAGGGAAGTTTTTTATGACCATCCTGTACGTACAGAACCTGCGAGCACCTTAACTCTCGGGCTTAGCTTGTGTTAGCACATAGCTTGTGAGCTAAAAAACCTAAATAATAAAAAAAAAAAAACTTGAGCAGGACTTACTGTCAAATGTAAGATATTTATAATTTTTTAACTCCTTCGTGACGAGAGCCTTATTACGAAATTTTTAAAACTTTGTCACCAGTTTTTTAAAACAGAAATTTGTGCCTTGTTAAATCGAGAAAAGGCTCCGATTAAATAAGCCAAATTTTACTGTAAAATTTTACTGGTTGATATGAAAAAGGATTCTTAAGCTTTTTTGTGACACATAGACGGGTCTCTCGTCCCCAAGGGGTTAACAAATAAAATCTAACCTTTAATTGAATTTCGCGCGCTTTTTAATGTTAGGTTATAACATTTATTGTCTATAATTATTCTCAAGGGCACAATTTATGCCCGATATACATACATATATTTTTTAAAGCAAAACCTGTCGGCCGTGGGTACGACCACTGTGCTGAAGTGAACAGTCAAATAGTTTAAAACTAGCCTCATAAAGACACTATTGAAATACGCGCATAAGGGCTTTGCTTTGAATTACAGCATTTATTAAAAACAATACCAGAAACAAAAACAACAAAAAAAATTAAGTTAATAAAACCGAGCTTGGTTTGAAGTTAAATCAAGCATATTCATAATTTTTTAATGCATAAAACAAAACTTTACTTAAATCTCGCATGCGTTTTCATATTAAGTATAATGAAACTTATTAACTACAACTAGTCGCCCTTGGCGATCATCTTGGTCTCAGTAAACTATATGCTGAGCAATGTATCATGATAATTTTATTCATAATTATATATACTTGCTCAATCTTTTGTGGAATTGGAAGATTCTGACTGAGAAACCAAGTGCTCATTATTTTTCTGCGAATGTGATAAATTGCGAAACATTGTTCCCAATACATTCTTCTTTTTTTTTTTTCATTAAAAATAAAATGCTTTCAGTCACTTAAGGCTACAGTGGACTTTCAAAATCGCAAAAAATCATCAAATTGTCGAATTTTCATTTTTAGCATAATAACATTATGTGATCTCTTTGCTATTCAACACAAAAAGAATTTTTTCAATTTCGACTATTTTTACTGGAGTTAGAAGCATTTTTGTCCAATCAGCTGATTGTGCCACGCCCCTTTGTTTACTTTTTTGCCGATTCACATCCGTAAAATTCACCTAGTTTTTAGTTTTACCATACAAAATGTTATTGTTTTGCACTGAAATTATTAATTTTGTGATTTCGCAAAACAATACTTTAACTGTTTCTTTAAGCGTTTGTTTACAATGTATTTAGAGGAATTGCTTTTTGTCCCCAATCTTTTTAGCGTAAATTAAAAAATATTAATATATTTAATATATTTGACAAAAATTTGTACAAAAAGAGGTATTTATACCATGAATATTTCTAGTAAAATTTGAAAAAAATTTCATTAGAAAATACAAATGTTACTTTTGAGAAGATTTTTTAAAATTCTGATACTTCACGTCCTTTGCATGAATTACTGTTGAAGCTACATATTTTATGTGAATTTACCATAAAAACATAAAACACTTACATATAAGCTAGAAATGATATTATATCCCTTAATAGCTGAAACTGTGTCAGTAGAAAAATATTAAGCAATTATAACGACTGTAGTTACTAAAACCTGTTTTACTCAGAATGAATATTTTTGTCGTTTTCATGGTTTCAAAATGTTTCATGTGAAATTCTTTATGCTCAATTTTTCTTGTTTTAAATACTCTTGATTTTTTCTTTAATATACTTTTTATGCATGTGTTAACAAATGTTAATAGAAATAAATTTTTTTAGACGCATGTAAATTTTTGAAACGTCAGTTATATGAAATTTTTAATGATTTATTAACGGAAAATACAAAATAATTAAGTTAAAATCATTTTTTTTAATGTTTTACAAGTAATATGCTAAAAATGCTTAGTAACATTTATTAAAACATACATAGAGAGCATTTTAAATAAAATATCTGAAAAATTGGGCATAAAGAATTTCGCATGGAGCATTTTGAAATATTACCATTTTTTGTTAATTTAAAAAAAGAAAAATCTGTATATCAAAAACTACTGAATATATATTTTTTAAAAATTGTGAAATAAGAGATATATATATTATGATTACTTGCAGAAATTTTTTAAAAAATTCATTGAAAATTTAAAAAATTAGTTTTGAGAGTCCACTGTAGCCTTAAATTAAAAATGCGATACATTCATTTAAAACTAAAACACTTAAAATTTACGGCTTTTTTATTTAACCCATTCGTGCCCAGCATCTTTTGCGTAAATTTTATTTGGTTGGCACCACTATTTTTAGAAGATTTAAGTTTAGATCATTAATCACGAAAATGCATCATTTAAGTAAATTAATTATTGCTTTTCTTTTTTACCGGTGTCGAAAACAGTGCTGAATGCACCTTTTGAAGCGTCCCTAAAAAGGGACAATAGGCACTAATGGGTTAATGAAAAGAAAACTGTTAAATAATGCCACAAAGTATCGCCTGGCCTTCAATCGCCATCAGCGCCACCTATTGTTTGATATGCGAACTGAAATAAAAAATTACGGTAAAAAAACTTCTGACATTATGCATAACCCTCCTGCAAAAATTTTTTAAATAGCTGTCACCGTTTGCAAGTTATTGAATTTTTAAATCCATAGTCATTTTTGGGACACTCGGTATATTTAATGTAATTTTATACACATGTATTTTTATATATATATTATTAATGTACACTTGTATTTTTATGCGAAACTATGTCGCTGAGGGGAGCGAATATGGTGCTGAAGTAAATAGACGAACAAGGTAAGAGGCTTTATAGAAATGACATTGCAGTCGATGTATATATAGATATAGCTTGCTCAACTGAATAGATTATACTCCAAGATCCGACCACACAAAAACCTAAGATATCGAGCACAAGAAAAGAAACCCTTTTTTATGGTAGAGTAGTAATAGAGAAGTCTAACGATCCATGATTGCCAAAGTGTCGCATTAGCCAAAAATTAATACCACTAGTGGTTTACTCGTAGGTATAGCATCGCGTTTTCCATACAATCAAAGGAGTGAAATGTTTGTACAAGTTCCAAGAAAAAAAAATTGTAAAAAAAAAAAAAAAAAAAAAAAAAAAAAAAAAAAAAAATTTACAAATGCTATTTATTTGTTTTTGTATATTCAATCTAAAAAAAAAAAAGATATTTTTTTTCTAATTTTATTATTTTTTACATATTGCACAAAAAAACTAGTGACAATTAACAATTTAAATATCAATACTATTTTATTTTCTAAAAAAGAATGACATAATAGGAACGTTAATATTTATCTAATTAAATGTAGCAATTTGGTATTTTTTTTTTCACTACATAAATAGTATTTCACATAGTCATCAACTTTTTTGTGGTAATTAAAAAAGTAAAGCAATTACAATAATTAAATTGAAAAATAATTTGAAAAAATAATAAATTGAGAAAACTTACGTGTAAACGATAAAAAAAATATTGAACAGAAAGTAATGAGTTCTAATTAGAGATCAGCGGATTCTATTTGAAAATTGCATATTAATAAGTCATTTCTCGTTTCTCCGATTATAAATATTATGGTTAGTAATAAAATAATTATATAAGACGGAATCTTCGGGCTCCCATTTTTTTTATCTGTCTCATTAGTAAGGTTAATTTATTATGCTTAATTATACTAAAAGTAATAAGCATTTGTAATTAGTATAATTCTTTAATTGAACCCAAATACTAATATTTTGAATTAAAAAAAAAGAAATTTATTTAGAATAATGAAAATATGCTTTATATATTATAATGCAGAACACAGCTTATAAAAATAAGGAATAAATATAGTGTTGTTCAACGGAGTTATCAATAAAGACGAGAACGCATATAGCAATTCATAACTGGTATTCTACACCAGTTGCGAATTAAGTAACTGAGAAAATTGTCACAAGTTGGTGACTTTTTTTTATCCTATTATACATGCGTTTTTACTAATCGCCGGAGTAAATTTCCCACCAATAAATTTGAATAGAAAATTTTGTCTTATTTCACTGTCATATTCAAGAAATTTTTCCTCCCAAACGTGGTAAAATTTTCTATTTTTAATTCTATTTGTTCCATTTTCCTCAAATATTATAATTTTTCACTGACGCTGATAGGAGATGTGTCCTTGTTGTCATAATTTTGCGGAAACACCGCTCCTAACTGCCGCCTAAGTAAACTTCCACCACTAAAAACAAATACGTGTTATTGCCGTTATCTGTGACTGACATTTTGTATTATTAAGAGGTTTAAATAAGGCAAAATTTTCTAATTAAATTTTCTTGTCAGACTTTCTTCCAGCAGTAAGTAATAAACCCCTGCAAAAACGGTTACAGTTGAAGCTGTAATATTTAAATACTTTCGGGACCTTTTATTTATTTATTTATTTATTTATTTAACGAACTAATTTTTTTGTTTAAAAATGAAAAATTATTGCTCTGAAAGGCAAAAATTAAGTTTTATTAAAATATTATAATTATTTAAGGAATTACATTATGTACTATTAACAGTACAGTGGTCTTTCGAAGAACAAGTTGTTATTTACGTGTATTCTATTATTAGTACAATATACTCAAAAAGATAAATGTAGTACAATCTCAAATCGGAATTTTGAAAGATATATAAAAATTTAAAAGATTTATTTAAAAATATGCAATTAGCATTATATAATTCGCAATGGTTGATACTTAATTTACACTTCTAAATAGAAACAAGTTGGAAATTGCACGTGAAGCGTAGCAAATGAGGTGAGTTCGTACTATAAGTTTTAAAATATTCAGATCTTGCTGATATAGTAAAGCGTACTTTGGATACAGTATAGTGGTCGAAATCTTTGTGTTCCTGTAAATATGCAGGGAATAATTTTTATTATACTTCATTAACGTATATCTTATTCATAAAATGTGAAGTAGGTTAATATAATTAAAACACGCACCAAACAATGTTTCCCCGTATAACATTATTTAGTGGAATACATTTGTGTGGCCCTGTAATTTAATAATAAATATTCTCTGCATCCCAGATTGTACAAAATGTAGATTTTAGTACATACATCATAGATTCATGTCAATTATATTATGTTCAAATGAGTGTAACACCATTAAAATGCATTTGAAACATTTTTTCCCATTGATCGTAATGTAACGAAATATTTTTGATTGTCCCTGTAATTGATCTATGCATCCGATTTTTATAACTTTTGAAATGACTCGACAAAATTATGCAATAATTAAACGTTTTAAATTTCAAACGATTAAAAAGCATTTGAAACTTTTTTCCCCATTGATTGTAATGTAACGGAATACTTTTGATTGTCCCTGTAACTGATCTATGCATCCGATTTTCATAACATTTGAAATGACGCAACGAAATTATGTAATAAATATACGTTTTAAATTTCAAACGATGAAAATGCATTTTAAACTTTTTTCCCCATTGACGTAATGTAACGGAATCCTTTTGATTGTCCCTGTAATTGATCTATTCATCCGATTTTCATAAAATTTGAAATGACTCACCAAAATTATGTAATATTTATGTATTTTAAATTTCAAACGATTCGGTTGGATAGTTTTTGCGTTCTTATATGCGGACGGACAGACAGACGGACAGACGGACAGACAGACGAACAGATAGACGGACAGACGGACGGACTGAGCGACAACAATAGGTGCTACGTATTTACATAATTACGAACGCACCTAAAAACCGGATAAAAATTGACTTTTTTTTTCAATTGTTGGTATATTCTGGTGACGTCTCTTATTTGGTATGAGAATCTTTGAAGCAATTTTTGTCACCATGGAAGCTTAAGTAGACATTGCATTTTTCAGAAAACGATGTTTTTCTAAAGTTACATCCTCCTAATTTTTACCTTTGTTGCATCTTGCTTCTCTCTGTCATATGGCCAGTATTATCATATCTTACATCCTCAATTAAGCAAAATGATGATTTCAAACTTTTTTTAATTTTTTTTATAAGGAATACTTATAGTGAGTGAATTACTTGGACGACCGCGTTGACGGAGATTGTAGTTTGGTTTTGAAAGCGCTTTCAACTGATATTTTTTAAAACCAATTATAGGCGAATAATATTATGTGAGTATATAAGTATGTATACGGAATATACTTATGTACTCACGTTATATTACGTTATAAAACAGAAATATTCAACTTAAGTTTCTACAAATTTCATTTCTAACAAATAATAAATACAACATGCATATTTTAGTAAAGTTAATTCCTTTAAAAACTACTGTACTACTAATAGTACACACATTCAAAGATTGATAAATCATAACTTTTCAATGGTTTTGATTACAAAAATTATACCAAACGTTAGCTACAATAACTTATTTTACGAAAAAAACTTCAAATAATAGTTCTGATTATTTATAATATCAATAATGAGGGCAAATTAAAAAAAAATCCTGTTTGACTTGCATTCAAAGTTTCTTCCATCTTGTATGTGTGTTCTTGGACTTGTAGGGCTACCTTTTAGGGAAAAAGTTAAATACAGGCTTTCAAGAGGAGTCTTTAAAATAGAATATGAGGTTCTTTGAAACAATTACTAAATACTGGAAAAGTATGTTAGTTGAAAGATGATGATGTACTATTCGTAATACACCAGACCCGAAAGGATTAAGGAATCGTCAGCTCCACTTTATTAATAATTCCATATGTTGTTCATTCAAAACTTCCGAAATGATTTGTCAGATATGAATAAAATTTATCGTGCATTGATTATATGATCGCATTTTTCTCTCACATTATCTCGACTACATACGTTTTAGGGCGGGTGGCCAAATTATTAGTTATATAACAAGTTCGATAGATTTGTCAGCACTAAAATTAACACAAATATACTATAAAAATAAACAAAATTATCTTAAAATACTTTGAAAAGCGAATTTTAATCATTTTTTAATGTAGCTGTTTATTTTCGAATATTTTCACACATCAACAATTTAAAGTGCAATTGTTATCTCTTTTAATTTGTCAAATTTACAATCTAATAGTGTGGGATAAATCATTTATTTCTATATGATAATTAAAAAATCTGGGGATGATTTTTAAAAATAGTATTTAAAATATCAAGTGAATGCTTACGATCTTTCACTAGTTTTAATTATGATTCTCCAATTAAAAATTTTGCATCGGAAAAGTATTATTGATTCGATGATATTTGACGAAATTAAATGTTTAAATATTAATAAATTCTTTACTTTAAATTTTTAATTACAGGAAATACATCCCCTTCAATTTATACTTTGTTAATGAGTGTTTGTTAATTGCTTATAACTAATTGCTTTCTAAATTATGGATTAAAGTAATTTATTTTTAATTTTTCAAATATTAACATTGCTTCGAAATGAGAAGAGACATAGTAATAGATAAATTATGTTAGGCATTGCAATTTATTAAAAAATAGCAAATAAGTATTCAGTAATAAGAATTTTAATAAATGCAGGAAAAGGGGACACGGATTCTTAAAATATTATTTGAAAGATATTCATTTCTCTGTTGTAGAAAAGATAAAGGTTCAGTTTAGATTTTTAAAAATTAAACTATCTTAATAAAAAGTTTGATTCGTTTGAATGCCTTTAAATCATAATAGATCAGTATCAACTGACATCACACTCTAGCAAACATTTTAGTAACCAGACGTATTTTTTTTGCTCCTCAAATTTGGCCGATTGTGATTGGTTGGCTCATAATATAGGCTACAAATTGTTGATTTGATTGGTTGGGAAAAAATAGGTGAGCTGATGATTACGTGGTAGAAACTGATCTATGAATATTTAAAAACCAGTGCGATTCTTAGAAATATAAAAATTCGTGCAATGCACTGTATGCATTTTCACATTCTAAATTCAAAATATGACATTCTTCGTGTCATTTCTCTATGGAATGTTTTATAATGCTGTAGCCGCACCAGCGGCCGAGAAGTTCTGCCGCTGGGACCAAACCAATTAGTTTATCTATCCTTGTAAGATCACTCTCAATGGTTCTGACATTGTTAAATACATTGATCGCGGAGGGGTCTTTTAAGCCTGCTAAGTTTTTCGGGTCTATTTTGACCCAAAATTATTATTCAGAGTTGTTGAGTCTGTCGTTTTTGCACATAGAGAAATTGTTGTTCTCTTAAATAGATCAAATGTTCCAATTAGATAAAGTAATATTTTCAGAATAAAAATATTGGTAGGAAAGTTCGAAGCTCTGCATATTTGAAATAATGTGCAATTGGAATGAACACCACATGAGGGTTAATATGAGAGTGAGATAGTGTTAACAAGAAGTCTACGCTAGGATGTGAAGTGGCTTTCTTGGTTAGCACATCTGCCCTTTCAACACTCAGTGTTCCCTGTGGGCTGAAAATGGCACAAATGAGTTTTATGTAGTCGATTTCTTGTGACTTGATTTCAGTAGTTAGAAGATTATAGTTAAGAGCCAACAGCACAAAAATCTAAGGTATCGAGCACAAGAAATCTTTATTTTATGGAAGAATAGTAACAGGGGAATCTAATGATTCCTATTTGCCGGAAGTGAAGTGGTTCATAAGCTGAAATTTAATACCATGAGTGATTGAATCATCATGAGTGGTTTATCATTGTGTATTCCTCTTCCTAGCTTTCCATATTTTCATACCTTTGATTGTAAGACAAGCACAATGATAAATCTAGGAGGCAATAGCTAGGAATATTAATTTTCTGCTTAATATGCACCACTTGACTTCCGGAAGACATAGACCATAAGATTCTCCTATTACTACACTTCCATAAAATAAAGGATTTTTTCTTGTGCTCTATACTTTAGGTTTTTGTGCTGTCGGATCTTATACTATTAGTTGATATCCTCAGTTGTTTGACACATTAGAACTCTCACTTGCCTAACCCTCATCACAGAGCGTTAGTGGGACTCCATGTTTCAAGCTCAGTGCGCCGAACAGACACCCGTTATATAATTTCAGTTAGCATACAGTTAACACAATGCTAATACTTATTAAGTGAATAGGATATTTAATTAGGGCGTATAAAAGGAGGATTTTTTAGATGTAATTAAGAAAACTTCATTTAGGTAACCTAGAGGAAAGTAAATGCGATTTCCTATGCAGTCACTAACAATTGATAACTTGCCTTTGAAGCTGACTGAGTTTAACTTAAGGTTATTATTGTTCCAACTTCAGCATAATGCAAGATTTGCTGATATGTTACATTCCACATATAATTACCTCATGTACCGATCGCAAAAAAAAGCCTTTATTTTATGGAAGAATAGTAACAAGGGAGTCTAATGATCAATGCCTGCCGTAAGTGAAGTGATGCATAAGCTAAACTAGTCGTTGGGGGCCACCGTAAAACTTACCCATCATGGATATGTATATGAAAATAAAACATGTGAAAACTATTTATACAATGCATTGCAATTCATAAACAAAATTTAAATATTGTTAATATACATAGTAATGCTTTATTAAAGAACTGCCGATGTACCAATTTCGACAAATTATATAAAACGCGAAACTACTCAAGTAGTACCGAACTGCGTAAAAGAAACATCCTTATAACTCCAAAAATAATAATTCTATTAACTAACAATTAACTGCGTCGGATGAAGCGTCTCATTTCCAATTAAAATATACCTCTGATTTGAAATTTGAATGAAATACAGGGTCATGAAAAATCGAAGAATGTGGAAAACAGGATTACAAATATCTCGGCAACTAAAAATCCGATCAACTTCGTTTTATATGCAAAATGTGTGTTATTTTATTGCCTTTTACGTCCATTCCTTAAAACAAAAAAAATTCGAAAATTTTTATATACCTTTCATCAGAACGAATTTTTTGAGGGTCCGAAAAAAATAGTTCCGGATAATCGAAGTTGCTGATAATAAATAGGCTTCGTCCCATTCTTACATACTAACTACATACAAAATTTCAAGTCTCTATCTCAATTTGTTCGGGAGATAGAGCGTTTACAGACAGACAGACAGACAGACGGACGGCATTTTTTTTTCTAAAAATATGTTTTTCGGAATCTCCACTATCTAAAACGTGTAAATCCATCAAGAAAATTTTTTCGATTTTCAAAACGATTGCAAGACTTACCGTATACTACGTATGATGGGTAAGTAAAATTAATACCACTAATTTTTTACTCAGGTTTATCATTGTGTTTCCCGTACAATCAAAGATATGAAACGATTGTACGGCAAGCACAGTGGTAAACCTACGAATCAACCAAGAGTGTTATTAATTTTTAGCCTATGCACTTTACTTCCGGCAAACATGGATCATTAGATTCACCTGTTACTACTCTTCCTAAAACACAGGTTTTTTTTTCTTATATTCGATACCTTAGATTTTTGTGCTGTCGGCACTTAGACTATCAAAATAATATATTTACATTTAATGTTTCTAGGATACTTTAAACTGTATTAAATTTTAATATTTTCCTCCTCAATGTTCTGCTACTGTAATGGTAGCTAAAAATTGAGTACATATTTAGTTAGCCTTCAAGAAAACATCGAATTTAACGTTCAAAGACATAATACATGAGACTTTTTATATCTATAAAAAATTGACTTTATTTTATAAAATTTGTAGTTTAATTATTTCTTTAACCCTGCTGTTCTGTTCGCATTTACTATACGTATGTAGTGTTCGGGTCAATGTGACCCGATTTAGAATATTACCTTTTCTAGCAGTAAATGAAAATAAATATTTTAGAAATAGTTTAAAAAATAGTAAAATAAGCTTAAATATATATCAAATAATACAAAACACTAGTAAAATAACTTAAAAATATTTGAATACTTACTTTTATTTACAATTTGGACAAACATAGCTTACGTGAAATTTGTGTTTTTTTCAATTGTAACATAATATATTAGTTTTGTTGTCGTTGGTTGATGGGCTGAACTTGCATCTTGCACATTTAGTACACAATGAAGTGTTCTCATCTGATTCCGAGGGTACGTTTGCACTTTTACTACGCATTCTCTTCACAATTTTGACTGAATCTTCGCTTCTGGGAAGATGCTGTCTTACTTCAATGTGTGGAAAAATTAGAGATTTCCCCAATTCTTCTAAAAAGAGCCTTCGTTTGGTTAATTTATTTTCATTCCATTTGCTGTTTATTGAAATCCACAGAATAAATGGATTGTAAGCAGATGTATCAAGCATATTATAGAATACTATAAAAGGCCAGCGATTTGTTTTTCTCTTAAAAGTGTATGTACTCAAAAGTTGATCAAGACTATCCACCGCCCCTTTAGTTGAATTAAAATCGAATATCATTTGTGGTTTTTTGTCAGGTCTGTCGCTAACTTCATTTTCATGATGAAAAGTGCTCATAAGAATAACATTTTTGTTCTTTTTAAGGATGTAGTTTACAACTGTTGTATCTTCTGTAAAATAAAATGATGAGCTGTGCACTTCTTTGTTTAGCATTTTCTCAGGAAGTTCGGGCTTATTTTTTCTAATGGTTCCAAGCATAGTCATTTTCCGTTCTAGAAGAAGTTTTTCCAAGTTATAGAATGTGAAAAAGTTATCACATGTAACATTGTGTCCCGAATACCCATAAGTAAGGTTACTCAATACCCGCATACCCTGACTTTTCTTTGGCTTTGATCCTTGATTTTTTTCCAGCATAAATTTGTGCATTCAGTACATACAAAGTTTTGCTATCACATAAAATCCATATTTTTATCCCATACTTGGTGGGTTTACTAGGTATATATTGTTTGAAAGGGTATCGTCCACGAAATCCTACTAATTGTTCATCTACAGTAACATTTTCACTTGGATTATACAGTTTAGGTTGAATTTCTATCCACTTTTCCCAAATATCTCGAACAGCAGCTAATTTATCTACAGACCTTCTTTCTTGCCTTGTAGATTTATTGTCAAAACGAATAACTCTCGTTATCATAGAAAGGTTTCGAGGGACATTGCAGCACGAAATATATTTCTGCCTGTTTCTTGATTCCACAAACTTTTTGTTGATTCTCCATATGATTTGTACACACGAGCTAATAATAATAATCCGATGTATGCTTGAAAAGTTTCAGTATTAATATCTTTCCACTCTTTCTTATACGCTTTTCTTCCTTCTATATTAGTCATTTTTATGATTTTGTTCTCGATTGTAGAATTGAATACCGTCGCAAATGCGCTTTTTATGTCAGTTATCCTTGTCGTTGCATATCTTGTGACACCTGGAGTAGTTTTTATAATTTTAGCAGACGTTAATTGACCAGAATGAATTAGGATTCAATTTCCATACTATTTCTCGATTCTTAGACTGAATACTCTGTATATTGTGCGTCTTTTGAATATCAATATGAAAATAGTTGTCAGAAATTTCACTTTCAATTTCCTCACTTGTATGATTTTTATACTCAGACGCATTTTCCTCTTCGCTGTCAGAGGCTTCCATAAATTTAGCAATATCAGCGTCGCCCAAATTTCTACGATTCGTCATTTTTTTACTAATACTCAGGGATACAACTGTTCTTCAGATTATTAGAAATTGAAATACAGCATGAAAAAAAGAAACGTTACTAACAGGTACATTTTTTCCCCTTCCGCCAATGATATCAACTTTTGACTTTGCTCTCCTTTTACGTGACCTGTGCCAACGAAACAGATTTCGAAATAGATACGTTGCAGTAATTATATTTATTGAATGATTCCAAAAAAAATTTAAAAGTGCATGATAAAATTATTTTTTAACTCGGGTCAATATGACCCGAACAGTACATTAGGACTAAGTTAAAAAATATCTCTTGGAAATATAAATAAACGTAAATACTTCAAGGAATATATAGTTACATTACTAATGAACAAAGTCAAAAAGTTTCATGGAAATATCTCTGCGCTAATTTTTTTTATAAGTGAACAAAAAAATTTTCGGGTCAAATAGACCCGAACAGAACAGCAGGGTTAAGTTCAGAATATTTTTTTCAATTTTTAAAAATATTTACGATAATTATATTAGTCGCCAGTTTCATTTCTTATTTTTAACTATCACAAAATATTTAATTAAAACTTACTTTTATTTCAAAGTAACAATGGTAAATCATTTCAGCGCACATAAGATGCTTTATAACATTGTATAAATTTAAAGAATGAGTTAGTTAAAAATATTCTTTTAATGAAAAGAATAATTTATTGTCTTTTTAATTACAAAACGATATATTTCCATTAAAGAGTATAATTTAATTAAAAAGAAAAAATATGTTAATTATATGTTACACAGTTTCATTAATCTCAAAATAATAAATAATTAGCTGTCTAGATATTTTGCTACTTAAAGTACAAGGAAAATATTTTATTGGAAATATCTTTTTTAAGTAAATTATTTTTTATTTAAGGACATAACGGGGATGCGGAGACACCAGTTTAACCCTCGCATGGACAAACTGACGCTAATACTGTCATAAAGCTCCAGGATTCACTGCAATATGAACATTGTTTAAAGTAATGCAATGCAATTGATTTAATGCATTCTTAATTTATTGAACAATGAGTAATACTCTCGAGTATAACATTAACCATTTCAGTCCCAAGAATTACGATTGCGCTGTTCAGTTTTTATGTCGAGAAAACTCAGCACATTTCGAACGTTGTGGATCACCATTAGTACGCTGATTGGAGCTTACCGACACAAATAAAAGAAGCGCTATTAATCAAAGAGTTGAAAGTACAAAAATTTAAGATATCAAGCGCAAGAAAAAAAACATTTTATTTTATGGAACTTTAGAAATAAGGGAATTTAATAATCCATGTCTGACGGTAATGAAGTAGCACACAGGCCAAAAAGTAATACTGTAGAAATCCGATATAACGCGGTTGCTGGGAAACATGCTTCACACCCGCGTTATAACTTAACCGGGGTATATCGGAATGGTGCCAAAGAAATGGTACAAAATGATGAAAGCACTTACCCGCTTTCTGAAATGTAATTAATTTTATCATTCATTGAACACAGACTTAAACTTACGCTATCTTTAAAAAGTCCATAACTATTGTTTGGCGAACTTAGGCATTTCGTTTCTTTTAAGCATGTGTTTCACGACACAGAGTACGGAACAGAGAATCAACTTTCATACACTGTAATGGCAACTTGTTTAACATGGGATTACGCATAGACAGTAGCGATACGAGCGGATCACTCTGAAACTACGATCATAACATAAGAGAGGTTGCTAATTTGGCGAAATATCGCTTCCTTGGCGACAAATGATAAGGAAAAAAAGAAAAAAAAATACAGCGACGGCTTGCTGCTTCTTGTTTTGAAATTTATGAAAGAATTATTTTAATATGAAATGACTTTGACGTATTCGTCTTGCAAACAATACATGTGTCTCTTCTTAACATAAAGTCCTAATAATCTAAACTTGAAAATTCAAGAACAATAACAGTAATAATTACAAATCAATATAAGCGCGGAAATCTAAGATCAAATAGCATAAGCACGTGTGCAAAGATAATCAAATCAGCATTCAGCAAGAAGCGCCAAGCCAGAATAGGGTTACAGTTAAACAGAAATCACGAATATAAAAATCGCCAACGCGATGGTTTAGTTTTTAAGTGATCCACTGAGGGCGTTCTTTTCAAGCCGAGTTGAGGCTCTGTCCGGACTCTGTGTTTCACACAAACAAGATGTAGTAGATGAACACAATCTGAATCATCTTGCCTCTCCATCCACGAAATTACCTTCGTTAAGTATGAAATGACTTCACTAACATGTGGAACTTAGTCTTTCATTAACAGATTTTTTTTTTCAATTTCATCATCATCATCTTGCTTACTGCAATTTTTATGCGTTACAGTATCAATGATATCCTGATCTATTATGACCTCTGAAATTGGTTCGCTGTTGTCAATTTCTATCGAGACATTTATATAGTCAACAGAGATATGAAGATTGAAAGCGCTAACTGCAGACTGAAAGTCCCTCATAGTGTTTCACTGAAATTTTAAACGCAAAATTTATTCTAAAACTGATCATATTTATTTCAGAGGACATACTTTTCCCCGAATTAAATTCGAATTCGCGGTACATTAGAAAGCGTAATTTCGGGCATCTACTGTACTACGAATGGTTTACTCATAGGCCTTTTATTGTGTTTTCCCGCAGTCAGTCGTCCATGTCTTAAAACCTTTGAGTTTAGAACAAACACAATGATAAATCTACGAGTGAAACACGGGTGGTTTTAATTTTTGGCTTAAGTACCACTTTACTTCCGGCAGGCATGGATCATTTTATTCCCCCATTTCTACTCTTCAATAAATTAAAGGTTTTTTTTTTCCTTGTGCTTGATGTCTTAGGTCTTTTGCGGCTGAATCTTGGACCGCGCCGCTTGGGTCTTTTTGACTTAAAATAAAAGAAGTTCTATCGCGCAGCTTGAGATTTTTGGACTATATTTTTTAAAAACTGTCTGGGACTTAAATGGTTAATACTCTTAGTCAGGGCTTGATTATCTATAGGGAAACTTCTACCAGTAAATTTAATTAGAAATTTTAAATTCATTTAAATGCCGTATCCATATGAAAGCAGCGTTATATGAACAGGCAAATTTGTCAAATCATGTTTGTTGGTTGAAATCTACTCAGAACCGTTTCGGGCATCCATTAAAAAATAATTTCTTTAAATGTTATTTAAATTTCGACAATAGTTTTCAAAAGTGCTTAAAAATTTCAGGAACGACTTTTGAAATGTTTTGGAACATGGCAGAACTTGTTGTATATTTTTATTCCTGATTATAGGGTAACATCCCCAGTAATTGGCACATTAAGAATTTGTCATTAAACTTATTTAAATTTTCATTACAAAGAAATAAGCTATTTACTTGGAAATATTTTTAAATCAAAGAATGCATATCTGTGCGTCTATTTTGCCCACTAAAAGCAAAAAAAAAAAAAAATTGAAAAAGTATTTTTATAAAAATATATTTATAAAAAGTTGCTGAAATCACCAGTAATTGGCACCTAGAGCACCAATGTATGACACATTGTGATCCAGTAATTGGCATATGTTTATATTTTTAAAAAATTTTACATTTTGCGTTGGGTTTAATCGCTTTAAATTAATTTACTGTAGATGAAGATGCCATATTTCAGGTTTTTGAGAGTAAGAAATCAGCATATTAATCTGAAATGTGAACACTTTAAAACAATACAATATACTTACATTAATATCCAGTAATTGTCATGCTGTCCCCAGTAATTGTCATATGAAGCTTTAATGGATTCCAATTACTGATAAAATTTATATTTTCAAATAAAAACAAATGCTAAACAAAATTAGTCTATAATTTTAAAAATACTTCCAAAATAAATGGTTTAATCTCAAATTCCTTGCGAATTCCTTGTAATTGGAATAGGTGCCAATTACTCGGAACTAGCAAAATTGAAGCACCATTAATTGGCAACTACCATTAATTCAGAAATCCAAATATTTGTGTCGAAAATACTTTTACACAATTAAAGTAACCCTTTTTAACTAAACAAAACTGTTGTCAATTAAAATTTAAAATATATTTTAAATCAGATAATAATGAATTGAAAAGCATGCCTTCCTTAAGCCAAAGAACAAGAATTTGCAACAAAATGGCTAATTTGATACAAGCCAGATTTGTTTCTCTTTCCTAGGCTCTATTGTCATCTTGTAAAATAAATTAAAGTTATAATCTTTAACGTAAAAGAGCATATAACTGATATATGGTCTTGAATTTTTAAAAGACTGGATATAAATCTTTTTTAGGACATGTTTGTAAAATGTGCCAATCACTGGTGCATGCCAATTACTGGGGGTGTTACCCTAGTATATTTTTAAAATTAAGAGACTACTTATGCCTAGGGAAAATTCGTCGTCTAATGCTATTCCTGTAGAAGAAATTTACGAAGTTATCTCGATTGCATTTCCGTACTTTTAAATGATTTGTCCTGGCATTGAATATCTGAGATTGATCTGCATGAAGGACATTTTTTACTTTTTCGTTTTTGCTTATAAATATTTGTTATGAGAATACTTTCATTTACGGGACTGGTTTGGAAACTGATATTTCTGATAAAAAATATCTGAAATCAAAATCAAAATTGTAAAAGACAGACAGATTTTAGCGCAGACTGATCTCAGCTATCCAATGAAAAAGCAACTCGTTTAAAAATATTGAAATGCAACTGAGATATCTTTATAAATTTCCTCTTTAGAAATAACGTTAGTGGAAAGATCTTTTGACTTGACTGCAGTAGCGTCTTAAGATGTATTTGTAGCTTTTTTCAGTGTGTCTTACACGCTGCAAGTCCAGAATTAAACTCATAACTGAGACATATGCGGCATATCATCTTAATCGTAAAAAAAAAAAAAAAAAAAAAAAAAAAACTGGTATTGTAGGGCAAGGACCTTCATGGATTGTAGCACTGCTGATTTAGTTTTTATTAACAACTTTGGATACCTAAAAATCTGTGAATACAGAATAGGGAGTCGTTATTGATCCTTTGCACGATGAATTTAGATACTACTAAAGCATTAACCGCTCTTCTTGAAGGGAGAACATTAAGCAATTATAGTATTTAATATCGGCATAATCATACATAACTTACATTAATGTACAAATATTATCGTTTAGGAATTATAGGCAAAGATATAAAATTGGTTGCATAATTTCAAATTACTCTGTATATAAGATGGATTTTATCGTAAGAAGAGCTTATATGATAAAGGTGAACACAATTATCATTTTGAAAAAAATGAACTGCAGAGTTCCAACTATTTATTTGTGTTTGTTGTCAAATGCCTCGTCTTGCGTTTATCGCTTTCTGTCAGTACAGCGGTCACTTTTCTTTGTTAATATTAATCTTTCAACTGGAGTATGTATTTCTTTTAATTAAAAGTAATTTATATAAACTAACTTCTCACCCTAACACACTTTAAAATATCCGATAATTTGAAGAAACTAATTAATTTTAGATTCTTCTGATAATGGAAAAATTTATTTTGCTTTTACTTTTAATTACAATACAGTTTATTTTCTTAAGAAGGCTTGTTTAATTAGAAAGACAAAAAATGCTTATTAAATGATACAAGAAGACACCATTAAGTATATATGTTTCCACGCTTGATTATTATAACAGGAAAAACCACTTAATAGTACTGATTTATTATAAATTAAATTAAGAACAAGTAAAAAATTTTCAGTAGCTGCATTTCATAATTGAGCTATTTATTATTTAAATTGATTATGAGTTAATTTATCTACAGAACATCTATAAAGTTCTTATTAAAATTGTTTTAAAAAGTTTAATTTTTTTTATATAATGTTTCACCTTAATCTTTAGATATAATGAAGAATCATTTTCAGACACTATTCAATGCGTTAAAATTACTGATACTGAGAGTCTTTCCTGCATCATTTCATAATTTAAATAATATTATGTATATATAAATGATACATGCAGGCTTCGTCTATTTCGTAAAGGTCACGAGAATGCCAAGCTTTAAAACACTTGTAAATAGTGTTTGCATATCTATCTGAGATTAACACACATATTCTCAAATTGTTTTTTCATGTATAGAAGATGTTTCATCATAGGGGTTACAAAGGATCAGGAGTTATAGAACACACCTAAATGATGAGAAATCACATAGCAATGCATGCTCGGTGATGTAGTAAAGATACCAAACTCAATGATAAAAGAACACGAATTGGGTGAGAATACATGTTTTTCATGATTAGCACAGCAAACACGCTGGGACAAACATGGCCTGTGCTGAGAAACTTATTGAGCGTATCGTGGCAGCTGTTGGGAAAATCTAGGGCACTCCCCGTATTTTCGAGAATTTTTATTAATTCATGTGTCGCAAATGTGAGTTCTGCATGCCTGTCAAGGGTGGTAATTTCGAACAACTCATCCTTTGAAAGTTGTAATTTTTTTTTGTTATTATTTGCTACTTTTTTCTTGTACTAATAATAAACATATTTTCACACTCATTTCCTGTCCTTCCTTTCTTGTGTTTTGTGTCCTTACGACCAAGCCAAGATAGTGATTTCGGCTGAGTTGCTATATGATTTCTGATTGTCTAGATGTTCTCTATTTCTCCTGAAAATTTGTAACTGTTTAGCAGAAATTCCCTGTAGAATATCATGTATAATTTTTCTAGACAAGTTAAACTACTCAATATTAAATTGTCTGATCCAACTGACGTCCTCAAAATGCAAAAACACAAAAAGAGATTGCTACAAATGTTATTATTATGTTTATGCATCAAAAACATTCTGTCTAAAATTTACAGCCAGGTAAACTAGAAGAAGTAATTATCATGTTTCTAGTATTTTTCATATATTTATGGATACTTCATTGAATTTAGAGTCTTTTATGTTATACCCATATTATTCCATGAGTTATTTTCTATTTTTATTGTATGTAAATTAATTTTATACCCGTATCCTGTTCGTCAAAAGGTAGGCAAAATTATTCCAAGATCCATTGGCGTTTTTAGAATAATTTTTACAGCGTACCTTACGAGAAAATCCCTATAGTGCTTTAAATAAAAAAAGGGTTAAAAATCAGATTACCGTAGATTTTGTGAAAAAAATATATAAGAATTTAATTAATGACTTTATATAGATATACTCTAAAACATCAGTGACGTGAATATGGAGCCATAAAATGTAAATCTGATTTTTATATTATGGAATTACAATCTTTTCGGAAAGAAAAATAAACTTTTTTTTTTCAATGTATGCAGTCAGAACATGCAAAATATACCATATATTTCCACAGGTAAAATTAAAATTTCCATAAAAATTTTATTCGAAAAAAAATTATTTTTATACGTAATAAGTTGAATAAGGAAATGACCATGCATTTAATTGTTTTTAGAAGTTTATTTCTTATCTTTTTCATCTAGCAAACCTTAACAAACAAAATTAATATTTGCAGCTTGTATTATGGATATAAATATTATTGCGTGATATGAACGAATTTCTTCTGATTAATTGGTTCTCTGAATGAGGTTTAAAGGCACAGAGTCCTTTTCGGAATATACTGCCCCCAGAACAGATTAAGGGGTAAGTACTCTTAAAAATGTCAAAAAAACCCCACTATTTTCAACACTTAATAATTTACCCTGGAGTAATAACGCCACATTAAAGTTCTACCAATTTTCACGGCTCAGTTTTAGATTGTATTTTTCAAACAAATATATGATTTAATACAGCAACTCATTGACTATCTATATAAAAAAAATAATTTAACGGATATGCATTCGTAAAATGTAATGGCGTGATTTCGTGACCAATGCTATTTGGCGTTATTACCCACCTATATGGGTAATAACGCCATGCAATCAAAACTATGAAATAAGATGGAATAATTGCATGTAGATTGCCCAATTCTAAAAATACAAACTCTACAAACTTAGAAATTGACAAAATGCATTCTAAACTATTGAAAATGTTCAATTTTTTGTGAAAAGAAAATAAAGGTGTGGTGTGTGTGTGTGGGGGGGGAGGATAAGGCAAAATAATATCAGACCGTGAGATTCTTTTTGCTTAAAAAGGACCGCTCAAATAGAATTATTAGAAACATTGCACAGTTTTAACTGTGTTTATTTGAATCAGTATTTAGGATGTAGCTCGGCCATTGTAGGGAATCAACCGGGGTATTAATGCCAAGGATTGGCGTTATTACACCGCTATAGTTATTGCGCTGTACATTTTAAATTACAAATTATCTCGAGAAGATATACAAAATCTTCAACGACATTTTGAATGTCCATGAAATGTACTACAAATTTATGTAATTAACAAAGTATTTCCGGATAAAAAAAAATAGTCTTCACATCACAAAACATATCTCGCAAATTTTAGATCAAGCGTTAATTTTAGTTGCTTGTAAAAACAATAAGACCTAAAGATGAAACAAATTAACTTGAAGCTGTTTTTTGCGATCTATATGACTCAAAACCCTTCTGCCCAGAGCACATCGGTGTCATTTACCAGGTTATTTCATAATTATGCATAATATTAGCACTTGGCGTTATTACACCAGACCACCTTACTTTAAAATAATACAGAATTTTAAATCAAATTTTTTTCTGGAGATAGATGACATAAACTGTTTAAAATCGTGCCATAGTTTGAATCAAAATTTGCTGCTTATTAGCTGCCATTGTAAGATGGTCAAATCCTGAACCAATATTTGGAGCACCTGTTGAACCATAGTTCCAATAGTTGGAACGAGATTGAAATAGGAAACTAGAAATGTTGGTAAGAGATTTCACCATCTTATGATGGCTGGTATACTGAGCACCAAAATTTGGTTCAAACTGGAGCAAAATTTTTAACAGTGTAAGTATGTTTTTCCTTTTCATGTATTGCAACAATTAAAAGATGTGGAATTAGCATTTATAGAGAACTCCGAACTGTCTGAGATTTGAGGAGCAGAAATATGATATCAGAGCTTACACGCAGTATTACAAAATAAGTTTTGAAACTGAATGGAAATTTCGATACATACCGGGTGTCCAGTAAATGATGACCCATTTTGAATGTAAATAACAAAAAAAACTGTTTGAGATAAAAATGCGCGGCTTGCTGTATTGTTATTAGAATATAAATAAATGTTAAAATATGCATTTTGTTAATGTAATATAATAATATTTAAAATAAAATCTCAGTCTCAAGACTGAGGAGGGGAAATATAATATAGATGGTTCAATCACAAATATTATTTTAAATCACTTTCCAACCAACGTACCCTATTTCTGAAGCTGATTCGAGAGTCGATTCAACATATAGATTCAGATTCGACAACAAATAGAATCAGATTCAGCCGAAAATCTCATATTTATGAAAATTAGAGTCATGTCTGTATTCAAACAGCCTGTTACCGCCAGCGCGATATTTTTTTCCGAAATTTAACTATATTAACAAAGTACATGTTTAAAAATTTATTAATTTTCTAATAACTATACCGCAAACCGCGCATTATTATCTCAAACCGTTTATTTGTTATTTAAGTTCAAAATGGGTCAGTTATTTACTGGACATCCGGTACTTATACTTCAGAATGTAATTATTATCTTGAACTTAATCAAACTTATATTTAAATAATTCTTGTAGTTTTAATACAAATTGTTATGCAACTAATGCAAGGCGCTTAAATTTTCAACTGTATAATCATCTAAAAAAGTAATTTTTGAATAATAAAAAGGAAATTTTAAATTTATTTTATATAGATTAAAAAGAAATGCATGTTTTCAAAACTTCATTAACACGTTCGCTGCCGCTTACGTGAAGATGTGTGTGGTTTTTCCCAGAAGCCGATTTACTTTTTATAACAAAGAATCAGTGAACGATTTTCCCGCGTCAGCGCGTGACTGGCTATTGGACATCACTCCTGATCACGCGCTGGGGCGTGAGTTGCCCCTTAACAATGACGCCATATCACGCGCTTTCGCGTGAGTGGAAGCGAATGTGTTAAAAGATAGTCAGCATTTATTGAGATATCGAGCGCGTTAAAGCCTAAAACGTTATTTGTATTAAAATGATTTTAATGTTTAGTAAACGAGCTATTCCATCTCAATTCAGGCAGACAGTGCTGATATGCGTCAATTCACCATCACAGATTTTTTTCAAAAAAATTTAGTAGTTAGAACTAAGTGATATACAAAATTTCCTAAAAGGATTTTTCCCTAAAAAAATTATTTCTCTGATTACAGCACTTTAAAATTCATGATAAAATTGACAGTTTTCAGAAAAACTGAAAAACGCTTCATTTTGAAATGAACACAATACCTAACATATTCAACATATGTAGTCAATTTATTTTTTATAAACAGTTATTAAACTGAATTTTATTTTAGTATAGCTTTAAAAAATATAGTGACTTTTTACTTAATTAAAAAAATTAGTCTTTTAGTACAAAAAATATAATTATTAGTGAAATTAAGATTTTTTTTCAGAATGAAAAAAAATACTTTAAAGCTAAACATTGATGGCAATCCAAAGACCTTTAATGGGAGTTTTACAGCAAATTTTATTTTAACTCTAAGGTGCTTACAACTTTTGTAATTCAATTTTAAATTATGCAAAATTTTGTAAAATCACTACTTTTGACACACAATTTCTCAAAAACACCATTTTTTAAAAATCTGATAATATGCTCAATTCATACCTTATTAGTCTCTAATAAATACCTTACAAGCAAATCGAGTGTTTTTGCTTAGAAAGTTTTATATGATTTTTTTAAAGTAACATGTTGTGCGTATTTTTCAATAGACCACAAAGTCAAGCTCTTCCTTATTTAACCAAACTTGTAATGTAACTAATATTTCAAACTAAAAAATACATCACTAGTACATAATTATTACTGTTAAATTATAACTAATCATTTGCTTAAGTTTAAAATTGCGTAAAATACGGCCAATAATAAAATTAGTATTGATCATATGTCATTTCATTCCATACTCATAAATGTGTTAAATTCATCTACAGTGTGTAAAATATTTTGTTATATAGTATGGATATAATATATTAATATGCAAATACATACATAACAGAAGAATTAGGTAGTGAAAATTTCCTAAATTAACTTCAACTCCTTATCGTTGAAGGTATGAAGTCGCTCAGATTGTCCAATTGTAACTGTTTTTTCTGTTTCTAGAAGCACATTTTCCAATGGTAATGCACATTCATATTTTTTTCTTTCTAGATTCTTTTGGCCACTGGAATGCTTTAGCTATGGATCATGTTGGGTACGGGTTTTACAGAATAATGCGGACTAGAATGTTATTTTTTTGCAGAGAAGATAGTTCAGCAACAAATGAGACAGAATCTTGGATAGCTTTTATTGGCTCTTTTTGGAGATTAAATTTTGTTGCATAGTGCTTGTCTCACTCCCCAATAGCATCATATGCACTTTTAACGTGGGCAGTACCGGAAAATATCCACTACTTCAGTACAATTTTATTTTTGTGCAATTCATAAAACTGCTACTTGTTTTTAAAATGTGCTCCAGCTCCATTTGATATATATACAGGTGATTCCAGCGTTTGTAATTGGTACAATTTAAATAATTCTTTTTTTACTTTTTCTATGTCAAAAACAGCATGAGCTGTATCATGAGTTAATCATCAGAAACTATGATAAAACTCTTTATTTCTTCTTTCAAATATGCTGTGCAGGTAAATAACGATATCTGAGTATTCTGCCAGTGGTAGCTTTGTACTTCATTTGGCAGTATTAGTAATTTTCAGCAAAGTCAAATTGCATCACAAGCACAAAATTTTTTTTAAAGGGGTTTGGCTTATTTAATTTTATGAATAGGAATTTTTGAAGATTAGCTTATATTTATCTGCCATAATAATGTGCATATTATTATTTTTTCATCAAAAAATAATATTATAAATTCAGAGAAATAAGAAAAAGCTTGATCTTCTGGTTTTTTGAGAAAAAAAAAACTGATTGGAAGAAACCTAAACTTGAAAAAAAAATCTAATTCAGCTGTAATGTATGTATTTGCATATTAATATATTATATCCATACTACATAACAAAATATTTAACACACTGTAGATGAATTTAACACATTTATGAGTATGGAATGAAATGACATATGATCAATACTAATTTTATTATTGGCTGTATTTTAGGCAATTTTAAATTTAAGCAAATGATTAGCTATAATTTAACAGTAATATATATGTACTAGTGATGTATTTTTTAGTTTGAAATATTAATTACATTACAAGTTCGGTTAAATAAGAAAGAGCTTGACTTTGTGGTCTGTTGAAAAATACACACAACATGTTATTTTCAAAAAATCATATAAAATTTTCTAAGCAAAAACACACGATTTGCTTGTAAGGTAGTTATTAGAGACTAATAAGGTATGAATTGAGCATATTATCAGAATTTTAAAAAATGGTGTTTTTGAGAAATTGCATGTCAAATGTAGTGATTTTACAAAATTTTGCATAATTTAAAATTGAATTACGAAAGTTGTAAGCACCTTAGAGTTAAGATAAAATTTGCTGTAAAACTCCCATTAAAGGTCTTTGGATTGCCATCAATGTTTAGCTTTAAAATATTTTTTTTCATACTGAAAAAAAATCTTACATTCACTAATAACTATATTTTTTGCACTTAAAATCTAATTTTTTTAATTAAGTAAAAATGTCACTATATTTTTTAAAACTATGCCAAAGTAAACTTCTGTTTAATAACTGTTTATAAAAAATAAATTGACTTAATATGTTGAATATGTTTGGTATTGTGTTCATTTTAAAATGAAGCGTTTTTCAGTTTTTCTGAAAACTGCCAATTTTATCATGAACTTTAAAGTGCTGTAATCAGAGAAATAAATTTTTTAGGTAAAAATCCTTTTAGGAAATTTTATAAATCACTTAGTTCTAACTACTGAATTTTTTTGAAAAAAATCTGTGATGGTGAATTGACATGCCCTGCCTGAGCTGAGATGGAATTGCTCAAACGTCGTTTTAGTTATTGAGCGATATAATTCTAAAATCCATAACTTTCATTGAAATGGATATTTAAAGGAAAAAATTATATCAAAATGTTCAAAAATAATAGCATTAAAAGAAAAAAAAATTTCGAAAATTTTGAGGCTGTTATATGTCTTGACGCTCCTTAAAATAGAAACAAAAATATATTTAAAAATTTTTCATAAAAATCGTGCGAAAAAGAAAACGAAAAAAATCAATTTCATGTAAAAGGAATTATACAATATTCAAACTTTTAAAAGTATTTAATAAAACCAAAATATAATTGAAAGACATATAGAAAATATTAAAATTTGTTAAAGCTCTAAAATTAGATTGTAAAAATAAAATAATTATAAAGCATAGCATAGATAGCTATGATAATACTGCGTAAAAACAAATTTATAAAACACTTAAAAAAAAAAAAAAAAAAAAAAAGACCAACTAGGTATTAACATAACAGTATTTTTACTTTCTTCTATCTTTACAAGAAGAAAGTATTGGATTCATGAAAATTTTCGACTTCTGGTTTTCCACGGATTTATACGTTTTAGAAGGTTCTGAACACGTTTTGACTATTTTTAGAAAATGTCTGTCTGTGAGTCTGTCCGTCTGTCTGTCTGTCTGTCTGTATGTATGTCTGTCTGTATGTGACAAAAAATTTGTGGGCGCTCTATCTCAAGAACTAATGCTCGAAATTTAATAAAATTTTATATTCAGTTAGACCTTGATATGAATTAGTGCCTATTCGTTTTTGGTGAAAATTAGCCAGCAGGTGGCGCTGCTTTGCCACGTTTTTCATGATTTTCATGATAGCTATATCTCAAGAACTAATGCACAAAATGTCACCAAACTTCAGATTCCGCAATACCTTGAGATACATAGTCGCTGATAAGGTTTTGGTGTGAACTGCCCTATAGGTGGCGATGCTATGCTACATTTTGCACGATTTTTGCGATAGCTATATCTCAAGAACTAATGCAGAGAACTTCATCTAATTTTAGATTCTGTTACACTAGACTATATAACATAATTAGACGCTGATTACATTTTGGTATTAACCTTGCAACAGGTAGTGCAGCTATGCTGCATTTTGCACGATTTTTCCGATAGCTATATCTCATCAACTAATGCACAGAATTTCATCAAACTTCAGATTTTGTTACAAAATAACATATAACATAATTACACGATGATTACGTTTTGTTATAAATCCTTCAACTGATGGTGCTGCTGTGCTATATTTTACACGGTTTTTTTAAACTAGCTATATCTCAAGAACTAATGCACAGAATTTCATCAAACTTCAGATTTTTTTGCACCATAACATAATTAGACGCTTTTTTACGTTTAGGCATAAATTGTCCAATATATGGTGTTGCTGTGCAACGTTTTGCAAATTTTTTGTTATAACTATATCTCAAGAACTAATGGACGAAATTCCATCAAATTTCAGATTCTGTTAGGTCTTGACATAAGTAGATGCTTATTAGGTTTCAGTATAAATTACCCAACATGAGGCACTACTAAGCTCTTTTTCTCAGAATATTAATTAAATTTTGCGTTTTAGGCTTTTCAGATACCAGAATCTCATTAGGCTAGGTCAAATGTTCGAGGAAATTTGATAATGCATAACTTTGGGGTCACCACGTTTTTTTTTTTTTTTTTTTTAAATATTAAAATGTACTTATGAGATAGAAGAAAGTTTTGGGATTGACACATCCAACTAGTTTTCATCGGCGTCCGAATCATAACTGTAAGTGTCAGATTCCACAGTCTCTTGTGCATAGTCTAGAAGATTTTAGGGATCAGTGATACAGAGGTCGTAGCATATACACAAATTTTATTTAATTAAATTTCTTACCAGTATATTTTATTAAAAATCTTCAACAGACATTTTTATATGATATAGCATAAAAATGTATCATGAAGATTTTTGATAAGAAATACTCGAAAAAACAATAACATTTGTCCTATATGCTCTAACCCCCTGTTTATAGCAGTAATTGCTGGAATACGACTTGGTTTCTTGTTTTTTTCCTCTTCACAGTTTTTAAGTGTGAAAAGACTTGAATTGAAGATTTCTTTCTGTGCATAAGATTTATCACATCGTTTCTATACGCATCGTTTCTATATTACGCATCGTTTCTATAATAGACAAAATCCACGTTTCAGCAAAATTCTTTTTAGATGAAACTGCGAATTTCTATTGAAAGCTCTCGTGTCAACATTATTCTAAAAGTAAAGCAATGATAAGTGATGAACGCCAACTCATTTTATATTCAAAATTGTGAGTCAGAGAAATTTAGAGAATCAAAGCTTTTCTTAACACTAGAACCGCGGAAAAATTCATTCAAGTTTTATAAAAATATTTCTCACCGGAATTTTCATTTAATACAGTTTAAGTTATTTATTGAAAATGTTTTTGTTCAGCCTATATTTAGCTTATTTTATTAAGAGTTTTCTGGTTCGAATTGACATTTCTCCATATGATACGGATCAAAATGACCCGTCATCGCGGTTCTAGTGTTAAATTAATAAAATCAATGGATTTTTTTACAGCAAAAAGCATCATTCTAAAAAAAGTGACATACATGAGTGAAAGAAATATTTTCAATGTAACGAAAAATCAGAAAGAAAAGAACAATTCACATTTCCATAATATTTTGGTGAATACTGAGAATTATTTATGTCATTAAAACCCAATTAAGTACAATATAAATGATTGTCACATTTATTTAAAGATTTCTGGCACAGACAAATTCTGTTCGCAAAATGAGAAATTACTGATTGATACCGCAATTTACAAATGACTTTTTTAAGGGGACAAGGGACTTTTAAAATCATTTTTTATATATTTTTTAATTGCACTTTAAATATTATTGAGGGGTATATTGTATGCATTATAGCATATATTTATCACCAAAAATTTTAAACAAAATTTTTTTTGAGAAAAATAGGAAATTTTTTGTAATATTTTATATTTAACCAAAACTTTTCATCTTTTTTGCTCCATGCGCATAATTTTTTCCTTGAATGTTTTGAAAATTTTCATATTTATTTATCATAATATATATCATAAAACTGTGCATGGTTTTTTAAAAATAAAAATAATTGTAAAAGTTATAGGTAGTTAATTGTAAAAATAGGTTAAAAAATGCTCAAAATTTCAGAAAAAAATTTTGATTTTTTTTTACCTTTTATTCCGATACATAAAATTCAATGCACAGTTTTATTTACCTATCTAAATTAAACTTACATAAATAATATTGGAGATATTCATTGATACGGACTGCGCATGGGACATTTTGAAAAGTTTCCGTTAAATCTAAAATATTACCCATATTTCCCTATTTTTTTTTTTTTTCAAAAAAATTTTTTTTTAGATTTTTTTGTAATAAATATATGTTATAATGCATATAATGTACCCTTGAATAATATTTAAAGTGCAATTTTAAAAATATAAAAAAAATGATTTTAAAGGTCCCTTGTCCCCTTAAAAAATTAAGATCTCCTTAATTTAAACTTTCACTGTAAAACCAAAATTTTATTAAAATACAGTCGAACCTCTATTTTACAAATTTCTCTATTTTGCGAAATTTTTCTTTGAACCAAGTACAATTTGCGAATTTCTTTGCAAAATAACCCCCAAATAGCGAAATGAATTCTCTATTTAACGAACTTTTTCTTGTGACTTATTTTGTTTCGCTTTATTTCCCAAATATATCCAAACATTTCCAACTTATTCTTTCTTTTAGCTCATTTTATGTTGATCAGTGACCTTGAATAGGTTTATCAGTTTGAAGAAAATGCGCCTAAAGGCATTTTTGGTGCATTGCAGAGATGTGAGTCGTATTATGAAAGAAAACATTTTTTCAAACAAAAATCTCAGACAAAATTAACAGACTTTTTTTTTTTTACAGGGTTCGCATAGTTCTACCACTAAATTTTAAGAATTTTTTCGAAGTGTTTTCAGCAGAAAAATAAAACGTAAAATCTGTGAATGACGGTGGCGATTACGAATGTTGTGGTTTAAAAATTAAATGTAAATTTTCTTTTTTTTTAATAGTGGTGCCAGAGTCCTTGGAATTTCCAAGAAGTGTGCGAACCTAGTTTCAGTAATTAAATTTAAGAACGCATGTTAGTAATGTATGTAAAATGGCTCATTATTACAAATACGACACTGATTCATTAATTCTAACTTAAAACTATTTTCTTAGAACTGAAAATAGAGTGTTTTCCCGTAGAATTTTTTATTCCTGTTTTCCTTACAAAGAATTTCTTTTTGATGGATAAAATAAATAAATCAAATCGATGTTTTTTACACAAAAATAATAATAAATAATAAGACTTTTTTCTAATAATATTTAGTGTTTATGAATTTAATATCTGTTTTATGTTCTTTAAAATATTTTTTAAGGTGAAACTCTATTTAAGGATTTTTCCTTATAACGAACATTTTTCGGGATTTAGTGACTTCGTTAAATACAGATCCGACTGTACTTTTTGTGCCATTTGCAAGTTGAAATTAAAGTTCGGTGTGTACGGAGTGGAATCACAGTGTCGGAAATGGTTAAACTCCAACAATTCTAAAGACAATCATAGTTTCATATGAAATATTTCAAAAAAATATATTGAATATTATTCATTATTGAAAAATATGATAATAGTGTTAATTGGTTAATGTCTTTGCTTTTAAACCTTTGCAGCGCAGGGTAAATGAATTGCTTAAGTGTTGAAATTAATGACTGACACCGGAATTTGAAAATAACTTTATTCGTAAATAAGAAAACGCTATATTTCACGCATTCAATAAAGCGTATTTTTTTAAACAAATTTCCGGTGCCAATGTGGCGTTTGGGAATTAAAATTAAGTGATATATCTATGAAACCACCGCGCCGCAAGGGGTTAAAATTTGCCTTATGTATTTTGCATTGATAAATTAGAATTAACAAAAGTTTCAAAAAAGATCTATAATATGTTTAAAGAAATTATCCTAAATATTAAGTGACGCAAAGGTTTGCAATAATATCAAATTTCCTTAAATGTCCGTTCCCTAGGTAATACTCTATCATGCATCAAAAATTTGAAAATACAAATATGATATGTGTCATAAATGTTGTATTTGTCAACATTTTTCCGAAGTGAAATTATATTTTTTTCAAAAACAAGTTTCATATGCGTATGTTTTTTAACAATTTTAAAATACAACAAATGTAATTTGTTAATTGGACGATGTAATGCTCCGTTTTTTATACAATTTAAAAAATATTTTGAAAAAAAGAGTTTCTTTACAAAAGTTTTTTGCCCATAGTCTACCAAATCCTGAGAGTTTATGTGTACGTCTGTATTGTATGTATGTACATATGTATGTAACGTGATATCTCATGATAAAACCATCCGATTTACTTGAAATTTTGGATATAGGTTTATTCTGATAAGACACTTTCCTGATTAGTTTTCACAGCAGTTCATTGGATAAGCAAAAGAGGTTTGACGAGAGGCTAACCCTCTCTTAATTTAGATAAATAGGTTTTTCATGCAAAATTATTAGATTTCATTCAAATTTTTGATATAAGATCATTCTGATGAGGTGCCTTTGTGATTAGTATTGGGTATTCATTGGATAAGTATAAAGAAGGGGAAATAGGCGGACCCTTCTTATTTAAGATTAATGGGTTTTTCACGCCTAATTTTCCAATTTGAGTCCAATTTTGGATATAGGTTTATTCTGATAAGATGCTTCCCTGATTTGTTTTGGAAATTCATTGGATAAGTATAAAGGGGGGATAGGGGGCACTACCCCTCTTATTTTAGGTAAATTGTTTTTTATGCAGAATTGACCCATTTGCGTCAATTTTTGGATACAGCTTCATAGAGATAAGATGCTTCCCTAATTTATTTTGGAAATTCATTGGATAAGTATAAAGGGGGGCGGCGAGGGATTAAACCCAATTATTTTAGGTAAATTGTTTTTCATACAGAATTAATCCGTTTGTTTCAATATTTGAATACAGGTTCATACAGATAAGTTGCTTCCCTGATTAGTTGTGGTGGTCTTTTGTTAAGTATACAGGGGGCTACGGCGATTACTCCTCTCAAATTAGATAAATGTGCTTTTATGTAGAATTATCAGATTTGCTTTAAATTTTGATGTAGGTTCTTTCTGGTAAGGTGAATCGATGAATTATTTTGCATATTTAATGATTAAGTACAAAGGAGGGAACGGGGGATAACTCCTCTTACATTATATAAAATAAATTATAATATAAATTATCCGACTTGTTTCGAATTTTGGATATAGGTTAGGTTTATGATAATCTGAATCCCTGATTAGTTTTGGAGGTTCAATGATTAAGTATAAAAATTGGAAATGGTAGTGCTATATCCCCCCTTAATTTGTTTTTCGAAGGCCATTATTCCTTGAAAATATAAGGCTGTATATACAATTAGTGTGCATAGCTTGTGTGCTCAATGCCATCAGTTTTACTGGGCAGTATTCTTTTTATTAAAACGTATGATTACGGAGTTTATGTATGAGTTTTATTTTTCAGGAAAAGTACTGGTACAAATTCTAAAAATTATTAAATTAATACAAAAACGTAAAAGAAAAAGGATCTCAAAACTAAAACTAAACAAAGGTGAATTTTTAAAATGTTTAAAAATATCATATAAATGGTTTTTTCTCTTTACATTTTCATAAGCTAAAAAAATTTTATTTTATTTTAGATGACTCCAAATAATATTAATAATTCAATTATACATGGACTGACTTTGATAAAGACAAGCTTTGGAGCTTTGAACATATCTCTGATTTTTTTCTTTTTACTTTAAATCAAGGTTTTATTTCTAATTTAAAAAAGAAATCAATTTTATGATAACATTTTCTTGCATGGAAATTTCGAACATAATTCATTTTTCACCCCCTAGCAATTTAAATTATTTTTTTATTTTGCTAAAATTCTTGAAAGAGGAAATATTCAGAAAAAAGAAATTATGTTTAGGCAAGACTTTTGAAAATAATGCTGGACATAGATAAGTTTTTAGAACGGACTTTAATGCAAGACGCCACCGTACATTTAAAAAAAGATTTGAATTTAATTTACATAAAATTTAACACGTAAGAAAAAGAAAATGTTGCTTTAGAAAAGGAATTTTAAATACCTCTGGCGAAACAAGCTTTAAGAAATATTAAAAGTTAACTGGATGTGGAGAGATATAAAAATATTTAAAGGTCAACATTACTAGGCCTTACATTGTGAATAAAAAATGCTTTGAAACTTCGAATATAATACAGAATTTTCATTGTTAAAAAATCTTCTTATTTTTTATTTGTTCTAATTTTAGTTCTTACATAAAATTTTACATAATGATAAGATATTTTATAGAAAGAAAAATTAAGGATAAAGTACAGTTTCGCTCTAAGTACTTGCAAAAAGTTTAAGAAAATGAAATTGTATTTTGTAAACCGCACAAAACAACGCTAGTTCTTCTTGCCAAATATTAATGCAGATAAATATTTAATAAAGGATTTAATGAAAATACTTGAAACAATGAAAGCACTTAAAACAATTTCATTTAATATAATAATAATAAATTGATTAGAAATAAATTTGGTAATTTAAATATGTCTATTTCTGGGCAGATTATTAGGAACAGTACATCCGAAACTACATAATGTCAACAATGCAAAATCTTTTTTTTAAAGACTAATCCATAATTTTCGGCGTATATACCGCGGATCCAACAATTCTTTTTCAACCCAGATATCTTATCCAGTAATTGAAGTCAAATTCTTGCCGCGATCTAAAAAGTTTAATTTTATTTCAAAAATTTTCTGGGTCGAAAAATCATCGTTTGATATGCGGATTATACGCCGGAATTTACAGTAAATAAATAAGCAAGTAAAATGGAATATTAAAAGGGAAAAATTCAATAGAAAGCTAACCAATGCTTAGTGTCATGTTTACACTATGTGCAAAAAATAAATAGTTTGAGCACCACATGTTAAAAAAAAAAGAAAAAAAGTATGTCAAATATAAAATATGAAACATTCAAGCTCTTTCAGAATACCTTAAGAAAACTTTACAGCTTAATAAAATAAAGCCGTAAAGTAAGCTCTGTGTATACTACTTAGAAATGCGCAGCATATTTGAATATTCCATTTCAGTAATTACCATTTACAATTGAAAAAAATAACCTAATTCATTGTGCAGTATCTTATCAATGTATTTATATACAATGCACGTAAAAATGTTTCATTTAAAATCGTGACGTTGTTTTCTGTTCAAAAGTTCTAAAAAACTATTAACTATTTGGAAAATAGTTTTTGAGCTCGGTAGTGAACTGGAAGATTTAAAATATATCTGAATGCTTTCATTGGTTGAATTCTGCAACTTTATCTAATTTGTTTTATTCGTTTTCTGATTGGTCTATATTTAATATCCAAAAATGGAATATTTCTGTTTTTCATTTAATTCGTTTTCTGATTGGTCCTTGCTTAATGTCTAGAAATGAAATACTTCTGTTGCCACAATGACAAAAAAAGCATTAAAACTACAAAAAATTAATAACTTAAATTAATAACAAATTTATAAACAGATTTCAAGCAAGTTGCATATAAAAGTAATTTTTTTCTGTAAACAACGGTGCAAAAATTGAAAATGTGCGATATTTAGAAATTAAAAAAAATTACAGTAACCGAAAATTGTTAAACTGAAATTTCATTTAATATTTCTTTATGACTGGCTCAGAAATATTAACGTGACTCTAAATATCCAGGCATATTAATATGACTCTCTTATTACATAAGCTTTGTTTTGATCATCATAAAAATGATGTTATTATTGGTTTCTTAAATATAAAAATCATTAATAAGTCTAAAATTGTAGTCGCTGAAAGTACTATTTTCCAAATAGTTTGTTGTTATTTGTTAAAGTACATTTTTTTTCTAATAAGAAAATAGCATCAGTAATAATATATCATTTATACCATTCTTTTCCTTCTCTCTTCAACAATGCAAGTAATTTGATTGCCAACCATGTGAAGAAATTTCACAAAGTACTTTTAAAATTAAACACGTACATATGTGTATTGCACATGTACAAATGATGTCTCGTCATACAAAAAATAATGCTTAAAATCCGTTCAATTGAAGGATTAGGTCAGATGGCTAAAACATCAGGTATTTTAAACATACAGTCACAGCAAAAAAAAAAAAAAAAAAAAAAAAAAAAAAAAATCTTGACACTCTGCGATTTTAGACGTTCTGTTGAATATTTAGAAATATAGATAATGAATTATTCTGAAATTCCAGGTGTGTAAACAAAATAGTACAGATCATATAATTTCGTGAAGCTTTCTTCCCGAAATCCCATAGGGGACCGTCAAAAAATTAATAAAGAACGAAGATCTTTTGGATAACCCTGTCAAAACTAATGTACCAAAAGCGTTCAAACTGCAGATTATGATTAAGAGGTTTGTTATAATAAACTGTGTTCATTTTTATGAATATAGCATGCAAACTCGTAGAGAAATTGAAACTTTTATAAAAACGGCCCATAATTTTCCCGAGTTTTTACTTTTAATTTGCAGCGTTCCTAATAAAAAACAATATTCTTTTCAGAAAATATGACAATCAACATTATACATAACACCCTGCAATCGAAATTACAAAATATTAATATTTGTACGAAAAATGAGTAGGTTTACTAAATAAATTTTTACTGCGCATGCGTCAATTCTATAAAAATTTCATTTGCATATTGTGTTAGCTAAATGTATAGAGTAACTTTTTTCAAAGTTTCAAAATCATAGCTTAAAAATTCTGCAAATTACCGTCGGAAGAATAAGATCAAAATCCGATATTCCCAAAAAGAAGCAAAAAGATGAGGAGCTGTATCCAAATATACTGTACGTGCAATATTGTGTAGACACTAATCAATGGAATGTGGATAAATCCCCTCACATTTTTGCTTCATTTTGGCAATATCGAAATTCGATCTTATTCTTTCGACGATAATTTGCAGAATTTTCAAGCTGTGATTTTGAAACTTTAACAAAAGTTGCTCTATTCATTTAGCTAATACAATATGCAAATGAAATTTATATAGAATTAACGTAAGCTCAGTAAAAATGTATTTAGTAAACCTGCTCATTTTTCGTACAAATATTAATATTTTTTAATTTTGATTACAGGGTGTTATGTACAATGCTGATTGTCATATTTTCTAAAAAGAGCATTGTTTTTTATTAAGAACTTTGCAAATTAGAAGCAAAAAACTTCGCAAAATTTTGGACGGTTTTTATAAAAAAAAAAAAAAAAAAAAAAAAAAAAAAAATTCTGCGAGTTTGCATGCTATATTCATAAACATGAACACAGTTTATAACAATAAACCTCTTAATCATAATCTGCAGTTTGAACGCTTTTCCTACATTAGTTTCGACAGGGATCCAAAAGATCTTCGTTCTTTTTTAATTTTTTGACGGTCCCCTGCGGGATATTGTGGGAAAATCTTTGCGAGAATATATAACCTGGACTATTTTGTTTACACACCTGGAATTTCAGAATAATTACTTGTCTATATTTCTATATATTCAACAAAACGTCTAAAATCGCAGAGTGTCGAGATTTTTTTTTGCTTGTGACTGTATATCGATTGTTTGGCAGCATTATTATTTGGCCATTTTAAATATGACATAATTTTTTCCAATTTACGGATTTTAACACAGATCAATGTATTTATTATTTTTAATTTTGCTGTTCTTTTTAAAATTCCCGTCTAAATACGCTTTTTATGATGTAATTTTTATTTTATTTTTTTTGTCTTTAACACGGAATTATTTAATTCTAATTTTTTTTCCTCGTTTTAATAGTTACGAGTAAAGAATTTTTTACTCATAAGAAAATATTATTTTTTTGCGCTGTTTTAACAAAAGGAAAAAAATTAAAGCAATGACCTTTTTAATAATATGAAAAAATATCTATTCGAATAATAAAATTTTTTATCAAAATAAATAAAAGAATAGTATTTGAAATTTTTTATTAGAGGAAAATGTGTAAATATGGGCACATTCTTTGGTTTTTGTCTTAAAATGACTTTCATTTTTAAACATTTTTTTTTCTAAAATTTTGAATTTCATGAACAACTACAATATGTATGTTAAATGAGAAGAGGCAAGAAAAGAATATTATTAATTATTTCAATTCAAAAACGCAGATTTACAAAAAGCTATTAAAAAGGCACCAGAAAAAATGGCTTGCAAATATAAACCTACCGCATAAAAGTTAAAAAGATGTTTTAAATGTTTTAAAACAAAATAAAACAATACAAAACCACAGATAATTTATTTATTGTAGAAAAAAAAATGTTTACAGAAATCTTAAATAAAACTAGCTCTTTCAGGACCGGCACAATCAAAGTATGCCCGCTTTTAACACATTTCATATTTAATCCATACTTTCCATCTCAAAAGGTGCAAATTGTCGCCCGAGTCTTGTTTATTCCAATAACTGATATCATCATCACTTACTGTCCACTAGGGGATGGCTACAGTTGATGCGTTGATACACCCGATGCGTCTTATAATGAATCATATCGTTTCGTGATTCAAATTTTCTTTTTTTGAAGGCCCTTAATCTCTATCCTTGCTCTCTGGTTGGTCTTTTACCCCAGAAAATATTAAAAACGTCAACTGATTCTTATAAGGTGATTCAATGATGAAGTTAGATCTTGTTTCTTTGTGTCTAAAAGTTCTTTTAGTGTGAATACTTTTGATAATTGCTGTTTTCAAGGACATCATTATTGAAATAATTTATGTTATTTTGGAGAAAAAGTGGTGTAATTATGATGGCCCATATTTACACCAAGTAAAGGTGCACATATTTACACTAACTCCAACTAAGAAAGATGGCCACTTTCATATGTAACCGAAAAACGTGTGTGATTAAATCGTGCTTCTATAAGTAGCTTAGGATCTCCACTTTCTGGATATTCCTGTGAATTTATTTGATGGGTGGGGCTTCTTGAGCTCAAACCAATTAGTAGGCCTCCCCACTTGGCTGAATCTGAAGTTATTTGAAACTAGCCATAAGAATATGAAAAGAACCGGTTTCAAAAATGTGTCAGTAGTTTTCGGTGTAAAACTAACACCAATTTGCACAATAATTTACGCTGCATCCACATTACTTGAAAGAACGGTTCCAAATGCTCTCTGCTATCTCATATCAACAAATGACATCATCTACAGTCCTAGGTACCAACTTTTAGCATCTACCATAGCTTTCATGAAGGAGTTTCCATATTTACACCAGTGTCAATTTTTGTACCTTTTCCTCTGTGTTTATTTAATAAATTATTTTTTTCAAATTCCTCCTGGAAAGCGTTATTTAACCACAATATTTTCTTTATTTGCAATTGAAATAAAAGATTATTTAAATTTCAGTTTCAAAATCACGAAAAAAAAAAAAAAAAAAAAAATACGTGTGGCACTCGGGGACTGCCGCGGTAAAGCTATTGCATAGCATTTTTTATCAACTTATGCATTTATAATTATTTATTTATTTTTTATTTATGCAGTTTTTTTGTCTTTGATATTAAATCAAGTTAAACATTTTGAGCGTGATGACCGATAACAATTTTTTTTCTTGTATTGAACAAATGAGAAGTTAATATCGTTTAAAATATTTTTATTATCTTACAATACATGTAGGTTAATCAGGAATTTTTATCATTGAAACTATACGTTTATGGTAGCTGAAATAAAAAAAAACATAAGTTTAAGACTTGATATTCTCAAAATATCTGAAAAATACCGCGTCAATGTCTACCGTAGTCTACGGAGGGATACCCTGCCGAAGTCTGCCAAACTGAAGGGATGTTAGCCGGAGTGTTAGGATTTTTTTTCTCGTTACATAATTTCTAGATTCTTTCGCCACGGTCAAAACCGGCGATAAAAGCTATGCAATACCTTAATAAATTACAAACAAAATTTGGCAGCGCTACGAAAATTAGTTCGCGAGTTATAAGCATTTTAAATTTTCCGAACCTCACCGTGGGGGTCTCCTGTCACCAAAATTTAACACTGTCTCATAATAAATTACCAAAGAAAATTTGGCCGCGCTACGAAAATTGATCGCGAGTTATAAACATTTTAAATTTTTCGACCCTCACCGTGGGGGGGAGGTCTTCTGTCACCAAAAATGAACACTCTCATAATAAATTACCAAACAAAATTTGGCCGCGCTACGACAATTAGATCGCGAATTATAAACATTTTAAATTTGTCGACCCTCACCATGGGGGATCTCCTGTTACCAAAAGTAAAACTGTCTCATAATAAATTACCAAACAAAATTTGGCCGCGCTACGAAAATTAGATCGCGAATTAAAAGCATTTTAAATTTTTTGACCCTCACCGTGGGGGGTCTCCTGTCGCCAAAAGTAACACTGTCTCATAGTAAATTACCAAACAAAATTTGGCCGCGCTACGAAAATTAGATCGCGAGCTATAAGCATTTTAAATTTTTCGACCCTCACCATGGGGGATCTCCTGTCACCAAAAGTAACACTGTCTGAAATAATTACCAAACAAAATTTGGCCGCGTTACGAAATTTAGATCGCGATTTATAAGCATTTTAAAATTTTCGACCCTCAGCATCGGAGGGGGGGGGGTCTCCTGTCACCAAAAGTAACACTGTCTCATAAAAAATTACCAAACAAAATTTGGCCGCGTTACGAAAATTGATCGCGAGTTATAAACATTTTAAATTTTTCGACCCTCACTGTGGGGGATCTCCTGTTACCAAAAGTAAAACTGTCTCATAATTAATTACCAAACAAAATTTGGCCGCGCTACGAAAATTAGATCGCGAGTTATAAGCATTTTAAAATTTTCTACCCTCACCATGGGGGGGGGTCTCCTTTCACCAAAAATTAACACTGTCTCATAATAGATTACCAAACAAAATTTCGCCGCGATACGAAAATTAGATCGCGAGTTATAAGCATTTTAAATTTTTCGACCCTCACCGTGGAGGGTCTCCTTTCACCAAAAATTAACACTGTCTCATAATAAATTACCAAACAAAATTTGGCCGCGCTACGAAAATTAGACCGCGAGTTATAAGCGTTTTAACTTTTTCGACCCTCACCGTGGGGGTCTCCTGTCACCAAAAATTAACACTGTCTCATAATAAATTACCAAACAAAATTTGGCCGCGCTACGAAATTTAGATCGCGAGTTATAAGCATTTAAATTTTTCGATACTTACCATTGGGCGGGTCTCCACTCACCAAAAGCTACATTATCCTACCTTGTTTTATCTTAAGACGATTCTTTTCTATACACATTCTATCAGGAATTTTTATTATTGAAACTATAGATTTATAGTAACTGAAATAAGATATATAAGTTTGAGACTTGATATCCTCTAAATATCTGAAAAATACCGCGTCAATGTCTGTCGAAGTCTGCCGAAGGATATCATGCCGAAGTCTGCCGAAGTGAAACGACGGTATCCGAGTGTTAGGTTTTTTCGTTACCGATGTGTTAGGATATTTCTCGTTACGGAATTTTTGGATTCGGTCGCCGCGCTCAAAGCCCGCGATAAAAGCTATGCAATAGCTTAATAATAACCTTTAATTTTCTCTTTTTCCACAAAATAGAGTAATTTTTTCCCATCTTCACATAAATGTCAATAAAATTAGAAAAAAAATAAAATGTCGAAAACTATTTTGAAACTAAAAATTAAATAATATTTTTTACACCCTCCAATAAATATGGTTTGGATAGTTTGTGCTGAATTTGTTGCCAAACATGCAATATTTTTGTTGAAATAGCTGTGAAACATAATCAGGGCCGTAGCTAAGGGGGTGCTATGGGCGGCTCACCCCCCTAAAATATTTTGAGCCCCCCCTGGAAAAAATTCCAAGGTCACTAAATAAATTTCTGTTCAAAAATCTAATTTAGCTTCGAGATTCTTTCACAGTTTTGCAGAATTACTAAATTGCATCTAAAATAAGTAATTCAACACTCCCTTATCTTATTTGAACATATGAAGCTAATCTGATGTTTAATTTTCATCTGTTATACACTCAAAATTTTCATCACCATATGCTTAGTATAAAATGAAGTTATTAGTACAGTTTAATAAGAAACATAGTACCTACAATGTGAATCTGCACTAATTTATCTTTCTGTGTCAGACTAAGAGAAAAATATGAGCCCCCCCCCCCCCCTATAATCTCTTGAGCTCCCTCTACAATCTCTTGAGCCCCCCCCCCCCCTACAGATCCCTTCTAGCTTCGGCCCTGAACATAATCAGTCGTTTCAAAAAATCATTGCATAAAGTCGTTTCATAAGTTAATTTTGTTAGGATTTTATGCATATTTGTCATAGTGTAAAGTGAATAATATATATAAAATATAGTGGCTGGGGTTGACGCCAAAAATGTAACCGTAAAATCTGCTGCATTTGTCCCAAACACAACCACATGCTTTCACGAAAAATGAAGAAAACTTTTGGTAGTATAATTTTCAATTCATAATAAAAAGAAATGTTACTTTAGAATGTTTACACATAAGTCGATCACTTTTATTTAGGAGGGTGATGTCGAAGAGTTGGGCTCCTGTTCCATGCACTTGTTTTGTTTGAGCAAATGAGGGCATTTAAATTCGAGCGATAAAGAGATTGTAGCCAGATAACCATACTGCAAACCATACTGCATTTTTACGGTATAATGCATCTCTATTTTTTCTCTTTTTTAAGGTATCGGATAGACATAGTATATAAAAATTTTATCCAAATAAGAAATGCATATTCAAGACTGCAATAGTACGGTTAAGGTTTATTTTATCACAACGAAAAATTTCCAGACCAGGGTGCAAAAGATAGGTACCTTTGTATACCGTGCCAATGATTTACCTAGTCATCCATTCGGTCGATATATGATCAACATGATTCGCACTTATTTGTTGAAAATGGCTGCAAATTTCATTCATCCAAGTTACAACTATGAGATTTACCTGGTATACCGGGAGGCGACAGCATTGACAATCATCTCATCGAATTCACGGCTGAATTTCCAGAATCAGTTAACACTCGATCCACATATTAAAAATCAATCGATCTACTGAGTCACATCCTGGTGAAAAATATCTGAAAACCTGTTTTAAGTGGTTGACTCGTAGGTTTACCATTGTGTTTTTCTGCTCCTAGTCATCCATGTTTTTAGACTTTTGAGTGCAGGGAAACGCAATAGTAAACATACGAGTCAACCACTAAAATCGGGTTTTCAGCTGTTTTCCACGAAGAACTTGGTCAACCGATTAAGTTTTAATATGCAAATCGAGTTTTAACTAATTTTAGAAATTTAACCGCAAACGCTATAGAGTGATAGTTCATGTTGACAACTCCCTGTATGATGAAGGCATTTGCAAGATTTGCATAGGATTTACATAATTTACTTTCATCGTGTAATTGCTATACTTATAACTCAAGTGAAAAAAATTAGTGCTACTGTTCGCAATCATTTCCAACAAGTAAGTTTAATTAAATCATAAAGGTGTCTCCCGGAGAGCTAAATTTGTAAATCATTTGCACGGCAGACCAACATATCCCGTTCAATCCCTGGTCTATACATTTTCCTTTCTGTTGGAATAAATCTCAATTCTGCTACTTCAGTCTTGAAAAAGATTTATCCAGTTGAAACAATTCCCAATCGCTTCATAAGGGAATGCATGTTGGAAACTACCTTTCGTCAATTTTCTCCAATAAGCTGGAATATTCACAAATTGTTTTGCATATCCTTGTATTTGATCTACTGAATATATAAATACCAAATAATGTGTAAATTTGTTTAAATTTAAAAACATGTACCAGAATTCAAAGATCACAAGCATAGCTCCCAAAAGTTATAAAATATTTAAAGTTAATGCTTTGCAACAAGGAAACCTTTCTCACTCAGAAATATTTCCCCAATAAAACCGTAGACATATTTTAAAGTTTATCTAACACGAAATAATGTCTACTGCGAAAGATATTCTCGGTCCCCATCACGTTCGCCTTAAACATGGTTTACTGTACATCTAACAGTATAAACAATGGTTTGTGAGACAATATGTTCTTTTAAAACTCTTATCATTGTTTTTAAATTAAACGAGTTATAAATATTTTTCCTACAATTCTAAATAACGTATCGTTTCTGTATGAAATAGAAATAATAATAATAATAAATGGTTAATTACTCGGTACTATGCACAAACAAGATTTTTTTTAACCTCTTCAGTCCCTGAGTACCCAAATGGGTACATCAGTTTTGTTCCATTTTATTAATGATACTCAAAAATGAAATTTCGATATAAGAATAATATGTTTCGAATTCTGAGATTCGAGCTAATGAAAATAAAACAAAAATCTCGCTCTGAAGTCAAACGAGAGAAAAAATAATTCAGTAATAATTAAAAATACTGTAATAATCGCCAGTAGCGAAGAGGTTAATGAATTGCAAAAACATATACAGGGTGTTTCGCTACCAGACCGACAAACTTTGAAGGGTGATAGTAGACATAAAGACAAACATTATTAAATAGGAAACCATGGGGCGCAAACGTCTTCTGTAGGAGCTAGGGGTCATTAAAGTTTAGGGTCCAAAAATTCAAACGCTCATAAAAATTAGAATAAAGGGTCGATTTGTTTGCGGTTTTCTCAAAAATCATTCTTTATATCACAATTTTTAATTTTTTTAATTTTAAAGATTAAGTTCAAAAATTGTCGATAGAGGGCGCTTTAGACTTTAGAGTAACGAACAAATACTTTTTGCCGTTCTTTTGTGCATAGGGTTGAAATTATTCTAAAGTTTAGACTTTAAGTTAAATTTTAAGCCCAAAATCGGAAACATGGGGATCGGTTAACTAGCCAAAATTTAACTGTAAACCAAAGGGGAGATTTTAAACGCTCATAAATATTGGACAAACTAATCGATTTTGTTGCGGTTTGCGTGTAGGTCATTCTCTTGGTAGTTATTTTATTCAAAATGACGTACAGCTTTCATGTCCTCATTTTTTGAAAGAGGGCACTTCCGAGACATGTCCGACATTTCAATGGTATTACTCCTTTGTGTTTCACTACCAGACCACCATACTTCCAGGAAGTGTAAGGGATGCAAAGATGACCGGAATCACACAGGAATGTAACGTTGAAAATTGCTTTTTTGCATATTACGTTTAATAAACAGCAGAGAAAAAACCAACAGAAACAAACAGAGAAACAGAAACATGTTAAAGTGACAGAACAAAGTTTATTTAAAGGTTTTACTGCAAAAAGTGTTCGAAATTACGACCAGGAAAAGTCCGGCAAGCTTGACAGTGACAGTAGATGGCGCTGCGATTTTCTTGCGGTAGATGGAGCTGAACGGTAATGCGCGTGAAAGTTTCTCTCTCGTTGCGCAGCTCTATGTGGCTCCAGCATGATCGGACTCTTCCACATTTTACCAATGATGTTCACCGATACCTCAACGTAACATATGGACAGCAGTGGATAGGTCGTGGTGGCCCGGTTTATTGGCCTGCCAGATCACCGGACCTATCAAGTATGAGCTTCTTCTGCTGGGGTCACATGAAAAGTTGGGTGTATGAGAATCCCGTACCATCAATTAAAGACTTAGCAGCTCGTATTTCTGTAGCTTCTGGAAATCTATCAAAGATTCCAGGAATCTTTCAAAGCGTGAGGAGTTACATGCGATGCCACTGTCAATCATGTCGAATTACTTCTGGTCGTAATTTCGAACAACTTTTCTAGTAAAACCTTTAAAGAAACTGTTTTATGTCGTATTAACGTGTTTCTGTTTCTCTGCTTGTTTCTGTTTTTTTTTCTCTGCTTCCTTTAACCATAACTCGCAAAAAAGACATTTTCAACGTTACATTCCTATGTGATTCCGAGTCGCTTTTCCATCCCTAACACTTCCTGGAAGTATGATAGTCTGGTAGTAAAACACCCAGGAGTAATGCCATTGAAATATCGGAGATATGTCGGAAGCGCCCTCTATGAAAAAATGAGGACACCACAACTGTGCGTCATTTTGAATAAAATAATTACCAAGGGAATGACCTACAAGCAAACCGCAACAAAATCGATTTCTTTGTCCAATGTTTATGAGCGTTTAAAATCTCCCCCTCGGTTCACAGTTAAATTTTATTTAGTTAACCGATCCCTATGCTTCCGATTTTGGGTTTAAAATTTAAGTTAAAGTCTAAACTTTAGAATAATTTCAACCCCATGCACAAAAGAACGGCAAAAAGTATTTGTTCGTTACTCTAAAGTCTAAACGCCCTCTACCGACAATTTTCGAACTTAACCTTTAAAATTAAAAAAATAAAAAATCGTGATATAAAGAATGATTTTAGAGAAAACCGCGAACAAATCGACCCTTTTTTCTCATTTTTATCAGCGTTTGAATTTTTGGACCTTAAACCTTAATGGCCCCTAGCTCTTACAGAAGACGTTTGCGCCCCATGGTTTCCTATTTAATAATGTTTGTCTTTATGTCTATATCACCCCTAGAAGTTTGTCGGTCTGGTAGCGAAACACCCTGTATATTAAAAGTGTCCAAGTATATAGAATATTACTCTATGAAGCCCACGTCTGCATAAATATTAATCAAGCGTTTTTATTAAGAATTTTAATTTATATTGAGTAACATAAAATATCAAAACCCACAGAAAAATTGTTAAACTGTTGGAATGCGAAGTACTTTAGCAAAATAATATAAAATTTTTGAGTCTTTTTGTTATAATCAGTCCGTCCTGAAAATGACAGTTATGGCGGAAGCATAACATTTTCACAAACACTTTATTTGCACACACCGAGTGTAATTTGATATTATTTTCGTTTTGAGGCGTGTAACATAAGTTATCGGGATTCGATACATTTAATAATGCTTCAGACTGTGCGATGTTTTTTTTGTGGCAGTATCTCACACAAGGGCATCAGCTGACTTACAATTTTCTGATTTACACCGCTAGTCTGTCATATGTACTTACATAATCGACGCTTATATTGGCTTCCAAATTGTGATACTGACAGTTGGTTTATTACAAGGTTATTAGATGTTTATTCACATTTGCTTTGCATTTTAAAACCACTTACACTGTAAAAAAAAAAAAAAAAAAAAAAAAAAAAAAACCTGTACAATTACTAAAAGTTTTCTAGGAAACTAAGATTTCCAGAACACTTTATGTAACGGCAACATTAAAAAATTATGTAACAGATACAGATTTGCGTTGAAAATCTGAAAATCTATAAGGTTACTAAGAATGCTTTAGGAAACTGGGATTCCAATAATTTTTAATGTAACTGGACCCTGGTTACATATAAAATTTTAGTAAGATAACTGTAATTTTAGTAGACTCGTTTGTAAAGTTACAGATTTCTGTAACTTTACAAAAATTAGTTTTAGAGATTTACATTTTTTTCTGTAACAGTGTACAGATAAAATGTTAGTTACCATACAGATTTCGGTAACATTGCATCTGTAGGATTACAGTTTTTTTACAGTGTAGTGCAGTGATACATGTGAATCCTTGTCCTTGAATCCTTGTCCCATAGTGAATATCAACCCATTTAAACGGACAAAAGCCTGGTAATTTGGGGTCTGGTCAGCAATCTGAAGAAATATGACATTTTTTGCGTCTCATTATTTTACTCAAGTGGCCGTCAATCCGTCAATACGTGGCCATCATTTTTCACACAACGCGAGTGAATGTTAACGTGATATTATTGTCGCCTTGAAGTTAGGTAACATAAGTTATCGGGTTTCGATGCATTTAATAATGTATGAGGCAGTGTGGTGCTATTTTGGCAGTATCTCCCACATCTGCATTATCTGATTGACTGTTTTCTTATTTTCTTCTCTAATCATTCATAACATAAACGACGATTACATTAGTTCCAAAAGTGTGACGCTGCCAGTTCCATTACTAAAAGAATATTATCTGTTGATTTACATATGGCAGTCATTTTGAGACCACGTACAGCATTGATGATGACTGAAATTAATCAGTTGACCCTTCATACAAAATCCATTGCATAGTAATGTTTTAACTCATCAGAAAACATCAATTCCAGACGAAAAATACAGACCCCCGCGGTACGTTACCCGTGTTTCTTTTATCAGACTTTCTGAGTCACATGATGGTGAAATTCGCAAATTCAGATGTACGAAATGAATATCACATGACTATAGTGCCCTAAAGCATAGCCGACTATATACTACCGGCAGAGCCATTTCGCGAAAAACCGCAGAAAAAGTGAAGCTGGATTCAGCACATGGCTCGGCACGTGGTCATTGTTTTGGTTCAGGGCTTGCACGATTGGTTAGAAAAACTTGGGCAAGGTATCAGAGTCCTCTAGCGGAAGTCTTCATACATTAATCTTAAATAGACGGGCCTATAGATCTAGTGGGTCATGCCTAAAGTGAAAGACACCGCGGCAGCCTGCTTTTTTCGTTAACCTCGGCTGTCAACAAAATGAAGTCAACACGGAACTTTTTACTAATAAATGGTCAAAATGTCACCAAATACCACATAGTAATAACCGCATGAGTGTTTTCAAACAGCTTTATTGTGTCGTTATTTAATTATTTGTCTCAGGGTAATTACCGCCTGGTAACTTCATTGTAAAGTCACTACGTTATACGAGAAAAAGTAACGATCAAGCTACTTTCATAGTGGAGCCATCAAATGTCGGTAACTTTAGAGTAATAATGAAACGAGTACAAATTATGACATTTATGTTCATCGTGGTGATAGCGAATCTTGTGACCAACTCGTGATTATTAAAAATCCCTAATGAATATTGCGTACGCAAATCATTCAATAATGAGATTAAACTAGATTGATCCTCAACTGATCAGAAATATGGAGAGTCAAAATAGCAGTTTCACTAAATTTCCATGTTTTTCATTATCGGTGAAATTTGTTACGCGTCAGGTAGGCGAAATATAACTTTTACTATTTTGTTTAAAATTATTAGCATGTTGAATACTCCATCCTTAAATACCACATATTACAACATATAATATGCATCCTTTATTTGTAACTTTACTTTTCTATTTTTAGATAAATCAGCTGTATTACACGGATTTCGTTCTTTTCAAAAATCAAGGTAACATGAGTTATAGGCTTGCATTGGCATAGCGTTTTTTGGAGGTGGGGACGAGGTTGATCATTTTGCTGTTAGCATTATTTGGTTAATAGCAAAATTCGGCGTTATTTAATCATTGAATGTTACACGGTTAAGAAAAGTACCCTACACGAATACTGATACATACAATAACACTTGTAAAATGACACGAGACCTTCCCGAACGCTTCGCCACTGTCGAATTGCGATGCATTTAATATTGCTTCGGCTGCGCCATACTTCATAAGTAATATCTCCCACGTATACGTCAACTGAATGGCAGTTTCATTATATAAACCATGTAATCTTTCATATGTACTAAATCAGGCAGATTTGACAGCGGCGGGCGCTTGCAATCTTGCGGTAGATGGCACGGATCGGAATGTTACGTGAACAGCAATGCCGCAAGAAGTCGTCATAGGAATCATCTAGAATGTATGAAATTGTACGTGACACTTCTCACAAGCTACGGCAAACTTTATTAGAGGCCTGGGAAGCTCTTAATTGTTCAAACGGAGTTCATGACATATATAATGCTGACTCTATTGGCAGAGAGGACTTTTGCCTGTAACGCCCTTTGGTATGACAGCTTTCTCGCATGATTGGTTCGGCGGAGTTTACAACTCCGCCTTAAACCTCGCCTTCACAAGGAAAAGCTTCTGTGGCCTCTATTGAAGTTGGCCGTGTTCAAGCCTGCCTGTCAACTCCCGGTCGTAATTTCGAAAATCTTCTGTAGTACTGGGTGACCATAATGAATGAGCCAAAAAGAATAGCGCAGTGTGACTGCCGTAATGGATTTATTCAGTCGAAACAAACTTATTCTGCAACTGCAATTATACAAATTTTATTTGGCAACAGGGAAAAATCATCGAATCACAAACTCTCCGCTAGAGGCGCTGTTAAACAAAATGTCGTTCATGTAGGAGAAAGCGTACTGCGTTTTCGAATATCCCAAAATCTCCTCGTGATGATTGGTTGTCCAAAGTGTTGTGCAAAGACATTTTTGTTCGAAATTTCGTAAAGAACAACCGCATCGCTAAATTAGCCGTGCCGGGCCACTGGATTTGTCATGTTTCCATTGGCCGCCGAGATTACAAGATCTAACGCCCTGTGATTTTTTTCTCTGGGGTTTAGTTAAAGACAAGGTGTTTGTGCCTCAACTTCCTCAGGACTTAGAGGAACTGAAGTAGCCGATTACTGCAGTGTTGACCTCCATCACAGGGGATATGCTATCACGAGTGTGACAGGAGCTTGATTACCGTGTAGACATTTGTCTTGTCACCAGAGGGGCAAATATTGAACACCTGTAGAAACTTAAATAAAGCTAGTTTTGAGGTAAATTTGAACTTTCTAAATATATTAATTACAACTTTCACAATCATGTTTTCTTTTTGCCCCGTTCATTATGAATCATCCTACATAGCCTTTCAATAACATGTTTTCCCTTCCATTTATGTGTTGCTGTCTTTGTTCATTGACTCTGCTTCTTTGCAGCATAGCTCGCAACTATGGCATTTTCGACCCTGCATTGCAGTGTGATTCCGAGTTGTTTCTATGGCTCCTATACACGTCCTGCAAGAATCTTACAAGGGCACCACCAAACATGGTGCTCACAGATTTTGATGATTTCCAAGTATGTTGTAGGGGTCATACCACTAATTATTCTGATGGAAAGGTTTCTTCGAATGGGCCTTGATTTTTGAGAAATTGGGGGTCAAAGTTCAGTGTATGTTTCAAATATTTATTAGTACGAACGCCGCATGTGAATCCATGGCGTCGTGGTAACGTACGAGCATGCAAGTCGAAAGGTTGCGGGTTCGAATCAGTCATCGGCATTCATTTGTTTTATTTATTTATTTTTGTATTTTTACACGTTAAAAATTTTAAGTATTTTTATTACAAAATTGCTACAGCTTTTGATATTTTCTTAATAAATTACATTTACATTTTAAACATTTTTCATGAAAATTTATTTTTTTCTGCAATTTTTAAACGAATATTTCTATTCACAAAACTACAAAACTAATTTACGCCTAGAACTTTTTTTTATTAATTATTATTTGCGTTTTTTATTTTAAGCACAATCCTGAAATAATGATTTTTCTTTTTCCTATCGCTTTTTTATTTTATAGCATTTTAAATGAAAACTTGTCTTTTTTTATATACTTGCCTTTGCATTTTAACAAAATAATTTTCGGGTGCAATTTTTTAAACGTCTTTAGGATTAGATTATTCAAGTAATGCGTATCTTCGAAAAAATAATAACATATTAATGCAATAATGTTAAAATGCAAATTATTACCAGTTATCCAAGTTTTCAAGTTTCCAATTTTCTGTAAATACATTTATCTCCAAAGTTCAACATCAATATAAGTTATCGTTTGCACAAATAAGAAATGACAGATTACATCTATTTTTATAACAAATCAAAACACTCTTTCCGTAATTCAACTGAAGTACAAAAATCGTTTGTTTAATGAGATAAAATTTATAATACATATAAAAATACTTTTTTAATCGTCTGCTTTCCTCTGTAATTATCAGAATAAATGAAGATTTCTTTTTATTGGTCTTATTTTTGCACTTTTACAAATGATGATTAAACTTTTTTTTACTTTCAACATATTTTTAAACATATTTATCACGAATTAAGTATTCTAGTAATATAAATTATATTAAATGCAGTATTAAATTATCTAAAAATCCAAGCACACTGATTAATCTAAAAATATTAATATTTAATGTAGTGGAGATTTTAAAATATTGAAATTTTCTCATACTTTTTCAAAATTTTAATTAAATACAAATTGTTATTTATTTATTTGTTGCAAAATGTACTTTTAGTTGAACCCTGAAGTGCAGTCAGTTCACCATATTTTTAAAAAATAATAATAATAAAATGTTGACAAAGTAAACGGTCCTCTTCAGAAAATATCAAAAGGTTCAAAGCTGTAGAGTTTTCAATTCTGCTTATAATTTGCGAAGTGTAAAAACATAAAAATAAGTAAAAGGCCGAGGACAGATTCGAACCCGCCACCTTTCGACTTGCAGGCTCGTACGTTACCACGACGCCACGGATTCGCATGCGGCAATCGTACTAATAAGTATTTGAAACATACGTTGAACTTTGACTCCCAATTTCTCAAAAACTAAGGTCCAATTGAAGAAACCTTTTCATCAGAATAATTAATGGTATGACCCCCTACAACATACTTTGAAATCATCAAAATCTGTGAGTACCATGCTTGGTGGTGCCCTTGTTAGTCTGATAGTGAAACAATCTGTATAATACTCTATATTAGTTTTACTGAATTTACTTCATTTTTGTTTATAATTTGTCGTAAGCTAAACTAATATTTTCAGTTTTTTTAAGAATTATTTTTATGGAAAAAACTTTTTGAACAATAAATCGTACTTTATGTGTGAAAAAAGACAGAAAATTTTAATTATTAATTTGTTAATGCATTTTATATTTTGTTATTATTTTATAAACTAAAACTTAAACATGCAAGTGATATTAATTTGCTTACTATTTTGTTTTGTTCTTTGTGTCGATGTAATAATCAGATAACAATAAATAATTAGGAAAAGCTTCTTTAATATTAATAAAGCCATTAATTATTTCTTTTTATATAATTTATCGTATAGCGCAAATTATTTAAAAATAGATAATTAATACAAATTAGTGAATTTGTAGAGTTGATTCCAAAGTTTTAAATTAAAAAGTATAAGAGCATAATTGCTCCGCTTGCTCATATGAATAAATAAAAATAACCATGAGAAACGAAGATAAAAAATCTAAAATTTATTTTTTATTTAAATTTAGTAAGCTGAATCATTTAAAATTTTTGAGATTTTTCTCTCTTATCAAGCTACGTGTATTATTGCATAAAAAATTTTTGTCAATTAACAATTTAAATGAAAATAATATTTTTTGCGCGAAATTAAATAATCCACAACTTTACCACATATCTATTTAAATGTAGTAATTACGATGTAAAAACTCTTCGAGCTTTTTTCAGTACTTAAATAGTATTTCACATAATATTCAACCTTTTTTATTGTTTTGTGTTAATTTAAAAAATAAAGCAATTATAATAATTAAGCTGAAATATAATTTGGTTAAACGAATTACAGAAAACAAAATACAGACGAACTATAAAAATAATGAAACAGAAAATAATGATTTCTAATTAGCAATCATAGCTTTCTATTCGAAGAATTACATTAAATAGGTAATTTCCCGCTTCTGTGATTATAAATATTATTCCATTTTGGAAACAAAATAATTACATATGTCGGAATCATCGCTTCCTTATATTTCTAAATTGTTTACATTCATAGGGTTAATCTTTTACTTAATTATTTTGAAAATAATAAGCATTGCAATTATTATAATTAGTAATTTCATTCACCAAATTGCGCTTATTTTAAATTAAGGACTAGAAATTCTTTTAGAATAATGAAAGTATTTTTTTTAGTACTAAGCACATAGAATAAAGGAGCAGACACATCGCTTCATATATAAATATTTTTAAATTTCGTTTTTCATATATGAGAAAAAAATATAGATGAGGAGCCAAGAAGCCAAGGGGTATAAGTGACAAAATTGAAAAAAAAATGAGTTAAGTGCACAGACTATCTGGAAATAAGTCTATTTATTTGTGGGTAAGACGTTATGAGTGATTTTTTAATTATATACTGCGTTTAGGGGTTATCAGTTACTTAACCTCTTTTCCAAAACTGTGAAACGCGTGGAGGCCAAACGGTATAAGTACAGTTGTATCATTTAACTTCTACAGCAGAAGCGTGAACAACGACATACAAGGCCATTTGCTTTTTTATACATTAAATTAATTCATTTTAACTGTTAACAAATAAGAAAAAATGAAACACTTTCCAATACTCTCTGAAATCTTTAAAAAATCTTTGTTATTTAGGGTATAAAGTGTTACTGTCCATAGCCAATTATGTATTCTAATAATTTTGAACACCCTATGTTTTATTTGTCGGTTGATGTATACTGCATAATGGGGAAATTTAGTTTAGCAAGAAAATGCATAACAGTTTGAAATTTCTCTTTCGGCAGTTTATACTAATAGATGGAAACACACTTGTATGCATATGTTTATCCTGTAGTTTACCTTGAACCTTTATTATACGCCAGTATTTAGCTAAAATTTTGTTCAAACTAAAACAATCTCAAGACTACTGAAATCACGTTTCCAGAATCATTCATAAATGACCACCTATAAAAGTTTGTGCGTGACCCTGTATATCATTTTATCTACATTTTACAAGCATTTTTTAGTAAACCTAAGGCAGTTAAGCGTAGAAATATATGACTTACTTAAAAGCTATCTTTAAGTAAATTACGCTCATATTCAGTAACCTTTACGAAATCTTTTGTACAGCCCTGTATATGAACTATAGCATTTATATGAACTATAGCATATAATATGTAATAATTTAGTGAAACTTAAAAGCGCAAATTATAATTCAAAAGGCATTTCGTCCATCCATCAATCATCATCGATAATATACAGTACTTCGGATAGAATATACCATTTGAAATATTTTTTGTGTCCCTGTAAATACTATGTACTTCATATTATGTGCAAAATAACTTATATTAAGCCTCAGCGATGCATATAAATTTTATTAAACATGAAAATTGTAATATAATTAAAATATGCTGTGAAAAATTCCCTATTTATCATTAGGTAATGTGAATCTTTTGCGTATCTCTGTAAATTAAAAATAAAGCAAAAATACATATTATTAATCTATTCTTTTCACATAATATTTTACAGAATGTTTATTTTAATGCAATTCGTAAATGCATATAAACGTTAATATGTGACAAGGTGTAACATCTTTAAAATTCATTTGAAACGATTTTTCCCATAACCCGTAATGGAACGGAAAACTTTTGATTGTCCCTGTAAATAAACTAATCGTGTTAGAAACTTCATTTGCAATAGGTTCGTGCTGAAGTAAACGTGAATAATTCCCAAAAATTTCAGGGCAATCCGAATATATTTACGAGAGTTAGGGCGCGGACAGACAGACAGACAAATTAAAATCATATTCACTTTTCAACTTTTTTGGAAAGTGTTAAAAAATATAAAATTTCAATGTTTCAATGTTTATAACAAAATTTTAAACTTATATTAGAACAACAATTTTTCCTTTCATTCATTTATATCAACATCGTTCATATATTTTTTTCGTAAATTTATTTTTATTTCATAATTTTTACTTTTTTAGAATTTATATTGAAAAAAAAATTGTCCTTTCATTTATTTGTATCAACATTGTTCTTAATTTTTTCATAAGTACAATTTTTTATTTCATAATTTCTCATTTCTTGTGCTCATTCGGCACTTGTACCTTTTAGTTTCCAAGCACTTTTCATTACTGCTTGGAAGACAAGGGGTACAAGTGCCGAATGATGATAAACATTGCTTAGTTATAAATGAAAAGAAAAATTATATTCCACTTTTTTTAAAACAGTTATTGAAATAAGAGTTCAAATATCATTAAGATATAACCAAAAAATTCATATCTCAATTCATTGAATTACAATTGATGTTTAACTTCGAACTCAATTTAGTCGAAATCTAAATCTTGTCACCTGTACCCCTTGGCTTCTGGGGTCCTCATATATTGTGCGATTATTCTATGAGGGCTCCACAAGCTGAAGGACATAATAAATAGGGAAGCAGCAGCTCAGACTATCACCTCATGGAATTTACGTATTAAAATCTAGTATTAGTTCAATCTCGCCTCGAATATTTAACCCGAAAAAAGTGCGCTTACCCAGGATATGAATGGTTTTAATTTCCTCACCAATAAAATCAAATTAAAACAGTCGCTTTATTTAGACGGAGACGATTCTTACAAATTTTACGATAAAATAAGTTGAAGATTAGTTGAAAAAATATTGGTTGCAATTGTAAAAAGAATATTGCCCAGTTAAACTGATGGCATTGAGCTCACAGGCTACGCATACTAATTGTACATTACAGCCTTATATTTTCAAGGGTTAACTCCGTTCGAAAAAAAAAATTAAGAAGGGGAAACAGCTCTCCTCTTTCCCCTTTTTTATACTTAATCATTGAACCTCCTAAACTATCAAGGACATGCTTTATCATATAAAAAATCGACATCCAAAATTCAGAGCAAATCGGATAATTCTTAATAAAAACCCATTTAGCAAATATCTAATTTAAGAGGAGTTATCCCCCTCTTTTATACTTAACCATTAAACTTCCAAAACTATTCAGAGATTTGAACAAAATCTGACAATTCTGCTTGAAAAACACATTTATAAAAATTAAGGGGAGGGGCATTAGAACCCCCGTTCACCCTGTTTATACTTATTCTATGAACACCTAATAACAGTCACGGAATCACCTCATCAGAATGATACTATATCTAAATTTTGAACGAAAACTGTTAATGGTGCATGAAAATGCCGTTTATATCAATTAAGGGGAGGGGCATGAGCCCCCCCTTCCCCCTGTTTATACCTATTCAATGAACATCTAATAACAGCCACGGTATCGCCTCATCAGAATGATCCTATATCTAAATTTTGAAAGAAAAATGTTAATTCTGCATGAAAATCCCGTTTATATCAATTAAGGGGAGGGGCACGAGCCCGCCGTTCCCCCTCTTATACACATTGAATGAACTACAAAAACTAATCAGGGAAGCGCCTTATGAGGATATACTTCTTTAAAAAATTTCAAGTAGATCCGATATTTTTATCATGAGTTATGGCGTTACGCATGAACGTACGAACGTACACAGAACGGACGGGCGCATATGCTCTCAGGCTATGATAGCCTGTGAGCTAAAAACCATACAAACTCCGGGTCTTTTAGGCCCTGCACGCGTCCTCCCGGGTTAAACGCAATCGGTCTTGACATTTTGACATTTTGGCATTTGACAAGTAATAGATTTGAGGCCTATAGCAGCTGTGGCTTTCGCCTCGAATGATCCATAATAACACACACAGAAGCAACCACAAATCAGTACAATTTTTATCTCTTATATTTATTCCATATATATACCACTATAAAGGGACAGCACAACATCCATGTCTTAACCTGATTCGAACCGGGATTCCTTGGCGTGGCAGTAGCTGCCATAACTGATCGCGCCCACTTGGGCGACACTCAATCGGTCTTGAACATCACATCTGGGTGGAAAACACCTAAAAATTCAATTTAACGGTTAACTCGATTTTAACTTGCTTTCCTGCATCCAAAAGTTGAAAACAAGGCTACCTTATCATAATAACAGGCTTGTCATTCGCCAAGTTTCCTTTGACTGCAATACATGTGGTCAGAAACCACATGATTTTCCCCTTGGTAGGCTTATCTAATCTGAGAAACTGAAATATTTTTCATTTTGTCCTATGAATTTGTGCATGGATTATTAGCAGTAGTATGCACCAGGTGGCGTTTCTTAAGAGACAAAGTCATATAATAAGTTGGCCACTATAGGGACAATTTCAACAATAGATTTTCTCCTGAATGCGAGGCCTGATTATTATGATAAGGTGGCCTTGGTTGAAAACATGGAGGATTGAGAACAGCACATAATGGTAAACTTATGTGCTTAACGTTGCTTAGTTAAAAAATATGTCGACAGAAGTGACATGTGCTTGATTGACAACCATCGCTCAGTATAAAAGAATTTAAAGGATATAGTCACAAGATGATGCTGTTATTTATTTACACTGGATCATCAGGTCATGATCACCAGCAAAACAATAATTAAATCTGAAAAAAATGTTTTCCATTATTTAGATACTTCAAGAAAAAAATTTGTCATAAATAACAAAAACATTTTTTTTTGGGGGGGGGGGACGGGGTAGTTCCTATTAATATTGCTTTCAGTGATATTTATAGGAAGATATTCTATGCAATCACAACATAACTGATTCGCAGAGCCTCACTACAGCTGGGCAAACTTAAAATAAGTCTCTCTCTATGTATATCTATATATCTATATATGTATATACTATTTAAATTTACTGGCGGAAGTTTATACTTTCGAAAATCTGTGCCTGTGTAATCCATTATAGTTGAATTTTCACATTTTTCATGTCAGTTCATCTCTTAGTTCCATGGAGCTAAAGATGATGTTTTTTTCGTTAGAATTTGTCTTTGCTTAAGATAATTCTAACAGGAGAGATTAAGACCAGTTCATATGTGTAAATTTATTGTAACATCTGCCATTTAAAGACCACTTTATTTGATTCTAAATTTTCTAATTTCCCATCTTTTCTTTTTGCTTGTACACGCATGATAGTTGTTAAATCCTGAATAAATATTTAATTAGATTTTAAAATTGTCAGAGTTAACTTTCAGGGTCTTGGTGAGCTACAGATTTTTTATTTCTTTTGCAGATTCGTTTTGAAATTCTGCAACTGAAATATAAATACATTCAGTTCATAATACCAGTTTGAAATTATCTACAATGTATTAATATTGATTAATATTTAGTTTATTTTTTCACTTTCAAAATTAAAACAAAAAGTTTAATTAAAATTTTCTTTTAAAATAAAAACATCATTGATAACTCGAATCTCTATAGTTAAGATGTCTTTAAACGTTCAATAAATTAAAAGAGTCAGCTAATTTTAGGTACTTCTTGCAATGAAAAACGAATCCCTTATCTTGATTTTAATTACAAAAAAGATACATTTCGATTAAGGAGTCATGTTTAGTTAAAATGAAAAGAAGCTCATTAAATGATGCAAGTAGACGCAGTTAACAATATGCTACACAGTTTCATTATTCTGACAAAAATAAATACTTAATAATCTGGAGTTGTTGCAACTTAAATAAAGTACAGGAAAAAATTTTTTTTTATCGGAAGTACAGTTTAAATTGCATTTTTGTTTTTAATTTATAGTCCAGTAACTTTAACAAAAAAAAGTCTTTCTTCGGAAAAATTTTTAATAAAGGTTTTTCTTCACAGAGTGATTTATTAACTCATTAGAAATGATATCTCAAAAGTCCCCGATATCCTCTTGTACGCTTCCCCCCCCTTTTTGGGGGGCATTTAGGGGGAAAAGGGGGCAAAATATTAATTACGCTATATAGGCAAGTCATATATCATTTCCGATGTATTTTTTAACGCTGAATCGAATGAAACTAGAATCAAGTTGATACGACCAATAGTTTCTGAATTATAACTGTTTTTATATTTTGAAAAATTCAAATATTTTATGTACACATTATTCATAAGAACAAAAATTTCTTTTAGTTAGAATCTCATAAGCCAAATAACACGTTCTATATGAAAATTAATTCCCAGTTGCATACGTACGTCCATACGTATGGGCATTGGAGAGGGGGTGCCTCCGGCTCGCGTTTGTATACATTTTTATTTTTAAACAAATATTTATAACGTTTTCATAGAAAACATGACTGTTGAACTACTTTTTTTTTCTTTCAAGAGCTCAACGTATCCTCCACTCCTATGTAGGAGGTTTTGTAGTTGTAAAGTTGTTTTTTGTAGTTGTATCCTCGATACAACTAATTTTAGAGCTGTTCCCAATCTTAGGGAAGACGATGCTTATAGGGGTTTCCGAAAAAGAAAGGAATGAGTTGGTCGACTGTTCTCACTCCATCGGCCGTGTTTTATACAGCTATCTTACGGATGTATGTCAAATATAGCAAAATACAAGAAATTCCTGGGTGGAGTCTATTTATGGAACTGTTGACACAGCAGGAGGAACATTACAAATCACGTGTTATGTACCTACCGTTTGTAAACCAACCTGCAAGTAATTATGACATCATTTACAGCGCGTACCAGTACGTTATCGAAGATGGTCTCAAACATGTTAACACTACTTGTGTAATAACATTTGACCAACCTCTTAATATTAAAGCAAGGGAAATCGTTGCTTTAATAGATGAAAATTGTCCGGTTTCCAAAATAATTGTGAAACTTGGAGGATTGTGAGCAATGCTTACTCTAGAGCTGTCAGAGCTCATACACTTTTACTAACAGCTCTGTGAAATAATTTATAATGAACTATAATTGTCCAGTGACGAGAACAAACTTATTGACACCTACCTCGAAGACATTAATGAACCAAAACCTTCATTTTGGCATGTGGAAGGAGTGAGGATCCTCAGTGACGTCAAAAGTAAATTTCAAGATAAATGTTCCAACTTAAAAGAGAGAAAACTTCAAAATTATGGATTCAGCATTTGGACATGGTTTTAATTCTCAAAGAATTTATTAGAGGAGAGAGGGTAGGAGATTGGAGGGCATATTTAACAGCGATAAAAAGAATGATTCCATATTTCTATGCTGTAGGACATTTTTTGTACGCTAAAAGTGGCCAGTTGTTCATACAAGACATGGAAAAATTGGAAAATTCTATGAATAAAGACACCTTGAAAAGATTTACTTCGGACTTTTTCACTATTAAATGATTTGACAGTTATTTTTGAGGGACTTCAAGTGATATGGTAATTGAACAGTCACTCATGAGGTCTTCAAAAATGCAAGGTAACTTTCTGCGTGGAAGGAGCACAAAAGAAAGTGTTTTAACAATGTTTGTTGTTAGGTTAGTAAATGCAACCAACATTTCTGTAGGAATTGAAAAGTTCTGTGATGTTTCCTTTGCAAGAGGAGAACAACATGTGGACGCATGGAAATTTCGAATAAAGCGAGACCAAGAAAACGTAAACAGAGTATCAGAGTGGTTTTATGTCCACAATGCTTTTCAAAGTATTCAAGTGATTATGTACATTGCAACAGGGATTACAGGTGATGTGGAAAATATAATCTCCTATGAACGTTGGTGCAACTACAATGGCAAAAAAGGTCGGTGGCAATTTTCACGAGATGAAAAATTCATGTGCCGAACGAGTTCTTCCTCTTCAAACAGTGAACACAACAGTCACGTAAGAGTTCATGTTGTCACCGTACCTGTAGATCCACTACAGCTTTTTCAAAGAATTTGTATCATGAAGGGATTCTACGACGAGCTCCGTGAAGTTTGAACTGGCTCCTTACCGAGTAGCCCTTTTCGATGAAATTGGAATGAGAAAAACAAAAAAGTCATCCTTATTTAACAGCTTCAGTCCCATAGATGCCCATCCTGATTTTGAAAGAGCGAACTTCATTGTTGATGGAGGATATCTGTTTCATCAAGTAGTCTGGCATCAAAGTGATTCTTTCGGGATTATTTTTGATAAATATGTGAAATATGTTGAAAAACACTAAGGTCGAAACACTATCCTCTTATATGATGCTCCTCTTATAGCAATCTTCAGAAGAGTGTCAAAACCATGGAGCAATTTCATTGTTTCTCGAAAATGGCTTCAACAGAGATTCTTTTTAATGGCAAAACAAAAACTAAAAAACGAGCTTTTTAGTTTTTTAGCGTTTTGCTTGTTCTCCGATAGATGTCGCTACTTCTCCACCCGGTTGTTTTGAATACTTTCTTCTCATTGGTTGCTTTACTTTAGGCGGGATTGTTCCCATGGCGGGTATATAAGCCTGCGTCTCGCTGTCTCTTTGCTCAGTTTGGCTATATTTTAGCTTGCTGAGTTTTGCACTGATGAAGAATCTCGATAGTAGATTCGAAATAGCTATTTGCTACCTTCTCATACTTTATTTGTGCATTTATAATCGTTGGTTTTCTATCTTTAAAAATTTAATATCGCTTCTATTTAAAGCATTTTTTTGTATTCTACATAGAAATGTTATTTTATTTTTTTATGTTTCGTTTTGATGAAAAACTTAAAAATATTTTTCATTTCATCCATTGCACGCAAGATTATACTAAAACTACTAGTTCCAGAGTTCCCAAAAGTATTAATAATGATGAAAACTAATGTATCTAGAACGTATACTTTATTTTACAAATAAAGTATACGTTCTAGATACATTAGTTTTCATCATTCTGAAAACTTTTGGGAACTCTGGGACTAGTAGCAACTTTTATTTTTTATTTCTTTATAACGTAAATTTAAATTACAAAATTACGAAAAAGATTGTTTTTAATTGAAAAATTGCCAATTTTAAATAAATAAATAAATAAATGTGCTTTCAAATAAAGTATATTTTCAAAATACATTAGTTTTAGATTATTATCAAAACTTTTGGGAGCTCATGAGCTAATAGTTTTCCGACAACCTTGCGCGCAGGGCATGCAAGTCCAAAAATAATTTTTCATTTCTCATCAAAATAAAAAATAAAAATATAAAATAAAATTTCAATATATAATATTAAAAAATTATTTTGAATAAATAGCTATTAAGTCGTCTATATTAAAAATTTTATGCATTTATGTCTTATAGGGATGAGAAAAAAAATTAAATGTGACATGTTGCTTAAGGGGGCTCAGGGATTGAAAACTTTTCAAAAATGATCTTTTTATGATCTGGATTTATCATTCAATTACTTCGGAGCTCAATGCAAAAAAACCGCATAAAAGTATTTGCATTTTTAACGGAGTTATAAGCATTTATATATCAACACTTTCAAAGCCGCACCCATATAATTTCAACTTTAAGTCGCGTTTTTTCAAAACTTGATTTTTGACGACTAAAACCAAGATTTAAAAAAACTATTTGATGGAATGGCTTTTTTTGCATGCCTATAACATCATTAGCTATAAAATGAATTAATATAGTTTAGATAGTTTAATATTTTTAATGAAAAAAAAGTTGTATTTTTTTTTTAGTTTTTTAAATTTTCAAATTTGAGTTTTTTAATAATGTTGTTTTTGAGTGATAGTTATATCCTTAACTCATTTTATAGAGTAAAGTTTCCGGATTATTTTAAAGCAAAAATTAGGTTCTTATATCAATTCAACGTTAAGATAACTTGGTGTTGGAGATATAACACACAATTTTGTTTCGAAAATTGTGTTACATAAATTTTGCTATATTTCTTATTATATTACATTGAAGTTCTTCATTTTATAATTTTATAAGATTACAAACATACTTTTGAAATTTCAGAAAATTTAAATTAATTACATTGAATACTTCTGTTGTTATATGCACTCAAAGCGAGAGCTCTGTTTACATGTTTTTTCGTATCTATCAACCCTTGAGCATTTTTAAATTGCATCGTCAAGCAAAAAGTAAGACCAGATTTAATTAAAACAGATAAGACCCCTTCATCTGTCTTAATTAGCATGTAACACATAAATATAGCTTTTTTTTTACATTGAAAACTAGCGCATTTTTTCCCTTCTCTAAATGAAACAGTATAAAATATCCGACAAATTAAAGACAACGTTTCAGATATTTATTATCATAGAAGAAAGATGCACTTACTCCTTTTTAAAATTACAAAACACTATCTATTTTCAAAGAAATTTTCCTTAATGAAGAATTTATATATAAAAAAATTATCCATTAAATGATACAGTAGACGTCGTTTAGTATCTGTTAAACAGTTTCATAATTTTGACATTGTGAAATAATTAGTAGCCTTGAACTAAACTAAATATAATGTATTTCGATAAAGAAGTTTTGTTGAATTAAAAATATAAGAAAAGTACTCATTAATTGACATACATAGACGTAGTTTAGTTTATTATTTGCTAAATAGTTTCATTAAGAAACACTAACATTAAGAATTCTAAGATTAAGAAATAATTAATAGCATTGACCCAAATTAAGTAAAAGGTAAATATTTGCTCTTGAAATAACTTTTACATTGGATATTTGTACATACAGGGTGATTCTAAAATCATAATACAAACGTTAACGGTCGGCCTAAACACTTTAATAATAAATTATTGTATAAGAATGTATGGGCGCAAGGATCGCGTTGAGTTACAAACACCAGGGGGGCAATTTGACCTTTTTTTCCTTCAAAATTTTTCATTCATACCAGAAAAAACCTATACTACTGTTTTCTTTATTTAAAACAGGCATTTCGTGATTACATAAAAAATATTTTTGAAAATTTCCGGTAATATTCAAGAATTTCGATTTCACGCTAGAAATTTTCAAAGACGAATTCTTATTTATGCAGTCATGAAATGTCTGTGTAAAACAAAGTAACGAATAGTAGTGAAATTTTCTGGTATGAAAGAAAAGTTTTTGATAATAAAAAAAGACCAAATTTGCCTCTTTGTGCTTGCACCTTAACATGTCGCTTACGTCCATATACTGCTATACAATAAATGATTGTTGCAGTGTCCCGCACCAACCCTTAAAGCTTGTGCATAAATTTAAAATAAGCCTATATACATATATATATATATATGTTTGTTTGCGTGTGTGTGTGACGATGTCACATGGGGAGCCTGATGAAAGTTGTAGCACGCGACGTTACTTTAGTAGAAAAACGAAAGGTCTCCCAGTTCAACACAGGATTCGTGGCGAGCGAAAAAAAATAAAGGAATGTAGAATTCATAAAAAACTAAATATTGGAAGCTGCAAAATATTTTATTTAAATGCAGTCATATGGAGAGGGAAATACTCTAATTTGACCAGTGAAATGAATCTAACTGCAGAAAAAAAATTCTATTTCAAATGATTTGTAACTTTGTATCCCTCTATACCATTTCTCCACTGCCCGACCATCTATTCCGAACTATTTCGCGCCTTCCATGCCAAAATTTCCTGCCGGAAATAAGAAATTATCTTGGACATTCTGTATCCCCGAACCCGATGCTTTTTATGCAAACAGCATTTTAATATCCGGAGTCGAGATAAAAGCAGCGGAATCGAATTCCCTCGAAAACGGTACTTTTATTAAAAAGATTATTATTTAACTTAATTTATAATCGAAAGTTTTTAAAATTCGTAGGATTCACTCATACAAGGATTGACAAAAAGAAAGGAATTTAATGTTGTGTAATAAATTTAAAACGTGAGAAAAAAAAGAATAATGTTTTGATCAAGTATGATTTTTCGGACTTAATTTAATAAGACTTTTCAAAAAAGGGTTGATAAAAACAGGGAAAATGTGCGTTTTATTAAGATTTTAAGAAAGAAGTTTTAAGTAAGAATATTTATATATAAGATTAATTTTGGCAAATAAATAAATAAATAAATACATTTTGTAAAATTATTCCCGCTCCTCAATAACCTTGTATGAAATTGATAGAAAATGAAACTACATATTCAAGCAATTAAAATCTAATAATTTAAGAAAATTAATTTTTTTAATATTTAAAAGGGTGATTCTAATTTCATATTTTAATTATATTTTATTTAAATTTATTATAGTTTTAGTGTATAGTGCAGAAAACTTTTAGGATTACATAAATATTAGGATTACATAAAACAGCGTAACATTTCTGCGTTACCATTTGTTATGATATATATTATTGTTGTGGAATGAAATCATTTCGGCTAGTATAGAAAAAAATAGGTCTGGAAGCGATCATATTAAGCATTTATAAACTTTTTTGCAAATACGATCAAATATAATGAGCATTATTTACATATTGTCATATTGTACACTTTTCTTGTACAGGAAACAAAGTTACAGTGAATTGTGTTTTATTTAACCGAAAAAATACTACATTTCTACTTTTTATAATTTTAGATATTTGCTTTAATCTTAAAATCATTTTTTTATATTTAAATTTTTCTAATAATTTTTTTAATACACTTACATTGAAATTATATTTTTAACTATGGTTCCTTAATGTCTCAGATACTTATCTATAAACTGGACGAGAAGTTACATTGAAACTGGTTAATCCATTAACACGTTCGCTGCCGTTTTCGCGAAGATGTGATGATAGTTAATGCCGCACTGTAGAAGTGGATTTTTCCCAGTAGCCCATATACTATTTATAACAAAGAATCAGTGAAAGATTTTCCGCGCCAGCGCATGACTGGCTATTGGACATCAACCCACATCAAGCGTTGTCGCGTAAGTGCCCCCATAACGTACTTGTGCGTGAGCGGCAGCGAACGTGTTAAGAAGTTTTACAGTGTCCCATTGTTTAATTGATTATAAAAGTTCCAAAATGTATGTGAATCTTAATGGAATCAAAAATGTTGAAGAACGTTGAAGATACATAGAACGTTGTCATCTATAAAATTACTGACTATTTCAGACATTCAAATACAAGCACATGAAATTGAGCATATAATTTAAAATTTTCTTGTATACAAGACTTTTATGAAATGACACGAGTCTTTATAATAAGACTAAAATTTCAATGAAACATACAATAAAAAAACTATTTTCAAGATAAAATTAATTTTTAAACTATTAAGTCATGAAGTATTATTTTAAGGTTGCAATTCTGAAACCATTTACAAAATCTTTGAAATAGACGATATTAATTTCACTATTCTCAAGTACTTACCTAGCCGTTGAATATTTCAATTGTTCGATAGTTTATTATTAATTTCTTACTCAACTCAAAATTAAATACGCATCTCTCATTTTAAACAGTTTATTCTCATGAGAAAATTTTTCTCAGTTCTTTCGAACATAGATAATTTAACAAAACACAACTCCAATAAAAAACCGTAACATTTTTTCACATATACTCAAAAAAAAAAACATTCTAATCAAACTCAAAAACAAAAAGAATATTGTTTCACACAACTTAGGTAAAAACTGAAGAAATAAACTGATAATGTATTTATCACAAATTATCGTTTGCACAGAAAACTCTTTACATTTTGAAATAATTAAGAATATCTTGGTTGCTAGGTGACACAGCCAGTAGAAATTAAATAGCATTTTATCAAACAGCCGTAAAAGATAAGTACTCACTTTATTTTCTCACCGTTTTAATTAGCAAAATGCTCTTAAATATGGCTTTCCTTTGTAATTAAAAGTAATGTAGCCAGTTTATTTTCTATATATGAGGCCCTTTAAAACATCAAGAAAATGAAAGAAGTCAATTAATTTCAAATAGTTCTTATTATAGAAAAATGCAGTATTTATCTAGTTTTAAATTACAAAATAATTATTTACGATTAGAAACCATGTTTATTAAAAAATAGAAAAAAAAAATATTTATGATGCATGTATGTGCCATTAAGAGTACTTAACACACTTCAATTACTATTATACAGGGTGTCCACTCTCAACGATGGCCAATGGCTAATTTCTAAACCGTTAGTCATAGACATATAGTTCCAATTGCAAAAATGTTTTAAAAAGGGTAAATAATTGTTTTTCAAGCGATTTAGATTTAAAAAAAATTATTAAAAAATTACAAAAATTAAATTTTTATATGGTCTCCCGGTCATATAAGGGATATTTAGTAAATTTTTACCACTACTCTAACAAGTAATACAAAAAAAAAGTCCCATTACTCTGTGCTTAAAACTAACCGAGTAATAGCTGTTTAAAGTTGAAGAATCTTTTTTGCTGCAAATTAGGGGTCAGTCACAAATTTACTGGAAATAAAAATAAACGCAAGCTATAAAATTTAACATTAAACATTGAAAGTAAAATAATTTTTACAATATAATTTTTAAATTTATGTTGATGATTACATATTAAAGCAAAATTTGTACTAAAAATATAAGTAAAAAAATAACAGAAAGTTTGATAATTTAAATTATGAAAAGCAACAGCCACAGTTTGTTTCAAAATGACATATATTTAAAATTCTATTAGATTACTTAACCTAACAGAATTTGGTGTAGTCCTATAAAATAAATAAATAGTACGCACCTAAATTTGTGCTAATATTACATTGTCATTGGATATAAATAAGTGTGCAAATTGAACCTCGATCGCATATTTGGAAGTGAGTTAAAATTCGAATAGAAATTTTCAACTAGGGAAACATACATACAAACGTTTTAAACAAAATAAAAGCTTTTCAAAATAACGCACCTTTTTAAAATAAAATCGCGATTTCCCAAACTTTGATTTTCTCGATAAAAATAATTTTATAACTCACGTCTTCAGCTATTTTAACCAATCTAGAAGTTAATTAATAAAACTAAATATCATTAATTTGACCTGGGGACCGTATAAAAAGTTAATTTTCGTAATTTTTTAATCGAATATTTTTTTTTGACCTAAAACACTCGAAAAACAATTCTTTAACCTTTTTAAAGCATTTTTGCAATTGGAACTATATGTCTATGACTAACGGTTTAGAAATTAGCCTTTGGCCACTGTTGTGAGTGGACACCCTGTATACTAAGATACTTAAAAATCGAGGTTTATCATAAATTATACTTTGTACGAAATATATAATTCATCTTCACATGTGTTCTTAGCGTTTTTAAGTTAATAAAAAACATCACGTTAGTTCTTTCAATTTAACACGAAAATATGGACTGTAAATGCGTTTTTATTTCACATCAAAAAGCGAGCGAGCCTCAGACGGCTTAACACATTCCATCATCTTTTCACATTCGAATAAAAACACAATCTTAAAAACACAGAGAATGCTGCCAAAAACATAAAACTAGTCGTTGGGAGGCCGCCGTAATACTTACCCATCATAATGTAAAATATGAAAATTAAACGCGTGTCAATGGCAACTCCAAAATATAATTTAAATGCATAAATAAATAATCTTAACATACAATAATGCTCCATTAATGAATTACTGATGAGCCAATTTTGACTAATTATATAAAACGCCAAAATACTCGAGTAGTACCGGATTGCGTAAAAGAAACATCCTTATAACTCAAAAAATAATAATCATATTAACTAAAAATTTATTGCGTTGGATTAAGCGTCTCATTTCCAATAAAATCATAGTTGTGAATTGAAATTTGAATGAAATACAGGGTCATGAAAAATCGAAGAATTAGAAAAACAGGATTACACATATCTCGGCAACTAATAATCCGATCGACCTCGTTTTTTATGCAAAACTTGTATTATTTTATTGCCTTTTACGTCCAGTTCTTAAAATAAAAAATTTCGAAAATTTTTATATACCTTTCATCAGAACGAATTTTTCGAGAGTACGAAAAAAATAGTTCCGGATAATCGAGATTACTGATATTAAATAGGCTTCGTTCCATTCTTACATACTAAGAACATACAAAATTTGAAACCTCTATCTCAATTTGTTCGGGAGATAGAGCGGTTACAGACAGACAGACAGACACACAGACGGACGGACGGCAAAAAATGTTTTCTAGAAATATGTTTTTCGGAATCTCCAGTATCTGAAACGTGTAAATCCGTCAAAAAAATTTTTCGATTTTCAAAACGATTGCAAGACTTACCCTTTACTACGTATGATGGGTAAGTATTAAGAAAAATAAATTACCATGGAAACGAAGACCTACAATATCTTCGTGATTCTTTTTTCCACATCAATGAATGCATTCGATATTTATAGTAACAACATGATTAATACATGATTTAATTTACAGTTTATTTTAAAACTAAACTTTTACAAATTAAATAATTGGAGAATATTTAAAATATTTTACTTACGCTCTTATAATCATTTTATAAATTTTATTATAAAAGAATTTTCAAAAAAAAAAAAAAAATTACTTATACAAAATGTTAACCAACAACCTATTATATTTAAAAATACTGGAATGTATTGTAGGAAATCATTATTCATTGAATGTGGAATAAATTCAGCTACAAAAAATATGTTAACAACGTATCTTGCGAATACTAAACAACTGTAATTGTTAATCGCAGTTCAAGCTCTCGTGATGCACAACAATGTACAGTCATGGAAAAAAAAGTAAATACCACTTACGAACACTGCATCAAATTTATTGCACAGGAAACCGAACATCATCATCATCAGTTTTAGTTTCAGTTTCAGCTAGGTGGGGAGGCCTACCAAATGGCTTAAGCTCAACAAGCCCCACCTAGCAGGGTGAAATAACTATGCTAAAAGCCCAACATGGACTAAGACAGAAATGCCAAAAGGAAAGGAGAATCTGCGTATACTCATTACCTGTAACACTGTTTAAAGCTATAAACCTGTTCCGCCGTGAATCCATCGCTTTCGGGACCTTCCACTGTCATTTACCCCGTAGGATTATAATTAAAGGCTCCTTTGGTATGCAGTAAGAATCCATCCATTCTAAATGTCTAATCATCGTTTAACTAACTGTCCAGGCCTCCCGTACTTGTACAAAACCTATTTTAACTCATCATCAACAATCTTGACAAACCTCATTGGGGATAGACCGCATGTGGCACTCATTGCATTTTTAAAACATGCAGGTTTTTATTTTAATATATAATTTTTTAAAATCTCTATTATTGTTTTTTGTGACTGGGAGTCTTCAACACTTTAATGGTATTTGAATGGGCACTCCACCCATTTTGAACTTTCTATTGAGTTAATGTTACTTCTATATTTTACTGTATTAATATTTTTAATTTTTAATTTTCTACATACGCCTGAATATATCTGGATGGGATATCCCACCTAGATGTTCTCACTTTTGTATTTGTTAATCTCTGTTTTGGCGCAGCATGTCCTTCAAGGAATTTTGCGCTATTATATCCTACACAACCAACCAACCTTTCTAAATGATCGTATATACTTCTGTAATTTTCTATTTAATTAAATATTGGCATAACTTCAAGTTCTCTTCTGATGTGATCATTCCTTATTTCTGCCCATTTTAGAACATCCTTTCACACTCCTCAAAAATGTCATCTTTGAGGATTAAATTTCTCTTTCATTCTTTTTCGTGAGTATTCAGGTTTCACATAGTGTAGTGAACTTGGTATCACCATTGTTTTTTTTTTTAATTCTCTCTCGCATTCCGAGGTGTTCTTCTTATAGTACCACAGATGTTAGAGATCTGCACGGGCCGAAATTTAGAGACCCGAACCTGGTCCGACACATAGAAATAAAAATTTAGCCCTGCCTGACCAGCGCAAATATATATATGTAATAAAAAATAATTGCGCCATTTTGCCCTCTCTGAGCTTTTAATTCTATCTTTATGGAACACACGTTTAATCTTAGTTTCGTAATGTATTAATATTTTAACAGCTAAAGTTATTTTTCTTATTTTATTTAACTTAGTAATAATCTATTGCTTGTTTTTCAAAAAGAGCGGGAAAACGATTTCGTAATATTCTTTCAATGTAGAGTCTATTTTTCCTTTTTAGAATAATTATCGAGATTTTAATTTTATTTTTTATTCAGATCGTCTGCCGGTGTGTTCTTGCACCTATGTAATCAGGTTAGTCTACTGCGTGACAGTATTAAGATCTTACGGGAAGGCCACGCCCCGTCTGCCAATAAGAGATGGAGATGTCTGGCGTCGTAGCTTTGAAGTTAATCCTAATTGGATCTTTAATTTACTGACGCGGACTGGGGAGGGGCTAGTTTTTTCGTGGAGTCTTGGAAATTCATTCTAAGTTTGAAGAGCGGGCAGAATGCAGCTGACTTTTGACTAGTAAGACGTACGTTTAATTTGTCCGATACATTGAAATATCTAATGATGTAGTTTAGTTCACGAAGGTTGTTATATTCGATGTGTGCAACGATGGAATAACTTTACTTCTTTTATGAGTTTAAATAAATATTAATTCAAAGAGTGAGTGACTTAATTTTTTACGGGGGAAACACTCAAAGACCCCAATCCATTACTTGGCAACTTACACTTACGGTTGCTTAAACTAGTAGTGCTTATGTGAATGGAGATGGAACTTTAGATGGAAAACGACAGATAATTTTTTTCGTTACATATATATATATATATATATATATATATATATCATCCCAGCCCAGACCGTTAAAAAAAGTTAAAATTTCGGCAACAGCCCGACCCGACCAGAAGAAAATTTAAATCTCGGCCCTAGAGAATTTCTACAGAACATTGATTTTGACATCCATTTGATAAAAATTTAACTCGTACGAGGAGTTCTGAACATAAATATTTAGCATAACTATTTTTTCAGGTTTATAATTGTCGTTTTTATAGAAGTGCTGCGGGCTGCGATGTTTATTTTTTTTATGAATTTCTATTTTTTGTATGCAAATTTTTCAGTTATTTTTAATGCTGTTTATCAGTATTCTGTGTATTGAAGCGTTAAAAATCTAAAAAATGATATACAGTAAAATCCTGTAAGATGGAATTGCACAGAAGAGAGAAAAAAATACGTTATAGACAGGTTACCTTCCTAGTAAGTGTAAATGTGTTACATATATTTTCTTGCGTTTTAGTATATTAATTTTGCATGATCAACAGGTTTTTTGCTTAAAACATAGATTCATAGATAGACTCTTTTTACAATATTTTAACTTAGTTGTATTTTAGTAAGCGTAGAAATCTGCAATTATTTGAAAAATAAATAATTTTTCATTGTAGAACAGTGGCGATTTAAAAATGTATGTATTTTTCAATTACTAACTCAAACTGCCCAACCAGCGGGACGTGCTCCGGCTTCGGGCCTCAGACAGGCCCGCGCAGATCTATTGAAATTTATGAAACTTTTTTCGAATATCGTGGTCATAGTAATAAGATATATCGGTACCACTTGGTTAACCCTCGACCAAAAAACTATCGAAAAATTATATGATTAAATGTCAATAATGGATGATCGTGAATGTCACATTCATTGACATTAAATACGATAAACGTGTTTAAAAAAGCATTAAGTTTTTTTTATTTCAACATTTTATTCGTATTTTTATTAATATTCAACTAATTATCTGTTTTTTCTTTACTTAAAATAAAAATTATGTCAATATGTATATTTTGGCTAGTAGTTTTGCTATTTAAGTAATTTGGCGAAATTGATCGACGGGTTAACCAAGTAGTACCGACGTATCACATCCCAAATAATCAAAATGTGAAATTTACTCAATTGGTCAATTTTTACCCAATTGAAATTTACTCTTAAACGATATTACTCTGTCTTATTCCTTGAAAAATCTTTAAATATTTTTTTTTCCAATTTTGTTTAACACTTTTGTTAATGAGCTACACATATGTGGATCTTGGATCTTCGCTCATAGTTATAAAACTGCGAAAAATATCTAAATTTTGATTATCAACTCACATTTATAGAATTTTAAGCTTAAAAAAACCAAACAAATTTTAGCACTTAACTTATTTTCATTGCTAGACCGTAAGTTGAAATAAAGATTTTGAAAAATGTCGCCGTTTCTTAATGTCATAATTTAAAACTATTATTTATTTCCAATCATTTTGCAACTGTAATTTCCTTATATTATTATGAATTGCAGAGTTAGTAGAGGGTGTAAATTTTTTGTCCCACTATTTTACTTACGGCATACAGTTCAAGAATTTTAGGCAGAGGTATGAAATTCAGCACGTCATTTCGAGTGATTCTGCTTATCATGTCGTAATTAAGATACATTCGCATGCTAAATTATTAATGAAAAAGATTGGAAAGAAAAAAAAAATAAAAATTTTCTTAGTAGAAAATGAAATCTTTTACACTTATGACATTAAAATAGTAGTATCGTACAAATGGTAGTATGCTCATTTTAAGTATATTGCGCATCATTGTATGTATGTTTGTATTTATTTAATAACTGTATTATTATAGATTCTGAATTCATACCAGAAAATCTAAATATTTCTTACTCTCTTAGACGATAATCACTTCGTTATCCCATGCAGCAGAAATTTCCCCTTAGCAGTTGCCATTCTAGATTCTAAACTTCTGATAAAAAAGGATATTCCTGAAAGGTGCACATGTATGCGCTAATGATGTTAAGGGTGTTCTCAACTGCTCTGCTCAACAAGCGCAAAACGTTTTGACACATTTACAAATTTATTTTTTAACAGAAAGATATAAAATTGAAAGACCTGACTAAGGAAGCGATTTCGAATCGAACTTAGTCTTCCATTTAATGATAATTAAATTACCTATTCAGTTCTAAGCTATTTCGATCACATGATTACCCGTTTTTCTCCTGATTTTCGACCGGTTTTTCTGCTTTCGGCGGAAAATGTTCTCAAAAACGTAAATTTTGAAGGCTTGTTATGAAATATCTATTGTTTTTTTAAAACAACAGAAAACTAAGTGCAATTAGATAGTTTCTGAATAACAACAACAAAAATAAATTAAAGCATACGTCAAAAAATTGCCCTTATTTATTGAAGAACACCCTTAAGCAATAAGCAACAAGCAATAAATTTAATAATAATAATGCTAATAATAATAATTTGAATACTAAATTTTAAATAATAAGCAATAAATTTGAAGCCGTTAAGCAGGCAATAAAATTTGCGAAATTTTATGGAAAACAGCTGGTATATACAGGGTGATTTAAAAAAGATGGGCAAAAATTTAGGGGGTGATAGTACACATCAAGATAAACAATATTTAAATAGGAAACCAAGGGTCCCAAAGTCTTCCGAAGGAGATAGGCGCCATTAAAGTTTAGGGTCCAAAATTTCAAATAAACATAACAAACGGAAAAATTGGTCGATTGATTTGCGGTTTTCACTAAAACTATTCTTTATATTGGTGTTTTCTTGAAAATAAATTATAAAGATAAATTCCAAAAAATGTCGATAGAGGGCGCTTTAGACTTTGGAGTAACGAACAACTGTTTTTTGCCGTTATTTTCTGCATCTCATTAAATGGTTTCACAAGCTTAGACTTATTTGAAATTTGAACCCTCTGAACACAGTTAATTTGCGCTACTTAACCACTCCCAACTATTCAGATTTTGAGCTCAAAATTTAAGTTTAAGTCTAAGCTTGTGAAATCATTTAATGAGATGCAAAAAATAACGGCAGAAAACAGTTGTTCGTTACTCCAAAATCTAAAGCGCCCTCTATCGACATTTTTCGGAATTTATCTTTATAATTTATTTTTAAGAAAATACCAACATAAAGAATAGTTTTATTGAAAACCGCAAATCAATCGACCAAATTTTCTGTCTTTTATGCTTATTTGAAATTTTAGACCCTAAACTTTAATGGCGGCTAGCTCCTTTGGAAGACTTTGGGACCCTTGGTTTCCTATATAAATATTGTTTGTCTTGATGTGTACCATCACCTCTTAAAATTTTGCCCATCTTTTTTGAATCACCCTGTATATGGTATATATGGTATATATGATACTATATGAATTATGTACTGAAACTAGAAGTAATTTCGTTATTTTTTATAATAATGTTTTTAGAATAGTTAGCTATGGATTCATTGCTCTGTTTATCCAGGCAATGACTGATCGAAACATGACCCAATCGCACCGTGCGTGGGCCAAATTTTTTACGGATGTTAATTAAATTTTACTTTGATCTTATGCTTGTATTTTTAGGATATGTTCTCTTTAAATGTATATATGTATGTTTTTAAGAAAATATAACAGAAACTACTTATTGTATAAACAAATCTATATTTGTTATTCACATGTGCAATCAAAAATGATTTTTTTTTTTCTTGTGAGATATACAAATGGAAACTTCGAATGTTTAAGTTACCTCTAAACTTATCTTTCACTTTATTAAATTCTGTTTTTGGTAAATAAGATTTTTTTAACTGACTGAAATACAATTTAAAGAAATCTGGAATTATATATGCAATATTATTTCATGTTTTATACCTGATGCTATTTATTGGGATATTTCATTCATTCGGTAGTTTTAAAAACCCCATATTTTTGATACTTTTTGAGCATTTGTGCCCACATTTCAGCTTTTCCCACCACTATATTTGAACAGTAAATTTGTCCCTATTTAATCATATATTCTTGTGATTATTAAAAGTATATTTTATTTTTCAAAAATAGTATTTTATAGCTGAGAACGTGTACGGATTTTTCCTACCACTGAAATAAAGTAGAAATTTCTAGCGTATTTCATCTTTAGAAATCGTTAGATTTCGAAGATTATTTTAGTTGAAATTTTCTATTTAATTTTAGTGGTTAGAAAAATCTGTACAAGTTGGCACCTATGGTAGCTGAACAAAAGCGTAAGTTTTTCCAGCTGTGGTTTTGAAAGACCTTATTTATTTGAATTGTGTAAAAAAAAAATATTGTTATAAGGAGATTTAAACTTAAAAAACGTAAAACGTGAACTTTATCTTACTGAATTTAGATTATTAGTGTTCTTGCGATTTACCTAACTGGATATAAAAATTGCTTCTATTTTATAATGAACTACAACAACAACCACTTTATCGAAAATATCAAATACAATTACATCTACTTGTTTTAAAAGTCAGAGAATAGTAGAGATTACTTATCAAGGAAGAATGCATCAATATCGAGTATTTTCTACATGTTGTAACAAATAATATTGGCCCCTTGAGTTATAAAATATTTACAAATAATACTACGCACTAATATTTCAATTTTTGATATTATTTATATAAAAATATATTTTAAATTTGACAATGGTACTCAGCTTTATTAACACAAAACTTTCAATTACAGATTTTTTTAATTAAATGTATCTAGATAAATTATTTTCCCTCTTTAAGTTACTTTCAATTATCCAATATTTTAAAGAATCTAATTAATGTAGATTCTTCTTGTAATTAAAAAAGGATGTTTTCTTTGCTTTTAATTACAAAACAATCTCTTTCTATTAAGAAGTCTTGTTTAATTAAACAGATAAAAAATATTTATTAAATTATACAAGAAGACACTATTAAGTATCTGTCTCGCCACTTGATCATTGTAAAATTAAGATCAGTATGGATTACTTGAAAATTAATTTACGTACAAGTCAAATATTTTCATTCTATATAAATTTAGATCCATGTATTTATTATACAGATTTGCTATGATTTAATATTAGAGAAGATTTATGAATTTCTTTCTTTACATGTTTAAAAATTAAAGAAATTAATTTTCATTCATAGCTTCGCTATAAAATATCAGAATATGTTTTAGATATAATGCTGATTTAATTTAAAAAAACATACTTTACAATGAATCAAATACTAGACTTATTAATTCTACCATGTACAATCTGTAGCCGTTAATAACCGGACATTTTCAGACATTTTATAGAATATTTTAATATATACTTCTTTAAAAGCAGGAATACTAAGAATATGTCTGACCTCATATTTATCAACGGCGATTTCATAAATGGAAGAATTAGGGTGACAACAAGAAATCAACGAAAACTAATAATATTTGGGATCACCCTGTAATTTAAAATAGCCGAGATGATCTACCGTTGCAGCATACATAAATGTAAATGCTGTACAACATGCGTTCTTATTTATTTGGCACAATCACGTGTATTCATGTTGATATAGCGATTTTTTAATGTGAAGAAAAATATTGTATGCTTTTAGTTTATGTCATACAGGTTTTGAACCAAATAACGTCAGTTTCAGAAATATTAACAAAAGTAGTAGAAAGAATCTAACGCAATTGGAATATAAATATATTAAATATTGTGGGAGGTTTATAAAGATAATAAAGACACTTTTTTACAAAATTTAATAGTCAATTCCATGGATTAAATTTAAAAAGAAAGAAAACAAATAATATTATACAAATTCAGCAAGCTATCGGCAATAAAGTGAGCTGATTTTTAGTTGCTCTGTAAAGGAAGCTGAATGATAAATGATTTTCTACAAATTGCCAATTTAATTCTTTTTATCCATTTAACTTACCCACCATAAGTTGTATAGGGTAAATTTTGCAATCGTATTGAAAATCGAAAAAAAAATTGTGGCGGATTTAATCGTTTCAGGACGTTGAAGATTCCGAAAAACATAATTTTTGAAAAAAAAAATTGCCGTCCGTCTGTCGGTGTGTCTGTGTGGCTAATTGTCAATCTGTCCATATGTAAACAATCTATATCCAGTTTAAATTGAGATACAGACTTAAAATTTGGTGTGTACTTAGTACGCAATAATGGTTGAAAGCTTATTGAATATCAGAAACGTCGATTATCTGGAAGCATATTTTTAGGACTCTCGAAATATTTATTGTGATGAAAGGTACATAAAAATTTTCGATGGCTGTAAAGTCGTGGCTATAAGATTCAATAAAAAACATTAATTTTGCATAAAAATTGAAATAGATCGGATAATTATTTGTCGAGATATTTATAATTCTATTTTCCACACTCTTCGATTTTTCATGAACCCGTATTTCTTTCAAATTTTAATTCAAATATATATTTTAATTGGAAATGAGATACTTCATCCGAGTCAGTATACTGTTAAAACTAATGGTGACACATTGTACCTTTTAGGGGTGAAAGGCTTGTCTCACTGGTGACACTCCTAAAGGTGCCAGAATGACACCTTTAATTAGGGTGTAAAGATGGCACCCTTAATCCAGAGTGCCCAATAATAAAATATTAAAAAATATACAAACCTACTTTTGGCCCTCGAAGGATTAGAACCCACAACGTCTGATTGTAAGGTTAGCGCTCTAACCGCTCTGCCACCGAGTTCACCTTCAAAGTCTCCCTGAAATGTTCAAATGTCCTGAAATTCAAAGGTTGCTTTATATAAAAAAGCTCGCCAAAAGTTAGCCATCCGAAGTTCTAAACGAAACTGGGATAGTGCATATTTATAATACTCATCGTAAGGAGAAATTACTGTTTTGATCCACCAGTGACTGTGCGTTGAAGGGCAAGGATACACGTCACATAGCATTCGCAAATGACTAAGGTGTGAAAATCTTCCAACGGTATGCATTGCGCGACACCCTTATTAGCGTCAAACACCCAGTGAGAGGTCAAATGGCACCCCAAACACATTCTCAAGCCCACGGGTGTCAAATGGTAATACCTTTTCACCCCTGGGCGCCAAATGGAACTGGTTTGTCACCTTTATTTCTGACAGTGTAAACTGTTAGTAGATAGATTTATTTATCATTTTTAAAGTTATAAGGTTATTTTTTTAATATTTGATTATAACGTTGAAGAAAGATCTGTCGCCAGGTTATAAGATCAAATGCCAATAATGGCTTATTGCAAATGTCATATGCACTTGACATTAAATATGTTACATGTGTTCGTAAATTATAACTGATTTTTAATTTGACATTTTATTTTCGATTTTATTAATCTTTTACCAAGTTTTTTTCTTTTGTTACTTAAAATAAAAATTATACCAATTTGTATCATTTACGAGTAGTTTCGCGATTTATATAATTTGTCGAAATGGATCGATGTGATAGTTAAATAGTACCAGCAATTCCGTAATAGACCATTACTATACATTAAAAATATTTAAATATATAATTAAATTTTATTTTGGGCTAGCAATGCATTTTACAAATAGTTTACACTCGTTTTATTTCATATTTTACAGTATGTGTACCCATGATGGGTAAGTTTCACGGTGGCATGTAACGACTAGTTTAGTGATGATTTAGTTCTTCTTGGATAACTACCAGCATGAGCCTGTTCCATAAAAAAAATATATCAAAATGAAAGTATTGTTCCAAATCTGTTAATTGCTATTCATTAAATACTATTTTTACTGAAAGTTAGTTGATAAAAAATATGACAATTTGTGAAAAACCTCTTCTTTTTCAACTACTTTTTTTGAGAACAACTAAAAATCATATCACTCTAAGCTATACCTTTCTGAATTTTCAAGATATTTAGCAGCAATTTTAAGCTATTGCATAGCTTTTATCACGGGCTTTGAGCGCGGCGACCGAATCCAAAAATTCCGTAACGCAGAAAATCCTAACACATCGGTAACGAAAAAACCTAACACTGGGCTAACTTCGTTTCAGTTCGGCAGACTTCGGCATGGTATCATTCGGTAGACTTCGGCAGACATTGACGCGGTATTTTTCAGATATTTAGAGGATATCAAGTCTCAAACTTATACTTCTTATTTCAGTTACTATAAATCTATAGTTTCAATAATAAAAATTCCTGATAGAATGTGTATAGAAAAGAATCGTCTTAAGACAAAACAAGGTAGGATAATGTAGCTTTTGGTGATTGGAGACCCGCCCAATGGTGAGGATCGAAAAATTTAAAATGCTTATAACTCGCGATCTAATTTTCGTAGCGCGGCCAAATTTTGTTTGATAATTTATTATGAGACAGTGTTAATTTTTGGTGACAAGAGACCCCCACGGTGAGGGTCGAAAAAGTTAAAATGCTTATAAGTCGCGATCTAATTTTCGTAGCGCGGCCAAATTTTGTTTGATAATTTATTATGAGACAGTGTTAATTTTTGGTGACAAGAGACCCCCACGGTGAGGGTCGAAAAAGTTAAAATGCTTATAAGTCGCGATCTAATTTTCGTAGCGCGGCCAAATTTTGTTTGGTAATTTATTATGAGACAGTGATAATTTTTGGTAACAGGAAATCCCCCATGGTGAGGGTCGAAAAATTTAAAATGCTTAGAACTCGCGATCTAATTTTTGTAGCGCGGCCAAATTTTGTTTCGTGATTTATTATGAAACAGTGTTAATTTTTGATGACAGGAGATCCCCCCCCCCACGGTGAGGGTCGAAAAAGTTAAAATGCTTATAACTCGCGATCTAATTTTCGTAGCGCGGCCAAAATTTGTTTGATGATTTATTATGAGACAGTGTTAATTTTTGGTGACAGGAGACCCCCCACGGTGAGGGTCGAAAAAGTTAAAATGCTTATAAGTCGCGATCTAATTTTCGTAGCGCGGCCAAATTTTGTTTGGTAATTTATTATGAGACAGTGATAATTTTTGGTAACAGGAAATCCCCCATGGTGAGGGTCAAAAAATTTAAAATGCTTATAACTCGCGATCTAATTTTCGTAGCGCGGCCAAATTTTGTTTGGTGATTTATTATGAAACAGTGTTAATTTTTGGTGACAGGAGACCCCCTCCCCACGGTGAGGGTCGAAAAAGTTAAAATGCTTATAACTCGCGGTCTAATTTTCGTATCGCGGCCAAATTTTGTTTGGTAATTTATTATGAGAGAGTGTTAATTTTTGGTGACAGGAGACCTCCCACGGTGAGAGTTGAAAAATTTAAAATGCTGATAACTCGCGATATAATTTTCGTAGCGCGGCTAAATTTTGTTTGGAAATTTATTATGAGACAGTGTTACTTTTGGTGACGGGAGACCTCCATTGGGAGGGTCGAAAAATTTAAAATGCTTATAACTCGCGATCTAATTTTCGTAGCGCGGCCAAATTTTTTTGATAATTTATTATGAGACAGTGTTAATTTTTGGTGACAGGTGACCCCCCTCCACGGTGAAGGTCGAAAACGTTAAAATGCTTATAGCTCGCTATCTAACTTTCGTATCGCGGCCAAATTTTGTTTGGTAATTTATTATGAGACAGTTTGACTTTTGGTGACAGGAGACCCCCCCTTCTTCACATTGAGGGTCGAAAAATTTAAAATGCTTATAACTCGCAATCGAATTTTCGTATCGCGGCCAAATTTTGTTTAGTAATTTATTATGAGACAGTGTTAATTTTTGGTGACAAGAGACCCCCACGGTGAGGTTCGGAAAATTTAAAAGGCTTATAAAAAGCGATCTAATCTTCGTAGCTTGGCCAAATTTTGTTTGGTAATTTATTTAGGTATTGCATAGCTTTTATCGCGGGCTTTGAGCGCGGCGAAAGAATCTAGAAATTCCGTATCGAGAATAAGCCTAACACTCTGGCTAACGTCGCTTCAGTTTGGCAGACTTCGACACGGTATCCTTCGATAGACTTCGGCAGACATTGACGCGATATTTTTCTGATATTTTGAGAATATCAAGTCTCAAACTTATGTTTTTTATTTCAGCTACCATAAACGTATAGTTTCAATGATAAAAATTCCTGATTAACCTACATTTATTGTAAGATAATAAAAATATTTTAAACGATTTTTCTTTTATTGAACTAATGAGAATTAGTTCAAAAAAAATTGTTATCGGTCATCACGCTCAAAAAGTGTAACTTAAATTATTATCAAAGACAAAGAAAAAAAACTGCATAAATAAAAAATAAATAAATAATTATAATTGCATAAGTTGATAAAAAATATGCTATGCAATAGCTTTACCGCGGCAGTCCCCGAGTGCCCCACGTATTTTTTTTTTTTTTTTTTTTTTTTTTTTTTTTGTGATTTGCTTCATAAATTTGACTGTTATATATATAAAAAAAATATATTATCATTTGCTCATACGCAGACAAAAATTACTTCATACGACTGTCCATATTTCATAAATTTAATGTATTTATATCCCAATTGTACTCTATTTTGTCTACTACATTTTGGTAATTTTCCTCAAACTGACATTAAATTTGGATGAAAATCGTGCATGATGTAAACTAAAAACATGTAAGAATTTTTTAACTATTTTTTAAGAACACTATATCCAGATAGATATACATGTATTTTATTGTTACACAAATCAGTATACATATTGTACAATATCTTCTTATTTGTATGCTGTTGCGGTAGATCATTGCGTGCAACCAATTTTTGTAGGGGGATCCAAATGTTAGTATTTTTCTTTTTTATTTGCCTCTAACTGCCAATTAAACATTATTTCATTGCGCAGGCGTGAATGCAATCAAAATTTTATTTACATGATGTGTTAGTTAAATGTCTCGAGCAACTTTTGTAAAAGTCTCAAAAATATAGCTTACAAATTCTGCAAATTGATCGTCGATAGAATAAATTCAAAATCCTTTATTCCCAAAATGAAGCAAAAAGAGGAGAGGGTGTATCCATTTATCCATTGATTAGCGTAAATATAGAATACACAATATTGCATGTACTACTATATTTGGGTACAACCCCTCATTTTTTTGGGAACAACGGATTTTGAGCTTATTCTATCGATGATCACTTTCCTAATTTTCAAGTTTTGTTCTTGAGAATTCTTGTAACAGTAAAAAATGTTCTAAATTGCGTTTTTTTTTTTGACAACTGAAGTGTATAACACTTTGAAATTCTGTGTGATAATTACTTAAAAGTTGCAAATGCTTTTTAGAACCGCCTAAAGAAAATTCTAAATTTATAAGTATGAAGTAAACGAAAAGCGTTCTAAAAAGTTCTAAATTATGATTTGATTTTTATGCATCTAGCGAAATAACAATTTAAAGGATTTATCATCTCACTAATCCAAATTGGGGTAAAAAAGATTTTTCCATATTTCTAAATAACATATTTATTTATTGGCAGAAAAATATAAGAAAAATAGAAAAAATCTAGTTGAAATTGGATAAAAGTTCGTCATAATCTAAACAACATTTTCTTATTCAGTTTTTCATTAATTATATATTTATTTATTTATTCTAAACAATTTATATTACTACAATTATACTTCACAATCATTTTTATCTTTATTTATTTATCTATTTTTTATTCATTTATTTGTTGCAAAGAAATAGTTGAATGAGGAATAATAAAATGGAAGAATGGTGAAATTAAATAAAGGATTTGTCCAGCAGGAAATATAATTTCTTTTAAACTATGCATAGAAAGTTTTAACATGGATAAATATATCTGGGATAATGATGTTCAATTAAAACTTTTATCATTACTCATAAAAATGAAAAGAGTTCAAAAAACTTTTCACTATAACTATAAATAACTTATTATCTCTTTCGAGAAAAAGTTCTTCTTTATAACTATAAATAATATATTAACTCTTAAAAAGAACAAAATTTTTGTTTATGTTTTGTCTTAAATTAAACTAATATTTTCAGTTCTGTGAAGAATTTTTTTTGTAAGATACTTTTAAAACAGTAAATTGTATATTATATATTAAAAAGGTCAAAAAAATAAAATTAATAATTTAAATGCAATTTAATAAGATTTCATTTATTCTACGGTATCTAATGTATTGTATATTATTACACTAAGATTTGATTATTTAAAATACTTTGTTATATTGCGAATGCACCTCATTTTCTACGCTTCGCGTACAATTTCCATCTTGTTTAATTTGTAAAGAGCTGATTATAAAGTTGTAAGTTATAGTGCTGTTAATATGTATAAAAAATGTCAAAAAATCTTTAAATGCAAAATTTTGTAAATGAATATATTTCTCTGCTATATATTTCAAGTATATAAACAGCATTTTTTAAAACTTAATAAGTACCTCATTCTAATTTTGAAAGTAATGTTTCTCATTTTTTAGTGTACTTACAAAATTTTAAGCTAATCTGTAAAGCCAAATATTTCTTTTTAAAACCGAAATTAATGATTCATTCTTGTGATTTTTATTATTAGTTCCATCTCATTCCTTAATTTAATTTATGTGATAATAAACATAGAAATTCCCAGTTAATTTTCCTATGTATTAAAAGAAAATTATAAATTTGTTTTTATGCATGATAATATGTACGCAATGAAATCATTAGTACTTTTAAAAATATTAATTTTAATAGAATAACAATATAAGAAGTTTCCTAATGAATCCAGTCGATGGTATGATCGATGGTGAGTACCCTCGAAAACGTCCTAATGTGAATTGAGACTGTAACGAGTTGCTACAATTGTAATAATGGATGAATTGATGAACTGGCTATACATTACTTAATAATATTTTACTAAATATTACTTTAACGATAGTTTTAGTACAATACAGGACACAAAAATCACAGTATACGCGAAATATAGTGATTAAATATAAAAAATATATATATATGTACAAATTTAAAGAAACCAATCACCAAATAAGGGTTTGTAAATATTAAATCATTATTTACGCTAAATAGATTACACTTGAATATTCGAATATTAAACAAGAAGATATAGTGTTATCTCTAGTATCTGACACCTTATTGATTCTTTTTTGTTCACGTTACTGCTACAAAGATTTAAATATATTTTATATTTTTATAACCTATTTTTTTTTAAATCCATCTTTGTTTTTAAAAGTATGGTAGAGATAAATCAAAATCCTCAGTTATTGACACCTAACCATTAAATGACGCTCCAGAAAATTTTAACTCAAATAAGCTTTTTCTTATAAAATTCTACATATTAATTTCATTATTTAGGTGTAATTTTATTTTTTAACTGTTACCTATATCTATTTTACAAAGGGGTAAAATTTGTTTATTTGTAGCTTGTAGCCTTATTAACTACCGAATCGATTTCAAAAGTAATAGTACAAAAATTGTTGGTGTTTGCCCAGAATAAAACATATGTAAGAAGTCGTCTTACAAATGTAGAAGAGAAGAAAGAAAGAAGTGATAACTTATCTTAATAAATATCTCGGGGCTGCATTCTTCTTTATAAACTTTTTATTACTTGAAAAGACGACACTTACAAATATAACACTAACGCACACACATTATATACAAATAAAGCTTTTACATAATTCTGGCGCACGCCACCATCACAAGATATAAACCACAGTTTTTTAACCAACATTCGAATATCACTAAAAAAGAACATTTTTTAATAGAACTAGTGTTGCCAGATTTCTTTTAAACGAGAAATATTACAACTACATTTTTTTTAATTTAGCAAAACTCAGGTCACGTGACGCGTGAGTCTATTTTTTTTTCTTTTATTCCTTTGGAAAGCGCGTGTTACATCCTCCCCCTCTGTTTCCGATCTACGTCTCGGAGAGGAAACAGGATGCTTTTTTGGTCTTCCTCTTTTTCTCAAGGGTGCAACTGGAATAGTTTCAGATTCTTGGAAAGGCAACAAGGCAGAAACGTGGTAAGATCCAATTCGTTCAGTAGGATTTTCTAGACTAGCAATGTCATATGTCACTAGTGACTTTTGAGTCAAAATTATGTATGGGCCATCTCTCTTAGGCATTAATTTTGATGTTTTATTTCTACTTGCATTGCTAATTGGGTGTAGGTTAATCCATAACTTTTCACCAGACTTGAAATATATTCGTCTATGATTTTTATCATAATATTTCTTCCTCTGATCTTGTTTCATTTCAGCACGTTCTTTCACACTTTTTGAAATATTTACAAAACCATTTGGAGTTGTCTCTCCCCCTGGTCGGAAACCCTTTTGAAACCTTTTTGGAATATCTTTAAGTTTTTTCCTGTCATCGGAATTTAACTTTTTGCCTTTATCTTTACGTAAGGCATACGGACACATTTTGACCGCATCAGTACACGTATTATTTTGTACTTCATGTTCCTCTACAAAATAAAACTTTTTATGAGGTTTGTCACTAAAATGCCATGTTTTACTTGCAGCGTCTAACACTATGTTAGCTTTGTGCAGGAAATCCATTCCTAAAAGAGTTCTATTACCTTTGGCATTTGGTAATACAATAAACTCTGTTTTGAAAACTCGGCCTTAAATCTTTACACGCACAGTGGCAGAAAGAGTTTTTCTAGCTATCGTAATTCCGTCAGCCAGGGTTACATCATGAGTATGGGGATTCAATGCAACACCAGTTTTCAAAAATAATTTATACATTCGTTCTCCTGCAATAGAACGATTGGCTCCTGTATCTGCACAGACTAACACCTTCTTATTGCAGATCGTAATAGGCACATTTGGAGCTGAAACTGCTGATGTATTTAAACTATATAGCTGAAGACGATGAGCTTGCACTGTTTGTTTTTTAACCATAGGGGAACAATTTGGGCATTTCTTCTTTATAAATCCCACTTTGCTACAACCATAGCAAAATATATCGGATTCTAAGCGACGATTATCAAACGTGGGGGAAGATCTGTCTTCTTTTGGAGGCTTACTCTGCTTCCATGTACTTTCTCGACGAGAATAATCTTTTTTCTTCTGAGGTACAACCGGGTCTTCGTTAGGGAACGTAGATCTTATAGTATCATACGCATCTAATTTTCCGGCAAGGTCGACTGGTGAATTTAAATGTTCCCAATCATCTAGCATATGTTGTTTGCATTCGACAGGCACGCGCCTTTTCATCTGATCCGCTATGATAAGATCCCGAAGAGCTTCAAAAGACGTTACATTTAACTCTTTAAGCCAGTTTTCAAAGTAAGCACGTAACTCGAAGTAATAATCTCTCCAAGTAATTTCTTTATCTTTGCAATGCGTGAAAAACAGCTGCCTAAACCTTTCAGCGCTAATTTTAAATCTTTTTAGAAGTAGACCTTTAACATGTGAAAAATCTGAAGCGTTTTCTTCTTTTTCACGAGCAATAAGCGTAGATATAGAAGAGGGTACAACACTTAGTAAATAAGAAACCCAGAGGTGTCCTGGTACCTTCGAAAGCTTTAACTGTCGTTCCAGGAGCACCAGAAACAATGTTACATCATCTGTCTCTGGCTTAAATGTAGGCAACAGCTTCTGGATATCTATTTTACTCTCTAGATGAGACATTATCCCTGCCGCATTACCACCTACCGCTCCACTGGAAACACTTTGGCACTGAGCCTGTAACTTAAGCTTCTCAAGCTCAAAATTCATCTCAAACTTTTTTAATTCCAGTTCTTCCGAACGATGTTTTTCTTCTACTTCTAATTTACGCTGTTCTAATTCAGCTGCTTTTTGCTTTTCCTCGTGAGTCGCAATTTGGTTTCTGATTAACGAATTTACGAAATCACCTTCATACGAGGGAGAGGATTTAATCTTATCACGCAATGTGACAACAGTCATAGAGGGTTGTACATCTAAATTCATTTCTAAAGCGACCTGAAACAGGTCTTCATTTCGTGCTTTATTGAGCTCGGACATTTGTAAATTTAGCAAACAACAAGATACCCACTAATGCTAAAAATTCTTTTAAATAAATTGTTCCCCAGACGTGAGCTTTGCTTTACAACTCATAAAACAAGACATTAATAAAACAAAACAGTGAACTTTAACGTTAGCAAAATATACTTTTACAATAATTAAACTTCATAAAACTTCATAAAAGTATCTTTAAAATTTAAACTCTATTTTTTTAAGAAAATATACTTTAAATTATTGCTGATATAAATAAACTAGTTTGTCATTACGTGTCATTTAATCAAAACATTATTTTAACTGATATAAAACTAGTACTGAATTGTTGGCAACATTGATAAACAATGTTTTAAATAAGTCAAAACATACCTGAATAATTAAAATGTCAATCAATATTATTATCATATTATCATGACAAGACTACGTAATATAGTTTTTTTCAATATAACTTTAAAAGAAAAGAAAGTCTTATTTCATAAAAATAAATAAATAAATAAATGCAAAAACTTACTCAATCTGTTTTAAAAATCGTATTCAACGCTATTTCAAAATATATCAAGAACTCTAAATTAAATGCTTAAAACAACTAACAATGGAACACTCAAATAAAATTTCTAATTAAATTCTGTTACCTTGCGAAACCTACAACAAAACAAACAAAAAAATAATTAATAAACACATACCGTATGACACTTGTATTGATGGTATCAATGTATTTTAATATATTTTTTTCACTATTAATTTAATTCCCTGTTTGTAAAAAAAAAAGAAAAATAATATCAACGTAAATAAATGCTTATTTCATTATTTATCAACCCTTTTTTTTAAATTGTTTTTCTTTTTTTTTATTCGAAGTAAGAAATGTTGTTATTTAATCAAGATAAAAATTAAACATGCATGCAGAGAATGAAAATAAACAAAAGAATAAAAAATATAAGCATGGGGAGGGAAGGGGAATTACACAATATATAAATGAACTGTAAAATAAATCAATAAATTAAAACTAAAAATATGAAAAATTTTACAAATAGAAAACAAAATATAGACACTTGTGGAAAGAATGCATTATTTTGATAAAAATATGGATCCATTTTAAGAAGTAACTTGAAGATTAAATAATTATTGTTGAGTTACACCTGCAGGCACAAGAACTGAAAGTTTTTAAAAGCACAGAAAACGTAGAATTCACAAACAAATATAAATGGCGTTATCGAAGCAAGATTAAATTCGAGAACATATATCGCAAACAAATAAAAATGGCGCTTGGCATATGATTATTCCGTGGAAATTTTTTTCACAGCATTGAAGAACACATTTCACAAACAAACGAGCAACGACTGCTCGTGCCATTTTCTTGCATTAAACATGCATGCATTTTTATTTCGTGCATATTTCACAATTTAAAAAATATATATATCAAGCTTTAGAAGATTCACAACGAGGTGGAACACCTTGGAAAGACTTCGCGCCATTTCCTTTTTCCTCTTTCTTACTTGTAGATAACATATCGCAATTAAAAGCATCAAACATTTGTAGAATTAAGAAGATGTCAGAACAAATCAAACTATTTCCAGGTAAGGGCTCCAGGTTGGGCAGCCATTTTGTAAGAAGACACCTTACAAATGTACAAGAGAAGAAAGAAAGAGCATAACTTCACTTAGATATCTCGGGGGGCTGCAGGCTTCTTTATAAACTTTTTATTACTTGAAAAAGACGTCACTCACATATAGTAGACTAACACAAATAACATACAAATAAAACTTTTTAGATAATTCTGGCGCACGCCATCATCACATGATCTGAACCACAGTTTTTTAACCAACATTCGAATATCACTAAAAAAGAACATTTTTTAATAGAACTAGTGTTGCCAGATTTCTTTTAACGAGAAATATTACAACTACATTTTTTTTTTTTATTTAGCAAAACTCAGGTGACGTGACGCGTGAGTCTATTTTTTTTTCTTTTATTCCTTTGGAAAGCGCGTGTTACACATACATTATATATATTATGTCGATGCCACAGACTCAAAGGAAATGCAGGAACAAAAAACGTTCTAAAATTGCGATTTTTTGTGTTACCGAAGCGTCTAGAAACCTGAAATTTGGCATGTTAATTATTTATATTATATAAACGGTCTTTAAGAACATTTCCTAAACAATGCGAAATTTAAAAGGTGTGAAAATGCACAAAAAGCGGTCAAAAACTTTTTTAATAGCCATGAATGAAACACCATGTTGAACCAATATGAATGCCAGTTATTGGTGTAGATTCCAATAACGTGGCTCTACACCCTATTTTGAAATATATTTGATCTATTACAAAGCAAATAAGTCGGAAATTGCACGTCAAACTATCTAATGTGGTGCGTTAATACTATGTAGAAGTTTAAAATATTCAGATCTTGGAGTAATTGTATACAATACTTCGGATATAGTAGAGTATCCAATTTGTGTGTCCCTGTAAATACTACCTTCTTTCTATTATACTTACAAGGAAGATCTCCATACGGACATACCCCGAAAAATCTGAAAAAATTACAGAATGTTCTTCTTGTGTGGATATATACGATTATAAAAAAATTTCGGCGGAAACTCCATTCTGTATCCGTAAAAAAATAATGGAAATTTCGTTATTTGGCGATTTATCGTCGGTTGGCGATGGAATGTAATTTCGAAAAATACTTTATGTCAAATACATTTCAAGAAAAAAAAAGTTTCATGTTGAACTTGTTTTGATAAATTTAATTTAAGTAACTTTAGTTTTGTATTTTTTTAGTTTGTTTTAAGTATAATTTTGTTATATAGATATTTATCTGTATTTATATTCAAATTTAATTATAAAAATTTGAGATTTAAAACAAAATTTATAATTTAAATTAATTAAATTTGTTTCAAGCTCAAAGTCTAATTGAGCATTGTCGATTAGATTTTGTTTCTATGGAAACCTCTGACTTTTATTTTTGAATACACTTAAATGTATGAAGATAATTTTTCTCAATATGATTTTTTTTATCTATGAAAACATTTGTTTCCAGTGATTAATTAAATAACTACTTCAACAAGCAATATATATATGTAATACAATATGTATATATATGCATATAATATATTAAAGTCTCTCATTGTTTAAGTTTAAATTCATAAAACGCCATTTACACGCATTCTAAATATCCAACAGTTTTGAGTTTTATTATAATCGTTTGCTTTTGGCGAGGAAAAGGACATCTCGCCAAATCGAGTGACTCTTTCGTCTTTTCACGCCAAATATTCGAAAATATTTTATCTTTTTACATATTTTCTTCAGTGATTCCTCCGCTAATTTTGACTGATTCTTTATTACACATATGAGCACTTTAATTAGTATTTTTTTCATAAAATTCTGAGTATGGCCAGTATGGAGACCTTCCTTGTTAGACTAACTTGTAGTAAACCTTAAAACGTATATCAATTTCATAAAATGTGAAATAGTTTAAATGCGTATCAAACAATGTTTTCCCTTATACCATTAATGTAAAGGAATACTCTTCAATGGTCTTGTAAAATCTGTAACAAATACCTTTTTTTCACCACAGATTGTACACAAAGTATATTATAGTATATACTTCATAGATGCACTTCAACTGTAATATGTTCGAAAGAGTTACATGAAGAAGAGTTACAAAAAATAACATTATTAAAATGCACTTGAAACTATTTTTTTTCCATTGACCGTAATGTAACAGAATAATTTTGACTGTCCCTGTAATTGAACTATGCATCCAAATTTTATAAAATTTGAAATGAATTTGAAAATTTCAAATATTTTTGTTATGAATATTAATTTTTATTTATAAGTAAACAAACCAATGTCAAAAATACAAGAAATCACTGAAATTAATTCGAAATAATTTATTAAGTGTTGCCACTTATACAGATATCGAATAATCACATTTATGTAATACTATCACTGCTTTTCTTAACTATTCTTAAACCTTATAGAAGGTTAACAAAATCTTCTCCTATAACTATTAATAACTCATTAATTACTTTTTGATCTTGAAACGAAATAACTACAATTTTATTTTAAACTTATCGTACTATAAATTATTTCTTCACCTCGTGCATTTTTTTTCTCTCGAAAATTATAAACACAAGATTTCCAAAATAAGATGTAAATAAATAAATAAATAAATAAATAAATAAAAATTGGACAGTAATTCTGAAATTAGTGAAATAAATACGAAACACATTTAATGTATATAAAACAACATATATTAAATCAATAGATAAGGGAATTTCATCAATAACAAAGTTTTTTCATTATTCTTTATACACAAAAAGTGCCCAGGATTTCTTCCCTATGAATTTAAAACTTTTATTACCACTTTTGAATAAGAAAATAGCAGAAAAAAAGTCACTTTCTCTATAAATAGAATATTATCACTTCCATACAAAAAATGAAATACCACATAATTCGTCACAATCTATATTAATTTTTCATCTTTCGCTTACAATCTTTTATGCAGGAAACTTATTAAAGCGTAAATCGTAAATTATATTTCGAAAAGAAGAATGGCTATTAATCAATAACTCCGCATTATATATTTTTTCAAAAGTTTTGATATCTGAAGACAAAATATGAAAGTGAGATTATTCTCATTTATTATTTTTTGTACCTTATCTAATGAGTTTTAAATGAACTATTTCTTCCTTTAAAATAAATAATTTGTAAAATGCGGCTGTAAATGTTAACCAATTATTTTTGTAAGGAATGTTATTTTCATTTATAAAGAAACAAACCAATCCTTTAAAAATATCAAATCATAAAAAATAATTTGGAATACACTGTAAAAAAAAATTCAAGAGGTTACTAAAAATTTTTTAGTAAATTTGTATTCCTCAGAATTGTTTAGTAACCATTACAAACTTTTTTTTGTAAGTGAAACAAGCATTTCTTTTGTAAACTGAACAAAAGAATTTTTTGTATAACTAACTTAAAAATATTTAGTATTAACCACCAAGCAAAATTCAGTAATAGCTCCAAAATGATTTTTAATAACCTTTACGTGCGCCCGAAAGGCAAGAGCTTCCTTCGAGCTGCATCCAGACTTCTGAAGCGATAGATTTTCGGCAAAACCGCAATAGATGGCAGCACCAAACATCGCCTCCGACAGGATTTTCATTATCCCTTTATTATCGAGTACTTACACTACATACATTTGGGGCGTAATTTGCTGTGTCCAGCATCGAACCCGGGAACTTTCAGCCTCGAGTCCGTTACTATAACCACTATGCTATCAAGACCACACCAAGTGAGTTTTAGTAATAGCTATTAAAAATATAAAACTATTAACTCTTATTCATTGCTAACTTTTTTCTAGTTATTCTTACAGATTTTCTAGTAACCGACTAAGATTACTAAAAATTTTTTAGTAATTACAAGGATCACTAAAGTTTTTTTAGTTGATCGACACTTTTTTTTTACAGTGTAGTTTATTGTGTTTTATCACTTATGATTCACTTTATATGTGTGAAATAATCACGTTTATAGGATGCTATCATCACTATTCTTAGCTATTCTTAAACCTTAAAGATGATTAACAAAATCTTCTCCTATAACTATTAATAACCGATCAATTACTTTCATCTTGAAACGAAATACAGTCGACTCTCATTAATACGAAATCGGATAATTCGAATCTTCGCTTAATTCGAACTAAACATGAAGTCCCAAAATTTTCAATGGCAGAATAACGTTAAACTTTTTCACTAATTCGAACTCATTTTCTCTTGACATCGTTTAATTCGAACTAATGAGAATTCCGTTTTTTCATTCATCCTTTATTTTTCACGGATTTCAGATCATTTGGATAACTTTCTTTGATTTTTGTGAAAATTGTTCCGAACGAGTATACATATAATCCCATGCATTTGATATCCACTTTTTAAGTGCCCCGTCTGTCCATCAGTGACACTACGAATTTTTCTTCCATTGTGCTTGTTTTTAATTTTTTAATTAGTTTATGTATTTATACATTCTAATTTAATATTAAGTCATATTCTGATGACACAGACATAATAAATTTAAAAAACACTATAACATTAATTCCTTTGTAATAGTACCATGTTAAGCATGTTCTCATTTCATACTTTCCATAATTCGAACTTCGGATAATTCGAACATTTCTTGTGGTCCCGACGAGTTCGAATTAACGAGAGCCGACTGTAACTAAAATTTTATTTTAAACTCATCATAATCTAAATTTTTTTTTTCAATGTATGCACATTTTTTCTCTAGAAAATTATAAAAACAAGGTTTTTGCAACAATTTGTAAAATGAAAAAAAAAAAAAGAGAGAGGGAGAGAAATTGACGCTAATTGTAAAATTAATGAAATGATTACCGAACACTTTTAACCTACATAGAAGAACAGATACTAAGTTAATAGATAAGCAAACTGAAATAATTTAAAAAAAAGTTTTGTCATTATGCTGATACTTAAAAAGTAATCAGGATTTTTATCCATGCATTTAAAGCTTTTATTATCACTCTCTAATGCAAAAGGAGAAAAAAAAGCCATTTCCTCTATAAATAGAATATTATCCCTTCCAAAAAAAATGAATAGCACATAATTTGTCACAAACTATATTAACTTTTCACATTTAAGTTACAATCTTTTATACCGGTAACTTGTTAAAGCGTAAATCGTTAATAATGTTTAAAAAAACAAAGACTATTAATCACTAACTCCTTATTATATATTTTTTCAAAAGTTTCTATATCTAAAAGCAAAATATGAAAGTGAGATTTTTTTTCATTTATTATTTTTTAGTACATTTCCTAATGAGCTTTAATGAACCATTTCTTCCTTTAAAATAAATAATTTATAAAATGTTTTCAAATTGTGAGGATACTGGGAATAGTTCCCGCTTAATTGCATACAATTCAGTGTAACTGATTGTATGCGATAAAGTGGGACCGAATGTATATTTATTCCAAAATTATCACTCCTTTGATTCGAAGATTTTATTCTACTTTAAAATGCGCCATCATTTTTATATTAAAAAAAGTGATTCTAGCCATATTTATTCTGTCTAAAGGATGTTGTATTCGCAATATTCAACTATATTTTGTCCTAGAGTATATACTGCAGCTATGAATGTTAATCATATATTTTTGTTAGGAATTTTAACTTTTATTTATAATGAAACTAACCAATTCTTTAGAAATATGAAATCACTGAAATTAATTCCCAATAGTACATTGGGTATTGCTATTTATATAGATATGATTCATTTATATAGATATCAAATAATCACATTCATACAAATTATCATCAATGTTATTGACTGTTCTTAAACCTGAAAAATGTTAGAAAAATCTTCTTTTGTAGCTATGAAAAACCCATAATCTCTTTCGATTTTACGAAAAACTTAAAATTTTACGTTAAATTCATCTTAATTTAAATTATTTTTTCTGCTTATGCACTTTGTATTTCTCAAGAAGACTATAAAAACAACATTTCTGAAATAAATTATAAAATGTGAAAAAACAAACAAAAATAATAATCGGACAGTAATTATGAAAGTAATGAAATGAATACTCAACACTTTTAACCTACGTAAAACAACAGATACTAAGTCAATAGATAACCGAACTGAAACAATTTTTGAAAAAAAGTTTAACACTTTTATTATCACTCTTGAATGCAAAAGTAGTAAAAAATGCCACTTGCTCTTTAAATAGAATATTATCCCTTCCAAACGAAAAATCAAATAGCACATAATTCGTCACAAACTATATTAATTTTTCCTCTTTCGATTGAAATCTTTTACGCAAGGAACTTGTTAAAGTGAAAATCGTAAATTATGAACTGAAAAGAAGAGAGACAATTAATCACTAACTTCGTATTACATATTTTTCTTAAAAGTTTTGATATCTAAAAGCAAAATATGAAAGTGAGATTATTCTAATTTATTATTTCTTGTGCATTTTCTAATGAGCTTTAAATAAACTATTTTTTTCTTTAAAATAATTAATTTGGGAAAGGTTTTCCATTTGTTAAAATATATTGATAATAGTTTTCCGCTTAATAGTAACCTGCTTAACTGCATACAATTCAGTGGAACCAAATGTATGCAATCAAGCGGAGCCGACTGTATATTTATTCCAAAAATATCATTCCTTTGATTCAAAGATTTTATTCTACTTTAAAATGTGACATCATTTCTAGCCATTCTAGCCATATTTATTCTGACGAGATATAGGATGTTGTATTTGCAAGATTCAATTATATTTTGTACTAGTATTACTGCGGCTATAAATGTTAATCAAATATTTTTTGTTAGGATTTTTAATTTTAATTTATAATGAAACAAACCAATCCTTTAGAAAGATGAAATCACTGAAATTAATTCGGAACAGTCTATTGGGTATTGACATTTCTATAGATATGATTCACTTATATTGATATGAAGTAATCATATTTATGTAACACTATCATCACTAAAATTAACTATTTTTAAACCTAAAGAATGTTAGCAAAATCTTCCCCTGTAGCTATGAAAGACACATAATCTCTTTCGATGTTAAGAAATGTCTAAAATTTTACTTCAAACACATCATAATTTAAATTATTTCTCCAGTTTCGTGCAGAATTTTCCTCTCCTGAAAACTATAAAACTAAGATTTAAAAAAAATGATAGTAATTATGAAATTAATGAAATTAATCCCGAACATTTGTAATCTACATAAAACAACAGATACTAAGTAAATAGATAAGCGAACTGAAACAATTTTTGTAGTTACGTATTAATGCCACCGCAGCAGAATTTGCGCTAATGCGCTAATAAGGAGCAATCTTGTGTTCGCACGTGCACAAAAGTAATAACTTCAAAAATTAAGCAAAAAAACACTAAAAGACACTAAAAAGCACTAAAACACTAAAAAATGGCGTCAAAAGTCAGCAAAAAACAAGGCAACAAGGAATCCAAAAGATAACTGCGGTGGCGTTAATACATAAGTACCACAATTTAAAAAAAAAGTTTTGTCATTATACTGATACATAAAAAGTATTCAGGATTTTTTCCCATGCATTTAAATCTTTTATTATCACTCTCTAATGCAAAGGAGTAAAAAGCCACTTCCTTTAAAAATAGAATATTATCCCTTCCAAATAAAAAATGAAATAGCACATAAATCGTCACAAACTATATTAATTTTTCATCTTTCGCTTACAATCTTTTATTCAGAAAACTTGTTAAAGCGTAAATCGTAAATTACTAGATGAAAAGAAGAGATACTATTAATCACTAACTTCGTATTGCATATTTTTTCAAAAGTTTTGATATCTAAAAGCAAAATATGAAAGTGAGGTAATTCTCATTTATTATTTCTTGTGCATTTTCTAATGAGCTTTAAATGAACTATCTCTTCCTTTAAAATAAATTATTTGTAAAATGTTTTCAATTTGTTAAGATATTGGCAATAGTTTTTGATTTATAAAGCTATAAGATTGATATTTAAATCACAAAAGTAGGTCCGGAAAATGGCATTGAAAAAAAAAGTGAGATATTGATTTGGTTCCTGCTACATTTACGCAAGAAAGGTAAATCATTCATCAATTATAAATTATAAAATACTTTCCAACACACTTAGAATATTCTATGTACATTTTTAATGAACTTTAAATGAACCATTCCTTGCTTTAAAATAAATAATTTGGGAAATGTTTTCAAATTATTAGGATATTGGGAATTGGTTTATGATTTATTAAGCTATAAGATTGACAATTGAATCTGAAATGTAGGTTTGGAAAATAGAAATTGAAAAGGGTAGAGACATGTTGATTTATTGTATATTACATTTACACAAGAAAGAAAAATCAATCATCAATTATAGATTATGAATCACGTTCCAAAAAATTTAGAATATTCTAACCAAACCTTACAGAAAAAATAACACATTATGGACATTAAAAAGCTTTCTGTTTACTTAAAAGTTGACAAGTAATTGTGATACAAATGTTATAACCATAAAATAATCATTTTATTTAATTTCCTAGTACTTGCAAGCTTATATATTTATCACCATTTCACATACAAAATATCCCGACAAAACAGAACTACATATTAATTTATATTCTGTTTTCTGCATTATACAAATACATCAAAACAAACGGATAAAATAGATAGTTAACGATAACTATCTGTAACTAATATTTATCCAAAAGAATGGATAAATCGAAGTCATAAAAACATCACTTAGTAGGAGAGTTCATCTATCATTTTTGTATATATTTATATAGATAAAACAAACTATAGGTGGTCATTAAAAATGCATTAGTAATTAGAAAAACAAAATATAGGTGTTAAAAGCTATCTATTATACACTCGTAATTTCTATCAGAGGAAAGTAATTAAGATAATTAATAATAATACATGTGTCTCATTTTGCAAAAAAGGAGTTGATAGCATTGTCATCTCGTATTAATGTATAATGCATTATGTTGTATGATTGCAATACTTTCAGGAGCAAGTATTTATGTTTACTTACATATTGAAAGCTCACCAAAATTATCAAAAAATATTGTTTCAAAATAGATAAATACAGTTTTTAAGTCCTTTTTAAAATATCTAAATTAAAAAAAAAGAAATTATTTGTTAAAGAGTTCTGGAATAAATCTTATTTTAAAGTAACTGGGCTAAAAATTACCTTCCGCCTTCCAATGGTTAAAGACGAAACATATGAATGAACTGTTTCAAAAGAATATGTTGCAATATTTTTTAGAATAATGCAAAATCATTTAAAATCTTTTTTCTTTTGAAAATATTTATTTATTTAATGAATATGTTATAAAACCTTCAAAAATACTATATTTTTTAGTTTATAAGTTCTACGTTTATTTCCGTTTACAACAGCTGCTTTGTAAACGCTCAATTTATAAAAAAAAGGCCCCCCCCCCCAAAAAAAAAGGCAAAAAAAACTTACTTTTGTAATTTTTTGCTGCGTTAGTTTCCGAATTGTCCATATCTCGTTCAAAAATTTTAAAAGCGTTTTTCTAAGCGTGTATAATAAATAGCTTTACTTGAACTGGTGGTTATTGTCGGAAGTAATTAAGAATCAACCGAAATAGTCAAGACGTTCGCAGGCTAATTAAAATATTTTGATAGTGTTCTTTTAAATTTTCTCGTTTGCATTCCAATATTAAAAAATGATCTTTTGCTTAGTGATGCGGTGATCGATCTTTATTCAGAGCTTTTTCAAGTTTATCTGTTTGGTTTGCAGATGGTTTTATTAATATTTCAGAACCAGATCCAAACGTTAAAGTTTTTTTTTTATCAAAAAACTCTGCAACCCAAATCAAAAGAGTAGAAAAAAGCTCCGTACCAGCTCGATTTCAGCTATTATTTACTTATGTAAATATTTAAAAATTATGAAATACACACAAGAACTCCCAAAAATCGCTTCCACACATTTAACATTAACTTGCAAGTTTTTTAGTATGAATAGTGCATCCTCTTAAGGTAGCAACCTACGTTCAAAAATATTTTTGCAAAAAATAAATACAAATATTTTTAGTTCATTTTTGATACAGCACAAATGAAAAAAAAAACACTAAATCTCAGTAATACCTGAATTTTTTTTAATTCGTATTTTTTTTTTAATTAAAACATTTATTATAACGTACAGCAGTATGTTAATTATATCTGCATAAACTTTTGCCTCCGCCCGATTTAACATTGGAATTTTTTATCTCTATCTCTCACCATTCTCTCATAATTGAATTTTTTAACACTCATTTTGGTAACATGTTCAAGAGAAATATACTACAAACATTTTAAAAATATTTGTGCTAATGGAATGTAAAAATAGTCATTAGTGGCATTCACTAGTGATTATTTTTTTAAAGGTTCTAGTACCTGTATATGTATTTTGGGCATATTATCAATATAAGTGTTAAAAAGTTATGTTTTGAGAGAGTAGTGCGAGATAGAACTAAAAATTACCAATGTTGAATATGGCAGCGGCAAAATTTTATGCAAATGGAATTAATAAGCTGGTGTGTGTTATGATAAATCTTTTTATTTATGCCGTGATTATGTTTAGAAGGGACTGCGTAATGTGCTTTTGTATGTAAGTAATAAAAAATGTTTTCGTTCATTTTTTTAATTCGCAAACCCTCCTTAATTTAAAAATAGTCTTTGTACGAAACTATAAAACTAACTAACACTATAAAGTCAATAATCTTTTTTTCATCACTTTAAATTAAACAACATTGTATAAATAATATTTAAATTAAGAGGATACAAGGCACAAAAACCTTCAAATTTTTGGGGAAAAAAATATCTGCTCCTTTTTGCTTAAAATGACTTTTAAATTATGTTTCTGTCTTAATTGGTAAAAGAAATATGCATTATATTATGACAGTTTCGATTTCAGAATCGGTTTCAACCGGCTCCAAAATCGGAAAAAAAAATCAAAAATCAAAATCGAAAAAGTAGAAACTAGCCCAGTTGTAGATTGTCCTAAGTTATCCTATAAAAAATCATGTGAAAATACAAAAATTTGAGCAAGATATTTGAAAATAACGCCCCCATAGCCTTAACATACCTTTTTGAGCGAATAGAGTGGGCGTTTAACGATGTAATTTTATGTTCTTTCTCTTCTATGGCTTTTGAGACTTGGCGATTAATTCAGATTCTCAGAGTTCGTGTTTTGACGAATCCACTGCAATTAAGTAGGTATACTTTCTTCCAGATATGATGTATAGACAATCCATTATCTAAAAAAAACCGGATATACTTTGAATAACTATCTAAAATAAAAGAAATATGAAAATGATCAATTTTCTGAATATGATTAAAAAACATGAGTATAAAAGTATATAATGGTATAATAATGGTAGTAACATTCCAAATTTTCATAAAGGAGGATCAAATGCAGTGAAACACTCTGGATGTCTAAATTTCAGAAGCTTGAATTATAACCATAAATTATAGATATTAAATAATGACATACAGTGCCTATTTATCGCACAGACCAATTAGGCCAAGACTTTGGGCTCTTTTCTAATAAGTGTAAATAAATTAGTAAAATCATTCATTTTTTAAAAAAATTGCAATTATTTCCTTTTAAAAAAAGACGTTTTTGGTTATTTTGAGATTGTATTGCAATATCTAATTTTAAATCTTCCAATATTTCTTTTCTTCCCCTCTCACCTCCCAAAAAATTCTAACTAATAAAGGGCAAAATCAGCACTAAGAAATATGGCAAAAAAATAATAATAAATAAATAAATAAAAATAAATTAGGCATTAAAAAATTATTTATCAGTGGCAACTTTATGGCTACTTTCTCACGAAGAGACAGTAAAATTTTCTTTTCACCGATTATTCTACTCTTTCAAGTATTTATAATTAACCTATTTATTAAGGCTATTCAATTTTATATTAATATTGGTATAAATTAAAAACGTAAAAATACAAGTAACTGTATATGTATTACTTAAAAGGTGCATAAAACAAATAAACACTCAAAAGTTCATTTAAAATACTTTTAAAAAAGGTCCAGAACGTTTTTGATCGTCGCTTACGCGGTCCTCACCAGTGTGAAAAACTTTAATGACAGTTGTTGCTGCTGCTTGGTGTTTTCATAGTCTCCATCCGGAACAGTCCATCAAGGGGTGTAATGCAAATCGAGGGGGCGGGAGGAGGGAACGGAGTATAAGAGGAGAAGTAGAATAAAAAAATTATTGAAAATATTTCCAAAAACACAGATTTAACTATCATGAATGAAATTTCTCCACATTGCGTGAATATCGTAGGTTGAAAACATTCTGGACCTTTTTTAACCCCCTGACTGCCCGGCAAAAGGGTAAAATTGTAATGTTGTTTTCTCTGTAATTTATTAAAAATATTAAAAAAAGATTTTTTTTCCAACCTGATAAAAAATATGTTATCTATAGGTGTATAATCTTTGAGAGTATTAATCCTAACTTAATTTTTCAAAACTGGGTTTTATTTGTAGAATTATATTAATTTAAATATTGCCTATGCTGCAGTGAAACCTGCAGGTTAGTGTGCGAAAAAATCAGCCAGCGACAGTCAGGAAGTTAAAAGTACTTTAATGGTATTTTTAAGTGTTTTTTTCTTGTTTTATTCCTTTTAAGTAATATGTGTACAGTTACTTGTATTTTTACGTTTTTAATTAGTAAATAAGGTGAATGCTGCACTGATTTTGTTCTCAACTTTAATTAGTATAAATTTTAACACAAATTTACAGTTTCGTATTTTTAAATTAAAAAGGAGTCACTAGTTAGAAGGAAGTGGCCACTTTTAAAACTGGTACTACTAGCTACTGACCACTAACGGAATTTCTTAGTTTTATTCTTTAATAGCTACACTTTCGATGAGAGGGACAAAGAACACGTACGGGGAATACTAAAGGTACAAGGCTTTCAGCTCTACATATCTTTAAATGGCCGCTGATGATACACAAACAGAAGTTAAATGAAATAACAAACGTACATTATTTTTTTTTTAAAATTACTAGATTTGAAAAATAACTTTAAAAAGAAAGAAATAAAAAAAAGCTTTTTTCTATGATCGTGTAATAAAATCTTAAACAGTATATAAAAACATAATAATTACAAGCATATATCCGAAAGAAACTCCAGTATTAAACTTATTCGTATAGATATATTAGTCGAGAGGGTGAGAAAATCCAATAAGAATTTAAGAAATTTAGTAAAATTATTGTTCGGAAATAACCACTTCTTATAAATTAAGGATGAAATATGTTCTGTACGAATATCCTACACAAATTCCCACTACCTGCAGCAATGTATGGCAGGTGTGCGTTAAACTCGGAACAATTTTTAGCATTTAAAAAGAAAAAAAAATAGTGCAATGATAAAATGTGTTTAAAAATATCTTTAAAAATAAAAAATAATGCATCAAGCACAGATTATGAAACACTATCCAACACATTCAGAATAATGTAAAAAACTGCACCGTTTAAAAAATGAAAATATTACATCTGATTTCACCATATGAAAATATATTAAGCATTTCAAAACAGAATTTAAGCTGTTCCCATCTACATTCGGAAAATGATCCGAAATTTTTAGCAGACCTGTATATGACACATAAATTGATATCTATTAATAACATGCATTCAAAAATTTAATTCATTTAAGAGATACACATATTTCAGTTGAAAATTCCCCTTCAGCAATATCGTCTAGTAAGGGGAATGGTATGCAAATATTTTTGTGCTGCTCTGTATATGATGTATAGAATTTATACGTAAAGGATAATATGGAAAAAACTAATTACATTTAAAGGCGCATACCAAATTTTAAAACGCACTCTCCATCAATTATTAAGGAAAAAGAGTACTGTAAACATTTCTTTCGTGTGTCCCTTTAAATTAATAAAAAATGCGATAAATGCTGTGTTTTAACGTAATCGTGGTTAAATTAATTGATTTATATTAGTTTGAATACATTAGAAATGATGTAATGTCATTAAAATACTCCCCAAACGATTTTTCTCCACATACCCTAATCGAATTCTTTTGAATATCCCTGAAAATGAATTATTTGTCATAAATGCTTCATATGGAATACCAAGCATGCTTTGATGACCATAAATAAGCTTTATCAATTGCATGAAAATCCGAGTATATTTACAGGAGTTAAAGCGAGGACAGACGGACAGACAAACCGAATGCATAAGTACTTTTCAACTTTATCAGTAAGTGCTAAAAAGACAAATGTTTCTTAAACTACGAAAATTTATTATAATCACGAAGTAAAAATTTCCGATTACCGCTTCTAAGTCACCCAATATTTCTTTATCTTTAGAAACATAAAAAAAAAATATTTTCCGTTTACAATTTATTTAATACACAAAGCATTTCAAAACCGAATGTCAGCTGTTTCCATTTACTTTCGGAAAATTATCCGAATATTTTAGCTACTCTTATATGATATAGAAATGATTTGCACATACTAACAACATGTATTTCAAAAATTAATTCATTTAAGTAGTGCATATATTGCAGAAAATTTCCCTTCAGCAATTTCCTCCAATAAGAATAATAGTATGCGAATAATTTTATGCAGCCTTATATATGAGATGTCGAAATTATATATAAAGAGAAGTATGCAAAAATCTAAGTAAATTTAAAAGTGCATATCGAATTTTAAAACATACTCTCCAGCAATTATTACGCAAAGACAGTACTGTACCTGATTTCTTTTGTGTGTCCCTGTAAATTATCAAAAATTGCTATGATTTGTCTATTTAATTTAATAGTAGAGAAAGCAGAGAATTTATATTTGTTTCAGTACATTTGAAATAGCTTTAAAATATTCATTAAAATACTCTCCAAACAATTTTTCTATATATACCATAATGTAATCTATTTCTTTTGAGTGTCTCTGTAAATGAACCAATATTCGTATGTACTTCATTTGCAATTTCATGACCCTAAATAAGATTTGTTAATTGCATAAAAATCCGAGTATATTTACAGGAATTAGAGTGTGGACAGGCGGACAGACACACGGAATGCATAAGTACTTTTAAACTTTGTTGAAAAGTGCTAAAAATCACTTCTGATATTAAAAAAAATTATATCATTAATATTATCGAAAATGAGAATGTAAATTATGTTTAAAGTATTGCTACTCGCAACAGCAACAGATCGCATTCGAATGTAAGGAATTATTTTCGCCCAATTTTTTATTTTTATTGGTAAAAGAGCCAGTAAGATTTTTTTTTATCTTTTACATAATATTTAAAAACCATATGTCTTGCTATTTAAATAGATAAGTTTCAATTACGCATGTATTATTGCTCAACCAATCAGAGTTAAGGAAAAACAGATATACAAACAATATGAATTCCAGTTTGTGTAGTCCGTTGCTAGGTTCTGACGTCATTTGAACTAATTCATTCTCTTAAACTTTCATTATTATTAAATACGTTTTCAAAGCAAGTATTTGAACTCCGTGCTAAAATTTAAAGTTTAGGTGAAAAAGTAGTCACTTTTGAAAGATTAAGTACTCAAATTCGTTTATATTTTCTGTCTCGGTTTTTTAAATTATTTTTGTGAATATTTTATACAACCGACCAAACGAAAGCAAGCGCAAGAAAGTAACGTGTCTTTTATAAGCGACTCTGCATGAACCAACCAACCGAAAATCAGCGTAGAGAAGAAAAGGAAAAAAAGCCATAGTTTTGATGATAGTGAGTTCCACTTCGTAATTAATATATCTGAAATTAATCAAAATATTAAAATTCAGAGCTTCAGGTGCATCAGGAGAGACATTGGGCTATTCTCATAAAAATTTTGAGCCTCGTAAGTCCCGTAGATTTTGATAGCCATCGCAGACACACACACACACACAGAGAGAGCGATTTGTTATTTTATTAATATAGATAAACATATAAAACTGAACACGTTTCAGTTTAATAACTTCCCTGATTTGGATGTACGTCATACGGGTAACGTGTTATTGTCAATCATGATTTGCCCGTACCACGCACTGGTATCCATAGTTCAATCATGATTTATTATTCTCACCTGTAAATTTTTATTGAAAATTTTCCAATATGTAATCAGAGCATCTTTCTTATTAAATTGGAAAAAAAAATTCTGTTTTGAAAAATCGGTGTTAATAGATTAAAAATTCAATAAATGACAAAAAAATAATAGGGATTATTTGAAAGTTTATTTCAAAATTATTGATAAATTAAGTGGTTAATACGTAAAACTCTTATTTTTTATTGTTATAGATTGACTTTTTAAAAAATAATCCTCATAATTTATTGAGACCGTTAATTGATTCAATAAAAATAAAATTGTTTTATATCATATTTATATTAAAGTTAAAATAGATCTTTATAGTTCTATATCTGTGCAGCAAAAGGAGTAATTAAAACCTTTTATAAAAAAAGTCTGTACATTTCAATAAAATTTTTAAATATTTACTATAATTTGCAATTGAAAGCAAATACTTTGAAGTTCAAATTAAATAGAAACTAAACAAATTCATTTTAATGAAACTTTTAATTAAAAAATCTTTTATGAACATAATTAAAACTGGTCGTTATCCTTTGGTTATTTTCAAAGGTCAAATAATTATTATTGTTTTAATTCAAAAAATTCTTTCTATGAATTAAGAATATTTATAAAAAATGTATAACAATTAAAAATCTAATAAGGAAGAACGCTACTCCACTATTATTTAATTATTCTCTATTAGTGACGAGTTAAAATGCACTCTGCAAATAATGAAAATTTCATTAAATTAATGGAAAAAGATAATTTAAGCAATCCCTTTTCAATAAAAGCCTTTTAGGGAATTATTAATATAAAAATTATGGCTTTACTAAATGCTTTACACAAAAAACAATGAAATTCGGTTAAACGAAGTCTTGTATCTTTTTATCTAATAACCTTTATTGTTTAAAGAATGTTGCTGTGTTGATTTGTGTTATTTTATTTGTAGTTGTGTATTCAGTAGAGAAACGGGAAAAAGTGTAGGTAAAAGTATTGCATTATTCACGACTGTTTATTAGCAAATTCAGTTATTTCTATTTTTATTTACATTTTCTTAAAAAAAATTTTTATTGGTATCTACGTAACAACAGTACGAAAGGTACTTAAATTACATTCTACTTAAATTTTTCGAAGTCTAGTGATTGAGTAGATATTTTGATTATTTTTTATTTTTCACGGTAATTAAAACTATATACATGGTGTTATCAAAACACCCAGTCTAACATTACGCAGGCGCTCTGCATTTATGCAAGCAAATCAAACATATAATCTCAAGAGGTTCGATTGCGCCTGACTTAGTAGAACTTGATTTCAGAAATATTTGAAGCATATAGAATTTACACTTTTTAAGTGCGAGATGAATTCATATACAAAAAAGGACTGGCCCTCTGCCTTCAGTCTCTTTAACTTGATTACGTCATAAGTGAATACTACGTCATGAACTAATCTCATTTTGCTCGGACGGGTGAGAGGATCAGTCGGCTTAAAAACGGAACATCTGACATAACAGTGATGTCATATTCTGGACATTTCGTCACTTGCACGTTGAACACCTTCTAAGCTTCCTATTAGACTGGGAAGCGGCACCACACATATTTCCTCATCGAGTTCACGAATTTTGTGGATGAAATTCTAGTATTAGTTAAATCTCAGCTGTTATATCTCACTGCATGATTTTTTCTTTTCTTATGAAATATTTTTTAAATCTGTATATCAGTCTAATAATGGGAAAAATATTTTAAAAAAAATCAAAATTTCAGCTAAAATTTGATATTTTATGGCATGTACCCTGTACACAATGAGGGTTTTTAAATATTGTATTGCTATATTTTGTAATTAAATAGGCTTAAATTAATTAATTGTATCAGCTTTACACTCTGGAATTTGCTTTTTATTAATATTTTTAAGTGTTAAGTAAAAACAATAAAGGTAAATTTGGCCTTAAAAGCTTAATCGAAATCTTTTTTCTTTCCGCAGGATAAAGTCTAATTTTGTGTGAAATGCGGCCATCTCAAATGCACAAAATGGATGTTATTCCATTCTTTGGACTGTTCTTGATCATTTACAGTTATCATTTTGGCCAAATTCATAAAACATAAAAAGAATTTTTGCGTTTTTAGGTATGTGCCATATATGGCCCACGATGCAGTGAAGAGTTAAAACGCAATCGATCTGCCAAGTGATATCTAGATAGAAAGCCCCTGAAATCACAATTTTCGTAGTTTTTCATAGGTTTTCCATTATGCCTTCCTTCCTGATTTTCATATGTTTGGGTGCATCTCTTTGTTCTTAACTTTTGTAAACATGGCTTTCAAGGACGCCACACTGTTATTAACACCATTTGTCATCTCTTTTGTTATTTGGTTGGTTGATTGGGGTTTCGTGGCACAAAATACTTTTAAAGACACGCAATATTTTTTGTTATTGCATCTGGTACTTTCTAAACACGGCTACATTTGCCAATATGAAAGCTTTCTGTTTGCAAATTTCTTGATTTGATTATCTTTTCTTTCTTTCTTTGACTCGATAAGAACATCTAAAAACAGCACAAATCCCCATGTTTGCAATAAAGAAATCTCCACCATCACTTTATAAGATACCAGATGAGACGACGCCAGATTTTCCTGAAGATCCAACTGTTATAATTTTAATTACTATTATCTATTCTGACCCTTAATAATATTCAGTAATTTTCTTTTCAAATAAAATGAATAAAACAAATGATCATCTTACCTGATCATGGCTTCGATAGCCTTGTATATTAATCCGAAGAAGGTTCCTTGTTCATAGCATATACCTCTTTTCGAGAACAAAATATTTGTTTAGAATATTTATTTATTGTGAAAGTTTTTTAAATTAAGAGGACATTCTGGATACAACTAGAACTACTTTAATAATACGATGATCTTGAATACATACGCATGAATAATCACACATAATGATAATAGTTATTTATATATTAATTAAATACTTCAAAAATTCGGAGCACACGAATAGTACTTAAACAATTTGCTTCCACTTTCTTTGGCGCTCCGGCTGCAACAGACTGCATCTACACTAAAAGGTCTGCATTCTAGAAAAGAAAGATAGAAAAGTTACATGGTCAGAAAAAGTTTTGGAGTTAGAACAGTTTTAGAGTCACTTCCCTTTTCCTCACTGAAGAACAATAAATGGAAATAACCATTGATGAGTGCTACTCTCTGTGGGTAGCTTTAAAACTGAAAATCGTAAAACTGTATTGATTTTAAGTATCGTTACACTGACGGCATATGTAATCCATCTATAATAAATAAATAAATATATTTTTTTAAATAATATGGACACATTTCCTCTTTAATCTTTCATTATTTAAATATTTTTTATATTTCTTTATTCTTTATTCGTCTATAATAAGCAACACATAATTTTTATATAATGCGGATACATTACATTTTTAATTTTCTAATTATTTTTAATATTTTTTTATTCTTTATCCGTCAGTAATAAACGATACATATTTTTAATTTTTTAAAATAACATGGAAGCATTGCATCTTTATTTATTCTTTATCCGTCTATAATAAGCAATACATATTTTTAATTTTTCAAATAATATGGATACATTACACCGTTCATTATTCATATTTTTAATTTCGCGTTGTTAAATTTGTCTCGTGAAAAATATACGCTGTTCTGAACCCCATTTTAATAGAATAAACATGTTGTCAGGTATTTAGAAGCATAAAGTTTTGAGCTATTTTAATTATATCTCGTAATATGTATTTTTATAATTATGTTTAAAATAAAATGGATTCCAAATATCATCCTCTAATGTCAGACACGTATTTTTTGTTTAGAGGTAACATGATTTTTTTTTAAAAAAAATCTTGTACAGTTAAATATTCGAAACTTTTTTTCTTGATGCCTGGGTATTTCATTTAAAAAGGGTCGACTGCATTTATCTTTGAAATCGGAGGGAAAAGTTAGTAAATTTTTGGTATCGTATTTACACTTTACCGACCGGCAGCGGTTCGAACATACTACGCCCTTTCACCTTCCGGTCAGCTGCAGATCGTCCGAGACACCGGCGTGTTTTCGGCCTAGACTGACGCGCGGGAATATATGCGTTTTTCTTAAACTCTGATAAAATTATACGCTTCGTGTTATTCTAGGGTAACGAAATTTAATGAAATCTTTTACTTTAATCATATTAGTGTTAAACAATATTTATTTTATCTATTACAATCGTTTTCAGTTATTATTTACAGACTCTTGCTGAACGGCAGTCAAGACAATCTGACAGGTCGTCGAGATAAAACTCGCCGAGTCTATCCTTTCTATTCATTTCTAAGGGCTAAAGCTTATAAAAAAGCACCGATTATTTGAATAAAGAATGCGAAATTCTTGCTGCTTGCTACTTGTCAATCTAACCTAACCAAATCAAACAGAAAGATCAAAAGTCGATTAATCGACGGCCGGTCGGTAAGCGCTGGAGAGCAAACGTCGACTAATCGACGGCCGGTCGGTAAAGTGTTAATTTACGAAGATAGTAAAACTTCAAAATACTTAATAAGAAAGAAAAAATATACGTCGAATGTAGATTATGAAACTCTTTCCAAAGCTTTCAGAACAAAACTTCAATGTATAATAAAGAGAAAATTTGGGTAACGCAGGACAAATTTCAAAATACAATATCAGCAACTATTATCTACAATTAAGAAAGTATTAAAATTTTTTGTACCTTTCTTATATAAAATATAGAATTACATACATAGGTATCATACATTAAGTTAAAGTTTATTTAAATTATAAAATGCATAACGTCATGTTAAAATACAGTTGAAGAAAAACTTTTAAGCAATTTAAGGCACTTTACTCGATTTTCTTCTGCAGTCCTATGTAGGGCCTACATAATTTATAGATAGCAAGTAACATTTAAAAAATTTAATTTGAAAACGAATACCATGCGTAAAAACAACTTAAGGCAATTATTACTAATAAACAGTGCTGCAACATTTTTTTTTTCTGCAAAGGATTACCATTACATATTAGGTAGACCTTATTCTACTGTAAGTTTTTTGTTGTGTAACGCAGTGATGCGTATTAATTTCAAAATCGTTGAAGTAGTAATCATAATTTAAACGAATATTTTTCAATGCCTGCGTAAACAAACTATTAATGCTAAACATTCCATTTTCAAAACCTGTCTTTGACTAACTTCAATGAAACTTTTAGAATTTTACGTGCGATAGATTTCGCAAGGGATAGGAGACTGATAGACACGCAGACATAAACAGAGTGAAACTTTTTTTATTAGTACAAATATATAGCTTATTGTGTTCGCTGTAACTTTTTTTAAAAATTACTATTTAGAATTTTGAATGCATTTTTAAAATTGTTTTTGTATGGTTCAAAATAATTTTGACTATATTTTCCAAAAGAAAAATGTCGATAGAAAAATATTTTAAAATAGCATTCTGGTTTGAGAATTTTTCAATTTTTTCAGTGTGTGGCACAGTTTTAAAAATTTGTAATTAGTTTCAGAAAAATGGAAAATTTCTGAAAAATTGCCATTGATCTAAAATAAAAAGGTTTAGTTGCAGGAATTGTGCTGCGTGCTATTATTCTGCTTAAGCATAATCAAATGAACATGAATTCCAATTTTCACTAAAAGCGGTCGAGAAGTTTCTGAAGAAATGGATCCCAAAGCTCGCGTATTTCCTGAGGATTGCGCCTACACTGTAAGAAATGTCAGATGTTTCTGACTATATAAAAATGTACCGTAATCAAAAACGAAAGTATACAGTAACCTCTTCTAACTCACCTAAGGCTTCAAAAACCGTTCTTTTACCTTTAAAAATCCCAGAAAACTATTTCTTTTCGAAATTCAAAGAAGAATTTATAAAAATTAATTTTTATTAGCTGCCCGTTTTTTTCGGAAACGTTTCTAAGTAGCTTTTATAGTACAATAATCACTTTTCTCAAATCAAAATATCACTTTTTCGGATTCTATCAATACTCAAGTTAACATTTTCAGCTGCATAACTGATTTTGCGCATGCAATTGTAACAAAATAATGTTAATTTTCATATTAATGTTAATACTGTTAAAATTGTATGTTTGTCTATTAAATATGTTCTCCGAATATCAAAATATTTTCGTATGAATTGATAGCATCCGAAAAAGTGATATTTTGATTTGAGAAAAGTGATTATTGTACAGTAAAAGCCACTTAGAAACGTTTCCGAAAAGGACGGGCAGCTAATAAAAATTAATTTTTATAAATTTTTATTTAAATTTCTAAAACAAATAGTTTTCTGGGATTTTTAAAGGTAAAGGAACGGCTTTCGAAATCTTTGGTGATTTAGAAGAGGTTACTGTATATTTTCGTTTATGATTACAGTACGTTTTTATCTATTCAGAAACATCTGACATTTTTTACAGTGTAGTCTTGTTTTCCCTTAAGGTTTACAAACAGCATAAATCGTTTTCATCCAGGAAAATACTATGTACCATAAATCATGACCATTATTAAGTAAACATGGATCCCAAATTTCATCAAAATCGGTCCGGTAGTTTCTGTGGAAAATGGTCTTAAATATCGCGTATTTCCCATAGGATTGTACCCAGTCTTGTCTGCCCTTAAGGTTTGCACACACAATAAAACACCTTAGTTGTAGGAAAATGCTGTGTTCCATAATTCTTGAATGTAATCCAATGAACATGGGCTGCTAATTACATCAAAATCGGTTAAGGAGTTTCCGAGGAAACAGGTCTTATAACTCGAGTATTTCTCGTAGGATTTCACTTAGTTTTGTCTTCCCATAAGAATTAGACACAGCTTAAAAAGTTTTAGTCTCAGGAAAATTCAATGTGTATTAAATTTTGAACATGATTCAGTGAACAAGTGGATTCAAAATTTCATCAAAATCCATCGATTAATTTCCGAGGAAACTGGTCTTTAATTTCGCGTATTTCCCGTAGGATTACCCTCAGCTTTGTCTTTCTTAAGGTTTACATACAGCATAAACACAATTTAGTCCCAGGAAAATACTATGTGCCACAATTCTTGAGCTTAATCCAGTAAACACTCGTATAAAAAACTGGACATCATCTAGTCATGAATTTCATCTAAATCTGTCAAATAGTGTCCGAGGAAACTAGTCTTAAACCTTGCGCATTTTCCACAGAATTGCAATCAGTCTTGTCTTCTCTTAAGATTTACACACTGCATATGTATATTTTTGCGACAGAAATATCGTTTGTCACGCATCTTACACTATTTCAGGAAATATTGAAAGATTCTTACACAATTTACTCCTGTAATAGTCAAACTTTTATAATCTAGAATGTTACATAAACAATCTCAATTTTTACCGAATGTCTGAAAATAATATTAATGACGTATCAAACTGAAATTCTATTAAAAATAACTATCATGCATAATATTTTTGAAAGAAACTGAAAAATACTGTACATTTTACAAACAAATCCCTAATCCAGCTGATGGATATGTTAGCAATTCTTTTTCATTAAGAATTAAATAAGATGAAATATAAGAGTATTTCTTTTTTTTTAAGAAAAAGAACTAATCTAAATAGCTTGACGAAACTACACTTTTATTTAAAAATACGACATCAAAAGAACATCAAGTTAAACCTTCTTTTTTAAATGTAGGTTGAATGTCTGAAAATAATACGAGGCTAACGAGAAAGACAAGCTACTGCAGTTCATTCCACGTATCTTTTGTACAGACCGCTGGAGTCATGTGATGCTAGAATAAACCAATGCGGGTGCGCGAATAGAGCACTACGTCATTCTAGCGGTCTTTAAAAAACGATACTTGAGATGCACCACGGTAGCCTGTCTTTTTCGTTAGCCTCAAAATAATATTAATGACATATCAAACTGAAATTCTTTTAAAAATAACTATCATGTATACTGTCTTGAAAGAAACTGAAAAATACTGCACATTTTCCAGACAAATCCCTAAAACAGCTGATACATATGTTAGTAATTCTTTTTCATTAAGAAATAAATAAGATGAAATGAAAGGGTATTTCTTTAAAAAAATAATTTAAATAGCTTGACCAAACTATACTTTAATTTAAAAAAGACGACATCAAAAGAACACCAAGTTAAACCTAATTTTTTTAATGCATGTTGAATTCCTAAGGTAAAAAATTACTCCACAACCTGCTACTCAAATCAAAGAATAAACTGAAGCTGAAAAAGGAAGGAAGCATTCCCTGTTTGCTATAATGAAGCAAAAAATAAAAGTTTCTTTATAAAAATATCGTTTTCATTTTTTTTTTCAACAGTTATGCTCTCGTAAATTTTTGTAGTACAGTCCTTAGAAAAAATGTACACATTCGTGATGTATATAACATTTAAACAAACAATATAAATAATTGAGTTATACAAATGCTATACTTATTTTTAAATATATTTTATACACTTTAGAATGGAAATAATGGCTCTAATATTGGATAATATTAAATTTAACTGAATAAAGGTGAAATTTGCATACTATAAAAGATAAGACAGATTTTTGATTTTTGGCAACTATTCACAAAAAAAATGCAAATTTCAAACTTATGAAGTTACTTGCATGAAGTAATTAAGTTCACCTCGTGATAGCATGGGTTACTGAAGATTCCGTGATCTAGAAATATTCAGTCAGATGAGGTAATGGGAAGTATGGGAAATGAAATTGAAAAGAAAAACTTTTGCAGAAATTTCAGGTACTTTGAATCGACCAAAAGTTTCTGTCTGTCAAGTATGATCTAAGGGTAACTCCTTCAAAGCAAAACATAGATTAAAAAGGCCTTATCTGATCAGAAAAAATGATAAAAAATCCTAAACTGTCATCTATACAAATGATGATTGCAAATCATATAAAAAATAAGTCATGACTATCTGCAACAACGGATACGATTCGTAGATGAATTAAGATATCCGCCTATGTTTAAAACATCAATTCCGATAAAAATTTCTTTTTTTTTATTATATTTTCATATAGAAAGAATATTTATGTTTCTAAATTTCTTTTTATTTTTCATGTACGCCTTTTACAAATGAAATTAGAGCTCTTTATAAAAAGCAGTTGACGTTAATTTAAAGCGAAGTTGAAAACTTTAAAAGCGTTTTTGAAAAATTAATTTTCATCGGAAAAGGTAAACGACTATTGCTGTAACTTAAAATATTTGCTATCCTATAACAATGAAGTTTTTGAATAGATTTCCGATAATGTCTAGAGTGTAAAGAACTAAAGATTTAGCTCTAAGCGACTTATTTGTTGATATATATCTATTTTATGAAGAATTACACATACAATTATTAAAATTTTCTTTGTAATTGTATATAATCAGCTTTATCTCATTTAAATTTCATTGGCATATTGATTACACTCAAGAGTTTTTAATATACCCATCAAACGCAGAACTATCGGTAAGCAATCGGACGATAGCCGCTTGCCAATGCCAGCGGTATTGGACCGATGCCACTTGCGGCTGCCGGTTCCGTATCTTTTTTGATACGCCGCGCGAATGCCGCCCGATTCATGAGGCACGCAGCCGGTCCGGTATCGGCAAAAAACTATGCCGATAGCTAACCACACGAATACCAGCTGAATCCCGGCACAAGCAAAAAAATTTCTCCAGTGGCGCCATCTGTTAAACACTCTAGCAAGTGTTTTGAGAGCCAATGAACATACTTCAGTGCGGGAACAAGCGGGATTTGATCTCGCAATCCCTAGCTCAGAAGGTTAACGCCTTAACCACTAGACGAGTCAGACCTGGTTAGGGGAGGTTTATGTGTAGTAATAAGGGTGTGACTTTTCAGTAAGTGGTATGTGAATGGCAAATGTCGTTGACGTAAATGACAGATTGGAAAATTGTAATATTAAAGTGTTTTTATTTTATTTATGTATTCATTTACTTGTAATTGTCTTATGCGCCTGATTTTTAAAATTAATTTAATATTTAAATTAATGAATTAGCGAATTAATTAAACGAATTGTTTTTCTTATAAATTTTAGAATCATTAAGTAGTATATTTAAAATTTAAAAATAATTTTTTTCAGAAGTATTGTTAAATAAATAAATTTTTTTATTAAAAACTGTAACATAATTACCGGTTTTGCGTTAATTTCTAAAGTATATATTTTTAACATAGAAAAACTTACTTTAAATAATAATAATAAATTGGTAAAAATTAACTTTTAAGTAGAATAAAAAATTATGTTATGCCATTTGATGATTTAAATTAGTATTTATGTTTTACGTCTATGTTGGAATTTTATTTTGTAGATTATGTATATTTTATTAAGTAAAAAATAAAATAAAAATAATATATATATGTATATTATCTTTTTATACACAATTTTTTTATATAGGAGATATTTCATATTCCTTTTTATAAATTTAAAAATGCATAAGTATTGGATATAATAAATGAATTTTAGTGGTTTTTCTGTTGATGCAATTTTCTTTTTGAGAATTATAACGTAATTAAATGTAATAATAAAGTAAATAATAAAATAATAAAAAAGAGATGTATATTTGTAACATAAAATAACTAATTTAATAAAAAAATTAAGTTGGTAATTAATCATTTTTAATTAGAATGAGAATTCACTTTAAGAGATTTCATTATTTAATACAGAATATGTTTTTAAGTAGCAATATTAAATCTGAATAATTGTTGCAATAATAATTTTTAAATCTTTAAATAAAATTGTAATATTAATTTTTTTTCGTTTGTGAGAAAATATTTTAGAAAAAAAAACTGATTTTTTTATGTTAAAAAAATGGGTAGATTTCTTTTATATGTTTTACCTTCTAAAATAATTTCATGCACTTTCTAGTAATTAATATTAAAATAAAAAGTGAAACTAAGTTATTGCTTTTAAAATGAATAGATAAATAGAAAATAAATTCAATTACAATACAAAGATTTTTTCTGTTTTTCTATGATTAATTTCCTAATAGTGAATAACAATAAAAAAAATTAAAAATTCTTTTGTGAAAAAAATAATTATAAGTCATTTTAAAAATTGATTCCAAAATCATAATTTTAAATAAATAAATAAAGGTTATTTTTGACATATTTTCTGCTTATCACTGTCAGAATTTAATGAAATACATGAAATGTACATTTCTTATCAAAACTCAAACTCGAATAAAATTGAGAAAATGAAAAAGAATCGGTTAATACTAAATATTCTGAATTTGGACCGATATTGGCAAATCTGATCGGTCCACTATCACAGCTCAGATATTGGTCCTGCGTCACTTGCCGGTATAAGTCGCTTGCCGATAGACAACCAAATTTGGACCGATTACCGTAACCGGCTGTCAAAATAGCAGATTCTTAAGTTTCAGGTGCCAACCTGCTACCGACACTTAACCGACACTGACGGCTCCGGCCCGATCGTATGCCGAAAGTTATGTGCTTGCTGGGTACTTATGTTGAAATAAATATTTGTGTAGTAGGCTCTTTTTAACAGCTCCAGCTCTTTAAAGGAGCCGAATCCGTTTTAATAAAAAATGCTAAAAAATGGTCAAAATTCTTGAATTTTTTAAAACTTGCATATATATTATGTATATTATTTATTATTTTCTTTATTCTGTATCATATTACATTGAAAAATACCACAAAATGTGTCAAAAGTAGATTAAAAGAATGTCTTCGAATATCGTCGGAAGCCTTAAAGAAAGAGGTAAAATACTTTACATGAAAATGATAAAACAACCAGATTTGAAATCTTACTACAAATTGGCGAGAATGCAGTTGGTTCACAAACATCTATCATATAGGCCCAAATCGTGTACTATGAAATTCAGTGATGAAAAAATGGGAATTGGAAGAGTCTAAATGTGTGAGCATACTACTGGCACGACTTGCGTAAAGAGTCTGGGCCTTTTTTTAGTTGACAGCAAAGAGGTGACTCTTTAATGATTTGGACGTCATTTTGCTTTAATGCTCAAGTATCTCTGGAGTTCTTCGATGGTGGCAAAACTCTGTAAAACTACATACATTGTAAAACAATTTACAAACATTTGGGGAACTTTCAACCGGTCATAAGTATGTATTTTAGCAAGATAATGCGTCCTACCATATATTATACAAAACTATGCTTAACACTCAAAATTATATTGATCTCGACTGACCAGCGTGTATGCCTGATCTGAACCCAATCGAAAATTTTATCTTGTAAAGTTTATGCAAATTTGTCAACAACCTTCTGTTAATGAACTTTGAGCTGCTGTTAAACGTATTTGGTATGATAGAGACCACAAATTTATACAGGATTTAGTTTCTTTGATGGAAAGTCACTTTCTTGCACTAATTATAAACAATGTGGATGGAACTCAATTTTAATTTATGATTATTTTTCTGTAAATATACATATTATCTACACTTTTGCCGCAATGCTAATTTTATCTTTTGGCTATTATGTACTATGCAATTCGTATAATTTAAAATTTATCGCTTGGAAATAAAGCCTAAGTCAGTAGTAATATATGACAAATGAGCTACAAAACTTCTTTACAAACTTCTGGATACAGAAGCATAATCGATCAATGTCTAACCTTTTGTTGAGCACTGTATTGACATAAACTTGATAAATTTTACACTGTTTAAATGAATATAATAAATGTTTAATGTTTTTGTTACACAAATTGCTCTAAACATTTACGCACTGACAGGACTTTTCTGTCCCATTAAAATAGGTAATAAATTCATTTAACTCGTCTAAAAATAAGCGTATATGGTACTATATAGCAAAATACCTGGCTGAATCACATCCAGTTATCACAGAAAATAAGTCGAAGGTAAACATGTATTTTTTAATGCTGTTATTTTCTAAACCTCTTACATGGATTTTATTAATAAAAAATTCTACACAAACTTTATTTGTCAAAAAATGGAAAATGTTATTCGATCGAAAATTGATTTAGTAATCAGGCTAGCTAATTATGTTCCTTTCTATATAAAAAAGAAATCAGAAAATGTATTTGAAAGTATTCAGGATTCAGAATCTGTAACATTTTAGCTGATTATTCATAAATTATTAATCAAAAACTCGATTAAGAATGACTATCATCGACAATACTTGGAAAGAAAAAAAAAATTATATTTCAAACAAATATTTGAAATAGCTTCACGTGTTGACAACTCTTTTACATCAGTAATTTAAAAAGAATGAATAATGAGGACATTTCTTTTAAAAAAGCATTCTAAATAGTTTCTCGAAATTATACTTATATTTAAATAGGACAAGATAAAAAAAATCATCAAGTTTAACCTTATTTTTTTTAAATGTAGACATAATTCCTACGAAAAAAAATTACTTTAAAATCTGCTGCTGAAACCAAAGAATAAACTGAAGTTGGAAAAGGAAGGAAGTATTCTCCGGTAACTATAATGAAGACAAACATAAAAATTATTTTATAAGAGTTATATTGTTTTCAATAGTTTTTTTTCTTTTCAAGTAGGAAACGGTTAGGTTTTGAAAAATATTCTACTGGTAATTTCTTTTTGGGGATAAACCTGATATCTTTTATATAAATGGTGATTTAAGCTTTTGTTTTAGAAATTACTTTAAACGTTTATATCTTTAAGGACTTTTGATACCTTCAAAAAATACGATACCAAATTTGTTTAATTCGTCTAGTAATAAAAGTATCTGGTATCTTTTATGCGAAATAGTCTTTTATGTATAAAAAAAGAACTATGAAATTACTGTATGTGTTGATAATTACTGTATATTAGTTATTTAAAAAATGTGAATAATAAGAACATTTCTTTCAAAAATGCTTTCTAAATAGTTTTGCAAAGTTTTACTTCTATTTAAATCAGACAAAAATTAAAGAAAGCAAGTATCTTATTCTTTTTTAAATGTAGATTGATTTCCTAAGATAAAAAAATACTTCTCAAACTTCTACTGAAATCGAAGAATAAATAAGAGTACTGTTTACAATTATTTTTTTCTTTGTAACGGTTGGATTTTCGTAATATTCTTATAGTGTGAAAATAAAATTAATACATTTTATACTGTTTAAATTAATAAAATAAATGTTTAATGCTTTTGTTAAACAAATTGTTTTGTACTTTTACGCAACGACAGGACTTTTGAGTCCCATTCAAAAAATACAATGCAAAATTTGTTTAATTCGTCTAATAATAAACGTATATGATACTTTGTTCATACAAAATACTTTGATAAATAGCATTCAAAAATCGCATGGAAAAAGTTGAAATTAAATATGTATTTTTTAATGTGGTTATTTTCTAAACACTTTACATGGATTTTAATTAACAAAAAAATTATAGCGATATTTTTTTAATGGAAAAAATTATTCCATCATAAATTGATTCAGTAATCACGCCTGATAAATTTATTCCTTTCTATGTAAAAAATAATGAGAATATGCCTTAGAAACTGAGGCGGCAGGATTCTGAATCTGTAAAGTTTTAGCTGTTTATTCAAAAATTATCAATCTAAAATTATGTTAAGAATAACTATTATCGATAATATTTATAAAGAATTGAAAAACCAACATTTCAAACAAGGCTTTCAAACAGCTGTGTTGACATTTCGTTTACATTAATAATTTTAAAAGGATGAATAATAGGGACATTTCTTTCAAAAAAAATAAATAAATAAATAAATAAAAAATAAAAAAAATAAAAAAAAAACATTCTAAATAGTTTCTCGAAACTATACTTCCATTTAAATCAGACAACATAAAAAAATTATCAAGTTTGACCTTCATTTTCTTTTTTACATGTAGACTGAATTCCTACGAAAAAAAAAATTACTTCTCAACCTGCTACTGAAACCAAAGAACAAACTGAAGTTGAAAAAAGAAGGAAGTATTCTCGGGTTCCTATAATGAAGAAAAATATAAAACGTATTTTATAAGAGTACTGTTGTTTTCAATAGTGTCTTTTCTTTTTAAGTAGGAAACTGTTAGGTTTTCGAAAAATATTCTACTGGTAAATTCTTTTTTGGGATAAACCTAGTATCTTTTATATTGTTTGATTTAAAATAACGATTTAAGCTTTTATTTTACAAATTACTTTAAACGTTTCTTTAAAGACTTTTGAACCCCTCTAAAAATACAATATAAAATTTGTTTAATTCGTCTAATAATAAAGGTATCTGGTACCTTTCATGCAAAATACTTTGCTGGATCATATTCAGTAATCACAGCAAAACAGTCGAATATAATATGTATTTTTTAATGCGGTTCTTTTGTAAACCATTTATACGGATTTTAGTAATAAAAAATTTACACGGGTTTTATTTAGAAAAAATTTCCATGGATTTTCATTTGTCAAAAAAGGGAAAATGCTATTCGATCAAAAACTGATTCAGTAATCAGACCTGTTAATTTTATTCTTTTCTATTAGAAAAAATCTTAAAAAGTATGGTGTGAAATTTCAGAATCTGTAACATATTATCTTTTTATTCATAAATTATTAATGTGAAAGTCTATTAACTAAAACTATCATCAATAATATTTTACAAAAAATGAAAAAAAGTATTTGAAAAAGAAAACAAAATTTTGAAACTGCACTAAATATTGACAGTTACTTTATATTAGTTATTTTAAAAGTGTGAGTAAAAAGGAATTTTTTTTTTCAAAAATGCTTTATAAATAGTTTCTCTAAGTTATACTTGTATTTAAATCAGACAACTATTAAAGAAACCAAGTTTCCTCTTTTTTTTTTAAATGAAGTTGATTTCCTAAGGTAAAAAATTACTTCTCAAACTGCTACTGAAATCAAAGAATAAACTGAAGCAGAAAGATAAAGGAAGTATTTTTCTGTTTCCTATACGGAAGCAGAATATAAAAGTTTCTTAATAAGAGTACTGTTGTTTTCATTTCTTTTATTCTTTGCAAGTAGGAAACGACTAGGTTCCTACCTGCTACTGTATTGGTATACCTACTGTATTGGTAAATTCATTTTTGGAGATAAACCTGATAATTTTTATATTTTTTAAATTAAAATAACTGTTTAATATTTTTATTGTTCAAATTACTTCAGACTTTTATGTCTGGAAGGATTTTTAATTCTCTCTGAAAAACGCAATACAAAGTTTATTTTTTTTTCGTCTAAGAATAAACATATAAGGCACTTATCATGCAAAATATTTCGCTGGATCTCATTCAATAATCACAGCGAAACAGTCAAAGCTAAATATGTATTTTTTAATATGGTTGTTTTTTCAACCAATTGAAGGGATTTTATTTGACAAAAAAAGGGAAAATGCTATTCGATCAAAAATTCATGCAGTAATCAGGGCTGTTAATTTTCTTTCTTTCCATATATATAAAAAAAATCAAAAAATGCTCAAAATGTATTTCCTGAATCAAATGTATCTCTTCAATCTCCTGCTCAAATGTATCTTCAAAATCTGTAACATTTTAGCAGTTGATTAATAAACAATTAATCCAAAACTCTATTAAACAGTAATTATCATTGGTAATATATTTTTTCTCTTCTTTCATATTATATTTCAAACAAAGCTTTGAAGAAGCTATCCGTGTTCACAATTCTTTTCCATAAGTAATCTAAAAAGGATAAGACTTTTCTTTCAAAAAAGCAATAGAAATCGTTTCTCGTAACTATACTTTTATTTAAATCAGACAACATCAAAATAACACCATGTTTCCCATTCTTTTTTTAATGTAGATTGATTTCCTAAGGGAAAACAATACTTCTAAATCTACTAATGAAATCAAAGAATCAACTGAATCTGAAAGAGGAACTTTGTTTCCTATAGTAGAGTAAAACATAAAAATTTCTCAATAAGAGATGTTTTTTTTTCTTTGCAGATAAGAAACGGTTGGGTTTCGAAAAATATTCTATTGGTAAATTCTTTTTAAACTTCATAATTTTTATATTGCTTAAATTGAAATAATTGTTTAATGCTTTTATTGTACAATTATATTTGATTCTCTCTAAAAAAATATACAAAATTTATTTAATTCGTTTAATAATAAACCTAAATTTTACAATTCATGCAAAAATTTTGCTGGATCACATTGAGTAATAACAGCGACGCAGTTGAAGCTTCAAATGCATTTTTCAATGTGGTTGTTTTTTCAACCATTTTGTCAGATTTTTTTTTGCCAAAAAAGGGTAAATGATATTCGATCAGAAATTGATTCAGTAATACTGCCTGCTAATTTTATTCCTATCTATGTTAAAAAGAATCAGTAAACGTCTTAGAAATTTTCGTATCAGGATTCAGAATCTGTGACATTTTACCTCTTTATTCATAAAATATCAATTTAACATTATCTCTTTTAGCAATAATCAATAATATTTAGAAAGAAAGGAAAGGAATATTTGAAACAAAGTTTCAAAATAGATATACGTGTTTACAATTATTTTACTTTAATTTATTAAAGAAGATGAATAATGAAGACATGTCTTTCAAAAAAGCAATCTAAACAGTTTCTAGAAATTATACTGTTATTTAAATCAGACAACATCAATGAGAATATCAAGTTCCACTTTCATTTAATATAGATTGAATTCCTAAGGTAAAAAAAAATATTCTCATCTTAATACTGAAATAAATAATAAATTGAAACTGAAAAAAGAAGGATTATCTAAATTTAAGCAAAATATAAACATTTCTTTATAAGAATACTGTTTTCATTTTTTTTTCAATTTTAGGTTTTTGCGATATTTTTGTAGTATGGAGATAAGTTGGATAAATTTTATACTGTTTAAATTAATAAAATAAATATTTAATACGTTTGCTATACAAATTACTTTCAAATTTCATGTTTCGACAGGACTTTTAGCCTTATAAAAAAAATACAATATAAAATTTATGTAATTCATCTAATAACATTTACAATTTTAAACTATTTTCAGTAATTTTAGTAATATAACACACAAAAAATTATCCAAAATATAAATTTGACATGATTTGCTAATCAAACTTATTCAAAGCCCAATATAGATGAAAATTGTCTAATTTTAATGTGATTTCTTAAATTTTGGGAGTTTAATTTACTATGGTAACTGTCAATATTGAAATATATATATATGTATATATACATATATACATATATACACTATATTGCCATTGATTATGGGACACTTGCGATTTTAGACATTTTACTAAATATCTAGAAAAGTACATGAGGAATCATCTCGAAACTCTTAGTGTATAAATATAATATTATGCGTCATACATCTGCGTGAAGATTTTTTCCCGAAACTCCAAAGGGGACCGTCAACAAATTAAAAAAGAATGAATATCTTTTGAATAACCCTGTCAAAACTAATGTAACAAAAGCGCTCAAACTCTAGATTGTGATTGAATGCTTTATTTTTATAAACCTTGTTCATTTTTATGCAAATAGCATGCATACTCGCAGAGTAATTAAGGTTTTTATAAAAATGGTCCCAAATTTTTCCAAGTTTTTTCCTTATAATTTTCAGAGTTCTTAATATAAAATAATATTTTTTTCAGAAAATAGGACAAACAACATTGCAGACAGTACCCTGTAATCATAATTAAAAAATAATAAAAATTGTATGAAAAATGAGTAGGTTTACTAAATAATTTTTTACTGCGCATGCGTCAAAGATATCAAAATTTCATTTGCATATTATGTTAGCGAAATGTATAGAGCAACTTTTGTAAAAGTCTCAAAATCATAGCTTGAAAATTCTGAAAGTAATCGTCTATAGAAGAAGGACAAAATCCGTTGTTTCCAAAATGAAGCAAAAAGATGAAGGATTTTATCCAAATGTAGTAGTACATCCCGTATTGTGTATTCTATATTGACACTAATCAATTAATATATGGATACAACCCCTCTTGTTTTTGCTTCATTTTGAGAATAACGGATTTTCAACTAATTCAATTGACGATTATTTTCAGAATTTTCAAGTTATGATTTTGTGACTTTCACAAAAGTTGCTCTATATTTTTAACTAACATAATATGCAAATGAAATTTTGATATCTTTGACGCATGCGAAGTAAAAAATTATATAGTAAACCTACTCATTTTTCATACAATTTTCATTATTTTTTAATTCTGATTACAGGGTACTGTGTGCAATGTTGTTTGTCATATTTTCTGAAAAAAATATTATTTTATATTAAGAACTCTGAAAATTATAATGGAAAAACTTGGAAAATTTTGGGACCATTTTTATAAAAACCTTAGTTACTCTGCGAGTGTGCATGCTATTTGCATAAAAATGAACAGTGTATTACAATAAGGCATTCAATCATAATCTAGAGTTTGAGCGCTTTTGCTACATTAGTTTTGACAGGGTTATTCAAAAGATATTCATTCTTTTTTAATTTGTTGACGGTCCCCTATGGCGTTTCGGTAAAAAATCTTCACGGAGATGTATGACGTATACTACTATATTTATACACTAAGAGTTTCGAGATGATTCCTCATGTATTTTTCTAGATATTTAGTAAAATGTCTAAAATCGCAAGTGTCCCATAATCAATGGCAATATAGTGTATATATATATATATATATATATATATATATATATATAAGTTATCATGTAAAGTGTAACTTTTCTTATCATTTTTTGGTAATTTTCATCGAAATTTATCCTTAAGTAGACTTAATTAACAAATCATGTTCATTTTACATTTGAATATATTTTAGTGTTACATTACAAAATTTACTGCAGTAAATTGTTCCAAATGTAACGTAAGTTAACATGGAATGACCTTTTTGCAAAGAATGCAAGTTAATCCTTAACAAGAAATAAATTGGAAGGAGTAAAAAAATAAAAAGAAACGTTAAAAAATACGGTTTGACTGAATAAAAATATATTATCTTTGAAAATTTTCCGGGACAATTCATACTTAAACAGGAATAGATAATGTACTATTTTCTATACTCAGAATAAATAGCAATGTTTTTTCTCAATGAATAATTTTAGTACATTTCTGTTGTCAAGGCATTTCTTTTTTGTAAAAATAGTACTGGTAAAACTTCCTGAAGTTTTTTTTTTTTTTTACCCTCAGAGAAATAGTACATTTCTGTTGTTCAAGCATTTCGTTTTTGTAAAAAAAGTACTGGTAAAATTTCTTAAAATTAAATTTAATTTGTTTATTCTCAGAGAAAAAATGCAATGAGTAATAACCATTTATTGCACGATTTTTCATATTTTTATTAAAAAAAATATTCAAGATATATATATATATATATATCGTTCTAGTATGGGATAAAAATTAACAAATTTGAAAATATCAGCTAAAATTTTATATTTTATGCTGTTTGCCATATCTGCAAAAGTTTTGATCTTTAAATATTGCATTGCTATATTTTGAATCTAAATGAGCTTAAAATAATTAAATTTTATCTACTTAAAACTTTGCAACTTTTTTATATTTTATATTTTTAAGTATTTAGTAAAAAAATGAAATTTGAAATGATGAAATTAAAATTCCTTTTTTTTTTTTGTTGTTACGTGAACAAGATAAGTGTTATTCTATTCTTTATATTGTTCCTGATCATGAACAGCGATTACATTAGCAGCGATTCATAGCACATGATGAAAATTATAATGATTTTCGTTATGCGCCACATATGATATACAAAGTGCAGTAAAAATATAATAGTAACAACAGTAGCTATTATAAGAACTATTGATTTCCCCATACATTCAAAGACAATTCTGGGATCTTTTGTAATGTACGGTTTATAATGTTTCTTGCACAGAACACATTTAAGATTACCAAAATACTGTTATGTTAAATTTCCCTGGAAATAAACATGGTATTTTTACTATCCATTCAATTTATGAAACAAGTCTTTATTGTTTTCGTTTTGAAAATAATTTTACAATGAATTTTTGACCATGTAAAAATGATAGTCTTGGGTCAAATTGTTAAAACAAGACTGCGTTCAAGTATATTCAAAAGCAATATTTATATCGTTTTAGAATGTATGGTATAGTAATTTTTTTCACAGAATACATTTAGGATTTGAAAAAACATCGTCATATTAAAACTTTCTGGCAGTAAACATGATATTTTTATTATCTATTCAATTTATGCAACAAGTGTTTATTTTTTTCTTTTTGAAAAAAAAATTTACAGTGAATTTTTTATCATGTATCAGTCATGGTCTTGGGTCAAATTTTTAAAATAAAACTTCGTTCATGTATAATCAAAAACAATAGTTATATCTTTTGAAATACATGATTTCTAGTATTTTTCGCGCATAAAATATTTAGGATTTGAAAAATATTTTTATGTGAAATCTCTCTGGAGGTAAACATAATACTTTTACTGTAGATTCAAGTTATGCAACAAGAGTTTGTTGCTTTCTTTTAAAAAAATTACAATGAATTTTTCGACATACAATTTTGATGGTATTGTGTCAAATTGCTAAAATAAAGCTCCGTTTGTAATTGGTTGTCGAATTTTTCGGAGATATTAAGGGTGTATTTCGATTCAAACTGCTGATTTTCCTATTTATTTTTAATGTCATATTTGCCTCAAATGCATCAAACTGACAAATTGTCTTATTTAGAAAGTACACAAGGTGCCGTGATTGCCAATTCATTGATAAATGCAGAAAATATTGAAAAAAAAAATCAAAAACGCATTTTTAACCGATTTTTCCGAAGCGGGAGATCTGTGAACGAAAAAAAAGGGGTCGAACTGAGAAGTTAACTGTTTATAAATCAAATTCTAATGAATTGTGTAAAATGGCATCACACGGCACCTCATACGTCTCTTCAAAAATCCCTTTAGCAAATTTCCTGTTTTTACTTTAAAAAATGTGCCTGAAATTGAATCAGAAATTTTGGAGCTGTTGAAGATAGAAAAGCGTTTTTTCGAATACAGCTTTAAATTTTTCAATATATTTTCAGAACTTCGTAATTTAAATTAAAAATAAATAATAAATAACATATAAATAATTTTAGTTTAAATATCAAATAATTAATAAGCTTATAAATTTAGAATCTTTATTGGTAGATTCAAACTTCTTTCTCGTCTTTTTAATATTTATGTTTTATGTAAAAACTTTTTTTTGTGTTATTCATTTTAATTTATAATACATTGAAAACTAAATTTACCTGCTTTTTTCATCTAGGTTTTTTGTTTTAGATAAAACCATAAAAATAACATTACGGTTCCTCTCATTTTTAAGACAGATTGATTTTCTTTGAAACTAAAGCGCATCTCGAGAAAAATCTAGAATCAAAGAAAAAATACTGCTATAACAGGAAATACGAAATAAATGTTTCGTATACTAAAAGAAACTAGGAAAATTACTTTCTCAATGTATAGTTTCAGTAATTTACTTTTATAAAGAAGAAAAATTAATGTCTCGTAAAAAAGTGTATTAATATATTTTCGCGGACTAAACCAGATACATTTCCATTCACTATTTGTTATTTATATTTTTAAAATATTTTTAAATATATTTTTACCATGTGTTGATAATTATTTTGAGTCGTAGTATAAAAATAAACGAATGTTTAAAGATTTTTAGAACTTAAAAATATAAATTGCAATTTTTCAGTACATTTTCAGAATTTATTATGTTTATTGTGACAAACAGAAAATTTAATTAGTCAGTCATGAATATGTGTAAAGATGAGATTTTAATTTTGTCAACCCCCTTTTAAAACTTTTTGGAAAAGGAAAAGTTAAATAATAATTTGATTGGAAAAAACTTTATTTCACGTTTTGGTTTAATGTTACAAAGTAAACATTTTAAAACATTTTATTTTACTTTAGAAATTTATTCATTCATTTAATTTTAGATTAAAAACAAACATTTATCATATCTATCTTCAGTAGTTAATTTTTCAATAGGTTTAAAGAGATTTTTTTGTCTTTTAACACAAAGAATAATTTAAACTGCCCATTTTTTAGGTGTGCTTGTAATTATGCAAATATCTAGCACCTATACGTGCCGTCCAGTTCGTCCGTCTGTCCGCATATGACAATAGCATAAACTACCCAACCGAATTCTTTGAAATTTAAAATATATTTTGGTTTATTTTTTGTCGTCCGATTATCTGCGCTAGGGATATAGGACCAGAGGGGGAGTGCCCTTCGTGGGGGTTTTTCTAAGGGAACCTAACCCGTATTTACGCAAGGTTCGAAGAAAACCACGAAAACTCCGAACGGTTAGGCCGACAGCCGCGACTGGGTTCGAACCCAGCACCTGCCGTCTACTAGTTGAGAGGTCTGTACCTCTCGGCCACTGGTGGGGCCTTTAAAATATATAATTGTTGCATAATTTTGTCGAGTCATTACAAATTTTATGAAAATTGGATATATAGTTTAATTGCAGGGACATTCAACATTATTCTATAACATTAGGCCAATAGGAAAAATAATTTCAAATAAATTTTATTTTTTTTTACATCCTTTTGAACATAATAACATTGATGATTATCTATGAAGTACATGCTAAAATATACATTCTGCAAAGAGGGGAACATTGTTCCTAGTGCATTTTAATCGTATTAAACAATTTCACATTATATGAAATTGATATAGATTGCTGAGGTTTACTACAAGTTCCTTTCTGCATATTAGAAAGCAGATAGTGCTTACAGGGACACACATAAGACTTCGGCTATTATATTTTATACCAACTGCAGACTATTACATCAAGATCTAAATACTTTTAAAACCTCCTTTGATAAACTTGACGTGCAGTTTCTGACCTTTTTTTTTAATGTAGCTTTAAATTTTTGAGAATTGCATAGCTAAAAATATTTCAGGTAATTTCAGATAATATGTAAATGTAGTAATGTTAAAAAAGTAATTTGGGATCAATCAAATAGTGCATATGACGAGGAGAGTTTCAAAACTTATCTTATCAAAAAAAAAAAAAAATCAATTTTTTGGAAATCGCCAAAAAACTTTAACTTGCCTCTATTGCTTTTCTTTGTAAACCAGGATTTTATAATGACAGAAATGCAGGATAAAATTAGTTTTGTGCAGATAGTTGTATTTTTCGATGTAGCTTTAATAATAGACGAGATTGGTAGAGAAAATAGCATTTTTCTAATTTTGGGAAAGGCGAGTTTTAAAATGTACGATCTCAATAAACAATTTATGTAAATTTTGTATAATGATGTGGTGCAGCATCATTAAAATGCTAAAAATATGCACTAAAATAAATACACATTGTTAAATGATACACATCAAATACCTTTTTGTACCAATATGCTTTTTAATATAAAATTGCTGTATTTCAGTCTTTCATACGGCGTGCATATAGAATTTGTTCAGATGACCAACAAAACAATGGAATTGATTTTATTTAAAAGGTTACTTTAGATCATGGTTTTAAAGATTCGCATATTGACAAGATTTTTCAACAGAATAATACTTCCCCTTCTTCAGCGCAGCGTTTTGTCTATAGATTACATATTAAACACAGATGTATGCATTATGTTCCCATTATGTATAAAAAATTAAAACAGGTCTTCGAGAATTCAATATAAAATTAGTAGCTATATACCCTTTCCATATCTAATATAGCTTCTTAGTAACAATATTGATAAAATTCATAATCATCAAATGGCGGAATCTTGTGAAATTCCAGTTAATCTCTCAAGTAATGAAAGTTTTGTATACATTGGGGAAATTAAAATATCACAAAAGAGATATTGCACAGTCAAAACTGAGTACAGCCCTAGCAAGATTATATTTCTCAAATGAGGGGAGTAAAATTAACTTTGAGGAAACTAAAATCATAATTCCATGTAAGAATCTATTTCTTAATAATATTTTAGAGTTCGTTAAGATCATTAAGCTCGGAAAGCGTGCTTGTAACGGTCATTTGTCATATACATTAATAAAATCTGGCATAATATGCTATAATTAAAAAAGCAGGTTTACGCGCTCTCAACTCAAGTATGCTCATGGATTCTTGACCGCATGTGTTGACATGGAGATAAGTAGGATAAATTTTATACAGTTTAAATTAATAAAATAAATATTTAATACGTTTGCTATACAAATTACTTTCAAATTTCATGTTTCGACACAACTTTTTAGCCTTATTTAAAAAAAAATACAATATAAAATTTATGTAATTCCTCTAATAACATTTACATTTTAAACTATTTTCAGTAATTTTAGTAATATAACACACAAAAAATTTATCCAAAATATAAATTTGACATGATTTGCTAATCAAACTTATCCAAAGCCCAATATAGATGAAAATTGTCTGATTTTAATGTGGTTTCTTAAATTTTGGAAGTTTAATTTACTATGGCAACTGTCAATATTGAAAATTATATATATATAAGTTATCATGTAAAGTGTAACTTTCTTTATCCTTTTTTTGGTAATTTTCATCCAAATTTATCCTTAAGTAGACTTAATTAACAAATCATGTTAATTTTACATTTGGATATATTTTAGTGTTACATTACAAAATTTACTGAAATTTTAAATTGAATTTAACATCTTTCTGTTTTCTCTTGACAACGTTCGCGTAAACGATATAAAACGTAGATAATTATTAAATGCACTTTAAATATATTTTTTGAAGTGCACCATTTGTGAATCTGTATTTATTTTAGTACAAAATTTTAGTATAATTTATGGTGAAATTTGTAGAAATTCATAATTATCATTAAAATGTTTTGTTGAGAGATGGAATTTTATAAAATGATAATAATAATAGAAAATTTATTTTTCATAAATTTTTCATAGCTCTTATTTTTATGACAAAGAAAAAATTAAACAAACATAATCCTGTATTTCAAAAACAGAATTTTTGATTTCGTCAAGTAATGGAATCTTTAAAGTTTCAGCGTTCAAAACAAATAAGAAACATCAAGCAGTGCACTGTAAAAAAAGGGTCGATCTACTAAAAAAACTTTAGTGATCCTTGTAATTACTAAAAAAAATTTAGTAATCTTAGTCGGTTACAAGAAAATCTGTAATAATTACTAGAAAAAAGTTAGCAACGAAGAGAGTTAATAGTTTTATATTTTTAATAACTATTACTAAAACTCGCTTGGTGTGGCCTTGATAGCATAGTGGTTATAGTAACGGACTCCAGACTAAACGGTCCCGGGTTCGATACTGGCCACCGCCAAATACGCCCCGAATGTATGCAGTGTAAGTACTCGTTAGTAAAGGAATTAGGAAAATCCTGTCGGAGCAGTTAGCGATGTTTGGTGCTGCCATCTATTGCAGTTTTGCCGAAAATCTTCCGCTTCAGAAGTCTGGATGCAGCTCGAAGGAACCTCCTCCTTTCGGGCGCACGTAATGGTTATTAAAAATAATTTTGGAGCTATTACTAAAATTTGCTTGGTGGCTCATACTAAAAATTTTTAAGTTAGTTATACAAAAAATTCTTTTGTTCAGTTTACAAAAGAAATGCTTGTTTCACTTGCAAAAAAAAAAAGTTTGTAATGGTTACAAAAAAATTCTGTGGAATACAAATTTACTAAAAAAATTTTAGTAACCTCTTGAATTTTTTTTTACAGTGTGCATACGAACAAGGCATACCCGTTTCTTAAAATGATGGTGTATAAGATGGTTAAAAGGTATTGATAAAATATGAAATTTTATTTCTTAAAAGTTTGCTACAATAATTTTTTTGTAATAAAGAAAAATGTTAATTAATGGATCTTAAATAAATAATTTAAGCCAAACTTAAGGAAGTTTCATTTTTCAGAAAATATTCATTTAATGCTGAATGTTCTAATATTTAAATGGCATTGTTTTTTTATTCACTCTATGTTATAAACTTAAATATATATTTTTTGCAAAACGTTCATGCTACAAGTATCGTCTTTTATTTTCTAGGTAGATTGTTCTCCTGAGGGAAAAAAAAATAGAGTCCAAATTGAAAGGATAAAAATAAGAAAGTAACTTTTTTTTTCTACGCCACTCCAAAAGTAGAAGAAATGCTTTCATGGTGTATATTTTTTATATTTTTTAAAGTGAATAGGAAACATTTAAATTTTGTTAAAAAAGTGTGTTTGTATATCACTCTGAAAACTATGAAGACTCTTAACTTTTAAATCTCTTCCATCTCGTACATTTAACATCCGCTGAATGTATTGAAATAAATATTAAAGGTATTTTTTTTTTCATTATTTTTAGCACTAGTTTTAAAATGAAATTCTATCGTGATTTAACACTCTCTAATGTCAATCAATAAAACTAAACCGGAAAAAATGATTCATTACTTCTTATATTTATAGAAATTTGAATATTGCATTCGAGATTTCCTTTTCAATTTTAATGGAAGGTTAGATAAAATTTCAGTTGAAATTATGTAAACTAAGTTTTATATAATTACCATTTATCAGATATACATTATCATTTATTCTAACCCGTCAGTAGTCGCGTGTCGGTCTTTTCGCCGCCCGTATAACTTATCTTCTCCTAACTTATATTACATTACAAATACAACGGAGATCTACCACATAGCTGACTTTGAAGCTTTCTCGAACACCTTAGTGAAGTAACAGGACACCTCTGTTTTTATTTCAGGTACATTTTTAGAAACAAAGTTGAAATTGGCGAAAAAGTCTACGTAAAAATCACTAATGTGAGTTTATTTTTACTTTTATCAATGACTCCAGATCTCATGAATAAAATGCATAATTTAAGAAAACTGCGAATTTGTATCTTCTTTGTAATGTTATTTTCGTATATTAGGTGAAAAATATTTCTTATTTTACATATTTGGTATGTGGGGGGCCAGCGGCGAAAAGACCGAGCGCGACTAATGGCGTTGTGAAAAAAGTCGCGACTACTCGCGGGTTAAATAATGTAAATATCTTGAATTTCTAGTGTAGCTTTTCCTTAATACATTTTTGTACTTTACAAATCACTAAGTAATTGTTAAAATTTATACTATTTAACCACTTATTATTTTTCTAGTAAAAACATCGTCAACACTAATTTGAACAGAAAATGTTATTTATAACGAAATAAAATTCTGAAATTACAGATGCTCTCTAAAGTTTAAGATTACGTTTGTTTAAGATTAACAAAAATTAGAAAATAAATTTAAAACTAATTTATACAAATCAAACTTAATCCTAAATTCGCTTTATTTACGGAATACTTTTATCAAGAAGAAATAAAAACAAATGCAATTTTGTCTAAAAATTCTAATCTTATGTGAAATAACTATTTTATTTAAGATAGTCATCATCAAAAGATTATTCGATTTCTTTTTTCATTTTATAAATTAAGCTGGTTTTCCAGGTTTCAGGCAGCAAACAAAAGGTAAAACACAATTTTAAAAGAGAAGGAAGTATATACTGAATCCTTTACAAAAGTAAATATAATAATTATATTTACAATACAAAAAATGTAACCAGAAATCCCCCTGAAGCTCTGATACATTTCATCTCTGTAGTATTAGTGAAATATATATATATATATATTATATTGCTTAACATTTGAAAATTAGTTGGAATATTCTTGTGATGTGTTATAGTATTTTATAATATTTTATTTTACATAGACTAATTAATTAATACTGAAACGAAAATTTTTTTTTCCATGTGTGTACTTTTTTTTTAACTTTGTATATTTTTAGGTACAGGATGATTTTAGAAATGTATTTATGCAAGTTGTACTATAAAAAATATTCCATAGCTAAATAAATACAAGAAAATTTAAGTTTTTGTATAAAAATTATATCAAAAGTATTTTTGTATAGTAAATCTTTTTTTATGAAAATAATTTTTTTAACTTACAAGATAATACCACTCTTTAACATTTTCCAACAAAGTTGAAAAGTGTTTCTCATTTCGGTTTTTCTAGTCGTCTATCCGTCTGTCTGCGCTCTAACTCCCATAAATATACTTTGATTGCCGTATAATTTTTGGACATTATTGATGTTTACTCTAACACGAAACCTTTTCAGTGCAGTTTCTAGCATGATTAGTTTCTTTACAGAGAGTGTTAAAATTTTACCGTTATATTACAGCCTAAGGGAAAAAATCGTTTCAAATGAGATTTAATGATTTTACACTCTGTCAAACATATTAAAATTTATATGCATTTACGAAGTGCTCAAAAATATGAGTTTTGTAAAATATGCGTTAAAAAATAGCTATTATTTATTTACAGGCCCATAAAAAAGAATTCCATTATATAATAGTAAAAGGGGTATTCTGTACAAAAGATATCAAATAATATGTTCTTTCCGAAGAACTGTATATGTATCCGATGAAGGCTGATGGATAGATGAAATGCATTTTCATTATGATATGCTTCTTTAAGTTTCACTAAATCTATGCGTATTATATGGAATATATAAATCCAATAATTGATACACAGAACTACACAAAAGAGATCGCAAATGTTACTGAATATCAGCGTAAAATACTTAAAGGTGTTTTTTAAATAAGTTATACATTTTAAGTTATGCATAAGCTGCACTGCATTCAGTATACTAAGAAATGCTTGTACAATATAAATAAAATGATATATAGGGTCAAGCAAAAAATTGGATATATGGTCGCCGATGAATAATAATTTCTGAGATTGGGATTTCAGTACTTTTAAGTGTGCTTTGGTTTAAAATAAATTTTAGCTAAATACCGGCATGTTATAGAGGTATTAGACAAAATACAGGGCTGAACAAAAATATTCAAGTATGTTTATATCTACTGGTATAAATTTCTGAAAAAGATATTTCCACTTGCTAAACTAATTTCCCCCCATTATATAATATATATATATATATATATATCAACCGAAAAATTAAATACAGGGCTGTTTAAAAGCATTGGAATACATATTTGGCTATATACAGCAATTTTATTTCCCTGAATAACAAAGTTTTTTTTAAAGACTTGAGGAAGTGTTGGAAAGTGTTTCATAACATATGTAATCGTAATAGTTTTCTTACTTGTTTATAATTATATTCGAATAATGTAGTAATATTAGTAAATTTCAGTTTCCAGATCAATATTTGAAAATGGTACAGTTAAACAGAAATCCAAGATCATATTTTCTTTTTATGGAAAATATAAAATAGTTCCACATTTTAAAAAATGCAATAAAATTTAAGTTCTTACTAAAAAAAGTATATCAAACTAGTTTAACATTTAAAATTATTTTTTTAATTCAGGAATTCAGGGTCACGCTAAAAAATTAAAAAAGAAGTCAAGCATATTAAATGAAACAGTAATCATATAAGCTTTTGTTAATTTTATTGATTCCGTCACAAATACAAGTCATTTAAAACTGAACTTGGCATTTCGTTAAGTACTTAATAAAGTCATTATAAAAAGATGTTCAAAAGAGTTTTAATAAATTGTGTACAATTTCATATTACAAAAAAGGTTCGGGTTCATTATACTGTGATAGCGTCTGTATGGTCTGTGATTCGGTATCTACTACTATTACATTCCAAATTACAAAGGGTCCATAAAAATACTCTGGGGTTTTGAGACAATTTTTTTAAATTCAATCACAAAATTAGCTTAATGTTATGTATATGCACTTAAGAAAATTGATCAAGATTTTTACCATTTAGTAGATTTATATGTGTGCCCCGTTAGTGGCACGACACACATCCAAAGTATTCAACTTTTTTCCATGTCATGGCCAACGTATCTGAAGTAATGATTGCCACACAATTGTTTGTCCTTTGCTGGAGATCGTTTACATCTTAAATTTTCTTAGCTAAAACACGACTCTTGACGTATCACCAGAAGCAAAATTTATAATAGAGTCAGTTTCGTTCCAGTTTCTTTAAGGGTGTATTTCGATTCAAACTGATTTTTTTCCGATTTTTTTAAGGTTCAATTTTGATCTCAAATGCACCAAACTGGCAAATTGTCTTATTTAGAAAGTACACAAGGTGCCGTGATTGTCGATTCTTTGATAGATACAGAAAATATTGCAAAAGAAGCAATCAAAAACGACTATTTGAACCGATTTTTCCGAAGCGGGAGATCTGTGAACGAAAACAAAAGTCGAACTGAGAAGGTAATTGTTTGTTTATAAATGAAATTTAAATGAATTGAGCGTAAAATGACATCACACAGCACCTTATACGCCTCTTCAAAAATCCACTCAGCAAGTTTCATGTTTCTACATTTAAAAATGTGTCTGAAATTGTATCAGAAAATTTCGAGCTGTTGAAGGTGGAAAAGCGTTTTTTCCGAATACAGCCTTAAACGTACGTAGCCACTGACAGAAGGTTTTGTATGTTGGCGAATTACCACGATACTCGCGCCGTAAATTCCACTGTACAATGGTATCAGACCCAGTTTCTATAAGCCATACTGAGCCTTTTGTTGTGGCGTGGGCATCACAACGTATTAAGGGAGACCTGAACCCCATTTTCGGCCCAAAATCATCAAAAGTTCAAAAAATATTTTATCTCAGAAAACGATAAAATACATATTTGCGAATATCCATGCAAAATTTCAGAACTCTGGGACACTTGGAACAGGTAGCAAATGAGCTTTTTTAATTGTAGTCACTATAGAGTTTAAAGGACTAGCGGCCATTTAAATTGTGTTTTCCTGAAAATGATTTTTTTCATATTTTGCCTAAGTTCAAAGTACTAAGGCTCTGTGGTAAAATTATTTAGAAACAAAGTGTTTATGTTTTTAAAATTTTAAAAAAATGTGCAACAAAAGTAAGGAGAGATATATTTTTTAACTATTTCTGAAAATTTTACATAAATTGGTAAACATGAAAATTATAACGAATTTAAAGAAATTTACCATGCGTATTTTTATTTTATTTTTTCAGCTGATTAATATAGAAAATTAAAAATATCTCTCCCTAGGTCTTTTCCATATACTATAACACTATTTAAGAAATTTTAGTAACACCAAAATATTGAAAATTGAATGAGGAGTAGTAATTTTAAAAAGTGTATTTTTAGACCAAAAAAAATCGTAAAAATCCCTATAAAAAATATACTTTTTAATAAAAAGTGCATTCTTTGCTAATTATTCCTTACAAAAAGATTCTTAAATAGTACACCAAAATTCATTACTTTTTAAAATCAATAATAAAAATTTTGGTTTTTTCCTTACAGGTCTCCCTTAATTGAATGGAAGGATGGAATGAACGTCTATTTATGTTACTTCAAAAATCAATGATGTGCAGCGCTACTTAAAAGGCAATCACTTTTGGTGTTGCTCACACCTAGCATTGAGACCTGGTGCATTTTGTAGCCCTATACATAAAAGTTTGAGAACCGATAAAATTTCTCTGTTAAAATCATATTTTATGTAGTTTGTTACCTTTAAATTTTTTTTTCAGTGGATTTTTATTTGTTTATTTCACGCCAAAATCGAGTTAAGACGTCAAATATGGCTCTACGAAATTTTTTGTTTGTATTATTTTGGGGGCTATGACATTTGGCTAAGGTTGCCAGAATACATCAATTTTTTTCTTCGACGAAAATGTTAATACAATGTAGCAATTTTAGGTAGATTTCGTATGAAATACTACCTATTGCAATCGCACCAGTTTATCTATCTATCTATCTATCTATCTATCTATATATCTCACTTTTTTATGGACACGATAACTTCTATAATTCTTCACCAATATCCTGAAAGACGTTGTCTTATTAATGGCGTGAGTTGTCATTATAACCTCAATACAATAGTTTTTCTTTATTTCTTATCATTAATCAGAATCAAATAGGAGAGTAAATGGTACTCACCCGATAAATTCTTCTTCATTGAAGTATCCAACATTTAAATCCACCATAGGAGAAGGGAACCGGGCGTATTCACATTTTGATCTATACACTGCACTAATTCATCTTAATAAAGACGTATAATATTATTATATGCTAAGTGTAAAACACACACACAAATTATTGTATACACACTTCTTCATTTTCTACTTTTAATTTTTAACACGCGAGAAAAACAAACACAGCAAAAGGGTAGTGCTGACAGCAAGCTAAAAAACAGAGAACAGAATGAATTTTAAATCGATACATACATAAATCATAATATAGAAACAATTATTAATAAAAAAAGAGTCATTTAGAAAGTTTTGACAGTTTTTGTAAACCTGTAATTGTTCGCTCGTAATCACTGCTTCCAAGGTCACTCTAACGAGCACTTAACTTTATTTATGATGCCATGATAACTGTCACTTGTTGCACAACGGAGGAAATTATTTACGAATTGCGCAATGTTTCTATCATATCCACCAAACTGGTACATAAAATCAAAGGGGATAAAATCTCGGCTAAGTTCGTTAATGGGCAAAATCGGACCGAGGGGGGTCGGAATAGGGGACGTTTTTGTGAAAACCGAAAAAACGCCATAACTTGTTAATTAAAGTAGATATCGAATCGGTTTAAATTTATATTACTTCTTAAAAATGGGCCAAAAGTTTATGCATGACAGATTTTTGATAAATTTAGAAGTGGGCTCAAGGGGCGAAAAAAACAGGGGTTTTGAGAGAAAAAAACTCATAACTTCGTCAATTTTCAAGATATCAAGTCCAACTAAATTTTTTGTAAATGTTCTTAAAATTATCTAAAATTTTTGCATTTACAAGTTTTAGATAGGACCAACTTTTACCGATGAAAAAAATTAAAAACGAAAAGAAAAAGAGCTGTGAAAAAAGAGAAAAATCCATAACTCCGTCAATTTTTAAGATATCAAATCTGATTAAATTTATTTTACATCTTCTCAAAAATATCTACAACTTTCATACTGACAAGTTTTTCATAGTACCAATTCGTATATCAAAAACAAATTAAACAAAAATAGGAGTTGAAAAAGAAACATCAAATCCAAACTGCTTATATTCTGACTCATTTTTAAATTCATTTTTGATTTTAAACGCATCCAAATGGTAGATCCTCTTATTTAGAAACTGTATAAAGTGACGCATTGGTCAAATTTCTGATAAAGACAGAATATGTTTCAGAAAAGGCTACCAAAAAGGGTATTTTGAACAGAATTTTCCGAAATCATCGTGACTGAAAATTTAAAAAAGTGTTCAAATAAGAAATTGCGCTTTTTTTCTGACTCGTTTTTAAATCCATTTTTGCTCTCAAACGCATCCAATTTACAGATCCTCTTATTTAGGAACTATATAATGTGATGCATTGATCGTTTTTTTGATAAAGACAGAATATATTTCGAAAAAGGCTACCAAAAAGGGTATTTTGAACAGAATTTTTCGAAGTCTTCGTGATTTGAAAATTTAAGGAAGTTTTCACATAGCAAATTGCGTTTTTTATGTCTCGTTTTAAAATCCATTTTCGCTCTCAAACGCATCCAATTAACAGATCCTCTTATTTAGGAACTATATACTGTGATGCATTGGCCAGTTTTTTGATAAAGATAGAATATATTTTTTAAAATGCTGTCAAAGTGAGTATTTCGCACAAAATTTTCCGAAGCAATCATGATTAAAGAATTAAGGATGTATTCAAACAACAAATCGGTTATTTTATGACTCATTTTTAAATTAAATTTTTTTCTCAAATGCATTCAACTGACAGTTTTTTGTTATTTAGGAACTGTATAATGTACTGTTTCGGTCGATTTTTTAATAAATTCAGAATTTATTTCAAAATATGTTGTCAAAATGGGCATTTGAGCTGAATTTTTCTTAAGATGATTCTGATAAAACCAGTTTTTGCAGAAAAATGAAATTAAAAATTTTTCATAAACGGCCAAATGAAGTTATTAAACTGGGTTTATCTCTAATCATATATATATATATATTTGTTGAAATGAGCACTTTTCGAAATCTACCTCCGCCTATAAGCCCAGCCGACAGGGATTTTTCAAAACCAAATCTGTAGGTTTTTGAAACTTTTTTCAATATCATATATTTACTATTGACTAATTTACTATTGACCAAGTTAATAGTCCTATAAATGGCCTCGAAAATAGCATTTTCAGAAAGCTATTCTGCTGCAAAATCGAAAAATATGACTTCTATAGATTTTTTTTTATTCACAAACTTTTTAATATAAGGCTTTAAAATGTAACAATTCAGTGTTAGGCGCGAAGGACACCAAAAGTGTTTCTTTTGCTAATAAAAAAAAACTGTTGTGAATAAAATTTGATGAACTAATGTTATCTCCAAAATTAACTGACATGACCCGACTCATATGTCATTTCGATATATTTTTTTTATACCAACGTGGTTCTTTTATGGGCACATGTATAAGTTGATATCTTTAATACTATATAGACGTGGGTAATTGTGAATTCGAGTACCCTTTATCCATAGCTGCCAACTTTCAACTAATCTTCCGTAATACCTGGATTAGTTTGGTCCAAATTAACGTCATTTCAAACCAGAAAATATATTTCATGAATCTTTATTTATTTAATTTCACGATTGTTAGTGGAACATATTTAATTTCATTTCGTTGAAAAATTTCTGGTTCGAAACTCATTAAACCAGGGTCAAATTAACGCACGTATTACGGATAATCTATGTTAGGTTGGCACCTATGTTTATCATATTAAAACATTTGCAACAGGGCAAAATATGCTCGATGAAAAATATAATTACACTTGAAAAGGAGGATGAGAAATTAAAGTAAACATCATTCAGAAAGCAATGAAATATTATGTAGACTTTACACATGTAAATTCTGAAGTTATTACTTCTAAAGTCTCAACTCTTGGAAGTTAGAAAAAAAAGTATTTATAATATTTTATGAAGCATGTTTTCAGAAATGAGTATATAGGGTAACATCCCCAGTAATTGGCATGCACTAGTGATTGGGACATCCTATAAACATGTCCTAAAATATGATTTATATCCAGTCTTTTAAAAATGCAAGACCATATACCAGTTATATGCTCATTTACGTTAAAGATTATAACTTTGATTTATGCTACTAGATGACAACAGTGCATAGGAAAGAGAAACAATTATGGCTTGTATGAAATTAGCCATTTTTGTTTCAAATGCTTCTTCTTTGTCATAAGGAAGGCATGCTTTTCAATTCATTATTATCCGATTTATAATATATTTTAAATTTTAATTGACAACAGTTTTGTTTACTTAAAAAGGGTTACTTTAATTGTGTAAAAGTATTTTCGACAAAAATATCAGGATTTCTGAATTAATGATAGATGCCAATTAATGGTGCTTCAATTTTGCTAGTTCCAAGTAATTGGCACCTATTCCAATTACAAGGAATTAGCACGGAATCTGAGATTAAACCACTTATTTTGGAAGCACTTTTAAAGTTATAGACTAATTTTGTTTATCATTTGTTTTTATTTGAAAATATGAAATATTATCAGTAACTGGAATCCATTAAAGTTTCATATGACAATTACTGGAGACAGCATGACAATTACTGGGCATTAATACAAGTATATTGTATTGTTTTAAAGTGTTCACATTTCAGACTAATATGCTGATCTCTTGCTCTCAAAAACTTGAAATATGGCATCTTCATCTACAATAAATTCATTTAAAGCGATTAAACCCAATGCAAAATGTAAAGTTTTTTTTAAATATAAACTTGTGCCAATTACTGGATCCCAAGGTGTCATACATTGGTGCTCTAGGTGCCAATTACTGGTGATTTCAGCAACTTTTTATAAATATATTTTTATAAAAACACTTTTTCAATTTTTTTTGCTTTTAGTAGGCAAAATAGATGCACAGATACGCATTCTATGATTTAAAAATATTTCCAAGTAAATATCTTATTTCTTTATAATGAAAACTGAAGTAAGTTTAAAGACAAATTCTTAAAGTGCCAATTACTGGCGATGTTACCCTACATGTTTGAAACTTGAGAAATTTATTACTTAAGTCTTGAAAATGTCGTTTATAAAATGAAAGAAGATAATATGCTAAAGAGAAAAACGTAGTTTTAATTTATAGAAGTAATCTGCTATTCTATTTCTAGATAATTTTTTTTCGTTAAAAAAGGCTTCTCACTATTGAATCCGCGATTATTCCACTTTAATTACAAATATGTTTGCATATGTGATGTTAATTAACTTTCAGACATTTTCCCAATCCCATTCCCCTCTTGTATCCTGATCTTTTAGTTAATTAATCTCGAAATAGCTATTCTTGTAATTAAATTGAATACATTGTTACAGGATTTAAAATTCCATTCTTAATTAAGTCGAACACACATGTGGTAAAATATTATTGTGCGAACGGAATGGAAGTAAATACTTTAAGCTCTTATGAATATTAAAACATAAATGTATTTTCTACGCCTTTAATTTATACAATAAAAAAATCGAATAGAAAAATATATAGTTATTGAATGAGATATATTAATAACGCTGAAAAGTAAAAGTAAAAAATTAATACAGAAAATGAGAAAGCAGAAAGTTAGATACGCAAATTTTATTTTGATTTTTTTTTTTATGATTAGAAGGAGAAAGAACTCGGCTACTCTGTATACAAAATATAGGCAAAAAAAATATTGAAAACGAATGGATTTCTTTATGAAAAATATATTTTTTAAAGGTGCCTTCTAACCATAGAACTATTTTTATTTGAAAAATAGCAATTACGCATTTAAATGTATTTGGGAATAAATTAAAAGTAATAATTTGATATTGCCATCAGGCCAGAAAAAGAGCCTGATGAATGAGTTTAATCAATAAATTTTAAAACCACAGAAGACATAAAGCTTTTCACCAGCCTCTTGTAATGCCCCTCATTTCAATGGTTTAAGTACGTAGTTCAATTATAAATCTTTAAGTTGCGTTTTATTCATATTATGTTATCTTATTTATTCATCGATGAAGTTTTAATTTCGTTACGGAATAAAAGCTGGAAACAAATACTGGGATATTTGTATTAACTTAACTAGAGACGGATTTATTTTTCATACTTGTCTGCATGCGATAAAGATATTTTTAAAAAATCACACTTGAAACTTATTATAATACCATAATAAATGTTCAAGTGCGAGTATTACTCGAGCTTCGAGGGTTTCGTACAATAAACATATGTATTATTATCACCTTTGGAGACGAGCTACTAGTATACATGTCGCTTACGATTGTCAGAATCCTTCATTATTCCCAGCTGTTATTTTTTTTTATTGTAAAGTTTATCTTCTTTAATTGGAGCATTTTCGATATTCAAGTACAGAAAATATTCTGTTTTGGAAAACTGGCGCTAAAATATTAAAAAGTAAGCAAAGTTCTCTCATCCCGAAGGAATTAATTGTATTATTAAAAGAAATCGTTAGAGAAAGAAGAATAAGATTTTGTAAAAAAGTATACAAAGTACGGTTGGTTATAGCTATATATATATTATAAAAGTACGAATGGGGTTCCATAAAATTTCATAGAGTTATAAAACCTAAATAATACCAAATATTGTATTCTGTGCAACTCTTTTTATATATTAACCTTATCTATTTATAAAGATTTTAATTTGGTACTGAGAATAAAAGAAAGTGCATTTTTAAACTTCATTTGGCATTTCATAAAAATAAATTCGGCGTAGTAATATTTTTTTTGAAGTGTAGCTAATACAATGTTTAAACTTGGCAATGTTAATCCTTGTTCATTGTTTAAACTTGGCATTGTGATAAAGGAGCTTGTGTAGAAAGGAGCACGCTAATTTGCAAAGCCGCTTCGGTCCATGACGCGGTTTTCCAGATAAGTTTTTAATAAATTTTTAAATACACAAGAGTCGTAATGAGAGACACAATGAATGCAAACTAGTCAAGAATCTCACAATATTTAGGAAGAGTTCGCATACATAAGGACCTTAAAATAAATACATATTTTAATACCAAAAATTTTGTAATGCAGTGGTCACTATATCCGAAGTAAGAAACGCTTTGCATTAAATATAGGAAAACGTACATAACAAGACAAATCCTGGTATTAATTGGATATATTTTTTTTTCTTATGCATACGAACCTTGATTTATGCGATTAATTCTAATTAAATTAATATATTTGCAACAATGTGAAGTTTATCGCTTTTATACTGCTACTATGTACTGCATTACACAAACATATTATTAAAAGTTATTAACTGGGTTTTAAAAGCCGACGGTAAACAGAGTTTACCACTCCCATCATTATTTAAGTCTAAACCGTAGTTTTCTTTAAGGTTTATCTCGGCTAATAACAACTAATTTTTTCAAAAATCATTATCACCTATGCTTTTATACATCTGCTATGATAGGTACTTAAAACGCTACTCAGCAGTTTTGCTTAATGCCCAAAATCGTTTCATAGTTTCAGAGTAAAATGGTTGTGACAGATGGACAGACAGACACGGAAGTGATCTTATAATGGTTCCCTTTTTACTTTATAAGCACTAAACCCTAAAAATGAATATATTGGTATATATATTTCAAACAATCTACGATACAGCACCTCGCAAATCGCATTTCCAAATATATTAATTTCCCTATTCGACGGCGTAAAAATTAAAGATATGCGATATTTAATGGTTTTAATAATTGCTGTAAAACTTATATTTTTCCTCCTGGTGTTGCCAGGTATTTGCGTTTTCTATGCGGCCAAAACTATTTTATAATACATATCTATTCTATAGGATACATTTGAAAGGAAAAATACATTTACTAAATTTATATAGACGATTTAATAAAAAAAAGCACAAGCTTAATTTTTAAAAACTAATGTTCATCTTTTAAAATATATCGATTTTCCTTCACGCATCGTAATGAAACATGATCTTTTTGATTTTTCCTGTAAATGAATCATATATGACAAGCACTTTTTACAATAGCGAATGACATAGTAAGCATCAATGAAAGATATATATTACATAAAAAACGGAGAATATTTAAGTTAAGTAGTATACGGACTAACAGACAAACCGTAATACATAATACCATAATGTTTTCTTTCATGAATATGTTTTATCTATTTTATTTGAAGCTGTTAAAAATTAGTTATTGTTGTATGCTCTATTGTTCTTTGTAGCTTGAGACTATGCTTTAAACTTTTCTACATTTTTTTAAATTACAAAAATTAGAAGATGTTATCCTTAAAAAGAACATGCATATATGTATCACTATTATAATCAATTACCCCTCACTTTAAAAGCAACTTAAAAATATTTTTTTAAAACAAAAAGTGAAATGCATCTGATCAATTTTGATTGGAGTATCATCCTTCAAAGAAGAAATTTAAAATTAAATTACGATAATGTTTTGGCATATCGACCGGAGATACATTTGCAAATTAGATTTCCATTTTCCAAGTATCTTAATCAGAGCTTGAATAAGAAAATATTTATGCAGGCTGATTTAATTGTAAATATAGAGATTGTATCCGAAATAAATATATAAATAGAAAATTTTGAAATGAAGTAAATTAAACTTTTTTTTTCTTGATTTCATCATTTTTTTATACTTCAGTTGTTTTACTTTATTTTTTTCATTTCATTATTTATTTATACTTCAAATGTTTATTAAATTTCAATCTATATCAATATATATATATATATATATATATATATATATATATATGTTCCTTAAAATTCAATGTTTTTGGTGATTTTAGTTATCGGGAATAAATGCAAGATATTTTGATAAAATTGATTAAATGCTTATCTTCTTCCGACCTGAACATAAAATGACTCTACAAATATATATTTGTTTCTTTTGCATAATCGAAGTGACACCATAGATAACAGAAAGAGTCATTTTTAAGAAATCGGTACTTTAGGGGACTGGTAATTTAGGTTTACAAATATGGATGTAAAAGTACACATCCTCTTAAAAAATCAGTTTAACTATTAGTAATATAACTTTACGCAATAATAAAATTAAAGTCTTAAAACAAATAAATGATTGGCAAATCCTCATTTTTTTTAAGCATTTAAGTTAAATAATCACGAATATTTCTTAGTTTCTTGGCGACAATAACTTGAAGGTACTTTCGAAACTCGGGTGAAAATAACGTTTATTTTAAGAGGTAATGATCATCAGTGCTGATATTTTTTTGTTTTGTTTTAAAGTAAAAAACATTTAGCTGTATAGAAGTAAAGTAAAAATGCAAAAAAATCGAGCAGTTTATTTTTTTTATGAAGAATAGAATGAAGATACACATTTGTGTATCTCATGTCTGAAGAGGTTAATGCGGAGTAGACTACAGTTTCCTTCGCCTCTTACCACCCAAAGTAAAATGTAAGTAAATGATTACAACTCCAATTGCAATTCGAGCAAAAATAAAACGAAATACCTTTAAAGTTATTTAATATTTCTTATAATCCCATGCGTTTTATTTGTGATAAGGGATCGTTTATATATAAAAAAGCAGCAGATGAGATTTTTCACATACTAACCCTCACTTTTAACACCATATTTTTTCTTGATGGATCAATGCCTAACAGAAATTGGGATATGTACACCACAATTGCCAATCCCGTGCTTTTTTTAATACCAATATTTTTATGCAGAAATACTTCTTTTATACAATCTCAAAATTTTCGCCAATAAACATTACGAGAATTTTTGTAAGAATGTATTTGTTTTCAAAATATCGGAAAGTAGACAACTAAGATATACTTTTTCTTAAATAATTAAATAGTTAGAATGATTCAAAGTTTACAGAATACTAATTTTAAATTCATGAAGCATACTTCTATAAATAATTTTCCCTAAAAATCATCCAAGAGAAATTTATTTTACGATACTTAATGAATTCACCCAAATATATACAGTAGAATTCTACTTTTCTGAACCCCGCTATTTCAAAAATCCGCCTATTTCGAATAGAATTTTAAAAAACACCGAATTTAGAACTTTTTTTTGTGAAAAAAAATATTTAAAATCTATATATGGATCTTATAATGAGAAAAATAGTAAAAAAAATTTAAATCTCAAATTTTCAGATAAAATTTGAAATTTTATTGAGTATGCACTGCATACTCAACTAGGGATTTTAAATATTGTATTGCTATATTTTGCAATTAACAAGACTTAAATAATTTTATCTACTTAACGCTATGCATCTTTCTTTATATTAGTATTTTTAAGTATTCAGTAAAAATAAGAAAAGTCAATTTTGCCTTAATATTTTCACCGATTTTTTTTTCTTTTTTTTTTTGCTTTGGCAGAACAAAATCTAATGTTTTGTCCATTGCAGTCAACGTGGATAAAATAAGAGTTATTCTATTCTTTCAACTGTTTTTGTTCAGTTATAGCAATGCTATTAGCCAAATTCATGCCACATAATGAGAATCATATTGATTTTAATATTTGCCAGACGCGGAACACGGTGCAGTGAAGGGTTAAGTCAGAGACCAAATCTCCAGCTTTTTGAACACCAGTAATATTTTAAAGAAAATGTTCTTCTGTTAAATCACCGAAATTCTCCAATTAAAGGAAAGAATATTTTCAGTATTATAATAGTGGTATAAAAAAAAACAGGAGACTCTGCAGCTCTGTTTAAGTAGTAAGTCAGTAATTTTTTTCTGGCGAAGAGCAGTTAATCGACTAAATAACTTATATTTTGCCGTCGATGCCATCGTGTGGAGAAAAAAACGTGTTTATTGAAACGATAGTACAATTGTAGGTTTTGTTTGGAGAGTCTGTTATATATTCAGAGTGGATTTTTAATTAATCCCCTGACCGCCGAGCAAAGGGGCAAAATTGTAATGTTTTCACTGTAATTTATTTTAAATGTTGATAAAAAAGAGATTTTCTAACATAGTATAATTTTTTTGTTACGTATATACTTATAAGTCTTGAAAGTATCAATCATAGCTTAATTTCTTAAAACTGGTTTACATTTGTAGAATTATGTTAATGTAAATAAAGCTTCAATTGCAGTGAAACCTGCAGCCTAGTGAACGGATATATCGTGTCGCGGCAGTGGGAAGGTTAAATTATTACAAATAACAGAAACTGTTACCACGAGCTGATCAACGTTGCATAGTGATGACCGCACTTAATTTATGCCTTAGCAAGGCAATACGTTGAGTATTATTAATAAACTCTGCCTATTCCGAATTTCCGCTGAAACGAACAGTGTTCGGTCCCAATTAGTTCAGATTAGCGAGACTGCATACGATATGCATACATTATTTTTTTTTTCATATTTAGCTAAATTTAAGCATTTTAAAAGTAACGAAATGACAGAAAACGAAATGAAAATTAATAAACATGAGTTAATTGCTGTAGAGTTTTAAAAATAATTAAAATCTTCAAACGGCGCTGAGAAAGCGGAATTTGTTTCATTTTTTTTCAAAGAAATTGGTCGCTCATGGAGAGATTTCAACTGAAATGGTCTCTGAATAGAAGTAAAATTAATGTTGGACCTATGGGAATAATTTATTTTCCAAGGAAAAATAGTTGTTCAGGGAGGTGGTCGCACAGGGAGATTTCACTGTATCATATTTTTAAAATACAGATAAAAATATTGGAATACAAGCGAGAAATTTGAAAAGAACCAATCGATAGTTTTAACATTAGCTTAAGCATCTGTTCTCTTCACATGTGTAGGCACTTAAAATTCATTAATCCCGCAACGAAATTTTCAAGCTAATATTAAATCAATAGGATAGTGTTGTTTTTTTTAAATTTTGCTTACAATTCAATATTTTAAACTGATTTTTGCTTAGGTTAGTTAAGATCGATCTCTAAAGTTTTCGATTTGTATTTTTTCTATTATTATTGCAGTTTTATTAACTTTATAAAGATTTTAAGAAAATCTGCAATGAAAAATTAAAAAGTAAAATTAACCCAGTTAGAGATTAACATAAGCTATCCTATGAAAGTAAAATTCAATCATACACTGAAATGTAAGCAAGAAATTTAATAATAATACAGCTATAGGTTAAAATTAAGTTTGCGAGTTTCTTGCAGTGTTTAGTTAAGGCTTTTCACACTTTGCACTCCAGACGTGACTCTCACTGACCAATAGATTTGTCTGGTGTCCTACGTAAATCGGAAAGCCAAATGCTTGGACACCACTAATAACTTATAATTTATTTCGTTATCTTTTATCACAAATTATTCGGTTTCTTAGATAAGGTGTAGACAATTAGTTTTAAATATTGGTGTCCAGAGCATTTGGAGCAACCATTTACGTTAGACACTATGCTGTAAAAAAAATTTGTAAAGTTATTAAAAATTTTCTTGAAAGCAGTGATTCCTAAAATTTTTTATGTAACGGCAACAGCAAAAATTCATGTAAGAGATACAGGTTTGCACTATAAATCAGAAAATCTGTAAAGTTACTAAATTTTTTTGAGGAAACTATGATTCCTAGAATATTTTATGTAATTGCAACCCAGGTTGCAGATAAAATTTTAGTAAGATAACTGCAATTTTAGTAGATTCATTTCTAAACATACATATTTATATAGTTTTACAAAAATTACTTTTGTAGATATATAGCTTTTCTTGTACAGTGTACAGATAAAATGTTAGTAAGCATATAGATTTCGGCAACTTTACATCTGTAAGAATTAAGATTTTTTTTATTATTTTTTTTTACAGTGTAGGGGTCAGTGATAATCAACTCTCGAGTGCAAAGGGTTAAAATCCTATTCTAAGGCACGAATAAACAACTACACCTTTAATCGGAGTACTTTCCTTTTAGGTAGATTTCGTAAGAAATACTACCTATTGCAATCGCACCAGATTATATATCTATCTATCTACCTATCTATCTATCTATCTATGCATCTCACTTTCTTATGGACACGATAACTTCTATAATTCTTCACCAATCTCCACCAAACTGGTACATAAAATCAAAGGGGTTAAAATCTTGGCTAAGTTCGTTAATGGGCAAAATCGGACCAAGGGGGTCGGAATAGGGGGCGTTTTTGTGAAAACCGAAAAAACGCTATAACTTCTTAATTAAAGTAGATATAGAATCAGTTTAAAGTTTATATTACTTCTTAAAAATGGGCTAAAAGTATATGCAGGACAGATTTTTGATAAATTTAGAAGTGGGCTCAAGGGGCGAAAAAAACAGAGATTTTAAGAGAAAAAAATTCATAACTTCATCAATTTTCAAGATATCAAGTCCAACTAAATTTTTTGTGAAAGTTCTTAAAATTATCTAAAACTTTTGTATTTACAAGTTTTTGATAGGACCAACTTTTACCGATGAAAAAAATTAAAAAGAAAAAGAAAAAGGGCGCTGAAAAAAAGAAAAATCCATAACTCCGTCAATTTTTAAGATATCAAATCTGATTAAATTTATTTTACATTTTCTTAAAAATATCTACAACTTTTATATTGACAAGTTTTTCATAGGACCAATTCGTATAGCAAAAAGAAATTAAACAAAAATAGGAATTGGAGAAAAAACCTCAAATCCAAACTGCTTATATTCTGACTCATTTTTAAATTCATTTTTGTTTTTAAACGCATCCAAATGGTAGATCCTCTTATTTAGAAACTGTATAAAGTGACGCATTGGTCAATTTTCTGATAAAGACAGAATATATTTCAAAAAAGGCTACCAAAAAGGGTATTTTGAACAGAATTTCCGAAAGTCATCGGGGCTGAAAATTGAAGGAAGTATTTAAATAAGAAATTGCTTTTTTTTCTGACTCGTTTTTAAATCAATTTTTGTTCTCAAACGCATCCAATTTACAGACCCTCTTATTTAAGAACTATATAATGTGATGCATTGATCAGTTTTTTGATAAAGACGGAATATATTTCAAAAAAGGCTACCAAAAAGGGTATTTTGAACAGAATTTCCCGAAGTCTTCGCGATTTGAAAATTTAAGGAAGTTTTCACATAGCAAATTGCGTTTCTTATAACTCGTTTTAAAATCCAATTTCACTCTCAAACGCATCCAATTTACAGATCCTCTTATTTAGGAACTATATAATGTGATGCATTGATCGGTTTTTTGATAAAGACAGAATATATTTTGAAAAAGGATACCAAAAAGGGTATTTTGAATAGAATTTCCCGAAGTCTTCGTGATTTGAAAATTTAAGGAAGTTTTCACATAGCAAATTGCGTTTTTTATGACTCATTTTAAAATCCATTTTCACTCTCAAACGCATCCAATTTACAGATCCTCTTATTTAGGAACTATATACTGTGATGCATTGGCCAGTTTTTTGATAAAGATAGAATATATTTTTAAAAATGCTGTCAAAGTGAGTATTTCGCACAAAATTTTCTTAAGCAATCGATTAAAGAATAAATGATGTATTCAAACAACAAATCGGTTAATTTATGACTCATTTTTAAATTCAATTTTTTTCTCAAATGCATTCAACTGACAGTTTTCTGTTATTTAGGAACTGTATAATGTACTGTTTTAGTCGATTTTTTAATAAATTCAGGATCTATTTCAAAATATGTTGTCAAAATGGGCATTTGAGCTGAATTTTTCTTAAGATGATTCTGATAAAACCAGTTTTTGCAGAAAAATGAAATTAAAAATTTTTCATAAACGGCCAAATGATGTTATTATACTGGGTTTATCTCTAATCATATACATATTTTTTTTTTTTTGTTGAAATGAGCACTCTTCGAAATCTACCTCCGCCTATAGGCCCAGCCGACAGGGATTTTTTGGATTCAGTTGTGAAATTGACAGTTTCCTCCGACAAAACTACAATTAAAATCGAAAAACCTAAAAAATGGCAGTGAGTATCGATCTCAGATATGTTATGCAAAAAAAGGGTAAACTAGTCGAATGTGGCAATCCCAAAACTTTCTTCTATCTCATAAATTTTAATACTTCCCAAAAAATGAAACATAGTATTAATCGATAAAACCTTGTGCGGAAAATTACAATCATTAAAATCAACGTTTAACAGATCAACTGGCTTACTAATTGCCAGCTGAGCGAAAAATTGCCCAGGCTGGGAATCGAACCCGGATACTTGGCTTACAAGGCCAATGCTTTACCTGTTAAGCTATCTGGGCGATAGCCGGCTGGGATTCTTCGCTCAGATAACCATATTGGTCGTAACATCTGGTCTGTCATTTGAAACAGCTCGCAGAATAAACCGCAGGTAATGGAACTTCATATAACGACGGATACGTAGATATAATATTTTTTTTTAACACAATCAAACTGATTGGTAAAGTTATCATACGAATCTTTACCAATCAGTTTGATTGTGTGAAAAATAATAGTACAACTGACTTACTATCAGTTGGGGGGGTTTCTGATTTTAAACGTTTTTACCTTTTGTACACTGAGGAAACGAGCCCTGGTGCTAGTGAAACGTATACGTCTGTAGCATGTTTTTATTTATTGTGCATTAAACGTTGATTTTAATGATTGATACATAGCATTGTCACCGGTTAAACAACTTAGTCCAAAATCTAATCTGCAACAACTTATTTCAAGTTCTAACTGAAAATGACATTTGATGAAAATCAGTGTATTAAGATATTCAGTGTATTTGAGATAGAATTATCGCAGAAACATTAAAATACTGGGTAGAAGCACAACCAAAAACTGAAAAATACTAATTTATATCAGGGACTAACTGGATCTGAAGTTTGATGAAAATTAGTGAATTTGTTCCAGAGATAATGTGATAATCACAGATAGTGCACCACAGAAGTGCCACCTGTTGAGTGATTTGCACCAAAACGTAATCATCCCTATGGCATATCATTACTAAATGATTATAAAGTTCTATGAAAATCCATGCTGTAGTTCTTGAGATATGGCTATTGCGGAAGTTGTAAATGATGCACCATAGCAGTTCCAATATACACCAAAAACTGATCAGATCTAGTTTATATCAATATTTCACAGAACCTAAAGATTAGTGGAATTCCGTGCATTATTCCTTGAGATAGCGCGCCTATAAAATTTTTGTCACATACACACAGACAAAGAGACTCACAGACAGACATTTTGTTTAAAAAAAAAAAAAAAAAAAAAAAAAAAAAAAAAAACATGTTTTTCGGGTTTTCTGACCCTTAAAAAGCATAAATCCGTCGAAAACCGGATTTCGAAAATTTTCACGAATCCAATACCTTTTTCTTGTAAAGATAGAAGAAATTAAATATGTAACTGGTTAATCCCACACGAATTTGTTTGTCTGTTAAGTATGTTTGTCATACTATAATTTTCGGCTATCAGTATTTTAGAGCAGAAAAATGTGATTTATTTTAGCGGACAAATCTCATCACTTGAATAAGGCAAAGCGAGCTTTTCAGAAAAAACGGTTGCCAACAAGCATAGCGATTTTCAACTGTGTAACAGACAAACAATTTCGCATGGAACTACCCAACAATATAAATGCGAATAAGTAATTAAAAAAAACTTTCATGCGATTGATATTTATTTTCAACTGCCTCCGCGTTACAAGGATTGGCTCTTAAAAAGTTTTTCGGTTGTTTAGTAAATGGCCAAAACAAAAGAGAAGCTTGCTCTTTTAAAAACACATTTGAAGAGAAATACAAGAGGCAAGAGAAATAAAAGTCTATTTGAAAGTCATTATTTAACTCTCCCAGTATTGGACATTCTTTTTTTTTTGGGGGGGGGGGGGGCTCGTTTATCTGACGAAACCCTATTCATGTCTTTTTTCTATCTGTCTGTCTGTCACAGAGTCCGTAAACAAAAACTATGTAAGCCAGAAAGTTCAAATTTTGTGTATTTACAGTTGAATACATCTTGTCCCACAACAAATCATAAAACTTTGAAAAATAGATATATTTTTAAATACATTTTTAAATATCATCAGTTCATTTTTTGTTGTTGTTTCTCTTCTAATTATTGCTTGCATGTTTAAATCGATTAAAAAATCATTATGTGTGTAACAAATTAATGGATTAAATAAATCACGTGAAAAATGTGCATATTTGTTTTTATTTCATCATATTGCATGATATTTATCATCTATTTTGACACGAGGCGTGAATTTTTTTTTTCATTTATAAAATTCCTATTCATTTAAATTGCTAGCCGCATCCGGTAACCAGTTTGGTCTCCCATAAATTTATGCTAAACTTTGTAATATTTTACTTTTACTCATAATTTTATTTACGTGCATACCTTCATTAAACCTGCAGATTCTAATAGAGAAATCAACAAATCTATGCGATCATATCAGCAAATAGTAGAAGAATTCAGAATTCTGTTCTGGTCAAATAATAAAAATTTTAAATAGGATAAGGGTAATTTCCATTAGGCGCATTCCTAAATATAATGGGACTGCCCTATACAAGAAACGATTAATTTTCTATTGACAATTTCGGCTTTTTAATTTAATCATAAAGTGTTTTAAAGAAGAAATTAAACAAAACCCTCTGAGCAATGTGCAATTTGCGATCCCACTTACCCATACGTTTTTTTTTTTCATTTTGAATATATATGCTAAATTTGATTTCTAGGAATAACCTTATAAAGATCTATTTCATGATTTTTTTTAAACTCAGTAAATTGAATTTTTTATTTATTTAAAGAAAATGTGAATGGTGTCGCATTAATATCATTGTAGGCAATCAAGTAATAAATGAATATTTTCCATCATTTATCAAGTTTTAAGAGAAAGAAAATTTTTTTTGGAATCATGCCAAGTGTAGTTCACTAGATGTGCTTTGGATGTAGCATTAGCATACAAGTGATTGTAGACGTCTCCCTCATTAAGTTTTTTCTTTGATCATGTGTTCAGCTGTGTGTAAATTTCGTTATTCAACGGAATAAGTTGTCACATTATATTTACATTATTGCCTATGATAGCCTAAATTACCTATTGCGTTAACTTTTTAAACCTTAAATATGTAAATAATATTTTGATCTTAGTACTTCGAGAGTTGAAAGAAAGAAATACGAACAACTAGTTTAAACATAGCATAATATTTTTCCGTGATATTTTAGTCAGAATTTTTGGTAACAATTTCACAATTACAATTACTTGATAATATTTCTTAGTGTAATGCGTATTTATTATTTACAATTCTTAACTGTAATGCTACATAAAACTCCAAATGCATTTTTCTTCATTCAAACAATTTTCACTGTCCTAGCTAAAAGGAAATAATTTTTCACACTCGGCTAACAACTTAAGATATTACAGTAGTAAATAAATTACATAAATCGAAACAAATTGTCTGCGATTTGTTTTTCTTAATATCACTTTTATCTTCTTGCATTTGTTGGAGAAAAAGAAGATTATGTAATATGGTAAATGGAAATTGTAACACAGGAAGAAATTTATAACAGTTATTAGTGCGACAAATAAGGAAAGTGCGACATCAAAACCTATCCTCTAATTATAATGGTCTAAATCATTGTTTTATAGATAAGATATTTTATGTAACTAAAAAACCTTTTTATTGTTTGATAGTTTTAATTCATGATACAGATGGTTTTCCAGCGTTACTAGCGCACACTCGTAAGTGGGATACTGTCGTTTAGTAATTTTTGACCACGACAAAAAAAGAATTGGGCTTAAAAAATGCAGGTAAGTGTAATAGTGAAAAGAAATGAAAGTCCTCAAAAAATGTGATTTATAATGGAAAAAGATGACCAAATAAAAGGAACTTATTGAGATTTTACCCCCTAATTTTCTCTATAATTTTGAATAACAATTTCATAATTACGTGTACTTATTAAAATTAGTTTGCAACTGTGACGCTGCATAAAGCTTCAATGGTTTTTAATACTTTCAAACAATTTCTACTCCCTAGCAAATACGAAATAACTTTCTGTATTCGGCTAACATCTTAATGTATTACAGCAGTGAATACAGTACGGCAATCGTAACAAATTATCTGAGGTTTATTTATATTAATGCAACTTCACATTTGTAGGAGAAAAAGAAGATTATATAACATCTTAATTGATGCAGTAATATAGGCAGAAATATATAAAAGTAATTAATATGACAAATAAGGAAATTGTGACGTCTAAATTTATCCTCTTATTATAATGGACTAAATCATTATTTTATAGATAAGATAGTTTATATTACAAAAAAACTTTTTTATAGTTTAGCGTTTTTCATCGTGATAGAGAACGTTTTCCCGCATTCCTAGCGCAGACTCATAAGAGGAGTTCTGTCGTTTAGTAAATATTTTTTTTATCCATAAACAAGAAAAATTGAGATTTTGAAAAAAAAAAATTCAGATAAGTGCAATAGTGAAAAAAGAAAGCCACGACGAATGTGATTCACAACGGAAAAAAGATGAAAAAATATCTGGAACTTACTGTCATATTTCATCCTTATTTTGTATTTTAATTTTATAACTACTTCATAATTACGATTGCTTATTAAAATTATTTCGCAACTGTAATGTTGGATGAAGATTCAGTGCTGTTAATTCTTTCAAATAAATTCGACCTGCCTTGCTAATACAAAATAGCTTCCTATATTTGGCTAACCATTTTAAGTATTACAACAGTAAATAAATTGAATGAATCGTTGCAAAATGTCTACAATTTATTTATATTAATGTAATTTCTTCACAATTATTGGGGAAAAATTAGATTATAATTAATTTTGAGCAACTGTTTCGGATTTCGATTACTTATTAAAATTATTTCGCTACTGAAATGCTGCATGAAGCTTCAATGGATTTTAATTATTTCAAACAATTTCAACCTGCCTAGCTAATACGAGTTAGTTTTTTGTATTCAGCTAACTTTTTAAGGTATTACAACAGTGAATAAAATACATTAATCGGAGCAAATTGTCTGCGATTTATTTTTATTAATGTAATTTCTCTGTTTGTAGGATAAAAAGGACTACAGGGTGTATCTAAACTAATGGGCAAAACTTTAAGGAGTGATAGTACACATCAAGACAAATAATATTAAATGGGAAAGTAAGGGACCCAAGCGTCTTCCAAAGAAGATAGGCGACATCAAAGTTTAGGGTCCAAGATTTGAAATAATTATAAAAAACGGAAAAATTAATCGAATCGTTTGCGGTTTTCACGAAAACTATTCTTCATGTCAGTATTTTTTTGAAAATAAATTATAAAGATAAGTTTCAAATGTGCCGATAGAGGGCGCTTTAGACTTTGGAGTAACGAACAACTATTTCTTACCGTTATTTTTTGCATCTCATTAATTTTTTTGGAAGTTTAGACATAAACTTAAATTTTGAGCTCGAAATCTGTGGTTAAGTAGAGCAAACTGAACTGTGTTCAATAGGAGTGGCTAAGTTCAAATTTCAAATGATTATAAAAAACAGAAAAAATTGGTAAATTGATTTGCGGTTTTCACTCAAATTTTTGTTTATGTCAATTTTGTCGTGAAAATAAATTATACAGGTAAATTTCAAAAAATGTCGATAGAGGGCGCTTAGACTTTTGAATAACGTACAACTATTTTTTACCGTTATTTTTTGAATCTCAATTTTTTTAGAAGCTTAGACATAAACTTAAATTTTGAGCTGAAAATCTGAATCATTGATTGTCGTTAATAGCGTACACTACTCACGCGGTAAAAGCCGAGCGCTAATGTAAAGTCTATGAGGGCGTTCTTTTTTAATATCTCGCTCAAATTTTAATATTTTTGCATGATTTATTTGCGCAAGATATCTGAGGGCGATCTACAACCGGCTTAGTTTTTACTTTTTCGATTTTGCTTATATATTGTTTATATTACGATAGTTTCAATTTCAGAACCGGTTTAAACTGGTTCCGAAAGTTTAAGTAATTGTTTAAAGAAAATCTGAAACGAAAACTGAAAAAGTAAAAACAAGGCCGGTTGTGGATCGTCCTCAGCTATCTTGGGCAAAAAAATCATGTAAAAATATTAAAATTTGAGCGAGATATTCGAAAAGAACTCCCCCATAGACTTTACATTAGCGCTCGGCTTTTACCGCGTGACTAGTGTGTGCTCTTAAGTAGCGCAAACTGAACTGTGTTCAATTGAGGTGGGGAGGCTCAAATTTCAAATGATTATAAAAAACGGAAAAATTGGTCGATTCGTTTGCGTTTTCTCTAAAACCATTCTTTATGTCAGTATTTCCTTGAAAATAAATTTTAAAGATAAATTTCAAAAAATTTCGTTAGAGGGCGCCTTAAACTTTAGAGTAACCAACAACTATTTTTAACCAATTTATCTAAATAAATGTTTTAAAAACTTAGACTTAAATTTTGAGCTCAAAATCTGAATCGTTGTGGGTAATTAAGTAGCGAAAAATTGAACTGTGTTCGTAGGGTGGGCAAGGTAACATTTCAACTCTTGAATACAGTTCAGTTTCCGCTTCTTAACCCCTTCCAACGATTCAGAATTTGAGCTCAAAATTTAAATCTAAGCTTTTGCAAGCATTTAATTAGATACAAAAAATAACAGTTAAAAATTGTTGTTGGTTACTCTAAAGTTTAAGGCGCCCTCTAACGGATTTTTTTTTTTAATTATCTTTAAAATTTATTTTCAAGGAAATACTGACATAAAGAATGGTTTTAGAGAAAACCGCAAACGAATCGACCAATTTTCCGTTTTGTATAATCATTTGAAATTTGAATCTTCCCACACCCCATTGAACACAGTTCAGTTAGCGCTACTTAACCACTCTCAACGATTCAGATTTTCAGCTCAAAATTTAAGTTTATGTCTAAGCTTCAAAAAAATTTAATGTGATGCAAAAAATAACGGTAAAAAATAGTTGTACGTTACTCCAAAGTCTAAAGCGCTCTCTATCGACATTTTTTGAAATTTATGTTTATAATTTATTTTCAAGACAATACTGACATAAAAGAATAGTTTTAGTAAAAACCGCAAATCAATTGACCAATTGTTCTGTTTTTTATAATCATTTGAATTTAGAACCGACCCGCTCCCATCGAACACAGTTCAGTTTGCTCTACTTAACCACAGATTTCGAGCTCAAAATTTAAGTTTATGTCTAAACTTCTAGAAAAAATTAATGAGATGCATAAAATAACGGTAAGAAATAGTTGTTCGTTACTCCAAAGTCTAAAGCGCCCTCTATCGGCATTTTTGAAACTTATCTTTGCAAAAAAAATTTTAAGCCAATACTGACATAAAGAATAGTTTTCGTGAAAACCGCAAACGAATCGACCAATTTTTCAGTTTTTTTATAATTTTTTCAAATTTTGGACCCTAAACTTTCATGGCGCCTATCTTCTTCGGAAGACGTTTGGGACTCTTAGTTTCCCATTTAATATTATTTGTTTTGATGTGTACTATCACCCCTTAAAGTTTTGCCCAGTAGTTTAGATACACCCTGTATATAACATAATTGATTGATGTTGTAACACAAGGAGAAACTTATACAAGTAATTAATGTTGCTAATAAGTAAATTGTAGCATCAAAATTTGTATAAGACAAAATAATTATTTACATTAGATTAATTTTAAACACGATTATTCCATAGGTTAATCAATTATAATGGTGTAAATTTTCCACGTGGGTGAAAAAAAGCCTGGACCAGGATTCGTACCAGGGATGTATTGTCTGAAGCCGCCAATACTTTTCTAACTGAGCCATCCAGGACGAATTTCAGAGGATAGGGTGAAAAAAGTCAAAACTTTACGGTAGTTTTGGATTTTTTTTACCCATTTGGAAAATTTACACAGTTATAATTGTTTTTGTTGTATTTTCGGACGCTAAACATCGAAACTCCATGGCACACGAACATTTTGCAAGCTGCGTGAACTAATGATTTTTTTTGTATTCTATTTTTATTTTGTTATGTTGTTGTTCTATGATTGTTCTGAGCAAACGAGAACGAGACGCACATTTTGTATGCATTATAAATTGAGATGTAAAAGAAAAGTAATATTGTTCATGTAATACTTGTGTTCGTCCTGTAAATTAAATGTTTTATTTTCGTCCAAAGGAATGTTTTATTGAAGAATATACTTATCATTCAGACGAGATAAACCACATAAAATCGAATAACCTACATTCCGAGGTAAGAATTTTAGATTAAGATTCTAATATTTATTACGAAACAGATTTAAAGATTGAATAATTGTGTTTAATCTAATATGATTTCTGACTTTTTTTACCCACTTGAAAAATCAACACCATTATAAGTGATTTACCGATTGAATAGTCGTGCTTAAAAAGGATCCAATGCGATTTCGAATGCATTGTTTTCTGCAGCTCCAAATATTAACCCTCGATTTATTCTGTTGAGCAGATCCAAAGTATCAAACCAGATTCTGTGATCGTTGAGGTCATTTGGGTGAAATAGTCCTCCAGCATTTGTCCGGATGGCTCAGTCGGATGACCATTGGCCTCTTCAGCCAATACATCCCTGGTTCGAATCCTGGCCCGGAATTCTTTCACCCACTTGGAAAATTCACACTTTTAAAATCATTATTTCATGGATATAATGTTTCATATTAAGGGAGATTCGTAAGAAAAAACCTAAATTTTTTTATTATTGATTTTAAAGCAATGAATTTTGGTGTACTATGTAAGAATCTTTTTGTAAGGAATAATTAGCAAATAAATTAACTTTTTATTAAAAAGTATATTTTTTATGGGGATTTTTTTTTTTTTTTGGTCGAAAAATATTATTTAAAATTACTACTCCTCATTCAATTTTCAATATTTTGGTATTATTAAAATTTCTTAAATAGTGTTATGGTATATGGAAAAGACCTAGGGAGAGATATTTTTAATTTTCTATTTTAATCAGCTAAAAAAAAAGAAAGAAATTACGCATGGTAAACTTCCTTAAATTCGTTATAATTTTCATGTTTACCAATTTATATAAAATTTTCAGAAATAGTAAAAAAAATTATCTCTCCTTACTTTTGTTGCAAATTTTTTTAAGATTCTAAGACCATAAACACTTTGTTTCTAAATCATTTTACCACTGAGCGTTAGTACTTTGAACTTAGGCAAAATATGAAAAAAGTCATTTTCAGGAAAACAGATTTTAAATGGTCGCTAGTCCTTTAAACTCTATAGTGACTACAATTAAAAAAGCTCATTTGCTACCTATTCCAAGTGTCCCCGAGTTCTGAAATTTTGCATGGATATTCGCAAATATGCATTTTATCGTTTTATGAGATAAAAATTTTTTTGAACTTTGGATGATTTTTGGCCGAAAATGAGGTTCGGGTCACCCTTAATAAAAATGCTTTGTATTGTTTGGCATACGGCATACTTAAATCAAGATAGAAAACATTTATTATACTTTGACGAAACCTTAAGCACATAGAATTAGAGAAAAATACACTTATCTACAAGATAAACATTTGACGATCTCAGAAGCCAAGGAGTACAAGGACAAAAATTCGATTTGGAGTAGTCTGAGTTTAAAGATAATTGAAGTTAAATTTGAGCATTAATAACATTTGACTGAATTGAAATAGAAAACCGATGTTTGTTTCACTGTGGTCTTTGAACTCTTATTTCAATATCTCCAAAAAAAGTAGGGTAAATTTTTCTTTCAACTTATAATTAATCAGCATCAATTATTATTCAGCAAAACTGGTTTATCTCTAGAGCACCGCACATTATAAGAAAAACACTTAATTTTATTTACCTCAAAAGAAATAAGCATATCTTTAGATCACCCCTTGTGTTCCAGGGTCCTCATTTATACAGCACATTAAAATTAGGAAAAAAAATTCTAAGCAATTAAGTTAGGTGCAACATCAAAATTATCCTCAAAATAATGAACTACCCAGGTCGAAATTCATTCTGGTATTTGTTTGCTAGACAAGCACCAAGTGCTATAACTCAACAAGTAAAATAGCATAAACTAGCATAAACTAGCATTACATATTTGCTGGTTCCAGCAGACTTTCCAGCAAGTCATGGTGTGTGTTCGCCCACTTTGCTGGAAATAAGCATGACATGCTTCCATATAGCTTGCCATGCTTTTATTGTGCAAGCTAGCGATATAGCATGTGATGCTAGTTAGTATATAATAGCATGAAAATCTAGCAGACATAGCAATACCTAACAATAACTAGCATATTTTTGTTGCTGGTACAAGCATGAATTTTGACCTGGGTAAACTTTGCTTCATTAATAAATCATTTCATATTATTAAATAAAACGTTTTATTGCTTGACCTTCGTAAATTTCTTTTTTAAAATGACTTTTGTATCTCGAGAATATATTCTCGCGTTACTAGCGTGGACGCTTGAGAGAGATAGTTTGGTAGGTTTTTGAGAGATTAATTTCATCAAAGGAAAAGGAAAAGTGTCTCTTTGAAAATAAAATTTCAAATAAGCTATAATGTGAAGAAAAATGAAAGTCCATGACGATACATTACTTTTCCGAAAAGGATGAACAAGTAGGATAAATTAAAAAAAAGTTTAAGTTATACTTCAGATTTCCCAATTCTCTACCAAGGAAAACAACTATTTTCTAAATAGTTAAAAAAAAACTAATTTAACAAACTACAACGACTGTTTGGAAAATGATATTTTAAAGACTAAAATTTTAAAGACTTCTTATAAATTCTATATTTGGATTAATAATAATAGAAAAACATCATTATTATGATGATCATAACGCGTTATATCTTACGTATCCCATGCGTTAAACATTAATATTTCTAGACCAATAATAAACAAATAGTAGTTTATAGATATACAAATTTAAATGTTTAAAATGTGCATTTTTATTTGATGGAATTTAATCATACTGACTTCTGAACATTGCATATTACGTAAGACATGGATTAAACTGTAACATTCCTGGACCCACCATAAAGAAATTTTAAATAAAAGTTCAGTTTTACAATTTTCGGGAATTGCAAATTTTAAACATCTAACTATTGCACATTTTAAATTTTTCACCGTTGTGTTGAGAAGAAAAATTCACTTTTAAATGAAATTCGTTTGGAATATTTATCACAATTTGTTTTCAAATTATTTTTTAAAAAAGTTTTCAATCCTTTTTCTTATTGCGGCAACAAAAGTATTCCATTTTTGGACATTAAACATGGACCAATCAGAAAACGACTAAGATGCGAATTCAACTAATAAAAAGATTCAGATATATTTCAGATTTCCCAATTCTCTACCGAGGCCAACAACTATTTTCCATATATAGTTAATAATTAATAGCAATTACGGATTTTAATAATTACGATTGCTCGCTCATATTGTTCCTCAGTGTAATATACATTTATTGCACAAAAACTTCAACCGTAATGCTACTTGAAGCTTCAGTACATTTTTTTTCATTCAAACAATTTTCCCTCCTCTTCTAGGCAATAACTTATAGTATTAGGCTTACCTCTTAAGATATTACAATGGTAAATAAAGAACATAAATCGAAACAAATTGTTTGCGATTCATTTTTATTAATATAACTTCCTCACATTTGTTGGAGAAAAAGAAGCTCATATAACATAATTAATGGATGTTGTAACGTAGAAAGAAGCTTATAAAAGTTATTTATATGGCATATAAGGAAAGTATGACATCAAAACTTATCCTGAAAATGTTTATAACCGATTAAATCATTATTCATGGATAAGATATTTAATATTATAAATAAAGATTTTTATTACTTGGTAAATTTAAGTCTTGATATAAAAAATATTTTCTAATTTTACAGAAACTTTAAGTACACAGAATAATAATAATAAAAAAAAAACTACATGCATATACAAAAAATATATACAAATTTACACTACATTTAAGACAAAATTAAAAATTTCCTTAGTTTCGTCGCATAATTATGGTAAAGTTAAATATCTGTACTAGTTTTAAAATTTGCTTCAGTGATTACAATATGAAGTAAAACTTTTTTTTATTGATATATTATTTAAAATACATTAAATTTTTTAAAAGTAAGCAAAAAAGAAAATAGAATTGCTATTTTAAATTTTCTAAATAATTACACTTTTTATTTTTTGGTATTTCACTGTTATATGTTAAATTTTTTTTTTGTTTAAACAAATAAAGTCATTTCATCATTTTCATGTAAAATTTCACATAAAATTAAAAGAAAATTACTTTAGATTTTTTTAAGGATACAATTTTTTATAGAATCGAAAGCTAAACACCTGGAATGGAGCGAAATCAAAATATACGAAGTTTATTTCAGAAATATGAAGCTTATTATAAAGGTAATGAAAAGAATTGAAACGGATGCTATATCATTTTTCAATAACTTTTAACGAATTTAAAATAAAAAATCTAACAAAATTTCAATCAATTTATTGTCATTATAATAAAGTAGCATGTTATTTTAAGAAGTCTTTGAGAATTGTTCAGAAAGATAAAAATACTATTAAAATAGATTTTATACAAAATAAATTGATCTAAATAATCTGATTATTTTTTTTAATTACTCTTGATTATCGCAATAGCTCTACCTCAGAAACTAAAGCACGAACTTAAATCAAACGTCAGATTAAATTAGTCCCTCATATATATTAGAGCTGATTAGCTTTTGGTGTAAATTGCTCAACTGTTGTCGCTTCTATGCAGCATTTTTTACGATATTTGCAATTGCCAAATCTCCAAAACTAATTAACGGATGTTCATCGAACTTCATATTCCGTAAAACCTTGTGATGAACTGAAGTTTTCTGCATATCGGTGTAAATCACTTCACAGATGACAATGCTATGCTACATTTTTAACGATTACTCATTCTCAAGTACTAATACACATACATTTTCATCAAACTTCAGAAATTTGTCACCAGTTGACATTTTTTATATTTCTATGTAAATTGCTTAACAGATGTCGCTGCTATTTTGAATTTTTCACCTTTTCTGCACTATGTCTATCTCAAAAACAAATGCACAGTTTTTCATTGATGTTCAGATTCAGTTAGAACTTGACAAAAGTTGCTGCTGAATAAATTTCGATGTAAATCACCTAACCGCTGACATTGCTTATGCTTCATTTTTCTGGAAGCAGCAACATGTATGAGATAGAAGGCATTTTTGAGATTCTCACATCCGACTAGTTTAAAACTTGTAATACATTAGTGCTAAAACTTACCCCTCCCTCCTCAATTTCCCGCATTAAAGTCGTACAGCCTGGAAAAAAAAGTTACCTTAATTAAAACGCACTTTGAACAACATTTTTGAAAGCTTTTGTCTTTATGAAGAGAAACTTTCCCACAACAATCAAGTCATGGGGACAAAAATAAAGAATTCGCTAGAAAAATCTCACTTTGAACTAAAAAAAAAGGAGTTTACAAACATTTTACATTACAAAAGTTTGCATTACAAAATATCGCGAAATTATGCAATTAAATTAAGCTGCCATGTATGAAGCCAACATTGCGACAGCTGGCTAATTTGGCGAAATTTCCATTTAAAACAATCATATTTTTATAATACTGGTGGCCAATTGTGGCATGTCGTACACCAGTAATATTTTATTGTAATCAGTACCTTATCAATCGTCAAATCTCTGCGATTTAAAAAACTAGTCGTTGGGGGCCACCGTAATACTTACCCATCATGGATATGCATATGAAAATAAAATATGTGAAAACTATTTATACAATGCATTGCAATTCAATAACAAAATATAAATATTGTTAATATGCATAGTAATGCTCTATTAATGAATGGCTGTTGTACCAATTTCGACAAATTATATAAAACGTCAAACTACTCAAGTAATACCGAAATGCGTAAAAGAAACATCCTTATAACTCCAAAAAAATAATAATATAAGCTAACAGTTTATTGCGTTGGATTAAGCGTCTCATTTTCAATTGAAATATACCTTTGAATTGAAATTTGAATGAAATACAGGGTCATGAAAAATCGAAGAATGTGGAAAACAGAATTACAAATATCTCGGCAACTAATAATCCGATCGACTTCGTTCTATATGCAAAATGTGTGTTATTTTATTACCGTTTACGTCCATTCCTTAGAACAAAAACATTCGAAAATTTTTATATACTTTTCATCAGAACGAATTTTTCGAGAGTCCGAAAAAAATAGTTCCGGATAATCGAGGTTTCTGATATTAAATAGGCTTCGTCCCGTTCTTACGTACTAACTGCATACAGAATTTCAAGTCTCTATCTCAATTTGTTCGGGAGATAGAGCGTTTACGGACAGACAGACAGACGGACGGAAATTTTTTTTCTAAAAATATGTTTTTCGGAATTTCCACTATTAAAACGTGTAAATCCGTCAAAAAAATTTTCGGTTTTCAAAACGATTGCAAGACTTACCCTATACTACGTGATGGGTAAGTAATAAGCTAATAAAAAATATATATATATATATATATATATAGTGGTATCAGGTGTTCTATAGCTGGTAACGTCTGTTTCTACATTAATGGGAAATTTTAATGAAAGCATTTTTTTAACATTTATAATTATTCATAATATTAGATAGGTTTTTAATTAACTTTGAATGGACAAGAGTTGTAACGAGAAACCCACTCAATGCAAACTAGTCGCTAGCCCCATAGTATTTATAAAGGATTCGCACGCATAAGGAATTTTTAAAAAAATAGACATTTTAGTACGAAAAATTTTATAACGTAGTAGCCGCTACATCCGAAATAAGGAATGTTTTGCATTAAATAACGTAAATAATATATTTTTTAAATCCTGGTATTTTTATTTTTATTTTTTTAATTTCTTATGCGTACGAACTCTGCTTTATGCGAATAATTCTAAATAAATTAGTCATTTTGCAACAATATGATGTTTATTGCTTTTATATGTTATGTTAACAAACAAGTTCTACTAGATACTGCACCATCAGGACTCCCAAATGGCCTGCGAACTGAGTACCAGTATTTTCTTAGAAAATTTTTCTTTTCAGATTTTCCTTACAAACAGCGCAGAAAACACCCTCGGAGATTAATTCTTGAACAAATTCTGTAGGAACCTACCATGAAATTTTCTGTTAAAAAATATTGGTGTTCAGTTCGCGGACCATTTTGGAGCCCTGCATTAATAAATGTTTCATTAAAAGTTATCTAGTTTTTAAAAGTCGATGGCATGCAGAATACGCCACGTCCGTCAATATTTTTTGTCCAAACAGTCCGTTTTTAAGTGTTAATATCTCGGCTAAATATAGGCGATTTAAAAAAAAATCATTATCAATAATTTTTCGAATAACATAAAATATTCCTCCAATCAAGGTATTTCGGAAATTAGATTCATGTACTTTGTACTTTTACTGACGAAACTTTTGAGAGAGTAATAATAGGTCAATTTCTAAAAGAATTATCCTAAAATATGGTCGTACAAAACAAAACAATTGTTAAATAAAAAAAGAGAATTAAAAAATCAGTTTTGAAAAATCTATTTTTGTCACCTAAAATTCGACTTATGAGTTTATGAAATAAATATTTCCTTTAAAATTCAAATTCCGTCATAGAAATTATCTTTTGCGCACCATGCATTTGCTATTTAGACTAATCGTCTTTCATCAACGAAAATATAAACTCATAAACGGAGTAGCTAGAATTATGCTTGGTTCATCAAAGCAATACTCAGAGGATTTCCCTGAAATCTGCTACATACGATAAAGGTTCCACTAGAGTAAATTTAGCATGTAAAAGACACCAATGACATTAATGTTCAGTGTCAGTTATTTGTGTTAAAACCCAGATAAATTATGATTTCGCTTTCCAGTGTGAGAATTTATGCTTTAAGCTAATGCTTGGAGTATTTTAATAACATGGATATCATTTTTCTGTATCTGATCAAAATAAATAAGGATTTAGAAAATTACGACGTATTATATATAAGGCAAGATATCCAAATTAATGCGTTTCGTGGATATTAAATTTAATAAGATAACAGAAATATCTTTATGATACAGCAGTTAAATGTTATGTACTTAATGTTGAATAATATTTATTAAGGTGATATCAATCTCAGGTTTTTACAAAAAAAAAAAAATTACGAAACTTTTACTTATTTAGGACTTTAATAAATTATTAAAATTTCCTACTTTATCATTCTCCTGTTTATGTACTTCACTTTCATTTATTACGTTTTAGTAGATTTTATTTTTATTTGTTCGTGCAATTTTTTTTTTAAAAAACCGTAGAACACTGTTACGGCTTGCCTTGACACTGTTTCGAGTGCATATTCTTGCGCATTCTACCAGACTATGTTTATGCCGTTTGATAATAATTTAGCTCTTTCTTATTAGAATTTTCCAACAAAGTTGAAAAGTGCTTATGTTTTCGGTTTGTTTGTCCTTCTGGCCGCGCTCTAACTCCCGTAAATATGATTGGATTGCCATGAAATTTTTTGGACGTTATTGACGTATATTACGAGATTCCGTTTAGTCATAATATAGTTAATAATCACAGAAAATTTCAAAAATTTAAATAAAAAGTATTTTAAAGTTTGTCCCTGATTCCCTTAAGAAAAAATACAGAATTTAAACTCCATTTTTGAAAAACATAATTTTGTAACCTAACATTCGACTAATGAGATTATGAATTAAATATTCCTTTTAAAATTCAAATTCCGCCATACAAATAGTTATCTTCTGCGTACCATGTATTTGGTATTTTGACTAATCGTCTTTCATCAACGTAAATTTAAACTCATAAATAGAGGAGCTAAAATTATGCTTGGTTTATCAAAGCAATCCACAGAAGATTTTTCTGAAATCTGCTGCATGCGACAAAGGTTCCACCAGAGTAAACTTAGCATGTAAAAACACCAATGGCATTAAGGTTTAGTGTCAGTTATTTGTTTAAAACCCGGATGAATAATGATTACGCTTTCCAGTGTGAGAATTTATGCTTTAAGCTAATGCTTGGAGTATTTTAATAACATGGATACCATTTTTCTGTATCTGGCAAAATAAATAAGCAATTAGAAAATTAGAAAGTATTATGTATAAAGCAGGATATCCATATCAATGCATCTGTGAATGTTATATTTAATAAGATAATAGAAATAACTTTATGATACAGCAGTTAAGTGTTATGCTTTTAACGGTGAATAAATGAGATGATACCAATCTCTTAATGAGAATTATATTGTTTATATGTATGCGCCAAATGGGGCATACTGTGCAGTGAAGGATTAACCTAAAATATATTATTATAAAACAATTATTTAATAATAAAATACAGAATTAAATAATTTTTAAAAACATTTTTGTCATCTAGCATTCGACTTATGAGATTATGAAATAAATATATTTTGTATAGTTCAAATTTCCTCATAGAAATTATCTTCTGCTCACCGTGCAATTGTTATTTTGACTAATCGTCTTTCATCAACGTAAATTTAACCTCATAAACAGAGCGGCTAAAATTATGCTTGGTTCATCAAAGAAATCTTCAGAGGATTTCTCTGAAATCTGCTTCATGCGATAAAGGTTCCACTGGAGTAAATTTAGCATGTAAAAGACACCAATGACATTAATGTTCAGTGTCAGTTATTTGTGTCAGAACCCGGATAAAAAATGATTTCGCTTTCCAGTGTGAGAATTTAAGCTTTAAGTTAATGCTTGGACTATTTTAATACCATGTGTATCATTTTTCTGTATCTGTAATTTTCTAAATGCTTATACATTTTGTCCAAAGTATGATAGATAAAGTAAGATATCCAAATCAATACATTTGTGAATATTAAATTTAGTAAGCTAATAGAAATATATTTGACACAGCAGTTAAATGCTACATATTCAATGTTGAACATTTAAGAACATGATATCAATCTCAGGTTTTTACAAAAAAAAAAAATAAATAAATAAATAAAAAAAAAAAAAATAAAAAATAAAAAATAAAAACGCAAGTTTTACTTATTTAGGACTTAAATAAAATTTCCTTCTTTATCATTCTCATGTTTATGTACTTCACATTAATTTACATTTTAGCAGATTTTTTTTAATTTGTTCGTGTAATTATTTAAAAAAAATTAAAAGTGCTTATGCTTTTGGTTTATCTGTCCGTCTGGCCATCTGTCCGCACTCTAACTCTCGTAAATATGCTCGGATTGCCTTAAAATGTTTGGACGTTATTGATGTTTATTATGAGATTTCGTGTAGAAATAATATAGTTAATAATCGCAAAAAATATCAACATTTTAACTCGATGAATAAAAAGTATTTTGAAGTGTGTCCCTGACCCCCTTAATAAAAAAACACAATTAAAACATTTTTGAAAAAAACAATTTTTGTCACCTAACATTCGACTTATGATATTATGAAATAAATATTTTCCATAAAATTCAAATTCGGTCATAGAAATTGTTATCTTCTGCGCACCATGCATTTGTTATTTAGACTAATCGTCTTTCATCAACGGAAATTTAAACTCATGAACAGAGTAGCTAAAATTATGCTTGGTTCATCAATGCAATCCTCAAAGGATTTCTCCGAAATCTGCTACATGCGATAAAGGTTCCACTAGAGTAAATTTAGCATGTAAAAGACACCAATGACATTAATGTTTAGCGTCAGTTATTTGTGTTAAAAACCCGGATAAATAATGATTTCGCTTTCCAGTGTGAGAATTTATGCTTTAAGTTAATTCTTGGAGTATTTTAATAACAGTTTTCTGTACCTGGTCAAAATAAATAAGCATTTAGAAAATTACAAAGTATTATGAATAAAGCAAGATATCCAAATCTATGCATTTGTGAATGTTAAATTTAATAGGATAATAGAAATATCTTTATGATACACCAATTAAGTGTTATGTACTTAATATTGAATAACATTTAATAATATGATACCAATTTCAGGTTTAAAAATAAAACGTTACGAAACTTTTACTTAGGGGAGAGTGGGGATGAATGAGACAGGGGATGAATGGGACAACAGAAATTTACATATGTTCCACAAATGTAAATAATTTGATAATTTACCTGATAAATGATAGTACTGAGCTCATTCAATAGGCATAGTTTCAAAGCAATATCCATAACCGAAGATTAGCTATTGTACAAAGTGTATTTTTCAAGAACTAAAGTAAATGTATTTGTTTAATCTTTTTGGTATTTGATAGTTTACTTTCTCAAAACCTTATATATATTTTTAATATTAAAATGATATGATCTCTTGTTATACTTATGGTGCAAATGAACAATATTGACAGCACTTGCTAAGCCTAATCGCTCTTTTATATAACCATGTGGCTATGGAAATGAATGGGACAGTATTAATGGGGATGAATGGGACTGTCACATTCATCCCCAGGGTTATTCCATGATAGATAAAATTACATTTTCTCATTACCTAGAGACCAGATAACAAAGCCACCGTCGTGTTCTAACAGATACACCAGAAAAACAATATTTTGAAAAGGAAATTGTAAAAAGAGAGAAAAAAAAAAAACCAAACTAATAAGAAAAATGAATTGCCTGCCTTCAAGAAATATTTTTAGTAAATATGGACAGTAGTGATGAATCTGACAATTTATCACTTCATGATAAAGATGAAAGTGTTTGAACAGGATTTCAAGTGATATGGACCACAAGTCTGCAGATTAGATAATATAATAGAAGACAACTTTCTACTAACCAAGGTATGTGGAAAAATACTTATTACGTTGCTAGGGTTTTAAAGAACAATAATGATAACCTTCAAGTACGATTCTTGAGACAAAAGGATAATTTCTTGTTTAAATATACCAACCCACCAGAAATTTATTTTGTTAATCTAGAGGATATTGTTATGAAACTACCAAAGCCTAGACCTCTGGGAACTGCCAGAACCACAGGACTATTTTCATTTGATATTAGCTTCAGTCAATATGTAGTAAAATAAATCAGTTTTCCAATAAAATATGTTTGGAATAATTTTTTTACCTGTCCCATTCATCCCCACCATTGGGAATGAATGGGATAGTATGCATGCATATTTAAAAAAATTATTAAAAATTAAGAAAAACAATTGTTTATTGAAATTAGAGTGTCAATAAATTGCTAAAAGCTGAAGTATTCTTTAAATAATAATTTTTAAATTAACATTTGTGTACAACTTAATTTATTAGGGTCATTCCACACGAATTCAACCAATGGGTATTGCACCATAGTCACAGTTTTTTTTATCATAGACAGACATAGTAGTGAAACCCTCAAATCTGAAATTTAAAAGTAATATTCGCAATATTGACTGATATATACCCATTTCAAAACTGACCATTTTTACAAAATGGCGGCCATCTTGAAATTTCATCAACGTCTAAAAGTGGCCATAACTTGACAACTAAAGGCTCAAATTTTATATATCTGGTACCAATTTGAAGCTATTTGTACAAAAAATGCATATTTCACATCAAAACAATAAATTTTCATTTGTTTACATTTTATTATGTGCAAACTGAAAATATCACCCAAAAAAGGTCAGATTGTAATGGCCCATAAAAAAAATGAATCATGAATTTTTTAAAACTTGGTAAAAACATTGCTCCATCTGTGTGCTTTAAATAAAAAAAAAATTGGAAAGGTAAAATTTGTCGTTTTAATTTTTTTTTTTTTTTTTTTTTTTTTTTTTCATATATAAGGTGTCATTAACCAAATGATGATCATTTTAGAATCTGTAAGCATTCATGATTCAAAGGACAATGGTTAAAATAAAGTTTTCTAACATCTAAAATAATGTAAAAGTATATTCAAAACCTCATTTGTACTAATTTTGTAGGAATCTGCCCCCCAGCCCCCCCCCCCCCAAAAAAAAATGTAGACAATTGAAAAAAAATTTACACTGAAAAAGATAAGAAAATAATTAAGGAATATAATGTATAATTATAAAATACCTATAAATGCAATACATATATATAAAAATTTACTTCACATATAGGGGCGAGTGGGGTGGAATGGAACAGTAGGTTTTTCTCTCTATGTATCATTCTAAATATTTCATCAATCACACATTAGATCAAGTAATGGTACCCCAATCTTCAGTTGAAAAAAGTAACTAATTTACATAAGCTTCCAATTATATAAAAAAAAGATTATTTTAAGAATCAAAAGTAAATTTAGTTCATTTATTTTTTATGCTTTTTGTACATTAATGATTTGTTTATGCATAGATGTAATAGTTTCCCAATTTATGGAATATTTTACTATTTTATTCATAATTTAAACTATGCCTAGGAGCAATATTTCTTTTTATACAAGAAGTTTAACATAAAAGAAAGTAGAAATAGCAATGGGACATGCCAGCATAGGAGAGGGGGGGGGGGTGGGACAAGTCTAATTCTTACTTTTTAATAAGATGAGCATAAATTGCTAATATGCAAATATTAACGACAAAATAAGAACAAAATTTTTACTTACATGCTTTATTATATAATAATAAACAACTTTATTATATAATAGTTTTTTCTTCAGATTTAAGCTACCAAGGATTTAATCAGTTTTAAAGTTTAAAAATAAGGCTGAATTGACCGATTTTCTTCTGGTGCAACAGTATACGTTCTTCCTGTAGCAGTTACAGGAACAGACACCTCTTTTATTATTTGTTCATACGGAATCCAATAAACATCTGAGAATTTTGGCCATGAATATGAAGAATTAGGGCCATGAGGATGTATGAACATAATTTTATAGTCCTTGAGTTCTTCACAGTAATCTAAAATTTTTCCAATCCACTAATTGATCCCATATACATATGTAACATATTGTTCCCTTTTAAATGTCAATGGTCTGACAATTTCATTGATTCCCAAAGTAGCAATATATGTTTTCAATGTTAGAATTAATATACTACCCTTTAAAAATATTTGCATATTAGCAATTCATGCTCACCTTATTAAAAAGTAAGAATTAGACTTGTCCCATTTCCCCACCCTCCTCTTTGCTGGTATGTCCCATTGCTATCTCTACCTTCTTTTATGTTAGATTTCTTGTATAAAAAGAAATATGTCTTCTAAGCATAGTTTAAATTATGGATAAAATATAGTATAATATGCCATAAATAAGGAAACTATTACATTTATGCATAAACAAATCATTAATATACAGAAAGCATAAAAGTATAGGAACTAAATTTACTTTTGATTCTTGAAATAATCTTTTTCTTTATATAATTGCAAGCTTATGTAAATTAGTTACTTTTTTCAACTGAAGATTGGGGTACCATTGCTTCATCTAATGTGCGATTGATGAAATATTTAGAATGATACATAAAGAGAAAAAATTACTGCCCCATTCCACCCCACTCGCCCCTATATGTGAAGTAAATAGTCATATATATGCATTGCATTTATAGGTATTTTATAATTATACATTATATTCCTTAATTACTTTCTTATCTTTTTCAGTGTAAATTTTTTTCAAGTGTCTACATTTTTTTGGAGGAGAGGGGGGCTGGGGGAAGATTCCTACAAAATTAGTACAAATGAGGTTTTGAATATACTTTCACATTAATTTAGATGTTAGAAAATTTTATTTTAACCATTATTTTTTGAATCAGGAATGTTTACAGATTTTAAAGTTATCATTATTTGATTAATGACATCTTACGTGTAAAAAAACATTTATTTTAAAACAAAAAATTTTACCTCTCCAATTTTTTTTATTTAAAGCATACAGATGGAACAATGTTTTTATGAAGTTTCAGAATAATTCATGATGTGTTATTTTTTTTAATGGGACATTACAATCTGCCCTTTTTTGGATGATATTTTCAGTTTGCACATAATAAAAAGTAAGGAAATGAAAATTTATTATTGTTTTGGTGGGAAATATGCATTTTTTGTACAAATAGCTTCAAATTGGTACCAGATATATAAAATATGAGCTTTTAGTTGTCAAGTTATGGCTACTTTAGACGTTGATGAAATTTAAAATTGGCCGCCATTTTGTAAAAATGGTCAGTTTTCAAATGGGTATAGTTCAAAACAATAGATACACCTAATATATGTTCAGCCAATATTCCGAATATTACTTTTAAATTTCAGATTTGAGGGTTTCACTAGTATGTCTGTCTATGATAAAAATTTAAAAAAAATCTGACTATGATGCAACAAGTTTTATTTAAATTGGTTGATTTCATGTGGAATGACCCATTGGTGAAAATGTAAAAATTGTCCCATTCATCCTTACTCTCCCCTACTTAGAACTTTAATAAATTATTGAAATTCCCTACTTATGCTCTTAGATAGAGGTTTGGTGAGTCACAGCATGTATTTCATATTCCTTTTTAAAAAATATATAAAGGTGTATTTAATCAAATTTTATATATATAAGTAAGACAAACTTATCCCATTTATTACTATTTTAGATCGATCAAAAACAAGTCTATTGTTTTAGATTCCCCTTTAAAAGATCTATGAAAGTATATTTAATCAAATCTTATCAGTATATTTAAATCAAAATTATATACAAAAGTAAGACAAATTTACATTAATTGTAAATTGATCTAACCACGTTCTCTAATATTTGTAAATTGTAACAGATTAATATTTTGGGTATATTTTTTCGTAATTTTTTATTTTATGAATAGTGAAGAAAAATGTTTTCAGAAAAACCTACAATGTTCTGAAAAATAAAAGATGTGACATTCGTATCAGCAAATACTGCTTAATAGATCATGGCATCAGTCTTCAAGAATAATAGAGGTTAGATCGATTTACAATTAATCTATTATTTTAGATTCCCCTGTAAAAGGTATGAAAGAATATTTAATCAAATCTTATCAGTATATTTAATCAAAATTTTACCAGAATTATATATAAAAGTAAGACAAATTTACATCATTCATGTCAACTATAAATTGATCTAACCACGTTCGCTAATATTTGTAAATGGAAACAGACTAATCTGTTAGGTGTATTTTCACGTAAAAATTTTTCTTAAGAAAAGTGAAGAAAAATTTCTTCAGAAAAACCTACAATGTTTAGAAAAATAAGAAAGCAACACTCGTATCAGTGGACACTTTAGTAGATCATGGCATCACTTTTCAAGGATAATAGAGGTTAAACTATAGCAACTCTCTTCTACAATATCACATTCTTTCATATCTACATCAAAATTTTAGGGTTTTCAGACGAGTCTTATAGTCAGTTTTCAACAGTAAGTCTTGTTTCAGATTCCTCTTTAAAATATACATTTATACATACATATATTTATACAACATTGCATTAAAAATGAATAAAGTTGCATATAAAGGTAATAGACATAAATTTACATTATTTATTGCTATATTAAATTGATCTAACCACGTTTTCTAGTATCTGTAAATGAAGACTGACTAATCTTGCTGTAGAATTTTGAAGTAATTTTTTTTCTTATTAAAAGTAAAAAAAAAAGATGTTTCTTCAGAAAAGCCTACAATGTTCTTAAACATATGAAATGCGATACTCATTTTAGCAGGCGCAGTTTATTAGATCATGGCATTACTTTTCAAAGATAATAGAGGTTAACCTATAGCAGCTCTCTTCTACAATATCACTCTTATCACTTCGTCAAAACATTTGTGGTTTTCCCGAAACTTTTCATTATAGTCAGTTTCCAACAGTAAGTCTATTGTTTCAGATTCCTCTTTAAAAAGATTTATAAAAGTATATCTAATCGAAATTTTATCAAATTATATACAAAAGTATATTTAATCAAAATTTTATCAAATTATATATAAGGCAAATTTACACCATTTATTACTGTTATAAATCCATCAGCAGTAAGTCTATTGTTTTAGTTTCCTCTTTAAAATATATAGAAAGTATATTTAGTTATCAGTATATTTATATATAATTTGATAAAATTTTGATTAAAGTAATATTTAATTGAAAAAAAAAGTATATTTAAATCAAAATTTTATCAATATATATAAAAGTAAGACAAATTTATACCATTTATTACTATTATAAATCGAGCTAACCATGTTTTCTAGTATTTGTAAATGAAAACAGACTGAAAACCTTTCACGAAAAATCTTTTCTTATTAAAAATAAAGAAAAATATTTCTTCTTCAGAAAAAAATCTACAATGTTCTCAAACATATGAAATGCGACACTCATTAGCAGGCACAGTTTATGAGATCATAGCATCACTCTTCAAGTATAATAGAAGCTAACATAAGAACTCTCTTCCGCAATATCCCACTCCATCACTTCATCAAAACATTTGGGGTTTTCCAGACACGTCTCATTTTAGTTATTTTCCAACAGCAAGTCTAATGTATCAGATTCCTCTTTAAAAGATATAAAAGTGTTATATGTAAGTATTATCTGTATTTAATCGAAATTTTATCAGATTATATATAAATTTAACCATTTATTACTATTATAAATCTATCAAAAGTCTTGTTTCAGATTACTCTTTAAAAATATATATAAAAGTATATTTAATCAAATCTTATCAAATTTTATCAAATTATATATAAAAGCAAGACAAATTTACACCATTTATTGCTATTCTAAATCAATCAACAGTAAGTCAATTGCTATAGATTCCTCTTTAAAATATACATGAAAGTATATTTAATCAAATCTTATGAGTATATTTAATCAAAATTTTATTAATATATATATAAATTTACATCATCTATTACTATTAAGGATCGATCTAACCATGTTATCTAATATTTGTAAATGAAAACACACTAATCTTGCTGTAGAATTTTCACGTATTTCTTTTCTTATTAAAAGTAGAGAAAAAATGTACAATGTTGTGAAAAATAAGAAAATGTGATACTCATATTTGTAGTCAGTATAGTAAATCTATATAAAAGAAAGGATTTATTCAAAACCATAAAGACAAAAAAAATCACTATATTGCATTAAAAATTACAAAATTGTATATAAATGCAATAGACATAAATTCACATTACTAATTTAAATTGATCTAACCACGTTTTCTAGTATTTGTAAATGAAAACACTTATCTTGCTTTAGAATTTAAGTAAATTTTTTCTTATTAAAAATATAAAAAAAAAAATTGCTTCTTCAAAAAAAAAAAAAAACCCTACAATGTTGTCAAACATGAAATGCGATACTTATATTAGCAGGCACAGTATAATAGATCATGGAATCACTCTTCAAGGATAATAGAGGTTAATCTATAGCAGCTCTCTTCTACAATATCGCATTATTTCATCATTTCATCAAACATTTGGGGTTTTCCCGAAACTTCTCATTATAGTGATTTTCCAACAGTAAGTCTATAGTTTCAGATTCCTCTTTAAAAAGATATATAAAAGTATATTTAATCAAGATAGTATTAAATTACATATAAATGTATATTTAATCAAAATTTTATCATATTATACATGAAAATAATATTTAAATCAAAATCAGCATATTTAATCAAAATTTTATCAAATTATATATAAAAGTAAGACAAATTTACACCATTTATTACTATTATAAATCAATCAGTAGTAAGTATATTATTTTAGATTCATTTTTAAAAAATATATGGAAGTACAGTTAAATATGTTCAGTATATTTGATCAAAATTTTATCAGATTATACATAAAAGTAAGACAAATTTAAACGATTTATTACTATTATAAATCGACTTAATCATCCTTATAATATTTGTAAATAATAACAGACCAATTTTGCTGAAGAAAAATTTATTTTTCAGAAAAATCTACATGCTCCGAAAAATAAAAAATATGATACTCATATTAGCAGACACTGCTTAATAGATCATGGCATCACTTTTCAAGGATAATAGAGGATAACCTATAGCAGCTTTCTTCTACAATATCGCATTCTTTCATCACTTCGTCGAAACATTTGGGGTTTTCCCGACACGTCTCATTATAGTCAGTTTCCAACAGCAAATCTATTGTTTCAGATTCCTCTTTAAATGTAAAAAAGAAATTGTCCAATTCCAATTGTTTTTGTCTTATCAAAGTCTTTTCTTCATCACTTAAAACGGTTTCGTCGTATCTGTTCATAAAGCAACTCATATACTCTTTAAATACTTTTTCACGTCTATTGCACAGATCCTGGATATAGGAAAGTCTGTTGCGTATTAATTCAGCAATTCTTCTTGGATTCCTCTCATATTTTGTGAAAGCCTTTTCTTGCAAGTTTCTTTCGTGAAGCAACCTCATATTTTCATTCAGTAAATCAGATGATTGATTTCGAATCACTTTTTCTCTTTCAATTAATTGTGAATTTTCTTGAGACAATTTGTCGTGTTCCTCTGAAGCAGATTCGGGATTTTCGGAACTTCGGCTTTCATTAACAAATTGGTTAGTTTCCTTCTGTTGGTCATTTGGTTCCTGAACGTTAGATGCCATCTTGTACGTATTTTTTCGTGGTTAATGAACTCTGTCGACTAATTTAAAATGATTAAAAGTAAAATTCAACCCAAATACATTAATGTACGGGCATGTTCAGCTTAATAGCCACTTACCGAAGTGCGTAATTTTTTTCCAACCATCTTAGTCGTTCCAAGCCCAAGCTCGCACTCTGATTGGTTGTTGCTCTCGGCACTGTTTTCACGTACCTTGGCGATAATCATACTTGGCGTAGCGATAGACGCTTCCGTCGAGTTTGATTTCCTTCCGAACCGAGTACGAAGTAAACCGAGTACAAAGTAAAAAATTGTGTGTAAAAACTTTTAAAGCGTACAGCTTTCAGTAAGACACGTTACTTTGTACTCGGTTCGGAAGGAAATCAAACTCCTCGACGGAAGCATCTATCGCTACGCCAAGTGTGATTATCGCCAAGTTACATGAAAACAGTGCCGAGAGCAACAACCAATCAGAGTGCGAGCTTGGGCTTGGAACGACTAAGGTGGTTGGAAAAAAAATTACGCTACCGAAGTGACCAATTTTACCGACGGATTTTAGTGTAGTATGAAATGAAAATGAAGGCGAATTATGACGTCACTGGAATTCAACAGGATAGTTTTCGTTGGTTTCGCAATTTTCCCACACTGTTAAAAATATCGGAAAAACTACCTCTGTTTTTAAAGACTATCTTTTTTCTGGCGAATGATAATGTACCTGGTAATGTGAATGGTAATGATAGTTATAGAGTGTTCTCAATGGTAAAAAAATGGATATTTCTTAAAAATAAAGCTAATATTTCACGATATTTTTATTAGTATAGCCGAATTGTAGAACCAACGAAAATTATCCTGTTGAACTGTAGTTGACATCGCAATTCGTCTGGATTTTCATTTCATACTGCCGTAAAATCTGTCACTAACAAGGAATGTCTCCATACGGGCATACTCAGAAAAATCTGAAAAAATTACAGAATGTTATTCTCATATAGTTATACATGTTTATAAAAAAAATTTCGGCGGAATCTCCTTATAACGTCCGTAAAAAAATAATAAAAATTTCTTTTATTTGGCGATTTATCTCCGGTTGGCGAAAAAACGAAATTTGGAAAAATACGCTTTTACGCTTCGAATACTTTTTAAAGAAAAAACTTTCTATGTTCAATTTATTTAAATAAGTTTAATTTAAGTAATTTTAGTTTTGCATTTTTACTTTGCTTTATGTGTAATTTTGTCATATACGTTTATATGTACTTATAACAAAATGAAATTAATATATTTTATCATTTAAAGCACAATTTAAATTGATTAAAATTGCTCCAAATTGAAAAACACACTGTTAAAAATCTGCTGCATTTTGTTACAACGCACTCCCTTGCTTGTATAGAAAACGGTTACTTGGCCGTGAAATGGAGCTTTCTGATTGGTTGGAAAAGAGATATTATATACAAGCGGTGGAGTGCGTTGCAGCAAAATGCAGTAGATTTTTAACAGTGTTGCACAAGCTACAACACCGCTAAAATCTGTACCATTTTCTGCAGCGTCACTCAACCGCTTTTATATAAATCGGTCAATTCACCGTGCTATGGAGCATTCTCATTGGTCAGAAGAGAGATATTCTATAAAAGTAGTGGAGTGACGTTGCAGTAAATGCTGCAGATTTTTAACAGTGAAGTCAATTAAAATCAATTTTCAAATTCGTTAAAATCGTCTGCTTTTGGCGAGGAAATGCACTGCTCGCCAAATCCCGAATCGCTTTCAGCTTTTCATGCCAATTATTCCAAACTATTTTATTTTTTTACATATCTAATAATGTAATTCCGCCGCTAATTTTCACTGATCCTTTATTACCTACATGAGTAGTTTAATTCGAATTTTTTTCAAAAAATTCTGAGTATGCCCCGAATGGAGACCTTCCTTGTAAGTTGTGCTGAACATGCCTTACACTGTAAAAAATTTTACCCTTTTGCTGCATCGTTACTCCCCAGCTTTTATAGAATATCTCTCTTTTGACCCATGAGAATGCTTTATAATAGGGTGAAGTAATAGTTTTCTATAAAAGCGGTGGAGTGATGATGCAGCAAAAGGGTAAGATTTTTTACAGTGTAAAAAGCTATTTTAGATTTATAGATGTCACTAATACTTTCATATAAGGTAGTTCGCTACATAAGAGAAATAAACACAAAAACTGGACTTAATCATGTGCTCGATCTCACCAGAAAAGCTAAGGAGCGCATGAAGTTCTGTCATTGGTCAGAAAATAGATAGCCTTTAAAACAAAAGATAAAATTTCATGATATTTTTAATAGTATAGTGTGCTTCGATATGAGAGTTCCGACATAAGATACATAAATTTTGATTCTTAAAGACGATTTTAGAAAAAAACAAACCACCAAGCATATTGGCGATCTTAAACTGTTGAAAATTTGATCCATTTGCTGCAGCGTCACTCTATCGCTTTTATAGAAAACGGTTACTTTACAGTATTATGAAGCATTCGCATTGATCATAAAAGACATATTCTATAAAAGGTGTGGAGTGACGCTGCAGCAAACGGGTCAAATTTTTAGCAGTGTACCACCTGCCATTATCGCCGAGCTAATTACACTGTTAAAAATTTGACCCATTTGCTAGAACGTCACTCCACAGCTTTTATAGAATATCTCTTTTATGACCAATGAAAATGCTACATAACACAGTAAAGTAACCGTTTTCTATAAAATCGGTGGAGTGACGCTGCAGAAAATTTGTACAATTTTTAACAGTGTATTGTCTCAGTCGTGAAATTAGATATCTGTATCGTACTCTGTTAAAAATGTGACCCGTATGCTGCAGCATCACTCTACTGCTTTTACGAAAATTGGTTACTTTACAGTGTTATGGAGCATTCTTATTGGTCATAAAAGAGATATTCTATAAAAGCTGCGGGGTAATGCTGCAGTAAATGGGTCAAATTTTTAACAGTGTAATTCCATGATAGAATTTGTCCAGCCAAGCATCGTTAAGTTTTGGAATGAAGATGTGACACATTTTAGAGAAATAGATCTTCCTATGCACAGTTTGGGAATCGTATATCGCAAGTTTTATACAAAGGTAGTCTAGTTCAACAGATCTGCCAATCGGTTAAATGACGTCACTGTCTAATCATTCAAGAGATTCATTGATCGGAATTTACGAAACTCTGATATAGCATTGTCTCTGTCAACTTCGTCATAGACTGTAAAAAATATGACTATTTTGCTGCATCGTCAGGCCCCCACTTTTATAGAATATCACTCTTTTGGCCAATGAGAATGCTCCATGATAGCCTGAAGTAGTCGTTTTCTATAAAAGCGGTGGAGTGACGATACAGCAAAATAGTCTTTTTTTTTACAGTGTAGTAATGTTATTTTTTTGTTAATGTAGGTTTTGATCACGTCAGTCAATAACCGATCACGTGACTCATTTAACCTAGAAACATTTTAGGGGACTTCTGTCATTTTCACTGTACACGTCGGTTTCTTACGTCTAGTCCTTCGACAATTTTATCGGTTTCTTCAATAAGATTGGCGTGCGTCAAAAATAGCTAATCAAAGCGACTGATCTCATCCAAGGCTACCTTATCATAATATCAAGGTTTGTCATTCGCCAAGTTTCCTTTGACCGTAGTACAGGGGGCGCTGAAACGAATGATTTTCCCGTTGGCAGCGCCATCTAATGTGAGAAACTGAAATATTTTCCATTGTTTCCTATGGGATTATTAGCAGCAGTATGCACCAGGTGGCGTCACTTATGAGACAAAGTCATATAATAAGTTGGCAATTATAGGGACAATTTCAACAATAGATTTTCTCCTGAATGCGAGGCCTTGATATTATGATAAGGGGGCCTTGATCTCATCAAATACTTCACGGTTTTATTATTTAACTGACCAGAAAAGGGACAAATTCAGTTCAAATTCAGTTAAAGTAAACGATGTACCACAATATTGATCCTTAAGTAGAATTGATCATGCTTAGTATAATTTGATTAGTTTGAAGTATTTTACATAATGATTTACACATGAAAGTTATACACGTCAAGTTATTTACACATGATAAATCTGCAACTAACACAAAAAAGCGTCCAGATTTTATTCGCGTAATTTTTTTTCCAAGCACCTTCGTCGTTCCAAGCCCAAGCTCGCTTTCTGATTGGTTGTTGCTCTCGGCATTGCTTTCATGTAACTTGGCGATAATCATACTTGGCGTAGCGATAGATGCTTCCGTCGAGGAGTTTGATTTCCTTCCGAACCGAGTACAAAGTAACTTTTCCCTTTTATTAATAAGTAAACGTAAAGCATTAGCCATCTTATAAAATAACACAAGATAATAATACACAAGAGCACAAAATGAAGGAAGAATAAGAATGAGTAGGTTAGGTTTTAGGTTTACTCGTTCACTTACGAGCGAAGTATTTTTCGCCAAGTATGGTTATCGCCAAGTTACGTGAAAACAGTGCCGAGAGCAACAACCAATCAGAGTGCGAGTTTGGGCTTGGAACGACGAAGGTACTTGGAAAAAAAATCGCATTTTATTCAACTATTTAAAAGGTTCGTTCAGTGTATCCAACGCAGAGAAGTTGAAAAAGATAGAGCAGTTATAAATGATGCCTCTAGGTGCCGGAGAGGACAGGGGAGGAACCTCCCCCCCCAAACATTCGCAAATATTGTTACACTTGGCAAATTTGAAACTTTTATGTCAAATTTAATTAAAATTTTAATAAAAACCGCAATACATTTCCTATTTTTGATAGAATTTGCAAAAGTTACATTTTTAATTGGGAATATTATTAATTTTTTTACAAATAAGACCTGTTTTACATTTTCTAAGTGCGTTAACTTAGCAAAATTATAAAACGAGTTAGCAAATATGAAATTTTGACTTGGCAATTTAAGGTTTTCTCCTCCACCAATAAAAAGTCTTAGCGATGGCCCTGTATCCACATATACAAGATTGATTTTTAATCTACAATACTGGATGGATTTCAATGTAATTTGCACTGTTAGTTAGACAATTTTTCAGAAAAAGTTTTAGTGTGTATGTATATTTTTTAATGATTGTATATTTTAATACCGTGTAGATAAAAAACCAAAATATATCACAAAATATGAGAAACAAACGACATCCGAAATTATGTTAGTATAAGCAAAACACTTATTTATACTTTCAATAGAAAAATTATAAACATTCTAATCATACTTTATTCATTACAAATCTAGAAGGCAATCACCAAATATTTCACTTTTTTAAAAACATATGTATGCAGATATTTTTAGTTAAAAAAAAGTACATCTTTTACATATTGCTTTTATAATATTTTCCATATTGATTTTAACACCGTAAATTATCCACGCATGCATTATATTTGCATCCTAATCTCAATAAAAACTTACTTTAAATTTAAAAACATTAAGAAATTATTTTTATATATACGGATATTTTCGCAGAAAACTTTTTTTCCATTTGCTTAATATACAGGGTGTCCCCTCTCAACGGTGGCCAATGGCTAATTTCTAAACCGTTGGTCATAGACATATAGTTCCAATTGCAAAAATACTTTAAAAAAGGTAAAGAATTATTTTTTAAGCGATTTAGCTCAAAAAAATGTTTTACTAAAAAATTACGAAAATTAAATTTTTATACGGTCCCCCGGTCCTATAAGTGATATTTAGTAAATTTTTACCACTACTCTAACAAGTAAAACAAAAAAAGTCCCATTCCTCTGCGATCAAAATTGATCGAGTTATAGCTTTTCAAAGTTGGAGCATATTTTTTGCTGCAGAATAGGGGTCAGTCACAAATTTACTGGAAATAAAAATAAACATCAGATAGAAAATTTAACTTTAAACATTGAGAGTAAAAAAAAAATTTTTACAATGTTGTTTCTGAATTTATGTTGACATTTACATGTTAAGGTAAAATATGCAATTTGTGCTAGAAATATAAATAAAAAAATAACAGAAATTTTGTTAAATTAAACTATGAAAAGCAACAGTCACAAATCGTTACGAAATGATACATATTTAAAGCACTATTAGATTACTCAACCTAATGGAATTTGATGTAGTCCTATAAAATAAATAAATGGAACGTACCTAAAATCGTATTATATTACATTGTCATCGGGTTTAAATAAGTATGGGAATTGAACCTCAATCAGATATTTGGAAGTGAGTTAAAATTTGAATATAAGTTTTGAACTAGGAAAATTTACATACGAAAACTATGAATAAAATAAAAGCTTATCAAAATAACACACCTTTTTAAAATAAAATCACGAAAAGAATCAGCTTCATTTGCTTACAAAATTAAAACATACGTAAATATACAATTTAGGATATGAATTTCAAAACTCGACTTATCGCTTTTTGATTTCTCTATCAGTCTATACAAACCTCCACTATTGTAACAATGCAATCTTAAAATTTATAATGAAAACCAATAGATGCATTTAAAGTTTTTTCGCTATTTCCCAAAATTTGATTTTTTCGATGAAGAGAATTTTGAAATTCATGTCTTCAGTTATTTTAATAACCAATCTAGAAGTTAATTAATTATAATTAACACTACCGTAAAACTTATACGGTGACAGCGCCTTTAGTTAAATCGCTCATTTAAAACATTTTGTAATTGGAACTATATGTCTGTGACAAATAGTTTAGGAAGTAGCCTTTGAACAGTGTTGGAAATCGACTCCCTTTATAATACTTTAAGCACTTACTGTACGTTCCCTTAAAGCTCAGTCGAACTCATCAGTTTTCAGCTATAGAAAAGTGGTTTAAGTCATGAAATTTAAAGTTTCATAACTCGGTCAATTTTAATGTTACATGAATGGGACCTTTTCTGTATACTTGCTAGAGTGTTGAAAAAATTTTACTAAATATAACTTATAGGACCGGGGGACCGTATAAAAATTTAATTTTCGTAATTTTTTAGTAAAACATTTTTTTGACCAAAATCGCTTAAAATACAATTCTTTGCCTTTTTTAAAGTATTTTTGCAATTGGAACTATATGTCTATGACCAACGGTTTAGAAATTAGCCATTGGCCACCGTTGAGAGGGGACACCCTGTATATAATCTATATATATTTATATATATAATCTATATATATAAATCACTGTGGAACGATATTTAGAATATTAACAGGATTCAAATATAAAACTTTCTCCGCAAAAATCTCATTTTCTCGAATTTAAATAAGTATTTTATTATAATAGAAATACATGTGCTTCTGTATTATTAATATAAAATTGATCTTTATTGAAATTTTCTAATTTATCAATAAAAAGCAACCAATTATTTAAAAATATCACAAACGGACTTTTGGCTCGCGAAGGATTCGAACCCATAGCGTCTGATTGCAAGCTCAACGCTCTAACAATTCGGCCAGAAAGCTCACCTTGAACGGCTACAGATTACCTTTATAATTAGCAGAGTAAATAATCACATAAAATCTCATTTTCTCGTATTTAAATAAGTATTTTATTATAATAGAATTACATGTGCTTCTGTATTATTAATATAAAATTGATCTTTATTGAAATTTTCTTATTTATCAATAAAAAGCAACCAATAATTTAAAAAAATCACAAACGGACTTTCGGCTCGTGAAGGATTCGAACCCATAACGTCTAATTGCAAGCTCAACGCTCTAACAATTCGGGCAGCAAGCTCACTTTCAATGGCTTCAGATTATCTTTATAATTAGCAGAGTAAATAATCACATCCGTGATCTGTTCTCCACCTGTTATTGAGCACACAGTTGCAGTACCTGTAGCACAGTAGCGAGTAGTGAACGGATATCCCGTCCGCGATAGGAACCCACTCCATGTCCATGGATCCTGAGCGCGCTTACTCAGCTTGCGTTGCTGCTGAACACGCCCATTGTTAAAAATCTGACCCATTTGCTGCAGCATCACTCCACCGCTTTTATAGAAAACGGTAACTTTACAGTGTTATGGAGCATTCTCATTGGTCATAAAAGAGATATTTTACAAAAGCTGTGGACTGACGCCGCAGCAATTGGGTCAAATTTTTAACAATGTAATCGTTTTCTAAAAAAGCGATGGAGTGACGATCCAGAAAAACTATCAAATTTTTAACAGTGTAGGGTGACTCGATATGAGAGTTGCGACAAACGGAATGTAAAATTTCATTCGTTGAAAAGATTTTGGACAAATGTGAATTGTCAAGCATATTAGTGAGCCTGCCACCTGTTATTATCGATAAGCTAATTCTTTGATTTTATTCATGAAACAAGGTGACTGTTTGGTATTTCTATGGTCTGCACTGTTAAAAATTGGCTGCATTTTTCTGCTTACGCACACCGCAGTTCGTATGGAGAACTATTATATAACTGCACTATGGTGCATTCTTATTAGTCGGTATAGAAATATTACATACAAGGGGCGGAATGCGTATGCAGCAAAATGCAGCAGATTTTTAACAGTGATAAGCGAACTTGTCCAGACAAATATCGCCAAGTTTCGGAGAGAAGGTTTGGCGCATTCTGCATAAATACGTCTGTCTAACTACAGATTGTGATTCTTATATCGCCAATCTCTACTATTAAAAATTTGCAACTTTTATACTTAATCACTCTACCATTTTTTTTTAAATATCTCTATTTTGACCAATGAGCACATTCCATAATATCGTCAAGTAATTGTTTTTTTCAATTGGTGAAATGATTAGGTAATAAAAGTTGCATATTCTTAACAGTTATTTAGAGGCACACTAGCACACCAAAACCACTAATCTCACAAGCTATTTGACGCCACTATCAGGTGCGCCATTTCAATTTTTTTGACGTGGGGGGGGGGGGCTAAGTTTTCTTTGAAGACAGTAACATAGCTAAGGGTGGGGTTTGGTGGGTAGGGGAGCCTGTACTCTCTCCTCTGAAAATGAGAACCCATCAATTTTTTTAACCCTCTTAGCGTTTGACCCGTAATATTACCCGTATTATTCTAAGCTCCAGATTTCACTGCAATATAAGCAGTGTTTAAGATATTATAATTCTATAAATTTAATGAATTTTCAAAGCATTGAAGAATGATTAAGACTCTCAAGGATTACATTTATATTCCTAAATAAGATTTTTTTATGTAATATTGAAAGAATCATATTTTATTAGCAATTAAGACAAAATGCAGAGAAAACAACATTACAAATTTACCCATTTGCAAGACGCTTGGAGGGTTAAGCAGGTATAGTATTAAGAAGTCGACTAAAATTTTTTCCCATTTAAGATAGTTTCTTATTTACAAGTTTTCTCAAAGGCTGTTAAAACATCCTTACTGCAGTATACCTTTAAACGTATAGGTATATTACATTTATTGTAAAACTTGTAAAAGCGAAACCTGTCAAAAAAGAATTGTTTCGCAAACGGGAAAAAAACTAAGTTTCTATGAAGAAAATGCTATATAATTATACTTGCTAAGAAGCGTACCTATCTAAATTTTAGATTTTTATTTATTTATTTATTTTTCTTTTACATCAGTTTCTTTGCAGGCTTTACGGACGGGGCAGGGAGCCATTTAAAAAGTTTCTTAGAGGTGAGGAAGGAGGCAAGGTTTTCTGTGAAAAGAATGGTTTGGAATAACATGCCCTTAATTTTTTTAAAGCATGGGATTGTTCCAGAAATATTTTTAACACTTTCCAGCTTTGTTGAAAAATGTATTGGGTTTGTCTGCCCTCTGGTAATGCTCTAACTCGCGTAAATAAACTCTGATTAATGCGTAGTAGATTTATGTTATTGATGTTCACAGTGGAATCTTCAGTATTCAAAAGAAAGGGTGTGTCATTCATAGTTTATTTACAAGGGCACTCAAAAGTATTCTGCTACATTACGTCTTACCGGGAAAAATCATATGTGATGTATTTTAATATTCTTACAGTATTTTAAACACAATGAAATTTATATACATTATTGAGGTGTACTAAAATGTGATTACTATATGTAATGTTATGTTTAGCACTTACAGTGCGCGTTCAGGTGAACTCAAAAGTATTCCGTTATATTATGGTCAACAAAAAAGTAATGTTTATGATGTAGTTTAATAATCTTACTCTGTTACAAACATAATGAAACTGATAAGAATTTCTGAGGTGTACTAATTAGAAATGAGTTCAGGCGGCTCATTTTTCTCAGCCCTGGCTCGCCCCCTGCCGAAATATATTGTACCATCAGAACCCGTCCCCGATACTGAAAGTATACATGGAAGAAAAGTTTAAAAAAATGCATAATATTTAAAAGTTGTTAAAAATGTTTTAGATCTCATTTTTTAACGACTATTAATCTTGTTAATTTTATGAAATTTACATTCAATCTTATCGAAAGAGAGTTTAGCAAATAAAAATATACTTCCCTAAAAAAAATTCTACCACAGCAAGTTGTTAACTCTGATGGACCCATTAACGAAGAGCTTTTTATGATTAAATGAGTGGCATTTGCTTAAAAAATGATTTATCTGACGAAGAATCTAACAACGTTTTCTGTTTTTATAAAAAGTATACATCTTTCGTAATTCTCATGGCTTTAGAAATTAATTTAAACTAAAAATTTCACACTGTTACAGGAATGATTTGATACTTTTATAGGTAAAAATAAAACGCTGCTTGATTGTTTTCAATCGGGAATAACAACCCATACAAATTTTACCTTCCTGCATATGAAAGTGAATGTGTGAAGTTCTGCTCTTCGTATGAGGAGCAGAGCCATAGAATGAGCAGATGTAAAAAAGAAGCATGAATAAAATCATTAATATTATTTCTATATAAATAGCGATTAGACTCGCAGACAATAGAAGACTAAAAATTTTCCAATTATTAAACTAATGCTGGTAAAAAAAAATAGATTTTGCATTAGATCTTTAAAAAATGTAATAAAAAATAAAAAAATTTAAATTAAATAAATTTCCTAATGGCACCATATTATGATATCCACCAACATTAACAGGTCGTTACTCGTGTTCAATTACCGACCTAAGTCGCCAATTATCTAAAGTTTTCTTTCAAAATAAGGTTCGTCTACCACTAAAAAAAAGTAAAATCTATTATTTCTCTTTCCTTCTCATCAAAATAGATTAAAAGGACTTGCAATGGAATAATTTATAAGGGGGAAGGATAGTTCTTTTTTTTTGTTTCCGTATTTGTACGAGAATAAATATTGAAAATTTGAGAAAGAATGGGCCCGAGTCAGAAATAAAAATCGAGCCCGAGCCAGCTTTGGACTATAACCATAGCTCAGGCTGAGCCCGTTTCATCTGTAGTGCTATTGCATACTTTCCATAGAATGTGGCTTTGCAAAGTATGGTCAGGTTCATGCAAAAGGGTTTGAGTATATGATAGTCTACTGGTAAAAACTATTTCAGTGATATTGCACTATTTCAAAGATTATAAAATTGATAGATATTACTCAAATTAATTACAAAATTTTGCAGCAGAATATGATGTGGATTACGTTTATCGTTCATTTATAAGGGATACTTAAAATATTTTGGAAGCAATTCTCTATGCAAAGTTTGTTATTAGGAATGATTGCATCAAGTGCATTTTAACTAAAGGTACGGTTTTTAAGTGTAACCAAATTTTTGCATACTACATGGTTTGCAAATGGTATATAGAATATACAGAGCAATTCATAAATTTGTAAGACAAATTCATAAAGCAATAGAGCAAAAGAGCAGAAATTGCTTGAAGATGTTTTTAATTTAGGTTATGCAGCTTCAAGATGAATTTCAAACTCGACTACATTTAGTATAATATACTAAGGTAGGTTTCTATATATAAATAAAACCGTATACAGGACTATGCAAAGAGCTGGCTATATAATTGCTTTTGAATATTAATTCATGGAAGTGTCTGGATTTCTGCTCTTTTGCAATAATGCTTTACGGATTTTTCTTCATGTGTCTCATGAATTGCTCTATATATATTCTATATAACATTTGCACACTATGTAGTATGCAAAATTTTAGTTAAACTTAAAGAACCATACCATTAGCGAAAATGCACTTGTTGCAACCATTCCTAATAACCAAACTTTGCATAGAGAATTGATCCCGAAATACTTTATGTATCCCTGTAGATGAACAATAAATGCAATCCACATCATATTCTACTGCAAAAATTTTGTAATTATATATGTAGTTTAAGCATTGCTTCTATTAAATTTCAGCATGTATGGCGTGTATTAAAATCTGTATGTCATTTAAAGGGATGTACAAAAGAATTTAAGTCACTTTCCCTTATCGATAGAAACTACTGAAGGGGAATTTTGTAATCTTATGAGTTTTCTTACTATACATAATTTTAACATGCTCTCTAGCATCTGTAAAAATTTATAGATCATATACACATTTGCATAAAATGACTGGATTATGTTTAAGGTTACGGGTGGTAATTATTGAAGTCTGATTTTTAAACGTAGTGCATGTTCTCAAAAATGCTTTCAAAATTTATGCTTAACGCATCATTTTTCTCCCTTGTTTAATTTTCAAGGGAGGATCATGCTAATTAATTCATTTATTTGCTTTTTTTGCGGAACGACGCAAAATTGATTCGTTAATCGACCTTAGAAAATTATAGTGAAATTTGCAAATTGGACCTTGGAAAAGGTAGTTAAAATGGCTAATTAGATAATCTCTTTGATATTTGCTAGTTTGTGTGGCTAAAGTGTTCACTTATTACCCTTTTTTATTGCAATAAAATTTGACAAGCTATTTTAAGTTTTGAGTAATTTTTCGAATCTGGCCTGCGATGACAGATAAATTTTCTAAAATATCAAATTCTTTGGGAAGGGGCAAGTCTCCGCTTCCACCGTTAAATGGTGTCCTTGGCCACTATCTAACTAATCGACTGATCCATCATTCGGTAATTACCAGCATGTAACGCAACCCTGTATCTATTAGCATCATTGTGCACCATTAAAAATCTGCATCTAATTGCGTAGTCAATCCATCAGTTTTATAGAAAATGACTACATGTTAATCAGTGCTATAACATAAGAATTTCGGCTCTTACATTTGTGAAGAGGCAAATTAACTCGATACTAGTAGCTACTTTTTTGCGAGCGTTATTAATCAAGCTTGGTCTTTTTCCGCTGATCCTTGGCAAACAAAACTAGATGGATGTGCCAATCCCAAAACTTTCTTCTATCTCATACATACATTTTAATATTAAAAAAAATAGTTACTCATTTTAATGCTTTAATAATTTTAATTCAATACCTTACCAACTTTGATTTTCATCTTAAATTTCTGCTTCAATCAATTAATCGGAGTAAAAACGAATTTTCGTCTCTGCACGAGCCGATGGACAATAGAATGATAAGCAGATTTTTTTTTTTCAAATTCAGGGAGAACCTACTTGCCTTACCAAAAAAATGATCATATACAAAATTTTTAGTTCAGTTCTAGAACTAACTTCATACACTTTACGTTTACACATGTGTAACTTCATACACATGGTGCAATATTGAAAATGGCATAAAATTCGGTATTGCAGCGCACCCTTCCGGCGGATTTTTTTTCAGATTCAGGGCGATCCAACTAGCCATAGCCATACACTTACACAAAAAATTTCGTTCAATTCGATGCATAACTTCATGTACTTTTGGTCGGTACAATATTGAAAATGGCACAAAAATCACAATTGCAGCGCCCCCTTCCGACGGATTTTTTTTTAATTCAGGGAGGACCAACTAGCCTTAGTCATACACATACACAAGAAACTTGGTTCAATTCGATGCATAACTTCATACACTTTATGATGGTAGAATGGCGACATACAGACAGACACACAGACAGACAGACCATGTTTTTTTTTAATGTCATTGTAGAACCATGTTTTTTTTTAATCTCCGACCCCTAAAACCTGTAAATCCATCGAAAAACGGAAGTCGAAAAAAATTTCGATTACAATACTTTCTTCTATTGAAGATAGAAGAAAGTAAAAAGTAAAATTGGAAAAACTTGTCTCTTAATATTCGAATATTAAAAAAATAAAAAAAATTGCAATTACTTTCTTTTTATGCAATCTGGAATAATGGAAAGAAGTAAAAATGAATTGACATTGATTGTTGCATAGACTTATCCACAATATTCAACTTGGATGGTAAAAATGTACCTGAAGGGAAGAAAAAGATTGTCTTGTTATCGTCACTATGATGGTGAGGAAACGTTCAAAGTTAGCTACATGGTAGTCTTCTTTGTACTTGTAAGACAATATGAGTTAGAAAAGATACTTTATACGGGCGGCAAAAAGATCAACACGAAACTACTGGCGAGTTCTTTATTTTAATTATGTTAGTTTTTCTAAATTTTGGCAAAATTTGCAACACATGCGCGACAGGATAATATAAATCGATTTTATTTCTTTTTTTACCCAATTTTTAGTCATTTTTTAATGCAAATTTTACGGCATTACAACTTGAAAAACAATTTGAATTTTTTCAGCCAGTACTATTGCTGTGAACCAAGGCTACCTTATCATAATATCAAGGCTTGTCATTCGCCAAGTTTCCTTTGACCGCAGTACACGGCGCGCCACAGTGGGGCAAAAACCCAAAAAGCTGGCCAAAAGTCGAAAAATGAAGTTACGATTTAGGGAATTTCGATTGTATAGTTGGCTAGAATAATATTTGGAGAGTCAGAATCTGTATTTAAAAAAATATTTTTGCTTTGCCCTTACAAGCAGCATCATTTCAAAAATGATGCTTAAAGGAGGATCATTTAGGGCGAACAAAAACAGCAAAACAACAGTTCCTCTAAACGCGTGCTATATTTTATAATATTATCCGATTTTAATGATTTGAAATGGATTCACACTATGATAGTATGTACTTTATTTGCATGTATTACAAGATTTCTATTAAGCACGTAAAAATTAATAAATTCATTGTCATTTTTGATTAAAAAAAATTAGAATTTTTTTTATTTTTTTGCTTTTAAACATCAAAAAGTTTAAATGTTCCACAGTGTTCCGCAACGAAATTTAATGGAAATAATAACTTGGGCTATTGTCTAGTGATTCATAAGAAACCAGCTGCCAAAAACTGCCTTTCTGCATTTCACGCATATTTTAGTAACCGCAAGTAAAAATGCCACTTTTTCGGCAGCTTTAAAAATTTTGAAATTGACTACTTTTCATACAACTTAGCTGATAAATATTTTTCAAATTTTTGAATTATTCAATTTTATAATAGTTTATTTCCTTTATATTGTAAATAAGTATTATAATCATAAGATTACATTAATTTGATAAGTAAGCTTAGTAATGTAAAAATGAAAATAATTCTCTATTACTGATCCGGTAGAGTAACATTTTCTTATCTTTATAGGTAGTAAATTTGTTTGTTCTATTATAATTAGAAGAATTATTTTGTCAATGGCTGTATTTGCTAGATCAAACTACTGAGCGTATTTCATTAATGCGAGTAAAAATAATTATGAATATCACTTTTGCTTATATAAGTAATTTGGATTTGATTTGCAAGTGATGATGTGATGGCACATCTATTCTGAGTACATTTAAACAAATATTTAGCTATGAAGATGGCATTATGCCTAATATATTTTTCTTTTCTTCCGTGCTACTAGAATACATAAATATTGAGAATAATTCATGAATCGTCAATTTGAAAATATCGAGATCTTCATTTCACTGATTTTATCAGGCCAATCAAGATCCATTTTTCTTTTTCAAGAAATACGGAAGCAACTGTCAATGAATGGGATTGCATTAAATACTAGCAGAATAAATTTATTTTGTTTAATACAATCATTGATACAGAAGAAAAAGTCGCTAAAAACGAATTAGTGTAATACTCAACGTTGCTACCTATGTCAGACAGTATCAAAACAGCATCTTACCGATCTGACATTTTTTTATTAAAAGTGGATTGAGATAATTTAGAATTCAGAATATCTAAGTTACATGCAAAGATGTTTAGAGAGGCCTTACACCTGGCAGACAACTAGATAGAAAAAATGAAAAGCTCGTACTCTGCATGAAAAGAAGAACACTGAAATTGCAAAGTAAAATATGCAAGAAATATTTCGTTTACAATCAAGACTTCTCGTCGAGAAACTAAATCCCAGATTTGGAAGCACAAATGATGGAAATACAATTCAAAGATACTTTGAAAACGCAATTATTTGTGTTTTTAAACGAGTATACACTGTAAAAAAAAATTGTAATTTTCACAGAAAAAAACTGTATTTTTTACAACAAAAAACTGTTTTAAAGAAAAACAGTTCTTTTTTGTAAAAAATACAGTTTTTTTCTGCAAAAATTACAATATATTTCTTTATTTTACAGGAAAAAACTGTTTAAAGAAAAAACAATTTTTTACTGTAAAAAAAATTGGAATTTGTAATTTTTACAAAAAAAATCCATATTTTTGTGTGACAAAAAATAATTGTTTAAAAGAAAAAACAGTTTTTTGCTGTAAAAAATATGGATTTTTGTATTTTTTACAGAAAAAAACTGTTTAAAGGAAAAACAATTTTTTACTGTAAAAAAAAATGGAATTTGTAATTTTTACAAAAAAAATCCATATTTTTTGTGTGACTAAAAATAATTGTTTAAAAGAAAAAACAGTTTTTTGCTGTAAAAAATATGGATTTTTGTATTTTTTACAGAAAAAAACTGTTTAAAGGAATAACAATTTGTTACTGTAAAAAAAATTGGAATTTGTAATTTTTACAAAAAAAATCCATAATTTTTTTGTTTGACAAAAAATAATTTTTTAAAAGAAAAAACAGTTTTTTGCTGTAAAAAATATGGATTTTTGTATTTTTTATAGAAAAAAGCTGTTTAAAGAAAAAGCAATTTTTTACTGTAAAAAAAATTGGAATTTGTAATTTTTACAAAAAAAATCTATATTTTTTGTTTGACAAAAAAAAATTGTTTAAAAGAAAAAAGTTTTTTTCTGTAAAAAATATGGATTTTTGTATTTTTTACAGAAAAAACAATATTTTACTGTTAAAAAAATTGGAATTTGTAATTTTTACAAAAAAAAAAAATTCCATATGTTTTTGTTTGAGAAAAAAACTGTTCGAAAGAAAAAAAAGTTTTCTTCTGAAAAAAAAAAATATGGATTTTTGTAATTTTTTCAGTAAAATCCATGCATTTTTTATCCGTACAGATTAAAAGTAAAATAGTATTCCTTTTTCTTTAAGGGTCTCAAATCAGAAAGAACAATTTTATAACACATTTTTTTTTTTCCATGAAAATAGCAAATGTTGTCCAGAAAGTTCCTAATCGCGCTTATTTACTCGTCTTTTTTTCCGCAATTGCAATAGATATGTTAGAAAATGTTGTCAAAGTAGACGTTTTGATCTGAATTCCCGCGCGGAGAAAGATTAACCACTCAAACAGGGGAGAAAAACGTGTTTGTCATGCGATTGAAAACGCTTTTAATTCAATAGGTAATTTATTAATCCCAAAATGGAAAATTCCCTTCGATTGAAAATCGCTTCCTTGATCTGGATTTCTAGTTTGCGATATTTCCGTTAAGAAATGGATTTGTGAATATGCAAAAAAGTTTTTCACTTGTTGAGCAGAGCAGTTGAGAACAGACTTATTTGATGCAAGGAATACAAACTGTAATCGCACTATGAGTTTTTACTGTATGGCTTTTATTAGTGGTTTAAAGCCACAGTAAACAAGAACAAACTGGAGTAACATTTGGAAATATTTTTTTCTTCAATTGAAGGATAGGGGCTTGTGAAGAATGGACTAAGACTGGTTTAAAAGATAATAAAAATGCAAAATAAATGTCTGAAAAATTTTTGCGAGTATTCTTTTGTAAGATAACATCTAAAAATTTAGTCCAGGTATACAAAATTTTGTCATTTTACAAGAGGAAATTTTAAATCATTTCACTATTCAAGGGATCGGGGCTTTCTGTGGGACGGGAGCAAGTTTGCAGTAGAAAATATATTTACAGATTTTTTTCCGTCACATTTAACTTGATTCATAAATACTTTATACATAAATAAAACGGCTCATTTATTTTTTAAACTTTCACTAACAATAGCTATTGGGATGATAGAAGCAAAAACTCAATTCCAGTTTGCAAAATGCAAGAAAAAAAAATTAAATTATCATAAAACAAAAAAAAAAAAAAAAAAAAATTAATAGAAATAGAAATTTTTTAAAATATCAAATAAAAAGCACCCGCAAGCGTAAAACAGAAAGGCATCTTCTTCATCTAGGGTAGAACCCCCGGCCTTCCACTTCGAAGCACTTTCCCTATCGTGAGAGGGAGGTCTAAACCTCTCAGCCACAGTACTCGATTTCCGACAGTGAGAATGAAGAATACTATCGTTAAATGGCAGAAATATACTTGTCTTTTACTTTGCGCTGAAAAATAAATACTTATAATTGTTATGTTGGTCTAGAAATGTTACAACTATCTTAAAAAATAAGCTTACATATACTTTTTCTTTTCACTTTTTTCTTTCTCACAACATGAATGTTTTAGATGTGATAGACATAGATATTATGTATTTCATTACTGTATTGTTTGTGAATGTGCCAAATGAAATAAAAAGGTTAATTGCAAGATATTTTAGGATAATCTTTTTCTTTTTAATCTGATTCTTTTAACTATTTTTCTCGATCATTCTATTTGACAAAAAAAAAATAAAATAAAGTAAAATAAAATAAAATAAAAGGGACAAAAAGCTAATTTTTACAATGTAACTTTAAAAAATGTAATTTAAGAAATTAACAACAACCATTTGGAAAATAATTTTTTCTAAGACTAAAATTTAAGACTGGTAAATAAATTCTGGCTATCATGTAGTATTCGCCAGAGATTGTGGGCATTTGGGGGGGGGGGGGAGGCGATTTAAAATTTTTGTATTTGGATTTATTTATACATTTTTTTATATATAATCCCTGAAACATTTTTTAAATTCTATATACATCTTTAAAAAAAATGGTCTTCATCAATCGCAATCAGTTCAACATTAGATTTTTTCCTTTTATTGTGGTCGCTGCACATTTCGTAATCGATAAACTCGATAATAGGACTTTTTTTTCTTTAACATACAATTTTTCATACGTTGTTTTTCTTTGGATTCGTCTTTTGCCCTGTCTTATAATTTACGTCTACCAATTTTGTAACTTTTTTACTTTCTTCCTTATTAAGAACGACATTTCGATTTCCTATTCAAATAAAAATTCGTCTAAATGGGAAATGCTTCATAAAAAAGCAACATCCATTGCCTAAAGTAAAATGCTTAAATGTTTCCCATTGAGTTAATAAAAATCAGCAAACACAATATTTTTATGATGATCAAAATGTGGTTTACATAATAACAGAGCCATACATTACATACGCCTTGGATTAAACATTAATCTTCCTGGATTAATCATAACAAAAATAAAATGCGGACACCACTAGGTCTATTCTCCACCGAAAATAAGAACCATTTTCCAAATAGTTAATAAAATAAACTTTAAATATGGTGGTATTTTTTTGCTTTAAAACATTATAAATAACTTAATATTCAAATAAAATTATATTGCACTTTTAATTATCTTTCATTTCATTATCATCATTGTGTTTTCTTAATTTTGATAGAATAAGCAATTAATATAATTTGATTTATTATTTTAGAATCTTCTCCGCTTTGGTATATTCGTATCAAGATAATTTAATTACAAGTAGAGTGAGCTACGTTAATACTCCACATACCCACCCCCAATTTTAAAATCGAAATTTTTAAAGTGCTAATATTTAGCTTTTAATTATCTCATATTTTCTATCCTAGAATTTGTCCGTATTCAGAATCGCTATATTTCATAACAAAGAACTGCCGTTCCCCCACTTCCACTCTAATTTAAAATATCAAAATTTCAAATGTACCTATTTATTTATTTATTTATTTATTGAACAACATATCAACTTATATGTCGCATGCTTATAAACAGGGCTACACTAAATACCGGGCTTGCTCATTCCTTATCACGACGTCACAAAAGGTGGCTGGCCGCTATCTGTGATTGGTAAAAATAGGGTTCAAAGTGACGCACCCATCGTTTTGTGCCAATCGCTAGACATCATTCAGCCACCTTTTGTGACGTCATGAAAGGAATGATCAAGCCCGGCATCTAGTGTTGCCTTGTTATAAATCGGAGGGGGGGGAGACAGTCGGTTACAGGGACGAGATAACACAAGGAAATTTTACAACATGAGAAAAACACAACTAGGAGCTCCACGCAAAAAGTGTTTGCAATGGAACCAGTGGGATTCGAACTCACAACCTTCTATGCTCGCAAGCGATTAGCGGCGGAATTAGGGCAGTTGCAATAGACGCTTTCAGTCGTGACGTCAGTTATGACTTTTGCTTGGATACTGACTCCAAACAATCGGTTGCTATGCTGTATTTTCTATTTTATTTGCATATTACAGCAGCATTTTTCATCTATATATAACAGACGCATCTTTAATACTTTATATGCAAGAATACCATTTTCTATGATTGATATTGAATAAGAAATGAAGCATAGCAACCGTTTGTTTGGAGTCAGTATCCAAGGAAAATGCCGTGACTGACGTCACACTGAAAGCGTGTATCAGATGATTTACTTTTCAGCCGCCAATCAAATCTTGGCGTTTGAACTTCAGTACCACCAGGGCTACACTAAATACCGGGCTTGCTCATTCCTTATCACGACGTCACAAAAGGTGGCTGGCCGCTATCTGTGATTGGTAAAAATAGGGCTCAAAGTGACGCACCCATCGTTTTGTGCCAATCGCTAGACATCATTCAGCCACCTTTTGTGACGTCATGAAAGGAATGATCAAGCCCGGTATCTAGTGTTGCCTTGGTACCACTCATAATGGACCTTATGCACGTGACGTCACACGCCAGAGCTGGCGGTATGCTAACCTGTTATTCTAGTCACTGTACCGTCAGAAAGCCTGAATGCGCAGGCGCAAACATCGCTAGCAGACGATTTCAGCCTTTCTGGATACATTTTAACAGAAAATCTACAAATTTAGAGAATTTTCTTGCAAGCAGAACAACAATTTTGAATTTATATTACAATATATTTAGTATATGCTGCTTCAACAAAGAATTTTTTCCCGGTATTTCTAACAAAGAAGCATTAATAATTTACACTCCATAGACTGCTGTACTAAACACCGCCAGTAAATACCGCCAGCAGACGAATTTTAGCCTCGGCCTCAGCTTATGTGCATAAGCAGGGCTACACTAAATACCGGGCTTGCTCATTCCTTATCACGACGTCACAAAAGGTGGCTGGCCGCTATCTGTGATTGGTAAAAATAGGGCTCAAAGTGACGCACCCATCGTTTTGTGCCAATCGCTAGACATCATTCAGCCACCTTTTGTGACGTCATGAAAGGAATGATCAAGCCCGGTATCTAGTGTTGCCTTGGCATAAGGTCCATTCTCTCAGCTGCCAATCACAGCTGCCGTTTAACGATTATTTGACCTCCGATGGTCGATTTGTGACGTCATATGAAACTGCCCAACGTAACGACAAACTTCATCTGCCGCCCAAACTTAAGGGAAATGCGGTGCTTTCCCATTTGTAAACATAATGATTTGTGCTTCATTTTTTAAATTCTTGGAAAAATAATGCAAGAATAAGAAAAATCAAAATTAAACTGAAAGACCACATGTGCTTTAAACGGTAAACGGCGAGTTATGATGTTCTGTGTGGGCTCCAGGTGTGTACCAGATTAGAGTACCAGTCGTTACTGTGACTTCAATGCAAGGAGTCTATATCTACTTGTTCATTGTTATTTATTTTTTTATTAAACACACACATCTGACTTGTGCGTTTGACATTAAAGCCCGCTAATAAATCATCGTCAATATACAGTCTGACAGCACAAGGAGATTTATATCACTAGAGAGTTACAGCCGTGAAATCATTTTTGTTTGTGTACACATGCATGTCTGTCTGACTTATGTGCATGACGTGAGATGTGTGCTTATAAATGATCGTCAAGAACACTTCAAGGTCACAAGAATATATACAGCACCAGAGAATTACAACGGGAATTCCACAAAGAGTGTACGACGGAGCCACCGAAAATTGTAACCGCAAACATTCTCAAGCTCTTATACTCTCATTATGTCCAACTACTCAGCCACGGTGGACTCATAATACAACGCTACCTATACTGTTAAAAATGTCGTGAAAAACTACGTCTGTTTTTAAAGACTATTTTCTGACCATTGAGAACTCTCCATAGGCAATTATGTAACGTTTTCATTGGTTAGAAAATAGATAGTCTTTAAAAACTGAGGTAATTTTTCAGGATATTTTTAACAGTGTAGAGACAAAATAGTCAGCGTCAGGGCAGGTCAGCCATCAGCGGATCACTCAGTGGACCCTATTCTTGCGATTTTTACCAAGGCAACACTAGATACCGGGCTTGATCATTCCTTTCATGACGTCACAAAAGGTGGCTGAATGATGTCTAGCGATTGGCACAAAACGATGGGTGCGTCACTTTGAGCCCTATTTTTACCAATCACAGATAGCGGCCAGCCACCTTTTGTGACGTCGTGATAAGAAATGAGCAAGCCCGGTATTTAGTGTAGCCCTGTTTTTACCTCACAAGAAATGTGGTCCAGTGAATGATCCTCTGATGGCCGATCTGCCTTAATGTCTATGTCAAAATTGAACTCATCGGCGTGGGCCTCCGTGGCTGAGTGGTTAAGACATCACGCCGCTGGTCGTGAGGTTGTGGGTTCGAATCCCACTGGCTCCATTGCACACACTCCTTGTGTGGAGCTCCTGGTTGTACTTCTCGTGTGTTGTAATATTTCCTTGTTTGCTATCTCGTCCCTGTATATTGACGATGGTTTATAAGCAGGCTTCATGTCGAGCACACAAGTCAGATGTATGTTGTTCAATAAACAAACAAACAAATAAACAAAACTCATCGGCGTTGTCTTTATGTAGCATTGTCGCATATCAGTTGTAATGAAATATCAGTAGTGTTCCCCAACTATACGTGATTTGATTAGGCGAATATTCTAAGCAAGATGACGTGGAATATTATTGAACGGGACGTGGCAGTACAGACAATCACTTCATCGTACATGGATGAAATTCCAGAATTAGTTTAAACTCAATTTAGATATTCAAATGCAACCGGTTTGCCAAGTCAGGTGCTTTGTGAAAAACACCTGAAAACTCGATTTTAGCGGTAGACTCGTAGGTTTACCATTGTGTTTTCCTACTCCCAAGCCTCCATGCTTTCATACCTTTGGGAGCTGATAAACACAAATCTACGAGTAAACCACTAAAATCGGGTTTTCAGTTTTTGACAGTAAGATACAACTTGGCAAACTGATTGCGTTTTAATATATGAATCGAGTTTTAACTAATTCTAGAATTCGATGATCTGATTGTATGTGCCGCCGCCTCCCGGTCTATAGATAAATTTCAACCACGTGATCACCTGCCCACCAAGTTTTATCCAACCAATCATTATCGACAATTTGTAGCCAATATTAAGAATCAGTCACAGTCAACCAAATTTGTGGGCACACTGTTAAAAATTTGACCCATTTGCTGCAGCATCACTTCACTGCTTTTATAAGGAAAGGGCAGCTGACGTCACTGTGGACAAATTACTGTGGATAAGCAAAAAAAAAAACCTGTCCGTTCTTTAACGACTGACACTGCACGGATGAGCTCCGAGAATTTGATTGGTCTAAGTTTGCCAATGTATAAGTAAGTATGATGTGATTGGGCTACGCGGTCAGGATGATTCCTATAATGATCGCTATGACAAAAAATGTAGCGGTAGATTGGTTGACAGAAGTGTTTGTTTGTAAACATGCCCTTTCCTTATAGAAAACGGTTACTTTACTGTGTTATAGAACATTCTCATTGGTCATAAAAGAGACATTCTATGAAAGCGATGGAGAGACGCTTCAGCAAATGGATCAAATTTTTAATAGTGAAACAAAAAACACGTTTGGTTTCTAAGGTGTTTGCTAGCATATGACGTCAGTAGAAACTGACCGAGTATAACGAAAAAGACAGGCTACCGCGGTTCATTCCTCGCATCTTTTTTACAGACCGCTGGAATCACGTGATGCTTGAATGCACCAATACAGGCTCACAAAATGAGCATTATGTCATTCCAGCGGTCTGTAAAAAAAGACACTTGGAATGAACCGCGGTAGCCTGTCTATTTCGTTAGCCTCGAAACTGATTCGAGGCTAACGAAAAAGACAGGCTATCGCGGTTCCAGCAGCGAAATTTTAAAATGGAGGGCCAAATTCACAATCAAGTAAAATCCAGACACCTCATTGGTCGTGTGGAAAGGGTGAAAATCACGAATTTGTTTCTCCATTTGAGAAAGAAGGAGGGGTAAAGTAATTTTCAAGCGATTGTTACCGTCTGTTCTTATTTACGATAAACCATCGAAATTAACTCAGTTAAGATATTTTGATGACATTTTATGGAACGAGAGTGAAAAATTTTGATTATAAATGAAAACAGATCATATTTACTTCAAAATTGCCGCTACGATTTTTTCTCGGAAAAAGGAGTAAGGCGACATTTTCCCTACCGCTAAGAGATTATTCTCTGAAAAGGACGCGGCTCAATGACCAATAATGCGCTTGGATTTTACCGGACTGTGATTTGGCCCTCCATTTTAAAATTTCGCGCTCCGGCAGACATAAATCATTAGATTCCTCTGTTGCTACTCTTCCTTAAAATAAAGATTTTCTCTCGTGCTCGATAACAAAGGTTTTTATGCTGTCGGCTCTTGGATTTATTCAGAATCCAAGAGACAGTTACAATAACCTAAAATATCGAGCACAAGAAAAAAACCCTTAATTTTATGCAACAGTAGTAATAGAGGAATCGAATGGTCTACGACTGCCGAAAGCTAGTTGTTTACTCGTAGGCTTATCATTGTATTTGCCAAACAATCAAAGGTATGAAATGATTGTACGGTAAACGCAATGATAAGCCTACGAATAAACTACTTTGGTATTAATTTTTTGACTTATGCACCACTTCGCTTCCGGCAGACATGTATCATTAGGTTGTCCTATTACTACTTTCCGATAAAAAAAAGGTTTTTTTCTTGTGTTCGATACCTTAGGCTTTTGTGCTGTCGGCTCTTGGATTATTAGTTATTGCACCTTGAGTAGGTATTTTAGAAGAAAGCACTGCATTCATACATATGATTGTCTATTGCATTATCAAACATTTGCTGTGATGAAAATTTAAGTGTCTTTATTCAGAACAGAGTGGCGATATACGACTAGTAAACAAATACGTTTCAAAAATCCGAATGGAGGATATTCCGTCTACGTCATGATCACGTGGTCAAGGTAGTATCACCAAGATGCTTGGCGAATCGTTTTTGTCCAGAACCCTTTCAATCAATCAATTTTATATCCCGCATGTCGCCAAACTCATACTTAGGCACTGTAATATATTCTGGTCAGATAGTTTAAAGGGAGAGTTCCTCTATAAGAGAGTGGTGATATATACACAATGTGCATGCTCATACCAGGGCTACACTAAATACCGGGGTTGCTCATTCCTTATCACGACGTCACAAAAGGTGGCTGGCCGCTATCTGTGATTGGTAAAAATAGGGCTCAAAGTGACGCACCCATCGTTTTGTGCCAATCGCTAGACATCATTCAGCCACCTTTTGTGACGTCATGAAAGGAATGATCAAGCCCGGTATCTAGTGTTGCCTTGCTCATACTCAGATATTAGAAGGCAGTAGGCGCTCACCCTGGGGACCAGCTTTAGGATTATGGTCCCTAAGCCCAGAAGAACTCATATTCACAGGGGCATGCGAAGAGAAAACTGCGCCCGGAGCAAAGTTTCAATTTGACATCCCCACCCAACTTTTCCTTGTGACGAGCCAAAAATGACGTTGGTAGTATAAACTTGGCACTCCCTAAATTTCCGCGCCCGGAGCAACCGCCACTGAAATATGAAATTAAAGGAAAATTCTACTGTAAGGCACAAAAGAGTTAATTTTCTTTTGTTTGAGAATGTGAACAAAGGAAATTCTTTTTTTAATTATGATTTTTCATTTTTCGATCTTCCCAGAGTAGCAGTGTAGAGGGTAGTGTTTGGAAAAATATGATAAAATATTGAAATATGATCTAGGAACACTCAATTACGATATTTTCTGATGAAAATTTTAAAGCATACGCTTTTTTATGCAAATAAGTTTTTGTGAAAGGAGAAAAAGGGCAAAGGCTGGTTAACCCCTTGAGAGGTGGTGAGATATATAGACGCTTTCTATCGTGACGTTAGATATGAAGTTCTGTTTGGATACTGACTCCAAACAAATTTTTGTTATGCTGGATTTTCTATTTTTTTCATATTATAGCCATATCTTATAGCTATATCTGCAGATAAGAAATTTAATACTTAATCTGCAGTGGTAACTTATTCTCCGATTTATATCTAATGAGAAATAACATAGCAACTATTTGCTTGGAGTCAGCATCCAAGCAAAATGTCATATCTGAGGCAAATTGTCCTGAAAGGGTCTATTATATTCCACCTTATTTTAATCAAGATTTGAACCAGAAACCTTATCAAATCTTATCTTGATAGATTGAGTGGAAATATGATTTTAAGACTGATTATTATTATTATTATTATTTTGCGATGTAAGTTTTCGAAAAATATGGCGTGAATTCCACATTTCAAAACACAATTATTTTCCCGCGAAAGGATTAAAAGGAAAAATGCACTATGTAGATTCTTTCAACTCTCTACTTAGATAACTTTCATAAGCTGCTTGTATGCATATTTTTTTAATATTCTCCACAATGTCCATTAGAGGATAGGAGGGTGATAAAGGTATTTTTAAAAAATTACTTACAGAAATTTTAAACTATATGAAATAAAGACGAATAAGCGATAATTTTTTTAAAAAAGTTAAGATTTTTTACTGTCATATAATTTTTGTATTAAATTTTATATAATATAACGTTGATATAAATTAGTATATAACCGATGATGATAGCAAACTTCCATGTCATACCGACGTTTGCAATTATGCCCATTAGCAATTTAATCTAAAATGAACCTTAGATTTCACAAAGCTTTTCTATAACATACATTATATTATACATAAGCCATATACATAATTCATAACTTATATTTATGTCATTTACTTGACAAAGGATACGTCATATATATTTCATATATGTAGGGCCCCCAAATATTTTCAAAGCTAAAAGTGCAAAATAATTAATTGGTTATGTATATATAATAAAATAGTATTTCATATGGATATGGGTAGCTAGTTTTAATTTAATATTAATAGTGTTTTATTTATTCGAAGTTTTTATCATAAAGTTTCAGGTTTCCCATACTTTTAAGTCTTAAGCGGGCCCTGCATTACATTCAGGAGTGGATACAAATGAAACGTTTCCCGTAACAACTTGTGACACAGTCACAAATCCTACAAAACGGGATACAAATGAAACGCCAACCGGCTTCTGTCGTCACAAAGTTGTGATTGTTGTCATAAAAATTTGTTACAGCGTGAGACGCGTAGCAAGCTGTCTCAAGCCGGTAACAACTCCGGAAAACGTAAGCAAAATATGTCGGCATATCACGTAATGCGGCGATTTTTGATCAAATATCAGCAAATATTGGAAAAATAATCTTATTTAAATAGCGAAAATTATATATGTTGTAAATATTAAGTTTTCTTTTTTTTTTTTTTTTTTTTTTTTTTTTTTTTTAAGAGGGCTAAAATTGGATCGATTTTATTTCTTAAAAATTTAATCCAAACACGTAGTTTTTTTTAAATTTTGAAAGCAAATTTCGCCATATATTTTTAATTTTTTGATTAAATTTAAATAACATTTAACAACTTGTGTTGTTTTTTTATTATAATTTATTTACTAATGAAAGTTTGTTTGCTAAACTACAAACAGACAGACAGGGTTTTTTAATTATTCCATAATGTTTTGATTTATTTTACACATTGTTGATAAATGCAAAATCCAAGGTACACAGAAGCTACAAGCAAAGTTTTAGAAAAATAGTAAATTAATAAATTTCTAAAATGACAAACATTTTTAATCAATCTAACTTTTTGTACAAGCTATAAATCTACAGTGCAGAATAATTAATTTTTAGCAGACTTATCTCATCAGTCATCATAAGACATAGTGAGTCTAGTCTGGGTTCTGTTAGTATGCATGTAGAATGCAAATTTCATGCGTTGATGAACATAACTAAAGTTCTAAATAAAACACATTAATTATGTAAATTTAGCAAAGATAAAGATTAAAAATATGCAATGTTTACAAAAAAAAAAAAAAAAAAAAAACTGTTTTCCTTTGAAAAACACAGATTTACAGTTAATAACATAAAGTTACATTTAATATTTCAGTCAAGCTTTGAAAGAAAATTTTCTTGATTGGAGTATACAATGGTTAAATGTAAAAATAGTTTAAAAAAAAAAAAACTTATGATATTGAAGTCGAATAAGAAGATATTGAAAAAATTGGTGCTATTGAAGCAACTTTTACATTTAACGATTTAACTTAAATCTTCTATTGCATAACTGAACTCACTACTTATGCAAAAAAAATAGGGAGGGGGGGGGGGTAGGAAAAAACAGTTAGGCATGCTATACGGGTATACTGTGCTTTATTATATAGACATGTAAACTATGCCTAGAAGCAGCATTTTTGTTTATACAAGAAGTTAGGGGGGGGGGGAAGGCCTAAACTATATGAGCCATTTTTATAAATATATAAGCTTTCAAAAGCTTTTTTCAGGGAGGGGGGGGGGTTATTTACAAATTTAAATACATTCAAAGAGATATCTTTGGAAAAAAAAGGTAAAAAGTTCATTTTTAGTTTCTCTTAATGAAATACTTACTACTCAGAATGTAACACATTCTACTCACCATGTAAATATTTTTATTCTTTAAATATATTACTCATCTTGATAAATTCATAATTAAATAATAATATTTCTTTCTACTCTTTAAGCAAGATTTTTGTGATTTTTTAAAATTCAAAATTTAAGTTTAAAAGTACAATTTTAAATCAAAATATCCTTCATTAAATCATTAAAGTTAATAATTAGAAAAACTTATTTAAATTTATCTGAAAAAAAAAAAATAATTGGTTAATCTGAACTGTTTTAAGCATATAAAAATATTGTTATATAGTAAAACAAAATAAACAATATAAACAGAAATCTAATTTTAAAATGTGAATTTACTTTTACTTTTGAAAATATTAAATAAATAAATGTCTAGTATTGTATGAGCATTCTCTTTACTAATAATAGCTACAATTTTACAAGTATCCTATCTATTTATTACCTTAACTTACACATTTTCTACTTATGATTTCATTTTAAAATGTTATGTTCAGGAGTAGGGAAATACATAATTTTATTCGCCACTGGCGAGTGAATTCTCTGATAGATCAAGTACATTTTTAGGTAATCTTCGAAAATTCCAAACTACAGAGATATGCCAAAAAGTTATTTTTTTTCTCTTCTAGTTAGCTTATCTTTCTCAACTTTCTAAATTACACAATACAAAGTTTTATTCTACATTAAACTTTTCTTTCTTATATATATTTCTTAATTTTATGTATTAAAAAAACAAAAATGCATTGTAGTAATAGAAATTTGCTATTTTTACAGTGACATAACTTTTTTCATAACATTTTTCAACTATATGTTGCATTTTGTTAGGTGGTAAGATTTTCTGAAAATTCTCCACTTATGGTTATGCTTGATTTTAATAACTTAAAAAAGCATTTCCCACTTTTAACAGTTACAATGTATTTTTGAACAAACATATTACAAGATATCTTGATAAAGATTTAAAATAGTTTTTTTTTTTTTTTTTTTTTTTAAGTTAACTTAAATCATTTATTAATAGGAACATTTGAATTATGATTAAAATCAACAAATCAAAAGACTGAATTCCTCACCCACAAGCAAACACATTTTGGTTATTTAGTTTCACTTTCAGAAGCCTACAAACTTCAGCATCAAGACAATTTGTTTTTGTAAGCAATTTTTATTACATTGCACAATACTTAATAAACAATAAATTACTTTCTGGCTTTCTCTCAATCAAAACTGCATTTTTCTCTATACTATAGCATAAATAAAAGTTGCATAATTTATTCTTATAAAATGCACAAGTCACGGAAACTCAATGCTCCTCAGTTATTCAAAGAAGCGATTTAAAAATACTTGATGCTTTCATTTTTTTCCCCATGATTATACTTTCAAAAGAGAAAATAATATGTTACGATTTATGAAAGCTCAATGCATATTGTTTTCAGATAACAATCTGCATTATATTAAATTATTATAAGCATTAAATAAATAATAATTTAAAAATAATCTACAAATTAAAAACTGATAACTTAATCTACTAACAATGATCATTTGAATGTTTAAAATTCCCACATTGTATTTTATTTTATTTAATTCTTCTGAATTGCAAAATATACTGTTATTAAACAACGCTAAAGTAAAAAAAATTTCTCCTGCAACAGCAAGATTTTTCAGCTGTGAAATAATAAAAATGTATATACCTTACTTCTTACCTATTTAACAAGTGCTTACATGGCATATAACATATTCCATAATGGAATATAACAATATTAAAGACTTGCTTCTGGTACTGGAGGTTCATTTCTTTCATCTTCGATCAAAAATAGAAAAAACTGAATTTTTATTGCCAAAGTATGTGATATTTTTAATCAACACATACATGAGGCAATATTTATTCAGGCAAAGGTTTGTTTAGCAAGAAAATACTCGGAACAATACACTTCAGTAATCAGTATGCAGACACTCTGGAAGAATCTTTTCTCAATAACTTCATTTAGATTGTAAAATTTGAATCATTTTATACAACAAAATTATCTTCGCAACGTGATTTATTTATAAACAATCCAAAGGCTACTAGCCAATCAAAAGAGCCTATCGTTGAAAATAATCGATACACGGTAACAACTTTGTTACGCCGCTATCTTCATTTGTTACGGTCACAAGTGTTACTTTTGTATCGCCGTTTTCATGCCCGTTGCAAATTTCAGATTTGTGACGCGTAACTGTTACAGCTTGAAACCGTTTCATTTGTATCCACTCCAAAATGTCATATATGTCATATATGACTTTATATGTCTTATAACGTTGGCTATTCATATCGGTCGCTTTCATAGCGAAATTTGAAATGTTCAAATTATATTTGCCAGTAAATTGTGGAAATGAAATTCCTTTTTTAAATATGTTTTTACTTTACTCAAATGTTCATTTAGGGCTGGATACAGCAGAAACGGTTGTAACCGTCGCAGTCGCTGGTTACAAATCTGAAATTTGCGACTGTTACAAAAAAAGCGATACTGGAGAAACACTTGTAACGGTCACAGCTCGGTCATAAAGTTGTAACCGTATATCGATTAAGTCTAACGATAGCTTTCAATGATTGGTTGAGAAGCATTTTAATGGCGGATGATACAAATTACGGTAAACTTTTTTTTTTTTTTTCGTTTTCTTGGGAATTAAACAACAGTAAGCTCTGGTAAATTTTAATTCATCATATAATTAACATCGGGAAATTAAATTTGGAACTTTGCCGAATAGAGCATTGTGAGAGAAATGTGAAAATATACAATGTTTTTTTTTTTTCTTTCTTTCTGTGTGTGCAATGTTATAACTTTATAGATATATTTCTATCATTTGCATTATCAGATTTCAAAATTAATTTTCTTTATCTTTAATTTGAATTAATAAGAAACATAAAATCTCAAAAACAACCCAAATAATTTGAGAGATTATTTAATAATCTACAAAATGAAAATTCACACTTGTTTTGTTTTGCTTACGCGATAGCTGTTAACCTAGAAAGTTAATATCAGTGTTTTCTAGTAATATATATATATGTTTCTTTTTGTGAAACTGATGTACAATGAAAATTTCATCTAATTGATAATCTTTATTGATATTATTAACAAAAATTTTGTTTATTAAAATAGATATTTATCTATTATTGCTTCAGCAATATTATATTCTAGAATAAGTATTAAGTATTTTAATATTATTTTAAATTTATTATGCTACTTTATTTTTATATATACATGAAGGAATTTTATGTGTGCATTCTGAAAAATCCTTATAAATATATCTTTGTATTAGTACAAAAAATTTGCTTCCTATTATTTTTGATTTTCCATATTTAAAAAGAAAATATTCATCTTATGTAAATCTGTCTTCTCTTGTAATAAATTATAATTTATTTTGAAGAAAAATCATTTTTTCCATTTTTTTTTTTTTTTTTTTTTTTTTTTTTTTTTTGAAAAATTTAAAAAGAAACTGTTTTTTTTTTTCCCTTGCTATTTCAACTTTTTTAAAAAATGTACATCTCGATATATGATTATTAAATATTACTATTTATAATATTAAATGTTATGATTTATTTATAATTATAAAACTGAAGTAATGAAAAAAAAATACTTTCCTTTCTACAGTATTATTATTAATAACAATCGCCTCTTGAAAATGACAATTATTTGTATCTAATTCTATAATATATTTTTATTCTTTTATATATATGTAACAAATTATTAAACAGATATCACATCTCATCATTGGTTAAAATTTAGTGAATTATTTATTTCAATGATTTATTTGAAATCAATGTTAAATACCATTAATTTATAAACTATACAAATTGATATATGTAAATATTTCCCTGTCTGTCTGTTTCTAGTTTAATTAACAAACTTTCTTTGTTAAATAAAAAACACAAATTGTTAAATTTTAGTTAAATTTACATATGGGAAAATATAACAAAATGTGCTTCAAAGTTAAAAAAAAAAAAAAAAACTGTTTTACATTATTTTAGGTTAATTTTTACGAAATAAAACCGATCCAATTTTAGAAAACTTCAAAAATAAATAAATAAATAAAAGTTGTTGCTGTTTCAATATGATTATTTTTTCAACATTTGTTGATATTTCATCAAAAATCACCACACTACGTAAAATGTTGACATGTTATGTTTACTTTTCCGGAGTTGTAACCGGCTTGAGACTGCTTGCGACGGCTGTTAGGCAGTCGCAGGTTTTTATGACAACAGTTACAACTTTGTAACGCCTTCGGCCGAAAAGCGTTTCTGTTGTATCGCGTTCGGCAGGATTTGTAACTTCGACGCGAGTTGTAACGGGAAGCGTTTCTGCTGTATCCGCTCCTTAAATTTTGTAACGAAGAAATCTGAAGAAATCTCACCCTTGTACTTTTATGAAATCATAAATTGGCAACAGGTTAGATAGTGGAGTTTGTTTACATTTGGCGGGAGGGAAGTTTTAACGATCCCTGGAGTTTTTTGACCGGTTGGACTCGGTGAGCTAGCTTGCTTTCTGTGTCTGGCTGTTTTTGATACTTCGTGTGAGTCGTGGTGTGTCCTATAGTGGTTTGGTCTTTTATAAAGTTGTTTTGCGAGCGTTCTGACTCTTCTATTAAATAGCTGGTATCTGTATTTGTGTTAGGTAAGGTGCTTTGTTTTTCCAGCTTTAAGCATTGGTTCATTATAACAGAAACAAGTCTCTGGGTAACTTCGACTCATGTCGGGGACAGAGATAAAAATTAAAGATAGTGTAGGTATAAATAATGTTGATTTCAAGAAATATAATATACATGATTTAAGAAATGCTGCGGAACAGATAAAATTTATACCGGAACTACCGGAATATGTTATTATCACGGAATGTAAAGAAGGGAATTTTCATAAGTTATCTCCCGTTCAAGTTAAAAAAGAAATTATTAAAGAATTTGTAAGACATAAAGATATAGATGTATTTAGATTTACCAGAAATAATAAGGTACTTACTACAACAAGTAACTACGACTGTGCTCAAGAAATAGTTAACAAAAAGAAACTGTTTGACAGAGATGTAAAACATCACTTCTTGAACGAAAATATCTCCACTAGATTTCTATTATTTCAAATAGATAATGAGATAACTGTTGAGGAAATACGTGAAGAAATTGAAGAAGAAAATAATGTCAAGGTACAATATGTGAAGAGATTTCTAAAAAATCAAGGTGGAAGAATGGTTCCTACAGGGACAGTCATGGTCACTATATACGGACATAAGTTACCGGAATATATTAAATTGTTTTACGTCAGACATAAAATCAAAATGTTCATAGACAGACCCCGAAGATGTAATCTGTGTCAGAGTTATACACACGGAACAAATAAATGTCCAACTAATGAGAAAAAATGTAAAAGATGTGGAAAAAACCACCTGGAACTCAATTGTAACGAAACTGAAGTCAAATGCCCAAATTGCGGAAAAAATCATGAAGCGGATGACGTAAAATGTGAAATAAGAATAAAAGAGCAGGAGATACTAACCTATAAAAGTGAGAAACACGTAACTTTGGCAGAAGCCAGGAGGCATTTTAACTCAAAAGAAGTCAAAACTTATGCTGCTAAAGTCAAACAGCAGTCGGAACAAATAAATGTCGATAGTTATTTACAAAAAATGGCCAGTTTAATAGATTTAAAATTTCAGCAGTTAACAGAGTACCTAGTACAGATATTCACGGGTATTAATTTGAGCCAACAAGAAGAAGCTAACAAAAATACTGTAGCAGATGATAAGGAGAAAAACATCACTGGGAAAAAAAAGTATAATAACTCAGACCTCATAGCAGAACTGTGCAACACGATTAGAGGAAAAAAAATAAAGCTTAGTAATAAAAATAACGAAGCTTCTCAGAATGTAGAAAATCTAGAATTTTCGGATATGATAACGGACACTGAAAGTGTTTCATAATTTTTTGGACTGTTATATAAGGAATGTTCTGTTTATTTGGTGTTTGTGATAGTGCTTTTGATTTTTGAACTGGAATGTATCGAATTCGTCACCTTGCGGCTGAAGTTGAAATAAGTGTTTTATTGTGTATTAGTCTGTTTGTTATTGCAGGTGTTGCTTTATTTTTGTATATTGTTTTTCTGTTTGTATGGAACATTTTTTGATACAGTGGAATATTCGTGGTTTTAAATCTAATCTTCCCTGGCTTCGTATGGGTGTATTTCGTAATAGTTTGATTTGGGCATTTCAAGAGACCTTTCTAAATCAACAGTCTACTATTTTTTTAAAAAACAGAAATGTTTTTCGGACGGATAGAGGGAGTGGTTCTTTTAAAAATGGGGGAGGTCTGTTATTGGCGGTTCATAATAAAATCCCTGTTAAAATTTTAAAGCTTCCCAGGATCGATCAGGGTCATGAATTTCAGGCGATTCAAATTTGGTATCAGAAACGTTGGATTACCATTATCAATATTTACGCCCCCAAAGGTTTTACTGCTGTTAATTGGCTAGAAAACATCAAACATTTAATTGGTGATTACTATTTTATTATAGGTGATTTTAACATTAATTTCTTAAACTGGCATAACAATCCGAAAAAACAGAAAATGGATAATTTAATAAACTGGATTAATAGTAATGATGTTGTTTTAATGAACACTGATCAGGCTACTAGATTTAATGTTGGGGGGGATTGTTCTCTTTTAGATTTATCTATAGTTTCGGGGAATTTGGCTTGCTTTTTTGCTTTTGAGGTGGTTTCGGATCCGATGGGTTCAGATCACTACCCAGTTTGTTTTAAGGAGTTACATCGTGGGGGTATCGGGAGGGGTGATTTCTGGAGTCATATAAATTGGGAAGGGGTGGGACTAGATGTAAATAATTTTAATAGTCAGATATATGAGAATGGCTTTGATTTATGGACTAAAGAAGTTACCAATGTTATCGAAGGACGTACGGATTTGGTTCCTGTTAATAGGGGGACTCTTCCTCCGTGGTGGAGTGTTGTTACTCGGAGATTGTTAGCTCTTAAAAGATACTATCATCGGAAGGCGGTTCGCCTTTGTCAAGTTGATTGGTGGTGCAAATTCAAAAAATTTAATGCTAAACTTAAAAAGCAAATAAAGAAGGATAATAAATCCTTTTGGGATACTATGGCTAGGGAGGCTGGTAGGGGGCCTAAAATTTACAAAATTATTAAAAGTTTTAATAGAGATCATATTGTTGAAGAAAACATTGATTTTAATTTTCCAAACTGTCCACCTGACGCTTTTTCCCAAGCAAACTCGCTTGCTGTTGTGTTTCAGAACTCGTATGTGAGGGAGGGCATTCCCATTGATTTTTCTGGGGAGGATGGGATAGATTTAAAGTTTAATTTGGACCAATTACAAGAGATTTTAAAGAAAAGCAAATCTACTACTCCGGGAGCTGATGGGATAAAAATGAATTTTTACAAAAAGTTAAATTTACGGGTGTTGAATCTGATTCTTGAAATGTACAATCAGATTTTGATAACAAAAACTATACCGGAAATTTGGAAAGAGGTCATAATGCTTCCGATTAAAAAACCTGGGAAAAATAGAAATGATATTAATGGATATAGACCAATAGCTCTTACTGTCACTAGCAAAAAAATCTTCGAAAAATTAATTTTAAATATTTTACTCAATTGGAGTATAGAGAATAAAGTTTTCCACCCTAATCATTATGGTTTTATTCCTTTTAGAGACTGTGAAGCTGCTTCTTATAAAATTTTCAGAGATATTAAGAGGGCCCGGCAATCTAAGATGAAGGGGTACCTCATAGCTTTGGATATCAAAGGTGCCTACGATAATGTGTGGTGGGATGGTTTGTTGTTTAAATTGAAAAAATTAGGATTGGGGGCTGATCTTTGTATAATAATTCGGAATCTGATACAGGAATTGAGGATTCGGGTTAAATGGAGGGGAAGCTTTTCTAGGTTTTTTAACTATCATAGGGGTCTGCTGCAGGGTAGCCCGTTGTCCCCGTTTCTTTTTGCTATTTATTTAGCTGATATTTTCGAAATTTTCGATTCTGTGATTCAGTGCGTAATATATGCAGATGATATTTTCTTATACGGGTTTCATGACGATATTAATTGGTTAAAAAGGATCTTACAGGACAATATATTAAGAGTTATTACTTGGCTTCGGGCGTGGAATCTTGAAGTCAACCCTAGCAAATGCCAAATCATGAAAATTGGAAAGTGGAATGAAAGTGATGATGATAAGTTTATGATACGGGGGCAAGAAGTTGGGTTTTTGGAAAAAATTAAAATTTTAGGAGTGTATTTTAATAAACAAGGTAATTTAAAAGATCATATAGTAATGTTAAAAGAAAAAACAAGCAAAAGACTGAACACGTTCAAAGCGATAGCTGGCATTAGTTGGGGGACCGAAACCAAACACTTAATACAAATATCTAAAAGTATCATTGGCTCTGTTTTAGATGGTAACCCGAGAATATTGATGCACTGCACTAAAAAAGAAAGTAGTCAGGTTCAAGTTATTCAAAATATGGGACTCAGGTGGGCTACTGGATTATCCAAATGGTGCCCTATTTCAATTTTATTAAAAGAGAGCGGGGTATGGAGGAATGATTTACGTAGGGAGTTCCTAGCGATTAAACGGACGATTTCGGAATACAAACATAAAGAGTACACTGATATCCTGTCTAAAGACTTATTGTACAAAGAAATCAATAGGCTTAATAGTTATAATACTAATGTCAATGAAATGGTGATATATAAGTGGGGAAATAAACTGGACAAAGGTGTTCAAATTTTCATCAATACATGGGCATTTCAGAATAAAGACTTCCCTGATGAGGTCATTAAGAATTCTTTTCATCACTTTTTTCAAACTTATAAGAACAAGGCTATTTTCATTGGGACTGATGCTTCGAAGGATAATCAGTTCACGTCTATAAGTATGGTAAACCATCACACTGGGAGTCGTTTGGCTTTTCGCATTCCTACTATAAATTCGATTTTTACTGCCGAAGCCATGGCTTTACTGGTGGCTATAAAATATTATACCAGGGACAGAGGTAATTATTTTTATTTCACTGATGCTAAAAGTGTTCTAGTGGCTTTAAAAAATATACATCGTAAATCGGCTGCCATAATTACCTGCTTGAGGGATGAAATTAATAAAAAAAAGTTAGAAAATTATGATATAACCTTTATTTGGATTCCGGGACATAAGGGGATTGAAATTAATGAAATCGCGGATAACCTTGCTAGGAATGGGCCTTATAGTAATATTTGGATTCCTTGGATATCTCCTGAAGATTGGATAATGGAGGTTAAACATAATAAATTGACAGAGATGGATTGGGAGTGGGAACAATATCATAAGAACAATAGTAGCCGCTGTTGGAATTATGTCGATATAGGTTATCCTCACCACAACTTAATCAGGAAGTATGGCGTAGTGTTTATCAGATTTTTAACTAAAACGGTGTTTACTCTGGATCGAAAAAGAAAATTTCTCAAAGGGGGTGATGCGAATTGTAATCTATGTAGAGAGGAAGATCAAACTGAGGAACACTTAGTAATACGATGTAAAAAATTCACGGATGCTCGTTTAAGGTTGTATAAAAAATTTCATATTTCGGGAAATGCGTCATATACGGATATTTTTGAGATAGCTGGTAGAAAAGGGGGAGATTATCTCATGTGGCTGGCTAAATTCCTGGATGAAATATACATGCATTGCCCTCGGTGGGTCGGTAATGGTTAGGCTGGTGCTCTGCTCGGTTAGGTTTTGGAGACGTTCATTTGGTGGGGTTTTCTTTGGAGGACAGTAGTGTAGTATTTGTGAGTTAGTCTGTGTTTTCGTTAATGTGTGATTGTCGGTGCATGGAGTTTGATGTAATATAGTAGGTTGGGTTTGAGATTTTCTGTGATTTTCTACTTGTGGTGTTGGAAGGAGTTAATTTTGCGAATTTCTGTATGACGTTTGTAATTGAATGTAGGGACTTTGGTATGTTTATGCAGCTTAGCGGAGTAAGACAGCTATATAGAAATGTAAAGCTGCTCACCGGGCCAACATTTTGGTCAATACAACAACAACAACAACAACGATCCCTGGAGTTTCGAGACAAAAGCCTCCCTCACGGGTAGTAGCATACGTCTCAGTACTTGCCCACCAACCAACCAAGTTTTAACGCTCGTTGCAACTCAGCACCGGCACATGGCAGAACGAATGGATTCTTCAAGATTTAAAAAGTAAGTTTTATTCCTTTTGTCTATTGTCTATTAATTAAGTTGTAATGTTATGTTCATCGCAAAAAATAACACAAAGTTTGTTTTGTTTACAGTATGAAATATGTTATCTCAAAAATAGAGTAATGTGCAATAATGAACAACCTTTGAAGTTTTTGGTTTATAAAGTGCCTGATTTATAGCAGGGCATTCGGGGCACAAGCCCAGGGACCCTAGATTTTAGGGGCCCCCAAATGCTTCTAAAGGTTTCTCAAATTTTGTCTAAAATCTGATATTTTACTATCTAAAAGGAATTTTACATTCATTCTACATTCTATTGTGCTCTTATTGTATTTACATAACATTGTATATTTTGTCTGAAACATCCATATTTATTTACCTTATTATAATGAATATTTTCTTTTGCCTTTATCACTTAAGTAATTTATTGTATTTTTAATTCTTATTTAATCGTGCTCTTGTTTTCGTCAGATTGTTTTGGGTTTGTGAGCGTAGCTCGTAAGTAGCAGAGCCCTCAAATATTTTAAATTATTATAGCTTGGTATGGTGAAAATTTATTAATAGTTGTTGCATATTTTATCATTGCAGATATAAAGTATATGAAAAAGTAATCAGAACCATACTTTTTATTATAAAACGTCTAATCATTTAAATTGTATAATTTTGAATTGATTACTATTTAAAAGAACTAATGGTTATCATATATGATTTTTAATAGATATTTTAAAGTAATTTTTAAAGGCAATAAGTACATTTTTTATTTATTTTTCTCTTTTTACTCAATCCCTCTGTAAGCTTCGGTTCTGGGGGGCCCCAATAGCCATCTGTGCCCAGGGCTCCCAAATTTGTAAATCAGTCCCTGGGTTTATAAAAAAATAACTAATCAAAAATTATCTTTTATTATTATTTTCATAACTCCCCTTTGCCTTACTTTTAATCAAACTAATCAGGAAATAGAAAATGTTTTAAAATTCCATGGTTTTTCAGTGATGAACATGCTAAAATATAGCTTCGTTTCATAAGTTTATATATTCTTTACTTTCTTGCAAAATTCAAATGTTGTTGTTTAAGTAGACAGGAAACCTTGAATTTTATATAATTGCCAATTATAAAATTTTGTTTATTTAAAATTTTAAGAGGGCTATCATTCTGTGATATTTAGTCAGTCATTTTCCTGTAAAAAACACCCTATATTGACCTGCTAAAAATGCAATTTCAGTAATGTTTATTGTGCATAAAATATTTTGTTTAAATGTAAACATAAACAATCAGATTTAATTCTTAAATTGTATTAAACAAAATGTAATACTGAAACTTTTATAAATAGCTGCTTTTCAATTATTTTATGTGGTTAATAAAATTTCAATATTTATTCCTTTTTTTCTGTTTTAAATGTTTATAGCTCTGGTTTGTATGCTTTATACTCTGACATTCAAACCAGCCAAAAAGCAAAAAATATTGTTTAAGAACACAGTTAAAGAGGGGTTCATTGGCATGGGGCTTAATACCTCACCATTTAAAATAAGTTACAAAAGGTGTTAAAAACCTATTTTTGTCTTAAATGTTTGGTTATAATTCCTCTCTGACCAAAAAATACTAAATAAATAAATAAAAAGTAAAATGAATAAGAAAATAAAATAGCAATAGTTAGACATGTTACTGTACCGTGTAAACACAGAATTCCGCCTTTTTATTGATGAGTTTTATTGTCTCTGGGATCAATGCAAATCTGCACACAAAATTTTGTGAAATTTTTTATGGGGGGGGGGGGGAATTGTAACGGATAAGTACAACAAAAGCATGAGTATACACAACACCAAATTAAGCAAATATCTTCAAAGGATTGCAGAAAAAAACACAAATTTCTCCAAAGGATTGCAAAAAAAAAGAAAAACTATAAATTCATCAAACGATCATGGAAAAAATACTATTTTCTTAAAAAGGTTGTGTGATATAATGCAATTTGCGTTAAAAGATTGAAAAAAAAGTGATTTTTATCATAGGATTGAAAAGAAAAGAAAAAAACTGCTGATTCTAATATCCAGTGAAAAAAAGCGTAATAATTTCAGACATTAAATAGACTGATTTCATTCACCAGCAATCATCTCCAACTAAGTCTACCCCCAAATCCCAGTTCTTGCTGCGCCATTTATTAATGAGTTTTGTTTTTTGTCATTTAAATTTTAGTATAGGCAAATATGAAAAGTGCATTTTCAGTTAATAATATTTGATGTTTCTGATTCTAGTACAACCAAAAGAATGCATCAATATATCCCAATACAAGCAAGGAGATAATGCTGTCATGTTATTCATAGAGGTAGTTATATCTTTTTTGCTCAAAATTTTATGTACTATTTAAAAATAATTATATCAAAGTTTCATATATTTTTATATATAAGAGAGAGTGGGGCAGCAAAGTCAGATAATATAAATGAACATGCAAACATCGTTTACAGAAAATTTTCAAAGTTTGCCGACAGTTATGATTTTTTTTTTTCAAATTTCTTAAAATTATCAATACTTTTGGTGGAGGATTGGCACTTCGCAGATTATTGAGTAACTCTCCAGACTTTTTTTCAACTAGAGAAAAAAAATTGTTAAATTATTTCTAACAGTATTCATTACAGTATTTTAGGTGGTTGTTGTTGTACAGTAAAACCCCGGTAATTCGGATTAATTAGGACTGGTCCCAATCCGGATTATCAAAAATCCGGATTACCCGGAGAATTAGAAAAAAAAAATGAAATAAAATATAACATACTAACAAAAAATCACCTTTATGTTAAACTTATTGAATATTTGCAGACAGTAATAATGTTTACTTTGTTTAATTATTCCGAAAACATGTCAGAAAAAGTTTTTTTATTTAGAATATGATGATAAAACAAGTTAATGTTATGGAAATTAACCAATCGCTTCTCAAACTTGAAAAAAAAAATGACCAAACCAATCTGAATTATCCGGAGATCCGGATTATCGAGGTCCGAATTAGCGGGGTTCTACTGTATTTGTAAGTCAGTCAACTGCATGAAGGATACAGGATGTATGGGGGGGGGGTCCAACCTAATCCGTATTTACGCAAAGAAATCCAAGGTTCGAAGGAAACCATGGAAAACTGCAAGTGATTAGGCCGACGGCCGTGACTAGATTTGAACCCAGCCCCTGCTGTCTACCAGTTTCAAGGGCAGAACTTCTCAGCCAATGGTGGGGCCAGTATTTTTTTGAAGATGCACCATGGTGCATCTTATGGTGCAAACTTAAAACCATTATAATTGAGACGGGTATGATGCTTCTCTCTTTCTCTCCCCCCCCCCCCTTCTGTAAAAACCTCTTGACAGGTCCGGTAGCAGAAATTGAAACATTAAAACGGGTGCTGCAATGTTTCAGTTTACAATAGGCTTTGCAAATTAATTTAACGAATTAAAAATACATTTTGTGTTAAAAAATAGATTTTAAATGTTGATCTCTTAATAAAGTTTTAAAGATAGCTTAGAGATCTATTTGAATATAACTTTAAATTTTAGTTGTTAGTGGTGATATAGGACCCAGGAAAGGCAGTGTTTTTTTGCAGAAAACTTTAAAGAAAATTGAGTTTGCAAGCAGTTTTTTATTTTATCTGAGTCTGGGAGGAATCGGACAGGTCTCTCTCTTTATGTATCATTCTAAACATTTCATCAATCACTCACAAGATGAAGTATTAGAAGCCCAATCTTCAGTTGAAAAAAATATTGATTTGTATGAGCTTGCATTTTTATTAAGAAAAATATTATTTCAAAAGTAAATTTTCTACATATACTTTTTATCCTTTCTGTATATTAACTTTTGTTTATGTATAGATGTAATAGTTTTTCTATATTTGGAACATTATACTGTATATTATCCATAATTTGAAATAAGCCTAAAAGCAGCATATTTGTTTATACATACTCAAAAAGTTTACCTCAAAACAAGGAAATGGGGATGGACCATTTTATCTACTCAAAATCTGGCACAGATATGATATGTGCACCATATTGGTCTGATTTTTTTTTTTTTTTTCCCTACGCCAGTGTCATATAATACATTGGTAACTTTTGAACTATAAAGCAATTTCTGCCGAAGAGTTATTATTTTGCTTGATATGATAACCTGAATGTTTATTTTCTTTTATTTATTTATTTTTTAATTGCATAAATTAGGGATGCACAACCTGTGGCCCGCGATGGGTTAACTTGTGGCCAGTGAGTTGCGTCAATTTACAACTAGAGAAAATTGCAATTTTTGTGCATATGTCGCAGTAAAAAATCGTAAATTTTGTTAATTTACCGCGGTAAAATATAAAATTTCGTCATTTAGGAATCTCAAATTTCGTTTATCGTCACGGAAAAATCGCGAATTTCATTGATCAAGTGTGGAAAGAAGCGAATTTTATTGATGAGGTTCGAAAAAAATTTAAGTTTCGCTCATTAGATATGAAAAATCGTGAATTTTGTCCATGAGACTCGGAAAAAATAGCAAATATACCCGATTAGGCACGGAAAAATCACGAATTTGTCGATCGGCTTTGGAAAAATCGTAAATTTCGTCGATCAGGTGCAAAAAAATCAAGAATTTTGTCGATCAGGTGCGAAAAAATCAAGAATTTCATCGATCAGGCACATAAAAATCGCGAATTTCGTTGATCGGTTCGTAAAAATGGCCAGTTTCGTCGATCAGGTGCAGAAAAAACGCAAATTTCATCTATCGGCAGGGTTGGCTCGATTTAAACCAATTGGTTTAAACCAAATGGTTTTTTTCTCAAAAAAACCATGGTTTTTTTGGAAGAAATCTAATGGCATTTTCTTTTTTTTTCTTTATAATTTACATGTTTAAAATTATTGGATATAAGTAATTTCTACTTTTAACACTTTATTTCAACAATAAGCATTAGATATAGTGAGTTTAGGTCATTTTTTTATGTATAGGATTAAAATCAGCATGCACTGGTGAACATATCTATTGCTCTGAAGAAAAAGCTTCAAACATGTGAGTTGATTAAAGATAAAATCGATTAAAAAAATATTCAATATTTAGTATAAAATAATTTAGTTTTTAAAAATGCAGATTATTTAATGCAATTAATAACCTAGCACAATTACTTTTAAGATGTTGTTCAAGCTGTAGTAAAAGAAATTTTTCTTGATTAGGGAGATTATCTTGAATTAAAATCAAAATATAAAGTAAAATAAGAGAATATTCAAAGATTGGGTGCTAGATATTGCATTTTAATAATAACAATCTTATTTTTATTAGTTTTTCCTGTTATCTGCTGAATCTAATGATGTGAAAAAGAATATGATGTGTAAAAATGACTTCAATTGTCACTCAAAACAAAATCTCAACAAGTATTTGATATTATTTGAATAACTATAGAAAACAATATTACACTTATCAAACTACATTTAAATGTCTATTATTAGTAATCAGAAGTTTGTTTATAAAGATTTTCAGAGTATCGATGTTTTACTGTGTGGAGCAGTTTTTTTTTTTTTTTTTTTTTTAAAGACTGTTTACTAAATACTGTTTAAATTAAAACATGAATTTTTTAAATTTTCTGCTAAAATTCACTGTAATTATTTAATTTAAATTGATTTTATATGAAGTTACACTACTTATAATCCAACAATGTCTATTTTTATTCATAAGCATGCATGTATATGTAATAAGATAGGATGTTTAAAAAAAACCTGGTTTAAACCAAAAAAACCTCATTTAAACCAAAAAAAACTGGTTTTTTTTTGTTTTTTCCAAAAAAAACCTGGTTTTTTTCCAACCCTGTCTATCGGTTTTAAAAATCGTGAATTTCGTCTATCATCTTCGTAAAAATCGCAAATTATGTTGATAAGGCGTGGAAAAATCGCGAATTTTGTTGTTGGTTTTGTAAAAATTGTGAATTTCTTCGATCGGTTTCGTAAAAATCTCAAATCATGAATTTCGCCGATTATGCGAAGAAAAATAGCAAATTTCATCGATCGACTGTTAAAATCGAGAATTTCATTGATCGGCTTCGTAAAAATGAAAATATCGTTGATCGGCTTTGGGAAAAATGCGAAATTCATCAGTCAGGCGCATAAAAAACACAAATTTCGTCGATCAAATGAAAAAAAATCGCAAATCTCTTCGATCAGGTGCCGAAAATCGCGAATCTCGTCGATCAAGCTCGAAAAATAGCGAATTTCGTCAATCTTGCGAAGGAAAATCATGAAACTTGTTGATCGACTTTGAAAAAATCATGAATTTCGTCGATTAGCTTTGTAAAAATCTCGAATTACCTATATCAGGTGCAGAAAAATCACAAATTTTCGTCTATCATACGAAGGAGAATAGCGAATTTCACCGATCGATTTTTTAAAAATTGTGAATTTTGTCAATCGGCTTTGTAAAAATTGCGAAATTCATCGTTAGGCTTTTTAAAAATCGAAAATTCCGTCGATCAGGCACGGAAAAATTAAAAATATCGTTCGATTAGGCACCGAAAAATCGAGATTTCGTCGATCGGCTTTTTGAAAATTACGAATTTCGTCGATCAAATTTTGTTGATCATTCAAGGAAAAATCGTGAATTTTTCTTGATTGGGTTCATAAGAATTACAAATTTTGCTGATCAGGCGAGTAACGATTGTGAATTTTCTCGATAGCTTCGAAAAAAATGCGAATTTTGTCGATTGGTATTGTAAAAAGTACAAATTTGGTGGATCAGGCAAAACTACAAATATCATTGATCAGGCACAGAAAATCGGGAAATTCGTTGATCGGGTGCAAAAAAAATCTTGTTGATCGCCTCTTTTTCTCTCCTTCGTTTATAAAGTTCACATTTTTTGGCACCAGCCGTTTATACTTGTTTTGTAGCACTTTTAATAAAACAAAACATACTCTCCTGAATCATGTCAAGGAATATTTTTACATCTAGAGTAGTGATGCACAACCTTTTTGCCAGAAAATCGTTTGCCACCAGAATATTTGAAAAGCGACGTTTGTTTTACTTAATAGCAAAGTTTCTGCCATTATTGTAAGGAAAATTTTTCTGAATAAAAATAGTGGTATCATTGTGGCCCGCGGGCCACAGGTTGTGCAAGAATAATCCTTGCTATATCTGTTATATATAAAAATGTAAAAACTGCTGATATATTCTTACTAACTGAATTGGGTATTTTGACTTGGTAAGTGCACTTAAAGGGTACCCCCCTCCCAAAACACACACACACTCTCCTCTAAAACCATATTTTTTTATCCAATTGTAGGCCACAGATCACCTCCTCTAACTCAAATTCTCTCTGTGTTATTGATGTGGCCCTCGACCAACCAGATATTTTTTAATGTGGCCCATCTCTTCAAAAGGTTGTGCACCCCTAGTATAAATTCTTTTGGTCTATAGTTATTAAACTTTTTTTTAATATATTGTTGTTCCCTTTATGTATATATGTAACTGGTATTTGAAACACAGGTTTTTCATCAAATTGGCGTTAGAAAAAAATCATGTTAATGTAGTGCATATGACACTTGTCCCCAACTGTCATATCTGCCATCATATGTCCAAAATTCTTAGGGTATTTTTTGAATTGTTCAAAAGTAAGCTTATATTCTAAGCATGTGAAAGTTATGGAAATAAAGTTGTTTAAAGTAGACTTTAAATAGGAAATTCCCATAATGTTCTTTTGCTAAAAGATTAATTTGAGATGCTTATATTTATATTTAATGGGAGATTTTTTTTATTCTTTTGAAAGAAAGAAAGTCTTAAAAACCTAACCATCCAGAACAATATTAGTTTTGAAAATTGAATCGCTCTGCTTTACATAAGTTTATCATATGTAAGAATAGATGGACAATTTTTGAAAATTTACCAATTGTAAAAAACACAACTGAGATGTTTTTTAAACGATTATTAAAATCATTGTTTTACAAGTTTATAAAGCAGTTTTTAGCAAATACATGGTCGCTGAAAACAGATGGAATTAAAAAACAAACCAAAAGGAGACTATAATGGAGTCGCAACAGTGGAAAATTCATGTGATCATGTTCCCTGATTGTAAAAAGTTGAAAAGTCGTTAAATAGTAAGGGGAGTTTAAGTAACAAAAATCAGAATTTTTTGGCAATTAGCCACAAAATAACCAAAGAAAAAAGAATCAAAAGCAGCTCTAGTGGCAAGAACATGAATTAAAAGGATAGTAAATGGGATCAAAATCTTTTATTGATTTTTATGCATCATTTGAGATAAGTTTTATATTTTCCCCGCTATTAAAAAACTCTACTGTAGTTAGGCACAACCTTTTCAAGAGAAGGACCACTTACAAATATGCCTGGGTGGTCGAGAGCCACATCAATCACACGGCGAGAATTCGATTTCCAGGAGGTGATCTGTGACTTATAATTAGATTAAAAAAATATGGTTTTAGAGGGGAGTGGAAAGTTATCCCTTTAAGTTTGCGTACCCAATCAAAATATCGAATTCAGTTGATAAGGATATAAAAGCATTTTTTATGTTTGTATCTGTAACAAATATACAAAGGATTATTTTCAAGATGTAATAATATTCCTTGAACTTCATTCAGGAGGGTAAATTTTGTTTTATTAAAAGTGATAAAAAACAAACATAAATGGCTGATGCCTTTCATGCCTTTTTTTCCCCATGCCTGATCAACAAAATTCCTGAATTTTCTGTGCCCAATCAACAAAATTTTCAATTTTTCTATGCCTGATCAACCAGTTTGTGCCTTTTACAAAACTAATTGACAAAATTCACAATCTTTCTGCTTCTAATCAACAAAATGCACAATTTTTACAATGTCTATCCATAAAATTCAGATTTTTACAAAGAGCCAATTGACAAAAATTTCGATTTTTACAAAGCTGATCGACAAAAACCTTGACTTTGACAAATCAATCGACAAAAATTGCGATTTTTCCTCACATGATCAGTAAAATACGCAATTTTTCTGTGCCAAAACAACCAAATTCTTGATTTTTCTGCACTTGATTAACAAAATTCTCTATTTTTCCATGCTTCATCAACAAAATTATTGATTTTTACCAAGCCATTTGAAAAATTTCACAAACAATTCACCTATCAACAAAATTTGTGATTTTTAGGAAGTTGATCGAGAAAATTCTCGATCTCTTAGCACCTAATCAACAAAATTCTCGATTTTTAAGAAGTCTGTTGACGAAATTCACTATTTGTACAAAGATGATCGACAAAATTAGCTATTTTTCTTCACACAATCAATGAAATTTGAAATTTTTACGAAGTAAATTGATGAAATGTGCAATTTTTACAAAGCCGATCCTGAAAATTCATGATTTTTTTGTTCTTCATGTGCAATATTTGTGAGTTTTACGAGGCCGATCAAAAAAATTCACCATCTTTTAGCATCTGATCTACAAAATTCACAATTTTTATGAAGCCGTTTGAAAAAAATTCACACTCCTTCTGCACCCTATACACAAAATTTGCGATTTTTATGAAGCCAGTGGAAAGAATTAGAAAATTTTCAGCGCCAGATCGCTGAAATATACTATTTTACAAATTCGATGAACAGAATTTGCAATTTTCGCAAAGTCAGTCAACAAAATTCATGTTTTTCACATGGTAAACCGGGAAGACATGCAATTTTTTCACAGACGATGAATTTAATCAGAAATAATAATCGTTACTTTTTTAATTGAAACAAGCATGAGTTTTGTCAGTTTATCAAGAGAAAAACATTGCACATTTCATCTTACCATGGAAAAAAAAAAAAAAAATACAGATTTTGTCAAAGTAGATAAATATCATGAAATTTGTTTATTGGGTGTGAAAAAATGAGTATTTTGTCAATTACATTCGGGAAAAACGCCACTTTTATCATTGAGACAAGGAAAAATCACAAATTTTATGATTGGGTCTCGAAAATCACAAATTTTGTTGATCGCTGATCAAAAACATCTTATTGATCAGTTCTTTCGTTTATAAAGTTCACATTTCATTCGACACTAGCTACTTATGTTTGTTTTTTAGCACTTTAAATAAAACAAAATTTACTCTCCTGAGGAAAGTTAAGGAATATTATTATATCTTGAAAATAATCCTTGTTATATATACAAACATAAAAACTGCTGATAATCCTTATCAACTGAATTGGATATTTTGACTGGGTAAGCAAACTTAAATTAAAAAGGTAACTTCTCACTCCCCTCTGAAACCATGTTTTTTATCAAATTTTACATCAATAAATCACCTCTTCAAAATTCCTCCATGTTATTGATGTGGCTCTCGACTACCTAGATATATTTGTAAGTGGCCCTTCTCTTGGCAAGATTGTGCACCCCTACAGTAGAATATTTGTTTATTTCTGATTATTGTCATAGTTTCCCCCAGAGGGTTTCAGGAGGGCGCTCCGCCCCTCCTACCCTTTAGTTTAAAAAGTAATGCTCCTCATCCAAAAACTAGTGCCCTTCTTGTCACTAATTTAAAAAAATAGCATCCTTCTTGCTGCACATTTGAAAAAAAGCAGCCCTTCCTTGATGATGCGAACGTGCTACAGCGTGTAAATTACACAAAAAATCGGCGACGGAATGAAAAATGTAGCTATTACGTGTCCCACGGGATGCATACTTTCGTCAAAAAATCGCGAAATAACGACTAATTTCAGGCAATATTCGCGAAAAAATGTCTAATTTCATAACAAAATCCCGAAAAGGCCTTTTAGATTTCCTAAAAAGATCGTGAAAACGACAAATTTCATCCGAAAACTGCGATAAAAAGGAAAATTTTCCAAAAAAAATTCGCGAAAACAGAAAATTTTGCCAAAGATCACGAAAAACAGCAGTTTTCGTCAAAAGATTTGCGAAAAATACAAATTTTTTTTTTAAAGGGGCACAAAAAAAGTTAATGCCAGATGGTAATTTTTCTGTTGTGAAAACTAATTTTCCAGCTTCAAAAAAAATTTTTTTTTCTCCATAAGCAGAGTTTTCTGGAGCCATGGGATGCATACTTTCGTCAAAAAATCGCGAAATAACGACTAATTTCAGGCAAGATTCGCGAAAAAATGTCTAATTTCATAACAAAATCCCGAAAAGGCCTTAGATTTCCTAAAAAGATCGTGAAAACGACAAATTTCATCCGAAAACCGTGATAAAAAGGAAAATTTTCCAAAAAAAATTCGCGAAAACGGAAAATTTTGCCAAAGTTCACGAAAAACAGCAGTTTTCGTCAAAAGATTTGCGAAAAATACAAATTTTTTTTTTTAAGGGGCACAAAAAAAGTTAATGCCAGATGGTAATTTTTCTGTTGTGAAAACTAATTTTCCAGCTTCAAAAAAAAATTTTTTTTCTCCATAAGCAGAGTTTTCTGGAGCCCCCCCCCCCCCCTACCGTTCTGTTCACAATCTTTTTTTTTTCGCTTGTTTTTTAAATTTTTTTTTGCGTTTTTAAACGTGACAAAATTGGCAGTTTTTCGAGATCTTTTGAAGAAATTTGCCATTTTTTTGTCATCTTTTAACAAAATCTGCTGTTTTTTCATGATCTTTTAAAAAACCTGCTTTTTTTGTGATTTTTTAACAATATTTGCCATTTTTTTGCGATCTTTTAACAAAAGTTACCTTTTTTAAATTTTTTGACGAAATTTTTGGTTTTTTTTTTCTGGATTTATAGACGAAATTTTTGGATTTCCACTATTTTTTGAACCGCTAGATTCATCTCTATAAAAGTGCCCTTAAAAAACAAAAAAGTGCCCTGAAGAATGTAAAAAGTGCCCTTTTCAGAATAATAGCGCCCTGCCCCTTTTTAAACCTGGGGGAAACTCTGTATTGTTATTTTTTTTTAATGGATTATGATTTCTGAAAATAAAGAATACTGCCAAAATTGAATATGTGATTTCTACTTGTGATTCTTTCAGAAAATGAATGCTAATCTAGCAATGTAACTAAGAAAAATGTTGCTATTGTTCATCATGAGAGTATGAAGAAAGGGAGCCTAGAGCAGCCATTGTTTCTGTCTGCCCACAAAGCATCGAAAGATAGGTAAATATATGCTTTTCATGTTTTAGTTGAATATTTTAATTTACATCAGTATTTCCAAATTACAAAATTTCATGGCATATTTTTATAACACTTGCAATAAATCTACCAAGGAGATTGTTTGGAAAAGAAAAGTGTTTTTTATTTATTTTTTAAGATGTTTATTTTTAGATGAAATATTAACACAATAATGTCAACTTTTCATATTTTAGAAAACAGCTCTAATTTACTATTCTGTTTGTAATTGTATGATCAGTATGAACATTGGGGTTATTTCATATTTTAGAATTAAGTAATTTTATAATAATTTAGTAATTTTGTATTTTATTAAAAATAAATAACAGTTTTTAAAAAGGTAACATGCTATTTTGTACCGAAGATCAAGTCACAAATGAAAAGAGAAAATTTTGATTGCACCAAAAATGATATTGATATCAAGACAAACCTCCCTTCCCCCTTGAGATATCTTATGATAGCATATACTAGCTCTCTCCCTCTTCCTAAAATGATTTTGTTATATTTTCATAGCTCCTAATAACTATTTTCAGCATTTCAATATCTTAAAAAAATTTTTTTAAGCACATTGATAATTGTTCTAAATATAATCATAAGAATCCAAGATTTATTCAAAATTTAAAAAGCTAGTTGTTAAAAAATGATAATTTATACATTATTTCGATAATCGCAAAATTACAATTTAAAAAACAAAGCAACATGTGATAATTTTGTATAATGTGCTTTTTTCAATGTATTTGAAATCATTATGTGAAGAATAGCAGCTTATTTATGTAATTAATAACAAATGAATTTTTAAGTTAGTATAATTTTTTAGTTTATAAAAGTTCCAATTTACTTTTTTTTTAGTTTATTTATTTTATTTTTATTTTTCATTAAATACATAAATATGCAAAGATTCACAATTAAAATTGTATTTATATAATTAAAGAAAATCAGATTTATTAAAAATATAAAAGTGAATTTTTATTGAGTCCAACAGTATTTAAGCCATTACGGGTATTGATAAGTGTACAAAAGGAAAATATTCCATTTGCTCACATATTTTATTTCTCTGTTAAAAAAATTAGATTTTCATTAAAATACCTGTGAATAATTTTAAATAAGAACAACAACAACAACAAAAATTCTTGTCTATTGTCACAAAAATATGCCTTTTTTTCTTTTAAATTTTCATCATATATTTAAATATGTAAAATTTCACAGTGAAAAATGTACTTATATGCTACAAAATCTACACATAATTTATATTTTTTGTAAATTTCAATTGTATTTCTATAACAATTGATCTATCTTTCATGAGTGCAGAATATGTTTGATCAAGCGATGATTGGGGGAAATTTTAGCCTTCTGGGGAAATTTAGCAGAAAATATATAATTGTTTTCTTTTAACAGTGAATATCATAATTTCCTGAGAAAGAAAAAAATTCACTGCAAATAATATATATATATATATATATATATATATATATACATACATATATGGCAACTTTCGGTAAATCAATTTCAGTATAATATAGGGATGGGACGAATATTCGGCCACTATTCGGTATTCGGCCTATTCGGCCCTTTTGCCGAATATTCGGTTGACCGAATATTGAAGGCTTGTTGACCGAATACTTCGGCCGAATACCTGTAGCCGAATATTTAGAGATATCTGGCCGAATATTGGTTAAATCTTGCCGAATAGTGAAAGATATCTTGCCAAATAAATTTAGAATTTATAGAGTTTCATTTCTTACAATTTTTTTTTTCCTCTAATCCAAATTGGCTACTTCATTCATGAGGTCATTCTCATTCTTACTTACTAAATATACAGTTATTCGATTGTTAAAAAATACACAGCCTTTCTGTATTTCCTATAAAAGCGAGTGATATTTTAGAAAATTTAATTGTATGGGAAATGGCTTCATTAGAGAATGATATATTACAATTCAAGATATAAAAACACATTAAAAAAACCTGCCTTATTCTAAAACACTTGAATATTTATTAATGTGTGCAAATTCCATGCACACACAAAAAAGGCTCTTATGAAATTTGTAACTTATTTCCGTAAAGTAAGAAATGAAAAAATTCATTCACTAGGTGTATTAACAATGATTCATTTTTAAAATTAGATATCAAATATCACTATTCCAAATACTACAACAGCACATCTGAAAACAGAACTGGTGGCAAACTAGATACGCATTAGATGACACAACTAGCTTTATGAAGATCGTTTTATAAGTATTTAAACATAAATTCTAAATACTGAACAAAATATTTTTTTTTATTCTATAGTTTTCAATTTTAAATAATTATTTGGATAATTACTGACTTAAATATGTAACATTATTATGTATATATTTTTAATTTACATATTCCTTCATTCATGTTGTTTTGAATTTCTGTTTATCCTTTTAATGCTTGTTGAATAAGTGGAATATTGAAGTTGAATATTGTATGCGCCGATTCAAATGTCAAAGATTTTGTTACAATATGCATTCTACTTTAAGCATAACCTTTTGCTTTGACATAATTTGTAATTTAAAGCTTGGCAACTGATTTCAGAGCAGGCTCATTCTTACGAATTCACTTATCATTAGGGGCACAAACTTTAAATGATCAAATTTACTTCATTAAAGGTTATTTCAGAAAATATCTCCTCGTGAGTTCTGAGAGAGAGAGATTAAGAGTATTATTAATTTTGAATGCAAGAAAGGGTAAAAGTATCATTTGATAGTAAAAGTGAAGTGCATTCTTCATATTTTAATGAAAATATCTTACCATCCTGACTTACTGAAAATCAATTTGATGTTCACTAAGATAAAAGAATATAATGCAATTTCATAAATTATTGTGTTAAAATAAATGTTTCAAATTTAAAAATACATTTAAAAGCACATTAAAGAGTAATAATTATTAATGAGCTCATTTTTTTAAAATTATATATAATCAAAATTTATTTTCTTTATTGGAAAAAAAAGTTGATATTCGGCCGCCGAATATTCGGTATTCGGCCTAAAATTTGGCCGAATATTCGGTATTCGGCTATTCGGCCAAATCACTATTCGTCCCATCCCTAGTATAATATAAACCAGGGGTGCAAAAATTTCTTGAAAATCTAGGAGCCAGCTCAAAAATCTAGGAGCCAGTTACTATCGATAACCCCGGTAGCAGAAAGTTCGAGATGGGAGACAGACGTCGCAGATTTTCATTTCTCTTTTGCAGATTATTTTTCCATTGAACCTTTATTTTGCTTTATATTATGTTTAGCTCTTTATTACTTAATACAAAAACTTCAGATTATTAATAAAAATACTAGAGATAAGTTCTTTGATTAATTAATGCTTTAATTGTAAAATACTTTATCTGCAGATTATTTTATGCCCCTGAAGTATCTGTCGCAGACACTTGCAAAACTTTCTGCTACTGGATCGATAACAAATTTATAAAACAAAATTCGGTATAAGTTAATAATGGTAAATACAAATTACTCCTTTTAATTAAATTTATTTGACAGATAAAAAAATTTCTTGTATAAAATTGTAAAATTATACAAAATACAAATATAAAAAAAATTGGAAATGCTGATAAAAAAAGAATATAATAATTATCACTAATAATAAAAAATAATTTAAAATGACATTTCCTTAGAGTGTCAATTACTGGCACATTTAACCTATAAATCAGTCCGATGTAGCATATTGTTTGTCCTCATTTGCAGCTAAATTTTTATGGGATTTATGGCCGCTCAGATGCCTTGTTGTTTTTGATGAAAAGTACCAGCGTTCAACCGCTTTTGTTGGGTCAAATGCTTCTACAGAAGGCCCATTTAAATTTATTAATAGTAAATCATTTAAATTTTCAGACGTTAATGTAGAGCGAAACTTATTCTTGATGAAATTCATAGTACTGAATCCTCGCTCACAGGATGCAGTTGCCACAGGTATGACAGACACAATTTGCATTAATTTTGATAAATGTGGAAATCTTGAATCATTTTTCATAGACTTGATCAAAAGTTCACTAAATTTCATATCTTTACACAGTACCTTAAATTCGTACCATTCATCAAGAACAAGACTTTCAACTGTTTCCAAATCAATATTCGATGAGATAAAATATTTTTGGAAATGATTTATCAATAATTTAATTTCTTTTGTTCCAAAATTTTGAAGTTCTTTTCCACTGGGCCAGGAAAATGTATCGAATATTTTGGTGCACATTTCTATACTATTTTCATCAATAGTGAACCTCTGGTTGATATATTTTGAGGCATCATCAATAAGCTTCTTTTTAGTATTTTCTATCTGAACTTTAGTTGACTCACAAAATCCAGATAGTTCTATTTCTTTAAATTTGCCTTCAAGAGATGTATTTTTGACAAATATATCTTCATAATGTCCAGGTACGGTTGATAATAAACTTAAATCTTCAACAGTTTTCTTAACAAATGACTGAATGCTGGAAATGACAATGTCTTCTTTCTGGAAAATGAGAGACAATTTTTTTACAATTATCAAAAAATCTAACAAAAAATGTGTTATTTGGATAAATTTAAAACATTTCAAGTGCTTTAACAGACCTTTAGCTTCTGCAGAAGCATTGCCCTTTTCATTAGCAGCAATTGTTTCCAGGTGAATTATGATTGATTTCCAATCCCTGACAAGAGCAGTTAAAGCACCTACTTTGCTGGCAACCCATCTAACATTATGGAGATATTGAAGTTTCAAAATCTCTTCCTCTAAAACTGCTGAAATCTTTTTCAGTTCTCTCATTCGTTTACTTGACGAATTATAAAATTTATATAGTTTTTTTAGCACACAATTGATTACATCAATACTTTTTATGTCTTTTACGACATCCAGAATACTTAAATGCAACCTATGTGCAACACAATGAATCCCAATTAAATGGTTAAGATTTCGTCTAACTTTTTGGACAAATCCATTTTCAACTCCAATCATAGTTGCAGCTCCATCTGTTCCAATTCCGATAAGCTGATTGTTATACAGTAGTTCTGCAATACCAAGATTATTTAATTCATCTTTGACAGTTTCAAAGTATCCATCAGCAGTTGCTGAATCTAGAGGAATGATAGATAAAAATCTGTCTTGCACCGCATAATTTTTAACGTATCGAAGATACAGCAAAATATTTTCAACGCTACCTTTGTCAGTTAAGGCATCTAGCAAAAGGCTAATATATTTCTTATTTTTTATTTCAGAAATAATTTCTTTTCGAATAACTTCTGCAATGTGGGAAACAAATAATGCACATTGTGTTCGATTATTATACTCTGTTCTCATTTCTACACCCAATTTTTTTACCAATTCTAGGATGCTTTCAATGTCTGAAAACGGCTTATTATTTTTGGCAATATAATATGCACAGATGAAAATGTTTTTCAGGTGGTTTAGCATATTTTCATCACACTTCTTCAAACATGTTGCAAAAGGTGTCGTTTCCGGCGAATTTAAAGCTTTTTCAGCATCTGCGCATTTTTTATGTTGGAACGATTTATCGTGTTTCTTGAAAGTTTCCAATTTGAAGGGAACACTACATCCACTTACAACTTTTGAATTGCAATCGGCGATATCGGGAAATAAATTACAAGTTCTGCATTTGGCTATACCAGTATTCGCATCATACTCCAGCCAAGGTAGTATGTTGCACCATTCTTCTTTAAACTTTCGTTTCTGCACATTCTTTTCAAGTGATACATCCACATTTTTCGATGAAATTGGAAAATTTTCCAAATTTTTTGTCGGCACTTCAGAATAAGTTTGTTTATCAAATCTGTCATTTGAAAAAAAATTGGTTAAACGCATTTGTTTAACAATTTTAGCTTCATTTCTATTTGATTCTGCTGAACGCTTCATTTTTTATCAATAGTACGAAACATGCAGCACATGGTTTTATCGCTACTAAGCATCCAAACATGCCTGTATTCCGGAGAACAGCGCCCGACCGAATACAATTGCGCATGCGCATTACTACGTTCAACATACGAACAGCGCACAGCTTCTCAACTTATTTTCCCGGCAAAACTATCGGCAGGGCGAAGCAAGCCTCCATCCGACCAATCATGGCGGAAGCCGTGTTGTTGGTAAATAATGTTATGCGATCCTCCCGATAGCGATTTGCAATGTCTTAATTTTCCCAACATTTCTGTAAATATCGGTCCGATTCAGTAAAAGAGAACTTCGTTTTTTTTTCCTTTTCACATGGGGAAAAAAAAAAAAAAACATAACTATTTAAGATTATAAATACGATTTTTTTTCGTCAGAAATATCTAGGCGCCAGTGTCGAAAATTTAGTCGCCCGGGCCACCTGGCGCCTGGTATTTTTGCACCCCTGATATAAACTATGTATAAAAATTTTAGAAAAAAAAAAAAAATATATATATATATATATACGTACAATAATATAGAATTTATCTATAAAAAGATCATACAAGTTCAAGGGAAATTTTCACATGGATTGAGGCAAATGTTGGGGATAAAAACATTTTCTGTACTTGTCTTTGAGCAGTAACTATCCTAAAATAACTACTATAATCTTAAATAAATTTATTACTCATTTTGGAGTAAGATGGTTTATCTAAAATTTGACCTACAATAATTTTATATGTATCACTCATCTGAAATCTTCACACACTCTGAAATTTTTGCTCAATGTTTTAGTCTCCTAACACAGTGTAATTCTTCATATGTGGAAGGAAGCAAAAGATGTTTTTGTAGTTTTACTGTTTTTTACCCTTAATTGAATGGTATGTATGTTTAAACTGTGTAAGATGTAAAGGAGGGGAAAAGGGGATGTTCATAATATGAAAGTTGTGGTTTTTTTTTGGGGGGGGGGGGAGAGACAGGCTTGATACACAAATTTTTGGAAGAAGGAAAAATTTAGATGTTATATTATTAATTTATTTTTACTATAATGTATTAAATACATCAGAAATTAAATATTTAAGATTAAGAAACTTTATAGAATAAATTTTGTGTTATACCAGAGGTGGAACAGTAAGATAAACAATTTTTGTGTACTTTTTTTGTAGGGTGTCAAATATTGTTGCTTGCAAACAAATAAAGAGGTAAATATAATAATGTTAAATAAAAAGATAATAATGTTTAAACTTTTTTTGAGGGGGGGATTTTAAAAACAAGACCCCCCCCCCTTTTTTTACAAGTTTCTATTTGTTAAACAGAAAAGATTTTTCCTCACCCTTGTATTTGCTTTATCTACTTAATAAAATAGAAAAAAGAAAGATTTTTAAAGAATTTTTTTATTATTATAAGCTTCATTCAAAAATTTAATTTTTTTTATTTTTGTAAAAGGAGGCTTATAATCTGGATTTTACTGTATGTCATATGTAAACTGGTAGGCAGCAGAGCAGATAATCATCTCATTGTGTTCATGGTTAAAGAGTTAGTTAAAATTCAAATCGCATATTAAAATGCAGTTGGTCTGCCAAATCTTTGTGGAAAACATCTGAAAACCTAATTTTAGTCTCTAAAGCTTTTTGTGTTTTTCTGCATCCAAAGGTGTAAAAGCATGGAGGACTGCAATCTGTAAAATGCAGTGCTATACCTATGAGTCATCCGCTAAAATCTGATTTTTAGGTGTTTTTCACCAAGATGTGATTTGGCTGAGGTTATTGTCTGTGCTTTACCTCTGTCTAGTATATATTTTTTAAAATCATGTTAATTACTTTTGATATTTTCATATGTCTAAAGTTTATGTTCAAAGTATTGTGTACAATATTTTTTATATTTTCATGGGAAAAACATGCAAATGAACTTTTGAACTGACTATAGTGTAAATAGATATGTACACTATATATACATAGTGAACATAGACTGTAGTGTTCTGCAATCAGAGTTTGTGCCTCAAGCAATCAACAATGATCTTTAAAAATAATTTTTCTGGTTCTGATTTAGTTTAATTCACAGTATTTTAAAAAATGATAAAGCTTACAAGCTTATTTTAATATGAATTTTTTTGATAGAAAAAATAAAACTTATTTCACACTTAAAACTGGATCTTATATTTTGAGTTTTCATTGGTGTGTAAAGCAGCTTGTTTTGCATTTCAGAAAATTCTTTGTTTTTAATTAATTGATTTTCAGTTTTGTTATAAGTTATGGGGGGAGGGTGTTTAAGTTTTCATGTTAGTTATGTTTTAGGTGTTCATCTCTTGTTTACATTAAGATAAATATCCACTTAAAGACATTTTAAAAATATTATTAAAGTGTCAGTGAATTCTAAAAGATATGCATTAGAGTAAAAATTTAAGGTTTCAAAATGCATTCTCAAGGGAGAAAAAAGAAAAAATATATCCTCTATGCTTTAATAGTGAGCCTAGTGAATTTCTGGGGCATGAATTTTTAAGCCTTCAGATATCTAAAAAAATATTTACAATGTAATAGTGTATATCAATAGCAGTTTAGTTCATTATAAAATTAAAGGAAAAATATTTCTAAATAAAAACATATATTAGTGAAATCGCTAAGAATTTACCCAAAAATCTGTTTTTGAAGACATTCTAGAAAGTAAACAAATAATAAAAAAAAAAAGTATTTCAGGATGTTAGTCAGTCATTTTTCAGAAATATATTGTAGACTTGGTTTTAAACTTTAATAATTATTGGCCCAATTGGTACATGGCCCACTACATGCGCATTTACCTTAAGTTGCTTTTTTCTTTTAATATTTAAATTTTAAATATTTAAAAGCGATCTTAAATTGACTAATTTGAAAATATGGGTTGTATATACATAAAAATATCAGGTGTTTTTGGAAGTTTATGTATATTATATTTACAAACTCTGGTTTTAGCTTGAACATTCAGAACATGAAGTTGGCTAGAAATTATTTCAGTATATTATGATATTTTGTGTGCTAAAATGTGGCTAATTATTTATTTGTAAAAGATAATTAAAATCAGTATTTTTAGTAGTCAAACACAAATCTCACCAATATCCCCTCCCCCTTCCTCCCAAACCCTGCTAATAAGCAAATTTTATTTTTCACATTAGAAACATTTAGATTCCCAGTAGCTGAATTTTCTGTGTCAATCAGCAGCAAACTAAATATGTGACACCACAATGTCAAATCTGGCTTGCTATCATGTAGTAACACATAAAATAACTAAACTGTGTTTAAAAAGAAAGTATAACAATAAAATAGCTTTAGCCTAAAGACAAATTAAATTTTTGCAATTTTTAATTTTTAGATTAATCTGTAATGTCTAAAATAATCTTCAGTGCTTGCTGCTGTTCTGCACAATTTCTACCTACTGGGATTTTAATTTTGATATTACGATTTATGATATTATCTATTTATTTTTGTATTTAAAATGAAGTGAGTGACGTGCATGTATTTTAATTGTATAGAACCTATGAACTTTAAATAAAAGATAAGTATTTATATACAATGAGAGAAGTTTATTTTTTATGAATAAATTTAATACAAAATAATGAAGATGAGACTAATATTTGTTCACCTGAATCTTTCACCTGCACACTGCTTACATAAAATTATTTTTATTTAATTATTTTTATTTTAACCACTAAAGTAATAATATTTCTTTTGCAGATGTATTTTTGAAATAAATCTCACTCACTGGTTGAAGATAAACTTGGAAGTGAAGAGATATAATGTATATATTTGAATTTTCTGTTTGTGAATAGATTACTGATTTTTCTGTATTTTTTCAGATCATAATAAATGTCATAGTTTTATTTGTTTGTTTTGATGCATTTTTAATTTTAAACTTTTATAAAACATATACTTTATTTAAAAAAAATAAACAAAACTAATTTGAAATTTTGATGCACGTGTGGTACATGACAATTATCAATTGTAGTTTTTCAGCTCTTGTAATTCCAAGGAATAATCTTCATTTTTAATTACAGAATTTCCTTTCAAAATTATTAGTGCCAAACAATCACAGCAGTGATGCAGATAATAAGAACATCTGTGATATGCTCAAATAAAGGTTAAGATTTTTAAATATTTTATATTTTAATTTTTCTAAAGCTGACAAATGAGCAACTGGAAAAATTTGGCAATTTGAATAATGAATATATATATATATATTTAAAATTTTCTTTCTTATGCTGTATATTTCTTTGTTACGTGTATATCGGAACTGGAAAAATTGAAATAAATTTCCAAAAAATCTATAAAATTGATTTTTCATGCATTACTTCCAGAAGTTGAGACTTCTTGTTTTATAAACTTATGCTCAACAGGAAACATGGATCTCATATTTCAAAATGAATGCACTTCACTGTGTTATTAAATTTGCACATCATTATTTCGAATAATAATTTTTAGGTGCAGAATTTGTTATTAAAGAAATAGATATTATTTAGGAGTAATAGATCAAATCCAAAGACTTGCGAGAGAGTTGATTATTTTATTAAACATTACCTATCTGAGTATGGAAAAAGTGTTTCTTTTATAAAAATTGTTCTTTTATTAGAAGTGAGTGCCCTCACTAAACTTGATTAGTAAATCGCACAAATGTTGTTTATATATATATATATATATATATATATATATATATATATATATAATTTTTTTGCAGTTTTCACAAAATTTTTATTTTTATGCCAAAGTTAGCAAATTTTATATAAATAAGCATGCAAGGTATTCCTAAAATTTAAACATGCTTTAATTTTTTACAAATTGAAATGTGTATGCAAAGTAAATTACAGAAGAGTTTAAATTATGACTGTATTGATCACTTTGTTAGCCAATTATTTTCAAAAAATTACACTCATACCATTTTTATTGGACTTCTGAGTCAAATAAGATATATTTAGAAAAAATTCTTCCATACTCTCCAGAGTTCAACAGTAATGATTCACGTATTTTATAATGAAAGTTCTTTAAACTATTATTCTTGAAATTTTATCAAATTTCATTTTTCTAGTATTAAGTGTGTTTGTTTCTAGAGGCAAGAAGCAATGAAATTTTGTAAATTCTAGTTTAACTCTGTGTGTTTTGGCCATAAAATAAATCCTTTTCTATTTTACTTGCAGAACATGTGGAATATTTTTTAAAATATAATTTGACCCTCAGGGACCAGATAAAAATTAAAAAGTGTAACTTTTTGAAAATCGATGGAAAAACCCTTTCATCTGCATAATCTTAAATTTTACCTTATTTTGAACAACTTTGCAATAAAATTTACATATTTTTTCCATAAAATTTGCAAATTCTTTCTGTAAAAATCGCAAAATATTTCTGTTAAATTTAGTTTTTTTTCTCGTAAGATTTACTAATTTTTCTCATAAGATTTACATATTTTTCTCATAAGATTTACATTTTTTTATCGTAAGATTTACATATTTTTCTTGTACGATTTACACATTTTTCTCGTAAGTTTTACGCATTTTTCTTGTAAGATTTACACATTTTTCTCATAAGATTTACACATTTTTCTCGTAAGATTTACACATTTTTCTTGTAAGATTTACACCTTTTTCTCGCAAGATTTACTTTTTTTTCTTGCAAGATTTACTAATTTTTCTTGTAAGATTTACATATTTTTCTCGTAAAAATCACAATATATTTTTGTTAAAAAAACAGTTTATCCCTGTAAATATAACTGTATTTAACTGTAAAAAAAATCAGAAAATTTGATAAAATTTACAGTTTTTCTTTGTAAAATTTACAAGTTTTCTTTGTAAAAATTACAATATATTTCTGTTATAATAACAGTTCATCCCGGTAAATATAACAGTATTTAACTGTTTAAAAAATCATAAAGTTTGATAAAATTTACAGTTTTTCTTCGTGAAATTTACAGGTATTCTTTGTAAAAATCACAAGAGTTTTCTGTTAAAATAATAGTTTATCGCTGTAAATGTAACGGTTTAAAAATGTTAAAAGAACAGATTGTCGTAAAAAAAATTGCGGTTATTCGCTGTAAATTAAACGGTTTTAAACTGGCACAAAAGTTGCCAGTTTTTTACCGTAAATTTAACAGTTTTTTTTTTTACAGTGTATACGAAGATTTGATTAAACGTTTCCATGCCATAAGTAATTTCTTGTAGCCATGTTATTTATATGATAAACTTCGAAAAAATTTTCTTACAAATAGCTCGTAGATTTGAGCAGAACCCTTGGTTCTATATGCTTACTTCAGTACACAAACTACTTATTAATGACAAAGAAATAAAATTATCTTCATTACTGACAATTTGTCAAATGCCATAAGATACTCAAGAATCATGCAACAAACTGATCAAAAGGCATCGAGAAGATTTATCGCAAAGATGCAGTAGCGAGAAAAAAAACTATTTTTACGTCTTTTAATGTCGTCAAATTCTTTCCTTTCCAGTTTAGGTAAATTATCGTAGAAGAAATTAAAATCATTGATCCTAAGAGTCACAGGATCTTCCAATACCGTCAACAAGTTCTGCTAACTATTTCGACACCTTGACCTCTGAAGAATCTTTATATTATACTACAGTTGATTCTAAAGGTTAATTTCTGGACTATATTTTCGTTTTTATTTTAATAATATAAAAATTAAATAGTCTAATGTTTTACTTTTCATTAACGTACTTAAATTTCGTTTAAATATGTCTTGTTTTTTTGAAAATTCCCTTTTAAGTTTACCTCGAAATTTTAAATTTTATTTAAATTTTATTGTTTTTACTCTTAATTTGTAATTTTATTTATTTATTTATTTTTAAAATTTAACTTTTGAATCCTAATTAGCATCCTGAAAAGTTTAAGAAATTGCATATAAATTGAATAACTTTCCAGACATTTTAACTTTTATTCCGCCATATTGTATCCGCCATTTTTTTTTAACATTTTAATTTTGCATTCTTACTTAGCATCCTCAAAAACCCCTATATACGAATTTTCGTACAATTTGAATAACATTTTCATATTTTGACCAGCTTTTCCGGAATTTGCCCCACTGTGCGCGCTGAAACCAATGATTTTCCCGTTGGTAGCGCCATCTAATGTGAGAAACTGAAATATTTTCCATTGTTTCCTATGCGATTATTAGCAGTAGTATGCACCAGGTGGCGTTACTTATGAGACAAAGTCATATAATAAGTTGGCAATTATAGGGACAATTTCAACAATAGATTTTCTCCTGAATGCGAGGCCTTGATATTATGATAAAGGGGCCTTGCTGTGAACTGACGGATGACTCGAGTGAAACGACATTGCACTAGAAAGTTGCGTCGGGGCATGCGTGTAGCCTTGTCAAAGTAAACGCAATTCTTAGTACCAAAATTGCCTCAAATATTTTATACTTTCACGTTGGTTTCGTACCAATTGACTGAATATGTTATTTTTAAAATCAGGGAAATAGTTTTCGATGACCTTGTAACATACGCAAAGAATCTTTCAAAAATTATACGAACATTGCAAATCTGGTATTAGATCTGGTATTTCTGTATTAACTGGAATTCTGGTATTTATTCAGTATACATTATAAAAAGGCTAGTTAAAAAAGCACCGCATATTTGACTATAAATCAAAAGTAAAATAAAACTTTTTATAAATCTTTCAAAAATATATATTAAAATATTTAATTGCTAAAAAGGACGTCAAATGCTAATAAAATACATTAAAAGATCTTAATAATTTAGTAATAATTTACTAATAAAATACATTAAAATATCTTAATAATTTACATTAAAAGATCTTAATAGTTTAAGATCTAAATTATTAAGATCTTTTAATGTATTTTATTAGCATTTGACGTCCTTTTTAGCAATTAAATATTTTAATATATATTTTTGAAATGTTTTAATGGACGTATAAGAAAACGTCTATTTATAATTAATGTTTTTATAAATCACCATAAAATGAAAATACACAACGCATTTTGAAGTTGAAATACAACAGCCCATTATGAATCAATGTAAACACATACTCCAAGAGCCGACAGCACAAAAACTTAATGTATCATACACAAGAAAAAACAAGTTGGAAATTGCACGTGAAGCGTAGCAAATGAGGTGTGTCGTACGATAACGAAGTTTTAAAAATATCACTGGCATATATCAATCTCACAAAACTGTAAATAATTACAATTAAAATGCGCACCAAACAATGTTCTTCCAATACCATTATGCAATAGAATACTTTTGTGTGGCCTTGTAAATCAATAACAAATATTCTTTGCACCACAGATTATGCAAAATGTATATTATAATATGTACTTTATAGATGTATATCAATTTTATTACGTTCGAATGAGCGTAACACCATTAAAATGCATTTGAAACATTTTTCCCATTGATCGCAATATAACGGAATCCTTTTGATTGTCCCTGCAATTGACCTATGCGTCCGATTTTCATAAAATTTGAAATGACTCGACAAAATTATGTAATAATTATGCATTTTAAATTTCAAACGATTCAGTTGGGTAGTTTTTGCGTTGTTATATACGGACAGACAGACAGACAGACGGACGGACACAACGACAACAATAGGCGCTACGTATAATTACGGACGAACCTAAAAAGACCATTTTTTATGGAAGAGTGAAAATAAGGAAAATTTAATGATCCATGTCTGATGGAAGTAAAGTGGTGCATAAGCCAAACATTTATACCACTATTGGTTGACTCGTAGGTTTAACATGGTGTTTTCCTGCTCCCAGTCCTCCATCTTTTCATACTTTTGATTGTAGGAAAAACAATGATAAACCTACGGATTAACCATTAGTGATATTAATTTTTAACTTATGCACTATTTCGCTTTCGGTAGACATAGATTGATTACCAACTTCTACTCCTCTGTAAAATAAACGGTTTTTTCTTTGGGCTTGATATCTTAGATTTTTGGACTGTCGACTCTTAGACTAACGTGCCTGTAAGTGTGAAAAGGCACAAAAAAAGTCTTTAATAATAAATTTATTCGATTAAAAAAAAATTCTCTTTAATTCTATAACCATGCAAATGAAAAAAATACATTAAAACCTACTCCAAAAAACTTCAATTGTAAATCCCATCAAAGTATATTTAGCGGAACTGAAGTTATAAGCAGCCACAATGAAATTTTGATTTTCATTTTATATCTACAAGAAATTGAATCCTAGATTATAGAATATGTGTGAAAACCATATATATATTTTTTTATTTGAAAAGTACTAGGATTTTTTATATTTAATATATGTTTTTTTAGATTTTTCACTAACAATAATAACACTAGGAATAATTTTTATCTGCAAAAGAGCAATTGTACGTAAAATTAAATTTTGAAAATTTCCAAAATGATTCTTTCATTTTGCTCTCGATTAGTGATTAATAGTCGAAAAACTCAAAGTTCGCTAGCCTTTTTTTCTGATAATTCCAGTTGCTTGAACGTTGTCCGATCACAGTTTCTAGATTTCAGAGGATTTTATTATTGTTATATTTATGGTTCGGATAATGTGAAATTTCGTTATCGTACATAATCCAAAAACAAAATCTGAAGCATCTTACTTATATGAGTTAAAATGCTAACTGATTTTCCTTTTGTAATCATCTACGCGAAAGTGACAGAAATCGAATTTTAAAAAGTACTTTTGAAAACTGTTTTAAAAACAACTAAAATATAAGGAAATTGCGATACAGTTTTCAAAGAAAATTCATTTTAATGCACATTTAATTCGCTTTCGGAAGTATAAAAATTGAAACATTAAAAAATTGCAACAGAATTAATAAAAGTAAAATCTAATCTTCTGTTATTGCCGATTTTAATGCCATCATTATGCCCAGATATGCCTGCTCTTTATAGTATTGGTAGAGTGGATAACGAATCTTGAATAATTGTAAAATTCCACGTCATAATGATTAAAAATGATAAGTGCATTTGTAAAATAAATAATCTTGTCAGCTACCATTTTCACTACTTTGCATAAAATTCAAACTCAGTCATAGAAATTGTTATATTTTACTGCGCAACACTTGGTATTTTAACTAATCTCGGTAAACAAATCCTCTTTCATTACTGTAAATTAATACTCATAAACTAAACAGCTATAGTTACGCTTGGTTCATCAAATCCATCCCTACAGGATTTCTCCGAAATCTGCTATAAGCGATAAAGTTCCTACTGGACTATATCAAGCATGTAACGACATGTATGACAATATTTTGTGTCATGTTTGTGTGAAATACTGGATAAATAACAATTTTGTTTTCTTGAACAGGAACAAATTAGATGGAATAATTTAACAAAATGTATAATACTTTAAACTATATATATCTATATATATGTTACTGCATGTTTTTTCTTTATATATGTTATTGCAATAAATCGCTTTGTAAATTTTAACATATTGTATATGGAGTAATGTTTTGGATTTTCAACAATTTGGACAAATTCAATTAATTTGTAGATATTCAATTTAATGAAATACACATGCTTTTATTAGAATAGACTCAATATTATTAATTTAACCAACTATAGTTAATGATATTTAAAATTTAATTGTTGACTTTTATGTATAATCAAAATTCTTGTCTAATAAAATATTTAAAAATTTTGCTCCGATAAAAATTTAATTCTTAACATACTACGAAATTTTTAACTTTGAATTTATTTTAGAATAGAACATAACTAAAAACTCTTAAGAAATTCAATTTCTTTTAATAATCATTTCTATATTTTTACAGTACATTCAATAATAGTCCCTCAATACACTTATCTTTAGGTATTCTAGCTATTAGGGAAATGGCTAATAAACTTTTACATAACATAAAACATTGATCAATATCATTTAGAGTTTTTAAATAATTCCAAAAGCTATAATTTCTATGATCATTTTAAAGATTTAAAGAAAAGAAGGATTTTTCTTGAATTGATTAAAGTTGCAATTTTTGGTGTGTGGAGTTCTTTAAATAAACATTTAGAAACCTAAATAAATATTTATAATTCAAAAGTGGAAGTTTATCATTTAACTATTATTTTTAAACTTTTAAAACAATTTAAAATTATCGATAATAAAAAAATCAGTATACTTTCATGTAGAAGAAAAATATGAACACATAGTTATCTCCCCCGCACCCTTCCTCAATTCAAAAATATTTAAGATGTTTTAGCTAAATCTAAAAAAGTATAGAAACATTAATACACTCTCCGATCAAAAAGAAAAAGTACTAATTTTGTTTTAAGTAAAAGGCTGACAACAACGCGAATCTCCAACTTTGTTATTAAACAATTACTAGTATACAGAGATTTGAAATTTTATACAGGGGGACTTTTATATAGCCGTAAAATAAAGACTAGAGTGAATTATAAAATTCTTTACAATGAAAGTTACTTTTCGACATAGTCGGAATAAAGATCGAGTCAATCGTCATACTTTTAACACTGCCGTCAGGAGCGCCTGAGAGTTACGCATTATCCGAGAGTTAAGCATGTATCTCTGAGATACAGCGCGTCCGATGGAGAGTTAAGCGAGAGGGGGGGGAAGAGGATACCCTTTTCATAAAGCATTACCGTCAACATATTGCGACAGGTCTTCGTTTCTTCTAGAAGATTTTTGTCTATATGCAAGTTGAATAGAATGCTGTCATTCGAGTCCTGTATATAAATATCGTAAAAAGATAACATTCTCTTGGTGCCGGCCTAATTTATGGAGCAACAACTTTCACAAATCTAAAAAATCCCGTATATTTAGTCAATAAGTGGTTGGGTTAGCAGTTCTGCTGGCATCAAAGCGATTGTCACCGTTATCGAGATATGAAGATAGGTTAAGGACGACAGTACTCCATTCAAACAAAAATCTTGAAAACGCTTTTAAACCCTTTAACTACCGACGGTACTTATAGTACCATTAAAATTTCATATTATGAAATTCCTTTAATACGTAAATTAGTTGCAATACTGTTTAGAATGAGTTACGGATACATTATTTTGTTCCAAAAGCATTATTGGTTACACAAAACAATATTTTTAAAAGAAGGATTTATTTTGCCTTTTGCATCTTTTAACCCTTCTTGGCGCTGAGGGAGGAGGATGAGGATTTTTCAATTCGGAAATACTTCTATATTTATATTGTAAGAACATTTTCGTACATTTTATAATTCTACAAAATATTAAGAAAACAATTTAAAATAATATTTGAGTTGGTTTATAAATATTGCACAAAATCCCTGTAAATTGAAATTTCATTAATCCATCTAAAATACTTCAAAATATTATTAAATGATTGTGTAAATCTTTTAGCTTAAACAATTTACATAAAATGTTTTTGATTGTAAAACTTTCACGAATTCATAATGCAGTAGATAAAGAGTTAAAGCTGAATATGTTTGTGGCAACGTTCTGTAGAAACTGAGTCCTTACGTCCCATTGACCACTAATATGACAATTAACAAATACTCAACAAGACGCTACCGAAAGCAGTTTTGATTACAATTGGCAATAGGTTATAAAAGAATGGTTAATGAACACTAGTTTACTAGAAGTAACTTTTCATTCTAGGTGAAAGCTGTTTTATCATCAAATGTGCTATTGTATGTTTCTTCCTTCAAGCAACTTATTTACACTTCAAGTTGGGTTATTTTGAAAACAATGAGATCAACACAACATTTGTATAATTATGTTTAAGCGCTAAGTAATTCTTTAAATTGCAAGAATCCGGAATTATTTTTAGATCCTTTTAGATTTGGTCGATTAGAATTGATATCTCGCTTACGAGACATGTACCGGTAAGCTCATTAGTGATGAGTTTACGGAAGGTTTGGTTTGGTTTTTGTTTATGCCGCCCAATTACCTACGCTTGGGATATAGGCCCTAATAGGTGGGATGCCCTCCGTGGGGGTCTTTCTAAGGGAACCTAACCGGTATTTACGCAAGGTTCAAAGAAAACTACGGAAAACTCCGAACGGTTAGTCCGAAGATTTGGCGATTGGGTTCGAACCCAGCACCTACCATCTACCAGTTTCGAGGTCAGAACCTCGCGGCCACTAGTGATGCCTAGTTTACGGAAGGTAAAATGTAGCACTGAGCTATCGCAAGTTTTCCTCCTGAAAAAGAAAAAATTCTTGAGCTGAAAAAAAAATCAGTTTTTTCATGTGATAGAGACGCGAGATCTCCGATTTAGAAACAATATTGAATTTCAGTTTAAACTCTTCTCTGTATTTGAAGATGACCAGATTTTAAAAGAGCAAATTAGAAAGTATTTTAATTTACTATTTGCCCTTGGCGACCAATTTGATCTCCTTTAAATGTATGATAAATATTGCAACATGTTACTTTTATCCATAATTTTCTTAATCCTCGGCAAATTTGAAGATTCCGATAGAAAAATCCACTTTTATGCGTTTTTAGCTCGCAGGCTATCATAGCCTGAGAGCTTATGTGCCCGTCCGTTCTGTATGTATGTGCGTAACGCGATAACTCATGATAAAAATATCGGATCCACTTGAAATTTTGTATATAGGTATATCCTGATAAGGCGCTTCCCTGATTAGTTTTTGGAGTTCATTCGATATGTATAAGAGGGGGAACGGGGGGCTCATGCCCCCCGTTAATTGATATAAATGGGATTTTCATGCAGAATTAAGTTTTCAAAATTTAGATTAGGATCATTCTGATGAGGCGATTCCGTGACTGTTATTAGGTGTTCATTGAATAAGTATAAATAGGGGGAACAGGGGTTCTAATCCCCCCCCCCGTTAGTTGATATAAATGGGATTTTCATGCAGAATTAAGTTTTCGTTCAAAATTTAGATTAGGATCATTCTGATGAGGCGATTCCGTGACTGCTATTAGGTGTTCATTGAATAAGTATAAATAGGGGCAACAGGGGTTCTAATGCCTCCCCCCCCTCTTAATTTATATAAATAGGTTTTTCAAGCAGAATTTTCAGATTTCGTTCAAATCTCTGAATCGTTTTGGAAGTTTAATGGTTAAGTATAAAAGAAGGGGATAACTCCTTTTAAATTATATAAATGCTAAATGGGTTTTTATTAAGAATTATCTAATTTGCTCTGAATTTTGGATATAGATTTTTTATATGATAAAGCATGTCTTTGATAGTATAGGAGGTTCAATGATTAAGTATAAAAAAAGAGGAAAGGGGAGAGCTGTTTCCCCTTCTTAATTTTTTTTTCGAACGGAATTAACCCTTGAAAATATAAGGCTTTAATGTACAATTAGTATTTGTAGCCTGTGAGCTCAATGCCATCAGTTTAACTGGGCAGTATTCTTTATTATTTTAATCAGGCGTAGGTGATAAATCCTCAAACACTTAGTATTTTTTTTTTTGTATTTTATTAATTTTATTTAAAATTTGATCCTTTCACTTATTTAACCTATAAAAATTAAAACCGAAAAAAATTAAAATCACATTTAGCACCAACGTCAAAGCATTATTTTAGATTACCACGCGAAATACAAAATATGTTGCTTAGTGGTGTAAAAATGCTATTCGCAAATGAACTAAAATATTGCTATTCGCAATATTTTCGCCCGGCTAACATGAAAGCATTAATTTTTGGAGATCAGCTTTTATGCAGATTTATATTTAAGAAAAAATATGCCTTTCATAGAAAAAGTGTAAGGATTAGACCTAGTTATTTATGACAGCGCATGAACTATTAAAGTAGATGAAATTATGACAATGAAGCAGTATTTGGCGATATATCACCAAGACAGTAAAATTAAAGAATCAAAATGCATGCTTAGCAAATAAAAAGTCGTCAGCCCAGAACTGTTAATCAAGTCATGCGACTTATGCTTTTATTATATAGATGAAGAGACTCGAATACTAGGATAAATATAGCAGGTTTGTTTTTTAGCATTTTACCGATGATTGAAATTTTTAGGCCTATTTCGTATGAGATACTACCTATTCTGGTCGCTCCCAGGTTGGAATTTCGGGAGGTTTTTTTTTTTTTTTTTGGCAGATTATGACCCTTAAACCCCTAAACTACTATCAGTAAAAAAGTTTATCTCACTTTTTTATGGACACGATAACTTCTATAATTTTGCTCAGATCTTCAAACATTTTCATAAAATCTAAAGACATTAAACCTCGATCAAGTTCATTAATAGACAAAATCTGACCAAGGAATTTGAAAAAGGGAGGTTTTTCTTGTGAAAAAAAAAATCCATAAATTATGGAAGAATATAGAAATGCAATCAGTTTAAATTTTACATTACTTCTAAAAAAAGTCAAAAAGTTTATGCATGACAGATATTTTTTAAAGTTAAAAATGGACTCAAGGGGTGAAAAAAATGGGATTTTTGGGAGAAAAAATGCATTACTTCAACAATTATCAAGATATCAAATCAAAATATATATATATATAAAATGTACTTACTACTATCTAAAACATTTGTATTGACAAGTTTTTGATAGGATCAACTGTACTGCAAAATATATATAAAATAAACGAAAACAAAAAGAACAGGAGGGGGTGGAAAAAGAAAAAAGATGCATACTTTCGTCAATTCTTAAGATAGCAAATCCGATTAAATTTATTTTACATCTTCTCAATAATATCCATAATTTTTATACTGACAAGTTTTTTATAGGATGAATCCTAAGAGCTAAAATAAGTTAAAAATAGGAGTAAGAAAACAAATCTCAAATCCAAACATGACTCATTTTTAAATTCATTTCCGAATTTAAATACGTCCAAATGACACGTTCTCTTATATGGGAACTATATAATGTGATGTATTAGCCAGTTTGATAAAAATGGAATATATATTTCAAAAATGCTTTGAAAATAGCCACTTTGAGCAGAATTTTCTGAAACGATAGTGATTGAAAAGTTGAGTAAGTATTCAAATAAAGCTTTACTGTGAGAGCAAAAATGGATTTAAAAATGAGTCAAACGCACACAAGTTACAGGACCCCTTATTTAGGAACTACATAATGTAACGTATTGGTCAGTTTTAATAAAGCAGAATGCATTTTTAAAAATGCTGTCAAAATAGGCATTTTGATTAGAATTTCCCGAAACGATCGTGAATGATAAATTGAGGAAGTATTCAAGTAACAAATTACCTTGACTCATTTTAAAATCCACTTTTGCTCTCAAGCACATCCAATTGACAAGTTCTCTTATTGCTGCTGCCTAATGTGCCATAAACTGCATAATGTTCCATATTTTTCAGTTTTTTGATAAAGGTAGAATGTATTTTAAAAGTATGCTATCAAAATGGGCAATTTGAATAGAATTTACCGAACCGAAAGAGATTGAAGAATTGAGGATTTATTGAAATAACAAATTGCTTAATTTTCAGACTCATTTTTAAATTCAATTTTGCTCTCAAACGTAGTCGATTGACAGTTTCTTTTATTCAGGAACTATATAATGTGGCATATTGTTCGATTTATTCATAAAGTCAGAATATACTTTTGAAAAATACTGTCAAAGTGGGCATTTTGAGCTATAACGGAGTTCTTACGGAAAAAGGAAACTAAAGATTCTTCAAAAGAGTCTAAGTAAAATTATTAAACTGGGTTTATCTCTAGCCTTCTATGTGTTTGGAACGTAATATTCCGTTGACTAATTCCAGGTTTTACAACAATACAAGCAATATTTAAGATTATATAATTCTATAGATTTAATGTATTTTAAATAAGTTTTAGAATGATTAATACTTTCAATGATTACATTCATATTTGTAGTTAAGTTTTTCTCATAATGTTGAAAGAATCTTATGAGAATTTAAAACCAAATGAGGAGAAAACATTACAATTTTATCCATTTGCGAGACGCTCAGAGGTCTAGTCATATTTTTTGTTGTAGAAATGCGCACTTATCTTTGAAATCTACTTCCGCCTATAGGCCAAGCCGACAGACTTTTTACGAGCAACGGCTGACAATCTGAAATCTGCCTGTAAGAATCCGATAAAAAAAAAAAAAAAAAAAAAAATCCGTTTCGTTATAGCCAAATTTTTACGACTGAAATACACTATAGAATAAATGTTATTTTAAAATAGTTTCACGTCCACATTTTTTTCATTTAAAACTATTACACAGAAATAAGTAAACAATCCCTCATAACAATGCTTAGAGATATTCCTGTCCGTGAAATTCTTTTTAATCCTTTCGAGTCACGTTTTCATTTTTTATAAAAAATTACTGTTACATCAATACTAGCTATCCAAAAAGATTAGTTTGTCGAATATTCCATTCTCTGAAATATAACGTTTGTTGTTTCGCAAGCTATTTAATTAATATGAAAATAGGCTGAGGAAAAATTTTCGGAGATGTTCGGAAAATATTGTATTGTAGCAAGATTTAATTTATGTTACAACTTTCTAGTACTTTTTATGCTTTACTGCACATGATTCTTTCAGAAAAGTAACTTAATTTTTAAATGTAAAATATGTTTAAAAAGAATTCAAACCGGCGCAAAAAGAACTAAGAAATTATTACTAAGTATAAACATAAATGAAGTCATACAGTAAATGCATTGACATATATTAACATTAGTAAAAAGTAGAAAAAGTATTTCTTAAAACAATAGTACTGCATTAAAAGACGTACTAATTATAGTACACCAGTCCCGAAAAAATTAAAATAGCGATAGTTATATCGCTATCTCTTGCAGAAATTATTATATTCGAAATTCCTTTACTTTTTGCAGCACTTATAGACAATCTACATTTAAAATATTCGCCAATTTTATAATTTTGAAAATCGTGGAAATTTCAAGGCTCAAAGAAATTAACGAATTCACGGATTTCAATAAAATGCAATTAAAGAAATATTTTAAGAATTGGCAAGTGTAATTCATACAACCTTCAAAAAGCCACATACTAGAAAACTGAAAAGGGAAAGTTAATTGAGAACGGAGGAGAGTGGGTAAAAAGGGTCATTTAAGAAAAATCAGCTTTGATTAAAAGCTGAAAATTCAATTTTTAGAATACAAAAAGAATACTTTCTAGTGTCCTGTAATATTATAGAAATAAATGCAGAAACCATTTTATAATTAAAGAATTATTAGGGGCTACTACAGTCAAATCAAAATATCCGTTCGCAGATGCTAACCCTATGGGAGGATTCTTATAAAAATGTTTGTTGCATTTCAATTTTTTTTTTTTGGCATTTGACAGCTGGAATTGATCTGAATGCATTCTGCTTTTTTACTTTTGATTGCAAATATTTTTTTATGAGGGTGCTCTCGCTTTTCAAACCGGTTCCGAAAACGAAAGAGTCTCCAAAAAATATCTGTAAACAAAATCAAAAAAGTAAACGGCCTGCAAACAGATCGATTCCGCTAACCAATTGAAAAAAAAATTGCAAATATTAAAATGCAACCGAAAAATCTTTATTAATTTCTCCTATAGGATCAGTACTAGCCAACTGGTCTTTTCATTTGATTGAAGTATGCTCTTAAGTTACAAAATATGTCCCATACCTCACCACTAACAGGAAAGTATGGGACAACAAAACAAAGTATGGTAAAGCACAAATAGGGTAATGTCAGCTACATATGCAATCTGACAATGTCAGTGTCACAATATCAAATTCCAGTAACTGCTTAACTGGAAGGATAATTCAGGATTTCAGTCACAGATGACATTAAAAAAATCAGTTTAAATTTACAATTTGAAATAAATGAATATACTATTAATATTATAATTAATGTAATAGTGTAGTAATAACTCTTAAAATATTTGTGTTAGCAATTTACATTCAAATGATTAAAAAAGAAAATTTTTTTGTCCCATTCCTCTTTACTACTTCTTTATTAAAACTCCTTTTATAAATACTTCTGCTTTTCAGCTTAGTTCAAACTAAGGATAAGGTACAGTATAATGTACGTTAAATAAGGAAACTATTGTATCTACGCATAAACAAGTAATATACAGAAAGCTTAAAAGACCGAAACAAATTTGATTCTTTAATCTGTTCTAATAAAAAATTCAAACTTTTGCAGATCAGTTATTTTTCAGCTGAAGATTGGACTACCATTGTCCCATTCAATGCATGATTCATTAATAGTTTAGGAAAAAAAAGAGAAACTTTGTGTCCATTACTACACGTAAATCCCACCCATTTCACTCCCCCCCCCTTTCCTCTACTATTTAGAAAACTACAATTTCCCCCCCTATTTACACAAAACTTCTGGACTCCTAATCAAAATTTTACTTTTAATACATGAAAACTAATTTCAGCAATGTAATAAATCTTCTACATCAGAAATATATTCAAAAATTATGTAGTACTCATCTATGAAAAATCAACTTATATCGAAAGAAAGATTAAAATTTTTGAACAAATTTCATTTAAAAAAAAGTGACAATATATCCAATTATAAATGTTTCAGCATTATTTATTCTCTACCCCCCCCCCCCCTCCCCACACACATTTTTACGATAAATATTTTAAATAATCATTTCACATAATATTCACGAATTAAAAATTTATTTGAAGTTTTTTAAAAAGTCACAATCATTACAATGAGGCATTAAAAATTAAATGATATATAAAAATAGTTCATAATGTTACACTATTACTTTTTTTAACTGAACTACGTAGTCATTTGAAAATCAAAACATTAATGAGTCTGCTTACTAAAAATTCTAAAATGTACGAAAAAATGAGACTATGAAAGACAAAACTTAGCAGCAGCCTCAGCTAAGTTGAACTAATAATAATCTTGAAGAATCATAGAAGTTAATGTAGAGCAACTCTCTTCCAATTTAGTACACTCGTTCATTACAATATCAAAACAGTCGGGATTTTCTAGATATAGAATTTCATAGTCAGGCTTCTGCAGTGTCTCCAACGCTTCCAATTGCTCTTCAATTGTAGCAAATATCGCCTCTAATACAGATTGTCTTTCTTGGAGTGGAACTTTATTCCGGTTATTTGAAGCAATCATTTCTTGTAATCGTTTCAAAGAGCCAGCAATATAATCCTTATATACATTTCTTCGTTCACTACAAAGTTTGTAAACATATTCAAGCCTACCCCTTATTACTTCGGCAATTCTTTTGGCATTCTTCTCAGATTTTATAAAGTCTCTTTCTTGCTGCTCTCTTTCACGATTCAATCTCTTGTTTTCATCCAATAACTTTGCAGCCAATTCTCGAAGTTTTTTCCCCTGTTCATCGAAAAGCAATTTCTCCTGAAACAGTTTTTCAAGTTCCTCTGCATCAGTGTCAAGATTTTCTATAGTTTGACATTGGCTTTGATCAGCAAGCTGGTTAGCTTCATTTTGCTTGTCGTTTGCCGCCTGATCGTTAGAATCCATCTCGCACGTATTTTCTTCCCCGCTGATAAACTCGTGGTCAATGAACTCTGTCATCTGTTATATCGCACATAAAAGTAGATATAACTCAACTACCGGCAATCTTGGAATTATAACATAAAATATGAAGGATGATTTTAAATTTATAGACCCACCTATGTTATCTCTTAAAAAAGTGACTACATATACTAAATAAAATGAGCATGCTCAGAGCAACTTGTCGAAGTGACCAATCTTAGGGCATGTTCGGAGCTACTTACCAGTTACTTACCGAAGTGATCAAGGGCGTGTTCAGCGAACATACCAAAGTGACCAATGTAACCGGTAACTTACCGGAGTGGTATGTAACCGGTAGCTAACCAATTACAGATTCTCTGGACGCACTGGTTAGTTTTGTCACGTAGCACCATCTGTAGAAATAGTAGATTGCCAATTTGATTTAAACAAACTTTCATGTTACCAATCACGTGACCCAACTAAGCGGGACTTTTCCTCGGTTAGTTCGGTTCCTTTCCGGTCACATTGGTAACTACCTCTGAACGACATCGGTTGCGCACCGGTTAGCAGACTGAACGCTTTGTTAACTAACCAATCTTACCGGTTACTTACCGGTGACATTGCTGAACACGCCCCAATTTTACCAACCTATTCTAGGGCAGTATGAAAAAAAAAATCAGGGCGAATTATGACGTCATCTACAATTCAACCTAGGCCAACGAAGAAGACAGGCTACTGCAACTCATTCCTCATATCTTTTTTTACGGACCACTGCAATCACGTGATGCTCGAATGCACCAATGCAGGCACACAAAATGAGCATTACGCCATTATACACTGTTAAAAAACTGCTGCATTTTGTTGCAACGCACTCCACCGTTTGTATATAATATCTCTATTCCAACCAATGAGAAAGCTCCATTTCACGGCCAAGTAACCGTTTTCTATACAAGCAGGGGAGTAATTGCAACAAAATGCAGTAGATTTTTAACAGTGTAGCGGTCTGCAAAAAAAAAAAAAGACACTTGGAATGAACCGTGGAAGCTTGCCTTTTTCGTTAGCCTTGCAATTCAACAGGATAGTTTTCTTTCGTACCACACTGTGCCTACACTGTTAAAATTATCGTGAAAAATTACGTACACTGTTAAAAATCTGCTGCATTTTGCTGCAACGCACTCCCCTGCTTGTATAGAAAACGGTTACTTGGCCGTGAAATGGCGCTTTCTCATTGGTTGGAATAGAGATATTATATACAAGTGGTGGAGGGCGTTGCAGCAAAATGCAGCAGATTTTTAACAGTGTATCTTTTTAAAGACTCACTGTAAAAAAATATGACTATTTTGCTACATCGTCACTCCCCCGCTTTTATAGAACATCACTCTTTTGGTCAATGAAAATGCTCCATGATAGCCTGAAATAGTCGTTTTTTATAAAAGCGGTGGAGTTACGATGCAGCAAAATAGTCATATTTTTTACAGTGAATGAAAACGTGCCATAGGCGGTTATGGAGAGTTCTTATTGGTCAGAAGATAGATAGTCTTTAAAAATAAAGGAAATATTGCCTTTATTTTTAAAGACTATCTACTTTAAGCAAATCGTAATTGTTTGCTATAGTAAACGAATTGTGGCACCAATAAAAACTATCTTGTTGAATTGTAGCTGATGTCACAATTTGCCTTGATTTTCATTTCATCCTGCCCTAAAATCGGTCGGTTAGGGCCTGTTGAGTGCAATTTACCCAAGTAACCAATCTTACCGACTGCTTTTAGGGCAGTATAAAATTAAAAACAAGGTGATTTGTGACGTCAACTACAATTCTACTGGATAGTTTCGTTGGTAAAATAATTTGCATACACTCACTGTAAAAAATTTTACCCTTTTACTGTATTTTCACTCCCCCGCTTTTATAGAAAACGATTACTTCAGCCAATTATGGATCCTTCTCATGGGTCAAAAGAGAAAGATTCTATAATAGCGGGGGAGTAATGATGCAGCAAAAGTGTCAAATTTTTTACAGTGCTGTTAAAAATATCGTGACATATTTCCTATATTTTTAAAGACTGTCTATTTCCTGACCAATAAGACTATTTCATAACCATCTATGGCGCGTTTTCATTGTATAGAAAATAGATAGTCTTTAAAAACAGAGGTAATTTTCCACAATATTTTTATCGGTGTAAGCTAAGTGTGGCACCAACGAAAACTATCCTGTTGAATTGTAGCTGACGTAACAATTTTTCTTGGTTTTCATTTCATGATGCTCTAAAATCGGTCGGTAAAATTGGTCACTTCGGTAAAAGGTTGGTAAATTGAAATGAACACACTCAACGAGACTGATGTCACCCGTTACGTAGGGCCTCCGTGGCTGAGTGGTTAAGACATCACGTCGCTAATCGTGAGGTTGTGGGTTCGAATCCCACTGGCTCCATTGCACACACTCTTTGTGTGGAGCTCCTGGTTGTACTTCTCTCGTGCTGTAATATTTCCTTGTGTGCTATTTCGTCCCTGTATACTGACGATGGCTTATAAGTAGGCTTCATGTCGAGCAAACAAGTCAGATGTATGTTGTTCAATAAACAAACAAACAAACCCGTTACGTATATAGTGATCTGAGGAGTAATGAAACCAAGGATGTAGTGGAGGGTATACGCCGTATACCTTCTGATTTTTTAAGGAACACCGTATACCCTCGGTTTCTGAAGAATGCTATAGTATACACTGTAAAAAAGTTTACTCTTTCGCCGCATCGTCACTCCACCGCTTTTATGGAAAACGATTACTTCAGCCTATTACGGAACATTCTCATGAGTCAAAAGAGAGATATTCTATAAAATCAGGGGAGTGACGATGCAGGTAAAGAATCAAATTTTTTACAGTGTATACACTCTTGGGTGTACCCTCTGTCTTGAGCGTATACGCTTTGGTATTTCTCCGATTACATCACTGTATGAAACGAAATGGAGGATATTCCATTTACGTTTTGATCACGTGGTCAAGGCAAAAGCTTCTAGCGTAAAGAAGAGAAAGCTTCGTTAGATGCAATGTAAATCCCCAACAGCCAATGAAACAATTAGTAGGAAAGCAGAATGGAGTTATGAATTAAAAGGAGGAGACATATAGTCTATTGTCTATCAGTCGCGAGTGAAGTAACTGAGTTGGTTGTCACAAGATGACGGCTGTTTTATTTAATCAGATTTACAACTTCTGATTACCGCCTGTGAAATCTCTCACCAGTAATCTTAACTAGAAAATTTCGTCTTATTTTAGAGCCTTATTGACTAAAAATTGCTCTGACAAATTTGGTAACGAAATTCTATTGCTTTAAACTGGTGTCAGTTTGGCGAAGTGTTATAATCTATTTACTGACACAGTTTTGGTTGTCACAATGTGGCTGATCTATTACCACAGAAGTAACCTCTTACCAGTAAAAGTGAATATTAGTCTTTATAATTCTTTTTGATTAAAGATTTCTATTAGTGAGCCATTTAAATAAAGAGAAGTTTTCTGCATAATTTTACTGGTTAAAGTTCGATTCGATAGTAATAAAACCCCCCGAAAGCGGTTACAGTTGAAGCTTCACTATTTTAAGGATATGTCAGTTCCTCTTCATTAATAGTTCCATGGAAAGCAGTAGCAGCCTCCCTGCTTATCAGTTAGAAGTTCTTTCGGTAAATTACCGGTACCACGTGACCTTTTATAGCCTCGAACGCAGATTTGGAATATCCTCCATTAAGGTCCCATCCGCGGCTAACGAAAAAAGGAGTCTACCGCTTTTCATTCCAGGCGAATTTTTTTACAGACCGCTAGAACGACATTATGCTATTTTTGTGTGCCTGTACTGTTAAAAATTTGAACCCTTTTGCTGCACCGTCACTCCACCGCTTTTAAAGAAAACAATTACTTTACCGTATTATGGAGCATTCTCAAGGGTCAAAAGGGAGATATTCTAATAAAAGCGGGGAAGTGACGATGCAGCAAAAGGGTCAAATTTTTTATAGTGCATGAGAATGATCCATAATTAGCTGAAGTAATCGTTTTGTATAAAAGCAGTGGAGTGACGATGTAGCAAAAGGATAAAATTTTTTACAGTGTACACTATTAAAAATTTTAAACATTTTCTGCATCATAATTCCACCGCTTTTATAAAAAATGATTACTTCACTGAATTATGTAGCATTCACATTGGTCAATACAGTGATATTCTATACAAGTTGTGGAGTAACGATGCAGCAAATGTTCGAAATTTTTAGCAGTTTGTTCGTTTTTTGCCGGATGAGAGAATAAAATAGAATACGATACGAAGATAACGAAAAATGCAGCACAGTTCTTTTCTTACACTCCCTTCCGCAGTACATTCCAAGAAACTTTTTTTACGCAACGCTGAAATCACGTGATATTCCAATACACTAGTGAAGTTTTAAGTAAAGAGCGTCACGTCAGTCTTGAACGTTAAAAAATTGAAATTTTTGTTATGTCATTACTCCACCTTTTTTACAGAATGTATATTTCACCAATGAGAATGCTCCATAAAACAGTGAACTAATCATTTTCTATAAAAGAGGTGGAGTGACGATGCAGCAAAAGAGCCAAATTTTAACACTGTTAAAAATTTTAAATTTTTGTTGCATCGTCACTCCACCGCTTTTATAAAATATTTCTATTTTATCCAATCAGAATGCTCCATAATACAGTGAAGTAATCATTTTCTATAACAGCGATGGTGTGACGATGCAGCAAAAGATTCAAAATTTTAACAGTATAGTTAAAAATTTTATATTTCTTGTTGTACTCGTGGCTAACAAAAAAGATAAGCTACCGCGGCGCATCTCAAGTATTTTTTACAGACCGCTAGAATGACGTATCGCTCTATTATTGCATCCGCATTGGTGTATTCAAGTATCATGTCACTCCAGCGGTCTGTAAAAAAGGTACGTGGAATGCACCATAAGTAGTTATATTTATATGACGTAAATAAATGATTGAAAAGGAATGAAACTGCACTGTTAAAAATCTGCTGCATTTTGCTGCAACGCCCTCCCCTGCTTGTATAGAAAACGGTTACTTGGCCGTGGAGCTTTCTCGTTGGTTGGAATAAAGATATTATATACAAGCGGTGGAGTGCGTTGCAGCAAAATGCAGCAGATTTTTTAACAGTGTAGTGTGCTCCTAACTATACACAAGGCAAGTTCATAATATTAAAAGTCCTTCCGACAATGCCGGGAGGAAAAGGTAGCTTTCATATACTTATTTATTTATTTTATATTAAGTTATATAAATCAAATATACGAAGCACAAAATAGTGGACACGATTATGTAAGATTGAATACTAGTTTTTGTCAATAATGAATATTAATAGAATTTTTTAGAAATTAGTCATATTTTATTCAACCTTGTTTTAATTTAAGCGATTTATAGGGTCGCCAAATTCCACGATATCCATTTTAAAGCAGCATGATTGATAAAAAAAAATCCAATGAGCTTGATCGAAATCTTAATTCATGTGAACATGCACACTCACATCGAAATCGATTAATATATACGAGTGATGTCGCGGGCAAATTGACTTTTTAAAAAAGTTTCACCCACATTAGAAATTCAAACTGGTATATCCCAGCCGTTTTTTAAGGTAAAGACAAAGCAAAAAATACTCCGGAATTCATTATTAAGATAAATTGTTTAGAAAAAACCTTTTTTCAATTTCTAATTTTTTGTTTATACATCATTATACATTTAAAAGATTTTTGACAAATTTAAGTGGCCGCCATTTTGAAACAAGATGGCGGATAAAATTGGCTCGGGAACTCGGTCAAGATATTGGTATGTATCATGGAGTTATATCTAAATCAGTTCATAAATATGCGTATTAACGCGTGACACATTTCAGACCGTTTCAAAATGTCAATCTCATTGGAAATCGAAAGTGCGAAAACTCAGCCATTTTTCAAGATATAGATGAAATGAAAAATGCTGTGGAATCTTTGTATCAAGGTCAAAACACAAAAGAAAAATATTTTTCAATTTTCTTACTTTTTTGCACCTAATTTTAAAATTTAAATTAAAAAAAATAATATTCCGTCATTTTGAAACAAGAAGGCGATTTGAACTGGCCACCGAACTCGGTCCAGGCATAAGTATGTCCTATCTACGCACCAAGTTTCATCCAAATCAATGTATAAATACGCGTGTTATCACGTGACGAAAACCAGATGATTTCAAAATGTGAACAACACTAGAAATTAAAAGTACTATAACTTAGACATTTTTTAAGATACAGACGAAACAAAAAGGACTTTGGAATCTTTGTACCAAGGTCCAATGCAGAAAAGAAAAATCTTTTTCAATTTCTCACTATTTTGTACCTAATTTCAAATTTAATTTTTTTTTATTTAAATGGCCGCCATTTTTAAACAAGATGGCGGATAAAACTGGATAACGAAATCAATCCAGGTTTTATTAAGTACTATATACACACCAAGTTACATCCAAATCGATTTATAAAAATATGAGTGTTATCACGTGACAAAAATCAGATCGTTTCAAAATGTCAGCCATAAGAAAAATTCAAAGTGTTATAACTCAATCATTTTTTAAGATATAGACAAAGTAAAAAGTGTTCTAGAATCAGTGTTTTAGGATCTAACACATAAAATGAAAATATTTTTCAACTTTTAATTTTTTCGTATTTATTTTTAAATTTAAATTTTTTTTATTTTTTAAATGGTCGCCATTTTGAAACAAGATGGCGGATGATGCTGGCCAACGAAATCGGTCGAGATATTTGTATGTACTATGTACATATTAAGTTTCATTCAAGTCGGTTGATAAATACGTTAGTTATAGCATGACAAAAATCAGATCGTTTCAAAATGCCAGCTATAAGAAAAATTCAAAGTGCTATAACTCAATCATTTTTTAAGATATAGACAAAGTAAAAGGTGTTCTGGATATGGTGTTTTAAGATCTAACACATAAAATAAAAATATTTTTCTACTTTTAATTTTTTAGTATTTAATTTTAAATTTTAAATTTTTAAAATTTTTTTAAATAGCTGCCATTTTGAAACAAGATTGCGGATGATGCTGTCCAACGAACTCTGTCGAGATATTTGTATATGCTATGTACATACCAAGTTTCATTCACATCGGTTCATAAATACGTTAGTTATATATTACATGACAAATATCAGATATATATATAATATATATATATATGTCAACATTTGAACGGAGGGTGGTTTTAGGGTCTGGGGTTCATGATCGGTGAAAATATACCAAAATTTTTTGGACGTGCTTTCTTCCGGACGACTGCAATAGGTAGCTTTTTACTTTTTGTAATGAAAGCTACCTAAAAAAGTCACTTTAAGGGGAAAGTCACATTAAGGGATATCCATGTGTTTTCGATTTTGTATCTAAAATTAAAACTAACCGCAGAAATCAATCATGAAGTTAAAGTTGCGTGTTCCTACTTAAACAGTGAAAATAACATACTTTTAAATACAACTTTAAGAAAAACAATTAGTCAAATTTTTTATGAAAAATGCGGCGTGTTTCTTTTTCATACATATTTATTTATATTGTTTAGCGAATTTTACGTAGCAGTTTTCTAGAAAATACACATGATCTGTGAATACAAGAAATACACTCATGTCCATAAATTAAGGATAATGCCAGTTCCAGCAAATAAAGTTACGGAAATAAAACAAACGTGACTTATTCGTCAAGCCTATTTATTAAAGATAAGAAAAATAACAAAAACGATGGTATATGTATGATAACATTCATAAAATCTACAATTATTGCTCCCTAGAGCAATTAGAAAAAGTACCCCCTTAAAAAAACTTAACATTATATGTTTGGTATGATGTTTAATAAATTGTATGTCTCCCAGAAGATGAAATACAGTCCGCACAATGCCTAGGTATGCTGAGTATCAAAATATGAAGCTGATCTTGGATAAGACTACTCCACTCAGCAAGGAATGCTCTCCGTAGTTCCGGCACACATGCAAGAGGTGGTTGACGGGCTGTAACCCGTCAGCCAATCATATTCCATACATGCTCTATCGGATTCAAGTCTGGAGAAAACGCTGGCCAGTCCATACGGGTGATATCCTCAGCTTGAAGGCATTCATTTACGATGTTTGCTCGGTGAGAACGGGCGTTATCATCCATAAACGCAAATTCTGAGCCCATGGCATCCTTAAACAAGCGTACACATTGTTCCAGAATAATGCCCCGATAAATTTGGCCTGTCATGGTTGCGGTTTGAACATGTAGATCTGTTCTGGAGCTCAGTACAATTCCACCCCAAACGAGCAATCCTGCATCACCGTAACGATGTCGTTCAGTGATGTTATCTTGGTGGTAACAGATGCCTGGCCTTCTCCATATGAAAGTCCGGCGCGAATCAAACTGCAAGCTAAACCTGGACTCGTCGGAAAACATTACACAAGCCCACTTTGACGATCTCCGCATTGCATGTTCTTTATTCCAGGCTAATCGCAGGCGAGAATGAGTTGCCGTGAGTGGAACACATCTATCAGGTCTGCAAGCATATAGACCAATATTTCCCAATAGTCTACACGCGATTTGTCTTGAAACAGTCGTACTCGGGGCTGAATATAGCTGAAGAGGCATGTCTGATGCTGTACTCCGTCTGTTTCTTTTGGCAGTTACTGCCAAATAACGGTTTTCATACGTGGTTGTAACTCGGGGACGACCTGTACTGTAACGACTACTGACATTTCCATCATCTTGGAATCGTCGCCAAAGTCTTAAGATTACACTATGGGCAATTCCAAGTTCCTCGGAAACTTAAATCTGAGTACACCCACATTCCAGACGGCCGATAATTGTAACAAGTGAAATATCATCCACATGTGTCCTCTTTGTCATAACTGATCGGTTTTGTCACTGAGAGGCTTAGAAAATGCTTGTTAAAAGTTTTACTTCTTTTCCACTGTTTCTGATATACGCCTCTCTCACACTTTCGTCATTGTGACGTACTATCGGAGTCATCTGGTGCAAAATGCATATTAGTCTTGAAGATGTGTGTGATAATTCTGCAAGTGATATTTTTACTTTGATTTCCATGTGATTCTGAATTATCCTTAATTTATGGACATGAGTCTATTTTAAAAAAGCACAAATTTTAACACTACACACCATTAAAAAAATGTACATCTTTCATAGATACATATAACTTTAGTTATTTTCTATATAAAGAAAACCTTCTTTGATTTCATTGATTCGAAAAAAGCAATATATATTCGAAATTTATCATATTTCAGGTTATCCATGAACAGGTTATTTCTTTATATGAAACTGTCTCTTATGTGAAACAATGGTTTAAATTGCAGCCATAAAGAATGCATACAAAAAATATTTACGTTTATATGTTTTATTACGATAATTTATTTTTGCAGATTTATGATAAAAATTATTTTGCGTGCTTCTGTTTTATGTTTTCCGTTGCACTATTTTATGATACCATTTATCACAGACAAAGAGTCATTTTTTAGGTGTGTTCGTAATTATGTAAATAAGTAGCACCTATAATCGTCGTTCTGTCCGTCCGTTCGTCTGTCCGCATATAACAAAGCAAAAACTACCCAACCGAATCGTTTGAAATTTAAAATATATAATTGTTTTGTAATTTTGCCGATTCGTTTTAAATTTTATAAAATTCAGATGCGTAGTTTAATTACAGGGATAATCAAAATTATTCCTACAAAGGAAAAAAAATAGTTTCAAATGCACTTTAGTGATGTTACACTATTTCGAACCTAATAAAATTGATATGTATCGATATAGTGGTGCTAAAATATACATTCTGTACAATGTGTGGTACAAAGGATATTTTTTATTAATTTACAGAGCCATACAAAAGTGTTTCATTACATAATGGTATAGAGATAAACATTGTTTGGGGCGCGTTTTAATTATATTAGATTTTTTTTGCATTTTATGAAATTGTAATAAGTTGCTGAGGTTTACTACAAGTTACCTCCTGTATTATAGAAAGCAGACAGTATTTACAGGGACACACAAAAGGTTTCAGGTACTATTTTGCATCCGAAGTACGATATATTTTAAAAACTTCGTTATAGTCAGAACGCACCTCATTTGTTACGTCTGATGTTCAATTTCCGACTTGTTTAGATAAAAATTATTTTTATTATTCAGCTAATTTTGCATTGCATTTTTCCAGAAAATCCACATTATCTTTAAATGTAAGAAATATTTTAAATCAGAACAAATTTTAACACTGCACCCCATTAAAAAAATCCACATCTTTCATAGATGCAAATAACTTTATTTCTTTTATCTATAAAGAAAACATCTTCTGACTTCATCGGTTCGAAATATTCTAATGTATATTCAAAGCTTATCACATTGCAGCCGCTACGTTCACAACCCCTACCTACGTCTCGAATAGTCCGACTCTCTTGTGCGTAGCGCTGTCGTCGTTACTTACGACCCGTATGCTTTAGGCTCTAAATAGAAATATAAACTAGTTGGATGTGCCAATGCCAAGACATTCTTCTATCTCATACATACATTTTAATATTTTAAAAAATAGTTACGCATGTTAATGCTTTAATAATTTTAATTCAATATTTCACCAACTTTGATTATCATCATAAAGTTCTGCTTCAGTCAATTAATCGGAGTAAAAACGAGTTTTCGTCTCCGCACGAGCCGATGGACAATAGAATAATATGCAGATCTTTTCAAATTCAGGCAGGACTTACTTGCCCTATCCAAAAATAACCATAAAAAAATTAGTTCAATTCTATGCATAACTCAATTCTGAAAATGGCACGAAAATCGCTATTACAACGCCCCCTTCCGGTGAATTATTTTCAAATTCAAGGAAGACCAACTAGTCATAGCCATACAATTTCACAAAAAATTTGGTTCAATTCTATCGATAACTTCATACACTTTTAGGTGGTTCAACATTGAAAATGGCACAAAAATCGCTATTGCAGCGTCACCTTCCGGCAGAAGATTTCAAAAATGAATACCATTTATCACAGACAAAGAATCATATTTTAGGTGCGTTTATAATTATGTAAATAAGTAGCACCTATATTCGTCGTTCATTCCGCCCGTTCGTCTGTCCACATATAACAAAGCAAAAACTGCCCAACCGAATCGTTTGAAATTAAAAATATATAATTGTTGCGTAATTTTGTCGAGTCGTTCCAAATTTTATAGAAATCGGATGCGCAATTTAATTACAGGTACAATCAAAAGTATTCCTACAAAGGAAAACAAAATGAATTGAAATGCATTTTAGTGATGTTACACTATTTCGAACATAATAAAATTGATATGTATCTATGAAATATGTACTAAAATATACATTCTGTACAATTTGTGGAACAGAGAATATTTTTTATTAATTTACAGAGCCATGCAAAAAGTATTTCATTGCATAATAAGATAGGGAGAAACATTGTTTGGGCGCGTTATAAGTAGCTAATAACAAGTATCTAATTACATTAAACTATTTCACATTTTACGAAATTGTTATACGTTGCTGAGATTTACTACAAGTTACTTTCTGTATAATGGAAAGCAGATAGTATTTACAGGGACACACAAAAGATTTCGGATGTTGGATTGCATCCGAAGTATGGTTTATTTTAAAAACTTCGTTATAGTACGAACGCACCTCATTTGTTACGTCTGACGTGCAATTTTAGACTTGTTTATACACAATTTATTTTTATTATTCAGTTAATTTTGCATTGCATTTTTTCCAGAAAATGCACATTATCTTTGAATATAAGAAATATTTTAAATAAGCATACATTTTAACACTACACCCCCACCCCTTTAAAAATATTCTACACCTTTATAGAAACAATAACTTATATATATTTATTTATATTTATATAAAGAAAACTCTCTCTGATTTCATTGGATCGAAAAATTCCAATACATATTCAAAATTTATATTTCAGCTTAATCCATGAATAGCTTATTTCTTTATATGAAAATATCTTATATGCAACAATGCCAAAATTGCAGCCATAAAGAATACATGGCAAGAAATATTCACATTTATGTATTTTATTACGATAATTTATTCCAGCAGATTTATGATAAAATATAATCTGCGTGCTGCTGTTTTATGCTTTCCGTTGCACTACCTTACGATGCCATTTATCACAGACCAAAAGTCATTTTGTCAAAACTATTATTTACAAAAGACAAAATATTTATATACGGACAATTTGATTAATCGGTTATTATTAAGAGTAACCGGTTATTAATAATAACCATATCATGGCCAAATAAACTAATTAATATCATAAATTTATGAGAATTTATCAAATTACCAATTATTATTAATAATTATCAGCAAAGGTTGGTAAATATAATAAATACTAACTACCAATATACAGAGGTGTAAAAATTATTAGAATAATTGTGATTTTTTCAGTTTTTCTTGATTAATATTATATATACTTGCAACGTTTCATAAAAGGCAGTTCGATTTGTTGATCTAGTCAATTTTTTACTCCTTTAGAACAGTTTTTGGGATATAATTTTGTTAAATGTTGCCATTTCTTAAAAATAAAAATATTTGATCCAAAGTAATCAAATTGTTTGCACTGTATAACAAATTTGTTTGATTAACAAACGAATTTAAAATAAAATTATAAAATTTTCTACTTGATTTGAGTGTATTATCTTTCTTTTCTTGAGTTAAAATCAGTATTATTTTATTCTTAAAACAAATCTTTTTGCTGTTTTGCTTAGTTTATACTAATTATTGGCTTATTTTCAATTGTCAAAGGATTATTATGTGATTATGGGTATAGAAATTGATATTTCACCAAGAAAACTTGCTGAGGTAAAGTGTCTCATCCAAGAAAATAATTATACACAGCACGAAATTGCTAAAACAGCAAAAATATCGCAAGTATGTGTGAAGATCTTTGGCCTTCAAATGTAAATATAAAAATTCTAGAGTAGGAAAATGCGTAAGGAAAAGTAAATTTACTGCAAGAACAGAAAGGAAATTAATTCAGAATGCTAAAACTAACAGAAGAGCAACTAATCATGAACTAAAAATCTCTTTTCAAGTGCATGGAGTAAATGTATGCGATTCTTCTATTCGTAGAAAACTTATCTCAGCTGGACTCAGTGCTCACCATACTCTAAAAAAGACTAATATCATATCTACTATGGCAAAGAAGCGACTTGTCTGGGCAAAAATTGTGCAAAAGCAATTTGGAATTGGCTGAAGCAAAAAGAGAAATATTTCCCTTAATTAATCAGTTGAACTTAAATTGTTCATTTCTTTTCTTGAAATCATGTTTTTTGCATACTGAATAAAGATACAGAACAATTTATAAATTTGATTAAAATTTTCTTTATAAGAAAATTTTTCTACAAATTACATACCTTAAGTAATTTTATATCCCTTTGGTATGTTTTTCTCATGAATCAATCTTTACGATATCAGGTGATCATAACAGTCAATATGTCAGGAGAAGTACAAATGAAGAATTTTCCATAAATTGCTTAGCACAAACGGTTAAACATCCTACTAAAGACATTTTTTGAAATGCGATTACTTCTCTAGTTTCTAGACGTTTATACATTGTAAAAGACATAATGGACCAGTATCAGTGTAAAAAAGTGCTTGAACAAAGAGTAATTCAACTATTAGAAGACCGTTTCTTAAATGAAGACATTGTATTCATTCATGATGAAGCTCCGTCCCATAAAATTTCATCTATGACTAAATTTTTGGATAAAAAATATAAATAAAAAATAAATAAAACCCTTCGCTGGCCTGGAAACAGTCTAGATATGAATCTCATAATGAATCTTAGACCATTGTAAAGAAAAAAATTAAAGGAATGCATCATCGCAAACAACAAAGATCTGATAGAAAGATTCATTGAAATTTGGAACATGACATCGAAATACAAACTAATTGCCAAAAACCAATACAATGTTAGCCAAAACGTATCAAATCTTTAACAAAAGTCAACGTAATGCACACTAAATATTAAATGTATCATTATTTTTTAAATAATGTGCTATTTTTATAACATATCAAGATTTTATTGTAAATTTCACAATTATTCTAATAATTTTCACACCTCTGTAATATATAGCCCACCTTTTTTTTCAGACTTAATATTTTTCATATTTTGTTGTTCTCTTACTGTTTACCCGCTCCATGCTTTTAATGAGTCTGGCGATTCTTGTTGACTTTTTCCTCATGTTTTTCATTTTCAATTTTGTCCCTATCCCCTCTCTTCGAGCTAATGAACGTGCCTTTGTTAGTTCAAATCTTTATTTTTCCTCGAAAAATGCCGAGTAGTTCGGTCGAAACTGTCGGGATAACTTTATCATTGTTTAAAATGTTTAAACTTCACACAAATTGGTATGTAGATTTTAAACTGTTATAGTTTATCCCATTGTACACTGTTGAGCAAATTCATAACTAAAAAATCTTAGCTTATCTCAGTATTCATATAGTAAAAAACAAAGTAAAGACCACCCTTAGCTATTGAATAATAACTCGTTTAGCTTGAGATTTTTATTTCGTATAAGTTTCTCTATATATTCATTGCTAAAAGTATGCATTCAAAAACTGTATAATTTATTCTACGATTATTTCAATGTTTAAATTTTGTGTCTATTTCATTCAGTAATTATAAAAATTATTATTTTAAACTGTTTAGTCTCTTGCGTCTTATTACAAGAAGACGGCTTTTGATTGAGTATTATTGTCTCTTGACAATTATTTTTGTAATTGCATTGAAATAGTTATGATAGTACATATTTTTACAAAGTATATATTCGTTACTAAGCTTAATTAATCATACTGACAGAACTTCATTGGTTATTATTAATAACTAGCTGAGCCGCCCGGCGTTGCCTGGGCCCGTAATAATATTCTGAAGTAAACCTAAAATTTGTACTGCAAAATCTCATAAAAAAGCAATTTTGAAAGGAATCCCCGCTGCCTATGATACCGTTTAGCAAAAATGCTGCGCACAGACGGCAAAAATAATAATAATAATAAATGAATAAATAAAAGGGGGAGAGAAGGGTCTAGAATCGTTTAGTTTCATGTTCCAGAACCAGAGGCGAACACTTTTCTTAACAAAACTCTTTGTAAATTTAAGAAAGATATTTGAAGAACTTATTATTCGAAAATAGGGGTAAGTACACTTTTAAAATTCCATATTAAATAAATATTATTTATCCCAGGGCTCTGAAAAACCCGCATCTAAAACGGTACGGCTTTAAATACTTTATCACGCCCTCAATAAAATAATTATTGCCCCCCCCCCCCCCGCACATAATTTGACATCCCTAACTCTTTAAAATCTATACTATGTGTTTTAAACTATCTGTTTATAACACATAGTTATAAACAGATAATATTTATATTTAATATGTAATTAATAATTTTATATTTAATATGTAATATTTATCCTACGGCTTAGTGAAAAGTCCACATTTGAAATGGTAGAAAACGGTAGAATTTTAAATATTTGACCGCTCCAGCTAAAAAATCCTCCCGCCCTATATTTGATGCTCATAACGCATTAAAATATTTACTATATGCTATAATTTATCTGAAAGCTCCAAAACGATCGTTTTGTGAGTTTTTAGCTGCGTTCGTAATTATGTAAATATGTAGCACCTATAGTTGTCGTTCAGTCCGTCTATCTGTCCGCATATAAGAACTCAAAAGCTACCCAACATAATCGTTTGAAATTTAAAATATATAATTAGTATATAATTTTGTCCAGTCATTTCAAATTTTGTGAAAATCGGATACATAGATCAATTACAGGGACAATCAAAGATAGTCCATTACATTACGGTCAATGGGGAAAAAAGTTTCAAATGTATTTTAATCGTTTGAAATTAAAAAAAATATATAATTATTACATAATTTTGTCATTTCAAATTTTATGAAAATCGGATGCATAGAACAATTACAGGGACAATCAAAATTATTCCATTACATTACGGTCAATGGGGAAAAAACTTAATAAATATTTTAATGGTGTTACATTCATTCAAACACAATGAAATGGTTATGCATCTATGAAATACATATCATAATATGCATTTTGTACAATCTGTGGTGCAAAAAACATTTGTTATTGATTTTCAAGCCCAGACAAAAGTATTCCATTGCATAATGGTATAGGGAGAACATTTTTTGTTGCGCGTTTTAATTGTAATTAACTATTTAGCTTTTTATGAGATTGATATACGTTGCTGAGGAATACTACAAGTTATTTTCTATATAAAAGAAAGCATATTGTATAGTGTATGATATATGTTGCCTGAGGTGTAATAAAAGTTACTTCCTGTACATTTATAGGATTACAAAAAAATTTCGGCCAATATACTGTATCCGAAATACTTAACAGCAAGATCTGAATATATTTAAAACTTCATTATCGTACGAACACACCTCATTTGCTACAATTTACGTGTAATTTCCAACTTGTTTTAATTAATTCGCTATTCATCATTTTTTTTTTTTTTTTGAAAATCGACATTTTTATTAAAATAAAAACTTGGATTTTTATAAATATAATTATTATTAAATAGCGTTTAAAGATATTGTTCAATGCATAACTTTAAAATCTTTAAATGGTGCAGTTTTAAAAATCCCTGTCGGCTGGGCCTATAGGCGGAGGTAGATTTCGAAGAGTGCTCATTTCAACAAATATATATATATATGATTAGAGGTAAACCCAGTTTAATAACTTCATTTGGCCGTTTATGAAAAATTTTTAATTTCATTTTTTTGCAAAAACTGGTTTTATCAGAATCATCTTAACCCTCCAAGCGTCTTGCAAATGGGTAAAATTGTAATGTTGTTTTCTCTGCATTTCGTTTTAAATGCTAATAAAATATTATTCTTTCAATATTACATAAAAAATCTTATTTAAGAATATAAATGTAATCCATGAGAGTCTTAATCATTCTTCAATGCTTTGAAAATTCATTAAATTTATAGAATTATAAAATCTTAAACATTGCTTATATTGCAGTGAAACCTGGAACATAGTGTACGGAATATTACGGGACAAACGCTAAGAAAAATTCAACTCAAATGCCCATTATGACAACATATTTTGAAATAGATTCTAAATTTATTAAAAAATTGACCAAAACAGTACATAATACAGTTCCTAAATAACAAAAAACTGTCAGTTGAAAGCATTTGAGAAAAAAATTGATTTTTAAAAATGAGTCATAAAATAACCTATTTGATGTTTGAATACATCCTTAATTCTTTAATCATGATTGTTTCGGAAAATTTTGTGCGAAATACTCACTTTGACAGCATTTTAAAAAATATATTCTATCTTTATCAAAAAACTGGCCAATGCCTTACAGTATATAGTTCCTAAATAAGAGGATTTGTAAATTGGATGCATTTGAGAGCGAAAATGGATTTTAAAAAGAGTCATAAAAAAACGCAATTTGCTATGTGAAAACTTTAAATTTTCAAATCTCGAAGACTTCGGGAAATTCTCTTCAAAATACCCTTTTTGGTAGACTTTTTCAAAATATATTCTGTCTTTATCAAAAAACCGATCAATGCATCACATTATATAGTTCCTAAATAAGAGGATCTGTAAATTGGATGCGTTTGAGAGCGAAAATGGATTTTAAAACGAGTAATAAAAAAACGCAATTTGCTATGTGAAAACTTTAAATTTTCAAATCTCGAAGACTTCGGGAAATTCTGTTCAAAATACCCTTTTTGGTAGACTTTTTCGAAATATGTTCCGTCTTTATCAAAAAATTGACCAGTGCATCACATTATATAGCTCCTAAATAAGAGGATCTGTAAATTGGATGCGTTTAAGAACAAAAATGGATTTAAAATCGAGTCAGAAAAAACGCAATTTCTTATTTGAATACTTCCTTCAATTTTCAGTCCCGATGACTTTCGGAAATTCTGTTCAAAATACCCTTTTTGGAAGCCTTTTTTGAAATATATTCTGTCTTTATCAGAAAATCGACCAATGCGTCACTTTATACAGTTTCTAAATAAGGGGATCTACCATTTGGATGCGTTTAAAATCAAAAATGAATTTAAATATGAGTCAGAATATAAGCCGTTTGGATTTGAGTTTTTTTCTCCAACTCCTATTTTTGTTTAATTTCTTTTTGCTATACGAATTGGTCCTATGAAAAACTTGTCAATATAAAAGTTGTAAATATTTTTAAGAAGATGTAAAATAAATTTAATCAGATTTGTTATCTTAAAAATTGACGGAGTTATGGATTTTTCTCTTTTTTCAGCGCCCTTTTTCTTTTCGTTTTTAATTTTTTTCATCGGTAAAAGTTAGTCCTATCAAAACCTTGTAAATACAAAAGTTTTAGATAATTTTAAGAACATTTATAAAAAATTTAGTTGGACTTGATATCTTGAAAATTGACGAAGTTATGAATTTTTTTCTCTCAAAATCCCTGTTTTTTTTGCCCCTTGAGCCCACTTCTAAATTTATCAAAAATCTGTCATGCATAAACTTTTGGCCTATTTTTAAGAAGTAATATAAACTTTAAACCGATTCGATATCTACTTTAATTAAGAAGTTATGGCGTTTTTTTCGGTTTTCACAAAAACGCCCCCTATTCCGACCCTCTTGGTCCGATTTTGCCCATTATCGAACTCAGCCAAGATTTTATCCACATTGGCTTTATGTACAAGTTTGATGGAGATTGGTGAAGAATTATAGAAGTTATCGTGTCCATAAAAAGTGATATATATATATATAGATAGATAGATAGATAGATAGATAGATAGATAAACTGGTGCGATTGCAATAGGTAGTATTTCTTACGAAAACTACCTAAAAATTTAGCTGCACACCAAAGAATCCTAATATAAAATCATTTGTAATTTCGAAAAACTTGTTTTTAAATAGAGCAAATAATCCAAGTAACGAATTAATAATTAATATCTAATGTTGCAATTGAGTGACTGTGAAGATATTTACATATTTGAAATCAGCAAAAAATTTTTCATCTGAATTGATAAAATTTAAATTTAAAAATTTAATATTCGAAAATATTTACAGGTCGTCTAAAAATGCCACTACTCTCTGGCGCACAGCTGTCTGCATTGCAAAACACCTGCTCTCGTTCAGAAAGGTATCTGGAAAATCTTTTTCTTTGGATTGAAATAAAATGAGATTTTATAAATGGATTTTTACGGATTTTTCAACTATTTACAGAATTATGAAATTTTTAAAATTTCTGAAAGGGGAATTTTTTTCTGCATGCAGCTGTCTAATTTTTGAGTCTTTAGGCCCAGAAGAATTTAAAATACAGCCCTTTTTATAAAAAAGCCTTGTACAATTATCGCTATGGTAACCCTTTATTTACATTAACCCTTTTCCTTTTTTTGAGTTTTTGAAGAAATATTTTGCGGTTTGATGAAAATCTATGCTCTTATTGAATTATGAGTACTTTTTATTTGTTCTAATTTAGGGATTTTAATTAATTTCTCAGCTAATTATTACAATTTTAAAATTCCGAGGGTCATGTACATTAGAAAAGGTCTTAGACAATCTTAAAAAAATTGAAACACGTACGATCCGTCGTTTTCTCTAACCATCGCAGACACACACACATACAGACAGAGCGATTTCTTATTTTATTAGTTTAGATAACCAGTAAATTTGATTAATATGTAACATTTCTCAAATTTACCAAAAGACATGGTTATTATTTTTAATAACCAGTTATTGTTAATAATTACCAAATTTATCAAATTAACCGTAATGTATATACCAGGTGTTTGAAAAGACTGGATATAGTCCAATAGCTCGAGAAATGTGCATCGAACTGAAAAACGGAAAAATAAGATTTTAATATATTTTTGAAACATATTTATTGGTACCAAGTTGTTTCACCCCCCCTCGACCCTTGGTGGTGAAGGGTTTTAAATGTAAATATATTAAACAAGGACTCCAATTTTTAATTGTAACTTCAGATTCTATGGCAAAAAACATCTAACTTTTGCATTTAATCCTTAACAGGTGGATTGGGATGTTTTGCAAGAAATTTATATTCTGAAGAAGACTATTCAGAGAAATTTAAATTCTAAAATTTTACGATTTTACATTACAAGATGGATTGTATACTTACATATACAAGTAAACTTACAGAAATTTTTCAGTTGTTTTTATGCAAATAAATAATGCAAAATTCGCAGGAATTTTTCAGTTGTTCAGTTCGTAGAGACGGAAAAAACATATTTTTGCAAAATTTCTGTCAGTGACTCAGTCACTCTGTCTTACTGTTTTTCAATCAGTATGTGACAAAAGTATTGTGGGCGCTCTATCTCAAGAACTAATGCACGGAATTTCACAAAACTTTAGATCCTTTAGACCTTGATATAAACTAGATATGATTAGTTTTTGGTGTATATCGCTCAACAAGTGGCGCTTCTATGGTGCATTATTCACAATTTCCGCAATAGCCATAACTCAAGAACTAATGAATGGGTTGTCACAAAATTTTGGATTTTGATAGAAACGTGATATACTACAGTGCTGATTATGTTTTGGTGCAAATCGTTCAACAGCTGTCACAGCCATGGTGCACTGCTATGGCACTGCCAAGGTGACGCTGCTATGCTGCGTTTACCAAGAAGTATTAACTTGCATAAGATAAGAAAGAGTTTTCGCATTCACATATTTAACTAGTTTTACATTTCTTGCTTGAATAATAAGTAGATGTTAATGAGCAATTTTAATCAGAAAAATCACAATTTGTCCGCGTTATAAAATTATTAAAATTATGAATAATTAACTACAAACATCGTATAATACGAATAATGCATTCAAATCTTAGAATCATTATATCATTAATGTTAGAATGAATCATATTATCTAACTACTTTGTAAATTTCAATTGCACATACCATAATTATTAAGATATAAATATACAGTATTCTCTTTGAATGCGAGAACTCGAATAGTTTTAATTTTCAATTACAAAATATGAAGTTATATTTAAGCTAAAATAAATATTACAAATATCGAAACCTTAACTACCTAAGGATAACCCGAAGTATAACCCATAGAGAGTACTTTGAAGTTCAGTTACATCAAACGGATTTGGTTTATAGTACTAAAATGTTATTGGTTGTTATGGTAAAATAGTTATTCTAGAATCTAGAGAATTAATACTATGATTGTATGTATGATGATAAACTTTCTGTTTTCCAGATTTCAAATTTGGAGTTCAATAACTGTTTATGTATTAGATTTATATATTTGAACATCCATCAGTAATGAAACATATAGACTTTTTTAAGAGTGAATAATAATGCATTTATTATAGCAATGTATTTATTTTTAGCATCTTCCAACAAAGTTAAAAAAAAAAAGCATAACTGAAAAAAGCATGTTTGGCAAAATAAAAAAGCATGTTTGGAATTGCATATGACATATATGTGAGATTAAGAGTTCATTTATAGGGACACTCAAAAGAATTCGATTAAATTATGGTATATGGGGAAAAACCATTTGGAGAGTATTTTAATAACTATACGCTATTGCAAATGTAGTAAAACTGAAATAAATCACTGTATTTCTGTGTTTCACTATGGTTACGTTAAAATAGAGCATTCATAAAATTCTTTTATTAATTTACAGGAACACACAAAAGAAATTGGTTACAGTACTATATTTGTGTAATAATTTCTAGATTATGTTACAATTTATCTACTTTATAGAATGATAAAAGTTATGAATATTAAACTAAAAACATAGCATAATACGAATAACTCATTCAAATCTTATAATCATTAAATCATTAATGTTAGAATCAATCATGTTATCTAACTACTTAGTAAATCTCAATTGCACATATCATTATTATTAAGATATAAACATACAGTATTCTCTTTAATTGCGAGAACTCGCATAATTTCAATTTTCAATTACAAAATATGAAGTTATATTAAAACTAAACTAACTATCGCAAATATCGAAAACCTTAGCTCTCCATGGATAAACTGAAGTAATCCAACAAGGATGCTTTGAAGTTTAATTACATCAAACGGATTTGCTTTATAGTATTAAAATGTCATCAGTTGTTACAGTAAAATAGTTATTCTAGAACCTAGAAAATTAGTATTATGATTGCATATGTGAGGATAAATACTCGGTTTTCCAGATTTATAGGAGTTCAATAATAGCTTATGTATTATATTTATTTATTTGAAGATTTGTCAATAATGAAACATATAAACTTTTTAAACAGTGAATAGCAAAGGATTTATTTTAGTAACGTATTTATTTTAAGCATTTTCCAACAAAGTTGAAAATAACGTGTGTGCATTCGGTGTGTGTATTCGTCTGTCAACGCTCTAACTCCTGGAGATATACTCGGTATTTTCATACAATTGATAAAGCTTATTTAGGGTCACAAAATCATGTTTGGTTTTGCATATGAAATTGTACAATTTATGGTTCATTTACAGGGAACTCAAAGGAATTCGATTACATTATGGTTTATGGGGAAAATTCGTTTGGAGAGTATTTTAATAACTATAGGTTATTGCAAATGTATTGATACTGAAACAAGGCACTAAATTTCACTATGATCACGTGAAAATAGACCATTCATTGCATTTTGTATTAATTTATAGGAACATACAAAAGAAATCGGTAATAGTACTGTCTTTGAGTGATAATTTATATAGTATATTACAATTTATCCACGTTATAAAATCATTATAGTTTTGAATAATAAACTATAAACATAGCATAATACGAATAAAGCATTCAAACTTAGAATCATTAGATCATTCATGTTAGAATCAATCATGTTATATAACTACTTAGATAATTTGAATTGCACATATCATTATTATTAAGATATAAATATACAGTATTCTATTTGATTGCGATATCTCGTATAGTTTCAATTTTCAATTACAAAATATGAAGTTATATATAAACTAAAATAAATATTCCAAATATCGAAAACCTTAACTCCCCATGGATAACCCGAAGTATAATCCAAAGAGGTTACTTTGAAGTTCAGTTACATCAAACGGATTTGGTTTATAGTACTAAAATAGTTATTCTAGAATCTCTAGAATTAATATTATGATTGTATATATGATGATAAACAATCGGTTTTCCAGATTTATTGGAGTTCAATAATTGCTTATGCATTTTATTCATTTATTTGATGATCTATCAAAAATGTAACATATAAACATTTTTAACATTGAATAGGAATGTATTTATATTTAGCACTTTCCAACAAAGTTGAACACAGCTTATGCATTCGGGTTGTCTGTCCGTCTGTGGACGAATTTAACTCCCGTAAATTTACTTGGAATTTCATGCAATTGATAAAGTTTATTTAGGGTTACAAAATCATGTTTGGTATTGCATATGAAGGCTGTACGATTAATGGCTCATTTATGTAATGACTGATGATGTGGTTTTTTGTTTTATTTATCGGCGCCGCTCTTTAGTCACGTGACCAGCGGACGAGAGTGTGGGGAGAGGAAGGGGTTACGAACGCAGAGTGAGGTGTGTGTGCGGAGGGAATAGGTAGACCTGCGAATGTTTGATGCAGGTAAAAAGAATTTAAAACATTATCCAGGAAATTGGGATATGTATGTGCTACGGGCACGATGTTGATCTGTTGTGAAAGAAGAGTAGTTAGAAGTTCTTGAAAGAAATATGAAATCCGGATATTTACATGTATATATTTAATTGTTTGTGTTTCAGGTCTGGCTGTATTCGTCCCGTCATTTGTGTTCCGTGCGTGTAATTAAACTTTTGTTTTCATCAAAGCTTGATTCCTTGGATTCTTTTGGATTACTTAAAAATACACAGGTAATTTCGCAGAAATTCATGAAGGAATAGGAAGAGCGTATATCACACGCTCTGCATACGAGAACAAGAGGCGTGATCGAGTAAGTGGAATATTTACTTTTTATAGTTCTGGAAATAAAGTTGAAAGTTATAACTTTTGTATATTAACTGAAGATTCATGAATATTAGATTAATGAATATGTTACAACGATTTTAAAGAGATAATCGTATTAGAATTGAAAACAAGTATTGTTATAAGTATATTCTAGTGTATGATTATAATGAATGATTATAATATTTAGTGATTAAAATTTTTGATAAAGATAGTAATAGTTAAAAAAAAGAATATGTTCACCGTTAAAGGGTTAAAAAAAGAGGACCTGGTCATTGTAGCCACAGAATTAGGCTTAAAAGTAGAGCCAGATCATAGAATAGTGGATTTAAAGGCATTAATCGAAGGGAGCGAACAATATGACAAGGATTTCGATTTTGTAAAAGAATTCCTTGTTACAACGGTATCAGACCGTATTCAGAAAGAAAAACAAGAGGTAGAGGCCCTCAAAAATGAGAAAGAATATGTTAATTCTGAGCAGAAAACAGCGTTAGAATTAGAAAAAACGAAATTAGAAGTTATCAAACACCAATTAGAAATGGCTAAACTGCAGTCTGAGAACAAAAATTCTGATAGTGGGGGGGGGGATGGACAAAATCCCAAAACTAATTCGCTAGAAGCTCTAATTAAAAGCGTTAAAACTTTAACTATTGCGATTCCTACCAAACCTGAATCGTGGAATTTATTTTTTTCTTCGCTCGAAAGGGCGTTTGAATTAAAGAATGTCGCGGAAGATTTGAAAGTTGAAATACTGTTTAATTTAGTAGGGGAAAAAGCTGCGTATTTATTAGTATATGCAAATTCAGATGAAATGAAGGATTATCAAAAGGTTAAAGCTTTAATTTTAAAAGAATTTCAACCCACTCCTGAAGCTTGTCTTCAAAATTTTCTTTCGGCAAAGAGGGCGAAAAATGAAAATCATATGCAATTCGCATCTAGGTTAAGGGCGAATTGGGATTTTTATTGCGAACTTAGAAAGGTAAATGATTTTGATGCACTTAATGAATTAATAGTTAGTGATAGATTAATGGATGCGTTAGACTCAGAGGCGCGAAGCTATGTCAAAATAAAACAATTAGATAATTGGTTAAAAGCGCGGGAAATTGCGGAATTATGGGATAATTGGTTTACATCAAAAGGTAGAACCTTTTCTGAGTTATATGATAAATCGACAAATTGTCGCGGTTCTGATGATTTCGGATCTGGCAAATATATTTCACCGCATCTAAGAAATAATTTTAATTCGCGTAATGATAGGAAAAAGTCTGTGTGTAAATTGTGCCGTCAAATCGTTCATTTACGTTTTTGTTCTAATAATAATAATAAAGAAAAAGAGAGGTCGGGAAATTCTCATTATCAAATGAAAAAAGATTCTACCGGAAAAAATAAAGACGAAAGGTTGATAGCGAAAGTGACAGCTTTGTGTTTTGAAAATGACGCAATAAGCACTCAACCGTTGCAATACGATGAAATTTGGGTGGGGAAACAAAAAATAAAAACATTAATTGACAGCGCCGCTGAAATTCCCGTTATAAATTCGAATGAAGTACCAGAATCATTTAAAAATAATGAAAATTCATCAATTCAGTTGATTTCAGCTTTTGGCTAGCAAATTACTGCTGATCTTTTAACATTACCGGTTTCTCTAAACATGAGTGAATCAAATTGTTTATTTAACAGTGTAGATGTATTATTTGCAGTGACAGAAAAATTATGTAGTTTATGTATTATTACTCCGAAGGTTTATGAATTATTACAATCGGTGCAAATTGGAGAAGGGAAAAGAATAGCCGACAGTGTGGCACCAACAAATGATACGAAATCGAAAAGGGGGGATGAAAATTTTTTCGGGGGAAAAGGAAAAAGAACAAAATACGAGTGATAAAGATTTATGTTTGCAGGTTGAAAATGAATCTTTTGAAGAGAATTTGATTATTAATTGTATTGGAACGAAAAATGATTGTGAGGATTTAAATTCGAATCAGTATTCGGAAACGACCATTTACAGGGAGCAACAAAAGAATTGCGAATCTTTACAGGGGGCATTTAAAGATGCTAAACAAGGGAAAAATGGGTTTGTTATGGTGGATAATTTACTTTATCATAGGGAAAAGGTTTCGGGAGATCAAGTCATGCAATTAGTAGTGCCTAAAATTAGGAGGGAGGAAATTTTAAGGATTGCACATGAATCAATTTTTGCGAACCATCTCGGTATAAGGAAAACGAAAGAAAGAATTCGGTATTCATTTTTTTGGCCAGGCGTGTCACGGGATGTAGAGGAGTATTGTAAATCGTGCAAGGACTGCCAATTGCGAAGCCGGGAGAGGGCCAGTGATCAGATACCGATACTTCCGATTGAAAGACCGGAGCTCCCATTTGACGTTGTAAATATTGATATAATTGGGAAAATTGAACCACCTTCGGCGCGTAGACATCAATATGTACTTACTTTGGTTGACCAACACAGTAGGTGGCCCGAAGCGGTTCCGTTAAGAACAATTTCGGCTAAGGCTACTTGTGATGCGCTGTTAGAAATATTTATGCGGACAGGGATACCCCGCGTAATAGCAAGTGATCAGGGGGGAAATTTTGTATCAGGTTTAATGCAGGAATTTCATGCTAGGCTAGGGGCGGCTCCTAGATTTGCAACACCAGGACATCCACAAAGTTCGGGATTGGTTGAACGGTATAATCAGGTATTGAAACGCATGTTGCACCATATTATTCGGAGCGATCCTAAAAATTGGGATAAACACATCCCTTATTTATTATTTGCGTATAGAGAGATTCCTAATTGTACAACGGGGGTGTCGCCATTTAAGTTGATGTATGGAAGGGAGGCCAGGGGGCCATTGGCGGTATTAAAATCTATATGGTCGGGCGAAATTTCACTACCTATAAATCTCGGGAAAAGTGCAACCGAATACCTTCAGGATTTAAAAATTAACTTAGAAAAGGCGGCGGAACAAGCTTCACTAGTAGCGGAGGTTAAACAGGGCGCGTATGCGAAGTATGCGAATCGAAGGGCAATTTATAAGGAATTTAGACCGGGGGAGCAAGTATATTTATTAATCCCAGACTCTAGTAATAGACTTTACGCTAGATGGACAGGGCCAGCCGAAATAATGGCACGGTGTAATCCCGACTCTTACAAAGTCAGGTTAACGAACGGAAACATTAAAAATGTTCACGTGAATAAGATAAGGAAATTTACTCCTAGGGTACAAGCAGTGGGGGTAATTTTTGAGAATGAAGAAGAATTAGGGGAAGTCCATCCCACCCCTAGTACAAAGGATAACTCGAACTATTTTAAAATCGAAGAAGTAAATTTAAATCATTTGGAAAACGTAGAAAGAGAAAAGATGTTAGATTTATTGCTTAGATATAAAGAATTATTTTCAAAGAAAATACAAATAGCAAAAGTTGGTGCACACAAAATAAGATTAAATGATAATGAGAAGAAGAAACCTTATGTTTATCGAATTCCAGAGGCCCTAAAACCTCAAGTAGACAAACAAATTCAAGAATTACTAGAATTAGGTTTGATTGAGGAAAGTGATGAAGAAGCACCGCATCCGGTAGTGTGCGTGATGAAGAAAGATGGAACGCTGCGACTTTGCGTAGATTTTCGGGCACTGAACGCAATCACCAAGGTTGATGATTTTCCTATGGAAAATTCTACTGATCTATTATTTAATATTGGCAGGGCCAACGTCATTTCCACTTTGGACTTACTCAAAGGCTACTGGGCCATACCATTAGAAGAAGAGAGTCAAAAATTAGCTTGTTTTAAGACGCACAGAGCTCAATATCGCTTCAAGGTCATGGCTTTTGGGCTCAGGAATGCTGCTGCGACGTTTCAACGAGAAATCAACAGAGCGCTTTCTGAATACCAGGACTTTGCAAGAGCATATATAGACGATATAGCAGTTTTTTCCGAAACGTTCGCGGAACACCTGGTGCATTTAGAGAAGATATTTCCCAAACTATCACAGTTACAATTCTCCGTTAATTTGAAAAAATGTGAATTTGCAAAACCCCGAATAAAGTACTTAGGCCATATCATTGGGGCCGGCAGCCATCGGACCGATCCGGAAAAAGTGGAGGCCATCCGTAAGTTAGCTGTGCCTCAAACTAATAAGCAACTAAAAAGTGTCTTAGGATTGTGCAATTATTACAGAGACTATGTACCAAAATATGCTGAAACAGCATATCCTCTCACTGAACTGACAAAAAAGGACAGTCCAGAGAATTTGTGCTGGTCAGTAGAGCATGACCAGGCGTTCAACGCGTTAAAAAGAGGTCTCATCGAAGCGCCCAGTATGCATACTCCTATTATCGGGTTACCTTTCATCATAGAGTGTGATGCCTCTGCAATCGGCATCGGAGCCTGTTTATCGCAGAGAAGAGATGGAGTAGTGTATCCGGTAAGTTACGCCAGTCAAAAACTCACCAAAACTCAACAGGCATGGCCAACAATTGAAAGGGAGGCCTATGCAGTGATCTGGAGTTTGAAAAAATTTGAAACGTGGATTTTCGGTTCACCTGTGGAACTTATTACGGACCATAATCCATTAACTTTTATCACCAAGAATGCCCCTCAATCTTCAAAACTGCAGCGATGAGCATTAGCCTTACAGAAGTATGATATTACAATCTCGCACCGCCCGGGTGCCAAACTAATTAATGCTGATGGATTATCACGCTTGGACACTATTTAGGACATTCAACAACTTTTGAAGCACCCAGTGTTTGAACATTCCTTGAACAGTATTGAACAATATACATTTTTTTTCAGCAGCTCTTAGTGTCCTGTTTAATGTTTACTAAGTTTTGTGTATTGCCTTTTGTTAATTGTATGTTATATTGTGTATATGAAGTATTAATTTAATTCTATTTTATATTAGCAGATAGGAAGAACCCTGGAAGATGTGCCTTCTCCGGATACGGTTGTAAATTTTGTGTTATTTTTTTTATATATACATATTATAATTTGGGAAATCATTGTTAAATAGTGTAACATCATCAGTCGAATTTCAGATTTAAAATAAGTGTGTACCATATTTTCAATCTTGCGTGGGGGGTGTAATGACTGATGATGTGGTTTTTTCTTTTATTTATCGGCGCCGCTCTTTAGTCACGTGACCAGCGGACGAGAGTGTGGGGAGAAGAAGGGGTTACGAACGCAGAGAGAGGTGTGTGTGCGGAGGGAATAGGTAGACCTGCGAATGTTTGATGCAGGTAAAAAGAATTTAAAACATTATCCGGGAAATTGGGATATGTATGTGCTACGGGCACGATGTTGATCTGTTGTGAAAGAAGAGTAGTTAGAAGTTCTTGAAAGAAATATGAAATCCGGATATTTACATGTATATATTTAATTGTTTGTGTTTCAAATCTGGCTGTATTCGTCCCGTCATTTGTGTTCCGTGTGTGTAATTAAACTTTTGTTTTCATCAAAGCATGATTCCTTGGATTCTTTTGGATTACTTAAAAATACACAGGAGTTTCGCAGAAATTCATGAAGGAATAGGAAGAGCGTATATCTCAATTTACAGGGAACTGAAAAGAATTCAATTATATTATGGTATATGGGGAGAATCGTTTAGAGACTATTTTAACAATTACACGCTATTGCAAATGTATTGAAACTGAAATAAATCACTGAATTTCACTATTATCATGTTAAAATGGAGCATTCATAGCATTTTTTATTAATTTACCGGAACATAGAAAATAAATTGTTACAGTATTGTCTTTACGTAATAATTTATATATTACATTAAAATTTATCCACTTTATAAAATTATTAAATTTATGAATAATAAACTATAAACATAGCATAATACGAATAACTCATTCAAACTTAAAATCATCATATTATTAATATTAGAATCAATCATATTATTTAATTACTTAGTAAATTTGAATTGCACATATTATTATTAAGATATAAATATGCCGTATTCTCCTTCATTGCGATATCTCACATAGTTTCAATTTTCAACTACAAAATATGAAGTTATATTTAAGCAAAAATGAATATTTCAAATATCTAAATCCTTAACTCCCCATGGATAAAACGAAGTATAATCCAAAGAGGTTACTTTGATGACTTTACTTTCAATTACATCAAACGGATGTGGTTTATAGTATTAAAATGCTATTGGTTGTTATAGTAAAATAGTTATTCTAGAATCTAGAGAATTAATATTATGATTACATATGTGACGATAAATACTCGGTTTACCAGATTTATTTTAGTTCAATAACTCTTTATGTATTATATGTATTTATTTGATGATGTATCAATAATTAAATATATAAACTTTTTAAAAATGAATAGCAATGCATTTCTTTTAGCAATGTATTTATTTTTAGCATAGTTTTCCAGACCTATTAGAGTTCAATAACTACTCATGTATTTTATTCATTTTTTTGTAGATCTATCAATAATGAAATACATAAACATTTTTACCAGTGAATAGCAATGTATTTATTTTTAGCATTTTCCAACAAAGTTGAAAAAAAAGCTTATGCATTCGTATTGTCTGTCGACGGAATAACTCCCGTATATATACTTGGATTTTCGTACAATTGATAAAGCTTATATGTGATCAACAAAGCACGTTTGGTATTGCATATGAAGTATGTACGATTAATGATTCATTTGCAAGGACACACAAAAGATGGGTACATTATGGTATGGGGGGGGAATCGTTTGAAGAGTGTTTTAATAACATTACGCTATTGCAAATGCATTGAAACAGATATAAATATCTGAATTTCACTACAAAAACGTTAAAACAGAGCATTTAGAGTATTTTTTATTCATTTACAGCACGCACAAAAGAAATCTGTTACAGTGCTGTCTTTGAGTACTAATTTCTGGAGAGTACGTTTTAAAATTCGGAATGCACTTTTATTTTTATTTAGTTTTTTATGCATTACTTTTTATGCATAAATTCTATACTTGATATACAAGTCTGCACAAAAGTATTCGCATATCTTTCTCGTTACTAGAGAAAATTGCGAAGGGAAATTTTCAACTGAAATGTCTATGTCTTTTTAATGAAGTAAATGTTAGAATACATAGTAATGCTATATTAAAGAACTGCTGATGTACCAATTTCGACAAATTATATAAAACGCCAAACTACTCAAGTAGTACCGAACTGCGTAAAAGAAACATCCTTATAACTCCAAAAATAATAATTCTATTAACTAACAATTAACTGCGTCCGATTAAGCGTCTCATTTCCAATTAAAATATATTTCTGAATTGAAATTTGAATGAAATACAGGGTCATGAAAAATCAAAGAATGTGGAAAACAAGATTACAAATATCTCGGCAACTAATAATCCGATCGACTTCGTTTTATATGCAAAATGTGTGTTATTTTATTGCCTTTTACGTCCATTCCTTAGAACAAAAAAATTCGAAAATTTTTATGTACCTTTCATCAGAACGAATTTTTTGAGAGTCCGAAAAAATAGTTCCGGATAATCGAGGTTGCTGATATTAAATAGGGTTCGTCCCACTCTTACATACTAACTACATACAAAATTTCATGTCTCTATCTCAATTTGTTCGGGAGGTAGAGCGTTTACAGACAGACAGACTGACAGACAAACAGACAGACAGACAGACAGACGGACGGCAAAATTTTTTTTCTAAAAATATGTTTTTCGGAATCTCCACTATCTAAAACGTGCAAATCCGTCAAAAAAAGTTTTCGATTTTCAAAACGATTGCAAGACTTACCCTATACTACGTATGATGGATAAGTAATCAACGTTTCAAGCCGTCTTCTGCGGCCTTCTAGAGGAAAATAAGATAGTGAAATGAATAAAAATTTGTTTCTTGAGCGAGAGATAATATTTCTAATAAAATAAAATCGGAAATTTTTGAAATTCCTTTTTTTAAATTAAGAAATTTTTTAATTGACTATTCTTGATGCCATTAAAAGTTAAAAGTGGATGTCCTTTTTTTAGGACACAACGCCAGAAAAAGTTAAGAAATTTTGCCAAACCCAAACATTTTTCTATCTCATACACCTTAATATTTCAAAAAATGGTTACAAATATTAGTATTTCACTATTAATACATTGAATGCCACATCAGTTGCCGGTGACTGACACTGAACTTTCCGTTTAAGCTGCATCAGAATGTACCGTATTTACTCGTGTATAGGGCGCACGCGTGTATAAGGCGCACCCCTACTTTACAAGTAAAAATGGCGATTTCTTAAAATCTCGAATATAAGGCGCACCATAAATTGGATACGCTAATGAAAAAGACCAAATGAATTTCAGTTAAAAAAAAAAAAAAGTCGAATCAAACATTAAACCAGACCAGAAAACAAGACGGAAACGCATTTTTAGTTTTCAGTTTGTAAGAGAATGACGGGAAATATGAATGAGTGACGGTAAAGAGAATTGCTAATTAGCGTTTAGATAATGTCATTAGCTCTGTTGTATAAAAACTGCATGGGATAAAATAAATATGCAGTAACACTTCAATTAAGTAAGACTTTCCGAGTTTTAATATCTTCTTTGAAGAATTTCTTGTTTCATATGTATATCGTTCGATTGCATCCAAAAGTGAAAAATTATTCCGTGTATAAGGCGCACCTAGGAGTTTTGCCCTAATTTTTTGGAAAAAAAGTGCGCCTTATACACAAATTTTTTATTACATATTATGTCACTAATAATTACTTAAAATAATATACATTTTAAAACTTTATATCATATTTTATGCAGTCAGTCGCCTGTGATTGAAGCGTCAAAACGGGAAGTCAAGTTTCCATCACCGGTAATTGACGCACCAATATGGGAAGTCCAGGGTCAGTCACAGGTTATTGACGTGACGGTCATCATGTTAATATTTACTTTGTTTGAACGCATTATTATTTTATTTTCATCTAAATATATTTGTCTGTATTGTCAGTGGGCATGCCAGAAAAGACAATGGAGGTTGCAAATTGAAAAAAAAGAATCATTTAAATTTTTCTTCCCATAATCTGAAATTATTTGCCGATATGTTTTTTAATTATTTTTCCACTTACTGTATGTTTGTTTTGTTTTTACTACTCGGTTATCCCGTTGATCAATTCCGCCAAACATACAAATTGCTAAACTAGTAGCCAAATTATACACATTGACGTAATTTTTAATTTAAATAGCGAAAAAACAAATAATTAGTAGAATATTAATATAAATACAAAAAAAGTAGAAATAATAACTTAATGACGTTTTAAACACGTGTATCGTAATCAATGTCATTGAATGTGACATTCACGATTATCCATTATTGGCATTCAATCTTGTAGTTTGGTGATAGTTTTTGGTCGACGAGTTAACCAAGTAGTACCATTTTTTTAAATCAGACGGCATGTTTTAACGATGTATAGCTGTACTACGCCAAATACCGCTTGAAAAACCCTTTAAAAAATGCCTCAATTATCACAGATTCGTGTACAAAGAATGATGTTAACATCATAAATAATGGGCAATATGATGCTTTTTCCTATATTGTGTAATCCGGGAAGCCTACATCTATTTATCTTGTGTGCTGTAATATAAATGGGTTACACACAGCAAAACATTCTTCTAAAAATTGTCGTAAAAATGCTCGAGTTCTGTATATTAGAGAAATCTTTAAAGTTCCTTTTCGCATACATTTCATTTTCAATCTCTTAAATGAATTTCGTTGACTGAATCTAATATAACCATATAATCTAATATTACAAAGAAAATAAAATTTAGATAACAATACAATAATTTTGTTCTTTTATATTCATCATGAAAGAAGATAAAGGAACATAAGATTTTCATTTCATTTTATTATTTTTTTATTCAAAAAATGTACAGGGTCAAATGCGAGTCGATTGGTAAACAAATTTTACTAGTTTTAACTACTGACAGTTCTTTATAGTATATGATCCATGCAAAACCTTCCAAAACGGCCTTAAAATTATAAATCTATATAATATTTCCATTTTAATTAGTTGGCATGTTAATTAATTTACCAAAAAGTGTCCCCAGATATTCACTATTACCCCAGATTTTCACAATTACCTCAGATATTCATAAGTACCCCCAGATATTCACAATTACTCCAGAGGATTACTCGCGAGAGAAATGATAACAACTTTTTTTGTGTCGGAAAACAGAAATTTTATACACAACAATTGTTTATAAGCAATTTCGCACAGACTTTATTCTACCGCCAGCTGACTTGCTCAGCCTTGTACGAGACTGAGATAAACTCTTTAAATATATCTAAAATCATTGTTCAGTGATTTTATATTTTTAAATTAAAATACTTCTAAACGATTTTAATGGCAAAATCTCCGTTGCTTTCGGCAGCGTTCACCCTCGAATTTGTATGATTTCATACTTTTGTGTGAAAATTTATACAAACGAATCTAAAAAAAGGAACCGCCTCGTTTATTAAAGTTCAATGAGGGTTGTGAATTAATATGCCGGCTAACTGTCAAAAAGTCAGAAATTGTACGTCAAACATTGCAAATAAGGTGTGTTGGTATTGCAAATAGTTTTATAAATATTCACATCTTTGAGCAATAACTGTAGAACCCTTACGCAAAGATGTATAAAAAATTAATACAAAATTTATTAGGATTATATGTATTAAATTCAGTAATACGGAATTAGTAGAACTCAATCTTGAATAGGACATTGTCACCATGGCAACCTTGAACCATTACCTATCATGAGATATCATTGACTGAATTGAGCATTATGGGATTTAATAGAATGAAGAAAACTTTTATTAATACAATTTTTTAAATTTTAATATGATTTTTTTTAATTAAAAAATATATAATTTTGCAGCGATTATATATATAAATTAAATTTCAAACCATACGGTATTTGCACTGTTATATGCGGACGGACGGAATGACGGAATTTGAAAATGTTGTATATTTCCTTGTCATATTGAATTTTTCGAATAATTTTAGTAGTGAATCACATAAAATCATTTGCATGCGTGGTGCGATGTAATAAATTAATAAATTTTATAAAGAACTCTACTACAGCAAGAATAATCTATCATCATATCTAATAATGCATAATAAGATCATTTTTAAATATTTTTTTCATGATCGTTTAAATATCTAATATTGTATAAATTTAATGCAATAATGCCATTATTTACCTCCTGTTAGCATGAGAAATATAGTTATTTAATAAAGCATTGCCAATCGAATAGTAACGTATATTATTGAATAAGGAATTCAATTTAAATGAGATTTGTTATTAATTCTAAATGAAGATGGAAATTTAAATTTGAATTTCGTAAAGTGATCTAATAGGATTTTATCAAAACGAGTATGATATCATTTGTTATCCAAATAGTTTAAATTGCATACTTGATAACAATAAATGCAGCCACTCAATATACAAACAATTCAACTTATGCTGGTAATGAATATTATTAAATAAAGAATACACTTTATTGGAATCAGTTTTAAAGTCTAAATTAACATAGAAATGTAAAATGAAATTTCTTAATAGCGTAAATAGCTTTAGATTACTAATACATTTTTTAAATACAATGAGAAGCACTTGTAAAATTTTGTGTATTAAAATTACATACATTTAATTTAAGGAGGTCCGGAGCACATTTTAAAATAATTTTTATTTATCAAGTTAAAATCGTTATAACTCGAAATAATATTTGTAATTTTTTTTTCACATTTAAATAAACAGAATTATCGTACTTTTTAATTTTGATTCAACATTTTTAAAAAATATTATTTTTTTAATTAAGCCAATTGTAATGTAATTAAGCTAATTGTTATTAGTTTTAATCCAAAATTAAATACAACAATAAATGTATATTTAAGATAAATGGAGTTTACTAAGATTATTATTTCAATGTATGAAATATTGGAAATGATCAATTACAATAATAATAATAATAATAATAATCATACAGTTTCAGTCCTTTTGGACAATGTGTTTTGGAATATTTCCCTTATTGATTGCTACACCAGAATCACTAATGTACCATCCAGCGGCCGTGTCTTGTATAGTATACGAACATATTCGATATTTGTTTTTTTTTAATTTTGAATGAGCTATGGCCCATTACAATAGTATTGTAAGCCAGAAACTATAATATGAAAACAACATGCACCCAGCACTCTACGACACTTTCGCGTACTTTACACTGACAGTATCATTATGTTATGATGTTTCGCCGTGTTTTTATTCAAATATTATAGGTTTTAGAAATTATGGGCTGAAAAATCAAATTTTGGTTATGACAGGTGTCCCTTAGCATCCTCTGTGGAAAACTTCTGCGGCTTATTTAAGAATCTTGGCATTTCATGTTCAATATTTATTTCGTGTGGAAGTTCCAGACAATCCCTGTAAAATATATCAATACTCTCAACATCATTTGGCTTCAGCCACTCTCTGATATTATATCAATATGTTTTAATGTGTTTGTAAGTATGTTAGCGTAATTGTTCCTTGCTTCCTCGAAATAAGGAACGAAGACATCCAAAATGTAATTTGAAGTAATGACGAATACCATATGCTTAACGAAAGGTCTTCCTTTGTATAGCGAGAAGGAATGTCTCTGAAAGGAATAGTTCACATTCTTCTAGATATATATGTACTTGCTATCGAAAGCAATAATTAAAGTATCATTGTCGTCATCCGGAATAAACAATCTTTCTGCTGAAGACCTCGTATATTTACAATAACTTGTGTACTGGTGATGTGTTCCATTCTTCGGTGTTTTGGAACAAAGTTCTCAATCACAGCCTGGCTTTCATATTTTACAGAATATATTATTATTTTTTTTTACATTGAATAATGCAGACAGAACAGCATGATAGAGACCAGTTCTAAGTTTTACAAGTAACTCTGCAAAGCAAGTACGAAATGACCTTTTTTTTGATGAACGTATTTTGGAATTTATAAGTTTAAAGATATAGTTAAAATGAGACATAAATATACCCATGAGAATATGATAATAGATTTCGGAAACGTGTCCCGGTGTATCAAAATCGAGGCCTTCTTTGCTACATTTCTGATATTGTTTTAAATATTTTCATCCATTGTATTTCATACATCGATGTATTCTCACTTACTGGACTTTAATCTTTTAGAGTCAATTTACCGATCAAGTAATATGAGTTTTGCAGCATCGTTTTCGCGACGAAATATAGATTCTAGTTTCGATAAAGGCTTGAGTTTCAATAGCTTTTGCTACAATAACGAGGCAGTTTTTACTTTTACATGTTATACAACAAGTGTTAGTTACAGTTGTAAAAATGATATATTGATAAATGTATATTAGGTTTCTTATTTGTGGTTTCATCGACAGTAATCGTCGACGCATTTTCTCTTATTGTAACATTAGAAGAAGAAATAAAAGAATTTAGAGCCTGGAGAGCAGGAAATACATATTATTTGTATTTCGAGCACTACTTAAAATCATTCTGTAAATCTCAGTTTTTCGAATATCTAAGTATCTACATAACTTTTCTGTTAGAACAAATACGAAAAGTTTTCAGGGATACTTTACATCAATGACATAGGTATCCAAGCATTATTTATTAGTAACTTCTTTAATAAATATTTATGGAAACAATTTTAGAAAAAAACATTGACGTCTGAACAAAGTTAATACTTTTAAGTACGGTAAAAGAAATCTGAACGCGCTCCGATAGCAGTGCATTTGATTCCATCACATAATACATTTTTTTCTTTAATGGGTAGAAGCGCACACTGAACCCAAATAAAATAAAGCTCATATAAAAGCATATAAAAGTAGAATCCTTGTATGTCAAAATTAATTTAGTTCATCGGGCGCTTCTTAATAAAAAAAATAATTCAAAGACACAAAAAACGTCAAAATGCAGAAAAATGCCAAAACACTCTACTTTCGGGCTATAATTTCCATGACTTACTATTTTATTTATCAAGTAAATCTTATATTAAACAAAAATACATATCTTTAACTTTACAAAGCCACAGAACTATCATGTGAATTCGAAACTTTTTTTTCCGGATATATGATGGGCGAAAAATAGCTCTTATTAACCTACCTCCTTTTGTAAGACGATTAAACAAGATGGGTGACGAAGGATTTCACAAAAACTAAATTTAGTTCGAAAAGTCACCGCTGAAATTAAAATTAGCGCATTTAAAAATTTAGTTTTGATTAAGCATTTTTATGACTCACTTTTCTGTTACATGGTACCACATGTAACCCTAGCAATGACTTACAGAACTACTCTTTTTTTTCGCGGAATCCTTTATTTATTTATTTATTTATTTATTTATTTTTTGTCTTGTTTAATTTTCTTACAAAATTTAACATAGTTCTTTCAACGATCGAGCTACAGGAGACTCTAGGTGCCATCTTGATTATATATATATAAAAAAAAAAATTCCGAAAAATAATATTCGATTGGTATAATCATTCTCTGACACGTTATTTTTCTTTTTTGTCGGTCTTTTGTTTCCAATTTTTTCGTGATAGTTAATATTTCGCATCATACTTATCTCATATTTAATTATTCGCCGTTGTAAAATATCTGAAAATTTACATAACTAATATTCTACTTAGTTTTAATAGATTATGTAAAATATCACTGATGCACGAAGATAAAAAAAGAAAACTTTAACAGATGAAATTTGTACATCTACAACTCTTAGTATTAAGGAGGAATTGATCTGCGCCTTCCTTAATTTCAAGAAGTTTTTTCCCACATCAAATAAGACGTAACATAATGAAATAAAATAAATTTTATAGACTTTATCAAAAGCAGGATATTGAAATAAACTCTAATAATGTATGCTTTCCGAAAAATTATTATGAAATAATATTCTGCGAGTCTGTAGAAATAGTAAACAAGAATTTAAAAGCAAGCAACGTCATATTATCCCCAGCATTTTAAATGTATGGCTATGTTATGTCAGAGAACAATGATATGTAGTAATAAAAAATAAATAAAAGAAACAATAAGAGCAATAATATGCAATGTTGTATTTAAATTCAATGGTTCATATATTGTAATACAATAGTTTTATATATACATATATATATATTTCTTTATTCCTCCTAAATAGGGTTACGTTCATCTGACGTAACTCTATTCGTCTCTGTCATCTGTCTGTCCATCACAGAATCCGTACATAAAAACTGAGTAAGTCAAATACTTTGAATTTTGTGTACTTAGAACTTAATACCTGGTGTCACATGAAAAATAAAAGGAAAATTTAAAAAAAATAATAATTTTTTTCCAATGTTATCCATTGATTTTTGAGATTTAAATTTTAAAAAGGAACCTTAATTTCGACGTTTTGCGTGAAGACATCGTAGCTTGGAGGTAAAGCTTCTGGTTAATAAACGGAAGATTCTTAGTTCGATTTGGAGATAAAAGGTAAATTTTTCTATTAAGATGGATTTTATTAAAAAAAAATTTGTAATTTTTTTTCGTTTATATTTTTATTCATTTATTATTTTTTTCTTTTATCATTGGCATTTATAATATTTTTTGAAATACAATTTTCTTTCTATTTTAGATAATTTGGCGATTTATTAAAGATTCAGCATTTTAATTTTATGTAAGCCTTTTTTTCGATTTTAGAAATTTAATATTTTATTTATATCTCTGCTAAATTTAATCTCTGATACTTTTTAAAATTTTGGATTTTCAAAAAATTTGGACTTTCAGACTTATTTAAATTGTTTGATACGAATATTTTTAATTTAATTAAAATAAACAATTTGCTTTTATATTTATTTTATATTTATATTTATTGGCGATAACACTTATGTGAAAAATTATTGTTTAAAGGATAAAATGTTTTGAAAAATATATTAAACGATACCCTCTATGCGATCTGCGATTACACTTACCCTCTTTTCCTTTTTTAATGCTTTTTGCCTTATTTGTGTCGACTATTGAATCCGAATGAAGGGTTTTCAAGCAAGGAGTTTGCAAGTACGTTATAAACAAATGGCGCTCGTAACACATTTTTAAATCCTAAATCCTGATAACGGCACGTAGCCCAATGTACTTAAATTTACAGCAATTTTTTACGCTTTTTAATTTATTAACCATTTGAAAAATGGTTGTTGTTTTCGGGAGAATGGACCCGATGATGTTACCACTTTTGAATGATGTTACCACTTTTGAATGATGTGGTCACTTTTGAATTTAAATTAATTTCTTTACTTTTAGAAGAGTTTTTATTTGAATTTAAATTAAATTCTTTACTTTTAGAAGAATTTTTATTTGAATAGTAAATTAAAATGGTTAAAATCATTGTAATAAAGGAGAAAACTAACAAATTTAAAAATGGGTAGACGGAAATTAACAGATACGGAAAAAGCCGAAGCCAAAGAAATGAATGAACGTGAATATCGCATTCAATGATATTAAACACAATACGCGTACTTAAACAATCATAAAGTGATTTTTATTTCTTCTTTTGCTATTTAAAATAAAAATTTAGTCAACATGTATAAGTTGCTTATTAGTTTGGCGATTCGTATCATTTGGCGAAATTGGTCGACGGGATAACTGAGTAATACTGTATTTGGTTTGGCGCAAAAACGTCTTTCAATGCAGAAAATGATAAAATCAAAAGATTATTGAGCCGCTGAAAACCAATTACGTGTTGAAAGGCGATCACGAAAAAGGAAGCAATTTAATGCCGAACCGATTAATTGTAAAACATCATGTCGCCAGGGCGACCAATCCACTAGCCATGGCGTTTTACTATCGGTCGGTTCTAACCAGGAAAATTTGAGTGCCAATAGTGATTCTAACAAGCCGGAAAATGTTATAGCTATTACTCTTGATTTTCCACCACCTAAAAAGAAAACTAAAAAGCAATCGGCTTGGGAAAAACTGGGAAAAAACTTTTTTGATTCGATGTCTGATGGACCCATTCACAGATGCATGTGCTGCGATCGATTTTGGTTTAAAACCTCCATCACCAAAATTCTGCTCTGTAAAATCAAACAATATATGCCAAAGTCTTACAAGTATAACAGTATATGCCAAAGCTGTATTTTAATAATGATTACTTTTGCACCAACAATGTTAAATAGTTTGAAATGTTTCTTTCGTCGCCAACTTTTATGCTTGGCGACAATAGAGTGATATAACTTAAACGAACCGTACCTTCAAATTGCAGCATGTATAAAGTCATTTATAGCAGTGGCACGGATAATACACAATAAAACAACTGGTATTTAGCTTAAAATGATAGATGAATGTATCGAGTGAAACATTTTTCAAATGGTTGGGGTAATTTCTTAAATTACAATTTTTTTTTTAATACTATTTTAGATAGTGAATCCCACTATTTCTCTAATTTTATGTTTTTTTTTTCTCCAAATATTTTTGCTTTTAGTGGGCAAAATAGATGCACAGATATGCACTCTTTGATTTAAAAATATTTGCAAGTAAATATTTTATTTCTTGGTAATGAAAATAGAAGTAAGTTTAAAGAAAAATCCTTAATGTGCCAATTACTGGGAATGTCTTTTGATGTATACATACGTATACATATGTATACACATGTTTCTACATTCCAATTCTGAATACTAATCTTTCATGTAAATATGTAGTAGAAATCTGTCTCGAAGATTATTGTTGGGAAATACCAATATTTAAAAACAAACTTGTCCTCTTCGGCAACCCTTTATTATTGAAAAAAACTTTTCTATAATTCTTATGCGTATTCTTAATATTTTCTATATTAATTAGATTTAGAATTTTTGACAAGTATTTCTAATTAGGTATAAGGATATTTCTGATGGCTAGGGGTTTAATGATTTGGGGTAGATTTAAAATTTGATTTAGCAACTAAGGGAAAATATACTAATTGAAAAATTTTATAAAACATTTAATCTATGTTATGATATATATTTTTAATATTTTACATAATTAGTCTATTTTGAAAAGTATATTTTGATAATAACAATTATAATCTTATTAATAATTGCAATATGAATAATTTCTAACTGCATTAGTACAATATTGATGAATAGCTTTTTCAACATATTAAGTAATAATTCTGATAAAAAAGTAATAAATATAAACAACAACAACAATATTAATAATAATAATTTTACACATAAATAATACATTAATTTAGAAAAAACTTTTATTAAATATATTATATATATATTTTTATTATATATATATCTCTTGTAATGCTTCTAGATTTATGAAATCGAATGTAACTACATGTGCTGCATTTGATTTATGTACTTATTTTATACGAAGAAATAAAACTTCCAGTGTAACAATGAATTATTTATGTAGCAAGAGAAATTTTTTATGCGTTTCAAAGTAAACGACATAAATAAATTTCACCCCAAGACAAATATTTTGAGCTCTTTTTGAAATTGTTGCAACTTGTAGTTCATATGAATGCGTGCTAAGTTGATTCAGTTTATTGTAAAAACAATTACGTTGGAAACACCTTGCCAAATTGTGACTAGTGTCTAAACATTCATTGGGTATATTGGATATATATTATAAGATTTCTATATTATAAAAGATACTATAAATAATAGTAAAAATATTATTATTATCTTTATTATGATAAAAGGAATATCAATTTCAAACTTCATTGGTATATTTTTCTGATAAACAAATAAAATATAATAATAATAATAATAATAATAATAATTTTACACGTCATTAATACCTTACTTTAGAAAAAAAAATATTCAAACTTTTTACAAGAAAATATATCTTGTGCTTATATTTCTAGATATATTACATCGATTGTAGCAACATGTGCTACATTTGATTTATGTAATGTTTTTATACTCTGAAATGAAACTTCCAGTGTAACAATGCATTATTTATTTGTGAAAGGAATTTTTTATGAGTTCCTAAGTAAACGACATAAATAAATTTCATCACAAGACAAATATTTTCAGCTATTTTTGAAATTGCTGCAACTTGTCATTTATATGAATATGTGCTAAGTTGGTTCAGTTTATTGCAAAAACAATTATGTTGACAACATCTTGCCAAATTGTGACCAGCATCTAACCATTCATTGGGTATATTAGTGATATAATAAGATTTCTATATTATAAAATATACTACAAATAAATAGTAATAATAATTATTATTGTTATTATTATTATGGTAAAAGTAATATCGATTTCAAACTTCACTGGTATCTTATTCTGATTAACAAATAATAATAATAATAATAATAATAATAATAATAATAATAATAATAATAATAATTTCACCCTATGTTATTAATACCTTATTTTAGAAAAAAATATTCAAACTTTTAGCTTGAAAATATATCTTGTACTTATACTTCTAGATTAAGAAATCGATTGAAGCAACATGTGCTGCATTTGATTTATGTACTGTTTTTATGCTCTGAAATAAAACTTCCAGTATAACTGTGCATTATTTATGTATCAAGGAAAACATTTTTTATGGGGTTTAAAGTAAAAGGCATAGATAAATGTAATCTCGAAACAGATATTTTGAGGATTTTTTTTAATTTGTTGCAACTTGTATTTTAAATGAATCTATGCTAAGTTGTCAACATTTTATTTTAACAACAATTAACGTTGATAATATCCTCCTAAACTAACGCTAGCGTTTTAACCATTAATTGGATAACTATATCCGAAAGTATACTTTATTAATAAATAATAATAATAATAATAATAACAATTAATAATCAATAACAATAATTACAATAATAATAATAATAATAATAATAATAATAATAATAATAATAATAATAATAATAATAATAATAATAATAATAATAATATCAACAATTTCAAACTTCATTAGTATCTTATTTCTGAACATTCTTCAATGTACAAAATAATTATTCGGATAATCAAAGGAAACATATTTATTTATATATCAAGGGAAACATTTTTTGTGAGTTTCTAAAAGAAAGATATGAATAAATGTAATTCCAAGATAAATATTTTGAACTCTTTTTGAAATTGTTGCAACTTGTAATTTTTATATAAGCCTTATTTTTTATATAAGCCGAATGTACGGCTTTTCAATGAAAAATCCTCCAATTTTGTAACTCTTATATTAGCTGATGTTGTGAGGAGTGTCCCTAATAAAAACATTCTGGTGTTTTGAGTAAGATCGCAATGTTCTGACATGTGTGACGCCCTCAATCTACAGTTAACTGCGGTTTTTTGAGTTTTTATGCAAATTTTAGATCCGTCTTCAGTTTCTAAAGTATAAAAGCTATATGTTGTGAGTTGGAGGGTGTGTGTGGTGTGGTGAGTTGAAAAGAGCCTCCAGCGACGAGTAGTAGAGCTGACGTATGGCTAATGAAGGTAGAGAGCCTTAGTACAGAAGTTCGGTAAGAATTATTTCAGAGTAATTTTGCACTGTGGTTGTTTAAAATAAAGATATTTGTGCAGCCACAGGCTGTTTATTTACAGGTTAGTAAAAGTAGTCCGCGACCTGAAGAGAAGAGCCGATTTAGTGATTTCAGCCGGACATAGTTGTAATGTGAGTACAAGCTAAAGTTTATTCTCATAGTAGTGTGTTTAATTGTCCAAAACACTGAGCTTTGCTCCACTCCCCGTTCCCCAATTATAGTAAATAAAAGTTTTGCGTTTTTAATTCTACTCAGAATATGTCTTCATTAGACCGACACCTCACAAAGTTAAATAATGAAGATGAAAAATTCAGAGAACATAAAATTAACTTTTGAAGATGACGGCAATTATCATTACAGTGAATTCGACACAGTCGAAATTCATACTGTTGTACTAACGAAAGTAAGCGATGCTAATGAATTGCGTGAAAATTCTGATAAGAATTTGATGAAATTGATAATGAATGAAGATTGGTATCCTTTTTACTTGTAAAAGAATGGAGTCTAACATATTTTTAAAGTTATTTAATATTCACCATCATTTCTTTTTCATTTTCGAATATCAGTATTTGAAAAATTTTTATACATGTGTGTAAGAAAATTCCTCTTTTTTGCAGCTAAAACAAACACCCAAAAATTAACGACGGAAAACGAAAGTAGTTTTCTTGTTATAAAATCTTATTAAATATCGTTGATTTTGGGATGCTTCACAACTTTATTATTTTTAGTTGCGTTTGTAATTATATAAATATGCTGCAATTATAGTCCTCGTTCACTCCGTCCATCTGTCTGTGTCTACGCATATAACAATTAAAACAACCCAACCGAATCATTTGAAATATATATTTTTGAAATATATTTTAAAAATACATGTTTTTTTACATAATTTTATCGAGTCATTTCAAATTTTATGAAAATCTGATGTATAGTTCAATTACAGAGACAATCAGAAACATTCCATTACATTACTTTCAATGGGAAAAAATAACTTCAAGTGCATTTTAGGGATGTTACACGCTTTCGAACATAATAAAATTGATATATATATACATATATATATATAAGTTATACTAAAATATACGTTCTGTACAATTTGTCGTGCAAAGAATATTTGTCATTAATTTACAGGCCCACATACACTGTAAAAAAAAAAGGGTCGATCTACTAAAAAAACTTTAGTGATCCTTGTAATTACTAAAAAATTTTTAGTAATCTTAGTTGGTTACAAGGAAATCTGTAAGAATTACTAGAAAAAAGTTAGCAACGAAGAGAGTTAATAGTTTTATATTTTTAATAATTATTACTAAACTTCACTTGGTGTGGCCTTGATAGCATAGTGGTTATAGTAACGGACTCCAGAATAAAAGGTCCCGGGTTCGATACTGGCCACCGCCAAATACGCCCCGAATGTATGTAGTGTAAGTACTCGTTAGTAAAGGGATTATGAAAATCCTGTCGGAGCAGTTAGCAATGTCTGGTGCTGCCATCTATTGCAGTTTTGCCGAAAATCTTCCGCTTCAGAAGTCTGGATGCAGCTCGAAGGAACCTCCTGCCCTTCAGGCGCACATAATGGTTATTAAAAATAGTTTTGGAGCTATTACTAAAATTTTCTTGGTGGCTCATACTAAAAATTTTTAAGTTAGTTATACAAAAAATTCTTTTGTTCAGTTTACAAAAGAAATGCTTGTTTCACTTGCAAAAAAAAAGTTTGTAATGGTTACTAAAAAATTCTGTGAAATACGAATTTACTAAAAAATTTTTAGTAACCTCTTGATTTTTTTTTTTTTTTTTTTTTTTTTTTTTTTTTTTTTTTTACAGTGTAAAGTATTCCTTTGCGGAATGGTATAAGGAAGGAGAGAAATATTGTTAGGGAAGAGTTTTAATTAAATTAACCCTTGGCACTCTGTTGTCTCCACTTGGGAGACATCATCGTTTCTTCCAAAATTTTGTTTTTGGCACCAGTAATAAAAATAAATAAAATTTTCCTTATTTAATTAAAGAATTTTTGAAATTGTCTACTTCAAGGAAAGTTCTTTAAAAAAAAGTGATGCCGATCATAATAAAAATTGTGAAAGAGGCACTGGAGTCCGAAGGGTTATACTATTTAACATTTTATGAAATTGATATACAGGGTGGTCATAAAAAAAACTTTGCCGATATATGAAGCTCTAGCGGCCGGTCCGCTCAACCGATCGAAATGAAATTCCAGATATAGCTATTCAGAAGTATGAGCTCGAGATTCTGTGAACGGCAACAGGATGGCGCTCACGGTTACGGTTATAGTTAGAGAGACTCGAAAATGTCCAATGGTAACACCCATTTTTTTTCATAGCAAAATGCTCAGCGCATGCGGAAACCCTAAAGAGCATTGGAACCGCACGTGTATCGCAAGAAACGGACCATTAATTGCCTGTGATGGCACACATGTAAAAAATGTGCAATCAAAATAAAAGTTTTAGTTTCTCTGATCTGTATTGTAATCAGAGATTAGTGTACTGACTCTGTGTCATAAGCAAATTTTCTCCTTGCACTCCAATCGAGTTTTTTCTATGGGGGGAGGATTCCCAGAACGGTTTTTTGTGCGTGCATAACATGTCCGTTTCTTGCGATACACGTACGGTTCCAACGCTCTTTAGGGTTTTCGCATGCGCTGAGCATTTTGCGGTGAAAAAAATGGGTGTTGCTATTGGAAATTTTCGAGTTTCTGTAACTATAACCGTAACCATGAGCGCCATTTTGTTGTAGTTCACAGAATCTCGAGCTCATACCTCTGAATAGCTATATCTGAAATTTCATTTCGATCGGTTGAGCGGACTGGCCGCTAGAGATCCGTATATCGGCAAAGTTTTTTTATGACCACCCTGTATATTACTGAGGTTTACTACAAGTTCCTTCTGTATAATAGAAAGGCGGTAATATTTAGAGGGGCATACAAAAGATTTCGGGTATTGGACTGTATCCGAAGTACTGTATGCTATAACACCAAGACCTGAATATTTTTTAAACTTCGTTATAGTACGAATGTACCTCATTTGCTTCATTTGATGTGCATTTTCCAATTTTTTTTATGTGTGTGCAAAAAAGTCTCGACGTATTTTATGAATTTCCATTTCTGCGTCTTAAATGAAATACAGATAATACGTCCATCCATACAAGTATACATTTTCTTCAATTTAACTCATGCTAAATAAGTAAGGAAAAAAAAGATGAACATTTTGAAAGCATGTCATTATATTGTAAATGTTTCTTTCGTCTTTATGACATCAGTATGTAAACAAAATTACACATTCTCTCTGCAGCATAGCGATCGTTACTTATTCATTATGCTCAGTGTTTCAAAAAACTCTTGAATATCTGAAAGCATACAAAATATAAGTATCCATTTACATTCAAGACTGAACAATATCATTTTCAGTCATACAGTATATGTTATTCATGGAATTTCTAATGGATTTGAGATTGCGATTTTTTTTCAAAACTTTTCTCTTTATGTCCATCAAATTTCGTCGATTTATATTTTCAGAAATATGTGTGCGATCTATATTATTAGGGAGAATGCTATCCAAAATTTTATTTCGCTTTTCAACAATTAAGGAATAGCCGGGATAAAAAAAATCTTCAAATTTTCTAAAAACTTTTCATTGCTTTAAAACATTTTGTGTATTTTTCTGATTAAAATGATTTTTAAATCATTTTCTATCTTAATTAAAAGAGGAAATTGTAATTTTTTCGTTTAGATTGGTTTAAAAAACCTGACTTTGAAGCAAAGGGCAATATATAAATAAAATTTTAAATTTCAAAAACGAAAAAAATTGTTTAAACAAAATTTAAAAAGTTGAATCATTACTAAATCGCAATAGTTCGTTTCTTCTTGCTTCGGACTTTTTCCGTTACGTTGCATATTATGTATTATACTCAAATTAAGTAAAGAAAATAATAGATAACTTAAGATTATTTTTAAGACAATATTATTGAAAAATATCAATATTAGTAACGCATAAATTTTAAACTATCAAATAACATTTTACTCCATACTAGAAAATGTAAGTGATTTTCTTCTGAAATTGCATATCCGTTGGAAGAAGTAATAGGCTCATCTCTTCCTTCGCATTTATTCAGCAACAATAGATGGATATTTCAGAGGTGAACCTGCGTGGTGAACCTGCGTGTAGCTCTCTATAATTTACCGTATCCTCCCAAAGGTCAATAGCGGAGGAGATCGAGAGATACGGGAAAATATGCGTTTTCGCCTGTTACTTAAAATCCATTTTTTGGCGAAGGATGGACAATTTTCGCCAACTTTCGCAACAAAACCGCAGAACAGAGTTTTAAATACTGCTCCGATATAAAAATTTAAACGAAGCTGATAACCTATGAATAATTTTCAATGGATGCGATTTTACCATAAGCGAAAAATCAGCGAATATAAAATGTAATTAACACAATCTTCCTTCTCTGTATTTTTAAACAATGCTATAAGGAAATTATTTTAAATAAGTGATTTTGAATGCTACGTTTTAAATCTGATGTAATTTTCAACAATTTTTTCTTTCTTTTCATAATATTCCCGCAAAATTATGTTTATCGTTAGAAAGGAAATGTTATTTGTGCTGTCTTAGAGGGGCTTAGAGGGTGGCTAGAGGGTAGCTTAGAGGATGTCTTAGAGGATGCTGAGGGTTGAAATGAACACCTGTTTCTCAGGTGCTCGGGCATTTCAGCCGTGATTTAGATGGCCGGTTACATAGACAATACACCCCTACATAGATAATCTCATTTTCATTTGGTTGCCCCTTATACTTATATCGGTCTGAATACAGTTCTCATGCAACAATACATGATATATTTAGTTTAAATTTTTACAGTATAATTTTTTTCCAAATTTAAGAAACAAATTACTTTTAATTTAATAATTTTAAACGTAATAGAGTTTTACGCCAAAATAAATTTTTTGACGCTTAAGGAACTAATAATTACGAAAATCTTTGCAAATCACATATTCTTGAATAAAAAAAATAAGAACCATACGTGATATAAATTAATCTCTTGTCCTCTGGCGCTTTAGCAAATGTATTTTTCTAACCCCCTGGCATAAACGCGGCGACACGGCGGCATTGTCCCAGAAAGGGAACAGAGAAAACTTCCATCTTTCAGACGCTAAAGACACCTCATGAAAATGTTATTTTCATGAAAAGTAAAAAGTATAGAAAATACTATAGTTATAAAGAGATAAGATTATAATTTTTATTTAGACCAAGCATGAGAATAACCCCATTTTCAAAATTTAGCAAAAATAAAATCATGTATAGATGTTTACATACTAATTTGCAATTTACTTATTGCAGTTAACTGAACATAGTTTTAAAATGCTCCTCTAAAATAAATGAGTCTAATAACAGTTTTCAAATACGTGGTGCATTCTTACAAATTGCAGCACTATGACTCTTCATTTTTGTCGGTGATGCAAAATATATCATTTAACAATAGCTGCCGTAAATATTAACAGTTTATTTGTTTTTTGTGTAAATTTTTTAAATCTTTTGTATACATTTTTATCGCTTAAGCTAATTAATTTAACAACGGCTGCCATAAATATAAACTGTTTTTTTTATGTGTGTAAATATTTTATTCCTTTTTATTTTTTTATTTTTATTTTATTTTTATTTATTTATTTATTTTTTATATGAAGATTTCTTTTTTTCTGAATAGCCGTCTCATTTATTGGTATTTATTTGTATTTATACTTTTAATTTAATTATATATTTAATAAATTGTCGTTTCGCAGTAATAAGCAAAATTTTACCTATCATCGTTAAAAAATTTTCAAAATGGTGGACAAACTTTCTTTTTTATTCTCTATGTTACTTATGAATTTATGTTTTTACATCATTCTTTATTTTTAAAAATGGTGCAAAATGATTGATTTATAAATAACGCAAAGATTTAAAAACTATATTTTCGACCATCTTGAAAAAATTTTTAATGTCGCCAAAATGGCATTTTAGCGCACTTTTTTTCGGCAAATTCGCGAAGAAGTACAAAATATGGAACTCTTCTTGTTCGGAATATCTAATTTAAAAGTTAACTAGATATCAAGACGTACGCTGCGTACGTCATTGACGGGCATGCTTATAGTAGCATGATGTATGCTACATAAGTCACAGAGCACAGAAGCACCACTCTCTCAATACTCGGCCTGAATGCTAATACAAAATTGGCGGCAGCCGAAGGCGGATTTATTTCAGAAGGTGTCCGGCACCTTAAATTTTGATGGCAATAATATTTAAAAAACTTTTCGTTTTTATATTTATGAGATTAAATAAATCAAAGAAATCTTTTATAAAATACTGATATCAAAGTTTAAAAGAGCATAAATACGTTAAAAAAATCCATCTTCAGCAGCCGTCATTTTTATATCAGCTCTGAGGTCTATTATATAGGTGGCAGTGGCAATAGATTGAAGCACAAAGTAAAGGGCACCCGTTCTGATTGGATAAAAAAAATATAATTCATATTGAAATTAAATTTCTTTGATTAAAAAAAAACGAATATTAACTCAGATACCTTGTAGCGAAAATATTAAAAAAATAAATGAAATAAACCATAAATTTTGCTTACTATTTCGCATTACAATCCATAAAAAAATGTTGCCATTTTTAATAAATAGTCTGCATATTTTCATCTGTATAAAAGTTTTTTTTTTTTTTTTTTTTTTTTTTTTTTTTTAAGAATCTCAAAATTTATACTTTAATGATACACATTCATATTTCACGTGGAGGAGAATTACATTTTCACAATAAATAATATTCATGGAATCCATAATGGTATAGGGAATGTGGTTTAAACTTCATTTCTTCCACAGACGAAATTTGATCACGCTTTGCAAAATGTACTTTCTTATATATGTTCCGTACAACATTTTCTAATATATGATAAAAGATGATATGATGAAAGATGTATGATAAAAGTTGAGTCTAAGGTAGGTTTTTTTTTTTTTTTTTTTTTTTTTTTTTTTTTTTACAAAAAAGGCAGTTTGCATAATCGTATTTTACGGTAATTTAAAAACTTATAAAGTAGCTGACGTTATTTTGCTCAAACGTAGAGTAATCCTACCAGTAGTTAATCCCATCCATTAGTTGATAACTCTTTTAAAATATTGAGAAATTTTAGATGGAAATTGTTTTTATCCGCTAGACATAAAAAATTTTATGACACTAGACATAAAAATTTTGTTTTTGATTGTTAGCTACTTAATCGCAGCGCCCGAGACATGAACGGAATGCAAGTTTTACTCCTTTTATTCAGAACTAGCAGCCTTCGCCCGCTACGCTGGTCAGTTTTTCTAAAGAAACTTTGAATCAAACGAAATTTTTATATCATATTAATTTTTAGTTTTATATCATATTTTAGACTGTCTGTCATAAAAAAAAGAGTCTTTTAAAGACATCGCCAAATTAGGAAAATGTGAAGTATCTCACGGACTAATGTGTTTAGAAGAATTTGATTAGTACCATTCGATTCAGCATAAAAAAATACACTAAAATATCTTATCAGTTGAAAAATAACTGCAAAAGCCGATTTTTAAGACATTTTTTAAAAGTTTGTTCTTTTTTTTACCCGCCTTAGGGGTGGAATTTTCAAAAATCCCTTCTTAGCGGCACTCGATGTATAAGAAGTATTTTTACCCCAATTTTCAAGATTTTTTTGTGCTGTGATTAACACGAAATTCAGACTTTCTTTTATATAAATAGATAAGGGTTGAAAATTTTATTTTTTGCGCCGAAGAAATCGCCAAATTAGGAAAAAGTGAAATATCTAACGAACTAATGGGTTTAAAAGAATTTGCTTAATACCACTCGATTCAACATGAAAAAATACACTAAAATATGTTATCAGTTGAAAAATAACTACAAAAGCCGATTTTTAAGGAATTTTTTAAAAGTTCGTTCCTTTTTTTAACCCCCTTAGGGGTGGAATTTTCGAAAATCCCTTCTTAGCGGCACTCGATATTATCAGAAGTATTTTTACCCCAATTTTCAAGATTATAGGTTCGGGAGAATTTTTTGTGCTGTGATTAATACGAAATCCATTCTTTCTTTTATATGTATAGATAAGGATTGAAAATTCCAGGTTTTTGCTCCGAAGACACCGCCAAATCAGGAAAATGTGAAGTATCTCGCGAGCTACTGAACTTAAAAGAATTTGCTTGGTACCATTCGATTCAGCATGAAAAAATACACTAAAATATGTTATCAGTTGAAAAATAACTACAAAAGCCGATTTTTAAGGAAATTTTTAAAAGTTCGTTCCTTTTTTTAATCCCCTTAGGGGTGGAATTTTCGAAAATCCCTTCTTAGCGGCACTCGATGTTATCAGAAGTATTTTTACCCCAATTTTCAAGATTATAGGTTCGGGAGAATTTTTTGTGCTGTGATTAATACGAAATCAAGACTTTCTTATATATATATAGATAAGGATTGAAAATTCCAGGTTTTTGCGCCGAAGACACCGCAAAATCAGGAAAATGTGAAGTATCTCGCGAACTACTGAACTTAAAAGAATTTGCTTGGTACCGTTCGATTCAACATGAAAAAATACACTAAAATATGTTATCAGTTGAAAAATAACTACAAAAGCCGATTTTTAAGGAAATTTTTAAAAGTTCGTTCCTTTTTTTAATCCCCTTAGGGGTGGAATTTTCGAAAATCCCTTCTTAGCGGCACTCGATGTTATAAGAAGTACTTTTACCCCAATTTTTAAGATTTTTTGTTCGGTAATTTTTTTTTGTGCTGTGATTAACACGAAATTTAGACTTTCTTTTATATATATAGATAAGGGTTGAAAATTTTATTTTTTGCGCCGAAGAAATCGCCAAATTAGGAAAAAGTGAAATATCTAACGAACTAATGGGTTTAAAAGAATTTGCTTAATACCATTCGATTCAACATGAAAAAATACACTAAAATATGTTATCAGTTGAAAAATAACTACAAAAGCCGATTTTTAAGGAATTTTTTAAAAGTTCGTTCCTTTTTTTAACCCCCTTAGGGGTGGAATTTTCGAAAATCCCTTCTAAGCGGCACTCGATATTATCAGAAGTATTTTTACCCCAATTTTCAAGATTATAGGTTCGGGAGAATTTTTTGTGCTGTGATTAATACGAAATCCATTCTTTCTTTTATATGTATAGATAAGGATTGAAAATTCCAGGTTTTTGCTCCGAAGACACCGCCAAATCAGGAAAATGTGAAGTATCTCGCGAGCTACTGAACTTAAAAGAATTTGCTTGGTACCATTCGATTCAGCATGAAAAAATACACTAAAATATGTTATCAGTTGAAAAATAACTACAAAAGCCGATTTTTAAGGAAATTTTTAAAAGTTCGTTCCTTTTTTTAATCCCCTTAGGGGTGGAATTTTCGAAAATCCCTTCTTAGCGGCACTCGATGTTATCAGAAGTATTTTTACCCCAATTTTCAAGATTATAGGTTCGGGAGAATTTTTTGTGCTGTGATTAATACGAAATCAAGACTTTCTTATATATATATATATAGATAAGGATTGAAAATTCCAGGTTTTTGCGCCGAAGACACCGCAAAATCAGGAAAATGTGAAGTATCTCGCGAACTACTGAACTTAAAAGAATTTGCTTGGTACCGTTCGATTCAACATGAAAAAATACACTAAAATATGTTATCAGTTGAAAAATCACTACAAAAGCCGATTTTTAAGGAATTTTTTAAAAGTTTGTTCTTTTTTTTTACCCGCCTTAGGGGTGGAATTTTAAAAAATCCCTTCTTAGCAGCACTCGATATTATAAGAAGTACTTTTACCCCAATTTTTAAGATTTTTTGTTCGGTAGATTTTTTTGTGCTGTGATTAACACGAAATTCAGACTTTCTTTTATATATATAGATAAGGGTTGAAAATTTTATTTTTTGCGCCGAAGAAATCGCCAAATTAGGAAAATTGAAATATCTAACGAACTAATGGGTTTAAAAGAATTTGCTTAATACCATTCGATTCAACATGAAAAAATACACTAAAATATGTTATCAGTTGAAAAATAACTACAAAAGCCGATTTTTAAGGAATTTTTTAAAAGTTCGTTCCTTTTTTTAACCCCCTTAGGGGTGGAATTTTCGAAAATCCCTTCTTAGCGGCACTCGATATTATCAGAAGTATTTTTACCCCAATTTTCAAGATTATAGGTTCGGGAGAATTTTTTGTGCTGTGATTAATACGAAATCCATTCTTTCTTTTATATGTATAGATAAGGATTGAAAATTCCAGGTTTTTGCTCCGAAGACACCGCCAAATCAGGAAAATGTGAAGTATCTCGCGAGCTACTGAACTTAAAAGAATTTGCTTGGTACCATTCGATTCAGCATGAAAAAATACACTAAAATATGTTATCAGTTGAAAAATAACTACAAAAGCCGATTTTTAAGGAAATTTTTAAAAGTTCGTTCCTTTTTTTAATCCCCTTAGGGGTGGAATTTTCGAAAATCCCTTCTTAGCGGCAGTCGATGTTATCAGAAGTATTTTTACCCCAATTTTCAAGATTATAGGTTCGGGAGAATTTTTTGTGCTGTGATTAATACGAAATCAAGACTTTCTTATATATATATAGATAAGGATTGAAAATTCCAGGTTTTTGCGCCGAAGACACCGCAAAATCAGGAAAATGTGAAGTATCTCGCGAACTACTGAACTTAAAAGAATTTGCTTGGTACCGTTCGATTCAACATGAAAAAATACACTAAAATATGTTATCAGTTGAAAAATCACTACAAAAGCCGATTTTTAAGGAATTTTTTAAAAGTTTGTTCTTTTTTTTTACCCGCCTTAGGGGTGGAATTTTAAAAAATCCCTTCTTAGCAGCACTCGATATTATAAGAAGTACTTTTACCCCAATTTTTAAGATTTTTTGTTCGGTAGATTTTTTTGTGCTGTGATTAACACGAAATTCAGACTTTCTTTTATATATATAGATAAGGGTTGAAAATTTTATTTTTTGCGCCGAAGAAATCGCCAAATTAGGAAAAAGTGAAATATCTAACGAACTAATGGGTTTAAAAGAATTTGCTTTATACCATTCGATTCAGCATGAAAAAATACACTAAAATATGTTATCAGTTGAAAAATAACTGCAAAAGCTGATTTTTAAGGAATTTTTTAAAAGTTTGTTCTTTTTTTTACCCGCCTTAGTGGTGGAATTTTAAAAAATCCCTTCTTAGCGGCACTCGATATTATAAGAAGTATTTTTACCCCAATTTTCAAGATTTTTTGTTCGGTAGATTTTTTTGTGCTGTGATTAACACGAAATTCAGACTTTCTTTTATATATATAGATTGCCTGATTCCCACCAGTTTTATAAAATAGTGTAATTGGTTTTATTCTGGTATAATTTTATTTCTCATTAAATAAGAAGAATATTTTTTTCAAAAAATTGGTGGCAATAATGAATTTGAATTTTAAAATCGTACTTTAATGCGACCATTAAGGGGTTAGTCATCTATTATCCCAATTTTGTCAGCTGCTTGCTGTAATAGAAGCCATTTTATGTTGTTGTTTTTTTTTTTACTCGCCCAGAGTTGACAGTGGGCTTCATTTTTAAATAGAAATTTCTTAAATATATATAGGACATTTACACCATAAAATTTAACTAATAATAACACATTGATCAGTGGTGCACAAAACAGGAATTTTAATATACATTTGTACAATTAAAATAAAATAAAACTTTCAACGTTTCGCGCCGTCTTCTGCGGGGTCTTCAGGAAAATATGATGATGGAAGTACTACGTTTGCATTTTGATCGAGAGATAATATTCCTACTAAATTAAAATCTAAATGAATTAAAATTTTAAAAAATGTTGCCACTTACACGTGAGTAAAAATTAAAATATTGCAAGGAAATAAAAATTTTAAGATTTTATGATGTTATGCCAGATTTTTGGTATATTGTAATATAAATTATAGCTGTATATATAAAAAAAATATCTATCGAAATCATAGCACGAGAAAATAAACCATGTAATGATAATTTATCCTACAATTTACCAAAAATCTGGCATAACATCATAAAATCTTAAAATTTTTATTTCCTTGCAATATTTTAATTTGTACTCACGTGTAAGTGGCAACATTTTTTTAAATTTTAATTCATTAAGATTTTAATTTAGTAGATATATTATCTCTCGATCAAGATGCAAACGTAGTACTTCCATCATCATATTTTCCTGAAGACGCCCGCAGAAGACGGCGCGAAACGTTGAAAGTTTTATTTTATTTTAATTGTACAAATGTATATTAAAATGCCTGTTTTGTGCACCACTGAGCAATGTGTTATTATTAGAAATTTCTTGTTTGGTGCCACTTTTTCGAAACGATAAAATTTCCCTTATATTAACGCTGATTAAGTGGTCTTTAAATAAGGCGATTTTTATCAGTTAAAAAAAAACGGCGATCAAGAAATTTGGTTTTAAAAAGTAGCCTACTGGCAACACTATATTAGAAAGTGGTAAGCATTTAGTTTTTGATTATCTGGAGTCACTTATGGTAAGTTAAAATAATCCCTTTCTATCTTGCTTACTTCAAGTACCAGTTTTATAGGAATTATTGTTAATGACAAAGATTAATTTTTTTAGATATTCGATTGACTTCTTTCATTAAATTAACCATTAGGTAAATCACAATTTAAAAAAATATATTTGTTTATCATTTTGTAGCTAGTAAATTTCAACAGATTTCACGTTTTTTCATTATAAAACATTCATTAAATATTGTAGCAATCAAGTTTGTTTACTCCTTAAAGGTAAAGGGAAAAAAATACAGGACTGCCACAGGTAACTAATTTTATATTCTGTTCGCACCAGTTTTTTTAAAAAGTACATTTTGTAGTATAGCACTCTTGCAACAGCTTAAATTAAAGATTTTAGTTTTAAAATAAACTTTTCTGTCAAAAATTGAACCAACTTCAAAAACTACTGCAAAGGGAAAAATAATTTCTTTATATAATAATAATAGTAAATTAAATTAAGAGCATAGTATTTACCATGCGTATTATTGTATTTATGTACATTAATTTGATTTTTTGGAGTCGGTGCCAGCCAAGTCTTTATTCTTTTAGGATTTGCATTTCATACTTAATTTTAATTTTGAAATTGGCTTGGCTGGCACCGATTCTAAAAAATCAAATAATTGTACATAAATACAATAATACGCATGGTAAATACTATGCTCTTAATTTAATTTATTATTACTATTATGTAAAGAAATTATTTTTCCCTTTGCAGTAGTTTTTGAAGTCGGTTCAATTTTTGGCAGAAAAGTTTATTTTTCTCTTTTTAGTTAAAAGTTAATGATTTTTTAAGTCAGTTAATAAAAAATATAATACGAAAAAAAATGTTGTAAAATATACATGGATGTAAATTTTGTCAGGAGTGGGGTTCGAATGCACGCTTTCTTTCCAGCACCAGAGCTTAAACCTGGCTACTTAAACCGCTTGGTCATCCTGACTACGCTCCAGTCAGCGAGGTTATTCTAAGACCATGTTATTTTAAGTTTGCGAAAAATCACCAATTTTATTTATTTTTGCATAATTACTAAAAAAGTACTGAACCAATCTCAATGAAATGGAAGTGGTACCAATTCGAGAGTAACCTCTTTTATTTCACACAAAAAACGAACAAAAGCGAAATTAATCGGTTGGATAATTTTAGAGTAATTGGTGAACATACATAGAAAAAAAATACATACGCGTCGAATTGATAACTTCCTCTTCCTTTTCTGAAGCCGATTAATAATAAAAATTGTAACACGGAAAAAATATTTTAAATTTTACATGGATGTAAATTCTGTCAGGAGTGGGGGTTCGAACCCACGCTCTCTTTCGAGAAACAGAGCTTCAATCGAGCGCCTTAGACCGTTCAGCCACGCTGTATACGCATCATTCAGTTAACTTATTCAATACTTTTAATTAGCGAAAAATCACTAATTTTACTAGTTTTTGCCTAATTACTAAAAAAGTAGAGAACCAATTTCGATGAAACGGAAGTGGTACCAATTCGAGAGCATCGCCTTTCATTTAAAACAAAAATAACAAAAACCGGTTGCATAGTTTCGGAGTAATCGGTGATCATATATAAAAAAAATAGATACGTGTTGAATTGATAACCTCCTCTTCTTTTTGAAAGTCGGTTAAAAATTAGCACGAAATAGGATTTAAAAAAAGTCCTCTGTGGCGGTCCTGGAAATAGAACAAAGATATCGGTAGCACAGACTTTATTTGATCAACTACGGGATGATTGATATTACAATTATGGGATCAGCCTTTATTCTCTTTAATTAATACATCAAAGAAAATTGATGAATACAAGAATTTTGAAAAAGATTCCGGTATTTGTAATGAAATCTATGACTATACATCTTTTATGCTTTACTTAATGTCCGGAATATGAATGCAGTGTTGCAAGTGCACTACTTTTTAGGTGCGTTCGTAATTATGTAAATACGTAGCACCTATAGTTGTCGTTCAGTCTGTCCGTCTGTCCGACTGTCCGTCTGTCTGTCCGCATATAACAGCGCATAAACTACCCAACCGAATCTTTTGAAATTTAAAATATAAAATTATTACATAATTTTGTCGAGTCATTTCAAATTTTATGAGAATCGGATGGATAGATCAATTACAGGGACGATCAAAAGTATTCCGTTACATTACCGTCAATGGGGAAAAATGTTGCAAATGCATTTTAATAGTTTGAAATTTAAATTACATACTTATTACATAATTTTGTCAAGTCGTTTCAATTTTTTTGAAAATAGAATGCATATATCAAATACAGGGACAATCAAAAGTACTTCCTTACATTACAGTCTATGGGGAAAATAAGCTTCAAATACATTTAAATAATATTACACTCATTCGAACATATTAATATTGATATGCATCATAAAGTAAGTATTATAATATAGATTTTGCATAATCCGTTGTGCAAAAAAATTTAGTTATTGATTTACAAGGCCACACAAAAGTATTCCATTGCATAATGAGTGTAGAGAGAACATTGTTTGTTGCGCAATTTAATTGTAATTAACTATTTACAATTTTATGAGATTGATATATGATAGTGATATTTTTAAAACTTCAATTTCGTACGAACGCACCTCATTTGCTACGCTTCACGTGCAATTTCCAATTTGTTTATATTGTTAATATTTTTTTAGGTGCGTTCGTAATTATGTAAATACGTAGCACCTATAGTTGTCGTCCAGTCCGTCTGTCTGTCCGTCCGTCTGTCCGTCTGTCCGTCTGTCCGTCTGTCCGTCTGTCTATCCGCATATAACAGCGAATAAACTACCCAACCGAATCTTTTGAAATTTAAAATATAAAATTATTACATATTTTTGTCGAGTCATTTCAAATTTTATTAGAATCGAATGGATAGATCAATTACAGGGACGATCAAAATTATTCCGTTACATTACGGTCAATGGGGAAAAATGTTGCAAATTCATTTTAATCGTTTGAAATTTAAATTACATACTTATCACATAATTTTCTCAAGTCGTTTCAATTTTTTTGAAAATAGGATGCATAGATCAAATACAGGGACAATCAAAAGTACTCCCTTACATTACAGTCTATTGAAAAAAAAAAGCTTCAAATATATTTTAATAATATTACACTGATTCGAACATAATAATATTGATATGCATCATAAAGTAAGTATTATAATATAGATTTTGCATAATCTGTTGTGCAAAAAACTTTTGTTATTGATTTACAAGGCCACACAAAAGTACTCCATTACATAATGAGTATAGAGAGAACATTGTTTGTTGCGCATTTTAATTGTAATTAACTATTTACAGTTTTATGAGATTGATATATGAGAGTGATATTTTTAAAACTTCATTATCGTACGAACGCACCTCATTTGCTACGCTTCACGTGCAATTTCCAACTTGTTTATATTATTATTATTATTTTAATGCTCCACATTTTTACCTTTGTTAGGGTCTTTATAAAACTTCAGATTTTAGCCAGAGTTGAAATATACAGAGAAACCTCCAAATAAGGGACACTCTCAATAAGGGATACCTCTATTTAAGAGACAAAAGTTGCGGTCCTATAGACGTCTCTTATTTGGAGGTTCCACTGTATAAGAAACTCCGAATAAGGGACATCTCTATTTAAGGGACAAAAGTTGTGGTCCCATAGGTGTCCCTTATTTGGAGGTTTTACTGTATATACATGCATATATATGTGCATGTATATGTATGTGTATATATGTATATACATGCATATATATGTGCATGTATATGTATGTGTATATATATATATATATATATATATATATATATATATATATATATATATATATTGTATTACAATGTATGAACCATTGAATTTAATAACTTATACCACATTGAAAATGGAGGGAAAAAATAAATAATTAAAATGAATACAGATGGAATTTGTAGAACCAAAGCAGAATCTTCAGGTTCCAAATACTTTAGAACTACAAATGAAGTGTGTGGTTTCATCTTCGTATTTTCCAGAAAAAAGCAAAATAATACGATTTTGGGACTACCGACACACATAAAACTAAAATTAAAATTAAAATTAAATGAAGAAAAACATTAAAAAGCACATCAAAATGTTAATGTTAATTACTAAATTGGATAGAAAAATAAAAAGGGAAAAAAATAAAAATATATATCGACAACATGATAATAATAAATAAATAAATAAACGTAATGTGATAACAGAAAAAAAAACACACACCATAGTTTACCCTATTAAGATTTAAAACAAAATCATTTAATTTGACTATGCTAAGCTAAACTCAATATCTTAATGTAAGATATACATATATATACATATACATTTAATCCAATATCAGGACCACGCCTGTCAGGTACAAAAGAACCTAACGCAACAAAGGGCAGAATAAAACAAGAGAATAGTTGCACTGTGTTAGGAAAATGGATATACATAAATAAGTAATGTGACAATTCAACTGAGGGAGTGAATTTCAAAACTCGCCTTATACAGAAAATCAAATTTTTGGAAAACGCCTATACGAAAAAACAAAAATCGCAATTTGGAAAATTTTGCTCTTGTAATATCAGATTATAGAGACACCGGCATGAAATACCGTTTATGTTAGAGCAAAGGGTGTGAACATCAGTTTCGAACTATTACTGTGGAAATCGGTTTGATACTTTCTGAATCACAGATACATATGTTGTAATATGGAATTGTAAAACTGCATAATAAGCCATATCAAAGTCATTTTTAACAAGAGCATTTAGTGGATTGGTTAGTCCCTTGGGATAACACTATCACGCCTAAGCATATCCCCAGGTGGTCATCCCCCCAGGTGGCATTCCCCACAGAATATGGAACAGAGAATCAACTTTCATACACAGTAATGGCAACTTGTTTAACATGGGATTACGCATAGACAGTAGCTATACGAGCGGATGACTCTGAAACTACGATCATAACATAAGAGAGGTTGCTAATTCGGCGAAACATCGCTTCCTTGGCGACAAATGATATAGGAAAAAAGAAAAAAAAGTACAGCGACGGCTTGCTGCTTCTTGTTTTGAAATTTATGAAAGAATTATTTTAATATGAAATAACTTTGACGTATTCGTCTTGCAAACAATGCATGTGTCTCTTCTTAACATAACGACCTAATAATTTAAACTTGAAAATTCAAGAACAATAACAGTAATAATTACGAATCAATATAAGCGCGGAAATCTAAGATCAAATAGCATAAGCACGTGTGCAAAGATAATCAAATCAGCATTCAGCAAGAAGTGCCAAGCCAGAATATGGTTACAGTAAAACAGAAATCACGAGGATAAAAATCGCCAACGCGATGGTTTACTTTTTAAGTGATCCACTGAGGGCGTTCTTTTCAAGCCGAGTTGTGGCTATGTCTGTACTCTGTGGTATTCCCCAGGTGGTCATCCCTAGCCATCCCCCTTGCTCACGAATCGGCGTTTAGAATGTTTTTAGAATGCTTTTCAATGATTTTCACACACTTGAAATTTCGAATTTCTAAAGAAATGTATTTAGAAGTCTACCTACTTATAGTCTATAAGTAAGTAACATACCAAATTTCATATGTCTAGGCATTTAAATAACATACAAATTGCATTTTTAGAATGTTTATTGCTTCTGCAATCCCCTTTGTGATAATGAAAATATACATTAAATATATCCTATCTTGGAGCAAGAGATGTCAGCATCTTTATCAGCACCATTTAAAAAAATCGCTTCTTGAGATTGCATAAAAATTGCAGTTTAGAACGTTTTTTAGAAAACTTTTTCCCTCATTTTCATATTTTTTCAATTTTTAATTTTTTAGGAAGTGTTCTAACATTTATATCTTATAAGTAACTACAATTTCAAATTTCATGTTCCTAAACCAACAAAAATCGCATCCTCTTTGGGGATGTGGCACATACATAAGATATAGCTTATGTTAGCAAATGTTGTTACCATCATTTTCAGACCATTTTTTTAATCGTTTCGTTATTTCCCGAGAATGCTAAAAAATAACAATTTAGAACGTTTTTAAATACTTTTCGCGCATTTTCGCCCCTTTTAAAATTTACATGTTTTAGGAAATGTTCTTAGAGATCATTTATATCGTATAAGTAATTATAATGCCAAACTTCATGTTTCATCATTTTGACACCATTATTTTTACTTTCTTCTATCTTTACAAGAAGAAAGTATTGGATTCATGAAAATTTTCGACTTCCGGTTTTCGACGGATTTATACGTTTTAGGAGGTCCTGAACACGTTTTGACTATTTTTAGAAAATGTCTGTCTGTGAGTCTGTCCGTCCGTCTGTCTGTCTGTCTGTCTGTGTGTCTGTCTGTATGTGACAAAAAATTTGTGGGCGCTCTATCTCAAGAACTAATGCTCGAAATTTAATAAAATTTTATATTCAGTTAGACCTTGATATGAATTAGTGCCTATTGGTTTTTGGTGAAAATTGGCCTGCAGGTGGCGCTGCTATACTACGTTTTTCAAGATTTTCAAGATTGCTATATCTCAAGAACTAATGCACAGAATTTCACCAAACTTCAGATTCTGTGACCCCTTGATATACATAGACGCTGATTAAGTTTTGGTGTAAATTGGCCAGCAGGTGGCGCTGCTATGCCACGTTTTTCATGATTTTCATGATAGCTATATCTCAAGAACTAATGCACAGAATTTCACCAAACTTCAGATTCCGCGATACCTTGAGATATATAGCCGCTGATAAGGTTTTGGTGTGAACTGATCAATAGGTGGCGCTGCTATGCTACATTTTGCACGATTTTTGTGATAGCTATATCTCAAGAACTAGTGCTGAGAACTTCATCAAATTTTAGATTCTGTTACACTAGAATATATAACATAATTAGATGCTGATTACATTTTGGTATTAACCTTGCAACAGGTGGTGCAGCTATGCTGTATTTTGCACGTTTTTTCCGATAGCTATATCTCAACAACCAACGCACAGAATTTCACCAAAACTTCAGATTTTGTTACAAAATGACATATAACATAATTACACGATGATTACGTTTTGTTATAAATCCTTCAACTGATACTGCTGCTGTGCTATATTTTACACGGTTTTTTTTAAACTAGCTATATCTCAAGAACTAATGCACAGAATTTCATCAAACTTCAGATTCTTTTATACCATAACATAATCAGACGCTTTTTTACGTTTTGGCATAAATTGTCCAAGATATGGTGTTGCTGTGCTACGTTTTGCAAATTTTTTGTTATAACTATATCTCAAGAACTAATGGACGAAATTCCGTCAAATTTCAGATTCTGTTAGATCTTGACATAAATAGATGCTTATTAGGTTTTAGTATAAATTATCCAACATGAGGCACTACTAAGCTCATTTTCTCAGAATATTAATTAAATTTTGCGTTTTAGGCTTTTCGGATACCAGAATCTCATTAGGCTAGGTCAAATGTTCGAGGAAATTCGATAGTGGGTAACTTTGGGGTCACCACGTTGTTTTTTAAATATTAAAATATACTTATGAGATAGAAGAAAGTTTTGGGATTGACACATCCAACTAGTTTAAATTGGTTCAGTAATTCGTCAGATTGAGTTGAAATCGTCATTTAGAATGCTTTTCAAAATGCTTTTTGCCCATTTTCATCTCTGATAAATCCCGAATTGTTTTAAAAAAGTTCTTACAAATCGTTTGTATCTAATAAGTAACTACCTTGCCAAATTTTACGTTTCTAGGTCCTTCCGTAACTAAAAAATTCCATTTTTAGAAAGTTTTTTACTCTTGCACCTCTTTTCGGTTAATGTATCGACATAAGAATACAGCCTATGTTTGAATAGGAGAGACAACTATCATTATGATACTATTATTATTATTTTTAAAAAATCGATTCATTAATTTTACAGATTACCCCTTTACAAAGAAACAAACTTTATCTCTTTATAATATAAGTACAGATTTAACAGCTCTACCAAGTATGAGTTACTAGCTGCAGAATTTTTTTTAAATATTGGTACTATCACAAAACGTGTTCATGCATCAGTTTATAGAGGATGTATGCACACATTTAAAATGATTTTGATGGCTTTTTTTAACGTTTAACACTAAAACTAATTTTTAAATGTTTATTCTGGTAATTTTACTTCGATAAGTTTGGATAGATCTTTCCACGGTAAAAGAATTTCTTAATTTTTTTCAAGATAATGCTTGTCTTTTACTACTTTCCGATCACTTCACCTAGATTGCGTGGAAATCGCCAGACAATTTTAGAACATTCTTGGAATATTTTGACCTCCTTTAAATCTCGATTTTTCTAAGAAATGTTCTTAGAGATAAATATATCCTGTATGTAACTGCCTTTCCAAGTTTCATTTTTTCTAGCTCCTTCGATAACACAAAATATCACTTTTTTTAGGTTTGTTTTCTCCAGTAACCCCTTTGATATAACCACAAAGTACGGAACAGAGAATCAACTTTCATACACTGTAATGACAACTTGTTTAACATGGGATTACGCATAGACAGTAGCGACACGAGCGGACCAATCTGAAACTACGATCATAACATCAGAGAGGTTGCTAATTCGGCGAAACATCGCTTCCTTGGCGACAAATGATAAGGGAAAAAAGAAAAAAAAATACAGCGACGGCTTGCTGCTTCTTGTTTTGAAATTTATGAAAGAATTATTTTAATATGATAGAACTTTGACGTATTCGTCTTGCAAACAATACATGTGTCTCTTCTTAACATAACGACCTAATAATTTAAACTTGAAAATTCAAGAACAATAACAGTAATAATTACGAATCAATATAAGCGCGGAAATCTAAGAACAAGTAGCATAAGCACGTGATCAAATATAATCAAATCAGCATTCAGCAAGGAGTGCCAAGCCAGAATATGGTTACAGTTAAACAGAAATCACGAGGATAAAAATCGCCAACGCGATGGTTTACTTTTTAAGTGATCCACTGAGGGCGCTCTTTTCAAGTTGAGGCTCTGTCTGTACTCTGTGGGGATAACGATCGTTGGATCGGATAACCGATGGCCGTAAGATATAGTCTATGTTCGAATAGGGACTTGCACCATCAATTTGATGAAACTTTTTTTTAAAAATCGGTGCAGTAGCTCCAGAGATTACCTGCTACAAAGAAAGATATACACTAACTTTATTTCTTTACAATATTAGTATAGATTAACCATTCACAAATATACTTTAGTTAAAATGTAGAGCGACTAATTAAGTTATTTGAAAAAAATATGAAGACTGTAGAACTGACAAAATTGGCAAAAAATAAAAAGAATTAAGTGCACATAGATCTAAAAATATATTTTTTCCTTTTCAGGTTAAGAAAAATATGTGATTTTTTTATTACGTGCTGCATTATAGACATCAACCACTTTTTCCGAAATATAATCGACACTGTTTAGTTATGAATTTAAAGAAAATCGTACTTTACTTTACTTTTTACAGTTACTGAAATAAGAGTTCAAAGATCACAAATAAAGAAGTGGCAGTTTTCTATTTCAGTTCAGTCAATTACATTATATGTTCAAATTTAACGTCAATTATTTTTTATTTCAATTTACTCCAAGTCGAATTTTGTCACATGTACACTTAGGATCTCCGGTTGTCATATTTTTTCTTTGTGTATTGTGTGGGATATCATGAGAAAGCTTACGTAACTCCGAACTTAAAAATACATTTATTTTAATTTTAGGTATTATATTTTGAGAGCTATCGTAGTAAATGTAATTGAAATATATATACTCCTTCCCTCTTGTCTATTTTGAAACCTGCTTAAACAAAAAATATGAAAAATTAAAGGTTGTAGAAATTAATTTAAGTCTTGCAGGAAATTATATTGACTACCGAAAGTCAGATAATTTTTATGAAAATTGTATTTTTCCCGTTACACCCAAATTTTGATTCGAGATAATCAGAAAAGGATTCCAAGAACGCTGGAGGTGCTTAGTCGTATAAAAATAAAAGATTGTTGATAATCATTTTTTTAAATTTTTGATTTGAGAATTTATTATTTCTGTTTGGAGTGATATAAAAAATTGTTTTTACATTTATTTTTAGCTTAATTTATTGATTCAAATGAAGAAAAAGTTAATAAAATGTCACTTTATATCCAATAACATTTAAAAAAATAGTTACTATTTAAAAGTTATTATAAGAGCTTTTTATTTCACGATGCATTCAACAGTAATACTGTCTTATTACATTTGCCTTGCACAGAGAACAGGGGAAGGGTTAACAATTCCTATCACCAAAATAAGTGGACAACATTCTTTCTATTTCTCTTTTATTTACTTGTAAACACGAGCTTCAATACAAATATACTTCATACATAGTTCCTCGAACAATGATTTTATAAAAATTTTGTGATTTCAATAATAACTTTCTATTTTTATAAAAATAGATAACAAGCTAAACAAATTTGGAGTAAATTGAAATTGTCGGTATTTAGCCGAGTTATTAAATCTTAAAGACACGGACGATTAAGAATGTATAAAGACACGCGTCTTACTAACCTAGATAACGAAGAGTGGCGAATGGGTCAGGGGAAAACACAGTCAAACAAATTGGAAATTATATCCAATAATTAAAAGAGATTAAAGAATACGAATTTCTCTTTAACAAAATACTGGAATTAAACTCTTTTTTTGACTGCTTTTTAATTTGACCACTCGCAACGCTGTAACGACTTTCAAAGATATATCTGTGTTAATTCAATGTCCAGTTACTACCTCATATATGTATTGTACGGAACTCTCTGTACGAGAGGAATACTCGCACTTGACCGGTTATACATGAATTAGTTTTTCTTTCAGTTTTCTTGTTTCTGAATAAAACCAGAAAAATTTATTTGTGTAAGAGGCTATGCATATATAATGTTATCAACTTTATGGTACTTTTGGACCCGCTACCCCTTTTCGATATCGGGCGCTATCATCTCGTAACCCCCCCTCCCCCCTAAGTATTCATATCGTTATCAATGTCAAACAAATTTTTGATTTGAGAATTTATTATTTCTGTTTGGAGTGTTATAAAAAATTGTTTTTACATTTATTTTTAGCTTATTTTATTGATTCAAATGAAGAAAAATTTAATAAAATGTCACTTTATATTCAATAACATTTAAAAGATATAGTTACTATTTAAAAGTTATTATAATAGCTTTTTATTTCACAATGCATTCAACAGTATTACTGTCTTATTACACTTGCCTTGCACAGAGGACAGGAGAAGGGTTAACAATTCCTATCACCAAAATAAGTGGACAACATTCTTTCTATTTCGCTTTTATGTTCTTGTAAACATGAGCTTCATTACAAATATACTTCATACATAGTTCCTCGAACAATGATTTTATAAAAAATTTGTGATCTTAATAATAACTTTCTATTTTTATAAAAATAGATAACAAGCTAAACAAGTTGTAAATTGCACGTAATTGCAAATGAGGTGCGTTCGTACGATAACGAAATGTTAAAAACATCACTCTCATGTATCAATCGCATAAAACTGTAAATAGTTAATTACAATTAAAATGTGCACCAAACAATGTTCTTTCTATACCATTATGTAACAGCATACTTTTGTGTGGCCTTGTAAATCAATAACAAAATGTTCTTTGTACCACAGATAATACAAAAGGCATATTATAGTATGTACTTTATAGTTGCATATCAATTTTATTACGTTCGAATGTGTGTAACACCATTAAAAGTCATTTGAAACATTTTTCCCCATTGACCGTAATGTAACAGAATACTTTTGATTGTCCTTGTAATTGAACTATGCATCCGATTTTGATAAAATTTGAAATAATCCGACAAAAGTATGCAATAATTATGTATTTTAAATTTCAAGCGATTAAAATGCATTTGAAACTTTTCCCCCCATTGACCGCAATGTAACGGAATCCTTTTGATTGTCCCTGTAATTGATCTATTCATCCGATTTTCATAAAATTTGAAATGACTCGACAAAATTATGTAATAAATATATATTTTAAATTTCAAACGATTCGGTTGGGTAGCTTTAACGTTATTATATGCGGACGGACGGACAGACAGACGGACTGAACGACAATTATAGGTGCTACGTATTTACATAATTACGAACGCACCTAAAAAAGAGAACATGCTATTTTGAATCGAAGACCATGTTAGAAATAGAAAGAGAAAAATTTGTTTGGATCAAAAATGATATCGATATCAAAAGACAACCCCTCCCCTCTCTCCGTAGACATATCTTACGATATTATGTGCCAGACCCCCCCTCTCGCCCCTAAAATGATAACGTTATATTTGTACAAAATAACTCGTGAATGTCTCACAAATATGCGACTTTTATTACTTACCCATCATACGTAGTATAGGGTAAGTCTTGCAATCGTTTTGAAAATCGAAAAAAAATTTTTGTCGGATTTACACGTTTTAGATAGTGGAGATTCCGAAAAACATATTTTTAGAAAAAAAAATTTGCCGCCCGTCTGTCTGTCTGTCTGTCTGTAAACGCTCTATCTCCCGAACAAATTGAGATAGAGACTTGAAATTGTGTATGTAGTTAGTATGTAAAAATGGGACGAACCCTATTTAATGTCAGCAACCTCGATTATCCGGAACTATTTTTTTCGGACTCTCGAAAAATTCGTTCTGATGAAAGGTACATAAAAATTTTCGAATTTTTTTGTTCTAAGGAAAGGACGTAAAAGGCAATAAAATAACACACATTTTGCATATAGAACGAAGTCGATCGGATTATTAGTTGCCGCGATATTTGTAATCTTGTTTTCCACATTCTTCGATTTTTCATGACCCTGTATTTCATTCAAATTTCAATTCAGAAGTATATTTTAATTGGAAATGAGACACTTAATCCGACGCAGTTAATTGTTAGTTAATAGAATTATTATTTTTGGAGTTATAAGGATGTTTCTTTTACGCAGTTCGGTACTACTTGAGTAGTTTGGCGTTTTATATAATTTGTCGAAATCGGTACATCAGCAGTTGTTTAATATAGCATTACTATGTATATTAACAATATTTAAATTTTGCTTATGGATTGCAATGCATTGTATAAATAGTTTCACATGTTTTATTTTCATATACATATCCATGATGGGTAAGTATTACGGTGGCCCCCAACGACTAGTTTGAGAATAGAACTCAACAAACATTTTTTTAAAACTTTTTCAGCATATTTTTCAGCATATCAGAATATTGGGATATATTTTTTAAAAGAAGCATACTTCCGAATCGCATGAAGCTCATAAATATTTCAACAGCAGTTCGTTTTATGATATGAAAAAGACCATAAATTATACATACATTGTTTCAAAAATTCCAATTTTTACGATAGGTAGTTTTCAAAACAAATGAAGTATTCGGAAGTACATGAATTTTCCGTTACAGTCGCGTTGTTTGTCAGTTTCATTATTTATTTTATATTAGAAAGTATATTACTGATTTATCATTTTAAGAACAAAAAAATTGTCATTCATCTAATGCAGGGCTGTCCAACGAGGCGCCCGCGGGCGCCATGGCGCCCTTTTGAAGGTTTTCTGTTATTAGTCTTAAAAAATAAATAAAGAATTAAATAAGTAAAATTTTCTTCTAAAGGATACTTTATTTTAAATCCTTGATTTTTGTTTGAGAGATGTTTTAGAAATCTCTACAAGTGTATTTTACGCATCAATAATCATACCGTAAGAAACGTATTAAAAGAAAGTTAACAGGACATGATTAGTTTTTTTTTTAATTAATCGTGTTTTGTTTTTATTTTATAATAATTTCTAGTTATTCTTTATAAATATTTTTATAAAAATTATGCTGATAGGGAATAATAAATGTCGGCAATACTTTTTTTAATATATCAAAAAGCAAAATGTTGAAAAAAAGAGATTCTACTCCCTACTTAGGATTTAAAAGCTCACCATTTGTGTTATTGACTTTGTTTCACTGGCTATTTCGCTGCTTTGAAAGACGGGATAAAGGTTGTCTTTTTCTTCCCTAAACCTTTGAAACGGCAATTTGGATGATTTTTTTTTTCATCTTATGAAATCGTTAGACAAGATTTCCATCAATGAAAGCTCTTCCAGGCTCTCTTTTGAAGCCACCCATGACTATGTCTCTGTTCTTATTATAATGGCAAATTTACATCTAAAAAAAAAGTTACTGCAGAGTATTTGCGTCCTCAAAAACCTGATAATATCTCGAATTACCATTATAACAGATGATATTTCCTTTTCTGGCCACTTCTAATTAAAAAATGTTTGAGATAACCCCTCGCAGAAAAATGTCTTATTCGAAATTTATTACGATTTACAGTTCATTACAATTTTTTTCTTTTCTTTTACTTTCATTACAATGTGCTTTATGTCCATAAGAACATTAAATCTCTTCTGCGTTATGCATTTGGATACATGTATTGCTACTAATATTAAAAGATGATTTCCTGGCATGTTTTGAGCCATGTTAATTATGGCGCCCTTCATTGCTTGCCAAAAGCTGAAATGCGCCCCTGCTTAGTAAAAGGTTGGACAGGCCTGATCTAATGTTTCGTCATATGATATCTGATTTGTATAGTGTTATTTATGTCGGCCGATTATCTGCAGGAGGGGTATAAACCCTAGGGAGAGTACCCTCCATGGGGGTATTTCTATGGGAACCTAACCGGTATTTACGAAAGGTTAAAAAAACTTCATGAAAACTCCGAACGGTTTGTCTGACGGGCGCGATTGGGTTCAAACCCAGAACCTCTCGTCAATCAGCTTCGAAAGCAGAGATTCTCTCAACTTGTGGAACTTCTGGCGTTTTTACAATACACATTAACATATTCAATTAGCAGATAAGTTATACGAATTGCAAATAAAATGAGATAAAAGCGATATTTTGTGCATTATTTCTTTAAATCATTTTTAATCAGAAAATCTAAACCTACAATAAAGCAAACGTGTGAAGTTTATGAATATTTAAATGACATCCATCTTATGATTATGAAATAATGAAGTATGATTGAGAAAAAAATATATGATGTCAAATGTCATATTCGGATTATTGATGGGATATAAATTAATCCTTTACCGATCAGTCTCAAAAAAGGACACCTAATTTAAAAATAAATGGCACTACGAATATTTAATTAAAATTCTGCTTTTATATACTACGAGAAAATAAACCAGTTTTATTTTATAATAAATTCGTTTGTAAATTCCGTGATGTCAGTTTATCATGTCATTATTTAACAGAACTGCTCCGCACAATTGTATCTAAATAAAAGCACCCACAAGTTTCATTTGTGTAAGGATACAAAATTACTCGTGAGCGTGTCACAAATATATGACTTTGTTTGAGAAAAGATTCAAGATTTTTTTTTTTTTTACTTTTTTAGCATATCAAAATATTGGAATATTTTTTAAAAAACAAGCATACTTCCGAATAGCTTGAAGCTCATAAATATTTCAACAGCAGTTCTTTTTATGATATGAAAAAGACCATAAATTATGCATACATTGTTTCAAAATTTCCAATTTTACGATAAGTAGTTTTCAAAACAAATGAAGTATTCGGAAGTACATAAATTTCCCGTTTTTGTCACGTTTATTTCTAGAATGTATATTATTGATCTATCGTCTTAACAACAAAAAAATAGTCAAATATTCATCTCATGTTTCGTCATATGATATCTGGTGTTTAAACAATACACATTAAGATATTAAATTAGCAGATAAATTATATGTATTGCGAATAAAATGATACAAGCGAAATATTGTATATTATTTCTTTAAATAATTTTCTAATAAGGAAATCTAAACCTACAATAAAGTTTGTTGGGGGAATGAAGAATCAATCTTTGCAGACTATGTATTTCCACAAAACAGTGGATTAATATCAGCGGAAATTACAATTAGACAATAAAACAGGACAAGGAACATGAATAAAACAATAGTATAGCCCAAAAACGTAAATAAAGAAACATTAAACTAAGTTAACATTTTCATCACGTCATAGTATTTATGTGTGTCTCTCTAGTATAGTGAAATAACCAAGTTTATATTTTAAAATAAATTCATTTGTAAATTCCGGTGTCAGTTTAGCATTTCATAATTTAACAAACAGAGCAGAATGAATAATCTTTATTATAATAATTGAGAGTTATAAAATAATAATATTAATTTTTTATAATAATTTATTTTGTATGTACAATTTGTAGACATAATTGTTTAAAAGTGATACGAATATTCGCAGCTATCTATTGTAATTGAATTTTTTCTGTTTTACATCCTGTTTTTAATGGATTTACATGCTTTAGGGATCCGAGATGCGAAAACTTGATTCCCATACTAAAACTTAATCGGTCTGGTGGAAAACACCTGAAAACCAGATATTAGATTACCGTCGCGGTGAGCGACCAATTTTCGTCGACGACCCCTACCTACGATCCAAACAGACCTAGTCTCTTGCGCGACAGCGCTGTCGCCGGCAGGCGACCAAGGATAGCGCCAAAATACTTTACTTACGACCCGAATAGCCTTGGACTCTTAATAGAAAAGAAAAACAAATATAAGACAAATTGGAACCGGAAAAATTTTAAAGAAAAAGTAGACAAATCAAAGACATTGAGAAACGGTAAGTGGGGGCGGGGTAATGAAAAAAAAACTGATTGCATTGCAAGCAGTCTAGAATTGCAGTTCGCAGGAAACCCCATTGTTGATTATGACACAGAGAGGGAGGTTAATGATACTGTGAGAAACCCTTTGAGAACTCCCCCCACCCCCTTGATAACTAACTCTGATATAATTAATGAAATTAAACATCTTAAAAATAAAAAATCACCGGGTATAAGCACTATCACTAATGAAATGATTAAAAATCTTCCAAATTCTTATATTCCAAAAATCACTTTACTTATCAATAACATCTTTAAATTTTCTTACTTCCCCCTTTATTGGAAAACCGCGCTAATTGCTCCCATTTTAAAAAGCAAAAAACCTCCTGAAAATCCTACCAGCTACAGGCCTATTTCTCTATTAAATTCCCTTAGTAAACTTGCTGAAGCATTTATTGCTCAGCACCTAAACGAACATATTTTTAATAATTAAATTATTACCCCTGATCAATTTGGATTTAGAGAAAGGCTATCAGCCCTTCATCAGGTTTATCGACTAGTGGAACATATTACAACTGCTAGAATTAATAAAAGTCCTACTGATGCTGTATTCCTGGATATTCAAAAAGCTTTTGATCAAGTATGGATATATGCACTAATTTATAAAATAATTAAATATAATTTCCGCCCTTTTTAATTAAACTTATTTTTAATTATTTACTTGATAGAAACTTTAATGTCAAAATTAATAATAAATTATCCAGAAATCTTTTTGCACCTTTTGGAATTCCACAAGGATCCCGTATCTCGGGTATTTTATTCAATTTATTTATTAATGACATGCCTGAGCATTCTTTCACCCACCTCGCGAAGTTTGCTGACGATACTTGTGTATTCACTACACATAGAAACAGAAAATTTGCTATCTTAACCCTTAATCGCCACCTTAAGTTATTAATTAACTGGTTTCAAAAATGGAGAATTAAAATTAACGTTAATAAAACTCAGGCAGTCCTCTTCTGTAATTTACGCGAAAATAACTTAAATAAATATAAAATTTATCTTAATAACAATGAGTTGCCTTGGTCCAATGCATGTAAATATTTAGGAATTATTCTTGATCAAAGACTCACTTTTAAACATCACATACAATACTCGCGTAGTAAATTTCGAGCTGCTAGAAGATAAATTTACCCCCTAATTGCTCGGAATAGTATTTTATCTATTAAAAATAAGTTGCTGCTTTACAACTCTTTTCTAAGACCAATTTTAACTTTTGGATGTCAAATCTGGAGTTTCGCTGCATTCTGTCACATCAAATCGCTTATACAATCCCAAAATTCCATCATTAGAATAATTTATGATGTGCCATATTATGTTAGAAATTATCATCTTTATAAAGAAATAAAATATCCAGAATTAAACACTCACATTCAAGACTTAAATATTAACTTTCACCTCTCTTTAGAAAACCATGAAAATAGTGCTTTAAATACGCTTGCAGCGTATGATATTTTTGACATTCATTATAGAAAAAGACCTAATTTAGGTATTATTTTAAATGCAATTCATAACTTTTAATTTTAATTGTTTTTAATGCTTTTTTTATTAATTTTAACTTAGTTTTCTGACGAACTTGCCTGTTCAATCCGGCATGATTCATCACTTCTCTCCGCCTTTGGCTCCACCCCTATTGGCCAGCGCCAATATAAGGGGTGAATTTTCCCGCTACCGGCTTTTAAGTCTTGAATGTGAGTGTTTAATTCTGGATGTTTTATTTCTTTATAAAGATGATAATTTCTAACATAATATGGCACATCATAAATTATTCTAATGGTGGAATTTTGGGATTGTATAAGTGATTTGATGTGACAGATTGCAGCGAAACTCCAGATTTGACATCCAAAAGTTAAAATTGGTCGTAGAAAATAGTTGTAAAGCAGCAACTTATTTTTAATAGATAAAACACTATTCCGAGCAATTAGGGGGTAAATTAATCTAGAAAACCATGAAAATAGTGCTTTAAATACTCTTGCAGCGTATGATATTTTTGACATTCATAATAGAAAAAGACCTAATTTAGGTATTATTTTAAATGCAATTCATAACTTTTAATTTTAATTGTTTTTAATGCTTTTTTTATTAATTTTAACTTAGTTTTCTGACGAACTTGCCTGTTCAATCCGGCATGATTCATCACTTCTCTCCGCGTTTGGCTCCACCCCTATTGGCCAGCGCCAATATAAGGGGTGAATTTTCCCGCTACCGGCTCATTTCTTCCTGGATGTTGTACCGTGCACATCTCTCAGCGCCGTAATCGGTAGTGCCGATGAGCCCTTGTCAGGACATATTCCGGTAGGATGCTGGGATTGAGTTAGTGTGACGTCCGGACTTTTTCTAAATTAAATTAAGCAAAAGCCACCTCTTTTCCACTAATTTAAATTTTAATACGCAGTTTTTCACTGTATTTTTTGTTTTTTACTCACAAGCTCAGGATTTTTTTTTTTTTTTTTTTTTTTGTAAAATTAATTGCTTTCTTCATTTGTGCTGCTCGTTTGCCCGGAGTGAGAGTTCTCATTTAGTGGTATTCTTACTATGTGTCGGGGATGTGGGGCTGAGGTCTCAGGCTCCTCGAGAAAATGTTTCGAACTGCTGCTGCTGCGTTTAGTGGGCGGGAGGGGCTCTGAAGCTATTGACTTTCCCTGCCCTCATCCTGAACATATATGTCTCATTCGTTTATCATTGTTTTTTTCCTGCAATTCCTACCGAATGTATGAAAAGATAAAAGACTGGGAGCAGATAAACCCAATGGCAAAGCTACGAATCAATCTGTAAAATTAGAGTTTTTATGTGTTTTTAACCAAGGTATAAATTGTCAGATGTTTTAATATGTAAATCGAATTTTAACTAATTCTGGAATTTTAGCCTTGAACTAAACGAGGTGTTTCTCTGTGCTGCCACCCCCTGTCTATTATATAAAATGTCTTTCTGTCTTTTTATACATGTGTTATTGTGTCCTTTCATATGTCTATCCCTTTTGTATCATCGAAAAATATATGAAACTATGAACAAAAATGAACCAAATTTCATATATAAGCTTTTGGTTACGGCCAGAATTCCAACTTGAAAGTGGCAATATTCTGCCAGAAAAAGGCGCTGTAACAGCGATTTTTGTATTTTTATATTATATCACTCAGATTTGTACCTGGAATCGATCCAAATCTTATTATATGTCTTTGACTATGGATGTCAAGTCCTAGTCAAAAAGGGGGATATTCCTTCTGAAGGGGAACTGTGATTAGTGCCATAGGCAAAAGTTGGAAGGAGAGGGGTGTCCAATCGCTTTGGATAACGCTAATTTTGTAAAATTTCCTTCGCCTTATCTAATCGGAGTATTTTCTGCTTTTAATCAAGACGAAGGAAACTTTAAAATGCTACCAATATGCAAAAAGAATTTGGACCGTACCTTTAACCTCTTCGCTACTGGCGATTATTACAGTATTTTTAATTATTACTGAATTATTTCTTCTCTCGTTTGACTTCAGAGCGAGATTTTTGTTTTATTTTCATTAGTTCGAATCTTCGAATTCGAAACATATTATTCTTATATCGAAATTTCATTTATATTTGAGTATCATTAATAAAATGGGACAAAACTGATGTACCCATTTGGGTACTCAGGGACTGAAGAGGTTATAGCTAAGCTACTGACTGTGATAATTTTTTGGGTGTGCAATTTCATCAATTTTTTGTAGTTTTATTTATCCATCAGCTATTCTTGTGGCGACAGACGTTTCTCATTCAGCTTACCTGGTGATTTGAAAGCAAGCGACATACAACAAGATGACAAAAAATATTTTTATTAAACTTCACAATCGAGAATGTCGCGTTTTTACTCCGATTTATAAAATACAGCTGAAATTTAAGATGAAAATCGAATTTGTGTAAAATTGAAATAATAATATTGAAGTATTAACTTCATATGTCACTTTTTGAAATACTTACGTGCATGTCATATATAATGCCGAATATCAAATTAACTCATTATGCCCACCACTAATTCAAATAACAAAAATTTTATCTTATTTGATTATAAAATAATTTGAATATTTGCAGCGGCGCTTTTGTACCTGCCTGGAGAATCCATTCGAATATTAAAAATAACTTATTACGCTCACTAGTAATCCAAATGTCATAATATTGGATTAATTCACTACAAAATAATTCGAATGTTCGCAGCTGTACCTAACCGAAGGATTCATTCGAATATCAAAATAATGGATTACGCCAACTCTAATCCAAATGACATATTTTTGTCTTTATTGATCACAAAATAATTCGGACACTGAGAAAAAAAATATACCTCCTACACCTAGAATGAATAGTTAGTCACTTTCTAAATACCTGAAGTAGAATTATAGATGATCGAACTGTGCGAATAGTTTAATTAACTAAGCTGAATAGACGAAACGACATAGCATTTCTAGTTTCATGTTTTCTAGGTGACGAAATGATATTGAATCATTTCAGTAACGAGAAATTATTGCTTGATTTCGGGAATGGTTTCGTGAACAAGAATTACAGTTACCATATTAAACCTCTTGTATTCGCCTCTATTTACAGAGATTTTTAAATGATTTTCACCTCGAGAATATAGGAATACACTCTTGAATTCCAGTAGGAGACTATATAACTCTCAAACATACTTAACTAGAATTTATAGGGATGACATGGAACTATTTTTTCTAGAGCCACAATTTAGATTCTAGATATCAGAACTGTATTTTATTCTCAGTGGATGTTCGCAGCTGCGCTTTTGTAACTGCCTGAAGGATTCATTCGAATATCAATATAACTCATTACGCCCACCACTAATCCAAATGTCATAGTATTACCTTAATTGATTGCACAATAATTTGAATTTTTTCAGCTCTGCTTTTATACCTGCCTGAAAGCGTTCATTCAAATTTGAAAATAACTCATAATGCCAAACACTAAGCCAAAATCATACTAGGGTTGCAGCCTATAAATGACTTATTACTCCATGAGCGTAGGGGTTATTTCAATTTTATTACACAAATTTTTAATAAGGAAACCTAACCTAATGGAAATAACAGGAAGGAAGTATAACTCTCTAATTTCTAGGATAGAGTATATGCTAGAAATTCTATATTTCAGAAAATCTGAACTTATACCAGGAAAATTCCACAATAAGTTTGCTTTATTTAACACTTTCATAACGGTGCCAATGACAAAAAATTTATTTGATCGGCATTGTCTTTTTTTCAAATAAAACCTTTTATTGCAAAACACCAAATAATATGCCAATTTAAAAAGACAAATATTACTTTTATTTATTAATGATTTCAAAAATAAATTCCGCATGCGCCTTTTGATGATGAATATACAGGGTGTATCTAAACTACTGGGCAAAATTTTAAGGGGTGATAGTAAACATCAAGACTAATAATATTAAATGGGAAACTAAGGGTCCCAAACGTCTTCCGAAGGAGATAGCCGCCATCAAAATTTAGGGTCCAAAACTTGAAGTTGTTATAAAAAACTGAAAAATTGGTCGATTCGTTTGCGGTTTTCACGAAAACTATTCTTTATGTCAGTATTGTCTTGAAAATAAATTATAAAGATAAATTTCAAAAAATGCCGATAGAGGGCGCTTTAGATTTTGCAGTAACGAACAACTATTTTTTACCCTTAGTTTTGCATATCATTAAATTTTTTTAAGCTTAGATATAAACTTAAGTTTTGTGCTGAAAATCATAATCGTTGAGAGTGGTTAAGTAGCGCTAACTGAACTGTGTTCAATGGGGGTTGGAAGGTTCAAATTTCAAATGATTATACAAAACGGAAAAACTGGTCGATTCGTTTGTGGTTTTCTCTAAAACCATTCTTTATGTCAGTATTTCTTTAAAAATAAATTTTAAAGATAAATTTTAAAAAATTCCGTTAGAGGGCATCTTAAACTTTAGAGTAACCAACAACGATTTTTAACTGTTATTTTTTGTATCTAATTAAATGCTTGCAAAAGCTTAGACTTAAAGTTTGAGCTCAAATTCTGAATCGTTGGGAGGTGTTAAGAAACGCAAACTGAACTGTGTTCAGGAGTTGAAATGTTACCCTGCCCACCCAATGAACGAACAGTTCAATTTTCCGCTACTTAATTACTCATAATTGAGATTTTGAGCTCAAAATTTAATTCTAAGCTTTTAAAACATTTATTTAGATAAAAAAAATAACGGTTAAAAATAGTTGTTGGTTAATCTAAATATTAAGGCGCCTTCTAACGGAATTTTTTGAAATTTATCTTTAAAATTTATTTTCAAGGAAATACTGAGATGAATAATTAGAGGTTTTAGAGAAAACCGCAAACGAATCGACCACTCTTTCCGTATTTTATAATCATTTGAAATTTGAACCTCCCCACCGCTATTGAACACAGTTCAGTTTACGCTACTTAACCACTCTCAACGATTCAGATATTCAGCTCACAATTTAAGTTTATGTCTAAACTTCTAAAAAAATTAATGAGATGCAAAAAATAACGGTAAAAAATAGTTGTTCGTTACTCCAAAGTCTAAAGCGCCCTCTATCGGCATTTTTTGAAATTTATCTTTATAATTTATTTTCAAGACAATACTGACATAAAGGATAGTTTTCGTCAAAACCGCGAACGAATCGATCAATTTTTCCGTTTTTTATAATCGTTTCAAATTTTGGACCCTGAGTTTCCCATTTAATATTATTTGTCTTCATGTGTACTATCACCCCTAAAAGTTTTGCCCAGTAGTTTAGAAACACCCTATATGTATCACTCGTCCCCAAAGGTTTAAATACTGAACATCACCTATTACGTTTAACAAATATTGTTAATTTAAATTTCTGGTGTGTAGATGGAATATCTGAATTTAAAAATTCACTAAATTACAGATAGTTGTGGCAACATATATGCTATCATAGGCGTTACAAGGTTATGAATACTAATGATTGATAAGATTAATCCCCTTAGGGAAAAGCGACCTGTATACGTGCCAATTAATTTGATCAGAATCCTTCATGACTCTCACAAGTTATTTTTTATTATAAAGTTTATCTTGTTTAATCGGAGCACTATTGCAATTTAACTCTACAAATTTTTCTCTTTTTAAAAATTGGTGGGAAAAAATTAAAGTTTAAAGTTTAACCCCTTGGGGACGAGCGACACGTATACGTGCCGCAAAAAGGTTTAAGAATACTTGTTGGCATCACCAGTAAAATTTTACCGTAAATTATTTTTAATTTAAACGTAGCATTTTCTCGCTTTAATAAGGCACAAATTTCTCGCTTTAAAAGTTGGTGGCAAAACATTAAAAATTTCGTAAACATCATAAATTATTTGTTATAACTTTAGCATATAAATGAAAGTGCACCAGATCTGTAGAAAATACTTTTTTTCTTTGCGTTATTTACTAAGAAAGAAATCAAACCTGAAAGGAAATATAGAAAGTTTTTGAATATGTAAATGACAGTTCATCTTAAGCTTAAAAATATGAACTGAGATCCATACCTTATATAATTTCGAATGTCATATTATAGCGTTAGCTTCTAAAGGACATTCATTCTAAAAATAATATTTCTTCAACAAATGATATGACTTTTATGTATGATATTTCATTATTATAAGAAAATATAATCCTAGAAGAAATGTAACACATGAAATTTATGAATATTTAAGTCAAAGTTAATCTGAAAATGTAAAAAGTATATGATATTATATACATTCATTCAAAATTTCCCTTTTTATGAAACGTAGTTTTCGAAACAAATGAAGAACAAGAATACACATACATTTTTCATTTCTGTTTCGTTGTTTATGAGTTTATTCTTATAAAAAACTACACCACTGTTAAATCGTATAATAACACGACAAAACGTCAATTTTTCATCTATTGCACCGCCATTCAGTATCTAGTATTTACATAATGCATATATTAAGGTATTCATATGCTATATTATGGCTTTAGCATATTGATATTGTTTTATGTGCATAGCGGATATCTTTCCTTTTTTCACATTATTTTGTATTATTATTATTAGCAATATTTTTAACATTATAAACAGTCTTTGTAGCTGTCATTTTTGTCTAGCAACATATTTTTTCATTATTCTTAATATAGATTGCAATACAAAAATTTCAACGAAATGCGATATTTTTATGTTAGTTAGGCGTATGTGATAAATTGCCAATCATTTTTCCATGTTCACCATTCTTATTGTATTCAGTTCCTTTAAAATATAAACTTTCCCCCTTTTCATTTTATACATAGGGGAAGATGGGGATACTTGAGCCATTTTTTGAATTTTAATTTTTTTTTAATTCTTTATATTTTTTTAGAATAAAATAAAATATTGAAAATGAAAATTTGATATTTTTTCTTCCACTAAAAACCACTTTCAATAAATTTTGAACTATTTTTCTATGTATAATAAATGTTTATTTTTTGTTTTACATCATGGCTCAAGTATCCCCATGGCGGGGATACTTGAGCCATAGTGAAGGGATACTTGAGCCACTACGGAAAAATACCTACAAAAATAGTTTTTTTACTTTATTTTTGCACAAACATTTTACAGAATGATAAATTATGAAAAGTAAAGTCTTTCAAAACCAATTGAGAAAACAAACCTAGTAATACGATCATTTTTTGTCGTTAAAACTGGTTGTCGAAGGATAATTTGAACTTCAGTTATAACGATGGTAGAAACATCCTCAGTTCAGAGCCATTTAAATTTGGAATCTGCAATTCTTCGGGCACATTTCATTTTTTAAAATATTAAGCACTTATCCAACAAATATTTTTACAGTTTTCTTTCTGGCATATTTTATTAGTAAGGAACCATCAATAGAAGGTTTTCTTTCACATCATCACCATCATTGACAGAATTTTCCTCCAATGATATTGTCTAACTCATGCTTTTAGTTTAGTAGCTGTCGGAATTTAAGCCAGATGTATCATTCTACTATTTCAAACACTTTTTAGATTTCGCAGGAAAAGATTTTGTCTTCCTTTTTGGCTCCATGTAGGTAAGTTTGATTTGGGATTTTTGTTGCTTTTCTTGTTTTTGTGCGCTCTTTTTACCAATTTTTCTTCAATTTTCTTAGTTAAAAAAAAAAGTTACAGCAAAAGAGGTTACGATTTCAATATAAAATACTAATCTTAATATGTTATATTAAAAAATAAATATTTTAATATGTTGGACCTAACTATTTAAAGTATTTGAGATTATAGCCTGTAAAACCGTTTTAAAAAGTTATTTTCATTTAATGAAAGTTAAATTGAAAACTATGTTTACATATATCTAGACAGACTATTTTGTTAGTCAAATCGAAAAATAAAATAGACATTTTCATTTAAAAAATATACATTTTTAAACATTTTTAGATCGTTATTTTTTTAAGAAAAAAAAATAAAATGAAAAATTATTCTTCCTTTTCTCCAGAAAAATATCGATTAGTGAATATAAGGATGGAATTTTATTTTTTGTTTGTTTCACCCATGTTTAATTTCTAGGGGGGATGGTTAAGACATGGCTCAAGTATCCCCACTCTCATTGGCTCAAGTATCCCCACTCTCATTGGCTCAAGTATCCCCACTATCACTATATTTGTTTCCCAGAGTTTTACTAAATAAAGCATGCAGCAATTAGAACTATTTTAGACTTAAAATACAATTGAAATTATGCTTATTGAATGTATGTATATAGTTGCAACTTTAAACAAAACTTTGATTACAAAAAAAAACAAAAAAACCATGCACCCAAATATTTACTTCAGTTAGGGAAAAGACAACTATTAATCACTATACTTTCAAAATGGTACCAAGATGTGTGATTTCTTTTTTACATGTTCAGAACTATAAATATGTTATCATATTGGCAGTTTTAGAAAGAAAAATTAACCAACTATAGAGATAATAGGGGTGGCTCAAGTATCCCCTATGCTCAAGTATCCCCACTCTCCCCTACATATAAAATATCCACACTACATACATTTAATATACACACCTGACCTAGAAAAGTCGATTTTAAATGCAGGTTGGAAGGGTAGACAAGAATTCTATGTCTCTAAAACAATAGAAAGGATCATTTTTGGATAATCTTTTGCAAATGAGTTTGAGATAGATGGCCGAATAGATAGAGCATTGAACTTTAGACCTGATGCTGTAGGTTCGAATCAAAACGTCCCAAATTGTGTTTTTCATTTTCTCTATTGGTTGCTTTAAAGTAATAAAACAAATATTTTTTATGAATTTTTATATTAATAATACAGAAACACATCTATTTTCTTTACATTAATAAAATACTAATTTAAATGTGACAAATGGAGATATTTCAGAATGAAAGTTTTACAGTTAAATGCCTTTTCATAATCAAAGTATCGAGATATTAAGCAAATGAATTATCGTGCAAAAATATGCGATGGTGCGTAAAATATTTTCCAAATTATAGATTAGTTCTTGTTCATAAATTATAGCTGTGGCTTGCGGAACAAGTTTCTCTGCTCTTCAACCCTTCCCACCTGTATTTGAAATGGACTCAACCCCTGTCCTTCGCTCCCGTAAGAAATACCGCAAGAAAGCGATGGTAGTCTCTGCCAAATACTGAGAAATTGAAGGATTATCTTCGAATTTATTGGTATTCAATTGATAAATCAGTGGGAAAATTCAAAGCTGTTATTTTAATTTCTGAAATAAAGTATGAGTCCCATGTAAAATGAATTAAAATAATAGTACAATGGAACTTAGTACATAATTAAATCTTTTGTTCAACCTTGACTTAATCCATTAACATGTAAATTAATCTCCATGTTACGAAAAATAGTTCTATACAGGGTCATTAGAAAAAACGTGGACAAATTCATTCGACAAATCAAGCATACAACAAGGATAAAAAATAACATATGAACATAGGGTCGCAAACTACTTATTGAGTCACAAATACCGGGTGTTTCATTCTACCTACACCTTATTTTAAAGTAATAATTTCGAGGAAAATTAAAAATATTGTAATGAAAATGCAAGGATATGTATCTTATTTTGTGTGAAATGTGATAACGTTAGGAAAATATCTGGACAAACATATTGCTCAAGCAATCGATGATACCGCATAAACTGATTATCACAGTTCAAAATGCGAGGTGCCAAGTGCACATTGCTGGTGCGCATAATGCAAACTTATACCACTTTTTTAAGTGTTATCACATTTAAAACAAAGGTGAGAATGTCTGTTAAATGTTTTACTATAATATACTTCAGTTTTCTGAAATTATTACTTTCAACCCAAGTTAAGTTAGGATGAAACACCCTGTTTTTGTGAATCAATAAGTAGTTTGCGGCCTCAGTGCTTGAATTTCAGGGCGGGATGGCGGGATTCGCACCCGAAATTTTGAAATCTCGCCCAAAAAATATTGTAGGCGCGAGACTCCCTCCCTGAAAATCCACGAATTTTTCGAAAAATCTTTCATTTTGAAACAACAATTAACTCCCACTTTTTTTTTGTAATATGTTTGTGAGACTGAAAAACATATTTTGCGAGTTTTTTTTGCGAAAAATCGTTGGAATTGACGCTTTTTTTCCGCAACCAATCGTCAAATTTCGCATCCCCCCCCCCCCCCGTGATCGATTGACAAGTTTCGTGCGATTTACTGTCGCGAGAACGGAGTAGTTACGTTTCAAAAGTTCCAAAAAATTAACGCATTCGATTCCAAAAGTTATGAAACATCGTTTACCAATCCCGAAATTTGGATAGTTATGGATGAATTTCGGGGGTAATTATCGATTTTTCATAGCTTTTGAACCGAGCTGAATTGCATATTTTGACAATCAATTTCATCAACCGTTCGCAGAAAGTTTTGTTAGATTATCGCGATAAAAACATTAATTATCTCAAAGAATTGCGAAAAAAAAAATTCGGCTTTCCTTAACACTAGATAGCCCGGAAATTTTACTGGTTTCATAATAATATTTTACACCAGAATTTTTATTCGAAATTATTTAATTGATTTATTTAACGTAAATCTGCGTGTTTGAAATTTAATTTATTTAAAAAAAAATATTTCTGGCTCGAAATGAAATTTAATTACATTGTTGGAGTCAGTCGGATCGACTCCTTTCGGGCGTTCTAGTGTTGAAAGATCTGGATAAAACACGGATTTCTTTTTAAAAAATCGCGGAATAAACACGAATTTTGTGAAATGATTGTGAAATAAATGTGAATATCGTGAAAACCTCGCGGAATAAATCTGAATTTCAATAAAAGATCATAAAAAATTGCTCTTTCTTTGAAGGATCGCGGGGAAACGGCAAATTTATCAAAGGGATCTTCAGGGGTGATTCTGAGTAATTTTTTTTTTTTTTTTTTAAATTTGCAGCAAATTTTCTGAAAAGTTACAGCAGATTGTGTGAAAGGGGAGTGGGGAGTGCGGATTTACTTTTGACTCTGGGTATTTCCATGAGCACTTGTCGTGTAAGTCACATTTCTAGTAACTGCTAAATTGTTGGCCACCGTTATTATTGAAAAATTTGTATGGCTTTATTCAATTAATGAAATATCTCTGATAAAATAAGTCACATTTTTCCTTTCTAAAATATTGGTATCCAAAATAGTAGTATGTGACTTACACGACATGTGCTCATGGAATTATCCCTCTGTGATTTTTCCTCGGCCCTTTGACGAAGTTTGCGTGCTTTTTCGCGATCTTTGGACAAAATTATCGGACTTTTTAGATTTTTTTTGATAAAATTTATGATTTTTTCACGGTTTTTTGATGAAATTTGTGGATTTTTTCACGGTTTTTTGATGAAATTCGTGGATTTTTCGCGATCTTTTGATGAAATTTGTGACTTTTTACGCGATTTGTGTTTTCTCACAGGTTTGACGATATTTTTGTTTTTTCTGTGATCCCTACCAGAAATTTGCGAGTTTTTTTTTGCAAATCTTTGATGAAATATGTGGTTTTTTTCACTATTGTTCGCGAAATTCACGATATTTTTCCACGATCTTCAGACGAAATTTGAGTTTTTTCACAATTATCTAACGAAATTCGCGTTTTCCCAGCAAACCTCTTACGATATTTACGATTTTTCTGCGATTGATTTGTGAAATTGATTTTTTTGGGCGACGATTTGTAAAAATTCATGGTATGTTTTTTTGTTTAAATATCTAGATTCATGACGATTCTTTTTTTTTTTTTTTTTTTTTTTTTTTTTTTTTTTTTTTGAATTGAAAATCTATGATTTTCGGAAAGTACATAAAAGAATGCCTCTGGATCGCTTAATGAATGCAAAATTCGTCAAAGGATTGCTTAATAAGTACTAATTGTCACACAGAATCGTGTAAAGCATACAAATTTGAACAATGCATCGCGGAAAAAAATGTCAATTTGTCAAAGGGTAATTAATAAACGCTAATTTAGTCAAAAGGCTGCTAAAGAAACGCAAATTTCATTGAAGAATCGCAAAAGAGATGTAAATTTCGTCAGAGGGTTACTGAATAAATGCGAATCTTGTCAAAAGGCTGCTAAAAAATGCAAATTTCATCACAGAATCACAAAAATGTCAATTTCGTCAAAAAATGCAGCTGCCTTGAAAACGACACACACACAAAAATATCTGTTTATTGTTATACGTGTAATTTTTAATAGGAAATAATATATACTGAACTAACTTTTGAAAAATTAGATTAACCTGAACCTAACTTGCAGCAATCTACACTCAACTTAAAATCAACCTGAACCAAAAACAGAGTTTATTAGACCTGAAACATAAGTAATTAGCACAGGAAGGAAATTTATCCCTTTGAAAACTAAATAGACTAGAGTTGTTGATAAAAATTTGCTTCAGAGGTATTTTGTTATATCTGTATTTGTGTAATTTTGTAAATAGCACATAAAATAACAGTAGGTTTTAGAGATATTTTTTCTCCCTCCCAAACAGCTAAACTCTCCTCCATTTATAAATGTAGAGAGGGAGTCTCCCCTCCTCTGGAAAATTGTCCTGTTCCTATGTGATTTTTTATCCTTTTCGTATGCCTGATTGATCGTATCAGTTTGTCCACATTTTTTTTTATCCCCCTGTATAATGGAGTTTATTATACTTGTCTAGGGATGAGATTTTTTCCCCTTTTTTACATACCAGTATAATATTAGAAAAATATTGTTTTGTTAAATCGCAGCATTTTTTGAGTAAAATAACATTCTTTCTAAGGTTACACTCGTAGGAAGAAACGCAGAAAATTCTCTTCCCTATACTTGTCCCAAATTAACCACTTGAGACAACTGAATATCCGACTGATGACGATATTTTGTAATTGTACTACCTCTGACAATAAAGTTCGGTGAATAGTCCTGTAACATCAATGTAGATGAAATATTAACGAAAGTTACCATACCATCCTTTGAAATAGTCATCTCCCATAACTATGCACTGCTGAGATCTGCTATACATGTCCTGGGAAATTCGCAAGAAGTCTTCTTTTGGGATGAAGATCAAAAGCTTCGTCACGTTTCATTGGATGTCAGCAACATAGTCAAATCTCTTTCAAAGAGAATTCGAGTCGTGAAAATAGAAATAAGTCTTGAGGATTGAGATCTGGCGAGTATGGTGGATGTTTTGCACCATTCCTCATGAATTTCTTTCGGTGTCATGAAAAGCTTAAAACCAAACTTAAACTGATCTTTTTTTCGTTCATTTTAATGTTCTCAGTTAAGAACCAACACACTGAACAATCACTTAATAAATCATGTCTTTCACAGAACATAAACGACGCTCAACTGAACAACTGTGGTGGAAGATGTTTAACACTTGCCTCTATGCAGGTGCCGCGTTTTGTTTCCCCAGTGTTGCTAGATCGGTCGTTCTAAATTCATTCACCGAACTTTTTCGTCAAGGTAGTAATAAAATGTAATGAAGAAACCACAGTGAGCGATATAGATGATAATAAAGAAGAAATTGAAACACCTTGTAAAGAAGAAATTCCAAAAGACTTTGACACAATAGGAAAGGCATTCTTGTTTTACGAAATAGTTACTGATAAATTATCCGTATGCTTACAATTGTGCGAAAATTTTACGAACAGTGTATTTTTCATTAAAAAACATTTACAAAGTAATATTTCATGTTTTTTAAGTTAAGGATTTGGTAAACTGAGAAAAAAGAATAAAAGGTAGGTAGGTTACGCAGGGGTTGGAGCAAATCGAACAAAGTCTGTTGATCTTATCAGTATGTTTTATCAATAGTCTTCATGATATATCTTATAAAGATGTCTCTTAAAGGTAATTAACGGATGATTCTGGTAAAAAAAAAGAAAAATAAAATAAATAAATAAATAAAAATTGTCCCATATGCTTCAACCACTGGTTACGCTTCCCTTTATTTACCTTTCTTTCCTGTATATTTCTGTAGTCATTATTCGAATACAATTTTCTTCATAAGTCTATATAATATATAAAAAAAGGTTCTTGCCCAAATTAAAATACGTTTTTAAAATAACTTCCGTTTTATGTGGGTTTTTTTTGAGAATGCGCGTATTATTAAACAAACTTGAACAATTTGATTTCTATTTGACGAATTTTCTTTATAACGAGTGTTTACATGTAACTATGAGACTCCTCTAACGAGAGGTTCCGTTGGATTATGTCTTACATGAATTATTATAATGCATTATTTCTTACATCATTATAACTTTCAAACAGAAGGAACGTTCTCTTTATTTATTTTTTCGTCAGTGTAAATGTAAAAATCCGTAGACAGTTGGAAAACAGTCATAAGGATCCAAATACATTGAATTGATTATGTAAAAAACCTCTCCAGCATATTCACCGCATTCTCTGTTAAAGTATTGGATTACACATGGTATTCCCTCTGGGGCATTCCTAAAATAAAACAAAATGAAAGAAAATAAATCATTGATTATATAAAAACAATCAATAACAGTTAAAACGTTTTGGTTTGATCCAGGTAATGTTTTGGTTCTAAATTTAAAAAATGTACATATTAATACATAGACGCCGTTTTCTACACAGCATACATGGTAGCAATTACTCACAGTTTTTTTAACCCATTAGTGCCTAGCGTCCCATTTTTGGGACAGTTTTAAAAAATTCAAGTAATTGCATTTCACACTAGTAAAAAGGAGCATAAATAAATATTTTCTTTCTCGGGAGAAAGTTCTCGATAAATTAAGATAAAAGTTTTTCTTTCTTTAAAAGTGGTGGGAAAATGCAAAGTTTTAATTTTAACAAAGAAAATTATTCAGACACTAATGGGTTAACTTTGTTATTGCTACTTCAAAACACAGAATCTGTGTCGTACACTTCTATTGCAGATGTTAAACAAGTCTAACACGAAGATTTTGTTTTAAAATAATGGTAATAAAACAAACAAAACAATACTGCTGCAAACCTTAATGATATGTGGTTTGTTTTATAATTTTCTACAAATTGTAAGATTTAAAACAAAAATTTTCTACGAGCGAGACATGTACATGGAGTATACTGTTTGATAAAATGCTATTTAATTTCTACTGGCTGTGTCACCTAGCAACCAAAATATATTTAATTATTTCAAAATGTAAAAAGTTTTCTGGGCAAACGATAATTTGTGATAGATACATTATCTGTTTTATTTCTTCAGCTTTTACCTAAGCTGTGTGAAACAATATTCTTTTTGTTTTTGAGTTTGATTAGAATGTTTTTTTAATGAGTTATGTGAAAAAATGTTACGGTTTTTATTGGAGTTGTGTTTTGTGATATTATTAATGTTCGAAAGAACCTGAGTTGAGTTTACTCATGAGAATAAACTGTTTTAAAACAAGAGATGAGTGTTTAATTTTGAGTTGAGTAAAATATTAATAAAATAAACTTTCGAACAAATTGAATTCTTCATATGGTCCGTCTCTACGGAGAAAAATCAGCGAGTTGTTCTACGTCAATGATTGAAGGATAACTGGTGAATATTTTGTGCTGTTTTGCTATTTCTTCGATGTTAGAACTCATCTTTTAAAGAGCCAAGAGGGGTAAGTGCACCCATTTAATTTTTATTCATTAAAAATGAGTATGAAAGAATTAAAAGCAAAAAAGAAAATTTTCAAAACAAACTTGACAAAATTAAAAGAAAAATTAACGAATACTGAGCTAGAATTAAATGAATTAATTCTCATAAAGGAGAAACGGAATAAATTAGAGAAAAACTTTTCTGAGTTATTTGAGTCTATTTATAAGATAAGTAAAGAAGATGAAATTGAGGATTTTATTAAGGAAAACGAAGAAATTAATGAAATTTTAGAAATAATGGAATTTGAACTTACAAAAAAGTTATCAAAAATGAAAGTGCAAACTGTTAATTTAGAAAACGCCACAAAGGCTGATAATAACATTAAATTGCCAAAGTTAACTCTTCCTGTATTTACGGGTAATTTGCATGAGTGGCTTTCTTTCAAAGATATATTTAAGGCTACTGTACATGAAAATTCTAATTTGTCAGGGGCAATGAAATTACAATATTTGAAGTCTTCATTGAGAGGAGATGCCTTTCGTATAATTCAATCTATTTCAATCGTGGATTCTAATTATGAAGTTGCATGGTCGCTTTTGGAAGAACGGTTTTCAAATTCGAGAGAACAAGTTTACGCGCATTTAAAACGTTTTTTAAATATTCCTGTTATTCAGAATGAGTCCCCAGCAGCATTATTAAATCTAATAGATATAACAAATGAATGTATTAGGTCGTTAGAGATTTTAGAACAAAAAGTTGAGGGGTTTTCTACTACTATGTTTGCTTATATTTTGGCTCAAAAATTTGATGTAAATACAAAAATGTGGTGAGAAAGACATCTTAAGCGGGATAATTTACCGAGTTTAACTGAATTGCTAGAATTCTTGAGAGACCACGCGCGTACACTAAGTGCGTACAAACAAGTAAATACAAAGCGAAATTTTCAAAACGAAAGCCAAACAAAGCATAGCTTTTCAAAGGTAACATCCATGGTTGCGAGTTTAAATGAGAAAAATATGCGCAAATGTGTTGTATGTAACCAGGAAAATCACAGTGTTTTTAAATGTCCCAAATTTCAAAAATTTAATGTACAGGAAAGAGTAGATTTTGTGAAAAAAAACAATATGTGCTTTAACTGTCTTTCAGAATTCCACTGCGTCAAAAAATGTAACTCAACATTCTCGTATTCAAAATGCCATAAACGCCACAATATACTTCTTTGTTTTGATAGGCGTGAGAGAAATTCCAATGCGGTGGGAAACACAAAAAATTATAGTGATAAGGAAGTGCCAAATGCATTGTCGACGAATGAAAGTAAACCAACATTAAATGTTGACGCCATACCATTTGAGTTAAATAACCAAATTCAAAATTTCACTGGTACTTCAAATGTGAGATCGAATAATGTTAAAACAGTTCTTCTTTCCACTGCTATTGTTTATATGAGAGATAAATTCGGAAATAAAGTTCCGGTGCGTGCTTTATTGGACAATGGTTCAATGAGCAATTTTTTAACATTGCAGTTAGTTGAAAGATTAGGAATTCGAAAAGAAAAAAGTAATATTTCGGTAATAAAGCTACTGCCTTGATCAGTAATAATTCGGGAGATTATAGTCGGGAGTTAGATTTCCTTATCATACCAAAGATTTCGCAAATTATGCCCTCGAAATATATTAATATTTCAGAGCTAGGAAATCCAGAGTCTATTATTCTTGCTGATCCTGAATTTAATAGACCAGAGAAAATAGATCTTTTGCTAGGAGCTGAAGTATTTCTAGAATTGATAAAGGTGGGTCGTATGAAGCTACCAAATTCTAAATTAATACTGCAAAATACGGTGTTCGGTTGCATAGTAAGTGGGAGTGTTTACGATTGTAACGATCAGGAACAAATACATTGTGGGTTAATTACTGAAACAGATTTAAATTTCGAAATGAAAAAATTTTGGGAAATTGAAAGAGTAGAAGAAAGTACACCATTGAGAAATACAGAAGAATTAGCATGCGACACCCACTTTATAAACACACATCAGAGAGATATAACGGGCAAATTCATAGTACAAATGCCGTTGAAAAAAGATCCTAGTTCTTTGGGAGAATCAAAGCAATTTGCGGAAAATAGATTAAATTCACTTTGGAATAGGCTAGTCAAAAATCCAAATCTTTTAGAGTTATATTGCGTATTTATGGCAGAGTATAGAGAGTTAGGCCATATGGAGGAAGTAGAGAAAACAGATGAGCCAATACATGCGAATTATCTACCTCATCATGCTGTTTATCGCCCAGATAAAAGTTCTACAAAATTGAGAGTTGTCTTTAATGGTTCACATGCAACTTCATCAGGAGAATCGCTAAATTCCATACAGCTGAATGGAGGTGTCATTCAAGATGATTTGTTTAGCATAATACTTAGATTTCGTACACACCGCTATGCATTTACGGCAGATGTAAAAATGATGTATCGCATGACACTTATCGATAAAAGTCAACGTGATTTACAGCGCATAGTTTGGAAAGATTCTGTAAATGGTGAGATGAAATATTACAGACTATGTACAGTCACATATGGCACAACTAGTGCCCCTTATTTAGCCATGCGCTGCCTTAAACAGCTTGATATAGATGGTGAATCTCAATTTCCGTATGCTTCTGGTGTGGTACAATCAGACTTTTACATGGACGATGTCCTGACTGGAGCAGCTGACCTAAAATCGGCTAAGAGACTGCAAATTGAGCTTATTCAACTATTAAATACGTGTGGCATGAACTTACATAAATGGTTTAGTAACCATCCAGAATTGATGGAGCCAGCCTTTAAAAATGAGAATTACACTTTTGAAAATATGAGTGAAACTAAGGCACTAGGACTTTGCTGGAATGCCAATGATGATACTTTTACTTTTAGTGTATCATTCAGTGAGCAAACCAAGGTAACTAAAAGAAGTGTGCTGTCAAATATTGCTCGCATTTTCGACCCCTTGGGTCTACTTGGACCAGTTGTGACGAAAGCAAAAATTTTCCTACAAAGACAGTGGAGACTGCAAATTGATTGGGATGAAAATCTCCCTACAGCTGAGCTTGATGACTGGTTGCAGTTTTTAGAATCAGTAAGAGCCATCAATAATATAAGTGCTGTTAGATACATTTTTACAAATAATCCAGTGCAAATTAAAATTTGTGGCTTTTCAGATGCTTCGGAGAAAGCCTACGGTGTGGCATTGTATGCTGTGTCTTCAAATTCTTCAGGAGAGCAAATTTCTCTGTTGCTTTGCACTAAAAGTCGAGTTGCACCAATCAAAACAATCACTATTCCTCGCTTGGAGCTCTGTGGTGCAGTTTTATTAGCCAAATTGATTAATAAAGTTGCCAAAACCTTAAAAGTTCCTAAAGAATCTGTTTACTATTATTCAGATAGTACTATTGTATTATGTTGGATTCGAAAACAGCCGTGTGACTTAAAAACCTTTGTGTCATCACGTGTGGCTACGATTCAGAATCTTTCTGATATCAGTCATTGGGGACATGTAGCTTCTTCTGATAATCCTGCTGATCTTGTGTCACGAGGTGTAGATCCAGACAAACTTCTCCAGAGTAACTTATGGTGGAAGGGTCCACTATTTCTAACACAACAAACTGAAACTTCTTTAAATACTGTCGAACTTGAGCAAAATGATAATGATCTATACATAAGTGAACTTAAACATACAGCTTCAAAGACTACACTTTTAATATCAGACCGTTCATCTTTTATTGATTATTTTTTGCAATTGAGTAATAATTATGCTAAATTAATAAGAATTCTTAGCTATGTTTTCAGATTCATTCAGAATGTCAAAAAGCCAAAAGAAAGGTATTCAGGTAAGCTAACATCTGCTGAATTGAAGAAGGCTGAGCAGTTTATCATAAAATCTATTTAAGAAAAAGAGTTCAGTTCTGAATTCACATTGTTATCTAAGGGTAAGGAGTTACCAAAAAATAGTAGATTACTTTCATTAAATCCTTTCTTGGATAAAAATAATTTAATCAGAGTTGGAGGTCGTCTCCAAAATAGCACGGTAAATTATGCCCAAAAAACACCCAATTGTACTGCCCTCTAAACACAAATTAACAGAATTAATTATCGAGTTTTATCACAAAAAATATCTACATATAGGACCACAAAATTTACTTTATTGTGTTTGAAGAGAATTTTGGCCTTTAAACGGTAGGGCTATTTGTAGAAAAATTGTACATAAATGTATTACATACTTTAGGGCCAAACCTAAATTGTTAGAGCAAATTATGGGCGAGCTCCCAAAAGAAAGAATAAATGTAGACTTTGTTTTTAATTGCACAGGAACTGATTTCTGTGGTCCATTTTTGATTAGATATAGAGGTCAACGTAAAGGTATTTATCATAAAGTTTATGTTTGTATTTTTATTTGTATCTTAACAAAGGCAGTGCATTTGGAATTAGTTACTGATTTAACGTCTGAGGCTTTTATAGCCACATTAAAGAGGTTTTTTGCCAGACGAGGCAAACCTCGAAAAATTTTCAGTGATAATGCAGGCAATTTTGTGAAGACTAATGTAGAGCTTAAAAGGTTGCATGAATTGGTAAACAAACCAGACCAGAACCTTACTAATTACTTGATATCTGAAGGTATTGCTTGGGAATTTATTCCCCCTAAAGCTCCAAATTTTGGAGGTTTATGGGAATCGGGAGTCAAGTCCTTCAAGTATCACTTTAAACGTGTTGTGGGCAACTCTAAATTAACTTATGAAGAAATGTTAACTATAATTGTCCAAATTGAAGGTATCTTAAATTCGCGCCCGCTTACTCCCTTGAGTACAGATATTGGTGACTTGGAGGTCTTGACCCCGGGACATTTTCTTATTGGTCGCCCACTTAATGCCATTGCTGAATCTGACTTGAGTAATATTGAAGATAATAGACTAAACTTATGGCAAAAGACCACTAAAATGGTTCAGACCATCTGGAAAAAGTGGAAAAATAGTTATTTAAGTACATTACAGCAAAGGCATAAGTGGATGATATCAAAAAACAACCTCAAAATAGGAGATATGGTTGTAATAAAGGAAGATGATCTTCCAGTGTCTAAATGGTTATTAGGGAGAATTGTAGAAGTATTTTTTGGTAATGATAATAGAATAAGAGTTGTAAATATAAAAACCCCAAATGGAATATATAAAAGAGCAGTATCCAAAATTGCTGTATTACCTCTTGAAAAGTAATTCAGTTTTTATAAGAAAGTGTACATTATTGTAAAATTTCTTTATTTATTATGTATTATGTAAAATTTTTTAAATGTTTGCTTAAATTTAACTTAACTGTGACTCATTTATATTGTATTTAATTGTATTGTTCTTTATATTTTTTTACAATGGTTGTAATTGCAGTGTTTTAGTTTGAAACCCCCCTCAGAGGTTTCAAGAGGGGCGGTATGTTTGATAAAATGCTATTTAATTTCTACTGGCTGTGTCACCTAGCAACCAAAATATATTTAATTATTTCAAAATGTAAAAAGTTTTCTGGGCAAACGATAATTTGTGATAGATACATTATCTGTTTTATTTCTTCAGCTTTTACCTAAGCTGTGTGAAACAATATTCTTTTTGTTTTTGAGTTTGATTAGAATGTTTTTTTAATGAGTTATGTGAAAAAATGTTACGGTTTTTATTGGAGTTGTGTTTTGTGAAATTATTAATGTTCGAAAGAACCTGAGTTGAGTTTACTCATGAGAATAAACTGTTTTAAAACAAGAGATGAGTGTTTAATTTTGAGTTGAGTAAAATATTAATAAAATAAACTTTCGAACAAATTGAATTCTTCATATACATAACACAAAATGTTAAAGTTTTAACATCAGCTTTTTTCTGTATTTTGAATCATCTAATTAGAGATTTTTTCTAATGAAATTAAATGAGAAACTCTGTAAAAAAAAATATCCAGATACCAAAATATTAATAAATCCATGACAGGCTTTAGTATAAAAAAGAATAGACATTGATAATTGTTTATTCTTAAAATACATGTGAAATTCTCAAATGTAATTTTTTGATCTTTTTCCAGTCCTTACGGTTTCTCCATTTATTTTATTTACATTTCTTTTCGTTAGAATCAAGAGAAGTCATTCTCTCATATCTGACACCGTAGGCATGTACATCTGTCATTCTTAGAACGAGATTTGTTTCCCTATAACAGCGATAAACTATTTGCAAGTTTTCTCTGTGTTAGTTTCGTCATGACGGTAATTTTTAATTTAATTTTTATCTTCTGTACGAGCTAGCGTTCCCAGAAATAACTTCGAATTTTTAAGTATCCTATAGCCCTATCGTATGGCGTACAAACGTATGGCGTACGTTTAAATGTGTTTAGTAAGATTATTTCTTCCGTTTTTCTTAGCAGTACATCTTACACTTGATAAAGAATTACTTCTTCAATTTGCTTCAAAATTCTACCTTTTGACGAAAAAGTTATACATAATCTAAGCGCCAGCCGACGGTCAATCACCACTAAATTTATCGCGTTTTTTTTTCGTCTAATATTTCGTTTAAAATTCGTGTTAAAATTCTATTAAATTTTCAGTGAAGAGATCTTTTAAATTTTAGTTATCAGAGACTACTCATTGGCACCTATAGATTTTTACACCCTTGCATGTGAGCACCAAATGGAAAAACGTTTTGTTTCCTATAAGAAATTAAAAATATATATATTTGTAGAGTTGAGTTATATTATCTGGCTATTACATTATTGCTTTATTTATCAGCGAATTTTGCCAATTTTAATAAAATAGTGACAATGACCTCCTGTGACAACCTTCGCAATTATTTCACTCGCAACTGGTGGAAAATAAACTAAATGACACTTCCTGTTTATTCGTAACTCTATTAATTGACATAACAATTGCAGTAACTTCTGAAATGGTCCACTAGCAGTGAATAGCAAATGAATGACGTATTTTCTCATAGATTCCGAATGTTTCACGAACATTTGTAGCAATGATTGAGTCTTCTAATATGTCTTCATCAGTATCAATGAATATCTCATAGATAAGACATCTGAAATCATAAAAAGATTGGAGTTATGAATAAAGAGAAACAGACATTTAGTGAATTGCCTAGCAGTTGCAAATGAAGTAACTGAGGAGATTGCCACAAGATCACAGTTGTTATTTTTTTAAAATCGGATCAACAGTTTCCCAGAAAGTCCCACCACTGTTTTTGAATGGAAAGTTTCATATTTTTTAAACGCCTTATTCATGTATATGTTTTCTCACAAATACGGTCAAATTTTCTATTTATTACTTTTTCGGTGTCAATTTATCCAGGTATTATAATCATTTCATTGTCAATTACAGAAGGTCGTCTTGGTTGTCACAACATTGCAAAAACAAATGACTTAATTGCCTTCAAATTGTACTTCCACCAGTAAAAACAAAAACCTGTTTCATCCATTATTTGTGACTAATATTCTGCATTTATAAGGCATTTGAACCAACAAAAAAATTTCTATTTAAATTTACGTGTTGATTTAATTCGGTGATAATCAATCGTTCCGAAAACATAACAGATGAAGCTTCACTATTTTAAGGATATGTTAGTTCCTCTTTATTGTTAATTCCTGGTTAAAAGGGTACGCCAGTTACTTGCTGGACACTTCCAGGTATCTATCGATGTTGCTGGTGGTACATTTCAACACTTTATGTAATTGTTATGTCAATAAAAGACGTTTTCATTTCTTTCGCATTTGTTGTTTTTCGCTAAAACATTTCATTTCAGGCGTAACATTGCTGTACTAAAATTGCTTCTTTATATGTATTTTACCTTTTCTTGGAATTTGGCCCATAAATTCGAGAATGTGCTGCATATACATACATATATATGTATAAAAACACATGTGTGTAACATGGTAAACAGAGATATCGAGGTGACTCAAATTAAAATATTCGTGTTTGAAACGGCCTAGAAAGACATTCCATGGTAGTAATATCTAAAAAAAATTTATGATTTAAAAAAAAATTAGTCGCAGTAACAGCCGATAGGAGTAATAATGTGATGTTGTGAGTATTTGCATCTAATAAATAAAAAATGCCACTGCGAATAATCCCTTCACGCGAAGATTCATGAAAGAAATGTAACAATTAACCGCTTCCCTGATTTGCCCGTACGGCACACGGTCAACGTGTTTTTGCAAATCCTGATTTGCCCGTACCATGTACCGGCAACCAAACTCCTGTCATAATTTATTATTGTCACCAGTAAATTTTTATTGTAAATTTTGCATTGTTTAATCTGAGAATTTTTCTGATTCAATTAGGCAAAAATTTCTGATTTGAAAAACCGGTGATCAAAGATTAAAATTTCTGCAAAAGACATGAAAAACAAGCCATTATTTGAAACATTTTTGAATAATATTATATTGATGAGTTAGTGTTTAATACCATGTATGCAAACTCTGAAAATTTCAGATATGTCGATAACACCATCAACAAAAGGCATATGATTAACAGAAGTACAAGAAAAGCTTTCTAAAAGCTGTCACAAATTGGAATCACTGTATTTAGCATTCGTGCACAGACAGCTACTGTTGCCGTGTCGAAACATGATCCCCAGAAGCATGTAATCGCTAAATAACAATCTTATTTGCATTCAACCTTATATGCTTCTCTTAGCACAAACGCCTTAAATTCTTCTGCACAACACATCCACATTTCCCGGAGTGACGAGAGCATTATAGTTTAATCTACATTCGCAATGGACTACTCAACAGCGACAATTGTAATATGAGAAGCCACTACTGTCAATGTTTGTTTTTCCGTCACAGCTTTTTAAGAGCAAAAATGTTTTGCCTGTCCTCTACAACCAAAGAAACATTATTAAATAACAAGTTTCCAGTCAATATGTATGCAAATTGAAATACGTTTTTTACACTCGTGAAGTAAACATGTTTTTCATGAGCATTTCATACAAATTTTTTGCAGTGTAGCAGCTCGTTGCACTACCAACAGATTATTTTTGTAACTATTTTATTCATATGTCATTTTCCAATAGTTTGGCGCGTTTATCTGCCAAGATATTATAATCCTAAATTAATTATAATCCAAAATTTCAAATACTAAGAAGAAATTTTTAACGGAGAATTTTTACTTTACAAGATCTTTATATGTTTTTCATTTTATTAAGCATAAAGCAGTATTCTTTATTTCAAATATCAATTTGAAATTTCAGTTTAAATGTACCGGAAATTTGGAAGCCATGCTCGAGATTATGATCACAATCCTGAGCAGAACAAAATTTAAGACAGGTATATAACAAAGTTTAAAGCAGCCTATAATCTCAATTGCTAAATCAAAAGTAATGAAATATTACTTCAGACAGATTTAAGGAAATTCATAATTTATTTTATCATATCCACCTTTAATATGGATTTCACGATTTTGCTATTGACAAAAGCAATACAATTACAGCTGAGATAGCGTTGTTAAAAATAACATCTTGACAATTGATATATACGTAACAATATTTACGGTGGCAGTAAATTAAATAAAATTTATCTCGTTAATTATTGAAAAAATCATAAAATAATGAATATTTAAAGAAAATGCTAAATTTACTTAAAGACAAATGCTGACGGGTAGAAAAGACATTTGTCTAATGCGCCCTGCTTAGAATAGTAAAAAAATACTAACTTATTAAATAAAAGACTTTCGTAATATGTTAACTATATTCATTATTCTCTTCAACAAAAATATCTTGTTGCAATATCCAAATTATCCTTCACAATTCAAAAGCTGAATGTACGAACATAATAAGTGATAGCTAGATGATGCTTTACTCACACGCACTGTTTTATCGGTTATTAATAAGGAAAAACTTTGGGAATATATCCATCAATAGTAACCTGGGTATTATGCTTGAATTAAGTTATTGGTGCTGAAACTTGATTTTCAACCATCGTTAACGAGATTTTGGAAAAAAAAATAAGGGAAATTATTGCAAATGCGTATATTATACCATTCGTGATGAAATATCGAAAATTAAAAAAATTCAAATCTTATTTCGAAGAAAGCTAATTTCAAAGACTCAATTCGGTTTTATTCGAATATGATGTTTAACATAGAACCGCCATAAGGGGTCAAAATAAGCCCTGCCAGAATGGTAATAGTCGATTCGAACCAGAATTTTTTTCATAAGACATGTGAAATACATGCAACATAAAAATAGACGAATTAAATAAGTTAAATAGATTAAAATTAAAATTCTGGTGTGAAACAGTTTTTATAAATCTTTTGTAAAATACCCGGCTGTTTTAGTGTTAAATTAGAATGTGAAAATATACCGCAGATGTCGCTGCGATCGATTATTTCGATTTTAGAATTGTTGCATATTTATGGGATTCAATATCTGGTCCCTTTTTAGTAGCAATTTATTCCATACTCGGTAACCTGGGTAAAGAAAATTGTGTAATACTCAGAACTACTTTGTGGATTTAACAATATTTATTCTAATGTTACATACCACTTTAAATAATTTAAATAACGTGATGATTTTGTTCGAATGCTTGCGAAAAATTTGAGATTTATCTATCTGATGTGTCCTCTGCTGTACATGGGCATTTTAAAAATACGAAATGATGCAAGTAATACATTCCCTATAAAGTTTATGTTTTAAAATATGTGTTTTTGCTTTATTTCGGACGTTTTGTAAAAATACATCTTTTTGTGTATTTAATACGTCGTAATTTATAAGTAGTGTACTTTCTTGAATCAAAGTTGTCGGCGTATTAGAAAACTCTAGTTTGGCATGAAGTAGAAAAGTGCGCCAATCAAAAAGTCACCATACACCCCTGCACTGTTGAAGGACATGAGTTTTAAAAAACTTAACCCATTTATCTACTTGGCTCTTCAATTATAAGTTTGTGCTTCTAAGCGCCAGCTTCTTTTCATAATACTTGAATTATGAATTTTGCTATCGGAATATTTTTACATAGTTTTCATATTTAATATTTATTGAAGAACGAATAAAACATGCATTGAGTTTATGAATTATTAAAAAATTCCTGCCATCAGGAAACATTTAACATTTTTATTATAAAATAAAAAAAATTAATACAGTTTCCTTAAAACTTTCATATTAAAAGTTTCTTTAAAACGTTATAAGAAATAAAATATAACCTCACGTAGTTGTCAGTTACCCGATCAACATCGGTCAAATACAGTATTCTGTGACTTTACAGCCGCGATTCACAACAACGGGAGACAATTTCAAATTTTTTATTGACTAATTTCCTATGAGTATCTTCTGTTATTTATTTTTTTTATAAAAGCAATGTTGTAAAAAGAAAGTAAGTGGAATTAAAAAAAAACAGTCTTTTTATTGAATTTTAAAAATCTTTCCAATTAAAATTTTTAAATAAGTTTTAAACCAGAATAATTATATAAGAAACCTTTTAAAATTATGTTTTATTAAAATGCATTTGCAAAAAAATCTCTCACACAGGCGCACTGAGAAAAATCTGAAAATATTACAGAATGTTTTTAAATTTTTGGCGGAATCTCGATAGAGTGTCCATAAAAAGTTATGATTTTTCCGTTTATTTGGCAATGAAACAATATTTCAAAAAATGCGCTTTTTTGTCGAAGAGAGTCGTTTGCTTAATTTTTAATCTTTTATCACCGGTTTTCCAAAAAAATAAAAAAAATGTAATTGAATCACGAAAATGCTCTAATTAAATAATGTAAAATTTACAATACAAAAAATAATTTATGGGAATAATGAAGGATTCTGAACGACAATTTACGAGTAATTTTCAGAGGCATTAAAATCGCGTGTCGCTTTCTTATTTTCGTTCCAAATATCCGAAAATGTTTTATTTTTAAAGACTTTCTACTAACAATCCGTCGCTAAATTTAACTTACCTTTTATTATATACGTAAGTAGTACAACAGGCATTTTTTCAGCATATCCTGAGTATGCCCAGTAAGGATACCTTATTTGTTAGGCGTCAAATTTAGCGACCTTTCATAATACTATCGATTGTTTATTGTATGAACATTCTGTTTCTATTAGCTCTGCATAGATGCATAGATGCAAAAGTCACTTAACCCTTTAAAGTTCATTAGCATGTTGCCCGTATGATGTACGGGCAAATCTGGGAAGCGGTTATAAGATATTTTATGACAGGTGAAAATCAAACAATTGGTGTCTACTTAATACGGTTACAAATGTAATACTGAAACCAATTCAATAAGCTAAAGTGAATATTTATTTTACATGTTTTGTGTGTAATTAAAAATTTCTTCCATTATTTACAAGGATATAAAAATTTTTTTAAAAATCTATTCATATTTTTGAATGTGAGGTAAATATTTTTGTAGACTGCATGTTTTTATTTTTGAAAAAGAAATGCCCAATTTTGATCAAATAGTGTCTAAAATTTGCATAAATAAGAGAAAGTTCTGCGAAGTATTGCGTTTAGATAAAGTTACTTACTTGCAATATTCTTCTTTGGTATCACCACGCAATCCACAATCTTGCAGCATGTTTCTATAATTGTCTTTGGCCCTAATTATGCACTGCAGGTCGTTAATGAATTCTATATAATAAAATAAAATACAGTACATGTGCATTAATTTGTAATTGATTCTAAATTAAAGTAAACATTAGTTGCATTATTTTAAAAATGTGCTAATTAAAAAATACAAATATTACTTTTGTGTATTATTGATGTCCCAAACAACTTTAAAATGCACTTTTTAAAGGTCTATAAATGCACTTATTATCCCGAATCGCTGCCAAATAATCAAGGCCTGTGGACTCGAGCTGTGACGTCAGCACTTTTTAACACATTTTTCACGTGTGTTCGTATTCAAACCTGAAATTTTTGAATAACAAATTTCCTTTATTTTCTGTGTGGAAAATTCATCATCTTATAAAACAATAATAACTATTTAAACATACTGGTGATAATTTTACCCACCCCCCCCACTAAAAAAATCAGCCTGATGCGGCAACACTGTGACATTCTGCATCTGACTGAATTTTGATTTAGAGACTCCGAATCCCACCAGTGAGTTTAAATATAGTACCTGTACCTTATATGGACACCCTAAGGAAAATGAATTTTTTTCACCCCCGTATACACGTCATAGGACTTCAAAAATGTATGACCACTATTCTTGGACTATTGGCTATCATTATAAAAATTAGAGACCTTGTAATTATTCTGGTTTAATTTAAATCATAAAAACAAAAAATGTTTACAAGTGTCCATATAAGGAACTACCTGTTCCTATTATGGACAGGTATTTCCTTATTCACTTTCTACACAGTGTGTATGGAAGAGCCACTCTTCTAAGGGATTTTAGAGGAGAAGGAATAAAAAAATGTATCTTAAAGTATTAGGAAGACGAGGAAGAACAGTAAATATCTTCAGAACATGCATTTTAGAAAGGGGGGGGGGTCATTCTCGGTTTTTATCCTTCGAATACCCATGCCTCTCAGTTACTAGTAAATATTATGAAAAATATTGTTGGTTTTGTTTAGCTTTATTGCATCTGTCTACGAATTTACATCTGTTATTACTCAGTCCTCACAGCATGGACAAATAGAAACTTTTTCACCATGGGCAGTAAGTTCCACATAATCCTCATTAACATATCTGCCACATGTGATGTATGGCCGCATGTTTGAAAAAGCATCAATACCACAAAAACAGCAGTACCAGCTCCGTTTTGTTGAAGAAGTCATACCATTGGTACCTATGATTTCGCCAACAGATATCCTACTGGGGGGTTGCTTCTTTTTATTTTTCTGCAAGGGTTTTTCGGAGGAAGGTTTTTGGGAGATTGTTCAAATGGCATCTTGTTGAACAAAGATTTTACCACTTGATGCCATTTCAATTTATTGCTTGGCAACGTTGAATTTTCTTCTTTCTTACAGTTGTAGTCGATGGGGTCATAAGTTGTCCATATTTGGAATCGAGCGTAGTTTTAGTAAATCTTGTAACAAATGAAAAAGGAAAATATTTTTAAGCAAATTATGCACTAGCAATCGAAAATGCGTTTTATTAGCTTTCCAAAATACTCCAATTTTCAACATTTAATGTAATTTTATCATATCTAATAAGAATTTAAGATTACAAGTAATTAAGATCAGCACATCTCGAAACAGCAAGTTTTCTCCAAAATGGCGAACAACGCGCTTTTTTACACTTTCAAGTCTTAATTATCTTTTCAACTGCTTTTCTTCGCGAAAATGTTGAGCCATCTCTCGATCAAAATTATTACCTTTAAAAATATTAGGGGTGTCCATATTGAGAGCCCTGTCCATATAGGGTACAAATACCTTAGTTAATACTGATTTGTAAAGTAATAGATATTCCATAAATAAAATAAAAGAATTTCCTATTCAAAATTTTCCTGCATGAATTCCAAAACTAGTGAGAAGTCGATCGATTAGTGTTGAGGTCACGCTTCCTGTCCTCTGGCCTTGAGTATTTCGATGGAAGCGCTATCGAATGGGTTTTAAATTGTTTAAAGTACCCTTTTCCTATACCTACGCTCACAGGAGTCGCATTCAATAGGGAAAATTTTATTGTTTCTACCACAATACTCAATCAGTAATTTCTATTATTATTTTATTTAAGAATTTCTATTTAAAAAGCGGTACATGTCGACAAACTTTCCTATCTTCTTATTTCGTCGTCGGATCCCCTGGTGCTCAGAACTGCTCGGGTGTTCTGCAGTGTTGGCCGGCCCATGTGAGGGCCTGAAAATTTACGATGGCTGCCACCTGCACGCGGCTACTATGGGTCACTTGGCCGATCTAAAGACTTATTCCAGACTTATTAAAGACTGTCTAGCCAGTTATTTTTTCTCATATAGTAGAACTATATGACATTATGAACGAACTATAGTTCGTTCTACAGATAGATTTATAACAGGCTTACTTAATATGTGCTCTACACTTACTCATAGACACAGGGCGTGGAGTTGCTTCGCAACAGGGAAGCTCCTGAGTTGCGTCATCATGTTCATGTTCTATTAAAATGTACGATGAAAATGTTATTTTCGAAGTAGTGATAGGAAAAAAATATATACCATGAAATACGACGCCTGTACGTAAATGCGCATAAATATACATGTTAGCTCACATTAACTCTTTACAAATAATTACTTACTATTTCGAAAATTCGATTCGACACAAAGAGTAGAGATCATTCGCCTGTAATTCTTTGGAGAGAAGGTGCCTGGGAAGACTTCAATTCCACATCTTTCATAAACTTTATGTATGCAACCCCAGTGCCTGAAAACGAAAAAAAAATATTTAAACTAACAGCATCTGTTGACCTCTCGATTTTTGTTAACTCCTCAACGTACTTTTTACATTTTAACACAAAAAGTAAAAGTTTATTATTTAAAAAAATCATCTATTTTTTACTTACCATTTTAATATATTCGATAACAATTGTATGACAATGAACTGTCAGCACTCAGGATTTTCCAAATCCATAATTTCTGAATAAAATTACTCTTTTTTTTTGTCTAAAGCAGAAATTTTGCGATTAAATAAGACAATAATTTCTAGTCTTAAATAGTGGCATTCGAAAATACGGATTGCTATCAGCTCTAATGGTAAGTTTGCTGCCTTAATCACATTATCAGGTTTCGTACGCATGAAGGAATTCGAAAGATTTTTTGCATTTTAGTACCAGAAATTTCGTAAAGTTCTAATCACTCTACTTTAAGATCGATTTTTTATTCATTAAGCAAGGCAGAGTTACTTTACAATTGTTTGTTTGTTTCTGTGTACGACGGCCATTTATCGGGGGCCACTTTGGATACAAGCCCTAAAGGGGGTGATGCCCTCCGTGAGGGTTTTTCTAAGGGAACCCATATTTACTGAAGGAAATCCAGGGTTCGAAGAAAAACACGGAAAACTCCGAACGGTTAAGCCGCCGGCCGCAATTGTGATCGAACTTAGCACCTGCTGTCTACCAGTTTCTAAAGCAGAACCTCTCGATCATTACTAGGGCCAGTTACTTTCCAAAACTTCTGACAAAAAGTCTTTGATAGTCCTTGAAGCTTACGAAACCTGTTTGGGGTCGGGGTTTCCCGTTATGGTTTCTTTTTTAGTTCTGAAACTTTACATTCCCACCAGGAACTGTGTATTGCGCCATTTTCTTAATTTAATGACAGATTTTACAAAAGCAGTAAGTCTTGTATACGTCCATTAATGACTATATCATAATAGTAATATGTTCTACAACAAAAAGCTAAGAATTTACTTTATAAGTAATTATTTTGCTTATAAGACGCCATTTTAAGGGAGACCCGAACCCCATTTTCGGCCAAAAATCATCAAAAGTTCAATTTTCTTTATTTTATTTCAGAAAACGATAAAATACATATTTGCGAATATCCATGCAAAATTTCAGAACTCGGGGACACTTGGAACAGTTAGCAAATGAGCTTTTTTCATTGTGGTCACTAGAGTTTAAAGGACTAGCGGTTATTTAAAAATGTGTTTTCCTGAAAATGACTTTTTTCATATTTTGCCTAAGTTCAAAGCACTAAGGCTCAGTGGTAAAATGATTTAGAAACAAATTGTTTCTGTTTTAAGAATCTTAAAAAATTTTGCAACAAAAGTAAGGAGAGATATTTTCTTTAACTATTTCTGAAATTTTGACATAAATTGGTACACATGAAAATTATAACGAATTTAAGGAAATTTACCATGCGTAATTCCTTTTTTTTTTTTTTTTTTAGCTGACTAAAATAGAAAATTAAGAATATCTCTCCCTAGATCTTTTCCATATACTATAACACTATTTAAGAAATTTTAGTAATACCGAAATATTGAAAATTGAATGAGGAGTAGTAATTTTAAAAAGTGTATTTTTCGACAAAAAAAATCATAAAAATCCCCATAAAAAAATTACTTTTTAATAAAAAGTGAATTTTTTTGCTAATTATTCCTTACAAAATGATTGTTAAAGAGTACACCAAAATTCATTATTTTAAAATCAATAATAAAAATTTTGGGTTTTTTCTTACGGGTTTCCCTTAATATTAAAATATTTATAATATATTAAAAAACATCATGTTTCTATTCATTTTCTTCGAGTCATCTTCAAAATGTAATTAGAAAATTGCAAGCACCAGGAACGTGAAAAAATCGAATACATAATTATTAAATTCAAATTAAATATATCTCCCTCTATATTTTTGACACCGACCGTGTCCCTATTATGTAGTTATCCTGCAATTATGTAGTTATCATGTAGTTATCATGCAGTTATCCTTATGTAGTATCGTTACAAACATGTGAATACTTTAAATAAGTTTTAATGAATTCTCTTATAAATATCCTTAAGTAAAAATCAGATCTGTAAATTAATCTACCCTCGTTTAAACAAATTTCTTCACAAATCTAATTTTTACTTAAACTTATTCATAAGTGAGACCATTGAAATTTATTTAAAAAGGTCACATGTTTGTAACGATAAGCTATCATTTCGCATCCCAAGTACACTGCTCAAAACAATTAAAGGATATTGCAGTTTTAGGTGGATTTTGTATCTGGGAAACTTTTTAGCGATTGATACATGGTCGACAGACATAGTAGGTTATATGAGAATAAATTACACATGTTTGGCAGAAAAAAATGCATTTTATTGCGCATTTGTGTACAAAAGGAAAAAAACACAATTTGTGCATATGAGAAAAAAAGAATAAGAAAAGGTGTTTTCTTGAAAGAAAATCATTTTCAGTAGGAGGTGTGGTTTCCACGGGCGGCCAGCAACGTTGAACACCTTTGAGGCATGGACTCAATGAGGCTATTAATGACGAGTTGGGGTATTCTGCCCCACTCTTCCAGAAGAGCTCTTTCCAGTTCTTAGAGAGTTGGTGGGGGTTGTTGGCGGCCAGAAACTCGTCTTCCTAGAGCGTCCCAAACGTGCTCGATTGGATTCATGCCTGGAGAACACGCTGGCCATTCCATTCGAACGATTCCTTCCTCGAAAAGGAAATCCTCCACCAGGTTTGCACGATGTGGCCTACAACTATCGTCCATTAAAATGAAGTTATCTCCGATTGCTGCAGCGTAAAGGACTACAATAGGTCTGAGGATCTCATCCCTATATCGGCGACCAGTCAGAGCTCCATCTCGAATGATGTAGAGGTCAGTGAGCCCGTCAATGTTGATGCCACCATACACCAACACTCCTCCACCGCCAAATCTTACACTTTTGTGCACGAACACAGGATTATTCCTACTGCCACGGTTCCTCCAGATGAAAATACGCCTATTATCCGGATGCACAGAAAAACGGGACTCGTCAGAAAACAGAATATTGCTCCATTCATTTCTCCTCCTGTTGACATGCTCGGTTGCCCACTCCCTGCAGTCGCGACGATGCCTTGATGTTAACCCTTTCGCTACGAAGCCGCCTGAAACGGCCGTTCATCCAGCGTACGGAGCTAGCCGCCCGGACGCCTGAGAACAGGTGTTCCATTTCTCCCCCCTAGAAAACATCGAGCTATTGTCATGGAGAAGTGCGAGGCGAGTGATTGATGAGGGGATTATTGCAATCAACCGATGGGGAATTTTCGAAGGAAAACACTTTTCACTTTTTCTTCTATTGCATGATATTTATATTTATTCAATTTTGTATATTAAAATATTACATATATTTTAATTTAACTTGGTTATCTGCGTTTTATTTAGTTATTTGCATACGGTATGTAAAATGCAAAATATAAGCTGGCAATAATTTTTAACGATTATGCAGACAAATATAAGTATGATTCTAATGACAACATACATTTATCCTACGACGAATCAGTGGATGCAGATATCGATTATGAAAATAAAATGCAAGATCTGAAAATAAGTACAGAATTTCACTCTCAAATTAATGGCGAATATTACTTAGAGTCCTGTCCGGATAATAAAAAAATAAGAACGGATATATTTATAATTCTTCTAGTTAACTTTGTTTTATATACTTTTCTCATTATTAATCACTGTATTTTTTATGATTGCAAACTTAGAAAATCCATTACACCCATTACGATCTATAATAATGAATCTTTGATCTATTTGTTACAAATTTATATATGTAAAAAAAAAAAAATAATAATAATAATAATAGTAATGTCAATTTTACAGAGGAAAAAAGAAAAAGACTAAAAGAAAAAATAGAAAGATAATTTAAAACCCTCTAGATAATTTTGTTCTCTATATTCTTTTCTGTTTTTTTAATACTGCATTTTCTGTATGTTTGGAAACTTAGAAAATCCAGTACACCCATTAATATTTATAATTATAAATCTTAGATCAAAATCTTACAAATTAAAAAAAAAAAAATGACAATGCTCATTTTTTGGAAAAAAAAGGGAAAAGAAAGAAAATTTTAATTCCTCTATATAAGTTCATGTTCTGATACTTACTTTAAATTTTTTAATTGGTGTATTTACTATATATTAAAAATTTTTAGAAAATCAATTACATTAATTAGGATCTATAATAATGAAATTCACTACTGCCGAGAACTTCAGCTCTCAGGGGTGGGTTTGAACTCAGTCACGCCCGTCGACCTTGTCGTTCGGAGCTCTTCGTGATTTTCTTCGAACCTTGGATTTCCTTGCATAAATACGGGTTAGGCTCCCCTATAAAGACTCCCCCACACACACAGAGGGTAACCCCTGAGGATCTATATCCTTCGTGTTGATAACTGGCCATAATAACCACAACCAACCAACTATAAAAATGAATCTTAGATCCATTTACCGCAATTTTATAAAAATTGACAATGTCCATTTTCCAGAATTTTTTTAGAGAAGAAAAATTCCTCTAGATTTTTTCTATATGCTGTTCTTTCTTTCTTTTCTTTATGTATATATATATATACATGATTTGAAATTTAGAAAATCTATTACATCAAAAAGGAGGTACAATAATGAATCTTAGATTCATTTATTGCAAAATTATAAAAATTGACAATGCTCATTTTCTTGAATAAAATAAATAAATAAAGATTTAGAAGATAATTCTAGATAACTTTGTTTTCTAAATGTTTTTATTATTATTATTATTTACTTTACTTTTTATGTATTTAAAAATTTAGAAAATCCATTAGGATATATAATATTTAGATCCATTTATTACAAATTTATAAAAAAAAATGACAACGTCCATTTTCCAATTTTTTTTTAATTGGGAAGAAAGAAAATTTTAATTTTTCTAGATATTTTTCTATATGCTTTTATTATTTTTTTTTTTTTGTGTACTATTATTACAAGTTTAAAAATTTAAAAATATGTATATTAACCTCCATACATTTTTATATAGCAAAATATATAAATACATTTTGAACAGATAGATATTAAGTCATTATCATTTATTTATCCAAGTGAATATTATTATATTTTATTTAGTGTTACATTATTTTGTAAAATTTTTAAAGCTGTAATTTCTTCGAAAATGATGAAATTTTATCAAGTAAAAATAAATTTGAATTCTTAAAATATTAATTTCTCGATACAGTTTTTTTAGTTACTATGTTTTCATAAATAGCAAGCTTTTAGTAATTAATAAAAAAAATATGAACTTTTAAAATGGCAAAAATAAAAAATAAATCATTTACTATCCCGCTTTTAACGCCATCAATCAATAATACATGTATGTTTCTTATCACAAAGATGTTATTCCAAGCATAATTTTAAAATTCGATAATAAAGGATTTTTTGTGGGGGGTGGGATACAAATGCATTACAAAATGTAAAAGTTTTATTTATGAGGTGATTTTTAAAGTAATTTTTGGTCAGATTTTTTTTTAATTATTTCCGCGTCTAATGGTTCTCTTTTAACAATTTTTCACATTACTAAAAAAAAAATTGTTAAATTAACCTAGCAATCTGAAAATACTGTGGAAATATTGTGATATTTTTTCATAAATTTCTTTAAAAAGAGAAGTAGATTTTCCATGCTATTTAAAGAGTGAATTTTTCTCTTTTTTTTAGCTTAAATATTTATCACAAGAAAATATACAAAATACGCTATAAAACGAAAAGCAAGAAATTGACATCCTGTCAGAAAAAATTTACTCACCCTTTAACTAATTTTATTATTGTGCAAAAGTAAGAATCTAATTTCGAGGAAATAGTATGCCAGGAATAAGTCCCGAAAGATAACACTTGCACAAATATATCGAGCACAAATATATTTTAGTACAATAAAAACATTCCCTTGAGCAGGATTATACTATTGTCCGTCTGATCTTAGGGGGGATAATAGGGAAAAATAAGTACTACTTTCGAAGGTAGCTGCCTGCTGATTGTCCCTTTGACAAGTAGCATGAAAGTAGGCGGGCAGAAGAAAGGGGTTGAAAATTTCTCGCAGTTTATTTCAATTTTCGGGCGGTTTCGTATTTTCAGAGTCAGTGCGTTTTTAGACTTCCGTATTCAAAGGGTTAATCTAACACATACCATCGGTCGGCGAGCATACAGACCTACAGCATAGAGCCGGTTTCGGACAGTCTGAGTTGAAATCGTGGTGCCTGTAGCCGAGCGAAGGTGTTGTTGAAGAAGAGTAGCGTTCATGTTTCGATGTCTCCGAGCTGTTAACGCTAAATACCGATCTTCTTTGGGCGTTGTTGCCCGTCTACGACCTTGCCCTGGTCTTCGGCCTGCACATCCACTCTCCAAAACACAGTTCCAGATCCTAGGAAATGACGCTTTGTGACACTCCAATGGCTTGCGCTACTTCGGCTTGAGTTTGGCCCCCTTCTAACTTACCAACAATTCTCCAAGCTTCTGAATCTGTCAAATGACTTCGCTGAGACATCGTACTCATCGAAACAAAGCAATCACTGAATGCCGATCATCCTTGTCTTCATTCTCTTTTATCCAGTTGAAAGTCAAATTTCATTCGCTGCCGCTGAAGCGACGTTTTTGACGTCGAACTCAAAATTTGCATACTCCAGAGTTTGAAAATCAGAAAAATTTGCATTTGTGATTCTCTTCTTCTATTTTCGGCAAAAAAAATTTCGTTTATATCTTTATTTTATATAAAACTTCAAATATCCCTTAATTGTTTTGAGCAGTGTATATGGATTGAATAGTTGGACGGTTTGTAGGATAACTATATAGTAGGAACACGAACATTGTCGAAAATATAGAGGACGTTACATTTAATTTGAAACCAATAATTATTTATTCAAGTATTTCACGTTCATTTTGTTTGTAACTGGCGCAGTGTACCCACATAGGAACCACTTAATTTTAATTCCAAATTTACAAACGGCACCAAGAATATTTTAATATATTTTTTCTATTGCAACAAAATTGTTAAATAATATTGTTTTTTTTTTTAATTTAAAAAATAATAATTTGTAAATTCCGGTGTCAGTTTATCATTTTAACCTTTTATGAACAGATTCGTTTCTATTCTATTAAGGTGTTAAGGGTTATACATGTTACTCATAAAGTTTTGCATTTTTGTGCAATAGTTTACAGTGTTTTGGTTATGATTACATAAAAATTCTTTACCTGCATTCTTCTTTAAGTCGTTCTTCATTTGTAGCATTTTCATTAAGCTCTCGAACAGAACATTTAAAAACTTCATTTTTAGAGCAAGTTGGCCCTGCTAGGCAACAAGTAAGAGCTGTCAGAAACATAAAGATATCTATCAATATTAATTAAACAATTGAAAAAATCTTTATCATAATACAAACTACTTGGAAACCATAGAAATATTATCTCTAAAATTATTTCAAAATATTATCTCTAACCATAGAAATATTATTGATCTGATATTTTTTCAATATATTTGGTATAAATAAATAAAAACTTTGTACATTCATAATCCATGTAAGAAAACTGGAAAAGGAAGTTTTTAAGACACTACTCGTGCCGTTCTAAGAATAAATAGCCGGAAAGCGACAGAACAGATAATAACCTCATCGAGTTTACGGATGAAAATGTGGGATTAGTTAAATATCGATTCTCATATTAAAACGCAATCGGTCTGCGAAGTCTTTGCTTGGTGGAGAATACCTAAAAACACAATTTTAGCGATCGACTCGTAGTTTTACCATTATGTTATCCTGTTGCCTTCCTTTCATGTTTTCATAATTTTGGGTAAGAGTATGCACAATGGTAAACCTGTGAGTCAATTGTTAAAATCGGTGTTTCAGGTGTTTTCCACCAAGATATGACTTGGCAGATTGCGAAACACGATTTAAATAATCCTAGATTAATTTAAATAATCCTAGATAATCCCCATCAGCAGTGTTCTCGCTGACATTTGACCAACGTTAGTAATTTGGCTAATTAAAATAAAAAAACATTCGCCAAATGAAAAAGTATTAGCCAAATATATTCGCCGTGTAGCACAAAAAAATATCTTTAATCCTTTAATGTATTTTACTAAAGTACCCTTTTTTCAATATGTTTTAAAATAACCTAAGTTCCTATAACTGTGACAGCGATTGTTATTAATCTAATTTGAACTATCCGCTACAAATATAAAAAATATGTATCTATTAAATATACATATATATATATAAATGCATGTGTATGAAAAACGAAAAAGAAAAAGCAAAAATTGAGCACTAGCAATTTGGCGAATCTAATCGCTTGTTTACTCGCCAAATGAAAAATTTAGTCGCAATTTGGCGCATTGGCGAGCGACAGCGAGAACACTGCCCATCAGTGAATTCAACGATGTGATTGTCTATGCTGCCGCTCCCGGCCCTAAAAAGCAATTTATAGCACTTTCCAACAAAGTTGAAAAGTGGTTATGCATTCGGTTTGTCTGTCCATTTAGCCGTCTGTCCTCATTGTAACCCCCGCAGATATTCTCGGATTTTCATGCAATTTATAAAACTTATTTAGGATAACTGAAGCATATTTGGTATAGCATATGATGTATGTGCGATTAAGGGTTCATTTACAGGGGAACTTAAAAGAATTCAATTACATTATGGTATATGGAGAAAAATCGTTTGGGGAGTATTTTAATGACATTACGCCAAATGTGTTGAAATAATATAATTAAAAATTTTTATTACATATTCCAACACTTTTATCTACTGTTTAAAGTATTTTATGCATTTTTTGCAAAACAGGTTGTTCCAAAACAATATTTCGTTTAAAACTAGTCGTTGGGGGTCACCGTAATACTTAACCATTGTGGTTATGAATAATGTAATATAAGGAAATAAAACATATGTAAACTATATGTAAAACGCATTGCAATTTCAAAACATCAAAATACATCAAAATTTAAAAGTATATTTAAATATTTTTAATATACATAGTAATGCCCTGTTAATAAATTGCTGATGAACCAATTTCGACAAATTATATAAAACGCCAAACTACTCAAGAAGTACCGAATTGCGTAAAAGAAACATCTTTATAGCTTCAAAAATAATAATCATATTATCTAACAGTTTACTGCGTCGGATTAAGCGTCCCATTTCCAATTAAAATATATCTTTGAATTGAAATTTGAATGAAACACAGAGTCATGGAAAATCGAAGAATTTGAAAATAGGATTAAAAATATCTCGGCAATTAATAATCCGATCAACTTCGTTCTTTATGCAAAATTCGTGTTTTTTATTGCCTTTTACGTTCACTCCTTAAAATTAATTTTTTTTTTATCTAACTTTCATCAGGACGAATTTTTCGAGAGTTCGAAAAAATAGTTCCGGATAATCGAGGTTACTGATATTAAATAGGCTTCGTCTCATTCTTACATACTAAGTACATAGAAAACGTCAAGATTCTTTTTCAGTCTGTTCGGGATATAGAGCGTTTACAAACAAACAGACGCACAGACGGACGGACGGCAATTTTTTTCTAAAAATATGTTTATCGGAATCTTTATTATCTGAAACGTGTAAATCCGTCAAAAAAATATCTATTTTCAAAATGATTGCAAAACTTACCCTATACTACGTATGATGGGTAAGTAAAAACATTCAATTAAATGTAAAGAATACTCGAAATACTTACCACATAAAGCAAAGACCAAAAGGGATTTCATATTTACTTATTTCAGCGAATAAAAGTAACGTGCTTACATAGACGGTGATATTAATAAAGAGGTATAGTGATAAAGTATCTTACATTTAACATACTGGATAAGATAATGGCTTCTTATCTTTCGTAACAAAAATATAATTTCATGCTGAAAGTGTAAGAAATCTCCTATCAATAACTGCATTTTTTATTTAACAGGGATAATCAGTTTTTCTATAACTTTGAATTATATGTACGGTATTTTGTCTTTATGCAGAAAAGCCTTGAGTTTCAGAAGTATTAAGAAACTTTATCATCGTGAACTAAAATTTATTTTCTAGACAGGTGTTTTAAAACATAATTTATCTCTCGGCAAACTTAAATCTATAAGTAATTTACAGAATACTTCAATTATTTTAATACAAATTCATTAAATATAAATAACTAATATTTGTAAATTTTATTTTTTATTTTTACTACAGTGATTCCATATGAACTTGGATATGCTACCATTGAGACAATCTCCTAAAAGTGAAATATAAAAAGAAAAAAAAAAGATTTGCTCCTTTATTGATGTTAAAATATCTGTTTAAATTAAGAATTTAAATAGCAGGAAAATTTATACTAAAATTTGCTAGTTTATATATGAAGTATCGGTATTCGAGTTGTGAATATAAATAAGATTGATTTAACGAAAAATAAAAAATATATTACTTACTAAAACTGCTTCAATATTATGTTTCTATGTTGGACAATGGACATGGTGATTGCTTTAGGGCCTATAGTAACTACGGCTTTTCGCCTCGAATAATACTTTATCATAGACAGAAACAATAACAATCCACAACAATTTTAATTTCTTTTTTCCATTACATATAAATATTTCTACAAATGAACACACAAAATGGCATCCATATCTTAATTGAGGATTGGAACGCGGGGCCCCACCAGGGCATTTGTCATCGCTACCGACTATGCTACTGGGCAACATTATTTTAGATAGTTTAATTTGAAAATTTTGAAAGTATCGCTATAAAGTTTTAATGTGACGAACAAATATAGTTATTATTATTATTATTCGAAATATGTTCATATTGCCATTCTGGATCACTTCGGGATTTCTTATTTTCTATTCAATCAATTTTTAGATTTTACTTTTTAAAAACGCATTCCTCCCTTCCCCCAATTTTTGACGCTTCCTTATTTTTAAATCTTGTATTATGTGTTATAAACTACCATAAAGTTTCAAACAGAACACCTTGTTATATTTCCTAATTTTTTTTCACGTCCCTCTCCCTCCCCCCTCGAAATGTGACACAAAATTATTTTTATAATTTTTTATTATGTTTTATAACTTTTTTAAAGTTTAAAATAGATCGCCTTGTTAGATTTCCAAATTTTAACAAAATCGCGTCCTGTTAGTTTCACATTCTACTACCAAGAAGCTCACTCTATTCTTAACAAACCTATACCTGAATACAACTTCGTTAAATAAGCTATCATTAGATATATTACAAGTGGGGGTGGCGGATTTAAGCAAGAATTTAAGATGTTTGATGAAATTACGACTTAAAAACTAAGGTAAGTAAACTTTTGATATTTTAAGTAGATTAATGAAAAAAACAGCTATTCGTTTTTACAATTGGGAGGTCTCTTCGGCGTTAGCAAAAAGTAGCGATTATGCTATATAAACTTTATCAACATTACTATTTAACTATATCAACATTAGAGAAAAAGATTATATTACCTGAGCAAGCTGACACTAAGAAAATCAAATTGAAAATTTGACCAAAGCAAATTAGAATTAAGTTTGTGAGCGAAATTTATTCATCTGAAAGAAAACTTAAATAGAATAAAATTTTCTAATAAAATTTGCTGATGGTTATCGGGATCTGTTCATCCAATGAAAAAAAAAATCCCCGTTATCTTATGACTACCTCTTCAGTTATTGGGTCGATCGAAAAGTCCTGGTGTGTCCGAGGTGTGCGAGGAAAGTGCGTTAGTGTTAGTGTAAGAGGAAATCTATTCGCACCGGAAGATTCTGCCCCTTAATTATTAAACATTAATTCAGGTGTATCATGTGCAATAACGAACCGGAAGAATTTTCGGGTAGAAATTGATTTCCCCGACCCGCCATGAATTTCCGATCGATCCAGTACTTCTCATTAGTAACTGGTAGACAGTGCACAATATGACCTCTCCACTTTCTCATATGTCCAATATTAGACCACAATTAGTTTAGTAATACTAAGAATAGTAGTTAAATACTAATTAGTTTAGTAGACCACAATTTAGTTTAGTAATAGTCCGTATAGTCAATTAAAATTTACAAAAAGAAAAAGAAGAGAGAGCGAGACAAATATGATGTTAAAATTAAATGTTTATATTGAACAATTCAGAGCTTCGTACGACTTATGTTCGAAAACGTTGTAATTACCTTTTTTATGTATGTATGTATATATACAGGGTGATTCCAAATTTTTTTTACAATAAAAGAGGGGTGATAGTACACATCAAGACAAACAATATTAAATAGGAGACCAAGGGTCCCAAATGTTTTCCAAAGGAGATAGCCGCCATTAAAGTTTAGGGAACAAAATTTCAAATAAACATTAAAAACGGAAAAATCGGTCGATTGATTTGCGGTTTTCACTAAAATTATTCTTTATGTCGGCATTTTGTTGAAATAAAATTATAAAGATAAATTTTAAAAAATGCCTCTAGAGGGCGCTTTAGACTTTGGAGTAACGAGCGACTATTTTTTGCCGGTATTTTTTGCATCTCTTTAAATGTTTTCGTAAGCTTAGACTCAAACTTAAATTTTGAGCTCAAAATCTGAAAGTGGGAGTGGTTAAGTAGCACAAACTAAACTGTGTTAAGACGGTTCAAATTTCAAATGATTATAAAAAACGGAAAAAATTCGTTCATTGATTTGCGGTTTTCACTAAAACTATTCTTTATGTCGGTATTTTCTTAAAAATAAATTATAAAGATAATTTCAAAAAATGCCGATCGAGGGCGCTTTAGATTTTGGAGTAACGGACAACTCTATTTTGGCGCTATTTTTCGCATCTTATTAAATGCTTTCGTAAACTTAGACTTAAACTTAAATTTTGAGCTCAAAATTTTAATAGTTGGAAGTAGTTAAGTAGACAAACTGAACTGTGTTCAGAGGGTTTAAATTTCAAATGATTATAAAAAACGCAAAATTTGGTCAATTCGTTTGCGGTTTTTGCTAAAACTAATTTTTAAATAAGCATTTTCTTCAAAATAAATTTTAAAGATAATTTTACAATATGCCGATAGAGGGCGCCTTAGACTTTGGAGTAGCGTGCAACTATTTTTAACTGATATTTTTTTAATCTCATTAAATGCTTTTAAATGCATAAACTTAAATTTTAGACTCAAATTCTGAATCGTTGGAAGCGTTTAAGTCGCGATAAATTGAATTGTGTTCGAGGAGGGGGGAGTGTTAAATTTCAACTCCTGAAGACACTTCAATTTGCGCTACTTAACTACTCCTAAATATTCAGTACTCCTAAGTTTTTTCAAGCATTTAATTAGAACAAAAAAAAATAATGGTTAAAATTAATATTTGGTTACTTTGAAGTTTAAGGCGCCCTCTAATGGAATTTTTTTAAATTTATCTTTAAAATTTATTTTCAAGAAGATACTGACTTAAAGAATAGTTTTATTTTAAACCACAAACGAATCGACAATTTTTTTCCATTTTCTATAATTATTTTAAATTTGAGCACCCCCCCCCCTCCTTTAAACGTAGTTCAGTTTGTGCTACTTAACCCCCTTCGCGACGGGAGCGTTTTACGAAATTTTTAATGTTTTGTCACCAGTCTTAAAAAACAGAAATTTGTTTCTTCTTAAATCGAGAAAATGCTCCGATTGAACAAGGCAAATTTTACAGTATAAATTTACCGGTGGGAATAAACGAGGATTCTTAAGCCTTTTAGCGGCACGTATACGTGTCGCTCGTCCCCAAGGGGTTAAGTACTCCCTACTATTCAGATTTTGATCTCAAAACCTAAGTTTAAGTCTAAGCTTCCGAAACCATTTAACGAGATGCAAAAAATAACGGCAAAAAATAGTTGTTCGTTACTCCAAAAACTAAAGCGCCCTCTAGCGACATTTTTTGAAATTTATTTTTATAATTCATTTTTAAGAAAATACCGATATAAAGAATAGTTTTAGTGAAAACCGCAAATCAATGAACAAATGTTTCCGTTTTTTATAATAATTTGAAATTTGAACCTTCTGAACACATTTCAGTTTGTGCTACTTAATCACTCCCACTTTCAGATTTCAAATTCAAAATTTAAGTTTGAGTCCAAGCTTACGAAAGCTTTTAATGAAATGCAAAATATACCGTCAAAAAATAGTTGTTCGTTACTCCAAATTCTAAAACGCCCTTTATCGGCATTTTTTGAAATTTATCTTTATAATTTAATTTCAAAAAAAATGCCGACATAAAGAATAATTTTAGTGAAAACCGCAAATATATCGACCGATTTTTCCGTTTATTATGTTTATTTAAAATTTTAGTCCCTAAACTTTAATGGCGGCTATCTGCTTTGGAAAACGTTTGGGACCCTTGGACTCCTATTTAATATTGTTTGTCTTGATGTGTACTCTCAACCTTCTTTTATTGTAAAAAAAATTTACATATAAAATAGAATTACATATAACCATTTACATATAAAATAGAACCTATACAATACTACAATTTAAAATCAAAATATAGAATAACCCATAAAATAACAAACTACATCAAAACTTGGGCTCGCTACCTCAGTGTATAAAAGTTAAAATGTTTAAAGTCTGAAAAACCCCCCAACTGACAGCAAGTCAGAGACCCAAATGATCGCAAACACAATACCAAAATACCCACAAGCTTCAGCAACCAATAAGATTAAACCGGAAATGAGGTGTTATGACATAATAAATCTAACCAGAAAGTTGAGATGTACGGTATACTTGAAAGATTATTAACCAAGGAGTTTTTTGTTTTATGTATATGGAGTGCTTCGGAAAAGTCTAAGTCTAGCGGAGTAGTGCATTTTTGGATAATAGTAGCAGAGGTAAAATTAAAATTATGGCCCTCCTCCCAACAATGAGAAGCAATAGAGGAATTCTTTAACTCTTTTCTTTTAACATAACCGGTATGTTCAGCGACTCTTTTTCTGAGTTTACGTTTTGTTTGTCCTATATAGGACAAACCACACTGACATTGTATATTGTAAATACCCCAATGATCCGGAGGAGAAAGATCTTTTAACCACTTAACCGGCGATGGGTATGGGGAAACAGTGCTTTAACCCCCGACTTATCTCGGGGCAGCCGGTTAAGTGGTATTTGAGAAAAGGTTAATTTATTGACTGGTTTAAATACTACTTTCAAATCATAATGTTTCAAAATATTTGCAACTTTAAAGCTAATGCTTTGATGAAACGGTAAAATAATTAAACTAGAATAAGAAACAGGTGTAACAGAAGAATCACGATCATCGAGATGTTTATTAAAACTATGAGAAATTAATTTATTGATATATGATAAACTGAAGCCACGATCTAAAGAAACTGATCTTATGTAAGTTAACTCATCATTAAGAGAACTGATTTTTATAACTATTTGAAATTTGAACCTCCGCACCCCCATTGTACAGTGTTCGATTTTCACTACTTAACTACTCCGAACGATTCAGATTTTCATCTCAAAATTTAAGTTTATGTCTAAGCTTCTAAAAAAATGTATGAGATGCAAAAAATAACGGTAAAAAAAAAGTTGTACGTTACTCCAAAGTCTAAAGCGCCCTCTCTCGGCATTTTTTGAATTTTATCTTTATAATTCCTTTTCAAGATAATACTGAGATAAAGAATAATTTCAGTGAAAATCGCAAATTAGTTGACCAATTTTTTCGTTTTTTCTAATCATTTGAAATTTTAACCTCCCCCCACAGGTCAGTTTGCGCTACTTATTGTTAAGTAGCCCAACGATTTAGATTTTGAGCTCAAAATTTAAGTTTATGTCTAAGCTTCTAGAAATAATTAATGAGATGCAAAAAATAACGATAAAAAATAGTTCTTCGTTACTCCAAAGTCTAAAGTGCCCTCTATCGGCATTATTTGAAATTTATCTTTATAATTTATTTTCAAGACAATACTGACATAAAGAATAGTTTTAGTGAAAACCGCAAATGAATCGACCAATTTTTCTGTTTTTTATAATCATTTGAATTTTTGGACCCTAAACTTTAATGGCGCCTATCTCCTAGGGAAGACGTTTGGGACCCTTAATTTCCCATTTAATATTGTTTGCCTTGATCTGTACTATCACCCCTTAAAGTTTGTATCATGAATTTAGAAACACCCTGTATATTTGGAGCTTCATTAGAGTATTTTAAGTATTTTTTTATATTCTAAAAAGATAATAGTGTATTATATATTTAGGAAAAAAACGAACAAAATAATATAAATCAAACACAGATACTATTTTTCTTTTTTCTATATGCTTAAAGCACTTTTTAATATTTAAGTAAGTCCCTTTTTCTTTATCTGTCTCATAAAAAAATATTATATAAATTAAATTAATTTTTATGGAAATAATAATGCAGAAAACCATCAAATTTGAGAAAATGTGCAAACATTAAGATTTTCTTTGTACTTCTTTCTAATTTATTTTTTTAAATCATCGTTGTAATTCTGTTTAACTTAATTAGTCTTCAAAGTAGAGAAAAATAACTAAATTACCTTCCATCTTAAGAATAATGAAATTAAACTTCTTATGAAAATATCGCGCTTTTGAAATGTATTTTTTTCACTAAGAGATTTTTTTATATTTTTCATTAGAAAAAATATTACTTAGTTTTAAAGAGAAATGTATTTAATAACATACTCAGAACATGCCATTATTTAATAATAAAAAATACTGAAACTGCTTTGTTTTTGTAACGATTTTTCTTTTTAATACATTTTTTATATTTTTATTAAGATTGAGAGAAATTAAAATAACCGTATTAGAAAGAGGAAAAATTAGACAGAAGATAAAAATAATAAAACTTTCCAGAAATGGATATTTTAAATTTTGAAAAAAAAAAAAAAATCATGATAGTGCGATTTACATACGGGGAGATTCAAAATTCAGATACAAACATTAAGAATTGGCGTAGGACACAGAAACAAACATCGTTTTATAGCAAAGAATAGGCGCAAGGGAAGCGTTGAGTTTTAAACAACACGGGGCCAATTTGGCTTTTTTTTTTAATTAAATTTCGAAATTTGTTATTAATACCTCAAAATTTCTATGCTATTTTTTCTCTATTTAAGACAGACATACTTTTATGAAAATTTCTGGAATGAAGTCACAAATTTTCAATATAAAAAAACTCCATTTCTGTTTCTTTTCATGTATGTTTTGTGTTTGATAATTTGACAATTTTTCGTTTATTATTAATATTATTAATATTCAAAAATTTCAATTTCAAATCGAAAATTTTCAAAGAAAATATTTCTTTTATGTAATCATGAAATGTCTGTTTTAACACTAGTACGCCCGGAAATTTTACTCAAGCTTGGTAATAATATTTCTCACCAGAATTTTTATTGAAAATTATTTAATTGATTTATTTAACGTAAATCGGCGTCGAATAAGTTTAAATTATTGCAAGAAAAAATTTCTGGTTCGAATTGAAATTTAATCACATGATTGGAGTCGAATCGACTCCTTCCAGGCGTTCTAGTGTTAAATAAAAAAATAAAAATGTAGGAATTTTCTGGTACAATTTTGAAAAAAAGAAAAGGACCAAATTGGCCCCTGATGTTTGGAACTGAACGTGTCATTTGCGGCCATACATTCCCACACAATAAAGGATTATGACATACCAGCTTTTAAAATTTGTACCATAAATTTAGAATCACCCTGTTTAATGCTTTAATCTTTTAAAATCAAAGTTATTAAAATTTCTTACACTTGAAAATCACACAGGGCTCATATGCATCAAGATATTTAGGGTATTTTAGATGTTTTATTACCAGAAATTTTGTAAAGTACTGATAGCTATATCTGAATATCGATTCTATTTTTGCTTTAAAAAAAAGCAGATATTACTTTCCAAAAATTCTGATAAAAGGTGCTTTTGATGTAAAATCATATATGGATAATTTAAAATACTAAAATTCAAGCTTCTTCGTAAGGTACGCACTGTTAAATTATTGGTGCTTTCAGAAATCTTAAAATCTGTTTATTTATTGTCTAATACAACTTTAATTTATTTCATCTAAAAAACTCTTTTTCGCCGATCCAGTGGCGTGGTCGGTAGCGTGAGCTCCTCCCACACCGCTGGACCCTGATTCGAGTCCAGTTAGCGGCATGGGTGTGCGGGTGTTGTCCTTGTGATGTGTATTAAAATGTATGTAATGGATTTCTTGTAATAATAAAGTGTTCTGTATTTGTTTCTGTGGTTTATGGATCATTCGAGGTAACAGCCATTGTAGCTATAAACCTCAAAGCATTGTTCACTCAAACTCAAACTCTTTTTCATAATATTATTTATATACTGCCTATAATAAGTTTAGCTATAGTTTTTCCTTTGTAATTTAATTGTGACTTGTATTTCACTAATCTTCCCATATGTTTAAGATAAATTTAACATCTAACAATTAAGATAAACAAAATAGTAATATTGCATTTTTTAAAACAATCAAACTGATTGGTAAAGTTATCATACGAATTAAATATTTCCAACTGAGAGAAAAATTGCCCAGGTAGGGAATCGAACCCAGATATATGGCTTAGAAGACCAATGCTTTACTGTTTAAGCTAACTGGGCACGACAATCGGTGAAAATCTTAGATAGCTCAGATAACCGCTCAGATAACCTTGTAATTCATAACATCAGGTCTGTCATTACACTATTTGCGTTCTGTTGAAATTTCTTTTTCAGCTATTTATAATAATAGATGTAAACATACTTGAATACTTTTGTTCAACTCTTTGGTTTACCTAGTTCTTTATTACACGCAAATATTTAACTGCAATTTAATTCAAATTAAAATTCTCTGAAAACTATTGAAATCACATTTCTAAAAATTATCCCCCATAGACGGCCATGGAACCAATTCCTGACGTAGCCCTGTATATCATTTTACATATATTCTATATACCTTTCTCAGTAAACTAAAAGCAGTTCATCATAAAAATACATAACTCACTTAAAAGCACCCTTTAAGTATAATTTACACTCTTTCTCAGTAACGTTTGCGAACTATTTTGTATAAGCTCTTGTATATTAATTATAACATTTATACACACCTTCTAATGTGCATAAATGTAGTGATGAAACTTAAAAGCCCATATCATAATTAAAAATGCTTTTCCTGCTATCATCGCTAATATACAGTACTTCAAATAGAATATACTATTTGAAATCTTTCGTATCCCAATGTAAATACGATGTACTTCATAATATACATGAAAAAAATTTATACTAAACTACAACGACGTATAACAATTTTATTATACATGATATATTTAAATATATTTAAAATATGCCGCAAACAATCCTCCCCACATACCACTAGGTATTTGAATTTGTTTGTGTGGCCCTGTAAATAAATATTAACTATTCTTTAAACCGCATATTTTACAGAATGTGTATTTTAGTGCATTTCATAGATGCATAACAATTTTAATATGCCAGAAAGAGTGTAAGCCTTTTAAAATTTATTTGAAACGATTTTTTCCCTTTGACCGTAATGTAACGGAATATTGTTGACTGTCAATATAAAGAAACTAAGCATTCTAGAAACTTCTTTTGAAATAAGGTTCGTGTTAGAGTAAACATCAATAACTTCAAAATATTTCAGGGTAATTCGAATATATTTATGTGAGCTAAAGTGCGGATAGCTAAATTGCGGTGAGCTAAATTGCTGTTATATGCGGACAGATGAATGGAGTGAACGGCGACTATAGGTACAATGTATTTATATATATACAAACGCACCTAAAAAGAAAAATGCACAGTTAAAATGGTGGTATTAGTTTCACAGGCAATTCACATTAATTGTATATTTGACTCCTATTACAAAGAATAATTCTCATCGAAAAATAAAGAAATGAGAAAAAATAAATAAAAAACTAACCACATTTAGCTAAATAAAGATAGGGAGGGCTTTGATTTCCCGTTTATATTTAATCAATGAAGTTCCAAATCTAATCATGAAATCGTCTTATGAAAATAAACCAGTGCACAAATTTGGGAATAAACAGGATAACTCTGCCAGATAAAACCTTATCTACATTAAGATGGAATTAGACTTCTGTTTCCCCTTTTAATGCTTAATAAATGAACCCCCCGAACTAATAAGAAAAGCAACATATAAGAACGAAACTATATTTAAAATATGAAGGAAATTGGATATTTCTAGTAAGAATCATCGCTATGTATCCAATCCATACATAAGCACGTTACAGAGCTTGCAGCCTCATTATCTTTTAAACGATAATAGCCTACTAGCAAAAATGTGGTGGCAATTGATTAAAATTTGTGTAAGGATCACCAGACCGCAAAGGATTAAGTAAATGTAATCGATAGGGGTAATATTAATTAATTTGTATATATGTATAAAACGAAAATATTTCATAGCTGCCAACTTGCCGATAATTTCCGCAAAATTGTATCAGGGTGATCTAGGTCATATAAATGATTTTTACACAGGAAAAAAAGTGTTATAACTAAATTTATACAATCAACATCATGAAAGCAACACACATTTTCCCCTTTATATATGTATTGATATAGTAATATAACAAATTTCTATGTTATAATGTTTTTTCTTAATCTTACTTTTCTGTGACCACAAGCCACATCTAAACATTCATATGGCTAACACTTTATTGAAACACACTCCTACTTATCATACTTGATGTAAAGTTTCTGGGCAACAAGGAATCCATAAAATAACTGCATTGTTACATTATTGCAACACACATTTTGATATTTAAAAGAAATTCTTTCGAAACGTGATTGTTAACACTAGATTTATAAGAAATTTTATTTAAATTTTATAAAAATAGTTAACACCAGATTTTTTATTTAGTTAACACCAATTTAGATTATTTATCCAATCTTGTTTAGCGAATGGAGTTATGAATGAAAAAAAGTCATTTAGTCTATTTTCTATCAGTCGACAGTGAAGTAACTGATTTGGTTGTCGCAGCTGTTTCATTTAATCTGACTTGCAGTTTCTGATTACCGCCTGTGAAATATCCCACCAGGAAACGTAACTGGAAAATTTTGTCTCATTTCAGAGCCTTATTGATTAAAAATGTCTATGAAAAATGCGGTAAAAAAATTAGATTTCTTTTAACTGGTGTCACTTTGCGAGGTGTTATAATTTTTTACTGACACAGTTTTAGTTGTCACAATATGTCGATCTATTAACACAGAAGCAAAATCTTACCAGTAACAGTAAATATTACTTTTTGTCATTCTTTTTGATTGAAGATTTCTATTAATGAGCCGTTTAAATAAATATACGTTTTCTGCATAGTTTTATTGGTAAAAGTTCGACGCGGTAATAATGAACCCTCTGCGGAAGCGATTACAGTTGAAGTTTCACTATTTTATGGGTATGTCATTTCCTCTTCCTTATTAATTCCATGGTTTTGCGATGTACCGTTAAAGCAAATTTAAAAACAAAATTCTGATTCGAACTTGTGTAAATTCATTCCGTCACGATCAAAACGACCGCCCACCATAATTCTATAGTCAATTGCAATATTTATCGATACAGTTTTACGGAAATTATCTGTGAGCTAACAAATATGAAATTTTACATTTATGAAAAACTTACGAATATCTGATAATAAATCTAATAATCCACGAGTTACAATGTACAAAAAATTTCAAATATATTAACTAAATCCTCGAAATTATTTGAGTAGCATAAAACACTACAAAAAATTTATTTCAAAACAGTACATTTTTTTCAGTTAGATAAAAGTAAAACTAAATTAAATTAGCATATTGAAACAGATATTTTAAAATAAAAACCATTCTCCCAGTAATTTGTTAATGTTTGCTTTGTCGTTAAAACGCTAATTAGGAAACTGATAAAAATATTAAATTACTTTCTCTCTTTCGAATACCAGTAATAAAGTAGAACTTATCTGCATGTTATAAAATTTATGTTATGGCTTGCTGTTTTTTTAGGCACTGATAAGTTATTTTTTCCATTAATGCCGCAAAAGTCATTTAAATATAATTATCACTTCCGTTAAAACTTTGTTATGCTTTTGTAATAGAGTACTAGTTATAACGGAATTTATCACTGATTTTTTTTTCTTTTAAGTTTAGAAAACTTTTATAAAATGTAAAAATTGTATCCGTATTTGTTTTTCATAATATATTAATAATATCTTTTCATTTTCATAATACTTTTTTATTTTAGATGAAAGTTGTTAAGACTTTTGTTTCTTTTGTTTGTCTGGCCCTCACGCCGTCTGTTCGCGATCTAACTTTCCTAAATATATTTGGATCGCCCTGAATTTTTTATAGGCTATTAATCCTTATTATACATTGAAATAAAGTGAGATTAAAAATGAAATGCGTAACATTTATAGTTGATTTATGGGGACGATTAAATATCCCTCATTATATTATGGTCAATGGGAAAAAAATGTTCCAATTTCATTTTAACGATGTCAAAAAATTTTAAAAATAATGAAATTGGTATATATTTTTAATGCAAACAGAGCGACACAAAAGTGTTTTGTTTCATAATGGTCTATGGGCAAAAACTGTTTTTAACGTATTGTTACAGCGTATATACGGTTCTTTTGATCTTATGGTTAGAGAACTTCAAACTCTTGTCTCTTAGAAAAGTAGAAAATAATTTATTTACAGATCTTCAGAACAACAGAGTCTTCTAAACTCACAAATATTGCTAGATATTCAAAAATAACTGCTCAAATCTATCGTACAAGTATAGCTTTAGATCCCAGAGACTCTTTATACAACGTCTCAACACTTAATAACATTCAAAACAACATAAATGAAACTCAAGCAAACTTGCTAACAAACGCCTTGTTCACTCAATGACTGACTGGTAAATAATAACAACAACAGCTCGTATCGCTCTCCTTATATAGGCTCGCAGCAGGTGCTGGAAATTTCTAGAACCATCTCGAAAAATCCACGGAACAACATTCAATGTATCAGTATATCAATAGGGGGGGGGTTACCATAGAGTAGGGAAGGGTTACCATCGCCAACAATCGCCAAGTTCGTCGCCAACTTCGCGATATATCGCCAAATTTGGCGACCAAAATTAGTCGCCAAACGTGACGCCAACTTGGCGATATCTCTCATATTTCGCAAAGCTGCCATAGACATTCACTGAAAATAATAGACAAGTTTGCTTGATAACAGAGACAATGTAACAAAAACTAATATTAGTAAAGAAATGGAGCTAAATAAGATTATTTACATTATTTTACAGTACAAACACTAACTATTTACAAATTCGTAACAGTATTTTAGTTCTACACAGCATATTAAATAGACGTATAATAAAATTGCTTACATTATTGAAGATTACTATAAAATTCTTGAAGTATAACGTACGTGTATAACATTTATCATTCCTTTACAGAAATACGTAATAGATTCGATATAGTCCTGTATCTAATCTACTTTCTATTAGCTGTGTGTGCTGGAAATGTGATTTTATGGCATGATAGTTTAAGTTTAATTAAACTTTTATTTTTGATGTTGCGTGTATCAATGCTACAGATCATATTCAAAGGAAAACAAAAGAATTTTGAAGTATTGAAGACTATCAGCGTATCTTAAAGGGCCAATTTTAACACAGTAATGCACTCTTAACTTGAACTACTCAAGTTATAAATGATTGATAAATGAAGGTATCTATAAATAAATTTCGGGGTTTTAAAAAATCATATCAAATTAACAAGAATTAGGTCATGTCGGTTTATTTTGAAGAAATCTGTTACTCATCAAATTTCATCCTCACCAGTTTTTTTTTTTGTTCAGTACTAAGTAGCGCTGCACGTCATTCACTTTGAAGTAACGTAGAAGACGCTTATTCTATCATTACATTCAGTTAATGCGGTGTGATGTAGACGCCACAACAAAAGACTCCGAATGTTTTGTGGTTTATACAAAGCTCCCATTGGTCCGCTTTTTGAAAACCTGTAATTAAAAAAAAAAAACTCTTCATAGGTTGCTGCAACAAGTATAATAAAAGCGTAAGTACAGGTGAGTTTCTACGAAATTTATAAAGAAGAATTTTTTTTTTTTAGAAAAATACTTGTGTTCAAAAAACGGACCGAGTGGGAGCCCTGTTTATGGAAACTAGATCTGTTACTATTGTACAATGAAACTTTCTGCGCGAGTATAATGGTACAAAACAATTCGTAAGCGGTTAAGTGCGTTAAAAAGTAACAGAAAATGGATTTGGCTCTATCAGACTTTTTTTTTTTTTTTTTGTGGGGTTTGTCAAGAATTGTCAATTCTGATTACTCCGAGAAAATTCAAGATGTAAATCCTCTCATGTAAAGAAAAATAAGTTGTGCCCTTTAAAACATTTCTTGTAACGTTACTCCATAAAACTGGAATCAGTTTTGCTGCCTCCACTTTGATGGTGGTATTTAACTCGTATAACTGATGTAATTCTTCACAGCTCTTGTGTAAGGGTACACCATAATATTGTGATACATTTCTCAAATTTCTTTGAAAGGTTACACCAAAATTGCCTGTAACCTTTCACAACACATTCCTGCTGTATGGACAATATACTAATCGTAACACGATAGTAATTGTTACCTCTACGACTCTAATTTTTACTATTTAATATCTTTCGATAAACTTTAAATTTTTAATGGAAAATGTTACTCACATTTAGTACCTTTAGTAACTCGTATTGCTGCGATGAATCACAGCACCTACGGTGAGTAAAAACACTAAGTCTAAAGCAATAAAACTTATATGGAAAAAGACCAACAACATTTTTAATTTATCTATCTTCGAAATTAGAAAAAAGGCTGTTGCCACAAAATACATCAAAATTTTGTTTTTCACAATTTCTTTTTACATGAGACAATCGCATACGAGCGTGCAAATAAAACAAAGTATTAAAATGTCAATTCAACTCAATGTTTCTTTTCTCTTTTTCTCTTTTTTCTACACTGTTCATTGCTGATCGCGTGATTTCCTAACATCCTCCCACCTTCTGATTATCTTGTATAATCAGAACTAATTCTAAACTTAGAGGAATTGATCAAAGTCACTTGTTATAAAATCAGTCTTTCGGGAATTTTCAGGAGCCTTCCAGCTCTGCTGTGTCTAGGTGATTCCTTGCTTGAGGATGCATCCAAAATTGTAGCTTTGTTCAGTATTTTCACTTGGTTGTGGACAGTCTTTGGTTTCGGACAGTCAGTGGGCGTAGCTATCTCTAGTGGATATATTCTTTGTATAGGTCGTAAAAGTTCATGTTGTGATGTTTGAACTCTTACGAGTCGAACTTTCTTGTCTCTACCAGGTATAAGTTCAGTGATTCGACCTAAAGGCCAATCAATTCGCTTTTTGTTATCTGATCCGATCAATACAACATCATTGACAGCTATAATTTGCTCTTGGTGTTTCTTCTTTGCTCGTTCAATTAATGCACCTAAATATTCGGACCTGAAGCGATCTTTTAACTCCTTTTGCAATGACTGCCGATATTTCAATCTCTTACTTAATGATTTTTGTTCCACAATATCCAGGTCTGGGAGACTGCATTCTTCTATACTTTGTAGAAACATAGATGGGGAGATAGGTTTCATTGTTGCGTCTTCCGACAGGTATGTTAACGGTCTTGCATTTATTACACTTTCCACATCTGTCAAAATTGTGTTCATTTCTTCATAGGTGAGGAAAGCATGACCTAATACTCTTTTGAGGAGATCTTTCATTATTCTGATAAGTCTTTCCCAAAAGCCGCCCCACCACGCCGCGGTTGGTGGATTAAATTTCCAATCAATGGCATTGACAGAGCTGTATTTCTGTATCCGTGACCAGTCTAGGCTTCTCAATAAATTAGCTGATCCAGTGAAGTTCGTGCCGTTATCGGAATAAATGACAGCACATCTTCCTCTCCGTGCTATGAATCGCCTGAGTCCCATTAAAAATGCCTCTGTCGAAGCAGCGGTCACTAACTCTAAATGCACCGCTCTGTATATTGCACAGGAAAATATCAGTATCCAGCTTTTTTGCATTTTCTTCAAGTATAACGGACCTGCCATGTCTACTCCTGTAATTTGAAACACGTTAGCATCCTTTATTCTATTTTCCGGTAGTGGTGCACTATCTCTCCATAAACTTTTCCCACTGAATCGTTTGCACACAACACACTGTGCTAACACTTGTTTTACATTTCTACGACCATTAAGTATCCAGTATTTCTCTCTCAATAAATTAAGTAGGATCTGTAGTCCAGCGTGACAATGTTTTACATGAACATGATAAATGAGCCGTTTTACAACTTCATGTTTTGCTGGCAGGACTATAGGTTTCAGGAAATCTTCACTGTCTTTTCTGTTCGTTATTTTGGTGCGTAGTCTAATTATATCTTGTTCATCCTTCCATGTCTGTAAAGTACGCAATCTGTTATCATTCTCGGGAAAAAATGCTTCTTTCTGAACCATGCGTAGAGTCTTCAATTCAGCATCCTTAAACTCAGATGACGTCAGTTCTCCTTCTCTTTTCACTTCTGCACTTTTGCAGTTATGCCTGAAACGTAATATCCATGCAACCATCCGTACGATTTTTACATAACTGGAGAAATATCTGTAATACCAACTATCTTGTTTAACGCCAGAATTCGTTATCATGGAAACTGACTTTATTCGTTCCTTCCGAATTTCGTCTTCATCATAGTCTTGGTCAGTAGAGATCGGATGTTTTCCAAACTCTGTTAAATGTCTCAGCCAAGCTGGACCCTCCCACCATCTTCCGGCAGCTAGCTGTCCGGCCTTACATCCGCGAGTTGGCAGGTCTGCAGGATTTTTATCACTTGGCACATACAGCCATGATGAAGGACTGCTTAGTCTTCTGATCTCTAGAACTCGATTTCGTACAAATACTGACCAATTGTCATCTCTGGATATCCAAGCGAGTACTGTGGATGAATCGCTCCAATAATACTTCTTCATCTTTTCCCAACCGAGAGCATCTACAAAAGTTTGCGCCAAACGAGCTCCCATAGTTGCCGCCAATAATTCCATTCTTGGTATCGTGACATTCTTCAAAGGCGCGACTCTTGATTTGGCTGCAATGAAAACTAACTCGACTTGGCTTTCAATTTCTATTCTCAGGAATATAACTGTTGCGTAAGCATCTTTACTTCCATCTACAAATGTGTGAAGTGAACACGCTTCTATGTTTCCTGGAGTCATTTTCATGTATCTTGGAATCTCCATATCTTTCAAAACTGATAATTCTTTGAACCACAGTAAAAATTCTTTACGTAACTCACCAGTTATCTCTTCATCCCATTTGAAATCTAATTTCCAGGCTCTTTGCAACATTATTTTCGGACAAATCGTGACTGGCGACGTAAAACCAAATGGATCAAATATTTTATGCACAGCTGATAACATACTGCGTTTAGTGATCTTTTCTGTGTCGAAATCTTGTAACCAACTTAAGTTGATCTTTAACATGTCGGTATCCTTTTTCCAAATGAGACCTAAAACGTTGGTTTCATTCGTGTTTGGCGCTTCTTGGCGATCACCTGTGTACTCCCACTGTCTGAGATCAAAACTACCTCTCGCCATAAGCGTCTTAGAATCTTCGATAAATTTTTTCAATTCTTCTTCGCTGTTTACACTGGTTACGACATTATCAACATAAAAGCTATGCAACAGTCTATCTTTAAAATTTTCAGCAAAATCTGGAGTCCTTCGGATGTGATATTCGATGACTGATGAAAGAAGAAATGGACTGCATTTCACACCAAATACAACTCGGGTATGCCTGAAGATCATTAATTTCTTTTCTTTTAAGTCCTTCCACCATAAAAAACGTAGAAAATTTCGATCTTTTTCACAAATGCTGATTTGTAAAAAAGCTTTCTTAATATCTGCAACTAAACCAAGCTTTCTTTCTCGAAAGCGTAGAAGAACATCTGGAATTAGCTCAATCAAGTTGGGTCCGCATTGTAGACATTGATTCAGAGATGGATGATTCGCGAATCTTGCTGACGCATCAAATACAGGACGAATCGGAGTTGTGGTACTACTCTCTTTTATGACTGGATGGTGCGGCAAATAATTACCGTACAATTTCGATTCGCAAGAAGGAACTTCTTCTATAATCCCTTCGTTCATCCAATCCTTAAAGACATTTTCGTATTGTTGAAACATGTTCTTAGCGATTAACTTGGAGGTGGTATTTTCTAAACGTTTCATCGCCAAATTAAAGTTATCTGGAAGTGTTGCTGCGTCATCAGCCCAAGGAAGGCAAACTTCGTAACGATTTTCATCGTTTACCTGTACTGTTTCTAAGAAACAGTCCTTAGTTTGGCGATCTATCTCTTCTTTTGACTTCTTCTCTATAGGATCTGTAATTCCAATTAAATCAAGCCTCCATAGATTTGAAATATCTGCTTCTTTCACAAACATCGATGTTACTGTCATCGCCAAGTTTTCAGATGAACATTCCTCTTCACATGGTACTTTTCCCATTAATGTCCATCCAAGATACGTTTCCACTGCAACTAAACCAGATGACAATATTTTTCTTTGTCCAGTTAACATTTTCCCCATAACATCAGCTCCGATTAAAACTTCTATGGCACCACAACATTGACTCACATCGCTTAACATGATGCCACTTTCCTTTAATTCTTCTAACCATGGCCCCTGTGTAACAGGTTGAATGTCTCCGCATATGCTAACTTGATCTCGTACTTCAAAATTGCACCGGAAGTTTTCGCTTAAATCTCTCATTCTTATTTTGTAACAGTTGTGTTGGCATTCTTGAGTAGTAATACCGCCAAACAAAGAATGGATTATCTTTTCTTGCCGAATAGGCTTGTAATTCATTTCTTCTGCTACACTTTTTAGTATGTACGATTTTTGTGATGCTGAATCTAGTAATATACGAACAATTTTTTGTTTACTTTCTGAAACTAGCTTCACCTTCAAAGTCTGCAAGAACACCTTGGCGCTTTTCTTACTAACATTTGTCAAATTCAATTCATCTTTTTTAAATTTCTCTTCAGCTCCTTCTTGAGTTTCTTTACCGGACGATTTACGTTGATCGCACAGTAATGGCACATGACGCTTATTGCAAATAATGCATTTTATCATCGCGCGGCATCTTTTAGCGGTATGTTCTGGTACTAAGCATACGAAACAGCATCTCTTCTCTTTGGCGATTTTTTGTATTTCTGTCAGGCTTAATTTTCTAGCAGAAAAGCATTCCGAACTTGCATGTTTTCCCTGACAAAAAATGCAGGCTAATTTTTTCTCTGTTACGGAAGAGGTAGTCAACAGACCTGCCGCTGTCGAAGTTTTATTAGTTTTATGTTCAAAATTAATGTGATTCTTTTTGGCGACATATTTACGATCTTCATTCTTACCTAAACCAAAACCAGCTACTGCAAGTGACACTCTCTCTTCACCTTCTACTTTAGTTTTCAAAAACTGCATAAGACTATTTAATCTGTCCTGCGCCTCCGTTTTCTCCGTTGATATGTTCGAACGATTCCATGCCTTTAGAAATTCTGCTGGAAAACAGGATTCTACTAATGGATATAAGATCGATGCGCACTTGTCAGTTGTAACACCTAAGGTATCTAAAGCCCGTAAATATGATTCCAACTTATCATATAAGGATGTCAACGAGAACTTTCCCTTCGTTTGTACTGATATTATCAATTTGAGTAATTCTCTCACATATACTTCTACTAATATATCTTCTCTACCAAAGCGGGTTTTCAAACTCTCAATTGCTTTGGCGTAGTTTACACCACTTGGCGGAAAGCTCTCTACCACTTCTCTTGCACGGGAGCCGGCAATTGTTGCTTGCACGAGATACTGAAATTTGTCTTCTGGCGCAATTTCTGTATCTTCATCAATTTGTCTAAATTGACACCAAAACGGTAACCAGTCTATGATTTCACCGCCAAACTTTCTGAACTCTAATTTTGGTAATGTAAACTTTCTTCTCATTCCATAAGTATCGATAACTGGATTAAGAACTTCACCTTGGCTGTTTACTGGCAATTGAAGTTTCGCCAACTCTAATTCATGTGCCAATTTTAACTTTTCGCATTCAATCTTTGCTTGTAATTCTGCAGCTACTTTCTTTGCTTGTAATTCTGAAGCTTCTTTCCTTGCTTGTAATTCTGCAGCTTCAGCTTCTTTCTTTGCTTGTACTTCGAGTTTTTCTTTTTCCTTTCTTTCGGAAATGGCATTTTCGAAAACGTTTTGTACAAATTCTGGATCGGTTTTGTATTCTTTAGAATTCAAAATTAGATCCTTAAGCGTTGAAAGAGTAGCCGTTGACGATACTTTCTCACCTAATTGCTCAGCCAAAAAGATTAAATCTTCTCTTTTAAAACCTTTAACCGATTTAAACATTTTGGAAGTCTTTATTTCATTTAAATTTTATTAATACTTTTAAAATGAATCTGATAAATATATTTGTTTAAACTCGGTCCTGTCGCGGACGCCAATAATTTTATGTATGGACAATATACTAATCGTAACACGATAGTAATTGTTACCTCTACGACTCTAATTTTTACTATTTAATATCTTTCGATAAACTTTAAATTTTTAATGGAAAATGTTACTCACATTTAGTACCTTTAGTAACTCGTATTGCTGCGATGAATCACAGCACCTACGGTGAGTAAAAACACTAAGTCTAAAGCAATAAAACTTATATGGAAAAAGACCAACAACATTTTTAATTTATCTATCTTCGAAATTAGAAAAAAGGCTGTTGCCACAAAATACATCATAATTTTGTTTTTCACAATTTCTTTTTACATGAGACAATCGCATACGAGCGTGCAAATAAAACAAAGTATTAAAATGTCAATTCAACTCAATGTTTCTTTTCTCTTTTTCTCTTTTTTCTACACTGTTCATTGCTGATCGCGTGATTTCCTAACACCTGCAAAACTACCCACTATTAGGTGTAACTTTTCACCATATTTGTCTGTAATCTTACACAGTAACTGTGTATAAGGTTAAGGAGCATTAGGTGTGCGTTCTCCTCACATTTGTCTGTGCAGTTATATATGAGAACGCCATTTTAGGAGTTTTATTTTTTGACAATTCGAGGAAATAGAACTAGATACTCCATAAAACTAGAATCAGTATTGCTGCCTCCACTCTGATGGTGGTATTTAACTCGTATAACTGATGTAATTCTTCACAGCTCTTGTGTAAGGGTACACCATAATATTGGGAGACATATCTCAAATTTCTGTGAAAGGTTACACCAAAATTGCCTGTAACCTTTCACAACACATTCCTGCAAAACTACCCACTATTAGGTGTAAGTTTTCACCATATTTGTCTGTAATCTTACACAGTAACTGTGTATAAGGTTAAAGGGCATTAGGTGCGCGTTCTCCTCATATTTGTCTGTGCAGTTATATATGGGAACGCCATTTTAGGGGAGGGGGTGGACAATTCGAGGAAATTTCAGGAATTATCCCAATTATTTTATTAAAAACTATTATAAAGATAAAAAATGACATAACAATATGTATCATTCTCAAATAGGGACATTTAAAATAATCTTGGTGAATCTTTTATAGTTTAAACTAATTTTTTAAATGCTTGATATAATATCCTTGCTTCTGTACTATGAATGTGATTAAATACTTTTTGTAAAATTTCAAGGATATTTCTTCCCTTTCATTACTTTGCAAAACTGTAAATCGTGGCAGGTTTTCACTTAAAATTAACTTAAAAGTACAACAGTGTATACGTAAAACGACGGGGAGCTTCCCAAGAATATATTAAATATACAGGATAATGAAAGATGAATGGGATTGTTCATTCATTTACATATATTTAGATTCATGAGAATCGGTACATATAGACTATTCACAGAATTTTATAACATATCTTATAAGTTTTTCTTAGTCAACTTCATTAATCCAGTACCTTTTTATTTGGGATATGCCGAGACGTCCATTTATTTTAGCTTCATTTTTCTAAAAACAAACTTTATTCATTAAATTGTGAATAAATATAAAAAAAAAACTTTTGCTTCAGAAATATGTATGATATGCATATAGAAGTTACATTTCTAAATATTTCTAGAACATTAACCTAGCCATCTACGTATATATTCAGATATATTCGGATACTATACGTTTACATCCAAAAAATCATAAAACGTTTCAAAACCTTTTAGCAAAATGTGCAACACAAATAAAATTACATATAGAATGTTTTTTTAGGATTTCTTATGTTTTATTTAATGTATAACTTGAATTTTCGGCAATGAAAAAATGACTTTTGAATATGGAAGAGTCTATATTCGTATCATATTCAGAATTCAAATTCTTGAAGTATACTTCAAAATAGACTCAAAAAATACATTTTCTTATGAAAGCAAGATCAGAATAAAAGTTTATGAAATTTTTGTTCAACGAAGTTTAACAGAAGTTTTGTAAAAGTTACACAGGGTTGTTCTGTAAAAGTTATAATGAAAACCCCGATTTTACAGGACTATTTAAAAAACGTAGAACCTTGTTATTAGTCAGAACTTAAAAATAACAGTTAAAATTTTAAATTCAACACAGTATTCTTTTAATTTTCTTATTTCCTACTAAAATGCGAAATATCTGTTAATGCAATGCGCATGTATTTCTTCTATTTTTGATTTCTGTGGCTTATTAGACTACTTAAATTATTTTTCTTTAACTTAAAAAAATTATAAAAGCATTACACATTTAGAAAAACTGTAGTCATGAAAAGCGAACAAAATATCGCAAGTTCAAGTTGAATATTTTTTCATCTTTTTATCCGCTTAAAGCACATTTTAGAGTTTAAGTAAATTTCTTTCTTTTTTAATCTGCAAAAACATTAAAAGAATTACTGTACAAACTAACTAAATTAATTAATATTGAAGTAATTAAACAAAAAAAGAATTTAAGAAGTGTGAAAACATTAAGATATTCTAGAAAGAAGTACAAAGCTATTCTTTGTACTTCTTTCTAATTCCCTCTCTCCACCCCCTTTTTTTGACATTTCTGTGCTTTGTTTAAATAAATTAGGCGTCAAAGTTCAGTAAAATATTTAAATAACTTTTCATTTTTAGGATAATGAAATTATACTTTTTATCAAAATATCTTGCTTTTTAAATATACCTTTTTAACATTGTTTTTAACGCTTTCCAACAAAATTGTCAAGTGTCTATTCATTCGGTTTGTCCTTAATCAGTTCGTCTATCCACTCATTTTTATGCAATTGATAAACGTTATTTAGGGTCAGCAAACCATGTTTGACATTGGATTTATATTATGTACCATTAATAGCTCATTTACAGGGGTTTTTTTTATTTTATTTATTTATTTATTTACATTTCAGTAGTTTGTTTAGCTAAATTAGGTTTCAAAGTTCGTTAAAAAAGTAAATAACTTTTCTTTTTCAGGATAATGAAATTAAACATTTTATTAAAATAATTTTTTTAAATATACTTTTTAACATGTTTTTAACACTTTCCAACAAAGTTGAAAAGTGTTTATTCATTCGGTTTGTCATCTATCAGTTCGTCTGTTCATTTCCGGTAAATATACTTATATTTGGATTTTTATGCAATTGATAAAGGTTATTTAGGGTCACCAAAACATTTTGGTATTTTGTATATAGTATGTACCATTAATAGCTCATTAATAGTTTTATTTATTTATTTATTTATTCATTTATTTATTTATTTATTTATTTATTATTATTACTATTATTTTGACATTTCTGTACGTTGTTTAACCAAATTAGGCTTCAAAGTTCGGTAAAATAAGTAAATAACTTTTCATCTTCAGAATAGTAAAATTAATCGTTTTATCAAAGTATCTTTTTTAAAAATACAGTAGACTCCCTCAAATCCGCACAGCTTGGGACCAGAGGTTTTGCGGATTTTAGAATTTTGCAGATTTCTGGTCATTCCTTTGTTTACATTTAAAAAATAATAATTTGAGTGTAATTAATAATGAAATCAAAAGTATAATGAATGCATACAATATACTAATATATTAAAATAAGTAATAAACTAAAATAATAAAAATTTAGATTTTTTTAAAATGACTAAAATACTGAAAGGAAAGGTCAAATTTATAATCAATAATGTACAGTTAAATATTCATTATAAAAGAGGAAATTTGTTTTTCCTAAATAATTCAATGAAACTTACCTCATAAAGGTACATTACTAATTCACATCAGGATCATAAAATAATGAAACTTTATTTCAGGTTTAGCCAGATTTAATAACTAAAAAAGCTTGATTAATACATAAATATATTTGGTAAAATTGTGATTACCGATGATATTTGTAGTATCTTCATTTTTTTTAGAAATAAATTATTCTTTCTTCATGAAAAAACCTGAATTCAATAACCTTAACAAAAATTATAAATTAAAAAATGCGTGGAATTGATATAAAACTGAAAAAATCAGTTTTTGCACCTACATCTGAACTGAATGTTTCATTGTTTACATCTGTAAAATATGTGCGGATTTTAGAGAGTTGCGGATTTTAGGAGTGCGGATTTGAGGGAGTCTACTGTACTTTTTAAACATTGTTTTTAACACTTTCCAACAAAGTTGAAAAGTATTTATTTAATCGGTTTGTCATCTATCAGTTCGTCTGTGTACTCTCGGTAAATATAAAGGATTTTTTTGCTATTGATAAAAGTAATTTAGGGTCATCAAAATTTGGTTTGGCATTGTATATATAATATGTACCACTAATAGTTCATTTACACGGCATTCATTTCATCGAAAACAAAAGAATTCGTTTACATTACGCATGAAAACCAATTGAAAAATAATTAATGAGATTAAGCTATTTCGAATTTATCGAAACTTATATAAATCACTGAATTTCACTATAATTACGTTTAAACAGGGCATAGCATTTACAGGGGCACTCAACAAAATTCTATTACATTATGATACATGGAAAAATTTATTGAGGAATATTTTAATAAGATTACGCTATTTCAAATATATGGAAACTGATATAAATCACTGAAATTCACCACGATTACGTTAGAACATGACAATAATAGCATTTTTTAATCATTTACAGGGAGACGCAAAAGAAATCAATTACAGTACTGTATTTGAGTAGTAATTTTTGGAATGTGTGTTTTGAAATTCGGGATGCGTTTTTTTTAATTTAACTAATTTATTGTCTGTTGTTTGTTATATGTAAAATCTATTCATCATATACAGGACCGCACAAAAGTATTTACGTAGCATTTTCGTAATTAGAAAAAATAATGAAGGGAAATTTTCAACTGAAGCATATGTATATCTTAATCGAACTAAATTTTGTCATGCATGTAATTAATAGATACAAATCTATATATCTTATACAGGGCTGCATAAAAAGGTTTGAAATAATTTTTTGAATATAGATGGTACTAGCTGAAATCAGGTTTTCAAACGCGCTATGAGAAAATGCATCTCTTTTGCATGCATCCCTTTAAGACTAGCATCTTTTACAGAACTTTTAATCTTTCTTCACCAGTTTTTTAAAGCAGAAAATTTGCATAATTGAATGGCGAAAATGCTCAGATTAAATAAGGCAAAATTTGCGTTAAAATTTTACTGGGGAGAATAATCAAGGATTCTAAACACGTTATGTAGCACGTATACCGGTCGCTCGCCCCCAAGGTGTTAAAACACGATTCAAAATAAAAACGAAAAATTTAATAAGATGCAAATAATTTTGGTTTCGTGAAAGAGAAAAATTTAATTTTGCTGAATTACTCTTGTTACTGTTGAGTTACTGTTGAACCATAGTAATGGCAGTTCTGGTTGGCAGAATGCTAAACCGAATCCATTTACACTGAAGGGAAAACAGATTCTGTCGCTGAGATATCTTCCTTTCATTCAAACAAACTTTGTTGAATATTGTTTTTTATTTTTTTATCCATAGTAAAATTTTACTTTAAATTAAATGGATCGTACACTGTCGACTAGTTCTCGGACTTGGTATTTCCGAATTATAAATATATAAGTATTTTCTAAATTTTTGTGAAATTTAATGAAAACATGTTTATTTTATTTATTTATTTATTTACTTTTATGCTTATATTTGTAGCTAAAACGCAAACTTAATTACTGCTTGGCATCTGACTTGGAGACTATGCAATAAATTCGCAAAATTATGAATTCTATCAGTCTACATTTTCAGATCTAATGTAAACAAATAAAATAAGTAAAAAATGCAGAAAATATGCAACAAATAATCTAAACAACAGTGAGATAAATAATGTAAACAAATATTTTTTAAAAAATCGCCAATTTGGCAATTTTTAAAAGCACGCCAATATGTCGTTAATCCTCTAAAGTCATTGAGTGTAAAAGACTAATTTGCGCTATATTATGAGGGAAAAGGTTATTACGTTTAGTTTAATAATCATAACATTGAGTCATCTTTTTTTTTTCTATATTTGTCTTTTTTATAACTTATTTAAATATAATAGTAATATAATATTTAAAAACATATAACTCGATGACAGAAACAAAAAAAGGTATTCGCCAATAAAATGCAACATATATCTGATGTTTAACTCTTTCAGGGGCACGTGCTTCGGATACAAAAATGTTAAAATGATTGACTGACACCTGTATTTATGACAAAAATTATATTAAGATAAATTAAAAAATATATATTAAAGAACATTACATAATGCAAACTTTAAATTTCAAAATTCTGAAGTCAGTGTGTCATTTAGGAATTAAAATTAAGTAGTAAGCACCTTTCAAGGGGTTAACAAACAAACTCTTCCCGAGATGATACGGAATTACCCCCATTTTCGTCATGCACTAGCCTTTTCCGGCCATGCGCAATTTACTCCAAATTTCTATCAAATACAGTACATCAGCATTTATGCAGCAATGTATATGTATACAGACTTCCCTAAAGAAGGCAGCAATAGTTGATAGAATTATCGGTGTAATATTACTGCGTGAAATCATAAAGCTCTTACCTACTATAGTGTCTCTTGAATTCCAAGCAAAAACATAGCAAAAATTTACCTGCTATCAGTTATTAAATATATTCATGAAGGAATTTAATTGCTATCCCAGTTTATTAACTATTAAATATTAAAAACAGTCAGTGAATTTTAGGGCACTGTGTACAATCGTGGAAAGAAAAGAGTAAACACCCTCTACTAACTCTGAAAAAAATATTGTAGAAGAAAATTACTAGAAAAGAATGATTGGAAATAAAGTCTACTTTTAAGTGAAGTCTATAAAATTTGTTTAGAGAGCCATTTATATATTAAAACGAACACTGACTTTGTTACAGAGTAATTTATTCCATTTTTCAATATTAGGTGAAAAAATCCTGGCCCGGACTTTTTTTACCCAATATTGAAAAACGAAATAAATTACTCTGTTATAATTGATTTACCGATTGAATAATCGTGTTTAAAAATTATTCTAATGTAATTTAGTATGCAGCGATTTTCTGCAGTTCCATATACTGACCTTCGATTTATTCTATTGTGCTGATCCAGAGTATCAAACCAGATAAAGTATTCATTGAGGTTAATTGGGTGAAATAGTCCTCCCGTGTTCGTGTCCGGGATAGCTCAATTGGTAGAGCATTGGCGGCTTCAGCCAATACATCCCTGGTTCGAATGCTGGCCCGGACTTTTTTCACCCAATATTGAAAAATGGAATAAATTACTCTGTAATTACTCTGTTATAATTGATTTACCGATTGAATAATCGTGTTTAAAAATTATTCTAATCTACTGACTTTTTTTTTTTCAATAGCAGTACCCAAGTTTGAGAGTATACATGAATTCTACATCTTTCAATTAGCCCCAAAACAAATTTTCATGCAATTCGTACGATGAAATTCCAAGAAATTAATTGTTTTAAAACGAACATATTTTAAAGGTTGTATTCAAATTGAAGTTTGGTACTCGCTTGTTGACCGTGGGAACTTCCTTCTTCATCAAAGCTATTAAGCACCACTTACGCAGTCATAGCTAGATTACGGAATAACATAAGAGATTTCAAAATAGCCAGCCACTTGAATCGTAGATGGTCCCTTAAGGGAGACCCGTAAGAAAGAAACCCAAAATTTTTATTATTGATTTTAAAGTAATGAATTTTGGTGTACTACTTAAGAATCTTTTTGTAAGGAATAATTAGCAAAAAAATTCACTTTTTATTAAAAAGTATATTTTTTAGGGGGATTTTTATGATATTTTTTTGTCGAAAAATACACTTTTAAAATTACTACTCCTCATTCGATTTTCAATATTTTGGTATTACTAAAATTTCTTAAATAGTGTTATAGTATATAGAAAAGGACTAAGGAGAGATATTTTTAATTTTCTATTTTAATCGGCTAAAAAAAAATACGCATGAGAAATTTACTTAAATTCGTTATAAGTTTCATGTTTACCAATTTATGTAAAATTTCCAGAAATAGTTAAAAAAAAATATCTCTCCTTACTTTTGTTGCAAATTTTTTTAAGATTCTAAAAACATAAACACTTTGTTTCTAAATCATTTTACCACTGAGCCTTAGTACTTTGAACTTAGGCAAAATATGAAAAAAGTCTTTTTCAGGAAAACACGTTTTAAATGACCGCTAGTCCTTTAAACTCTATAGTGAGTACAATTAAAAAAGCTCATTTTCTACCTGTTCCAAGTGTCCCCGAGTTCTGAAATTTTGCATGGATATTCGCAAATATGTATTTTATCGTTTTCTCAGATAAAACATTTTTTGAACTTTTGATCATTTTTGGCCTAAATTGGGGTACGGGTCTCCCTGAAATCATCGTTTTTCTATTTTTGAAGCATCATTTGAAAACCACTTGTAAGAAAAAATTGAAAATTTGGATTTCAAAAAGTAGGACATAATAAATCTTAATCCTTAAAAAAATTGTAGGTTGCAATTCATATATTTTTTTTTGAATATTAAATTCACAATTCATAATTCATATCATAAAATTATAAAAATTGCAAATTCAACTTATATATGTTGGGTATTTTAGTATTAATTATAAAAAAAGAATTAACACACTGGGTGTATAATTTAAGGAAATAGTAATAAAAATATGAAAATGTAATTTATCATTACAGGCACTACATTTTTAATGTTTATAACTCATAAACGTATCATTCACCCTTTCCGATGCACTACTCTTTGAAGTTGGAATTTAAAGAAAAAAAAATTGGGCAATCTATTTAGGCCAGGAGGAGTACACAGATGTAATTTTGTAAAGATTGCACTAACCATTTTAATTATACAGCTGTGTCCGAAGTGGTAACTCCTCATAAGTACATCATTGATAAGCGCAGTGAGAAGAGCATTGCTGTGAAGCGCGTATTAGAGTAAAATATTTTACCTATTATTTAAAAACAGTAAAATTTGATCTCTGTGGTGCTGCGATCTAGAACTCATAAGAAAGATTTAAAGTAGCCATTAGAGTAGTTTTTGAAATATTCACGGAGTTTTTATGTCTCTAAACAGGGGGAACTTTAGGTGTTGCCGACCCGGCAACACTGCGCAAGAAAGGGTTAAATGACTTGAAATTTGATGTGTAGGCATACTTTAATCGAAGATTTCTAATATCTTGTTAAAATTGGGTGCTACCATTGAAAATAAAATGCTGCTTTGGTCTGTTTAATATGTAGATGGCCCCTTAAACAAATTTTATATACATAAGTTAAAAGTAAACATCGTCTTCTAACATAATTTGATCAGGAGTTAATAGGGGGTGTCTCCTTTTTTTTTTTCGACGACAGTACATAATTTTCCTTATAATTTCTTTCTGTTTTCAAAAACTATTGATCATGTAAAACTCATTACAAATCGGTTTCCGCTTTACTGATTTTTAATGATTCATCTGTGTCCATTCCTAATCCATATACTTATCTTTAATAAATTAATGTCACTAAACGATGCAACATTGATGCTTAGTTAAATATTATTCATTTACTATAATCCCTTTGCTTGTCCAAGTAATCTAGTCTTCAAATGTCATTAGATTCTCGCAATGAGATTCTATCTTTAATTAATTCAGCCGGTTAATTCTTTCAAAATCTCCAGCAGAAATTTATCCCTATTCATCTTACATAAAAAGAAACGGGACAATAGTATTAATGCAAAGCATTGTTACAAATGAATCGATCGAGTATTCTTATTGATGAAAACAACGAGTTTGGTTGAATAAAATAAATTGAATTATTTTGTACTTTATTGGATTACATAAATATATTACAAATAAATACAATTTTGCGAAATTAATAGTCTATTGTAACTTGCTTTCAGAGCCTGATTACTAACGGGGCACTCTCTCCCCAGTAAAATTATATAGAAATTTTCGCCTTGTTTAAACGCGCTTTTCAGTCAAAATTGCTATCATGAATAAGGAAAAAATTTCTATTTATTTTTTCTGGTGGGAGAGTGCCCCGTTGATAATCAGGCCTTGCTTGCTTTTGTCATTTAAAAATTGCAAAATCAACATATTTGCGTTTGGGTATTTTAGTATTATTTCTACATAAAGCATTAGCACATTGAGAGTACAGTTTAAGGAAATAAGGTCGAACCTCTATATAACGAAACTCCACACATCGAATTTCTCCATATAACGAATTTTTAGTAAGAACGGTCCCCTTTTCGCATGATTACATTAAAAACAGACTCTATATAGCGAAATATCTATCTCCATATAACGAATTTGTCCATAAATTGGTCTTAATTTATTCAGTTTTAAAAAAGCTTCGAAATCATATGGAATCAATTTTCCATCACTTATTTTTGATTTATCGTTCAGTGGAGAGGTTTTTTTTTTTATAAATATTGCTTCTCTCCTTATTCTTTAAATCTAACAAGTTCATCCCACCTCCCACACACCTTTCAACATCCTTCTCAAAACACAGTCAATTGAATTGTTACACATATAAGAGAGGAATCAATGAGAGCACATAAGAGAGACCTTCAAATGGAGGAAAATATCAACTACAATTTTTCATTCCTTGCTAAAATTTGAGAATTTTTTTTGAGAGCGTAACAATTGTAATTTTAAAATCAAAACAACAAAAAGTTACAGATTTCTTCCTCTGAAATTTATGTAAGTCTTTCTCATTTGATTTTCATTAAGCTTTCAAATAAATGTCTTTTCTCTTTTTTGAAACTGCTTAAATAAGTAAGAAATAAAATGCTAGGTTAATATATACTTTTAAACATTTCAAATTCTTAATTAAAAAGATCAAAAATAATATTTGTTCAAAATTTACACTTTAAATACTATTTTTAACATCATACTCTATACATCGAATTTCTCTATATAACGAATTTTTTACTGGAACGATGGATTTCGTTATATAGAGGCTCGACTGTATTAATAAAAAATATAAAAAGGTATTTAACATGAGAAGCCCTAAATTTTGAATAGTTATAATTCAAACACGTATAAGACAAATGGCTTGAAATTTCATATCTAGGCATAATTTGAGCCAAAGATCTCAAATATCTTGTTAAAATTGTGTATTGCCATTAAAAAAGAAGTTTGGATCTCTTTAAATTTGTTTAGGGTCCCTTAAGCAAATTTCATATACATAAGTTAAAAGTAGGTCTTCTTTCCAATCGTTTAGTACAAGTAAATTTCTTCTGCGATAATTTGTTAAGAAGTTAATAGGGGTGTCCTTTTTTCCATTATAGTACATACTTTTTCATTATATATTTTTTCTTTTTTAAGAAAATATTAATCATGTAAAACTCATTACAAATCGGTGTCCACTTTACTATATTTTTATGATTCATTTGCGTCCATTCCTAATTCATATAGGGGGAACTGGGGGACACTGATACAGCTTTTTTCTAAGAATTTTTTTGGCGTCCAGAAAGCAGAAATTTCAAATTATTTTTCCATGTGGTGTCAGCAAAACTTGTGTAGTGTATTATAAAAATGTACAGTCGTTGTTTTATAATTATTTTTGCATAAAATTAATTTTTTTAAGCCATTTGTATCAATGTGCCCCATCCCTGGGGCAGATTGATACACCTCATGGGACGCTTTGATACGTCTGGGAAAATGGAGACAAAATAAGAGCAATGCGTATTTTTCGTAGAAAAATAGTTAGCAAACCATTTTATATTTATTTATAGAAATTCAAATTGCCCACAATTTATTTGTAAGCAATATTAAAGCAATTAAATGAAATGCATGACCTGATGTTCTGGTTGTTCCTTATCTGACTGTTGGCTGTAATAACTTTGTCATATCTGGCACTTCAACCCCAGCATTATCTTCTTTCTAAGGAAAAATGAAAAAATTACCAGATTTTCTGTTTATAAATCGGTTTATAAACAGAAAATAAAGGATAATTATATTAAAAAATCTGTTTATAATATAATTATCTGTGTGCTGTTCTGTAGCTTGTTTCTCTTACTTAACATTTTTCATGTCGAAAATACTTTTTTCTCTGGAGAAGCTATATAAATTTGAGATTTTCCAGGCTGCCGTCCTTTTTTGTTAATTCTACTAGCACTAGATTTTGGGTAAGTTCTTACGTCTTCTGTTTTCAAAAATACTATAAAATGTTCTAATATAAAGAAATTAGAGCTATTTTACTTCAACAAAAACTAATATTAGAAATTTTAGGCGAAAAATGTTGTATTAAGGAGTGTATGGTAAAAATAATAATAAAAGGTAATGAAAAAATGAACTAGAAAAGGATTTAGGTTGTATCAATGTGCCCCGACATAGACTGTATCAATGTGCCCCATACAGGCATTTTCAATAAAATGAGTCTCAAATACAACACTTCATAATTTATCTATTAATAAAGAATGAGAAACTAATAAAGAGTAGCTTTACTTGCCAGGGAGAGTATTTCTTTTGGTTGAAAATACTGGAACAGTTGTGTAATACCATTTCAATTGTACAACTCAAATTTACTTTTGACCTACAAAAACAATTAATCACCCGTCCCATTTCATCAAACTACGCAATCATTCCAAGACTTTCTGTATGTAGTTGAGTGAACTAGTATCACCTTTTGTAGCTGTTGTGAAAGTTCCTGTAATGACCCTTTGTGTAGCACAGGGGATGTATCAATGTGCCCCTGTTCCCCTTACTTATGTTTAATAAATTAATATCACTAAACGATGCAACACTGATGCTTAGTTAAATCTTTCCCTTTTACTTAATCTCTTTGTTTGCTCAAATAATCTAGTCTTCATAAGTCATTAGATTATCGCAACGAGATTCTATGTTTAGCAAACTTAGCCGATAAATTTTTTCAAAATCTTCAATAGAAATGTATCCCTATATTTACTTGACACCAAAAGAAACGGGACAATTGTATTAATGCAAAGCATTAATACAAATGAAAATGAACATAGAATATTCTTATTGATGAATACAACAAAGAGTTCGGTTAAAATAAAATGAATTGAATTATTTTGTACGTTATTGTATTACTTATATATATTCTTATAATTTTGCGAAATTAGTAGTCAATTGTAATTTGTTTCTGCCATCTAGAAATTGCAAAAACAACGTATTTGTCTTTGGGTGTTTTAGCATTATTTCTACATAACAAATTAGCACATTGGAAGCAAAATTTATAGAAATATATTGAAAAAAATATGAAAATGTAATTTAACATTAGAAGCACTAGATTTTGAACGATTATAATTACAAGTAAGAAAAATCATGCGTTAAGCATAGATTATGAAGCACTTTCCAACACTTAATGAAATCTTTAACAAATCTTTGTTATTTAGGGAAATAATAGTGTATAGCCAAATGTACCCAAATATGTATTCCAGTACATTAGAACAGCCCTGTATTTCATATGTCAGTTCATATAATGGGAAAATTTAGCTTAGCAAGAGAATACCAAGTAGCTTGAAATTTCTTTTTCAGCAATTCATACTATTAGATGGAAATATACTTGAATACTTTTGTTCAGCCTTGTAGTTTACATTGTACCTTTATTACGCGTCAGCATTAGGCTAAAATTTATTGTAAACTAAAACACTTTTAAAACAACTGAAATCACATTCTCATAAATCTTCATTCATAGGCGTCCATGTACCGAATTCTTTGCGTGGCCCTGTATATCCCTTTATCTATATTCTGCAAACATTTCTCAGTAAATTGAATGCAGCTCAGCGTAAAAATGCATAGCTTATTTAAGAACCACGTTTAAATAATTTACGCTCATATTCAGTAACGTTGGTGAGCTCTTTTGGGTAGTCCTGTATATCAACTATAACATTTATATACACCATATAATGTGCATATATTTAGTGAAATATAAACGCGAATATCATAATTAAAATGCAATTCATCCCTCCATCAGCCATCATCGGACACATATACGGTACTTCGGAAAGAATATACTATTTGAAATCTCTTGTATGGCCCTGTAAATGCTCATATTATGCATAACAGTAGCGTATAATTTATATTAAGCTTCAGTGACATATATCAATTTTATTATACATGAAAAAGCTTAATATATTTAAAATATGTCACACACAATTCCCCCTTTTACCATTATCTAATGGAATTCTTTTGTATGGCCCTGTAAATGAATAATAGCTACAGTTTCACCTAATATTTTATAGAATGCATATTTTAATATGTTTGACAGGGTATAACATCTTTAAAATTTCTTTGAAACGATTTTTCCCCAAAGGCCGTAATGTAATAGGAAACTTTCGATCCGCCCTGTTGATAAACTAATCATGGTAGAATTTTCATTTTCGATAGGACTTGTGCTAGGGTAAACGTCAATAACGTCCTATAATTTCATGGCAATCCGAGTACATTAACGATTTTCCCCCATGGGCCGTAATGTAATGGAAAACTTTTCATTCGACCTGTAGATAAACCAATCATAATAGAAACTTTTTTTTAATAGGGTTCGTGCTAAGGTAAATGTCAATAACTTCCTAAAATTTCATAGCAATCCAAGTATATTAACGATTTTCCCCCTTACGCCGTAATGTAATGGGAAATTTTTGATTCTCTCTGTAGATAAACTAATCATGGTAGATACTTCATTTTTAGTAGGGTTTGTGCTAGGGTAAACATCAATAACGCCATAAAATTTCATGGCAATCCGAGTATATTAACGATTTTTCCCCCATAGGCCGTAATGTAATGGAAAACTTTTGATTCGCCTTGTAGATAAACTAATCATGGTAGGTACTTCTTTTTCAATAAGGTTCGTGCTAGAGTAAACCTCAATAACGTAGAAAAATTTTATAGCAATCCGAGTATATTTACGGGAGTTAGAGCGCGGACAGACGGCCAGACGGACAGACAAACCGAATGCATAAGCACTTTTCAACTTTGTTGGAAAGTTCTAAAAAAAGTATCATTCAAATGACTTGAATTTGACATATAGGTATAGTTTGAAACGGAGATGTAAAATATCTTGTAAAAATTGAGTGTTGCTATTGAAAAGAATGAAGTTTGGGCCTGTTTTTATATGCATACGGCCTCTTAAACAAATTTTATATACATCAATTAAAAGTAGTCATTATTTCCAATTGCGCGGTTGGCTGTTGCCAATGGGTTATTTTTTACGAATTTCAATTTGTTCACTTTTTTTCAAATTGGGTATTGCCATTGAAAATAAAAATTAAATTTGGTTATGTTTCAATATGTAGGTAGGCCCTAAAGCAAATTTTATAAACACCATTTAAAAGTAGACATTATTTCCAATCGTTCAGTTCTAGTAAAGTTTTTCTACAATAATTTGTTAAAGAGTTAATAGGACATTTTTTTTCCACGATTGTACATACTTTTCATTATAATTTCTTTCCATTTTCAGAGCATATTGATCATGTAAAACTCATTACAAATTGGTTTCCGCTTTACTTAATTTTTATTATTCATTTGTGTTCATTCCTAATCCAGATACTTATCTTTAATAAATTAATGTCACTAAACGATGCAGCACTGATGCTTAGTTAAGTCTTTTCCCTTTACTATAATCCCTTTGCTATAATATATTGCTTGTCCAAGTAATCTAATTTCCAAATGTCATTAGAGTATCGTAACGAGATTCTATGTATAATTAATTCTGGCGGTTAATTCTTTCAAAATCTCCAATAGAAATCTATCTCTACATTTATTTGACATCAAAAGAAACGGGACAATAGTATTAATATAAATCACTGTTACAAATGAAAACGAAGATCGAATATCCTTATTGTTGAATACAACAAAGAGATTGATTAAAATAAAATAAATTGAATTATTTTGTACGTTAATGGATTACATAAATGTATTCTTATAATTTGGTGAAATCAATAGTCAATTGCAATTTGCTTTTGGCATTTAAATTCCTTGATTCTATTTAAAATGTATTTATGTGCATATTTAAGCTTCTTCATAAAATGTTAGCTTTTTGTGAGGTAACAGGCATGTTTATTTTTTATCATTGAGAGTATAGTTCAAGGAAGTATTAATAAAAATATAAAAAGCTAATTTAACACCAGAGTCACTAAATTTTAAATATTTATAATTCAAAATATATCATTCAAATGGCTTGAAATTTGATGTCTTTTCATAGTTTAACCGAAGATCTCAAATATCGTGTTAAAATCTGACATAGCTATTGAAAATAAATAATGTTTGCATCTATTTAAATATGAGACGGCCCCTTAAACAAATTTTATATATACCATTTAAAAGTAGTCATTATTTCCAATTGCTTGGTTGCCTATTGCCATTGGATTATTTTTAACAAATTTCAAATGGTTCGTTTTTTTTTTCAAATTGGGTATTGCCACTGAAAAAAATGAAGTTTGCGTCTGTTTCAATGTTTACATGACTCCTTAAGCAAATTTTATGAACATAATTTAAAAATAGACATAATTTCCAATTGTTCGGTACCAGTAACTTTTTTCTACAATAATTTGTTAAAGCGTTAATAGGACTTTTTTTCTCCACGACTGTACATACTTTTCATTACAGTTTCTTTCTATTTTCAGAAAATATTGATCATGTAAAACTCATTACAAATCAGTATTCACTTTACTGAATTTTTATGATTCATTTGTGTTTATTCCTAATCCAGATACTTATCTTTCATAAATTAATGTCACTAAACGATGCAACATTGATGCTTAGTTAGATCTTTTTCATTCACTATAATTCCTTTGCTTGCCCAAGTAATCTAGTCTTCAAATGTCATTAGATTATCGTAACGAGATTCTATATTTAATTAATTCAGCCAGTTAATTCTTTCAAAATCTCCAGCAGAAATTTATTCCGACATTCATTTGACATCAAAAGCAACGGGACAATAGTATTAATGTAAAGGATTTTTATAAATGAAAATGGAGATCGAATATTCTTATTGTTGAATACAACAAAGAGTTTGGTTAAAATAAAATAAATTGAATTATTTTTCACGTTATTGGATTACTTAAAAGTTTCTTATAATTTTGCGAAATTAATAGTCAATTGTAATTTGCTCCTTTCATTTAAATTCCTTGATTCTATTAAAAATTATTTTCGTGTATATTTAAACTTCTTCATAAAATGTTAGCTTTTGTAAGGTAAAAAGCGAGTTGATTTTTTATCAAACAAAATAATAATAGATATTAACCCCTTGGTGAAGAGCGACACAGATGCAAGCCGCAAAAAGGGATTAAAAATTCTTCTTCTTCCCAAACAACAAAATTTTAGAGTAAAATTATCCTTAACCCCTTCGAGACGGGAAGTCTTTTACGAAATTTTTAATATTTTGTCACCGGTTTTTAAAAACTGAAATTTGTGCCTTACTAAATCGAAAAAGTGCTCCAATTAAATAACACTAATTTCACAGTAAAATGTTACTGGTGGGAATAAGCAAGGATTCTTAAGCCCACTGAGTATGGAACAGAGAATCAACTTTCATACACTGTGATGGCAACTTGTTTAACATGTGATTACGCATAGACAGTAGCGACACGAGCGGACCACTCTGAAACTACGATCATAACATAAGAGAGGTTGCTAATTCGGCGAGACATCGCTTCCTTGGCGACAAATGATAAAGAAAAAAAAATACAGCGACGGCTTCCTGCTTCTTGTTTTGAAATTTATGAAAAAATTATGAAATAACTTTGACGTACTCGTCTTGCAAACAATGCATGTGTCTCTTCGTAACATAACGATCTAATAATTTAAACTTGAAAATTCGAGAATAATAACAGTAATAATTACGAATCAATATAAGCGCGGAAATCTAAGATCAAATAGCATAAGCACGTGTGCAAAGATAATCAAATCAGCGTTCAGCAAGAAGTGCCAAGCCAGAATATGGTTACAGTTAAACAGAAATCACGAGGATAAAAATCGCCAACGCGATGGTTTAGTTTTTAAGTCATCCACTGAGGGCGTTCTTTTCAAGCCGAGTTGGGGCTCTGTTACTACCCTGTGCTTAAGCCCTTTCGCTCTCATCCCCAAGGGAGTTAACCAGTATTTTCTCGATTTTAAAAGGCACAAATTTCTGTTTTGAAAACCGGTTACAGTTGAAGCGTCAGTAGTTTGAGGATATGTCAGTTACTTTTCCTTAGTAGTTCCATGTATTTTTGTCAATTGATTATAACCTTTATTCAATTAAAAATGTTTCGAATTGCAGCTTTACACACATGAAACTGGGACTGTGTTTTTAAAAAGCTTTTTTTACTGTGTCTTTTTAGATATAAATTTTCACCTCATATCAGACAATAATTTAAAGGTACCCCATATGTATACCAAAGAGCGCATTGTTAAAACCGTCTAAAATATCAAATGTCATATTGGCCCCAATAGGAAACTTTCATATAGAAGTTACACAAAAGCAAGAAACAAAAGAAATTAACCCATTAATGCCCAAATTAATTTTTTCATTGAAAATGGAATTTTGAGTTTCTCACAGTGTTGCCAGATTGTCGAAAGCCAATTTCCCCAAATTTTCTGAAATTTTCCCCAAATCAGGGCTTTTTTTCAAAAAAGTCCCCAACGTAATTTCTACTCAAAAAGGCAAGTTCTCAATTTTCAATTTTCCGCTATAAAAAAATTTTAACATATTTTAACTAATTTTTTTCCCCAAATCAAGCAGTTTTTAGAAAAAATTCCCCATTTATGAAAAAAAAAATAAACATTTAATATTAAAAGAATTTTGCATGTATATTCAAAGCCAGGGATGTAGTGGAGGGTATACGGGGGTATACGCCGTATACCTATACCTTCTGGATTATTTTAAAGAAACTCCGTATACCCTCTGTTTCTCAAGAAAGCTGTAGTATACACACTTCAGGGTATACCCTCTGTCTTGAGCGTATACCCTCTGTTAAGAGCGTATATCCTCTGTTATTTTTACGCCTACACCCCTATTCGAAGCTATAAACAACAACCAAAAAAAAGTTATAAAATTGTTTTTATTTTTTCTGTATAAATTCATACTATTAAATGAAATGCATTTTTGTGCTTCTGTTTCTGTCCGCTATGACAGAAAAATCTGCATCATTTATCTGAAAATTCAGATGGGGATAGTCCAATGCATATCATGATGAATCTGTAGTACATGTAAACGGTGAGCACAACCACGAGAAAGATTTATATCTATTATTTCTATATTTTATTTTCGTTTTCCAAACGTAAATCGAATTCGAGACTGATCCAGTATTGGAAAATGTCTGAAAGTAAAAATTGAAATTATGATAACAATTCCCCAAGTTTTTCCCCAAATATGTCCATAGTCCCCAAACATGTCCCCAAGGTTTACTTGTCCCCAAAAAATTCCCCTAGAGGTTTAAAATTCCCCAAAATGGGGACAAAATCCCCAATCTGGCAACACTGGTTTCTCACCACTTTTAAAAAATGAATAACTTTTATCTTAATTTATGGAGGAATTTTTCTGGTGAAAATTAGTCTTTATTTATCTTTCTATTTACTGGTGTGAAAAGTGCTTTCTTGACTTTTTTACAATCGTCCCTAAAAAGGGACGCTAAGCATTAACCCATTAACGCCCAGCGTCCTCGTTTGAGGACGGTTACAAAAACAGCAAGAAAGCGGTTTCCCCACCAGTAAAGAGAAAGAAAAATGTATACCATATTTCACGAGACAGAATCCTTGATAAATTAAGATAAAAGTTAATTTGCTTTTAAAAAGTGGTGGGAAATACAAAATTTAAATTTTAGCGAAAAAAATAATTCGGGCGTTAATGGGTTAATGGTTTAAACAAAAGCTATCTATAAGTAAGAACGTGTATAAGTTATAAAAACTATCATATATATAGTTTTGGAATGTATTTATTTCATTCAAAGCATGTGTATTAGCTCTCATAAACTGAAACATCAATTGTTTTTCCAATTTTAAGATCAATATTTGGTTTAAATTCAAAGAAGACATGAACTGTAAAGTAGAGTATTAAAATGAATAATAAATGTGAACAAATTCATAAAAAATTAAACACTTTTTTTGCTTTAAAAATACAGTATAAATTGCATTTAGAAGGTACATTTCTAAATATTTTGTGGAACATTTAATTTTGCCATTTTTAAATATAGTCAAACGGATATAATATGTTCGCAGAAAAAAAATCTTTAAATGTTTCAAAAACTATCAACAAAATGTAGAACACAGATAGACTAGTCTTTTAGTTTATTTTTTATACTTTCGTTTCATATGTAACTTGAATTTTCAGATATGAAAAAATGTTTTTTTTGAATATGAGAGAGTAGTACATTCATATCATTTTTGAAATTCAGATTTTTGAAATGCATTTTGAAGCATGCTCCAGTAAAAATCTTTTTTTGTGAAAGCATGATCAAAATAAAAGGTTATGAAATATACATTTTTATTGCCAAAAAGTTTTACAAAACTTCCGAAAAGGAAAGAAGTTATGTAACTAATATTATACCAAAATAAATAAATAAATAAATAAATAAAAGCTAATATTTTTCAATTACTTTAGCAGTTAAGTAATAATTAAGAGGGATGTATTAAAAACTGAAAATATTTATTTATTCTAAATATTTAAAAAGAATAAAATAGTATACAATTATATCGCATAATGCGAACTATATTTGTAAACGTGTCATACTACATATACCAGATTTTTATCAGTGCAATAATATAATAATTGTACGCAACAGGTTCTTCATTGGAACTTGAAACATTCACAAAAGTTGTTCTTACTATGCGATATTATTGTTTTATTTATTTGGTTTTTTTTTACTTATTGAAATAAACAAAATGATAGTATTTTTTTAATAAATTTGATTTAGTCTTAGTATGTTCAGAAATTAAAAAAAATCTTGAAATCAATACATGTTTGTTCAAAAATTAATATTTTTTATAATTTAAATAGATTATGCTGACATGTATAACTCTTTATTGTTTTCAATCGTTATAAATTTAGTTTATTAATTTTTTTTCTCTGGTACTTTCTTTTATTTTGTGTACGCATCATGGTTCGTAGGGGATCGCGTTATTTTCCACGCAGAATATCGGTATTTTTTACAAAAAAAAAAAAAAAAAAAAAAAAAGTTAGACGCGCAAATTTTTGTTTTATATAAGGAGATATTTTCTGAAAAAAAATACTGGTACCGAAGATTTTTTTGGTCCGGAAATTCCAAGACTCTTACAAACCCTGGCGCAAGAACTTGGTGTGTTTTCCAAAAGATTTATTTTTTTTTTATTTTACTGCTTGTTAAACAAAATTAAGTTTCTTTTAATCTTGACATACAGGTTGTGCATTTAACCTGTTGCACTGGAGAGACGATTCTCGTTAACCACTAGTATCCGGCGTAAATTGGAGTTCCAAACGCTCTGTATACCAGTATTTTAACACTTTCCGGCACACTGTGCCCAGTCCGGGATACCTAATTTTAATTACAAATTTGCAAACGGCACCAAAAATATTTTTTGTTTGTACAATGAAAGTTTAAATTAAGGGTCTCTTAATTTCTAAAAAAGTCGTTTTTAAATTCCGATGTCAATCGATATAATGTCTTATTTTACTAACAGAATTTGTCCGTGCTGGAAAGGGTTAAGCTAGTTTTCTTCGCCTTATCTAATGGCCGAGTAATCTGTGATAAAATATGGCAAAATAATATAATACAGTAAGATTTTCACAATGTTCAAGCATTTGGCGTCACGATTTACGAGTGTCTCTTGACAATACTAGTGGTGAGTGAGAATCACCTCTCGAGTGGAAAGGATTAAATGGACATAATGTTTACTTATTCATAAAAATAACATTTCAAAAGCAATAAAATAGAAGCATTTATATGTATGAAAATAATGTTTACCTTAAACAAAAAGAGTTAGAATATAATGATTTGAATGTCTATAATTTTTTAAAACGTGCACTTATTCCAGGACTCATACTGGAAAAATGCACTAATCGAAATACTTATCCAAAGATATGGTTGGCTTATTTATTTTTATTTTGATTTTGATTTCGTTTTTATTATTTTTAATTTTATTTATTTTTTTATTTTAAAAGTTCAGAAAAATTCGTATCTAAGCATACAAAATCAATTTTAAAAATGTATTAAATTGTCAAAAAAAAAACTTACAACAGTGTACAATAAACTATGTATACAAAAATGCTATAATATGTTTTAAATGCTACATAAATCGGCCGTCACAACGCAGAAAATGGAACAACTATATTTACAGTAATTTCTCGAACCAGAACAATGTCATTTTTTACGAACCGTAACCATACTTGTCATATTTTCACGAATTGGTATATCGCTCCAATACATTTAAAAAACGGAATTAAAAAACGGAAATATTCATAGTCATAAAAGGGCCAAATGGTAAAGATTTGAATCTCGCCTTTATTTTAGAGAGTAATGAACCAAGAAAATCAGATGTTGTAGATATATTTATAAAGATATACTTTATTTTTTCTGTAGCTTGTTTTAAAATAACATAACATTTATATTTTTAGAAATTTTTTAAAGTGAATGTGCACATTTCTATTCTTATGATCCTACGGAAGCTAAAAATATATCTAATTAAAACTATATAAATACACATATCATAGTTAATCGTATTACGTAATTCTAGTCTGTACGCAGTTTTACATGATACTTTGCATGAAAAAATATTCGGTGTAAAAGAAAGAAAAAAGTCCACCCACTTGTGGAAAAGATTAAATAAAAAGGAAAATGATTTATTTGGAAGACAAAAACTATATAGCATTAAAGTTAATGAATTGTAAAATAGCTAGAAAAGAAAATAATTTATTGTTTCACAAAAGCGCACTTAAGTTTATTAAAGCGGAAAATATTTTCAAACAAAGTAAAAAAAAATTCTGTGATACATTTAATACAATGTATATATAAAAATGCAGTTTATGACCACAGGTACATAAAGGTGTATTTGAAATTTGTTATTTCATATTAAATAGTATTATTAAACTTTCTTTCGCAATTAAACTTAAAAACTACAGTTAGTAATTGTAAAGGCGTTTTTTTGGTGAAGAATTAGAGTAGATTTAAAATAACTTAAATGTTTTAGCATATTTAGCATTGGTTTTTGTTGTTTTCTATTTTTTATATAAATGAAAATTTATTAAATAAAATATATACATATATAAGATAAAGTTAAGCAACACGGTCCTGATGGTTTAAATGGCGTACTCTCAATCCTTCAAGAGGTTGTTCCGATCTGACGATGATCACCTACCGGGTGTCCCAAAAATGACTGATAGATTTTAAAATTCAATAACTTGCAAACGGTGAAAGCTATTTAAAAATTTTTTGCAGGAGGGTTATGTATAATGTCAGGAATTTTTTTACCGTAATTTTTTATTTTAGTTCGAATTTCAAACAATAGGTGGCGCTGAAGGCGATGGAAGGCCAGGTCGACGCATCACTCAGCACTGATCACCTGTTCTTCAATTGCCTTCAGCGCCACCTATTGTTTGATATTCAAACTAAAATGAAAAATTGCGGTAAAAAAACTCCTGACATTATACATAACCCTCGTGCAAAATTTTTTTAAATAGCTATCACCGTTTGCAAGTTATTGAATTTTAAAATCCATCAGTCATTTTTGGGACACCCGATATGTGCAATCCTACTGTCTGTCTCTCCATTCCTCCACTCTTACCCCATTGTTTGATTTTGTTTGCATAAGAGACTTTTAAATGAAATATTCAGAGTCTGATACCACTGGGCCTCCATATATTTTACTAGAAGTTTTTGTCTTATTTAAATTTCTATTCGTGCTGAATAAGTCTCATCAATAAAGATAAAAATGTGTTTATTTTTATTAGTGGAAGTTTGCTTCGTTGATGGACTTCCGGCCGATGCATGTTAGGCCTGAACACTGACACAAACATGGCAGCTGTGGTAGGCGCTTTTTTATAAACGTTGGTACCTCCCTAGAATTTATAAAATTTTAACCCATTAGTGCCTAGAGTCCCTTTTTAGGGACGCTTATAAAAAAGGCAAGAAAGCACTTCTCACACAAGTAAATAGACAAATAAATAAGCACTATTTTTCAAGAGACAAATTCCTCAATAAATCAAGATAAAAGTTATTCGTCTTTTAAATGTGGTGGGAAACCCAAAATTTCATTTTTAATGAAGAAAATAATTTGGGCATTAATGGGTTAATTCCCATTTTTTCTGAAATTAAATAAGCGAAAGAAAGCTTTTGAGCGATACTAGTATTTAATTTCAGAGGGCCGTTCAAAGCACTGCATCAAAACACTCAAATCCAGAAAGGCACGAGACCGATTAGTGTGAAGTCACCACTAATCAACCAACTACTCACTATACTTATTTTTTCTTTATATGTGTAAGCCCTTCACACTCACCTCCACCAGTTGACGTGAACATTATATGCAGTACAAACCAACGTTTTCACAGAAAGACAATCTCAACTTGTCAAAATCAAGGAAAGACAGATGCCTTTGTTTGTGAAAAGGAGTATAGTGTTGAAATTCGCATCAGAGATTTTCAAGAGATTTTATTTTAAAAATTACTTGTATTTTGCCTAAAAAGTAACGATACCAGTATGAAATCTATAAATATACCGTAATTTCCTGAGTATAATCCTCGGATCAAACAATTCTTTTTGGATCCAGAAATTGTATTTAGTGATTCAAGATTTACGGTGATTTTTGAAGTAATATTTCTTTTTGAAACATTTCTGGGTCGAAAAATGATTGTTTGATCCACGGATTATATAGAGGAAATTACGGTATACGGCTTTTACTTAAAAAATTTACGAGGGAATTTCTGGTAAATTTTAGAAACAGGTCAATATTAGAGGTAGGTAGGTTAAAATAAATACTGCTTAAAGTTTATGCCTGAATATTGTACATTACGCAAAAACTTTGGTCTTATCTATTTCTTAAAAAAAAATGTTTGAGTTGTAACTTTTATTCATCATTAAGTTAAAAAGTGAAATTACACACTTATTGCAGAATCACCAACATATTTAAATTTCTTTTACGCTCGTAACTGGAATAAAAGTATGTTTGCAGATTTCATTAGAAATCTTGAAAATATTAGAAGTCACTTACACGAAAAAAAAAAAGACATGTGGCACTCGGGGACTGCCGCGGTAAAGCTATTGCATAGCATTTTTTATCAACTTATGCAATCATAATTATTTATTTACTTTTTATTTATTCAGTTTTTTTGTCTTTAATATTAATTTAAGTTATACTTTTTGAGCGTGATCACCGATAACAAAAAAATTTTTTTTCTCTTTTATTGAATAAATGAGAAATTAATATCGTTTAAAATATTTTTATTATCTTAAAACACATGTAGGTTAATCAGGAATTTTTATAATTGAAAATATACGTTTATGGTAGCTGAAATAAAAAACATAAGTTTGAGACTTGATATTCTCAAGATATCTGAAAAATACCGCTTTAATGTCTGCCGAAGTCTACCGAAGGATACCGTGCCGAAGTCTGTCAAACTCAAGCAACGTTAGCCGGAGTGTTAGGTTTTTCTCGTTACGGAATTTCTAGATTCTTTCGCCGCGCTCAAAACCCGCGATAAAAGATATGCCAAACAAAATTTACCAAACAAAATTTGGCCGCGCTACGAAAATTAGATCGCGAGTTACAAGCATTATAAATTTTCCGATCCTCACCGTGGGGGGTCTCCTGTCACCAAAAATTAACATTGTCTTATTAAAATTACCAAACGAAATTTGGCCGCGCTACGAAAATTAGATCACGAATTATAAGCATTTTAAATTTTGCGACCTTCACCGTGAGGAGGGGGGGTCTCCTGTCACCAAAAGTAACACTGTCTCCTAATAAATTATCAAACAAAATTTGGCCGCGCTACGAAAATTAGATCACGAGTTATAACCGTTTTAAATTTTTTGACCCTCACCATGGGAGATCTCCTGTCACTAAAATTAACATTGTCTCACTATAAATTACCAAAAAAATTTGGCCGCGATACGAAAATTAGATCGCGAGTTATAAGCATTTTAAATTTTTCGACCCTCACGGTGGGGGGTCTCCTGTCACCAAAAATAACACTGTCTCATAATAAATTGCCAAGCAAAATTTCGCCGCGCTACGAAAATTAGATCACGAGTTATAAGCATTTTAACTTTTTCGACCCTCACCGTGGGGGGGGGGGGTCTGCTGTCACCAAAATTTAACACTGTTTCATAAAAAATCATTAAACAAAATTTGGCCGCGCAACGAAAATTGATCGCGAGTTATAAGCATTTTAAATTTTTCGACCCTCACCGTGGGGGGGTCTCCTGTCACCAAAAGTAACACTGTCTCATAATAAATTGCCAAACAAAATTTAGCCGCGCTACGAAAATTAGATCATGAGTCATAAGCATTTTAACTTTTTCGACCCTCACCGTGGGAGGTCTCCTGTCGCCAAAATTTAACACTGTTTCATAAAAAAATAATTAAACACAATTTGGCCGCGCTACGAAAACTGATCGCTAGTTATAAGCATTTTAAATTTTTCGACCCTCACCGTGGGGGTCTCCTGTCACCAAAAATTAACAATCTCTCATAATAAATTACCGAACAAAATTTGGCCGCGATACGAAAATTAGATTGCGAGCATTTTAAATATTTCGACCCTCACCGTGTGGGGGTTCCTGTCACCAAAAATTAAAACTGTCTCATAATAAATTACCAAACAAAATATGGCCGCGCTACGAAAATTAGATCGCGAGTTATAAGCATTTTAAATTTTTCGATCCCCAAGGTGGGAGGTCACCTGTCACCAAAAGTAACAGTGTCTCTTAATAAATTACCAAACAAAATTTGGCCGCGCTTTGATCTCGAGTTATAAGCATTTAAAATTTTTCGACCCTCACCGTGGGAGGTCTCCTGTCACCAAAAATTAACACTCTCATATAATAAATTACCAAACAAAATTTGGCCGCGATACGATAATTAGATCGCGAGTTATAAGCATTTTAAATTTTTCGACCCTCACGGTGGGGGTTCTCCTGTCACCAAAAGTAACACTGTCTCATAATAAATTGCCAAGCAAAATTTGGCCGCGCTACGAAAATTAGATCACGAGTTATAAGCATTTTAACTTTTTCGACCCTCACCGTGGGGGGGGGGGGTCTCCTGTCACCAAAATTTAACACTGTTTCATAAAAAATCATTAAACAAAATTTGGCCGCGCTACGAAAATTGATCGCGAGTTATAAGCATTTTAAATTTTTCGACCCTCACCGTGGGGGTCTCCTGTCACCAAAAGTAACACTGTCTCATAATAAATTGCCAAACAAAATTTAACCGCGCTACGAAAATTAGATCATGAGTCATAAGCATTTTAACTTTTTCGACCCTCACAGTGGGAGGTCTCCTGTCGCCAAAATTTAACACTGTTTCATAAAAAAATCATTAAACAAAATTTGGCTGCGCTACGAAAATTGATCGCGAGTTATAAGCATTTTAAATTTTTCGATCCCCAAGGTGGGAGGTCACCTGTCACCAAAAGTAACAGTGTCTCTTAATAAATTACCAAACAAAATTTGGCCGCGCTTTGATCTCGAGTTATAAGCATTTAAAATTTTTCGACCCTCACCGTGGGAGGTCTCCTGTCACCAAAAATTAACACTCTCATATAATAAATTACCAAACAAAATTTGGCCGCGATACGAAAATTAGATTGCGAGTTATAAGCATTTTAAATTTTTCGACCCTCACCCGGGGGGGGGGGTCTCCTGTCACCAAAAGTAACACTGTCTCATAATAAATTGCAAAGCAAAATTTCGCCGCGCTACGAATATTCGATCACGAGTTATAAGCATTTTAAAATTTTCAACCCTCACCATGGGGGATCTGCTGTCACCATAAATTAACACTGTCTCATAATAAATTACCAAAGAAAATTTGGCAGTGCTACGAAAGTTAGATCACGAGTTATAAGCATTTGAAATTTTTCGATCCTCACCGTTGGGAGTCTCCTGTCACCAAAAGTAACACTGTCTCATAATAAATTACCAAACAAAATTTGGCCGCACTATGAAAATTAGATCACGAGTTATAAGCATTTTATCTTTTTCGACCCTCACCGTGGGGGGTCTCCTGTCACCAAAATTTAACACTGTTTCATAATAAATCATTAAACAAAATTTGGCCGCGCTGCGAAAATTGATCGCGAGTTATAAGCATTTTAAATTTTTCGACCCTCACCGTGGGGTGTCTCCTGTCACCAAAAATTAACACTCTCTCATAATAAATTACCAAACAAAATTTGGCCGTGATACGAAAATTAGATCGCGAGTTATAAGCATTTTAAATTTTTCGACCCTCACGTTGGTCGGTCTCCTGTCACCAAAAGTAACACTGTCTCATAATAAATTGCCAAGCAAAATTTGGCAGGGCTACGAAAATTAGATCACGAGTTATAAGCATTTTAACTTTTTCGACCCTCACCGTGGGGGGAGTCTCCTGTCGCAAAAATTTAACACTGTTTCATAAAAAATCATTAAACAAAATTTGGCCGCGCTACGAAAATTGATCGCGAATTATAAGCATTTTAAATTTTTCGACCCTCACCGTGGGGGTCTCCTGTCACCAAAAGTAACACTGTCTCATAATAAATTGCCAAACAAAATTTAACCGCGCTACGAAAATTAGATCATGAGTCATAAGCATTTTAACTTTTTCGACCCTCACAGTGGGAGGTCTCCTGTCGCCAAAATTTAACACTGTTTCATAAAAAAATCATTAAACAAAATTTGGCTGCGCTACGATAATTAGATCGCGAGTTATAAGCATTTTAAATTTTTCGACCCTCACCGAGGGGAGTGTCCTGTCACCGACAGTAACACTGTCTCATAATAAATTACCAAACAAAATTTGGCCACGCTACGAAAATTGATCGCGAGTTATAAGCATTTTAAATTTTTCGACCCTCACCGTGGGGGGGTCTCCTGTCACCAAAAATTAACAATCTCATAATAAATTACCGAACAAAATTTGGCCGCGATACGAAAATTAGATTGCGAGCATTTTAAATATTTCGACCCTCACCGTGTGGGGGTTCCTGTCACCAAAAATTAAAACTGTCTCATAATAAATTACCAAACAAAATATGGCCGCGCTACGAAAATTAGATCGCGAGATATAAGCATTTTAAATTTTTCGATCCCCAAGGTGGAAGGTCACCTGTCACCAAAAGTAACAGTGTCTCTTAATAAATTACCAAACAAAATTTGGCCGCGCTTTGATCTCGAGTTATAAGCATTTAATTTTTTCGACCCTCACCGTGGGGTCTCCTGTCACCAAAAGTAACACTGTCTCATAATAAATTGCCAAGCAAAATTTGGCCGCACTACGAAAATTAGATCACGAGTTATAAGCATTTTAACTTTTTCGACCCTCAACGTGGGGGGGTCTCCTGTCGCCAAAATTTAACACTGTTTCATAAAAAAATCATTAAACAAAATTTGCCGCGATACGAAAATTGATCGCGAGTTATAAGCATTTTAAATTTTTCGACCCTCACCGTGGGGGGTCTCCTGGCACGAAAAATTAACACTCTCTCATAATAAATTACCAAAAAAATTGGCCGCGATACGAAAATTAGATCGCGAGTTATAAGCATTTTAAATTTTTCGACCCTCACCGAGGGGAGTGTCCTGTCACCGACAGTAACACTGTCTCATAACAAATTACCAAACAAAATTTGGCGACGCCTCGAAAATTGATCGCGAGTTATAAGCATTTTAAAATTTTTCGACCCTCACCGTAGGGGGTCTCCTGTCACCAAAAATTAACAATCTCTCATAATAAATTACCGAACAAAATTTGGCCGCGATACGAAAATTAGATTGCGAGCATTTTAAATATTTCGACCCTCACCGTGGGGGGGGGGGGTTCCTGTCACCAAAAATTAAAACTGTCTCATAATAAATTACCAAACAAAATATGGCCGCGCTACGAAAATTAGATCGCGAGTTATAAGCATTTTAAATTTTTCGATCCCCAAGGTGGGAGGTCACCTGTCACCAAAAGTAACAGTGTCTCTTAATAAATTACCAAACAAAGTTTGGCCGCGCTTTGATCTCGAGTTATAAGCATTTTAAATTTTTCGACCCTCACGGTGGGGGTTCTCCTGTCACCAAAAGTAACACTGTCTCATAATAAATTGCCAAGCAAAATTTGGCCGCGCTACGAAAATTAGATCACGAGTTATAAGCATTTTAACTTTTTCGACCCTCACCGTGGGGGGGGGGGGTCTCCTGTCACCAAAATTTAACACTGTTTCATAAAAAATCATTAAACAAAATTTGGCCGCGCTACGAAAATTGATCGCGAGTTATAAGCATTTTAAATTTTTCGACCCTCACCGTGGGGGTCTCCTGTCACCAAAAGTAACACTGTCTCATAATAAATTGCCAAACAAAATTTAACCGCGCTACGAAAATTAGATCATGAGTCATAAGCATTTTAACTTTTTCGACCCTCACAGTGGGAGGTCTCCTGTCGCCAAAATTTAACACTGTTTCATAAAAAAATCATTAAACAAAATTTGGCTGCGCTACGAAAATTGATCGCGAGTTATAAGCATTTTAAATTTTTCGATCCCCAAGGTGGGAGGTCACCTGTCACCAAAAGTAACAGTGTCTCTTAATAAATTACCAAACAAAATTTGGCCGCGCTTTGATCTCGAGTTATAAGCATTTAAAATTTTTCGACCCTCACCGTGGGAGGTCTCCTGTCACCAAAAATTAACACTCTCATATAATAAATTACCAAACAAAATTTGGCCGCGATACGAAAATTAGATTGCGAGTTATAAGCATTTTAAATTTTTCGACCCTCACCCGGGGGGGGGTCTCCTGTCACCAAAAGTAACACTGTCTCATAATAAATTGCAAAGCAAAATTTCGCCGCGCTACGAATATTCGATCACGAGTTATAAGCATTTTAAAATTTTCAACCCTCACCATGGGGGATCTACAGTCACCATAAATTAACACTGTCTCATAATAAATTACCAAAGAAAATTTGGCAGTGCTACGAAAGTTAGATCACGAGTTATAAGCATTTGAAATTTTTCGATCCTCACCGTTGGGAGTCTCCTGTCACCAAAAGTAACACTGTCTCATAATAAATTACCAAACAAAATTTGGCCGCACTATGAAAATTAGATCACGAGTTATAAGCATTTTATCTTTTTCGACCCTCACCGTGGGGGGTCTCCTGTCACCAAAATTTAACACTGTTTCATAATAAATCATTAAACAAAATTTGGCCGCGCTGCGAAAATTGATCGCGAGTTATAAGCATTTTAAATTTTTCGACCCTCACCGTGGGGGGTCTCCTGTCACCAAAAATTAACACTCTCTCATAATAAATTACCAAACAAAATTTGGCCGTGATACGAAAATTAGATCGCGAGTTATAAGCATTTTAAATTTTTCGACCCTCACGGTGGTCGGTCTCCTGTCACCAAAAGTAACACTGTCTCATAATAAATTGCCAAGCAAAATTTGGCAGGGCTACGAAAATTAGATCACGAGTTATAAGCATTTTAACTTTTTCGACCCTCACCGTGGGGGGAGTCTCCTGTCGCAAAAATTTAACACTGTTTCATAAAAAATCATTAAACAAAATTTGGCCGCGCTACGAAAATTGATCGCGAATTATAAGCATTTTAAATTTTTCGACCCTCACCGTGGGGGTCTCCTGTCACCAAAAGTAACACTGTCTCATAATAAATTGCCAAACAAAATTTAACCGCGCTACGAAAATTAGATCATGAGTCATAAGCATTTTAACTTTTTCGACCCTCACAGTGGGAGGTCTCCTGTCGCCAAAATTTAACACTGTTTCATAAAAAAATCATTAAACAAAATTTGGCTGCGCTACGATAATTAGATCGCGAGTTATAAGCATTTTAAATTTTTCGACCCTCACCGAGGGGAGTGTCCTGTCACCGACAGTAACACTGTCTCATAATAAATTACCAAACAAAATTTGGCCACGCTACGAAAATTGATCGCGAGTTATAAGCATTTTAAATTTTTCGACCCTCACCGTGGGGGGGTCTCCTGTCACCAAAAATTAACAATCTCATAATAAATTACCGAACAAAATTTGGCCGCGATACGAAAATTAGATTGCGAGCATTTTAAATATTTCGACCCTCACCGTGTGGGGGTTCCTGTCACCAAAAATTAAAACTGTCTCATAATAAATTACCAAACAAAATATGGCCGCGCTACGAAAATTAGATCGCGAGATATAAGCATTTTAAATTTTTCGATCCCCAAGGTGGAAGGTCACCTGTCACCAAAAGTAACAGTGTCTCTTAATAAATTACCAAACAAAATTTGGCCGCGCTTTGATCTCGAGTTATAAGCATTTAATTTTTTCGACCCTCACCGTGGGGTCTCCTGTCACCAAAAGTAACACTGTCTCATAATAAATTGCCAAGCAAAATTTGGCCGCACTACGAAAATTAGATCAAGAGTTATAAGCATTTTAACTTTTTCGACCCTCAACGTGGGGGGGTCTCCTGTCGCCAAAATTTAACACTGTTTCATAAAAAAATCATTAAACAAAATTTGCCGCGATACGAAAATTGATCGCGAGTTATAAGCATTTTAAATTTTTCGACCCTCACCGTGGGGGGTCTCCTGGCACGAAAAATTAACACTCTCTCATAATAAATTACCAAAAAAATTGGCCGCGATACGAAAATTAGATCGCGAGTTATAAGCATTTTAAATTTTTCGACCCTCACCGAGGGGAGTGTCCTGTCACCGACAGTAACACTGTCTCATAACAAATTACCAAACAAAATTTGGCGACGCTACGAAAATTGATCGCGAGTTATAAGCATTTTAAAATTTTTCGACCCTCACCGTAGGGGGTCTCCTGTCACCAAAAATTAACAATCTCTCATAATAAATTACCGAACAAAATTTGGCCGCGATACGAAAATTAGATTGCGAGCATTTTAAATATTTCGACCCTCACCGTGGGGGGGGGGGGTTCCTGTCACCAAAAATTAAAACTGTCTCATAATAAATTACCAAACAAAATATGGCCGCGCTAGGAAAATTAGATCGCGAGTTATAAGCATTTTAAATTTTTCGATCCCCAAGGTGGGAGGTCACCTGTCACCAAAAGTAACAGTGTCTCTTAATAAATTACCAAACAAAGTTTGGCCGCGCTTTGATCTCGAGTTATAAGCATTTAAAATTTTTCGACCCTCACCGTGGGAGGTCTCCTGTCACCAAAAATTAACACTCTCATATAATAAATTACCAAACAAAATTTTGCCGCGATACGAAAATTAGATTGCGAGTTATAAGCATTTTAAATTTTTCGACCCTCACCCGGGGGGGGGTCTCCTGTCACCAAAAGTAACACTGTCTCATAATAAATTGCCAAGCAAAATTTCGCCGCGCTACGTATATTAGATCACGAGTTATAAGCATTTTAAAATTTTCAACCCTCACCATGGGGGATCTACTGTCACCATAAATTAACACTGTCTCAAAATAAATTACCAAAGAAAATTTGGCAGTGCTACGAAAGTTAGATCACGAGTTATAAGCATTTTAAATTTTTCGGTCCTCACCGTTGCGAGTCTCCTGTCACCAAAAGTAACACTGTCTCATAATAAATTACCAAACAAAATTTGGCCGCACTATGAAAATTAGATCACGAGTTATAAGCATTTTATCTTTTTCGACCCTCACCGTGGGGGGTCTCCTGTCACCAAAATTTAACATTGTTTCATAGGAAAACATTAAACAAAATTTGGCCGCGCTGCGAAAATTGATCGCTAGTTATAAGCATTTTAAATTTTTCGACCCTCACCGTGGGGGGTCTCCTGTCACCAAAAATTAACACTCTCTCATAATAAATTACCAAACAAAATTTGGGCGTGATACGAAAATTAGATCGCGAGTTATAAGCATTTTAAATTTTTCAACCCTCACGGTGGGGGGTCTCCTGTCACCAAAGTAACACTGTCTCTTAATAAATTACCAAACAAAATTTGGCCGCGCTTTGATCTCGAGTTATAAGCATTTAATTTTTTCGACCCTCACCGTGGGAGGTCTCCTGTCACCAAAAATTAACACTCTCATATAATAAATTACCAAACAAAATTTGGCCGCGATACGAAAATTAGATTGCGAGTTATAAGCATTTTAAATTTTTCGACCCTCACTCGGGGGGGGGGGTCTCCTGTCGCCAAAAGTAACACTGTCTCATAATAAATTGCCAAGCAAAATTTGGCCGCACTACGAAAATTAGATCACGAGTTATAAGCATTTTAACTTTTTCGACCCTCACCGTGGGGGGGGGGGTCTCCTGTCGCCAAAATTTAACACTGATTCATAAAAAAATCATTAAACAAAAATTTGACCGCGCTACGATAATTAGATCGCGAGTTATAAGCATTTTAAATTTTTCGACCCTCACGGTGGGGGTTCTCCAGTCACCAAAAGTACCACTGTCTCATAATAAATTGCCAAGCAAAATTTAGCCGCGCTACGAAAATTAGATCATGAGTCATAAGCATTTTAACTTTTTCGACCCTCACCGTGGGAGGTCTCCTGTCGCCAAAATTTAACACTGTTTCATAAAAAAATCATTAAACAAAATTTGGCTGCGCTACGAAAATTGATCGCGAGTTATAAGCATTTTAAATTTTTCGACCCTCACCGTGGGGGGGGGGTCTCCTGTCACGATAAATTAACACTCTCTCATAATAAATTACCAAACAAAATTTGGCCGCGATATGAAAATTAGATCGCGAGTTATAAGCATTTTAAATTTTTCGACCCTCACTCGGGGGGGGGGGTCTCCTGTCGCCAAAAGTAACACTGTCTCATAATAAATTGCCAAGCAAAATTTGGCCGCACTACGAAAATTAGATCACGAGTTATAAGCATTTTAACTTTTTCGACCCTCACCGTGCGGGGGTCTTCTGTCGCCAAAATTTAACACTGTCGTATAAAAAATCATTAAACAAAATTTGGCCGCGCTACGAAAATTGATCGCGAGTCATAAGCATTTTAACTTTTTCGACCCTCACCGTGGGAGGTCTCCTGTCGCCAAAATTTAACACTGTTTCATAAAAAAATCATTAAACAAAATTTGCCGCGCTACGAAAATTGATCGCGAGTTATAAGCATTTTAAATTTTTCGACCCTCACCGTGGGGGGTCTCCTGGCACGAAAAATTAACACTCTCTCATAATAAATTACCAAAAAAAAAAAAATTGGCCGCGATACGAAAATTAGATCGCGAGTTATAAGCATTTTAAATTTTTCGACCCTCACCGAGGGGAGTGTCCTGTCACCGACAGTAACACTGTCTCATAACAAATTACCAAACAAAATTTGGCGACGCTACGAAAATTGATCGCGAGTTATAAGCATTTTAAAATTTTTCGACCCTCACCGTAGGGGGTCTCCTGTCACCAAAAATTAACAATCTCTCATAATAAATTACCGAACAAATTTTGGCCGCGATACGAAAATTAGATTGCGAGCATTTTAAATATTTCGACCCTCTCCGTGGGGGGGGTTCCTGTCACCAAAAATTAAAACTGTCTCATAGTAAATTACCAAACAAAATATGGCCGCGCTACGAAAATTAGATCGCGAGTTATAAGCATTTTAAATTTTTCGATCCCCAAGGTGGGAGATCACCTGTCACCAAAAGTAACAGTGTCTCTTAATAAATTACCAAACAAAATTTGGCCACGATTTGATCTCGAGTTATAAGAATTTTAAATTTTTCGGCCCTCACCGTGGGAAGTCTCCTGTCACCAAAAATTAACACTCTCATATAATAAATTACCAAACAAAATTTGGCCGCGATACGAAAATTAGATTTCAAATTATAAGCATTTTAAATTTTTCGACCCTCACCGGGGGGGGGGGGGTCTCCTGTCACCAAAAATTAAAACTGTCTAATAATAAATTACCAAACAAAATATGGCCGCGCTACGAAAATTAGATCGCGTGTTTTAAGCATTTTAAATTTTTCGACCCTCACCGTGGGGGGTCTCTTGTCACCAAAAATTAACACTCTCTTATAATAAATTACCAAACAAAATTTGGCCGCGCTACGAAATTTAGATCGCGAGTTATAAGCATTTGAAATTTTTCGATCCTCACCGTTGGGCGGATCTCCAATCACCAAAAGCTACATTATCCTACCTTATTTTATCTTAAGACGATTTTTTTCTATACACATTCTATCAGGAATTTTCATCATTGAAACTATAGATTTATGGTAACTGAAATAAGAAACATAAGTTTGAGATTTGATATTCTCTAAATATCTGAAAAATACCGCGTCAATGTATACCGTAGTCTACCGAACGATACCATGCCGAAGTCTGCCGAGCTGAAACGACGTTACCCGAGTGTTAGGTTTTTTCGTTACCGATGTGTTAGGATTTTTCGCGTTACGAAATTTTTGGATTCGGTCGCCGCGCTCAAGGCCCGTGATAAAAGCTATGCAATAGCTTAAAATCCAGAAAACTACTAAATTTCATACATTCAGGCTTGCTTAATTACATTTAATATATTATGTAGGGGTTGTATTATTTATGGTGTATATTTAATGGAACGAAATGAAAGCTTCTTTGTGTTTTCCAAATGAAAAATAAGACGCTTTAGATAGTGCAAAAATAGGTTAAAATTATTTTTAGCTAAAAGTTATGTTTTTTATTATACGTTATTTATAGTATTCCAAAGAATACGTATTTTTTACGAACTAATGATTCATTTAATTTCAGATAAATACTAACGAGAAATATTAAACTAGTTAAAAAAGTAACTATCACCAAAGAATTTTGTGCTAACTTCTTTCAATATTTATCTTAGTTAAGATGTTTATCTTAAGATTATTTTAATTAAAATTGCTGAAAGATGAAATTTTTTCTTGTCTCAAACGGAACTTTAATTCTATTTAATGTAGTTTCAGTGTTTAAATAATGAAGAAAATTTAACAGATATTTTGAAATATTAATAAGTTTTTTGGACCCAACGTTGGTTAACTAAGAGATTTCAAATTTTGAAATTATAAGTTATTTATATCGTAAAAATCAAAACCTGTAAATGAAAAAAAAAACAAGCATGAACAGATGAATGGATAAATTTCGCAAGCTGACAATAGCGTCCTCTAACTTCTGGTCTTCTTATTGCATACTGTAAAATGAAATTTGAAGCCAAAAAATTAAAAAGAAAAGTCCAATTTAAATCAATGCAGATTTTGTAATCCAAATTTAATACATAACTAGCAAACACAATCCAAAACACGTCTAAGACTGCTTGTAGCAATTCTGTTTCTATTCGCGGCTTTCTGATTAATAATTCGCGGTAGGAGAGGAGAATTAGATAGTGGAGCTTACGTATCCAAAAAAAATTTACCAAATTTACATTTGCAGTTTGTTTCTATTTTGCATACCGGTGTTTCGGTGGAGGTAATGTGCGCTGACAAATATAATGCATACTGAAATCGCTCACATTAGAATCCCTCAGGAAAAAACTGCTAATAAATAATCATATGTAACCAGAAAAATATCCAGTTTAAATAGGTTTTCGTCATAGCAGCTTCACAATATCCTTTGCAAACGAATATTGATTTCGCGGTAAATATTGTTCGATTAAAGAACGATATTTTCATTTAAGGAACGATTTTATTGTTCGTTATTGTTCAATTAAGTTCATTTAATTGTTCATTAATGGAAGGATTCTGTTATAGTTAGGTTTCTTTCTCATAGAGTTTGGTATTTACAATTCCAGCATCTTTCAATATTTATTTTGGTTAAAATGTTTTCTTTAAGATTATTTTAATTAAAATTGCTGAAAGATGAAATTTTTTCTTGTCTTAAACGGAACTTTAATTATATTTAATACGGCTTCTGTAGTTAAAAATGAAGAAAATTTAATAGATATTTCGAAATATTAATAAATAAGCTTTTTTTTTTTTTGACCTAACGTTGCTTAACTAATGTATTTCAAAATTTGAAATTATTAGTTATTTATATCGTAAAAATTAAAACCTGTAAATAAAAATAACAAGCAGGAGCAGAGAATGGATAAATTTCGCAAGCTGACAATAGCGCCCTCTATCCTCTGGTGTTCTTTTTGCATACTGTAAAATGAAAGATAAATTAAAAAGGGAAGTCCAATTTAAATCAATGCAATAATTGTAATCCAAAATTAATATATAACTAGCAAAACTAATCCAAAACACGTCTCAGAACTACTTGTAGTGATTCTGCTTCTATCCGCGGCTTTCTCATTGATAACTTGTGGCGTGAGAGCAGAATGGAGCTGATGTATCCGATCAAAATTTACCTAATGTGCTTTTGAATTCCATTTCTATTTTTCATACCGGCGTCCCGCTGGAGGTAACTTGTGCTAACAAATATAATATGTACTGAACACGCTCAAATTAGAATCACTTTGGTAAAGACTGCTGATATATAATCTTACGTAACCAGAAAAATATCCAGTTTAGACAGGTTTTCGGCATAGCAGCTCCACAATATCCTATATTTTTATTTCACAGCGAGTATTGAATTGTCCATTTAAGGAAGGATTCCGTCGTAGTCAGGTTCCTTTCTCTTAGAAATTTGGTATTCAGAATTTGGAAATGCAACATTTATAGCATCATTTATAGCAACATTTATATATATCATAACATAAATTATGCTATATATATATATATATATAATTTTTTTTTAATGTGTTCGTACATTTTGAAGTTATTTCATCATTTGAATATTTTAGTAATAGAAATATGCTTCTGTAAATATTAAAAGCTTATAGCAATCACACTAATAATGTCAAACAATAAAATTTAACACTAGAAATTGACGAAAATTTTATAAAAAATTTATTAAAAATAACTTCATAAAATTTTTTTATTTAAAACATTTTAAGTCGTTTATTTTACAGCTCGCAAATGTTCCGCCAAATGAACATCAAAATTTTTTTTTAAATTTCCTTTTAGATTTTTTTTTCTTTTTGCAAATTGCCAACAAACCGCCTTTGGAAGTTAATTCTGAAACAAATTCTGTAGATACCTGTTATGAGGACGGTTTCAACATCGTATAGGAAGTTTGCGTTGTTAAATCGTAATTGTACTTTCAATCCCAAGTTCGAGTCGAATCCTTGAATATTGAGAAAAGCAACACAGGAGGCTATTTACTAGAGACAAGTTTTTTATTAACTTCACAGTTCCAAGAATGGTTGCCGTGCCAGAGAGGGACCATCGCAGAGATAGATCCGATCGCTAGTAGTTACAGAGAAGGAGTGGTAACAAATACATTCTTCACATCTTCAAGTGTTGGCGTGATACATGTACATAAAGATAGCCAAAAAAGACTGATACGCACAAATTGCGATGAGAGAAGGCACGTGGAGAGTTTCCGTTACATAGACATTCAATGATAGAAACCAAAGTGCATGATTTGAAATAATTAACGCCAAATGATAAAAGATAGCATATGGCCCGGAAAACCACAAGGATTGAATTCTTTACATAGGGTTAACAAGAGTCTCACGGGCCCCGAAAGGAAATGAATTCTAATGAAATAAAATAAAAGACAATTTAGCGCATCTGTTTCTTAAGCGAATAGCGTTTAACTATGAATAAATCCAGGCTAGAAATAACTCTTTAAATGGTTGTTGCTATGGGAAAATGCTTACAGTTACATGAACAAACGGATATATGTTGTGGCTTTAAAGAAAGAATTAGAGATAAGCGAAGTCATATTTTAAAGGAAAAATGGCCGTTAGTAACTGAAAAGAATTAAAGGGATTAAAAATCTAGCTTATTAAATAAAGTTACAAATTAAAGGAATATTGCAATTTTAACTAAAGGGGGAAAACTATTATTAAGTAATATGTAAAGGAAAACGCCTTTACATATATCTCCCCGACGACCGACAAAGAAAAAGCGTGAAACGCGGGAGATAAAAGAAAAAAACAACAAACACATGACTCCTCTCAATGCTACAACACCAACTCATAAAAACAAAACATATTATTAAAGAAGAACTGGTTATAACTTGTCTAATAATGCAATACTCAAGTAGTAAATAAGCAAAAGGAAATACATCATGTCTCAATTAAAACAACAAAACATGCTAATAAGCATGATAAAGCAAGTAGGTACCTATAAAACTTGCAAAAAGTCTTTTTTTTAAAATGCAGTGAACTTCTGGACTGCTGTATATTATCTTGTTTATTTTTTTTCTGTGTGCACACTCAATATCATTCCAGAAGATTTTAATTTAGATTGCTTGAATGTTCTATTCAAGCCACAGCAATATTTTTATTGCTTAAACGAGTTGGTTACATTCCAACTTCTAATTTAGTATTATATTTTTGAGACATGAATTACATTAAAAAGGTAAAATAACACATAAAATATTGAATATATATGTAAGAACAAATCAAACATAGTGTGAATTCTGCGACATATAAGTTTTATAACTACAATAAAAGGAGAAGCAAATAAGCAGAATTATATAATTTACCTTGACTTTATCAATGATTCTCTGTGTCAAAAAAGTCTGTTTACTGATCTAGGTTATATTTAGTTTAGGCAAAAAAAAAAGTTGTGTACAATGAACTTTAAAAAAAAATGTAAGAAAACTAGCCTTCTTCAAAAGATTTAATGTATAACGTGTGAAGAAAAATGTAAGACAGGTTAATGTGAATCGTACACAAGCGTTAAAAGAATAGATGTATGTGTGTGTGTGAGTGCAGCCCGAAACACCATTCGGTGTAGTAAATGAAGACTATCAGCATGCGGCTGCATAAGTGAACAGGAAAAGAGAACAAAAAAAATAATGTTTACCTGTGTACAAACTGACCAGAAATAATGAAAACTTTACAAGTATATCATGTGTAATGTCTTAATGGACAATAAAAGAGCGTAATGAAAAAAACTGACATGTGTACATCTATTAAATTGAGAAATGTATGAGGAAAAATATACTGTCGACTACTATATTAGCAAAAGAATACAAATAATAAAATAAAATGATTACATACACAATATTATTGAAGCTAAAGTGCAAATGATTTAAAATTTTATTAAGAGGCATCAAATCTAAAATTTAAAAAAATCTTTTTTTTTTTACCTGATCCAGTCGTGAAAGATATGTATCAAAGCAGGCAAAATAACAAAACTTTAAACACCGTCATGAACTTTGAAGATATGCTGTCATATATTTGAGAGAAAAATTGAAATAAGCAATATTGTTATCGAGTCACTATTTGTACAATTAATGAATTATCACCTGTGTGTTTACCTGTGTAAAAGGAATTCAAACCTACAAATTATTTCATGCATAGAAATTTAGATGCATGTGCAATCACTGTGTACAATTAATTTATGTACACGATTTCTGTAGAACAAAAAAAAAACACCATAAATTACTCTAAGTGTTCGCGTTGTGTGAATAATTAAAATATTAAAAAAAATCGTGTAAGTAAATCTATTTCAGTCTTTGACTAAGCAAGCGGCCAACTTGCTCAATCAAACCCTGAAATGAAAACATCAGACACATTGCTGCTCCCGGGAAAACAGTGCCGTGAATGATGACCTAACACAAAAATAAATTTAAAATTTTATGACTGCCAAAATAAAAGAACAAATACATAAAAAAATGTATTGTGTAGGGGTATGCCAAATGCCACACATACCAAAGTGTAAAAATTTAAAAATTAAAATGCTTCTACTAGAATGTGTATTGTGTGACTATCTTTCATTTAAGAAGAGAGGAAAACGAGATAGCATCATCTCTCTGTGTGTAAGATTTCATATTAAATTTTGAAAGTGACCCCAAAAAAATCTAACGGTTATGACAGAAAATCGAATCAAATAGAAAAACTTATTACTAAAAAATAATATGTGTATTATTATTTTTTTTTTAGAAGACACAGGAAGTAGAGAAATGGATTAAAATCTGCCCTCTACGTAATAATAAAAACTGCCAACTTACTATTGTAGGAAAAATAAATTTAACTTGCTCCTTTTTTTTATTTCTTACGATGTCACAGATGCAAAAGTTGAACTTTCGAAGCCCAATACTGGACTCTCTATTTAAAATTATGTGTTTAGGTATGATACACAAATAAAATGTATAGTACTTAAAATATAAAAGTGGGATTGTCACTCTTACCTGTATATACAATAAACATAAACAAGTGTATGTATATAAAAATTCACAGCAAACATATGTAGGTATAAGAGAAAAACCACAAGAAAAGTATGGTATCTATATATATTAAGTGTACAAGTCCCAAAATTATTAATTGTAAAGCAAGTTTTTTTTATCTCAGCTAGAAGAGAAATTTATTTTTATTTTATTTTTTTTTTGTTAACAAATACTACTCTTTTTTTAAGGTGTGAAACTATTTCATAAGAAAAACAAACAGTGTGACTTTAGTCAAGCAAACTGCATCGCAAAATATTGTTATTGGAGAGAAGAAAAAAAACGAATAAAATGCAATGTGACAATAAAGGCACTGAAACGATTATACACAAAAATGCGAACCAGCGCACATGGCTGAGTGCATAACCGCAAGCAACCGACACGCAATTCAAGAGCTCCGAAATAGATTAAGTAATCATTTCTGACTTGCGAGTTTGCCACACCGCAGAATATCCCTGCATCACCGGAACATCAAAATAGGGAGAACAAATAACGTAGGACCTCCAGAATGATTACTGGTATACACCTGCATATTATGAATGGTAAAAATATAAAATGAATAAATGAATATTTACGTTTACGGGGGGGAGGGGGGTGTAACTGAAACACGTAAAAATTAAGCACGATGAGGATGCAGCGATGCACGTGTAAAAAAAATAGATTTCACAAATAATGATTTGAAAGTGCAAACTTGTGTGTAAAAAGGTAAGGTATCGCTGAATCCAACACACTGACTAAAGTCAAACTGTACATAATCTGTCAATTTAATTTGAAAAAAAATACCTCAACACCAAAACTTACTTTACGCACCCTTGAAATTATTCGAGAACGAAAAAAATACAATGCAATAAACTAGTGTCTAATCAATTTCACTGTGCATTTCAAAAATAAAAATAAGCAATCATTGTTGTGAGAATAAAATTAATTTCAACTTGAAATAGGTGGCTGAGTATAACTGAGGAAGAATTTAATAACGGTATGCAAAACAATTTTGAGCACTTTAAAAAAACACAATTTTTATCTACCTCTAATTACACATGTAAAATACATATTTTTACATGAAAATGTGCGACGAATTACTCAAAAATATGTACTGCCTTAAATATAAAACATTTAACGCAACGACAACCTACTACTAATATGTGTACTACATGTTTACTAGCTTGAGACAAAAATATTATAAAATACTTTTAAATAGCTAAAATACAGAAAACTGTTAAAATATATAAAATATAATAAAAGCATAAAATTTCCAAGATGAAATAATATATGCAATGGCTTCAATTAAAAAAATTAGTACCACAATGTTTAATAGAACGTAAAGTCAGTTTCTTTTTTTGCCAGTGAAAAGAAGCAATGTCTTGGGAAAAACTTTTCTTCCACTATCATATGCTTAGAAAAAAACATTTTAAGAACACATAAGCAACTTTTCAGTAATCCTGCTTTATGTTTTATCTATTAAACTTATGTTTGTAATAGACAATAGCAACAGCATACGTCCATAAAAACAAAACAACTTTACACTTTAGCAAAATTCACATAAACACTACTTACCATCACAACCAAAATTACTTTTTTTATCAGCAAGTATTAAAATATGCACAAAGTTATAGAAGCAAAGATATTAAACTTTTATATCAGATTTATCATAAAATTTCTTCATTCCTTGTTAATTTCCACAATATCACAAAACTTGATGAATGCAGTAGATTTAATTCAAGAAAAATCACGAGAAATTACACAATGTGCACAGGAAAAGATATACCATTACGCTTAAAAAGTTATTATCGAAGTATCTTATACCAGATTATTTTTGAAACAAAATATTAACTTAACTAAGTGTAAGTAAGAAATTCAGCCTTTTATATGCTAGAATAATGAAAAGTAAAATTAACTTACATAACATCTTCTCCCTTGCACATGATCTTGGACACGTCCACTTATTGGGGAAAAACGTAATCTTTTACGAATATATAAGTAAAATCTTGGATTCGTTTACTTTTTTTTAAACATCCATTTTTTTAAAAGAAGGGTGAAACCCAAATAAATCTTAGTGATGCCCATGCGAAGAATAAAAACAAACACATTGTTTCCCGGAAAAAATGCCCCGGAACTATTCAGCTGAAATTGTCTCTCGTTCTTTCTTCGTATCATAAAGTACAGAAGCACGGTGAATAATTACTTCTTCATCGTAGCTAGAAAGCGCAACTGCATGAGTCAGATTTGCTGTGATAGCATTCTAGGCAGATGAAATACAGAGTCCTCAGAAAGCGGGGGGAAGAAAAATTTTCTCTGACCCACTATCGGCATGAAGAACTAAATAGATGAGTTCACAAAAAGCCTCACAGATGATTAAGGTTTCTATGGCGGTCTACACTAGAAGAGTATTTTTTTCTTTTTTTTTCTTTTCGCTCTCTCGGTAGTCACTGGAATACATTATTGAGTTCGCACTTTTCAAGAAATTCAGCATGTAAACCAATCTAATTTCTCGATGACTGATGATATTTTTAAATACTGAAGAATATTAGACGTTGTTATTATCTATTTTTTTTTAAATCGTGCAATGCTGGGATCCCTCTCTGACACTAAAATATTCATCCTGGTCACGGCACCAGTTAATATATATGAGGACGGTTTCAACATCGTATAGGAAGTTTGCGTTGTTAAATCGTAATTGTAGTTTCAATCCCAAGTTCGAGTCGAATCCATGAATATTGAGAAAAGCAACACAGGAGGCTATATACTAGAGACAAGTTTTTTATTAACTTCAAAGTTCCAAGATATGTTGCCGTGCCTGAGAGGGACCATCGCAGAGATAGATCCGATCGCTAGTAGTTACAGAGAAGGAGTGGTCACAAATACATTCTTCACATCTTCAAGTGTTGGCGTGATACATGTACATAAAGATAGCCAAAAACGACTGATACGCACAAATTGCGATGAGAGAAGGCACGTGGAGAGTTTCCGTTACATACCCAGGTCAAAATTTATGCTTGTACCAGCAACAAAAATATGCTAGTTATTGCTAGGTATTGCTATGTCTGCTAGATTTCCAGCAAAGTGGGCCAATACACACCCTGAATTGCTGGAAACGCTATGCTATTATATGCTAGCTAGCATCACATGCTATGTCGCTAGCTTGCATAACAAAAGCATCAAAAGCTAATGCTAGTATCTCATGCTTATTTCCAGCAAAGTGGGCCAATACACACCATGAATTGCTGGAAATTCTGCTGGAAACAGCAATGTGTAATGCTAGTTTATGCTATTTTACTTGTTGGGTTATAGCACTTGGTGCTTGTCTAGCAAACAAATACCAGCATGAATTTCGACCTGGGTAGACATTCAATGATAGAAACCAAAGTGCATGATTTGAAATAATTAACACCAAATGATAAAAGATAGCATATGGCCCGGAAAACCACAAGGATTGAATTCTTTACATAGGGTTAACAAGAGTCTCACGGGCCCCGAAAGGAAATGAATTCTAATGAAATAAAATAAAAGACAAACTTAGTGCATCTGTTTCTTAAGCGAATAGCGTTTAACTATGAATAAATCCAGGCTAGAAATAACTCTTTAAATGGGTGTTGCTATGGGAAAATTCTTACAGTTACATGAACAAACGGATATATGTTCTGACTTTAAAGAAAGAATTAGAGATAAGCGAAGTCATATTTTAAAGGAAAAATGGCCGTTAGTAACTGAAAAGAATTAAAGGGATTAAAAATCTAGCTTATTAAATAAAGTTACAAATTAAGGGAATATTGTAACTTTAACTAAAGGGGGAAAACTATTATTAAGTAATATGTAAAGGAAAACGCCTTTACATATATCTCCCCGACGACCGACAAAGAAAAAGCGTGAAACGCGGGAGATAAAAGAAAAAAACAACAAACACATGCCTCCTCTCAATGCTACAACACCAACTCATAAAAACAAAACATATTATTAAAGAGGAACTGGTGAAAACTTGTCTAATAATGCAAAACTCAAGTAGTAAATAAGCAAAGGAAATACATCATGTCTCAATTAAAACAACAAAACATGCTAATAAGCATGATAAAGCAAGTAGGTACCTATAAAACTTGCAAAAAGTCTTTTTTTTAAACTGCAGTGAACTTCTGGACAGCTGTATATTATCTTGTTTCTTTTTTTTCTCTGTGCACACTCAATATCATTCCAGAAGATTTTAATTTAGATTGCTTGAAATTTCTATTCAAGCCACAGCAATTTTTTTATTGCTTAAACGAGTTGGTTACATTCCAACTTCTAATTTATTATTATATTTTTGAGACATGAATTATATTAAAAAGGTAAAATAACACACAAAATATTGAATATATATGTAAGAACAAATCAAACATAGTGAGAATTCTGTGACATATAAGTTTTATAACTACAATAAAAGGAGAAGCAAATAAGCAGAATTATATAATTTACCTTGACTTTATCAATGATTCTCTGTGTCAAAAAAGTCTGTTTACTGATCTAGGTTATATTTAGTTTAGGCAAAAAAAAGTGGTGTACAATGAACTTTTTAAAAAAAATGTAAGAAAACTAGCCTTCTTCAAAAGATTTAATGTATAACGTGTGAAGAAAAATGTAAGACAGGTTAATGTGAATCGTACACAAGCGTTAAAAGAATAGATGTATTTGTGAGTGTGAGTGCAGCCCGAAACACCATTCGGTGTAGTAAATGAAGACTATCAGCATGCGGCTGCATAAGTGAACAGGAAAAGAGAACAAAAAAAATAATGTTTACCTGTGTACAAACTGACCAGAAATAATGAAAACTTTACAAGTATATCATGTGTAATGTCTTAATGGACAATAAAAGAGCGTAATGAAAAAAACTGACATGTGTACATCTATTAAATTGAGAAATGTATGAGGAAAAATATACTGTCGACTACTATATTAGCAAAAGAATACAAATAATAAAATAAAATGATTACATACACAATATTATTGAAGCTAAAGTGCAAATGATTTAAAATTTTATTAAGAGGCATCAAATCTATAATTAAAAAAAATCTTTTTTTTTTACCTGATCCAGTCGTGAAAGATATGTATCAAAGCAGGCAAAATAACAAAACTTTAAACACCGTCATGAACTTTGAAGATATGCTGTCATATATTTGAGAGAAAAATTGAAATAAGCAATATTGTTATCGAGTCACTATTTGTACAATTAATGAATTATCACCTGTGTGTTTACCTGTGTAAAAGGAATTCAAACCTACAAATTATTTCATGCATAGAAATTTAGATGCATGTGCAATCACTGTGTACAATTAATTTATGTACACGATTTCTGTAGAACAAAAAAAAAAAACACCATAAATTACTCTAAGTGTTCGCGTTGTGTGAATAATTAAAATATTAAAAAAAATCGTGTAAGTAAATCTATTTCACTCTTTGACTAAGCAAGCGGCCAACTTGCTCAATCAAACCCTGAAATGAAAACATCAGACACATTGCTGCTCCCGGGAAAACAGTGCCGTGAATGATGACCTAACACAAAAATAAATTTAAAATTTTATGACTGCCAAAATAAAAGAACAAATACATAAAAAAATGTATTGTGTAGGGGTATGCCAAATGCCACACATACCAAAGTGTAAAAATTTAAAAATTAAAATGCTTCTACTAGAATGTGTATTGTGTGACTATCTTTCATTTAAGAAGAGAGGAAAACGAGATAGCATCATCTCTCTGTGTGTAAGATTTCATATTAAATTTTGAAAGTGACCCAAAAAAAATCTAACGGTTATGACAGAAAATCGAATCAAATAGAAAAACTTATTACTAAAAAATAATATGTGTATTATTATTTTTTTTTTTTTAGAAGACACAGGAAGTAGAGAAATGGATTAAAATCTGCCCTCTACGTAATAATAAAAACTGCCAACTTACTATTGTAGGAAAAATAAATTTAACTTGCTCCTTTTTTTTATTTCTTACGATGTCACAGATGCAAAAGTTGAACTTTCGAAGCCCAATACTGGACTCTCTATTTAAAATTATGTGTTTAGGTATGATACACAAATAAAATGTATAGTACTTAAAATATAAAAGTGGGATTGTCGCTCTTACCTGTATATACAATAAACATAAACAAGTGTATGTATATAAAAATTCACAGCAAACATATGTAGGTATAAGAGAAAAACCACAAGAAAAGTATGGTATCTATATATATTAAGTGTACAAGTCCCAAAATTATTAATTGTAAAGCAAGTTTTTTTTTATCTCAGCTAGAAGAGAAATTTATTTTTATTTTATTTTTTTTTGTTAACAAATACTACTCTTTTTTTAAGGTGTGAAACTATTTCATAAGAAAAACAAACAGTGTGACTTTAGTCAAGCAAACTGCATCGCAAAATATTGTTATTGGAGAGAAGAAAAAAAACGAATAAAATGCAATGTGACAATAAAGGCACTGAAACGATTATACACAAAAATGCGAACCAGCGCACATGGCTGAGTGCATAACCGCAAGCAACCGACACGCAATTCAAGAGCTCCGAAATAGATTAAGTAATCATTTCTGACTTGCGAGTTTGCCACACCGCAGAATATCCCTGCATCACCGGAACATCAAAATAGGGAGAACAAATAACGTAGGACCTCCAGAATGATTACTGGTATACACCTGCATATTATGAATGGTAAAAATATAAAATGAATAAATGAATATTTACGTTTACGGGGGGGAGGGGGGTGTAACTGAAACACGTAAAAATTAAGCACGATGAGGATGCAGCGATGCACGTGTAAAAAAAATAGATTTCACAAATAATGATTTGAAAGTGCAAACTTGTGTGTAAAAAGGTAAGGTATCGCTGAATCCAACACACTGACTAAAGTCAAACTGTACAAAATCTGTCAATTTAATTTGAAAAAAAAATACCTCAACACCAAAACTTACTTTACGCACCCTTGAAATTATTCGAGAACGAAAAAAATACAATGCAATAAACTAGTGTCTAATCAATTTCACTGTGCATTTCAAAAATAAAAATAAGCAATCATTGTTGTGAGAATAAAATTAATTTCAACTTGAAATAGGTGGCTGAGTATAACTGAGGAAGAATTTAATAACGGTATGCAAAACAATTTTGAGCACTTTAAAAAAACACAATCTTTACCTACCTCTAATTACACATGTAAAATACATATTTTTACATGAAAATGTGCGACGAATTACTCAAAAATATGTACTGCCTTAAATATAAAACATTTAACGCAACGACAACCTACTACTAATATGTGTACTACATGTTTACTAGCTTGAGACAAAAATATTATAAAATACTTTTAAATAGCTAAAATACAGAAAACTGTTAAAATATATAAAATATAATAAAAGCATAAAATTTCCAAGATGAAATAATATATGCAATGGCTTCAATTAAAAAAATTAGTACCACAATGTTTAATAGAACGTAAAGTCAGTTTCTTTTTTTGCCAGTGAAAAGAAGCAATGTCTTGGGAAAAACTTTTCTTCCACTATCATATGCTTAGAAAAAAACATTTTAAGAACACATAAGCAACTTTTCAGTAATCCTGCTTTATGTTTTATCTATTAAACTTATGTTTGTAATAGACAATAGCAACAGCATACGTCCATAAAAACAAAACAACTTTACACTTTAGCAAAATTCTTATAAACACTACTTACCATCACAACCAAAATTACTTTTTTTATCAGCAAGTATTAAAATATGCACAAAGTTATAGAAGCAAAGATATTAAACTTTTATATCAGATTTATCATAAAATTTCTTCATTCCTTGTTAATTTCCACAATATCACAAAACTTGATGAATGCAGTAGATTTAATTCAAGAAAAATCACGAGAAATTACACAATGTGCACAGGAAAAGATATACCATTACGCTTAAAAAGTTATTATCGAAGTATCTTATACCAGATTATTTTTGAAACAAAATATTAACTTAACTAAGTGTAAGTAAGAAATTCAGCCTTTTATATGCTAGAATAATGAAAAGTAAAATTAACTTACATAACATCTTCTCCCTTGCACATGATCTTGGACACGTCCACTTATTGGGGAAAAACGTAATCTTTTACGAATATATAAGTAAAATCTTGGATTCGTTTACTTTTTTTTAAACATCCATTTTTTTAAAAGAAGGGTGAAACCCAAATAAATCTTAGTGATGCCCATGCGAAGAATAAAAACAAACACATTGTTTCCCGGAAAAAATGCCCCGGAACTATTCAGCTGAAATTGTCTCTCGTTCTTTCTTCGTATCATAAAGTACAGAAGCACGGTGAATAATTACTTCTTCATCGTAGCTAGAAAGCGCAACTGCATGAGTCAGATTTGCTGTGATAGCATTCTAGGCAGATGAAATACAGAGTCCTCAGAAAGCGGGGGGAAGAAAAATTTTCTCTGACCCACTATCGGCATGAAGAACTAAATAGATGAGTTCACAAAAAGCCTCACAGATGATTAAGGTTTCTATGGCGGTCTACACTAGAAGAGTATTTTTTTCTTTTTTTTTCTTTTCGCTCTCTCGGTAGTCACTGGAATACATTATTGAGTTCGCACTTTTCAAGAAATTCAGCATGTAAACCAATCTAATTTCTCGATGACTGATGATATTTTTAAATACTGAAGAATATTAGACGTTGTTATTATCTATTTTTTTTTTTAAATCGTGCAATGCTGGGATCCCTCTCTGACACTAAAATATTCATCCTGGTCACGGCACCAGTTAATATATATGAGGACGGTTTCAACATCGTATAGGAAGTTTGCGTTGTTAAATCGTAATTGTAGTTTCAATCCCAAGTTCGAGTCGAATCCATGAATATTGAGAAAAGCAACACAGGAGGCTATATACTAGAGACAAGTTTTTTATTAACTTCAAAGTTCCAAGATATGTTGCCGTGCCTGAGAGGGACCATCGCAGAGATAGATCCGATCGCTAGTAGTTACAGAGAAGGAGTGGTCACAAATACATTCTTCACATCTTCAAGTGTTGGCGTGATACATGTACATAAAGATAGCCAAAAACGACTGATACGCACAAATTGCGATGAGAGAAGGCACGTGGAGAGTTTCCGATACATACCCAGGTCAAAATTTATGCTTGTACCAGCAACAAAAATATGCTAGTTATTGCTAGGTATTGCTCTGTCTGCTTGATTTCCAGCAAAGTGGGCCAATACACACCCTGAATTGCTGGAAACTCTATGCTATTATATGCTAGCTAGCATCACATGCTATGTCGCTAGCTTGCATAACAAAAGCATCAAAAGCTAATGCTAGTATCTCATGCTTATTTCCAGCAAAGTGGGCCAATACACACCATGAATTGCTGGAAATTCTGCTTGAAACAGCAATGTGTAATGCTAGTTTATGCTATTTTACTTGTTGGGTTATAGCACTTGGTGCTTGTCTAGCAAACAAATACCAGCATGAATTTCGACCTGGGTAGACATTCAATGATAGAAACCAAAGTGCATGATTTGAAATAATTAACACCAAATGATAAAAGATAGCATATGGCCCGGAAAACCACAAGGATTGAATTCTTTACATAGGGTTAACAAGAGTCTCACGGGCCCCGAAAGGAAATGAATTCTAATGAAATAAAATAAAAGACAAACTTAGTGCATCTGTTTCTTAAGCGAATAGCGTTTAACTATGAATAAATCCAGGCTAGAAATAACTCTTTAAATGGGTCTTGCTATGGGAAAATTCTTACAGTTACATGAACAAACGGATATATGTTCTGACTTTAAAGAAAGAATTAGAGATAAGCGAAGTCATATTTTAAAGGAAAAATGGCCGTTAGTAACTGAAAAGAATTAAAGGGATTAAAAATCTAGCTTATTAAATAAAGTTACAAATTAAGGGAATATTGTAACTTTAACTAAAGGGGGAAAACTATTATTAAGTAATATGTAAAGGAAAACGCCTTTACATATATCTCCCCGACGACCGACAAAGAAAAAGCGTGAAACGCGGGAGATAAAAGAAAAAAACAACAAACACATGCCTCCTCTCAATGCTACAACACCAACTCATAAAAACAAAACATATTATTAAAGAGGAACTGGTGAAAACTTGTCTAATAATGCAAAACTCAAGTAGTAAATAAGCAAAGGAAATACATCATGTCTCAATTAAAACAACAAAACATGCTAATAAGCATGATAAAGCAAGTAGGTACCTATAAAACTTGCAAAAAGTCTTTTTTTTAAACTGCAGTGAACTTCTGGACAGCTGTATATTATCTTGTTTCTTTTTTTTCTGTGTGCACACTCAATATCATTCCAGAAGATTTTAATTTAGATTGCTTGAAATTTCTATTCAAGCCACAGCAATTTTTTTATTGCTTAAACGAGTTGGTTACATTCCAACTTCTAATTTATTATTATATTTTTGAGACATGAATTATATTAAAAAGGTAAAATAACACACAAAATATTGAATATATATGTAAGAACAAATCAAACATAGTGAGAATTCTGTGACATATAAGTTTTATAACTACAATAAAAGGAGAAGCAAATAAGCAGAATTATATAATTTACCTTGACTTTATCAATGATTCTCTGTGTCAAAAAAGTCTGTTTACTGATCTAGGTTATATTTAGTTTAGGCAAAAAAAAGTGGTGTACAATGAACTTTTAAAAAAAAATGTAAGAAAACTAGCCTTCTTCAAAAGATTTAATGTATAACGTGTGAAGAAAAATGTAAGACAGGTCAATGTGAATCGTACACAAGCGTTAAAAGAATAGATGTATTTGTGAGTGTTAGTGCAGCCCGAAACACCATTCGGTGTAGTAAATGAAGACTATCAGCATGCGGCTGCATAAGTGAACAGGAAAAGAGAACAAAAAAAAATAATGTTTACCTGTGTACAAACTGACCAGATATAATAAAAACTTTACAAGTATATCATGTGTAATGTCTTAATGGACAATAAAAGAGCGTAATGAAAAAAAACTGACATGGTGTACATCTATTAAATTGAGAAAAGTTCTGTTAAATCAAATTTCCGCTATGCACACTACCAAAAAGGATGAATGTAAACACGGTGTAGTATGGAAGAAAACTGAAAATTGAAACCGTAACTGCAAATTAATTTTAGAAAATCTGGCAAAACACATGAGTGGTGTATGTAATAACAAAATGTGTAAAAAAATTTCAAACAAATTTCTAACAAAAGTGTAAACGATTATATGAACTATCTGAAAGAAATCATCGTGTGTAAAAGTGACAGGGAACTGACCAAGATAACTCACATGAAGAAAAAAAATGGAATGTAGAGGACTATAGATCCAGTGCACACGAGGAACTGAAAATAAAAAGCAGTAACATTCTTGTAAACCGATGAACTAATGTGTAATGTGTGTAAAGATTTTTTGGTACGCAAAAGACCCAAACCAAGAAGAAACGTATGTAATATCTTATGAACAAAAATGCAATGAACTAATGTGTAAATTCTATGAACAAAAATGCAATGAACTAATGTTTAAATTCTATGAACAAAAGTTCCTCCTGTACACAAAGAACAACATCCATTGTGTTATGTTTCGAGATTTACCGTTGTTTACACTGACAGTTAGGGGTTAAATAAAGAAAAAAACAATATTGCTGTAATTTTGTTATAAAAAGCACAACAATGTCCAAACAGTGAATGAGAAAAAAAAAACGAAAAAAATTCTTGTGAAGTGAAAAAAAACATTGAATTTCTAATTTAAATTCTATCCAACAAATCCTAAAAATGTGAAAAAAAAATCCATTACTTTTTTTGTTTAAAAATAAGAGGCTTTTTTTTAAGGAGAAAAAATGCTACAACAATATACCTTCTTTCCTAAAAAGAAAATACAGTCATGAAAAATTAATAGAGCAACATAGTAAACAACCAGTATGTGTGTAAAAAAACAATGAGCAAACGTGTAAAGTGTAACAAGGGTCTGTTTAAACTCTAAACCAACTACCTTGAGTTTCGTGTAAATCATCAATGAACTACTATGTATGAGGAAAAATATACTGTCGACTACTATATTAGCAAAAGAATACAAATAATAAAATAAAATGATTACATACACAATATTATTGAAGCTAAAGTGCAAATGATTTAAAATTTTATTAAGAGGCATCAAATCTAAAATTTAAAAAAATCCTTTTTTTTTTACCTGATCCAGTCGTGAAAGATGAAATGTATCAAAGCAGGCAAAATAACAAAACTTTAATCACCGTCATGAACTTTGAAGATATGCTGTCATATATTTGAGAGAAAAACTGAAATAAGCAATATTGTTATCGAGTCACTATTTGTACAATTAATGAATTATCACCTGTGTGTTTACCTGTGTAAAAGGAATTCAAACCTACAAATTATTTCATGCATAGAAATTTAGATGCATGTGCAATCACTGTATACAATTAATTTATGTACACGATTTCTGTAGAACAAAAAAAACACCATAAATTACTCTAAGTGTTCGCGTTGTGTGAATAATTAAAATATTAAAAAAAATCGTGTAAATAAATCTATTTCAGTCTTTGACTAAGCAAGCGGCCAACTTGCTCAATCAAACCCTGAAATCAAAACATCAGACACATTGCTGTTCCCGGGGAAACAGTGCCGTGAATGATGACCTAACACAAAAATAAATTTTAAATTTTATGACGGCCAAAATAAAAGAACAAATACATAAAAAAAATGTATTGTGTAGGGGTATGCCAAATGTCACACATACCAAAGTGTAAAAATTTAAAAATTAAAATGCTTCTACTAGAATGTGTATTGTGTGACTATCTTTCATTTAAGAAGAGAGGAAAACGAGATAGCATCATCTCTGTGTGTGTAAGATTTCATATTAGATTTTGAAAGTGACCCAAAAAAAATCTAATGGTTATGACAGAAAATCGAATCAAATAGAAAAACTTATTACTAAAAAATAATATGTGTATTATTATTATTATTATTTTTAGTAGACACAGAAAGTAGAGAAATGGATTAGAATCTGCCCTCTACGTAATAATAATAACTGCCAACTTACTACTGTAGGAAAAATAAATTTAACTTGCTCCTATTTTTTTTATTTCTTACGATGTCACAGATGCAAAAGTTGAACTTTCGAAGCCCAATACTGGACTCTCTATTTAAAATTATGTGTTTAGGTATGATACACAAATAAAATGTATAGTACTTAAAATATAAAAGTGGGATTGTCACTCTTACCTGTACATACAATAAACATAAACAAGTGTAGGTATTTAAAAATTCACAGCAAACATATGTAGGTATAAGAGAAAAACCACAAGAAAAGTATGGTGTCTATATATATTAAGTGTACAAGTCTCAAAATTATTAATTGCAAAGCAAGTTTTTTTTTTATCTCAGCTAGAAGAGAAATTTTATTTTTATTTTATTTTTTTTTGTGAACAAATACTACTCTTTTTTTAAGGTGTGTAACTATTTCATAAGAAAAACAAACAGTGTGACTTTAGTCAAGGAAACTGCATCGCAAAATATTGTTATTGGAGAGAAGAAAAAAAACGAATAAAATGCAATGTGCAATAAAGGCACTGAAACGATTATACACAAAAATGCGAACCAGCGCACATGGCTGAGTGCATAACCGCAAGCAACCGACAAGCAATTCAAGAGCTCCGAAATAGATTAAGTAATCATTTCTGAATTGCGAGTTTGTCACACCGCAGAATATCCCTGCATCACCGGAACATCAAAATAGGGAGAACAAATAAAGTAGGACCTCCAGAATGATTACTGGTATACACCTGCATATTATGAATGGTAAAAATATAAAATGAATAAATGAATATTTACGTTTACGGGGGGGAGGGGGGTGTAACTGAAACACGTAAAAATTAAGCACAATGAGGATGCAGCGATGCACGTGTAAAAAAAATAGATTTCACAAATAATGATTTGAAAGTGCAAACTTGTGTGTAAAAAGGTAAGGTATCGCTGAATCCAACACACTGACTAAAGTCAAACTGTACATAATCTGTCAATTTAAATTGAAAAAAAAAATACCTCAACACCAAAACTTATTTTACGCACCCTTGAAATTATTCGAGAACGAAAAAAATACAATGCAATAAACTAGTGTCTAATCAATTTCACTGTGCATTTCAAAAATAAAAATAAGCAATCATTGTTGTGAGAATAAAATTAATTTCAACTTGAAATAGGTGGCTGAGTATAACTGAGGAAGAATTTAATAACGGTATGCAAAACAATTTTGAGCACTTTAAAAAAACACAATCTTTACCTACCTCTAATTACACATGTAAAATACATATTTTTATATGAAAATGTGCGACGAATTACTCAAAAATATGTACTGCCTTAAATATAAAACATTTAACGCAACGACAACCTACTACTAATATGTGTACTACATGTTTACTAGCTTGAGACAAAAATATTATAAAATACTTTTAAATAGCTAAAATACAGAAAACTGTTAAAATATATAAAATATAATAAAAGCATAAAATTTCCAAGATGAAATAATATATGCAATGGCTTCAATTAAAAAAATTAGTACCACTATGTTTAATAGAACGTAAAGTCAGTTTTTTTTTTTTTTTTGCCAGTGAAAAGAAGCAATGTCTTGGGAAAAACTTTTCTTCCACTATCATATGCTTAGAAAAAAACATTTTAAGAACACATAAGCCACTTTTCAGTAATCCTGCTTTATGTTTTATCTATTAAACTTATGTTTGTAATAGACAATAGCAATAGCATACGTCCATAAAAACAAAACTACTTTACACTTTAGCAAAATTCTTATAAACACTACTTACCATCACAACCAAAATTACTTTTTTTATCAGCAAGTATTAAAATATGCACAAAGTTATAGAAGCAAAAGATATTAAACTTTTATATCAGATTTATCATAAAATTTCTTCATTACTTGTTAATTTCCACAATAGCACAAAACTTGATGAATGCAGTAGATTTAATCCAAGAAAAATCACGAGAAATTACACAATGTGCACAGGAAAAGATATACAGTTACGCTTAAAAAGTTATTATCGAAGTATCTTATACCAGATTATTTTTGAAACAAAATATTAACTTAACTAACTAAGTGTAAGTAAGAAATTTAGCCTTTTATATGCTAGAATAATGAAATGTAAAATTAACTTACATAACATCTTCTCCCGTGCACATGATCTTGGACACGTCCACTTATTGGGGAAAAACGTAATCTTTTACGAATATATAAGTAAAATCTTGGATTCGTTTACTTTTTTTTAAACATCCATTTTTTAAAAAGAAGGGTGAAACCCAAATAAATCTTAGTGATGCCCATGCGAAGAATAAAAACAGAAACATTGTTTCCCGGAAAAAATGCCTCGGAACTATTCAGCTGAAATTGTCTCTCGTTCTTTCTTCGTATCATAAAGTACAGAAGCACGGTGAATAATTACTTCTTCATCGTAGCTAGAAAGCGCAACTGCATGAGTCAGATTTGCTGTGATAGCATTCTAGGCAGATGAAATACAGAGTCCTCAGAAAGCGGGGCGAAGAAAAATTTTCTCTGACCCACTATCGGCATGAAGAAGTAAATAGATGAGTTCACAAAAAGCCTCACAGATGATTAAGGTTTCTACGGCGGTCCACACTAGAAGAGTATTTTTTTCTTTTTTTTTCTTTTCGCTCTCTCGGTAGTCACTGGTATACATTATTGAGTTCGCACTTTTCAAGAAATTCAGCATGTAAACCAATCTAATTTCTCGATGACTGATGATATTTTTAAATACTGAAGAATATTAGACGTTGTTATTATCTATTTTTTTTAAATCGTGCAATACTGGGATCCCTCTCTGACACTAAAGTATTCATCCTGGTCACGGCACCAGTTAATATATATGAGGACGGTTTCAACATCGTATAGGAAGTTTGCGTTGTTAAATCGTAATTGTAGTTTCAATCCCAAGTTCGAGTCAAATCCATGAATATTGAGAAAAGCAACACAGGAGGCTATTTACTAGAGACAAGTTTTTTATTAACTTCATAGTTCCAAGAATGGTTGCTGTGCCAGAGAGGGACCATCGCAGAGATAGATCCGATCGCTAGTAGTTACAAATACATTCTTCACATCTTCAAGTGTTGGCGTGATACATGTACATAAAGATAGCCAAAAACGACTGATACGCACAAATTGCGATGAGAGAAGGCACGTGGAGAGTTTCCGTTACATAGACATTCAATGATAGAAACCAAAGTGCATGATTTGAAATAATTAACGCCAAATGATAAAAGATAGCATATGGCCCGGAAATCCACAAGGATTGAATTCACTAGCCTGTAGAAGCCACCGCGTTCCGCGTACTTGAGCATTTTCATTGGATCGTACGTTGGGAGCCGAAACTCGGAGTTAGCCAATCAGCGTACACCGTACAAAGATGCAACAGCAGTGTTTAGAAACTGAGTGAAGGATCAATGACGTCACGGCTTCTGATCGCGTGAGCCGGCGACCGCGACATATAAACAAACAGCACAAGCTCATGTTGCTTTTTGCTTTGCTTCCGTGTTATCCATTAGCGAGTTTTTGATACTGTCTTTTTTTTATTGCTTAATCTTTATTGTTACGTTTATCTTTATTACCAAAGGCCCTTTTCAGAGCCATATACATCTTTTGTTATCTGCTATCGTTATTATTGTTACGTCGCGTAGTGCTCTTGCTTGTTTTCAAAAACATTGCCTTCGAAAATGAGATCGCACGAGTGCGATATCTGCCGAAAAGTATTTTCGCGGACTTCGCATGTAATTAGGCATAAAATAGATGAGCATAAAGTTGCTGTTGAAGAAAAAAATGCTCCTGAAAAGAAATATCCGTGTGATATATGCAAAAAAGGATTTACACGTCCAAGCCACGTGCGTCGGCACAAAGAAAGTGCTCAAATGGAAGTTCAAGAAAAACAAATAAACATTGTTTCAAAGACTTTGTTCCCATCCGAAAAAATTAATTTATTACCTAAGGAGACTGTTATACAACCTAAAGAATCGCCTGTGTTCTGAAGTGCATTCCTTTGATAGAAGTAAGCCTACAATATGACAATGCTTACTACAATATGACAATGTACTTTATAGTTTTATATTCTTTATAGTGAAAAGAATTTGTTCTGAGAGATATGACAAAATAATGAGGCGAATTATAGTGAGCGAGACTTTCTCAGGACATCTTTGAACATACTAGAACCACCCCCCAGGACTCTGGGGGTAGAATGTATTAGCCATGCTGTTTGTTTGTAAATAAAGTTTTTAATTATTGTATTTGTAATGTATTTTATGTGCTATTTCAATAAAGTTTGTTTTAACAAGGTTCTGAAATAAAGAACCGCAGAATGACTTAGGCCACATGGACACAACACTATATTTTAAGTTTAATTGTAAAATTCCAGACCCACATGATGTAATATTTATGTAAGATTCCATCTGTTCTTATAAGAATTGATTCTGCAATAGTGTTATTATAAAAAAGGAATAGTTAGCTGCTATGCATTTTTGTGAAAAAATTAAATTTACAGAAACTAATATTTATGTGCTGAAAAATGGAATTTTTTTTTTTTTTTCACTTCTAAAAAGTGATAACTAACACAACACCTTTCGCAGAAAATTAAGGGGGGAAATAGATACCCTCATTTTTATACATCATTGAATCCCCTAAACTAATCAAGGATATGCTTTTTCACATTAAAAAAAGCGTATATCCATAATTCATAGCAAATCGAATAATTCTCCATAAAAAACCCATTTACATAATTTAAAAGGAGTCATCCCCCTTCTTTATGCTTAACCATTAAACTACTAAAACTACTCAGAGATTCGTCTTATCAAAAAGAATGTTCATCCAAAATTTAAAGCAAATAGAATAATTCTGCATAAAAACTCATTTATCAAATTTAAGGGGGTTTGAGGTAATTACCCTTATTTCTTTTATGCTTAACCAAAAAAAAAAAAAAAACACAGCTAATCAGGGAAGCATCTTATCAATATGAACCTGTATCCAAATATTAAAGCAAATTGGTTAATTCTGCAAGAAAAATCATTTGCCTAAATTAATTGGGGTAGTCCCTCCGATCCCCCATTTATACTTATCAAATAATTCTGGATGAAAAACCCATTGATATAAATTAAGGGGAGAAGTATTAGCCCTCATTCCCCTGCTTATATTTATCGATTGAACCTTCAAAACTTATCAGGAAGTGCCTTATCAGAATATATCTGTACCCATAATTTCGAGTGATTTGCATATTTTTATCAGGAGCTATGGCATTACACATGTACATACATATAGAATGGGCGGGCACATAAGCTTTCAGGCTTCGATAGCCTGTGAGTTAAAAATCATTATTACAGTACCATCTTGTGGCGAAATATTTTCAAATTGAAGAAAGACCTGACAGGCATTCCCAGAAACGTATCCAAAGAAATTTGGTTTAATTCTATGCATAACTTCATACAGTGTTTGATGTAGAATATTCTAAATGGCACAAAAATTGTGATTACAGCACCGCCTTACAGTAAAATGTTTCCATATTGAAGATGGACCTGCTGGCTACAGCCAAAAACATGCATAAATATTTGGTTCACTATATGTATAACTTCATACACCTTTTTGATGATATGATGCGACAATGGGACAGACAGATTTTGAATAAACATATTTTTGGGGATATTGGATCCTTAAAACATATAAATTCGTCAAAAAAAATTGGTTATATTACTTTCTTCTAGCAAGCATAGAAGAAAGTAAAAAATGTTTGTTTAGTTGTTTAACTCAAAAACCAATTAATCCATTATTTAAATCAAGCAAAAGAAAGAAAATTAATAAAATCATAGTTTATTAAACAATTTCAAATTTTATAAAGACTAAAGACAGAAAATCAATATTTAGGCATGCATAAATAATGCATGTAAAGGTAGCATACAGCCGTTTCGAATCTACTACCATTCGCTCCTATAATTGGTATATAAGCCTGCACTTCTCTGTCGCTTTGCTCAGCTTAGCTTTTTCTACATGCTGAGTCTTGCACTGATGAAGAATCTTGATAACAGATTCGAAACGGCTGTTTTCTACCTTTTTATGCATTATTTAAACATTTCTAAATGTTGATTTTGTATCTTTATACATTTTTACAAAAAGGCTTTATTTGCTATTTTCACTTCAAATTTTGTTTTACAATCTAAGATACAATTTTCTAAAAGATATAAACGTAAATTCTTGAATTTATTACAGAGTTTAAATATAAATAGTAAGGAAAGCTGGCAATTTTTTAAACTTTTGAGAATTACCTTTTATTCCTTGATAGAGAACTTATTATTTCATCTTTTGCATTATAAACAAAAGTTTTTCGGCATTGTTTGCGATCAAATGATTACTGTTATTCATCCATATTTGCTTTGCTGCATTCTGCCGGATATCCGATAGAGAAGTTGGATATCCAGTGATTGTTATCCGGATATCCGATGATATTTCAGATATTGAAAAATCAGCCGGATATCCGGTACATCCCCAACAGTCACCACGGCGAAACAAACCTTTCTGTCACAAGACTTTGTCAAATGGTGACCGAGACCCTACTGTGAAAAATGGTGAAAAAAACAACATTTAATAATTTTTCATACTGCAACGTTCACAATGACTTTGAAATTGAGTCTCCAGATGAGAGGTCACACAAGAGTTTCAATGAAACAACATTGTAAAGTTACTTGGTGACTCGCCACAAAGCAATGGCTGATCTAAGGGGGGGGGGGCGATTGCCCCCCAGCCTTGGGCCCATAAAGGTTTTCAAACTAACATGAGAAACCTTCATGGAATAGGACTTGGACTGAAGCTCAAGTTCGGTGCAGCGCGGCAACAATCTGAACATCAATTCATGAATCAGGCAATAGCAAAGGGGCGATCGCCCACCCTAGGGTCGGGCTGGGTCAGGTCTTCTGATTTTTAGAGCCGGGCCGTATCCTGATATTTATTTTTCTGCCGATTTGGGGCCCCACCAGTGGCTGAGAGGTTCTGACCGCTGGGTTCGAACCCAATCGTGACTGTCGGCATAACTGTTCGGAGTTTTTGTGGTTTTCTTCGAACCTTGCGTAAATACAGGTTAGGTTCCCTTAGAAAGACCCATCACAAAGAGCACCCCTCCCCCTCCCGCCTGGGCCTATATCCCTAGCGTAGATAATCGGCCGACAAAAATAAACGAAAATCAAACCAAACCAAACCTGCCGATTTAGGTTGGGCCAGACTTCTTTTTCTTCAGTGTTGAATTCAGACACTTCTTTTCTTGGGTTTCAGTGACTCCGGGGTGGGGGAATTGTAATTTTTGTCCATTGAATACGCAAAATTTCAAATTTTCTGTGTGTGTGGGGGGGGGGGGAGGGTTCAGTGAGTGATTAATGGAAGTTACAATTTTTATTAGCAAAGCAACGCTTTGTTTGGATTTGCGAAGGATTATTTCCTAAGATAAATATTTGATAGTAAAAATATTTTTAAAATTTTTTTGAATCTTTATTAAGCAAAAACTTTATTTTATATTTTGCCATATTTTAAAATGTAAATTCAGCCCAATTCCATAAATTGTTTTTAAACTGCAAGTATATTAAAAATAATACTAATAGTAATTACTTCTTAACAGTAAATATGTTTCATTTGATTCAATTTTCAATCTTAAAATTAGAATAACACTTTGTATAATGAATTTAACAATTAATTCTATCTTTTTACAATTCTTTTGTCGCCACTTTACAAAAAATTAATCATAATATAATTCTTATAAAATGCGCTAAGTATCGTCTGCATAAATGAAATAATGATTCATATAATTAGAATAAATTGTGTATTCGGATTATTCTCTGCAATAGTGCAAAAAGTGTTTCCCAGCCATATAAATGCTCTAAATTTCATTTTATTTTTATTTATTTATACTTTTATTAGAAGGTCTAAAGTTTGTTCAGTGGCGCAGCCAAGTGGGTAGTTTTAGGGTTAAAACCCCTCCCAGAGCTGAGAAAGATCGCTATAATTGCTGCTTATATGAATGAAATCCAAACTTAATATTTAAATGTTTTGGCGCATTTCAGAATCCGCCACTTTATTGAATCAGATTTCATTTAATAAAGTGATTCAATTAAATGGCGAAAATTCTACTTAAAATTGTGAAAGTGCATATTACATGAATCAGTTAAGTAAAAATTGGTTATTTGAACTAAATTACTTTTCTTAGATGCTTCATGCTAAAAAAAAAAAAAAAAAAAAAAAAAAAAAAAAAGATTTCTGGCCACACACACGCTCTTTGAGTTTAAGTATTATACAGTAAATATTCTAATTAGTACTGATTCTATTAACCAGCGATTCAAATAACCTTTATCAGAAGCTCAAAACCCCCCTTAGAACCAAATTCTGGCTGCGCCACTGAGTTTGTTTATTAGGGGCAGGGCGTAAAATTTAAAAATAAGCAAATTTAATATTTAAAAATGTAAGATATATCATGCAAATATCATTCCCTCACCTCCCCCCAACCCATACTACCATACTTTACTGCCTGACTTTTTCCATTCAGAAATAATAATAATTAAAAACACCCTAACCAAAATAAAGTTCTTAATTGGTACCTTACAAAAAATTTTTAAAATATTTTTTTTTACTATAATTATGTAGTCTACTCAATCAATTATATGTTTCCCCATGTTAGACTATCATTCTATCACACCTTGCTATTATCGCAAATATCCTATCACTAAAGGTGAGCAGCAGTCTAGCATTCTTCACAGAGAGGAAGCTAATTTGAGTACTTGTCAGTCCAGCATTCAATAAAAATACATTTCTTTTATTTATTTAATCATGATTCTATCTGTAATTACTAAATCCACAATTTATTTTCTCTTCTGAAAATATACATGTTTAATTTTTTGTTTGCTAAAATGCGTCCGTTATGGAAAAATATGTAAAATGAATTAATTAAAATAACAATTTTTAAGGTTTTTCTTTAAAAAAATAATATTGTGCAAATCTACAGATCGTAATTTATTTTTATGTATAATTTCAAGTCAAAATATTGAATAGTTTTTTTTGTAAAGTGTACGACAAAATGTAATTTGTTAGTCTAGTAGAGGATTCGCTTCGCTCACCCTAATAAATGAATGATCGAGAAATCTCTTGATCTATTTCAACAACCAATTGTCAAAATCTGAAATATTTTGCTTTGGCTGATTCTTTTTTTTTTTTTTTTTTTTTTTTTAAATGCTTTTACTGATTAATGAAATGTACTACAGTTTTATACGAGTAAATGCCATATTTATCAATGGCAGATCTGCACATTTCATGATATATTACAATGAGCAATTGGTGAAACAAAGATTTATTAATTCATAGTACTAAAGGAATTTGTGTTTTTTTTTTTTTTGTCATGACTGACTGAAGAATTTTCTTTTTCAAACAGTATACTTTACAGACGATTTCTATTGGTGATCTATTAACAAAATATGTAATTTTTTCCCAATGACTGACAAACATAATCTATAATTTTTCTTTGGAGATGTATAGACAAAAATAATTTTTTGCACTTGAATGGCAAAGTTTCCAATACTGCGACAAATAAAAGAAATTTGTAATTTCTTTTTTTTTTTCATAGGACTTACAAAATTAGTGATTCTGTACACAGTTAAGAGTGATTAACAAAATTCATGATTCTTTACATAAGTGATTGACTATATATACATTCAAAGAAAAATCACATTTGGATTGCAGAATGTCACAGCCGAAATAAAAGATAGTCATAGCGTGCTGAAAAATATAGGGAAAAAAGGAATTTTTTCAAATTTATAGGAATTATAGGAACACATCTAGGCCTATGTGAATTAAAGGTACCTTTTTGAGGAAAGTTTCATTTTTAAAAAAAATCAAGAAAAATATACATTTATGGTGCATATTTAATTATACATTACTGATAATAATTTTTATTACCTATACGTTTTAATATTCTATTATATTGTAAATATTCATTATAATTTTCATTGCATTATAACATTTAAATTAAATTTTTAAAATGTAAACAAATAAATGACCAGAAATTTGAAAAAAAAAAGAAAAGTGTTACGAGTATCGCAAAAGTAATTTTAATAACATTATTCTATTAAAGCTATGAGTCTAAGTCACAAAGTGAATGACAAAAGAAGTTTTACGTTAAACTCAAATACATTTAGTTTTAAAAGCTATTACGAAACATTGCCGTTCCACAAACATATAATTGAACACAGAAATAGCATGAAATATGGAAGAAAAAAGTAATTTCCCTTTTTTTTAATCAGAAAATTCAATATTTTAATATCAGCTAATGATTATTCACTACATTAACAAGAAATTTTGCTGTTTTCTCATTTCAAACATTAAAAAACGAATTGTATAATATCCTCTATACAATGCAAATTTACTAGCTTAATGACATATGAAAATATATAATTTTTCTGAATTATAACACCTTTAAAACAAGCTAAAAGAGTGTAATATGTAATGTATAACTGCTTCAAAATCATTTTCTTTTTAATCTTATTTTTAAGGTGTTTTTGTTTATTTTTTACAACCTTACGCATATCATGACCTTACGAAATGAAAGTTTATAGTCTGCGCGCGCAGTTTCAGACAGTCAAGAACCCATTTCAAAGGCCTTTGTACGGTGTACGCTGATTGGCTAATTCCGAGTTTCGGCTCCCAATGTACGATCCAATGAAAATGCTCAAGTACGCGGAACGCGGTGGCCTCTACAGGCTAGTGATTGAATTCTTTACATAGGGTTAACAAGAGTCTCACGGGCCCCGAAAGGAAATGAATTCTAATGAAATAAAATAAAAGACAAACTTAGCGCATCTGTTTCTTAAGCGAATAGCGTTTAACTATGAATAAATCCAGGCTAGAAATAACTCTTTAAATGGTTGTTGCTATGGGAAAATGCTTACAGTTACATGAACAAATGGATATATGTTGTGGGTTTAAAGAAAGAATTAGAGATAAGCGAAGTCATATTTTAAAGAAAAAATGGCCGTCAGTAGCTGAAAATAATTAAAGGGATTAAAAATCTAGCTTATTAAATAAAGTTACAAATTAAGGGAATATTGTAATTTTAACTAAGGGGGGAAAACAATTATTAAGTAATATGTAAAGGAAAACGCCTTTACACCTGTCATGAAATTTTCTGCTAAAAAGTATTGATGTACAGTTCGCGGGCCATTTCGGAGCCCTGATTTTATTTATTTTATTTTATTTGTTTAATTAAACCTATTTTATAAAGTAATTTCTTATTTGAACCGAAATCTTTTCACATGAGTGCATAAAATATGCCTTCATGTTCCTTCTAGTGGTAATATGTTGGAGAAATATTGATTGATTTCTGACTTGTATTTTTTTTTTAATTTTGGAAGTGGTGGTAAAAGTGAAACTGTTTTAGTATCAACTGCAAATCAAATTATTTCCTATTAGCATATTAATTAACACTTTCAAATTAAATTTATTACTTTAGAAAAACCATTATACACTGTACTTGCTTAAGTCCGTTGTCCCCCTCTTAATTTCGAAACTGCTGCTACTATATTTATAAAAGTGGGGTCTAGATATATTAAAGTAGCCATGCGATACTGAATGAAATCACTTACGGTGCCACCTCGTGAAAAATTGCAGAGCAATCATTCCAATCTCAAAACTGAAAGAAAAGTGAAAAAGAGGTTTTACAAAGTTGTAGAGCATCTTGACTTAGTACGAACTCACACGCTGAGCACATTAATGCGAAGAATAAACGATTAAAACGCTCATTTGTTTTTTCGTGATTTTCTACATTGTGACGTGCAAAACTATCTTTGAAAGAAAATACAACTAAATATTACAATATATTTTTATTTTAGATGTTCAAACTTTTTACCTTCAGCTGTAATGCATATTTGGATGCAAATTTGTCCAAAATACAATAACTGCACATTTCGTTCAAGTTTTGTGATGTCGAAGAGTAATTTTCACCAGGTGGCGCAGTAGATGATTTCATTCACATACACATAGCCACTTTACAGGACTCCCAAATGGTCCGCCAACAGAATATCAGAATTTTCTTTGAGAAATTTTCCTTTTAGATTTTTCTTGCAAATTGCCAAGAAACCAACTTTGAAAGTTATTTCTAACGCAAATACTGTAGAAAAATTTCATGAAATTTTCTGATAAAAAATATTGATGTTCAGTTCGCGGACCATTTGGGAGCCCTGACTTTATTATATCTAGACTCTATTTTTATCAATATAGCAGCAGCTATTCTTAAGTTAGGAGGATGACCACACACTTTGGCAGGTACCCTGTATGCAAGATAATTCTAAATTCATGGTACAAACTTTAAGAGTTAGTAGAGGACACTGTAATAATAATTCATTGTATAGGAATGCATAAGCGCAAGTGACGTGTTGATAACAAATACCAGAGGGGTCGATTTGGCCGTTTTTTTATTTCAAAACCAATTTATAAAAAGAAAATTTTTATAAAATTATTTTTTTAATCAACCCTTTTGTCACGGACAAATTCTGTTAACAGAACGAAAAATTAACGACTATCACCGGAATTTACAAACACTTTTAAAAATTAATTTTTTTTTTTTTTTTTTTTTTTTTTTTTTTTTTTTAAAAAAAGCTTTTTTCTGAGAGTCAAATTTATTAAAATATTGTTGGTGCCGTCTATTTTGAATTAAAATAAAATGTGCCCGGACTGGGAACAATATGCCGGAAAAGGCTTACGGTTTTATTTAATTTTCATCCCCAAAAAATTTTTTTTTGAAAATTTCCGCTATAAAATCGAAATTTTTAAATTTATAACTTAACAAATTTACAAATTTTCATACTGGAAATTTTCAAAGTTTTTTTTTTCTTTAAGTAATCATGAAATACCTGCCTTTACTAAAGAAATGAATAGTATAAGAATTTTCTGGTGTGAGAGAGAAATTTTGAAATAAAAAAAGAGTCAAAGTGGTTCCCTTGGGGTTTGTAGCTCAACGCGTCACTTTTACCCATACATTCCTACGCAATAAATGATTGTTAGAGTGTGCTTTATTAAGCCGCAAAATTTGCACTATGAATTCAGAATCACCCTCTATATGTATATACATAAGATTGTATGCATGATATGCAGAAGTCACGCGTTATCAGGCAGTATTAGATCGGATATGAAAATATAATAATAAAATTTTAAAATTACATTAAAATATAAATTCAGACGAAGATTCCAAGTGTTAAGAAATATAAAAATAAAATTGAAGTTCTTTCTCACTCTGCAATGTTTGGTATTTAGAATTTATTACTACATTTAATCGAATTTAACCTCTTAATTATCGCGCGCGTGTCTTTCGCGGACAGTGTTGGCTAATTTTTTTTATTCATATTTTTTTTCACCAAACTGGCAACCTGGGTTACATGTTTTTGTACGTTTCGTTAAACCCTTCACTGGTTAATTCTTTTCCGTTCAGTAAAGTGAAAATAGCGGACACACACCACTGTTATTTAAATAAAATACAGTCGAGTCTCTCTATAACGAAACACCATACATCGAATTTCTCTATATAACGAATTTTTAGAAGGAACGGTCCCCTTTTCGCATGATTACATTAAATACAGTCTCTATGTAGCGAAATATCTATCTCCATATAACGAATTTTTTCATAAATTGGTCTTAATTTATTCAATTTTAAAAAAGCTTCGAAATCATATGGGATCAATTTTCCATCACAAATTTTTGATTTATCGTTCAGTGTTGAATTTTTTTTAATAAATATTATTTCTCTCCTTGTCTCCTTGTTCTTTAAATCCAACGAGTTCATCCCACGTCCCACACATATTTTCAACATTCTTCTCAAAACAGAGTCAATTGGATTGATACACATATAAGAGAGGAATCAATGAGAGGCACACAAGAGAGGCCTTCAAATGGAGGAAAATGTTAACTACAATTTTTCATTCCTTGGTAAAATTTGAGCATTTTTTTTTAATAGCGTAACAATTTTAAAATCAAAACAACAAAAAAATACAGATTTCTTCCTCTGAAATTAATTTAAGTCTTCCTTATTTGATTTTCATTAATCTTTCAAATAAATGTCTGTTCTCTTTTTCGAAACTGCTTAAATAATTAAGAAATAAAATGTTAGGTTAATATATACTTTTAAACATTTCAAATTCTTAATTAAAAAGATCAAAAATAATATTTGTTCAAAAATTACACATTAAATACGATTTTAACATCATTCTCTATACATCGAATTTCTCTATATAACGAATTTTTTACTGGAACGATGGATTTCGTTATATAGAAACTCGACTGTATTCGTAAAATTCAGTCTAAACATTTCCGCCTTTCAGTAGTATGAAAATTTTCTTACAAATAATATTTGTGTCAGAAAGCTTTAAATGATACAATAAGCAAATTCGTCTTGCCCGAACGCCGTTCGGGCAAACCAGTTAACGGCTTAATATATGTTTTTATACATGGAAAATATATTTAAGAGAAGACACGACTGGATAGCCACTCCCACTCACAATAATTTTACTTAATATTTTATACTCATGATTATATGCAACACAATTTTATTCCAGAATGTATTGTATTCCAGAACAAAAAGAAGCAAAATTTACTCCACTTTGTCTCATTCATAGAATTTCCCCCATTAAATAAAAACGCGATATCATTTACACGATAGACAATATTTTTGGGACGTCACATAAGCTAAAATATATTTAAGAGAAGACACGGCTGGATAACCACTCCCACTCACAATATTTTTACTTAATATTTTATACTCATGATTATATGCAACACAATTTTATTCCAGAACGTATTGTATTCCAAAAAAAAAAAAAAAAAAAAGAAGCAAAATTTACTCCACTTTGACTCATTCATAGAATTTCCCCCATTAAATAAAAACGCGATATCATTTACATGATAGACAATATTTTTGGGACGTCACGTAAGGTAAAATATATTTAAGAGAAGACACGGCTGGATAACCACTCCCACTCACAATATTTTTACTTAATATTTTATACTCATGATTATATGCAACACAATTTTATTCCAGAACGTATTGTATTCCAGAACAAAAAGAAACAAAATTTACTCCACTTTGACTCATTCATAGAATTTCCTCCATTAAATAAAAACGCGATATCATTTACACGATAGACAATATTTTTGGGACGTCACATAAGGTAAAATAATGAATTTTATAGTCTCAAAGTCGAATTATAGCTTCTTTATTTGCTTGCCTAACTCGGCGAAGGAATTCATTCAGTTGAGAATCATCAAGTTCTGTAGCAAAACGAAATAAAACCAAAATTCACCTAGTTTTGTAACAAACGATATTTTTAACAGAAACACGCATTTTAATTTAATTTGCTTTTCACTTTTTATAAAATGGCAACAAAAATATACTATAATCTGTTTTTCTTCTCTTTTACTTTTAACATAAATGAAGAGCTTTTGTTGCCACAATTGCAAAAATTATAAACTATTAAAAGCGGAATTAAAAACTAGAAAAAAATTAATATCTCAAAAAGAAATTCAGATACAGTTTTCAAAAACATTGCATTTAAAAGCATATTTTTTCTCTATAATGTGGTATGAAAATTGAAAATGTGGGATTTTTAGAGTTTAAAAATTTGCAAGAGCAAAAATTGCAAAACGGAAATTTCATTTTAAATTTCAAAGTGTTGCCATTCGCAAAAGGACGTATGCGTTACGCACAGATACGATTGGCCTGTATAATATAGATATAATTCTATATTCTTTAAGCTGCCTATGGCTATGTATAAAACTCCTTATTTAGCCCATAGAGGTAAACAATTTTTACATGGCTGGTTTCGGAAGTTCTTAATACTTTTTTTAACTTTCGATATTCCAAAGCCAGCTATTCCAGAATATCAGAGAATTCAGTTATAAAAATGTCTGAAAACAATCAATTGATTACATTGCGTAAATTTAACAATAATAGCTTCTTTCCAACTCATATGTATAATTCATATTTTTTTACTTTAAAAATGCATTGAAAAAAAAAACAATCGCTTTTATTGAAGTAATTATCGAAAAACTACTCTGCTTTACAGTAAATGAAAAATAATATCTGATTTAATGGAAACTTTTTTTTTTTTTTACATTATTCAAACAGCTTGTCACCGTTTAATGATGTACTTTAGAAGTTTTTAGAAAACTCTTCTTTTTCCTACTTCCTCTTTAGTAACATATCAAGTATCATTAATGATTACAATGATAACTTTAACATGCTAAAAAAAGTTTTTATTAAAATTGTCCTTTGCTTAGTGCAAAAGATAAATGACACATCGTCAGAAGAGAGCAGAGAAGCGTCAGTGTATTTTTATAAATTAAGGATAATAAAAAATGTGATATATATTTGTTTTTAATAATTTGAGATATTAATATTCAGTTGAAATCTGTTTAATCTGTAACTTCTGTTATTTTTAGAATTTTGCCCCTGGATTCTTTTTTTTTTAAGATTTTTTTTCTATTACATATAATAAAATGTACTTTCACCAGAAATATTTATAAAAAAATATATTAAGAAATCGTAACTCAGTACACACTAACACGCATTATTTAAACTCTTTTTTTCGCGCAAAACTTCGGTCATAAGTTATGATGAAAAGATATATTAATACAGTCGAGTCTCTATATAACGAAATCCACCGTTCCAGTAAAAAATTCGTTATATAGAGGAATTCGATGTATAGAGAATGATGTTAAAAATCGTATTTGATGTGTGAAATTTTTTTGAATTAAGAATTTGAAATGTTTAAAAGTAAATATTAACTTAACATTTTATTTCCTAATTATTTAAGCTGTTTCAAAAAAGGAAACAGACATTTATTTGAAAGCTTAATGAAAATCAAAAACGGAAGACTTGCATTAATTTCAGACAAAAAAAATTGTAATTTTTTGTTGTTTTGATTTTAAAATTGTTACGCTGTCAAAAAAAAAAAAAAAAAAAAAAAAAAAAAAAACTTAAATTTTAGCAAGGAATGAAAAACTGTACTTAACATTTTCCTCCATTTGAAGGTGTCTCATGTGCCTCTCGTTGATTCCTCTTTTACACGTGTATCAATTCAATTGACTCTGTTTTGAGAAGGATGTGGAAATGTGTGTGGGAGGTGGGATGAATTCGTTGGATTTAAAGGACAAGGAGAGAAGTAATACATAAAAAAAACCTCAGCACTAACGATAAATCAAAAATAAGTTATGGAAAATTGATTCCATATGATTTCGCAGCATTTTAAAACTGAATAAATTAAGACCAATTTATGAAAAAATTTGTTATATGGAGATAGATATTTCGCTATATAGAGTGTTCTTAATGTAATCATGCGAAAAAGGGACCGTTTCTACTAAAAATTCGTTATATAGAGAAATTTGATGTATGGAGTTTCAATATAGAGAGACTGGACTGTATTTAATGGCGGAAGTTTACTTTAGCTGTAGTCGAATCATGACTACAGCCGTTCTATAAATCACGATAGGTCAGACTCTAAGTTATTGGGAAACCTAAATTACCTCATGTCAGCATCAGCGAAAAATATTATATTATCTGTGCATTAAGACATCTGTAAAGACAAGTAGGAATTTTCACCTTATTTGTCAAACTGATTTTCCTTAAATAAGACAAATTTTTTACTTTAATTTACTGGTGGAAGTTTGCGTCGGCTGTAATCAAAAGATGTTGATCCAATCAAAAATAAATTATCGCCATCTTGTGACAACCTTCTCATTGAAAATCATTTATAACATACATCCTTATTGAATACACATAGCAACTAATGAGTTATATGTGAACGCTAACATATTTCTCATTGATTCGGATCGAGCTAACCACCAGAAATAGCGGACGAAACCTTTGGTCTCCTGAAATTCGTTATGATGGAGTTCGACTGTATTATGAACATTTTTTGTAGAATTTTTGCCCCATTTTTTAGATATAACTATTGAATTAAAAGGGGGGATTAAAAAAAGAAAAAGAAAAGAAAAGTTAAAATTTTCTTCCATATAAGAGAATAAAGCGTCTGCAAACAATTAATTGATTACATTGCGTAAATTTAACAATAATAGCTTCTTTCCAATTCAGATATATTTTTTTATTTAAAAAAATGCATTGAAAAAATAAAGAATTCCTTTTATTGAAGTAATTATCGAAAAACTACTCTGCTTTACAGTAAATGAAGAATGATATCTGATTTAATGGAAACTTTTTTGCATTATAAAATCAAAGCATTATTCAAACAGCTTGTCACCGTTTAATGATGTACTTTAGAAGTTTTCAGAAAACTTTTTTTTCTACTTCCTCTTTGGTAACGCGACAAGTATCATTAATAATTACAATGATAACTCGAACATGCAAAAAAAAAGTTTTTATTAAAATTGAACTTGCTTAGGGAAAAAGATACATGATACATAAAAAAAGACAGTGTATTTTTATAAAATAAGGATAGCAAAATGTGATATATATATATGTTTTTAATTATTTGAGATATTAATATTTCGTTGCAATCACTTTATTCTGTAGTTTCTGTTATTTTTAGAATTTTGCTTCTGGATTACTTTTTTAAAGATATTTTCTTTCCAATTACGTACAATAAAATGTATTTTCACAAGAAAAGTTTATTACACAATTAGATAAATATCAGGAAATTGTAGTTCTGTATAATTTAACACGTCTTATTTAAATGCTTTTCACGCAAAGCTTTAGTCATAATTTATAATAAAAAAAGTACATGTTTATTTTTAATGGCGAAAGTTCACTTTAAGTGAAGTCGGACCCTAACTATAGCATTTTGTTTTAATCACAATTGGCCAGACTCTAAATTATTGGGACAACCTAAGCTACTTCATGTCAGAGCCACTGAAAAGATTCTATTATCTAGGCAATAAGGCATCAGTAAAAACAAGTAGAAAGTTTCACCATATTTGTCAAAAAAAGATTTTCCTTAAGACAAAATTTTCTATTTTAATTTACTGGTGGAAGTTTACACCGGCTGTATACAAAAGCTGTTTATCCAATCAAAAATGAACCGCCGCAATTTTGACACAACCTTCTCAATTATTTTGATCGTCAATGGTGTACATGTACAATACACTATGAGCATGTTCAGCGCAACTTACCGGTCACTTACTGAAGTGACCAATGTTACCGACGCAGTACGAAATGCAAATCAAGGCGAATTGAGACTTCAGATATAAATCAATAGGATAGTATTCATTGGCGCCATAGGTTGTTTTCGTACTGCCTTACAATCGGTCAGTTTCACTAGTACCTGCGGTAAGTTGCACTGTATGTTTCTACCTCTATATTCATACCTTCATTATACAAACCAACTAAAAAGAAAATACGTTAGTTAATGTTATTATTAATCGATATCTATGAGTTACATTTATATACGACAATTTCCAACAGTGTTTGCTGTAAATTATAGATTTTTTCCTACCAGGACTGTACAAAGGACACTCTCGGATTTTAACACGGCAGAAGGGCGTATGCGTTGGAGATCGCGCGGTGTGGTTGGATCATCCCAATCAGTTGAATACAAAAATGTATTATACAAATTAGAAAAAATAATTTAATAACTAGTAAATCGGCAGATCAGGAGCCTCAACGTCAGCTTTGCACATCATTTCTTTTTAAACACACTTTGGGCAAAATTCAACTTTCTGGAAACTGTAATTTGAAATTTTCAAATTACGTAATTATTTATAAGAATAAAATGAGAATAAGAAGTTTTCAGCCATCAAATCCGTTAAATTAAAATTTTAATTATGTTAGGAAATTTTGAAATTTTCATGATCTATTATTTTGTTTTTTTATTATGACAGATCTCTTCAGGGGAGCTCCACTCCCCTGAACCCCCCGTAGTCTCATTAAATTTAAATTTTCAACTTTCTATTAATCGTGCTAATGGTTATCGCATATCTTGCATTTCTTCATACTTTTTGTTTTATAAGTTTAGGTAACAGTTTCGACAAGCATTTTTCATTAACCTCATACTTCTACATGCCTGCCAACCACAAACACCTAAATCTGATGTATAAGGAACTTTTTAAAGTGTAAAATTAGTAATCTAGTTTTACAATTTTTTTTCCGAAAACGAAAGTTTGATTGCATTTTGCAGCAGTTATCGCGGAACAGACAGATAGAAGAACAGACTGACAGACGGAATAAACAATAAATTTCGAACAATTTCATGAACAATAAATTTCGATTCACCAAAGTAAACCTTCACTGAAGTTTCGGCAATGACGTCATTATTCATGAGTTATTGATATGCATATTTCTTGTATTTTTAACGACTACTATAAAATACCTGTTTTATTTCAATTATGACGTCATATTTTACCAAGTGAATTGTTTGTTAAAAATATAAATCTTTTTTATTTCTTTTACTTCTAATTATGTCTCCATTTTTGTCAGAAAAATTCTTATTAACGAAACAAATATCCGTGTTTAATATTTAACAAAAAGTACTATACCTATTTTTATTTTTATTCTGATGTCATATTTATCTATTTTTTCTTAGTTTTATTTCTCGAATAGAAATTGCTCAATTGGAACTTATTGCCGTTGAAAAATAATTATTCCAGATTTTAATTTTTTTGGCAACGATAAAGTAAATTGGTTAAATTGTATCTAAAAATTCTCTATTGATTGTGTATGAAAAAGAATGAAATTTTGAATTATTAAGGAAAATATTTGAATAAAATTAATAAAACATAACCTATGTTCTTTTCTGGGCTCTGTTATATTTATATGCAAAGATACAAAGACATAAATTAATTCATCAGATTTGATGTTGACTTCATTCAAATTTTCGTACACGCTTTCAAATTATGGATAAGAATTAGGATGAATGGTTGCTTAGCAACCAATATGAGAAAATAAAGAAAATGAAATAAATACATTTGAAATAAGTAAATCTCTAAAACAAATTAGTTTATATTATTGGAACACATTTATAAAAAATCTCCAAAATTAACAGTAATAATTTAAAAAATATGACAAATGCGTAGACAAAATTTTAAAATAATACGAATAAATTAACTGGTAAATTTCAGTATCCATTTATCATTAAATTCCATTAATCAAATGTGTCATTTTCTCTCAAGAAAAAAAATTGAAAATCATTGGATTTGCCATAGAAAAACATTATTGCGGAAAATAAAATATTCTATATTTTCTGAACGAATGAATCAAACCTAACAAAAAACTATACAGCTTAATCCCAGTGCCTCATTAACATACCCACTTAATTTCAAGTCAATCGAATGCCTTTTACGTCAGTTATCGTGGAACAGACAGACAGAAACAAAAAAATTTCGTGTCTCCAAAGTAAGCCTTCACTGACGTTTCGGCAATAAGCAATAAGAACATTATTAATTCAAAAGATATTAAGAAAATATGCTTCTTTAGTTAGAAAACCTTTTTTAATTTTTGAAAGCACACTGTGGTGTCGCGGCCGTTGTTTTCCACCCTTTAGCCATATATGTAAAAGAATTAACTCATTACATTCATTTTAGTTCCTAAGTTCTTTATTAGAACTGCTATTTACAAAATAAAAATATAGTCAACTTCACATTTATAAGTGAGGTATATTTCACTCGTACACGTTGTTACGATTCAATCATCGCCAACATAAAAAAACATCAACCTTCTCCTCCGAAGGCTACATAGAGAATTGTCCAACCTCTTCTCTCAGAAGACTACCCAGGAAATGTCATATCTTTTCTTCTCTGCACCTGTTCAAACACTTGCAATTCTCAGAATCCCAGCTCTTTCCTGTCCTTGAGCAATAGACCTGATCTCCAATGGATAGTCCCCATTGACATTCCATTCCACATTCATTATACAGAGAATAATAGTAATCCCTCACATGTCTTCTCAGGTGAGTCAGCTAAGACATCACAACACACCTAAATGTGAGGTTGAAGATTTTGCGGGGTAACTGCATCATACCAATCAGTTTTTCAGGCAAGAGAGTGTTCCGACCCAAATGACCGATTACTACCAATAAATTTTAAACGTACGCTTTGATTTATAACTTCTCAGAAATTCTGTTATTAAATAATGCCAGAACTTTTAATGAAATTTAGTGGTAGTAATTGGTCATTTTGGTCGGAACGCTCTCATCCCTAGTTTTTTACAAAAAATGTACTATAAATAAGAAAAAAAAACTTGATTAGAAACAGTATGTGCAGAACTGTACAATGGGCATTATTGCATTTTATCCCTGCAGAAGGCACGCAACGAACTGAGACGTTGGAGATCGCGTGTGGTGACTGGATCATCCCAATCAGTTTTATACAAAATTGTTCTACATAAATTAGAAAAAAATCATTTAATAATGAACAATAAAAATTTATTAGCTACGAAAGTATTTATGAAAATATGCTGCTTTAGCAACAAAAACATTTTTTAATGTTTGAAGGTGCATATCTAAATGTGATCGCACGAGGTGACTGGATCATACCAATAAGTTTTATACAAAAAATATACTTTAAATTAGAAAAAAAATACTTGATTACAAACAGTAAGTGCATTTATCTACTAAGATTTGCTGACAAAGCAGTAGAAACTTTTTCATCAGAAAACTACACTGTTCAGAATGATAAAATTTCGAAGCAATTATGGTTGCGTGGGGAGACTGAGTCACTCCATTTCAACATGGATTCCAAGCAATTCGCGTTTGAAATGAAATAGACGCCCTCTCGCGGACAAAGTCTGAAACAAAATAGAACTGATACCGTGAGCATCTTCCGCTGAAATCAGTGTTTAAAAGGCTGATAAATAAATAAACAGTTCTATAATAAATAAATAAATAAACAGTTCTAAAACGCATGCAACGTTGGGGTCTTTGTATTAAAATTATCTAAAATCAAAATTTTATACACAAAGTTTAGATCTATAATATAAAAAAGTACATTTGACTTACTCATGGCAAAATAACATGACAGCAACACAATGCTTGCATGATTCGCTTGCTCCAGCTTTGCAAGAGCAAGAAATTTTTTTTATTTTCAAATTTATGTTTTCCTTTACTCGCAAACCTGAAATAATATGGGGATTTCCTTTTGTTTGGCTTGTTTGTAAACACGAGCCTACAATCTCTATTTCTTCTTCTTTGCATTAATGCCGCACATTACTAATCTCTTTGAATCAATAATTGCTTCAGCTTCTCTAAAGCAATTACTAGATTTTCCAGCATCTAGAAATTCTAAAATTGTCGATATTTGTAATTTATCTCCCATAATTAAATAAAAAAGATAAAAAAAACTGCACATTAAATAGCTCTTTAAACGGGTTTCGCTATGCTACAGCATGGAACAAACAGCAATATGTAAACAAACGATTATCAGGTCTATACAACGCCACCCTTCGGTCATTACAAACGCGAATAGTTGTTTAACCCCTTCGCGACGGGAGCCTTTTACGAAATATTTAATGTTTTGTCACCGGATTTTAAAAACAGAAATACGTGTCTTATTGAATCCAGAAAATGCTCCGATTGAATAAGAGAAATTTTTTAGTAAATTTTTACTGATGGGGATAAACACAGATTTTTAAGCTTTTTTGCGGCACGTACACGTGTCGCTAGTCCCCAAAGGGTTAACGCGACGTAATAAAAAAGCAAAATAAATTACTAAATCCTACATTTGCGAAGAGAAGTGTCAGAAAAGAAGATACTAAAGAAATGACTGATTACAGATAAACATTTCAACGAGACTCATGTCTTTCTATGAAAGGAGTGACATTGTGCCCCGCACAACCCCTCTCGGTTTAAACCAAAATGCAAATTGTTTGAAAAAAATTTAAAATTAAAAACTATTCAAGAAATTAAATGTTAAAAAAAGAAGTATTTTTTTTCTCTTATTCTTGAGAATCTGACGTAGTTGCTCGTTCCGTTTTGATGCAAACTTGATTTTTTTTTAATTTAAAGCGCCGTTTTGAGTATATTCCCAGTTATGTTTATATCATTATATTAAAATAATTTGAAAGTAAATTATAGTTGTAATAATAACTTTTGCAATTTAATATAAACTTCGTTTCCTAGACGGTAATTATCTTTGTACATATTTTACAACATTTTCCACAGAAATAATCTGCGTGGTACGTTCCTGCAATGTTCCTAAAAATGTAAAAAAGATCATTGTTTAACCACTTATTCGTAGCTCTCGAGACATTCAAGGGCTGCAAGATTCATGGCTTTTACTCATTAAAATAATAATAATAATAATAATAATAATAATAATAATAATAATGCCGCCACCACAAAGTTCCAAAATAAACAAACTACATGGTGGGATTTTGTATTGTCTAAGAAAACAGTAAAAAGGGAGATCAATGTTTTACAATAATGGTATCCAATAGATAAACGTGTTTACTCATGTATATTTTAAAGTGTTAAAGATATTATTTCTATTTAACTTATTAAAAAATCAAAATAATAATTCCTTCGGTTTCTTCATTTTAATGTTTATTTTTCATGGTTAATAATCAATCATTTTTATCATAATCGATAAGTCACTCCATAAATTTTCATTTCTGATTTAGTGATAAAAAATAATAATTTATTTTCATTAGCATGTCTTTCATTATGATATTTCCAATAATGCAAAATGGCGATTTCAAGTATTTCTTTTCATGTTACAATTAAAAACCAAATCATAAATTTTTTTACATTGATTAAACAGAAACATTTATTCCTTCTTTGATAACAAATGAGCTTTAAAAAGGATTATTTCACCACTGAAAATTTAGCGAAATGACTATAAAAAATAAAAAGAATACTGCCCAGTTAAACTGATGGCATTGAGCTCACAGGCTACAAATACTAATTGCACATTAAAGCCTTATATTTTCAAGGGTTAATTCCGTTCGAAAAAAAAATTAAGAAGGGGAAACAGCTCTCCCCTTTCCTCTTTTTTTTATACTTAATCATTGAACCTCCTATACTATCAAAGACATGCTTTATCATATAAAAAATCTATATCCAAAATTCAGAGCAAATTAGATAATTCTTAATAAAAACCCATTTAGCATTTATATAATTTATAAGGAGTTATCCCCCTCTTTTATACTTAACCATTAAACTTCCAAAACTATTCAGAGATTTGAACGAAATCTGACAATTCTGCTTGAAAAACCCATTTATATAAATTAAGGGGGGGGGCATTAGAACCCCTGTTCCCCTTATTTATACTTATTCAATGAACACCTAATAACAGTCACGGAATCGCCTCATCAGAATGATCCTAATCTAAATTTTGAACGAAAATTAATTCTGCATGAAAATCCCATTTATATCAACTAACGGGGGGGGGGGCATTAGAGCCCCTGTTCCCCCTATTTATACTTATTCAATGAACACCTAATAACAGTCACGGAATCGCCTCATCAGAATGATCCTAATCTAAATTTTGAACGAAAACTTAATTCTGCATGAAAATCCCATTTATATCAACTAACGGGGGGGGGGCATTAGAACCCCTGTTCCCCCTATTTATACTTATTCAATGAACACCTAATAACAGTCACGGAATCGCCTCATCAGAATGATCCTAATCTAAATTTTGAACGAAAACTTAATTCTGCATGAAAATCCCATTTATATCAACTAACGGGGGGGGGGGCATTAGAACCTCTGTTCCCCCTATTTATACTTATTCAATGAACACCTAATAACAGCCACGGAATCGCCTCAACAGAATGATCCTAATCTAAATTTTGAAAACTTAATTCTGCATGAAAATCCCATTTATATCAACTAACGGGGGGGGGGATTAGAACCCCTGTTCCCCCTATTTATACTTATTCAATGAACACCTAATAACAGTCACGGAATCGCCTCATCAGAATGATCCTAATCTAAATTTTGAAAACTTAATTCTGCATGAAAATCCCATTTATATCAACTAACGGGGGGGGGATTAGAACCCCTGTTCCCCCTATTTATACTTATTCAATGAACACCTAATAACAGTCACGGAATCGCCTCATCAGAATGATCCTAATCTAAATTTTGAAAACTTAATTCTGCATGAAAATCCCATTTATATCAACTAACGGGGGGCATGAGCCCCCCGTTCCCCCTCTTATACACATCGAATGAACTCCAAAAACTAATCAGGGAAGCGCCTTATCAGGATATACCTATATACAAAATTTCAAGTGGATCCGATATTTTTATCATGAGTTATCGCGTTACGCACATACGCACATACATACAGAACGGACGGGCACATAAGCTCTCAGGCTATGATAGCCTGTGAGCTAATAATAACCAGGATTCAGACGGTTTGAATTCTGGCATTTTCTTTCAGAGGACAAATAGATTTTCATTACTGTAACTATTCCTGCGAGACGATAACATTCAGCGTAGAATTATTTTATAAATATAAGTTTCCATTAATGCTTAGTTTTTATTTTTCTAATCTCTTCAAAACCCATTTTTTAGTAATGTTTTTAAATTCAAATGTTTAAGCACCCAGAATTTTCATAATGAAAGTTGATGATTCAATGTAGTATTTATTTTTTGTTGTTGTTGCTTGTTTTCATCAATATAAAAATCATAACGTATAACAATTTCCTATTGTATTTCTAAAATGAGATTTTAATTATATTAAAAACTAGTTGGATGTGCCAATCCCAAAACTTTCTTTTCGTACGTAAATCTTAGTATTTCAAAAAGTTGGTCCCATTTTAATAGTTTAAGATCATAATTCAATACTATCCAAAATTTTTATGTTCCTCTTAAACTTTTGCCTCAGACAATTAATCGGAATAAAAACGAGTTAATATGGATCAATATATTTTTTTCCTTTCTGATTTAGTGATTAAACAGAATAATTTATTTTCATTAGCGTGTTTTTCATTATGATGTCTCCAATAATGCAAAATGGTGGTTTCAAGTACTTTTTTTTATGTTACAATTAAAAAACAAATCATAACTTTTTTTACATTGATTAAACATAAACATTTATCGCTTCTTTAATAACAACTGAGTTTTAAAAGTGATTATTTCACCATTGACAATTTATCGAAATGACTATAAAAAATAATAACCAGGATTCAGATGGTTTGAATTCTGTCATTTTCTGTCGGATAACAAATAGATTTTCATTACTGTAACTATTCCTGAGAGACGATAACATTCAAGGTAGAATTATTTTATAAATATAAGTTTCCATTATTACTGAGATTTTATTTTTCTAATCTCTCAAAAACCCAATTTTTAAGTAATGTTTTTCGCTTAAAAGTTTTAAGCACTCAGAATTTTAATAATGAAAATTGATAATATCAATGAAGTATTTTATTTCTTGTTAATGTTTAGACTGATTTCATGGGATAGCATTAGATAGCATAGAATTTCATATCAGCGGCCTCTAGTTTTCAATTTTTTTTTCTTTTTTTAGGGTAAGGAGTTGTAAATTTCACGCTGAAAATTTATCTGCAAATTGCATGTCTCTCTGAACCATAGATCTTTTTGATCACTTTTGAAACGCCCAATACATGAAAAAGTCTCAAGAATATCCAGCGCTTTAATCACTTTTCATTTCTATTTTCTTTTAAGTTGTACTTTAATTGTAAAATAGAGTCGATAAAGTAAATCAGAAAATCTTTTGAAAAAACTTCATCTTTGGTGAACACTACTCACTCGTGTAAAAATATTTTCTGGGATATTGAAAGAATTTTTTGAGGTTTGTGTTTACACAACATTTAGTTTGAAATATTAAAACTTAAAATAAATAGGTTTTACGAAGGGTCAATATTTGTATTTACTTTGGATTTTGTTAATAAAAGGAAATTTAAGATTGCTTATTCATTATTCAATGCTCAACTTTACGTTAATTTAAAACAACAAATTTTTGTTAATGCATGCTTGATATTAATTTGAATTCTCTACTTAACTATTAAACTGTAATTATTTCGTTTTAGTGTATAAACTATTTCAGATAAAGAAAAGAATATACTGCGAAATATGTATTAAAATAAATTTCATTGTTCTCAAATCAAGCAAGTACTTTTGAAAGGCTATTATTTAAACGTTGAAACTTTTACAAAAAAAATGTATATGATTAAGAATTACAATTTTAATATAAAAAGTATTTGACATATAAGGTAAGTCGGAGGAAGATGCCACATAAGATGTGTTGCTCAGTAGAGTCGAAATTCAAATAATGAGACGAGGAAAAAGTATATTACCATGCTCTTTAATATTTTATTGGTGATATACCATCATTAATTCCGTTTTCAGTGTTGAAATGATTAACAAATTTAATGTTAGGTAAACTCGTGTTATTGTGCCATTTTCTCCATACATTGGGGAAAGTTATTGGCCTTCAATTATGGGGGAAGATGCAACGACACTGCAAATAAGAGAAATCAGATAAACATTGGAACATTTCCTGTGAATTAACAATATCTATGGTGAAACAAACAAATCCTCAAATTGAAATAATTTTTTTCACATTTACTTTGCTAAACATAATAATGGTACAAGTCTACACAACAGCGTAAATGATCTAATTTCCAGACATTACATAGCTGCCAACTCTTCTGATATATTGACCCGGAAAAATTTAATAGAAATTTTTGCCTCATTTAATCAGCAGATTATGGCAATTAGAAATAGTAAAATTTACTGTAAAATCTTTACGGGCCGAAAAAGCGGAAGATGTTGGCAGCTATGCCATTACAATCTTCGTGCAACTTTTTCTTGCATTTGATGCACTGAATCCAGTCCATTTGAGACCTTATTTTAGCATAAAAGTAGCCTTTACATATAGCACGAAAACCATCATCATTATCTTCATCAAAACATTCGCCACTGATATCTAGCGGAATTTCTTCATTTGAAGAAGACGAGCATACACGCCTCTTTTACTTCTGTTTTTCGAAGGTTTATTTTTTTTATTTTGCCTTTTAACGATATTCTTTATCCGTTTTCCACATAGTTATTTTTCCCCTGAAAAAGTTAAGACCTTTGCTATTTATTTCTTTCGTCCAGATAGTTTAGATTTTCTGACCTGACGAATAGCCTCGTACTAGACAATAAATCTCTTTTCTGTGCGGTGGAGGCAACTGCTGGTGATGCCAAAATATCAAATTCACAAGTGATGCACATAGCTCGGCTGTGTTTGTAGTTATCGAAATCAGACTTCCCAGGTTACAATTAATTTTTTTAGATTTTTTTTTTTTTTTTTTTTTTTTTTTTTTTTTTTTTGACGTGACAACGTCTTGTAAATTGGTTTGCCGGGAGACACTTCAAGAAACTGCGTTACGTTACGTTACGCTCCGCTCACGATACGCGCTCACTTTTCTCTTAACTTTTTCCGGTCACTTGTGGGACCATTTTCTGAACGTGAATGTGAATTCGCTGCAAGGAAGGGGCGGTGCTTAATAGGAATTTTAGATAGTATCAAACTAAGACGAAATACGTTATGTATTAGTTATTAGTATAAAGTACAAAGAAAATAAGTGTAGTTTATTTCGTAATTCGGTGGTATATTATGGAAAACTAATGATATGTGATTAGTTAAAGCCATTTTACTTTAGTTATATTCTTCTCATTGAAAAATTCTTTAATATGCTGTTTACAAAATTCAACATTTGACATCAATAAACATGAAGTAAAATGTGTTTAACAAACACAGTGTATTGCAAGTTATTGTATGTATATTTGTATATAAATACGTATGTATGTGTAAAGGTAAAAATAAAATTTTGTTAATATGAAATTCAGTGCGAGATTCTTTGTATAAATCAATGTTTTAAATATAATTCTTTGTATAAATAAATGTTTTAAATTGTTACTATTATTTCATCCTTCTTCCTACTGTACGAATGAATATTCACATTAAAATTATTTTACAACTCAAAGTCGTTGTCACGTAAAACTTTCGCCCGTATACCGACTTTACAGGCAACCAATTTTTAATTTAATGTTATTTTCTGGGTCACGCCTATCCCAAAAATTGTTAAGAGGAATGAAATGGTTATAGTTAAAAATGTGCACTTTTTGTTAACATTATATTTTCTATCCATCCAATCTTTGATTTCAAGGTTATTTTAAAACCGTCTCCTTCCTAATCAATTCCGTGTGTTTCTTACAGCAATTTTTTTTTTTTTTTTTTTTTTTTTTGATTCTGAAATTTTGATTATTTTTTTTTAACATTTTTTTGTGATTTTGAAATTTTGAATTATTTTATAGCACATTTCGTAACAACACAAAAATAAAAATTCTCTTTTTTTGAAATAGAGTTACAAATTCAAATAAAAAATAATAACAATAATAAATAGCACAAAATTTTAACTTCGAAGAAATAACATAAAATCATTAAAATACAACTTTTGAAGCATTTTTTTAGATTAACATATATAAGCCCCATCACGCTCAACAGATTGACCTTTTTTAAATATCGAAATCCGATGTTTATACCGGACGGTTTAAGTTGTCATTTCATTTTTACTCAGTGACAGTCAATTAGTGATTATACCTATTTACAATTCTTCCTTCAAAATTTCCGCTTAAATCAAAATTTTTGGGTTTAAAATAAGGCCAAAATGGTAACAAAGGGCACTATTATTAACCCCGTCGGGACGAGTGCCTTTTACAGGCCTGTTTAATACTAGAATTACGGCGAGTGGTCATTTTGACCGTTATCAAATGAATTTACACTGATTCGAATCAGAATTTATTTTATGAAATTTGTTTTAATAATACAAAGAAAATTAAGGTTAAATAAATAAATTAAAAAATTGTAAATAAAAATTTCGGTGTTAACAGTTTTTATAAAACTTAAGTAAAATTTCTCGTAATTTTAGTGTTAATCTTTTATCGTCCGCTTTCTTAAAGAAGAAATATTTGCCTAATTGTATCGAGAAAATGCTCAATAAAATAAAGCGAATTTTGCTATAATATTTTGGTTTTAAGAATAATAAAGGACTTTGAGTACCTTAACCCGCACGTATACGGGTAGCTCGTCCCCTAAGCGTTAATGACCAGCTAACCCGTTTTCACAAACAGATTAGCATCACTAGAAGCCGTAGAAGAATATACTGGCAGAGAAGGGCTGTAGAAGAGATAAAATCTAAACGTTCGATTCGTTTGTACGGTAAAAATTTCTGTTTAAAAATTTCGGTATTAGTATTATTTTCAATTAAATGAAAGGTTATAACCATGGAACTATTAACACTTTGATTCTACGTCAGTCACCAGTGACTGACACTGAACATTCCATCTAGCAGCGTCAGTCACCGATGACTAACAGAATGATATAAATATGATATACAATTAAAGGGGATATATATTGTTTTAGGTAATTACTGAAATTATATTTAAGGTTTAATTAACTTTCATGTATTACAGGATTATACTTTCTTAAACTATGATATGAAACTAAAAAAAAAAAATCTTTTTTTAAGTTTTGTTATCTTGTAATACAATTACAAGATAACAAAACTTAAACAATGAATCAGAAATTGTTCTCAATGAGTCAGAAGATAATTATACTTAAAACAAGATATATTTTTTACTTACATCTATTTTAGACTGTCAGTCACCAGCGACTGACACGGCCTAAACGAAAAATTCAGTGTCAGTCACCGTGGCACTTAAGAGCGTACACTAGTCACGCGGTAAAAGCCGAGCGCTAATGTAAAGTCTATGGGGGCGTTCATTTCAAATATCTCGTTCAAATTTTAATATTTTTACATGATTTTTTTTTGCATAGGATAGTTGAGGACGATTCACAACCGGCCTAGTTTTTACTTTTTCGATTTTGGTTATATATTTTTTATATTATGATAGTTTCAGTTTCAGAACCGGTTTAAACCGGTTTTGAAAATTATAGTAATTAAAAAAAAAAAAAAACTCTAACACCAAAATTGAAAAAATAAAAACTAGGCCGGTTGTGGATCGTCCTCAGTAAAAAAAATCATTTAAAAATATTAAAAATAAAGCGAGCTATTTGAAAAGATTGCACCCATAGACTTATCATTAGCGTTCGGCTATTACTGTGTGACTAATGTCTGCTCTTACCATGTTAATAAAGAGGCATATTTTTAAAATAGTGAATCTTCAACTGTAATCGCTTTCGCAAGTGTTGATTACTTTCGAGCAAAGGATCCAGCCGGATAAGCATACCGAAATGGTCCTTCATGTATGATGTCTGAAATAACATGTGTGCTAATACCCGTAAAGCATGATAACCTCACTGTGACGTCGTTGTGAAGTAACACTGTGACATTGTGACCATCGATTGTCGTTGTCACATCACGTGACGTCGATGTGAAGTCACAGTTAGTAAAATGTGAAGTCGTTATGGCCGTTTTAGAGCCCTTTTGTGACGTCATATTGTGACCACTTTGTGAAGCCATGGTTTGACAATTTTGTGAAAAATGTGTCATTTGTGTTTTAACGCATTTTTTAAAGTAAATAACTTGTTTTGAAGAATTTTTGTAATTTTCTAAAGATTTTTAAGAAAGTCACATCTCAGTCATAATGTGACATCACTGAGTGATGGCATTTTGGTCACAGATGTGATGTGACTACAGTGATTCACAGTGACATCATTGTGTCGTCACTGTGACCATGCATCCTATGAGGGTATGCTTCCCATGAGAATACAATATAGGGTGTTTTTAGCGATTTTTATTATTTTTTTTTCCTCAAATATGTTTTCTCAAAAAGGACAAAGGTTACAAAAAAGAATGATATTAACGCCGATTATTAATAAATAATATACAAATTTAGATGATATAATTTTTTCACACATAACACAAATTTAACATAGAAAAATAAACAAAACAAAATAAATATATTAATGTAGATAATTTTATAATTACACCAATCAAAATAATTGCAGAACAATACTCAAAGTACGTACTTTTACGAAAAAGAAATTCGCTTAAATTTAAGATGCTTTTTTTGATGTATTAACAAAAATAATGCTAGCGAGTTTCTAAAATATTCTCAACTTTCACGATTTTTATTTGCAAAAACCCGCTGATGTCAATGCATTGGTCGGTTCGTAATATTTCTACCCGCGCAGAATATGTAGTGGACCAAAATAAGAGACTATTTCCTTACACACAACTTCTATATTGGTTTTTTTCGTGTTCGTAAACATTTTGTCATTTTGGCGGACTATTCATCCTTCTTGCATAATAATAACAAAGCTATGGTCCAGTTGAATGTGCAGATGAATCTAAATAACAGGCTGTAAATATATATGTTTATAAAATTTTGGTAATTTTGGAACCATCCAAAATTTCTGATATCATACGTTACCATTCTTTGACCGAGTACTCCCCTTCCCTAATTAATAATGTTATCACAGTCTAAAAATTATTTTTATTTTTAAATTTTTTCCTTTTTTTTTCTATTTAAACGTTTTCAATGATGTACAGATATGGATTCACATTTTTTATTTGCATATTTTACTGATTTAAATAAAGTGAAGTAATTCATAAAATATTACTGTTATATAAGAAATAACTTTATATTAAATAACCTTTTAACGAAATACTTGTTATTTAAAAGTTTTTAATAATTGCTCTTTTTAAATAATGCCTAATATAGCAATATTTTTTCTTGCACATCTCAATTGTACAGGACCAAACGTGATTTGTTGTAAACGAATCTGGTAGACAACATACTTAACCATCTTTTACTTGCAAAAGTAACAAGTATCATTTCGACAACGAATTGTATACGCATATAACAAAATAATATTAATTTCGAACGAAATTACATAATTAATTGAATTATTTTATATTTTAGATTGAAATAATTTTATAACCATGCAATGGTTTTAAGAACTTTATTTTCGTAAAAATAAGAAACCATACTATGAAAATGCAAAATAACAAATATAAAGAAAATGTTAATAAAATACTGAATTTAGATTTATTGAAAAATAATAATGGTATTACACTTTGTGGTCGAGTGACACTTATACGTACCGTAAGTAGGCTTAAGAATCCTTGTTTATCGCTACCAGTAAAATTAGACCGCAAATTTTGCCTTATTTAATAGGAACATTTTTCGATTTAGTAAGCCACAAATTTCTGTCTTTTTAAACATTAAAAATTTCGTAAAAGGTTCCCGTCGCGAAGGGGTTAAATATCTAATTCCTACCCACTACACTGTAAAAAATATGACTATTTGGCTGCACCGTCACTCTCCCGCATTTATAGAATATCACTCTTTTGGCCAATGAAAATGCTCCATGATAGCCTGAAGTAGTCGTTTTCTATAAAAGCGGTGGGGTGACGATGCAGCAAATTGACATATTGTTGCGGCGTATATAGGGTTCTTTTGATCTTATGGTTAGACAACTTCAAACTCTTGCTTATAGAAAAGTAGAAAATAATTTATTTACAGAACTTCAGAACAACAGAGTCTTCGAAACTCACAAATATTACTTGTTATTCAAAAATAACTGCTCAAATCTATCGTACAAGTATAGCTTTAGATCCCAGAGACTCTTTATACAACGTCGCAACACTTAATAACATTCAAAACAACATAAATGAAACTCAAGCAAACTTGCTAACAAACGTCTTGTTCACTCAATGACTGACTGGTAAATAATAACCACACAGCTCGCATCGCTCTCCTTATATATAGTCTCGCCGCATGCGGTGGAAATTTCTACAAACTTCTAGAAAAAACTGGAAAACCACGGAACAACAAACAATGTATCAGTATATCTAAGGGGGGGTTACCATTAAGATGGAAGGGTTACCATCGCCAACAATCGCCAAGTTTGTCGCCAACTTGGCGATATATCGCCAAATTTGGCGACCAAAATTAGTTGCCAAAAGTGACGCCAACTTGGCGATATCGCTAATATTTCGCAAAGCTGCCATAGACATTCACTGAAAATAATAGACAAGTTTGCTTGATAACAGAGACAATGTAACAAAAACTAATATTAGTAAAGGAATGGAGCTTAATAAGATTATTTACATTATTTTACAGTACAAACACTAGTTATTTACAAAATTCGTAACAATATTTTTAACAGTGTATAGATGCTTCCGATATTCGAGTGCTACACTCCACCCTAAAGTGATACTTTACATATGTACTCTGTACAGCCGCAGTGTTGCCAGAGGGCTACCTTTTTTTAATTCAGATATCTTGATTGGCACCAATTTTTGGATACGTTAAGACTTCCTTTTTTTCGCCCTTATTAATGTGTCATTAAATAACACGCATTTCACCATTTCAAAGAAGTGGTGCCAATCAAGAAGCTGAATTATAAAAAAGGAGCGACACTGTTTCAGTGAAATTCCGGAGCATTGAGTTGGTCGAATGAGTCAGAGCGGATGCATTTTTCAAAAATGAATAAAATAAAATTGCTATTCAGAATTTTCCGGTTGTGAATTCTAAATTCAATGAGAAGTCGGTCAATTAATGATGACAACACACCCAGGTCCTCTGGCCTTCACTATTTCGATGGCTGTGGTTTCTTAAACTAATTAATTATAATTTGAAAATTCTCTTTTCTATTCGAAATTTCTGGTAGAAAGTGAATTAAAAAACAAACGATATAGATAGTTGTGATTTTGCGTATTTCAAATGATTCATTCGAATAGTAAAATCACTTTTATTCCATAGCTACATTCGCATTAGAAGAGTTTAATTTTTATTGACATATTAACTAAAAATAAAGAAAAAAGAAAACCTCTTAAAAATAATAATGTATTTGACTTCTTTAATCTAATAGATTATAAGTAAACGAAGTTTGTAACTAACGATTAAGTGTATGCAAAAGCTTTGAGTAATGGAGCAAACAAACTTTTTTTGCCTACACACCGCACAGGCAAAACACTTAAATGGCTAATTAACAATGTTGCATCAGATATACAGTGATTTATTACTTCCTTCTATCTTTTCAAGAAAAAAGTCTAGTGTGGGTATCCTAAAACTTTCTGCTATTTCGTACATGTTAATGCAGTCGAGCCTCTATATAACGAAATCCATCGTTCCAGTAAAAAATTCGTTATATAGAGAAATTCGATGTATAGAGTATGATGTTAAAAATAGTATTTAATGTGTAAATTTTGAACAAATATTATTTTTGATCTTTTTAATTAAGAATTTGAAATGCTTAAAAGTATATATTAACCTAACATTTTATTTCTTACTTATTTAAGCAGTTTCAAAAAAGAGAAAAGACATTTATTTGAAAGCTTAATGAAAATCAAATAAGGAAGACTTACATAAATTTCAGAGGAAGAAATCTGTAATTTTTTGTTGTTTTGATTTTAAAATTACAGTTGTTACGCTCTCAAAAAAAATTCTCAAATTTTAGCAAGGAATGAAAAATTGTAGTTGATATTTTCCTCCATTTGAAGGTCTCTCTTATGTGCTCTGATTGATTCCTCTCTTATATGTGTAACAATTCAATTGACTGTGTTTTGAGAAGGATGTTGAAAGGTGTGTGGGAGGTGGGATGAACTTGTTAGATTTAAAGAATAAGGAGAGAAGTAATATTTATTAAAAAAAAATACCTCTCCACTGAATGATAAATCAAAAATAAGTGATGGAAAATTGATTCCATATGATTTCGAAGCTTTTTTAAAACTGAATAAATTAAGATCAATTTATGAAAAAATTCGTTATATGGAGATAGATATTTAGCTATATAGAGTCTGTTTTTAATGTAATCATGCGAAAAGGGGACCGTTCTTACTAAAAATTCGTTATATGGAGAAATTCGATGTATGGAGTTTCGTTATATAGAGGTTCGACTGTATTTTCAAATTTCACCATCACAGTGCTAAAGCAATAAAGGCACATCATGGGGATTGTAATGATATGAAATTCCGTGCATTAGTTCTTTAGCGATATGTCCGTCGCTAAAATCATGTAAATCATGCAAAATGCAGCATAGCAGCATAATTTGATTTACACCGAAACTCAATTTGCAACAGCTTATGCCAACATTCAACTGAATCTAAAGTCTGATGAAAATCCGTGCATTTATCATGAGATATAGCTTACTGCAGAGATTGAAAAAAAAATGCATCATAAAATTTCCACCTTTTGGGCGACTTACACCAAAATGTAAACAACTAAGAAAAATCATGCATTAAGCATAGATTATGAAACGCTTTTCAGCACTTCCTGAAACCATAAACCATGAACTCCAATATTTTTGAACTGCCCTGTAGTTGATCTTTTGGTTGATAAACATACCATTTAATAAAAAAAATTAGTTTAGCAAGAAAATGTCTAACTAGCTGAAAGTTCTCTTTCTTCACTTTATTCTAATAGACGGAAAAAATTGTATATTTTTCTACAGCTTTATAGTTTACCTAGTACCTTTATTACACGCCAGTATTTTGTTAAAGTTTAGTTCAAGCAAAAACACTTTTAAAACTACTTAAATCTCATTTCCAGAGATTATCATCCTTGGGCGACCATGTAGATAATTTTTTGTGTGACCCAGTATATCATTTTATCTACATTCTACAAAACTTTGTTATTAAACTAAAAGGAGTTCCACGTAAAAATACATATCTTATTCAAAAACCACCTTTAAGTAAATTACCCTCATATTCAGTAACCTTTATGAGCTCTTTTGTTTAACCCTGTATATAAATTATAGCCTTTATAGACACCATATAATATGCAGACATTTTGTTAAACTTTAAAGCGCATAACATTATTGAAAACGCATTTCATCCATCCATCAGCTATCATTGATAGTATAAAGCATTTCAGAGAGAAAATACAATTTGAAATATTTTGTGTGTCCCTGTAAATGTTATGTACTCCATATTAACCGTGAAATATTAAGTCCCAGCGGCGTTTATATTTTTCATGATATTTGATATTGTTTAACATAGTTAGAATATGTCACAAACATACTCCTCCCCCTTTATTATTGTAAAATGGTATTCTTTTGTGTGGCCTTGCAAATGGATAATAACTATTATTTTCACTGCACATTTTACAGAATGCATATTTTGGTGCACTTTGCAAATACATATAAGTTTGAGTATGTTTGACAGAGTGTAACACTTTTAAAACGCATTTGAAACGATTTTTTCCCATAGCCCTTAATGTGACGGAAAACTTTTGACCCTCCCTATAAATATGCTAGTCGTGGTAGAAACTTCATTTTCAATAGGATCTGTGCTAAGGTAAACTTCAATAACTTCCATAAGTTGTATGGCAATCCGAGTATATTTACAAGAGTTAGAGCGCGGACAGATAGAAAGACGGACAGACAAACCGAATGCATAATAAATTTTCAACTTTGTTGAAAAGTGTTAAAAACACTCATATTAAGGACTAACTGAATTAGAAGATTTATGAAAATCCGTACATTAATGTTAGAGGGAGAGTTACTCAGGAAATACAAGGCTGATACAAGAATTACATATTTAAAACCGAAATCTTATTTAATAAAAAACTTTTAAATGCCTCAATTTTTCAGTTTGTCGTAGTTCTCCCCACTTTTCTCTTTTTTCCCCAATCTAATTGAAGTACATGCTTTTTATATTATTATCCCAAAATTGTTATGTGCCGGAGGCGTAACAGTTGGTCGCAGTCACTTCACGGAAAAGCTTTTAACATCGATATTATAGAAATCTGACTTATTTCTTTGTAATTTTGTCGATTTTAAATGTGTTTGTCTTGTATCACAATCAGAAATAATTAGGATATTTTGGCCTTTATAAACATCACAGATTAACTGTGACTAAAGTTATCTTATACATGAAATTTAAATAAGTTAACCATTGCGTAGTACCTGAGAATGTGTAAAAACCGGAGTTTAGTCTCTAAATTATACTGGTTTATTTTTAATCATTGATATCCTACGAGATTTTTCAAATTCTATTTCTGCATATAAATCTTCGCCTTAATAAATTCTTATTATACGTAAATGATATATCTATACAATGATTTTGAAAGAACATTCGCATAAAAAATCAATCGATTGCACTTCATTATTTTCTTATTTTGAAGTCTCTTAAGAGTCCGAAGTCTTCAATTTATAAATTTTCAGCTTTTCAATTTAAGACATTCTTTCAAAGCTGTAGGCTGGAAATCTGAGCTTATTTACCGTGAAGATAAACTTTCTTCGTTCGAAAGTGTACATTTATATTTCGAAAAAGTAAAAATATTTACTGAATTCATAAAATATCTTCTTTTCATATATATTTCTTTTCAGTTAATATAGGATGATTTTTTGGTTGGATATTAAAGTTAATTTAAAATATTATTGCATTATAAATAGCTGAACCGTTTTATCTAAATATTATTAAAAAAATTCTTAACCTTTCTACCCTGAATGGGTCTAATCGACCCATTTCTACTATTTATTTCTTAATAGCTCCGCCGGGTTTTAACTAAGAGCTCTTATATTTTAAGTATTCCTCAAACAGATAAATATCTTCAGTTTATAATTTTTTCAGACTTCCGAAATTATTTTTTTTAGCCAAAATAAAAAAAGTCACATTTTACCTGAATGGGTCTAATCGACCCATACCACTAATTGCATATAAATGCATGGAAAACAATTAGGTAGTGTGTATTTCGAATAATGATCGGTAGATGGCGCTACTTTTCTAATATTCTAAAGTAATGTTCTTCTTGTTTTGGAGTGTTTCATCATTCGAATAATGATCGATAGATGGCGCTACTATACTAATATTCTAAAGTAATGTTCTTCTTGTGTTGGAGTGTTTCGCCATTTTTTATGCAATATGGCACATAATAAGCGCGGTCTTACTGATGATGAAATTAGAAAGCTTTGGCAAGAGTTACCTAGTGATGAATCTGATGAAGGGAGTGATAATGATTTGATTGAAACAGATGAATCGGATCATTTGTCCATCGAAGAGGAGGAAGAGAAAACAGATATTTCCAATACAGAAGATGAAACAGTGGCGTCTCCATCCTGCTTTATTACTCGCAACAAAACTGAATGGTGTAAATCCCCTCCACCTACATCAAAAGAACGGTATGTACTTATTCATAATTTATATTTATTGAATTTGATATTTATTTTATATATATTTTTCATATTCAGGGGTTGTGCAACCTTTGGATCACGCCCGCCCCCCTTCTACCATAAGGACAAAAAAGATTATTTTCGAGGAAATTGGTAAATATTTGTTCAAAATTTGCATGTTAGGAAAAGAAATAAATGCCCTTTAGAGGAATCTTAGTCACCCCCCTGTCATGAATACTTTAGCACTACTCCTGTTCTTATATATTTTACATTCGTTTGTATTTTCTGGCTTCTATTATTATTTTACAGGCAACATAATATTATGAAGTTAAATCCTGATCCTACACGTTTTGCAGTTCAGAGGATAACTGAACACCCTCTGTCAGCAATGAAGCTGTTCTTTACAGATGACATGCTCAAATTAATTCTAGAAGAAACTAACAGAGAAATGCAGAGAATATGCTCAGAAAAGAATAAAAAACATACATTGGTTTCTGCTGAGGAGCTTGAAGCTTACATTGGTAAAAAAATTAAACTCAAATAGAATAATTTATAGATAAAATGAAAAAAATGCAAATGATTCCACGGTTTGAAATTTATCCATTCTGTTCTTTTTTTAGTTATTTTTATATATTTTTTTTACAGGTTTGCTAATTTTAGCTGGTGTATATAAGTTAGCAGGGAAATCTCTGAAAGAGTTATGGAGCGAAGAAGACGGCCGCGACATTTTTCGTGCAACAATGTCTTTGCAACGTTTTGAAATTATTAGAGAGTTTCTTAGGTTTGACAACAAAGAAAGTAGAGTAAATCGGCGTCGTTTAGATAAGCTAGATGCAATAAGATCATTGTTTGGTATGTTTGTTATTCAGTTGCCAAAGATGTTCATTCTGTACGAAAATGTTGCAATTGATGAACAACTTGTTCCTTTCCATGATAAATGCCCATTTAGGCAATATATACCGTCAAAGCCAAGAGAGAAATATGGAATTAAAATGTGGTTGATGTCTGATGTCAAAACAGCTTATGTTTGCGCTGCTGAGATCTATACTGGAAAGCCTTCAGATGGTGAGAGAGAAAAATATCAAGGTAGAAATGTTGTGTTGCGCCTAGCAAATTCTATTGAGGGTACAGCCCGAAATATTACGGTCGGTAATTTTTTCACGGATTATATTCTTGCTAAAGAATTATTGGTGAAAAAATTAACTATTATTGGTACTCTTAGGAAAAATAAACCATTTATTCCTCCCGAGTTTCAATCATCTCGTGAGCGAGAAATATTTTCTTCATTATTCGGGTTTCAAAAAGATATGACACTCATATGTGCCGAAAAAAAACAAATAGGGGATCCTCCTTTCAACTATGCATCATGAGGCGAAAGTTTCAAATGAGAAAGAAAAGAAACCGGAAATAATTTTATATTATAATGAAACTAAAGGTGGAGTAGATGCTACTGATAAATTAGCTGCTGCATATGCATGCAAAAGAGGCACTAGGCGATGGCCTGTGTGTTTATTTTACAATTTAATTGATCTAGCTGCAATAAATGCGTTTGTTGTTTTTATGCATGTAAATCCTTCTTGCAATCAAAACAAACTATACAAAAAGCGGCTTTTTCTAAAGGAACTTCGGAAACAGCTGACCGAACCTCACAGAGATATTAGGATGAAACAAAATATTCGAGTAACCATAAAGAAACAATTGGCTAATGCAGCAGGTGAAAAAAAAGCAAGTATTAGTTCAACTAAACGTGGAAGATGTAAATAAGAATGTGGTCCAAAGAGAGATCGAAAAACGCAGACGAGATGTACTTCATGCTTATATTTTCTTTGCCAGGAGCATGTAAATGTGTACTGTAAATCTTGTTTATCATAAAAAATGTATCAAAACAATGGAAATAAAACAAATTTCTAATGTACATTTATTATTATTATTTTCCAAATTATTGCTTATACAAACAGGGCATTGCAAGGAAGAGGGGGAGGGGGGAGGGTAAAGTGGGAGAGGGGGGTTATAAAATATGTTGGTCTCTAATAGTGAATACAAAAATAATATATAAAATAAAGCTAGTTGAAAATACTTGTTTTGAGGTAGAATAAATAAAAACAAGTAAACTGGGTCTAATCGACCCATTCAGGTAAAACGTAACTTTTTTTTCAACAGGGTAGGAAGGTTAATAAATACACGTATAGGGAAATGTATGGGATATGTTTGACACATTTCTTGCTGAACTGTTCGTAATTGATGTTTGACATACAGTAGCATCTCAGCTTGCTACTTTATTATTTTTAGGTTTTGCTTTTGTAACTGAAAGAAAATCTTTAACTTATTTTCAAATATTATTTTTCCTACAACATTGTGTCCTTCAAATAATTCTACACCCCATAGCAACAGTGACATTTTGAACTTGAAATGGTCAACATGGCTACATCAAAATGCTAATTTACACCATTATTTTTAATATATAAATTTTGTAGTAAATTGAGCTTTGAGATGTTGGCAATGTGTATGTGAAAAATTTTTGTTATGAAAAATTGATGAGAGATCGAATTAAAAAAATAGTCGGTTGCAGCAGCCCTGGGACAAACGAGTTATACTTTATTAAAGACTTCATCTTTTTTTTCCCTACCAAACTTGTACAGGAATTGGAATGGGGTAATAAATAATAAAGTGTAGGAGATATATCCTAGGTATCATGTCAAACTCTATGGAAAAATTGTTGCAGAGGTGTTTATTTTTATTCCAGATTTCTTCATTGCCACTATTTTTGTTAAGTAGTAAAATTCCTTTTGTTTTCGCTGCAAATAATAGATCATTAAATAAGGTTAAATAAGTGAAATTTTACTACCTGGAATATATGGTGCTAATAAAGAAAATTGAATTTTTAAAAAAATAGCATAATGGCAATGCTGTTTTCATATTGAATAGTTTGGCAATATACCGGCGATATAGTGTAGAGTTTACCAGTTGCAAGTGAATTAATGAAGGAGGTTGTCACAAAAATTGCGGCTGACATCTTACATCGGATAGCAACAGTTTCTGTTCACAACCAGAGGAAACTTCCATTAATAAATTTTCAATAGAAAAATTTGCGTAATTTTAGCTGTTTATCCATGCAAACTTTCTCTCACAAATATGGTTAAAATATTTTATTCGTTTTTATTTATGGAAGTTGGCCCAGGTATTATAATCTCTTTCAATGAATCTTTTTCAATGAGGTTTACTACAAGTTACTTCGTGCATAACAGAAAGCAGTTAATATTCACAGGGCCACACAAAAGATTTCATCTAGTATACTGTATCCGAAGTATTGTATACTATTCCGCAAAGATCTGAGTAATTTTAAAACTTTGTTATAGCTGGAACGCACCTTATTTGCTACGCTTGACGTGCAATTTTTGACTTCTTAAATGTGTAAGAAATAAGTATTTATGCGCATATTGTAATATCTATTCTATTATGAAATTCATTTTTTGACGAAGACTGCTATTTGGGAAAAAAAGGTAATACTCAGAAATAAGCATTTAAGCAAATAATGTTTCATTTTTTCTATTATTGATTTTTTTTTTTTTTCAAATTTTCATACGATTAATAATTATATTAGAAAATGCAAAATTAAACTAACTGCAATAAAGAATGCAAAGAAAAATGCATTTCTCTACAACAACAACTAATTATTCACACAGAACCTTTTAAATTTTGTTTAATCCATTTGTAAAAACATTTTCTGATTCGTATTTAGTGAATAAATAACAATAAATATTAATAATAAAGGGAATTAGCAAATCAGAACATTAAAAAAAAAAGAAAAAAACAGATTATAGGTAATTTACAACAGACAAAAAATTGTTTTACCGTTAATGAGCTAATTAGGAAAGTGATAAGAATATGAAATTCGTATTTTCCTTTCCAATATTTATAATGGAGTATAGCTTATCTGTGGAAAAAAGATTTAGGTTACGGTTTCAATTGATAGTTTTTTTAGAGGTAGAAAAAAGTTTCATCCATTTGTACTTTAGTAGATAATTAAAATGGATATAATTTACATTTTTAAAGTATAGCTTTCAACAATTTTTCTAACATATTGAAAGTTGTTTTTAATTCCCTTCCAAGCATTTCGTGTAAGAAGAGTACACGAAAATAATGATAATAATTAATATGTGTGTGCCTGAATCAGTTCTATAACGCCCAGATATCTAGAATTTGGCCATCACCTCTTGAGTACTATGCAGGTGAGATGACAAAAAAATGGCGGCTAACACAGGCCAAATTTTTTCAGCACTTAAAGCCTCCTTAAACAGGTATTTGAATCTATCTGAAACTTGATTTATCTCAGTGCTTGAACATATTTGAATTTAAAAAAATCCCTTTCTGCTTGGCCTATAGGCAGAGGTAGATTTCGATGAGTTTTCATTTCAACAACAAAAAATAGAATATGATTAAAGATAAACCCAATTTAACTGCTATATTTAGCCGCTTTTGAAAAATTTTCATTTTCATTTTTCGTAAGATGTGGTTTTATCAAAATCAACTTAAGCGAACTTCGGCTCAAACGCCCATTTTCACAACATATTTTGAAATATATTCTGAATTTATTAAAAAATTGACCAATACGAACATTATATAATTCCTAAATAACAAAAAACAGTCAATTGAATGCGTTCGAGAGCAAAATTGAATTTAAAAATGAGTCATAAAATAATCAATTTGTTATTTGAATACATCCTCAATTCTTTAATCATGATCACTTTGGGAAATTTTTTTGCAAAGTGCCCACTTTGGCAGCTTTTAAAAAAATATATATATTTAGCCTTTATCAGAAAACTGGCCAATACGGCGCATTACACAGTTCCTAAATAACAAAAAACTGTCAACTGAATGGATTTTATAGCAAAGTCGGATTTAAAAATGAGTCATAAAATAACCAATTTGTACCTTTGAATACATCCTCAATTCTTTAATCATGATCGCTTTGAGAAATTTTGTGTGAAGTGCCCATTTTGGCAGCCTTTTTTAAAACATATTCTGCCTTTATCCAAAAACTGGCCAATCCGTCACATTATATAGTTCCTAAATAAGAGAACCTGTAAATTGGATGCGTTTGAGAACAAAAATGGATTTAAAATGACTCAGTAAAAAACACAATTTGTTATAATTCCTCAATTTTTTCAATCACGACCACTTCGGGAAATTCTGTTCAAAGTACCCTTTTTGGTAGCCTTTTTTGAAATATATTCTGCCTTTACCAAAAAAAAAAAAAAAAAAAACTGGCCAATACGTCACATTATATAGTTCCTAAATAAGAGGATTTGCCATTTGGATGCGTTTAAAATCAAAAATGAATTCAAGAAATGAGTCACAATATAAGCAGTATGGATTTCAGGTTTTTTCCCCAACTCCTTTTTTTGTTTAATTTATTTCTGCTATAAGAATTGGTCTTATGAAAAACTTGTTAATATAAAAGTTGCAGATATTATTGAGAAGCTGTAAAATAAATGTAATTCGATTTGATTGCTTAAGAATTGAGTAAGTTATGAATTTTTGTCTTTTTCCACCTCCCCTTTTTCTTTACGATTTTAATTTTTTTCATCAGTAAAAGTTGGTCTTATCAAAAACTTGTAAATACAAAAGTTTTAGATAATGTTGAGAACATTTATACAAAATTTAGTTGTATTTGATACCTTGAGAATTGACGAAATTATGATTTTTTCCCCCAAAGCCCGGTTTTTTTTTTTTTTTTTTTTTTTTTTTTTTTTTTTTTTGCCCCTTGACCCCATTTTTCATTTTTTTTTAAATCTATTACGCGTAAACTTTTAGTTTATTTTTTAGAAGCAATATAAACTTTGAACTGATTCGATATCTATTTTAACTAAGAAATTATCGAATTTTTTCGGTTTTCACAAAACTTCTCCCTATTTCCACCCCCTTGGTCCGATTTTGCTCATTAACGAACTTGACCGAGATTTTATGCCTCTTTATTTTATGTAAAAGTTTGAAGAAGATCTAAGCATAATTATGGAAGTTATCGTGTCTAGAAGAAAGTGACTATATATGTATATATATATATAGATAGATAGATAGGTAGATAGATAGATATATAGATAGATAAACTTTTTTACTGATGGTAGTTTCGGGGTCTAGGAGTCATGATCGGTGTAATTCTGCAAAAAATTTTCAGAAATTCCAACATGGGAGAGAATGCAATAGGTAGCATTTCATACAAAATCTACCTAAAAAGTAACCCACTGTCAACACTACATGAGTAATGTCGGCCCAAGTGCTGTAATTTTGGATTTTAGGTGCTACATTATTTCTCAAAAAAGCTTACAAAATATCAGAATTTTCATAATTAGAATTTAGTGCTTATAAATACGTCTTTTATAATGAATGTTATTATTATGTACATTCACTTAAAGACAAACACAGAAAAAAATCATTACCTTAAGTAATGAGACATGTAGGAATAACGCTCATACACAGTGCTTCTTAGTTAAAAAATGACAACCAGTCGTCACCAATGTGTTAAAACCATACGTACAACGAATCAAGATCTTTGCATCAGAAGCTCTCAGACGCTGATGGAAGGTTGTTTCATAAAAGATGGGCCAAACGTTTAAATGTGATAGTAAACATCCAAACAAACAATATTCATCAGAGATTGCGTGGTCGGAGTTAATAATCCAAGAGCCGACCACACCAACCCTAATTCATCGAGGGCAAGAATTTTTTATTTTTATTTTATGGAAGAGTATACCCTCAATAGCATGCATGTTCACAGTGACGTCACAATGACGTCACTGTGAGTCACTTTGGTCACATCACATCTGTGACGAAAATGCCACCACTCAGTGACGTCACAAGGTGACTAAGATGTGACTTCCTAAAAAAAATTTCACAGTTCGTCACAATGTTAATGTCAAAGTAGTCACAAATGACATACTTTTCACAAATTGATCACATTGTGACGTCACAAAGTGGTCACAATGTGACGTCACAAAAAAGCTCTAAAACGGCCATAACGACTTCACATTTTAGTCACTGTGACTTCACATCGATGTCACATGACGTCACATCGACAATCGATGGTCACAAAGTCGCAATGTGACTTCACAACCACGTTGCAGTGACGTCACCATGTCTTACGGGTAGTAATAGGGTAATCTAATCATTCATGTCTGCCGGAAGCGAAGTGGTGCATAAGACAAAAATTAATACCACTAGTGGTTGACTCGTAGGTTTAACATTGTGTTTGCCGTACAATTAATGGTATGAAAACATGTAAAATTGGGTGCAGGAAAACATAGTGTTAAGCCTACGAGTCAACAATTAGTAGTATTCATTTGCGGCTTATGCAACACTTCGCTTCAGGCAGACATGGGTTATGGATTACTCTTCCATAAAATAAAGGAACATGTCTTGTGTTTGATGACTTAGGGTTTTGTGCGGTCGGCTCTTGAACACAAAGATGCTAGAGGACGCCAAAAATGATGTTATATAAGGCAAAAAGAACAATTGACTGACAAAAGCAAAGTTGTCAAAAGGCTCTCCGTACAATCGTTGAGTCTCTGAGCTATTTCCATTTGCAATTCCGTAGGTATGAGTCAAACGCATATCAGCCTTTTTAGGTGTGTTCGTAATTATGTAAATACATAGCACCTATTATTGTCGTGCGTCAGTCTGTACGTCCGCATATAACAACGCAAAAACATCCAATCAAATCGATTGAAATTTAAATATGTAATTGTTACATAATTTTGTCGAATCATTTCAAATTATAAAATTCGTGTGAATAATTCAATTACAGGGAGAATCAAAATATTCCGTTTACACTCTTATAAAATTGTAACAAAATTTTATCAATTTTATTTGAGTCTTAAAAAAGTCTTGCATTTTCAATTTGTAATTCCAACAAAATTTTGTTGTTTTTGCAAATTTTAAAATTGGTGTGCAGTAGTCACAATTCTCTCACGTAATTTTGTTTAACTGATTTATATAGCTATAAAGGATTAACGTAATTTTTGGATAATAAAACTTTTCAAATTGAGACGAATTAATGATGTTATTATTACGTTATTATACATTTATAATGAAAATTGTGGACAAAAATTTGCCAAAAAAAAAATCCATATACATATATATAATTCAAACAAAATTTCCATTGCCCCATATTTAAACGACAAGATTTCTTGGACAAAATAAATTGATTCAACGTAACTTTCTTCTGGGTGAATTTTTTTGTTTTTATTTTGAAATAAATTTTTACGTAAATTCCGTGGTAATTGAGTCATTTCAGCATTTTCGCAATGGAAGTACACTTCAACTTAAAGGACTAATCCAGGCTCAATTTGGCATACGTTTTCTTCTTCTACATGTCATATTTTCATAATATTAGTATAATTCTTCTCCCGACAATGAACAACAGGAACAAAATTTTTTCGTCTAAATGAACTCCAAATACACCAGTACCTTTTCGTTTTACTTCCGACTAAGCTCTCTTTGATGAAATTTATTTGTTTGGATGTATACTATCACTTCTTAACCCCTTTCGCGACGGGACCCTTTTACGAATTTTTTAATGTTTTGCCGCAGGTCTTAAAAAACAGAAAATTGTGTCTTTTTAAATCGAGAAAATGCTACGATTAAATAAGGCAAATTTCACAGTAAAATTGGAAAATTTTGCTGCTGGGGGTAAACAAGCATTCTTAAGCCTTTTTGCGGCACGTATGCGTCTCGTTCGTCCCCAAGGGGTTAAAGTTTTGCCTATCTCTTATGAAACTCACTGTATTTACGTTTGATTTCTATGATATAAACATAAAGTGTTTATATATAGATAAAAGTTCTATCTTCTATGTGTGATCATATAACATCGTTTGCTTTTACAAATTTTCCTTGCACGTTTATGTTACGATGCCCGTTTGTATGCACGTTTATTGTAAAATATGTTACATTTTTCTCAATAAATATTGTTGCAGCGTATGTAGGGTTCTTTTGACCTTATGATTAGACAACTTCAAACTCCTGTCTTTTAGAAAAGTAGAAAATAATTCATTTGCAGATCTTCAGAACAACAGAGTCTTCGAAACTCACAAATATTACTAGATATTCAAAAATAATTGTTCAGATCTACAAGTGCAGATATAGGTTCCAGAGATTTTTTATACAATGTCTCAACACTAAATCACATTCAAAACAACGTAAATAAAGGTCAAGCAAACTTGCTTTGACAATCGTAGCTCTCTCAATGACTGACTGATAAATAATAACAACAACAGCTCGTATCGCTCTCCTTATATAGGCCCGCAGCAGGTGCTGGAAATTTCTAGAACCTTCTCGAAAAATCCACGGAACAACATTCAATGTATCAGTATATCAATAGGGGGGTTACCATAGAGAGGGAAGGGTTACCACAGCCAATAATCGCCAAGTTTGTCGCCAACTTGGCGATATATCGCCAAATTATATATAATGTTAATTATATATAATGTTAATTATATATAATTATATATAATATATTCATATGTATAATATCTCTAATATTTCGCAAAGCTGCCATAGACATTCACTGAAAATAATAGACAAGGTTGCTTGATAACAGAGACAATGTAACAAAAACTAATATTAGTAGAGGAATGGACCTTAATAAGATTATTTACATTATTTTACAGTACAAACACTATTTACAAAATTCGTAACAATATATTGAAAAATATATTATGCTTGTTCTTTCAGAAAATCATAAAGTGTTTTAAAAATTTTCAGTCAAATACACTACTTCTGTAAAACGTTTCGCAAAACCGTTGAAGTTTTTGCCTAATTTTATTATTTTTAAATATTTAACTTTCATTTCATATGTATCTGCACTTTGGAGTTTTCAGAGAGTACTGGAAATGCTCTGATAGCATATCATGAATTCAAAACTTTGGAATGGAGTTTGAAAGATGTTTGAATGGAAATTTTATGCAAAAATGCCGGGAAATTTTATAAAAAAATATTTTTCGTCAATGGTTAATTACATTTTTCGCCATTTAATTTAAAGAGTTCTGAAAATAAAACTGTTTCTACTTAATCACGATATTTTTCGGTTAAATAAGCCGAATTTTTCTGTTCATGCACAGTAGTAAGAACAAGACGTAAACGCAATTTGGCAATATAAATGACATTGTTTAACTTTTTTGCGGCGCAGGACAAATTCATAGCTTAAGTATTGAATTTATTGACACCGGAATTTAAAAACTACTTTATTTTTAAATAAGACAAGGCTATATTTCACTCATTCAGTAAACGGTAATTTTTTCTAACAAAATTCCGGTGCCAGTGTGGTTTTTGGTAATTAAAATTAAGTGGTATATCTATGAAACCACCGCGCCGCAAGGGGTTAACCAATGACTATATTACAATATATTGTAATGTTTTTTATTATCGGAATAGTAAATAAATAAGAAAGGTAATATTTATAATTATATTTTTTATTATTGTAAGAAATTGTAAAATAAATTTATTCTTTTAATCACATTTAAGAAAAATGATATTATAACTTTATTTAACTCTGATTATAAGATAAGAAACACAAAAAGAGAAAGAATTAAAATGAGATGTTTATCACACTGTAAATAACCATTTAACATCTTAGAAAAACAACTGACTTTCTGAAATGTATTATACAAAATACAATTTTCTACTCAATAAATTTAATAACAATGAAAGATTTTGAAAATAGATTTATTTGTGTCCACATAACTAAATGAAAAACATACGTATCATGACTCGAATTGGAAAACGATAATTCTCAGCATATTTATAAAACATCGTACGCTATAAATTTATAATAAAACTGAAATGAACCTGAAAGTATAAGATTAAAATGAAAACATTTTACCAAATATATATATATACATCTATAATATTTATGAAATTCAATTTTTATGGATAATTTTGTAACGTTATCTATTTAAATATATTTAATCATGCATTATACAGGGTGAGTCATAAATATCGAAACAATAGGCTATCTCTTTAAATATTGCCTCTAGACCCATACTTCCAATTGCAAAAACTCATAAAAAAAGTTGAAATTTCTGATAATATAAGTTGCAACTCCATGGGGGGTCTAATTGAAAAAATACGAAAATTAGATTTTTATACGGCCCCCGTAGAGCAAAATTCCCAATTAGGAAATTAATCCTTATCCATTCCTAAATTGAACCAAAAAAATTTCATCTCCCTATCTGAAAACCTGACAGAAATCTCAAAATTTAAAATTCTCAAAAATTCATGACTTACACCACTTTACCATGCCTGTAAACGAAGCGTTGTTCATCAATTTTCAAAGCAAATAAGGGATCGTCCATAAATTGTAACGTTGTTATATGTCGGTTAAAGACCGTGCCTTTTATTTGGCCATAATAAAGCAGCGTATTGATTTAAAATTGAATCTTGTTTCTAAAACATGTTGATTGTTAGCACTGGAGGTCTGAATAAATCGTAATATTTAGGTCCGGTCCTAGACCGACCCATAGGGAAAGAACTTCAGCCCCGCATGAAATAATGTTAAACTCATAATCCGGACTAGCCAGGAAAAAATAGCGTAAATCATAGTCGGCTCAGCCGTGAATTTCTACATAGTTTTTTACTTCAGTATAGTTAAAAATTGTTTTGCGTGGACCGTGCGTTTCTGACCAAAAATACTTAATATAGAATTTCGTTTTTTATATTTATACTTTTTATTATTAAAGAGGCGCCAAATCCTGTGATATATTTATTTTATCAATGAATCTATGTTTATATGTAAATGTTTCACTTATATTTTATTATCGCTAATCCATATCCCGTGCAATGAAGAATTTGAAAAATGTTATACAGTAAAACCTTTTAAGACGGAATCACATAGGAAAGAAAAAATACGTAATAGACAAATCCATTTCCTATGAAGGTTAAATGGAGTTTATTTTATTCTCAGGTATTATTGTATTTATTTTGCATGGATCAACACATTTTCTCTTTAAGACAGAATTCCGTCGTAGGTTTTTTTTTGTTTGGTTTTATTTTGTTTAATTTTTTAGCATTTAAATATACTATTCTTAAAAAAAAAAATTAAAAAAATAAAAAATAAAGGTTTTTTTTATTGTTTTGTAAAATAAAAGCGGTTTTAAAATTTATGTGGTTTTCGTAAAAATATTGATTAAACCAAAATTTACTTATTTTATGTACGTATTAGGTCTGTGATTTAATTACGGATTGTTCGAGACCGAGATTAAAAATTTCGTCCAGTGCAAGTCTGGGAAAAAGGAAGCAGTCGCCTACATTACAAAAATACATTAGACCAGGATAGGCGAGTCTTCAGAAAAAAGTAACGTCTCGGTCCTGATCTGACCTGAGTCCAGAATACAAATTTTTTAACAGCCTCTACCGGACGATAAAAAGCTTGAAGTTGAGAGAACTAATTTTTTAAAAAGGACTTAATTTGAATCTTAGAAAAGCATTCTTTTAAATAACTAATGGGCAGTAAAACAGTACATTTCGTTTTTCTGTATAATGATTTTTTCCCGACTACTTCTTGTCTTTAAATTATTAAAAGTTAAGAATTGTTGAAGAAAAAAAGTACAAACTATAACCATGTCATTTTTAATTATTTTACCTTACTTTTGTTTTAAAAAATGAAAAATTATTTAGTTTTGAAAATATGATTTTTTAAAAGTTTTTTTTTAAAATAAATATTTTTAATAGCTCTAAAATAAATATTAAAAAACAAAAACCTCGAAACAAAACTAAAATCAGATTTTTATTTTAAGTTAAACAGAAAGAAATTGAAATCCGATAAATAATGTTTGGAGTTATAACGATTTTTAACTATAGCATTGAAACCAGTACTAACAATATGAATTTTTATTAATTTTATGATAAATTTTGGCATGTGATTTTCTTAGCAAATTATATGGCTAACCATCACAGAAAAGGAAAAAAAAAATCAAAATTCTAACTCAAAAGATAGATTTTTTACGCATTTCCTACAACTGTTAAAGTAACATAGTCTTTTGAATTGCGCGCATTTCAATTTGTGTCTAATCCCTTAAAACCTGATGAATTATTCAAACGGTTATAACTCCGCGAATTTTTAAGATATGACGATGCAATTTTTTGTGTATTATTCAGGACTGGATAAGGAAAGATTCCCTAATTGGAATTTTTATCCTACGGGGGCCGTATAAAAAGTTAATTTTCGTACTTTTTCAAATAGACCCCCCATGGAGTTGCAACTTATCTTATCAAAAATTTCACCTTTTTTTATGAATATTTGCAATTGGAAGTATGGGTCTAGGGGCAATATTTAAGGAGATAGCCTATTGTTTCGATATTTATGACTCACCCTGTACATATATATAATAGAATATTTTAACGCTCAATAACTCCGATTACAAAAATACAAGGCTTATCAGCACAGTGGTTACACTGTTAAAAGTGAAGGTGACAAACCGGTGCCATTTGGGACCCGAAGGTGAAAAGACCTTAGGGTCCATTGGAATCCGGGGCATTTGGAACCCTAGGGTGCCATAGGGGCTTGGATATGTGGTAGCAGTGCCGACAGGTCTCTTTCTGGGTGATTGGAGCTAAATAAGGTGCCATACTCTTCGTATTGGCAGCAATGTAGCACCTCATCGGGTGATTGGAACCATGCGCATGCGCTGTGACGTGTGTCTTTTTGTTTTCTGTGACGGCAAGTAAAATCTATGGCTTAGAGTGAATGAAGGTGAGCTCGATGGCCGAGTGGTTAGAACGCTGAGCTTGTAATCAGACGTTGTGAGTTCGAATCCTTCGACGGCCAAATGTCGGTTTGTATATTTTTTAATTTTTTATTTTTAGACACTCTGGATTAAGGGTGCCATCTTTTCACCCTAATTAAAGTTGTCATTCTGGCTCCTTTAGGGGTGTCACCAGTGAGACAAGCCTTTCACCCCTAAAAGGTGCAATGTGTCACTATTAGTTTTAACAGTGTACAAATTTTCAGGAATTGTAGAATAAACCTATACGATGAACAATCATAATTGATGAAAAATATCAACGCATGGTTGGAAAAATTTACCTGTCGCAGTAACGACGACACACAGGGGTCGCATTCTATAAGAAAATTTTATACTTCTTCGTAGAACACTTAATCAGTGATTTTCATGATCATTTTGTTTAAAATATGCTGTTAAAAAGGTACGATGAACGATTTATTTTTAAGTACTGGTAGGAACAATATATTTTTTAACGAATGCGACCTCTGAGCTCTAAATGCAAGAAAGAAAGAAATTTTTACTGTCCCTACCCCTATTTTGAAATACCTTAAATTATAAAGTTAAGCTGTTTTAAATCAAAATTCTTGAGTGAATTATTTTTATAAAACTTAATTCAAATTTCTGGTAGTTGTAGTGTTAAAGGAAATTTGACCTCTCTGAATCTTCCCTCATATTGATTGGGTCAAGTCACTTCTCCACATACCATTTTTTAAACAAAAGAACACGGTTTTGTTTAGCCTAATTTACCATACAATCTTTATTCTTGAAATAATTGCTGAATATTTCTCGTTATTTAACACCTACTTACTTAAATTTCAAGAATATATTTTATGTGAGAAAATATTGCACATATTTTCTAAAAATTGCACTTTTAAATTTGAAAATACTTCTGAAGGGATTTTTCCACATCTGTTTTAAATATTCACATGCAACAAAGGCTATTGCTTGAACATTTTAAAATAGCTTTGGTTGACAACTATTGACAAAACTCTGAAATTCATTTAAATATGAAAACTGAAGCGTGGATAAAGCCTCCCATATGGTCAACCCTTCCTAAATTTTACCTAAAAGTCTCCCCTAAATGTTAGAATTTGAAAAAAAAACGTTTACTAAATACAGATGTCCTTCATTCTAGAATTTTTCCTAAAGATAACTTACTACATATATATATATATGTAGAATCCTATGAAAAGCCAAATATTCAAATTTTATGCTAAAATATTTTATAGCTTTCTTATACTGTAAAATTATAGTGTACTTAAGATTTGGACAATAAAGGATAGAATTTAATGTCATAAGAAATTCTAATGTGTGAGAAAGCCATAAAACTATTCTCATTTACATATGAATGTTGCATACTTTAAGGGGAAAAAAGTCAAAATATCCGCTGTAAAGATCATTTATATAAAATATACCCAATGAATATAAGAATGGCTTTTAAAGGTTATTTTCATTTTTATTAATGCATAGCAAGTTTTTTTCTTTTATTTTTGTCAATTGAGTAATTGAAAATACGCCTTAATTAAACGCATAAGACTTTAAAATTAGCGATTTAATCAACTGTAAGTTCTACATTTTAACACTTTCCATAGTAGGTGGAATAATTTTATTAATTCATTTTGTCTGTCCGTCTAACCGTCCACGCTCCAACTTGCTTAAATATATTCAGATTTTAATGCAATTGATATATGTTAATGGGTAAATTATAAAAAAATACGGATTTGCAGTCCGCATAGTAAAATTTCTATTAAATGTTATATAACGCAATTTTTTTAATAGATTCTAATGAAAAATATCCTTAGAAGTATTTTAAAGTGACATTACATTTCTAATAACTTAAATAAAGCAATTAAAAACTTACAACTTCAGATTGTCTTTTTCCAGGCATGTCACACTGTGATGCGTTCAAAATAAAAAGCTTTCTGTTATACTGTATTTCTAGTTTTTACTTTCTCCTATCTTCAATAGAAGAAAGTATTATAATCGACATTTTTTTGACTTGATGTTTTCGACGGATTTACTCGTTTTAGGGGTCAGAGATTCCAAAAAACATGTTTTTACAAAATGTCTGTCTGTCCGTGTGTCTGTGTGTCCGTATGTCGCCATTATACCATCAAAAAGTGTATGAAGATATGCATAGAATTTAACAAGTATTTTTGTGAATGTTTTTGGCTGTGGTAAGCAGGCCCTTTTTCAATTTCGAAATATTCCGCAGGAAGGGGGCGCTGCAATCTCGATTTTTGTGCCATTTTCAATATTTTACGGATCAAGTGTTTGAAGTTATACATCAAATTGAACCAATTTTTTTGTATAAGTGTATGGCTATGGCTAGTTGGTCCTCCCTAAATTAAAAAAAAAAAAATCCGCCCGAAGGGGGTGCATGAATAGCAATTTCTCTGACATTTTCTTTATTGTGCCACTTAGAAGTATTTGAAGTTATGCATCGAACTGAACCAAAATTTTTGTGATAAGTATTTCACTATGGTTAGTTGGTCTTCCCTGAATTTGACAAAAATCCGCCGGAAGGTGACGCTGCAATAGCAATTTTTGTGCCATTGTACTTTATTGATAAAACTCCATGTATCATATACAAGACTGATAAAAGAATTCGTAGAATCATCCGACTATAGGGGGGAATTTGCTGAAGGTAAATTTTCATTTGTGGTATTTATTTACTAACTGAACTTCATTTTTGTAAGTATGTACTTTATAGATAAAATCTGTATATCATACACAAGGCTGCTAAAAAAATTCGGACAATCGTCCGACTGTATTGGGAAATTTGTGGTATGTATTTACTAACTGAAGTTAATTTTTGCAATCATGTACATTATAGATAAAACTTTATGTATCATATGCAGGGCTGTTAAAAGAACTCGGTCAATCTTCCAACTGTCGAAGGGAATTTACCGAAGGTAATTTTTCAATTATGGTATTTATTTAAAAACTGAAGTTAATTTTTTCAAGCATGTACTTTATAGATAATAAACTATACAGGATGTTTCTAAATTCATGGTACAAACTTTAAGGGGTGATAGTACACATCAAGACACACAATATTAAATAGGAAACTAAGGGTCCCAAACGTCTTCCGAAGAAGATAGGCGCCATTAAAGTTTAGGGTCCAAAAATTCAAATGATTATAAAAAACAGAAAAATTGGTCGATTCGTTTGCGGTTTTCACTAAAACTATTCTTTATGTCAGTATTGTCTTGAAAATAAATCATAAAGATAAATTTCAAAAATTGTCGATAGAGGGCGCTTTAGACTTTGGAGTAACGAACAACTATTTTTTTACCGTTATTTTTTGCATCTCATTAATTTTTTTTTGAAGCTTAGACATAAACTTGAATTTTGAGCTCAAAATCTAAATCTCTGGGAGTGGTTAAGTACCGCAAACTGAACTGTAGGGAGAGGTTCAAATTTCAAATGATTATAAAAAACGGAAAAATTGGTCAATTGATTTGTAATTTTCATCAAAAGTATTCTTTATGTCAGTATTATTGTGAAAATAAATTATAAAGATAACATTCAAAAAATGCCGATAGAGGGCGCTTTAGACTTTGGTGCAACGTACAACTATTTTTTTACCGTTATTTTTTGCATCTCATAATTTTTTTAGAAGCTTAGACATAAACTTAAATTTTGAGATGAAAATCTGAATCGTTGGGAGTGGTTAAGTAGCGCAAACTGAACTGTGTTCAATGGGGGTGGGAAGGTTCAAATTTCAAATGATTTTAAAAAACAGAAAAATTGGTCGATTCGTTTGCCGTTTTCGCTAAAACTATTATTTATGTCAATATTTCCTTGAAAATAAATTTTAAAGGTTAATTTCAAAAAATACCGTTAGAGGGCACCTTAAAATTTAGAGTAACAAACAACTATTTTTAACCGTTATTTGTTGTATCTAATTAAATGCTTGCAAATGCTTAGATTTAAATTTTGAGCTCAAATTCTAAATCGAAGGGAGAGGTTAAGAAGCGCAAACTGAAATGTGTTCAGGAGTTGAAATGTTACCCTCCCCACTCCTCGAACACATTTCAATTTTCCGCTACTTAATTACTCACAACGATGCAGATTTTGAGCTCAAAATTTAACTTTGAACATTTACAAGCATTTAATTAGAAACAAAAAATAACGGTTAAAAATAGTTGTTGGTTACTCTAAAGTTTAAGGCGCCCTCTAACGGTATTTTTTGAAATTAATCTTTAAAATTTATTTTCTAGGAAATATTGACATAAAGAATAGTTTTAGCGAAAACGGCAAACGAATCGACCAATTTTACTGTTCTTTATAATCATTTGAAATTTGAACCTCCCCACCCCCATTGAACACAGTTCAGTTTGCGCTACTTAACCACTCCCAACGACTCAGATTTTAATCTCAAAATTTAAATTTATGTCTAAGTTTCTAAAAAAATTCATGAGATGCAAAAAATAACGGTAAAAAATAGTTGTACGTTACTCCAAAATCTAAAGCGCCCTCTATCGGCAGTTTTTGAATTTTATCTTTATAATTTATTTTCAGGATAATACTGACATAAAGAATAATTTTAGTGAAAATTGAAATCAATTGACCAATTTTTCCGTTTTTAATAACCATTTGGAATTTGAACCTCCTCCCACAGTTCAGTTTGCGCTGTTTAACCACTCCCAACGATTTAGATTTTGAGCTGAAAATTTACGTTTATGTCTAAGCTTCTAAAAAAATTTAATGAAATGCAAAAAATAACGGTAAAGAATAGTTGTTCGTTACTCCAAAGTCTGAAGCGCCCTCTATCGGCATTTTTTGAAATTTATCTTTATAATTTATTTTCAAGGCAATACTGACATAAAGAATAGTTTTAGTGAAAACCACAAACGAATCGACCAATTTTTCTGTTTTTTTTATCATTTGAATTTTTGGACCCTAAACTTTAATGGCGCCTATCTTCTTCGGAAGACGTTTGGGACCCTTAGTTTCCCATTTAATATTTTTTGTCTTGATGTATACTATCACCCATTAAAGTTTGTACCATGAATTTAGAAACAGTCTGTATAGTATATACAAAGTTGCTAAAAGTATTAGGACAATCTTCCGACTAGAGATGGGAATAGCTGAAGTTAGGTTTTCAAATGTGTTATGCGTTTAAATATTTCAGCTAAACAGCATATTTTAATTTAATAAACGGTAAAGTTTTATTACATTATTCTCAAGGTGTTTAAAAGTTTTTCATAACCTATGCTTGAAAGATGATTTTTTTTCTTTCTTGTTTAATACATTGAATGTTATCCTTATAAAAGTTAAAATAACGTTATAAAGACGAAAAAGAACATTTATAACTTTACTTTTTCACTTTAAAAGGAAAATGATGAATTGATTTTTATTATGAATATTTCATTTAAAAAAAAGGAACAGATTTTTATACACCGCACGTTCCGCATATAATATACTTTTCCGTATAACACAGATCTTTAATGTATGCCCATGTTTTCGACTTTTAAGTATATTCAACGCATTAAGCGCACTTTCTTTTTTGCTATATCGTACATCTTCTTATATGTTAGACAGATCCCGTGATTTTTCTTACCAGTAATTTTTCATTGTAAACTTTAACTTAATCAAACCATTTCCACGATTTAATGAAATAAATAATTTAAAAATGTGATAAAAGGATAAAAAAATTATATATCATCGAGACAACAAATAATCATAAGCTGATAAACATAAACGTACAAAACCAAAGACATTAACTTTTTGTTTTTGAGATGAGACTTTCACTCATCACTAGTGTTGGCAAGTGCATAGTATAAACAGGGCTCCCAAATGGCCCGCCAACTGACGAACAAAATTTTATTAGAGAAATTTTCTTTTTAAATTTTCCCTTCGAATTGCCCACTGACCATCTTTGTAGGTTACTTCTAACATTCTGTAGAAACCTACCACTGAATTTTCTGTTAAATTCATTGATATTCAGTTTGCGGTCCATCTGGGAGCCCTCAGCCTTGTATAAATCGTGAAGTCAAATGATGTGGATTTTACTAATTTCTTATTGTTAATTTTGTACCATTAATTTTAAATAAATCTGTTAAGAGATAAGGTGATGAATATTTTAAAATACGTGTCCAGAGCATTTCAACCCCTGATTTACACGAGGCAAATGGAAACATTAGTTGTAAGTAAGAGTCTCTTTTCCTATGGCAAGGATTAATTAACTCTTTGCGCTCGTATGTCCAATCTGACGGGAAGTCATCTTTTTTTTCAAAATTTGTTTTTGGGACCAATAATAAAGGAAAATAAAAATATACCTTATTTAATTAGAAAAATTTCGAAATTGTCTAGTTTAAGGAAACAAAAATTCGTGTAAGACAGCGGTTCCCAAAATTTCTTGGTGCTCGACCCGCCTTTCGCTGAAAAAAAATTTCACGACCCACCTTTCAGTAAAAATAAATTTCGCGACCCATTTAAGAAAAAGTTGTATATCAGTATAGCAATTTTTGTACGACCTCTATACGGTCGGCTATGCTATCCTACGAAAAACGCAGATTTTCGTACGGAAGTTACATTATCAGCAAAAACAAGAATCAGTAATCTTAATGTGCATAAGGGAATAGTAATTAAACAATGCATAAACTACAAAGATAGTAAAAAATATTTTTAATTATCATGAAAACATAACTTTATAATCCATAAAATTTCTGGTACTGGTGTTCACCAACGGGGGAACTTATAATAATATGCAGTTTGTCTCAGTACTTGTTTTTCAAAAACAGCCAAGTAGAAAATACATGAAGTATTGAATTTCATCAAGGACCTTAAAGCTAATTTAAATACTTCTAAATATTCTATCAGTATATTAATCTAGAAGGATATAAAAAAAAATCCTTTTAAATACCATTTCCTATTGAAATTGTCATATCTTTTTATACAGATGAAATAAAAGATATAGGTTGATGACACATCTCGATTGTTCCGCGACCCACCAAAACAACTGCCGCGGCCCACCAGTGGATCGCGACCCATAGATTGAGAACCGCTGGTGTAAGAGATGCTAGAATCGGAAAGGTTATTATAATGACATTTATCATAAATATAAAGACCAATATTTGATGCCGGCAGTGTAGAAAGTACAATACATGTCATATTCATTTAAGGGAGACCCGTACCCCATTTTCGGCCAAAAATCATCAAAAGTTCAAAAAAATTTATTTCAGAAAACGATAAAATACATATTTGCGAATATCCATGCAAAATTTCAGAACTTGGGGAAACTTGGAACAGGTAGAAAATGAGCTTTTTTAATTGTACTCACTATAGAGTTTAAAGGACTAGCGGCCATTTAAAACGTGTTTTCCTGAAAATGACTTTTTTCATATTTTGCCTAAGTTCAAAGTACTAAGGCTCAGTGGTAAAATGATTTAGAAACAAAGTGTTTATGTTTTTAGAATCTTAAAAAAATTTGCAACAAAAGTAAGGAGAGATATTTTTTTTAACTATTTCTGAAAATTTTACATAAATTGGTAAACATGAAAATTATAACGAATTTAAGGAAATTTACCATGCATATATTTTTTTTTTTTTTTAGCCGATTAAAATAGAAAATTAAAAATGTCTCTTCTTAGTTCTTTTCTATATACTATAACACTATTTAAGAAATTTTAGTAATACCAAAATATTGAAAATTGAATGAGGAGTAGTAATTTTAAAAAATGTATTTTTCGACAAAAAAAATATCATAAAAATCCCCATAAAAAATATACTTTTTAATAAAAAGTGAATTTTTTTGCTAATTATTCATTACAAAAAGATTCTTAAGTAGTACACCAAAATTCATTACTTTAAAATCAATAATAAAAATTTTGGGTTTTTTCTTACGGGTCTCCCTTAAGTAGAAAAAATAATTCCAATGGTTAATTTTTCCTTATCTTTATTATTCTTTTCTTTAGCCCAACATGTTTTTTGCATGCAGAGATGGAATTTTATTTCGATTAATCGATTATTCACTTATTTCAGTGGCGTAGCAAGGGTGGGTACTCAAGTTCTTTGAATACCGCTAATTTTTTAAGGTTTTGACTTCCTATGTAATCCGACAAATATATGCTATGAATGGAGAAGAAAAAGAAAACCTCACAAATAATGCAGTTTTTCGGTACCCACATTGGTTACGCCGCAGTACATCATGACAAGCTAGAAACTAAATACATACGACAGCACAACATTTTAATCCTTTGCAATCGAGAAGTGACACTAAAAAAATGAAGTACAAGTACTCCAAAATGAATGCATAGATGTACTCCTATCGAAATGAATATGTTTGGATCGAAAATGATTACATTGCTTTCTTAAGAGCCCACAATAGTCACAGAAAAAGTACGCAAAAAGAACCGGATGATTACGTAAAGTCTATGGGAGCGTTCTTTTCTAATATCTCGCTCAAATTTTAATGTTTTTACATGATTTTTTTTGCATAGGCTAGCTTAGGACGATCTACAACCGGACTAGTTTTTACTTTTTCGATTTTGGTTTCAAATTTTTTTTTAAAAAACATTTTAACTTTCAAAACTGGTTTAAACCGGTTCTGAAATTGAAACTATCATAATATAAAAAATATATGAGCAAAATCGAAAAAGTAAAAACTAGCCCGGTTGTAGATCGTCCTAAGCTAGCCTATGCAAAAAAAATCATGTAAATATATTAAAATTTGAGCGAGATATTAGAAAAGAACGCTCCCATAGACTTTACATAATCATCCGGGTCTTTTTGCGTACTTTTTCTGTGACTATTGTGGGCTCTTAATTTTGAAACATCATATGTTATCAAATTTAAATAAACGATAATCTTGTACCCTATATTGTTTTTTTCTTTCATGGCGACATAAAAGATGCTGATTAATGTAAATATTAAGTTATGCACAGTATTTTAAAATAATTTAAAAAAAGCTCGCAAATAATGCTCTTGTCAATATATATGTATGTATTAGCTGTTTAATTGTAGTTAATTATTATATAATAATTTGTCGGGTTGGCAGTTGGCGATGTCGCCTGTTTACTGCATCTGTAATTTTTCCAAAACAGATTACTGTTTTAGTTGTAATTTTTATTATTGTTAATATTTCCTTGTCAGTTTGTGCGTTGCATATTGCCTTTGTGTTCGTTGGATGGCGGAAGGGACTTTTCCCTCGGGACGTAAAAACCCATAAACCTAACGGTTGGGGTCCCGGTGGGGGGTCTTCTTGTCTTCTTGTCAATATATATGTATTGAATTTGGGTATTTTGCCAATACATTTGCTATTTTTCTTCATAAATATCAATTAAACGTTTATTATTAATAATTTTGAGCAAGTAATAAATTCCAGTATATTTTTACTTTAATTTGTACGTTCAGGAGGCAGTTCATGGCAATTTATATTTGAACACAATCTTGGAATCGCAAATGAGTACATGTGCTTCTCAGGTTTGATTGCATTTGGATTGGAGCTATTTTGAGTATGTCAAGTACTTAAAATTGAGTACTTTTTACTTAATTTTGAGAAACAATTTTTTTCAGCGGCCTCTCACTCACCATTGGTGTCGTAAGGTGGCCCTCGTAAATCGGGACGCCAAATGCTTTGGACACCACTAATATCTTACAGTTTATTTCGTGATGTTTTATCACAGATTATTCGGCCATTATATAACACGAAGAAAATTAGTTCAAAATACCGGTGTCCAGAGCATTTGGAGCACCCATATCCGCGGGACACTGGTGGTCAGAGAGAATCACCTCTCAAGTGAAAAATGTTCATATTTTTAGAGCTTAATTTTCTTTTAATAAACTAATTTTAAAATAATTTTTGTTAACTTATCGGAAGCGATGAATAGTTAAATAAGTTTAATGGTTACAACTGTTTTCAAATTTTAAAAACTACCGAATCAATTATGCGCTAAATCACGCATATCAAAATTGAAACTGCAATAAAATAAAAAAAAAAATAGAAAATTTACATTGCAAAAAAAGGCATTTTTATTTTTTAATTAAATCATACTGCTGAATATTTAATTAAATCATACTGATTAATTAAATACGAATTGAAAATTTTCTATTTGAGTGAACTTTACTTTACTTTAGTGATTTTCCATCTGCCCTAGTATATTTTATTGATCTGTATATATGGCACTGAAATACATTTGATGGTCCTGGCCCCAGGTAGCTTAAATGGCAGAACCTTGGCAAAAGACTTTTGGCATCGGAACTCGACCTAGTTTACTACCTATATGGATATCTTTGAATTTGTATTAAAATGCAGAACGAAAGTTATACTTTTTTATCATTCAATATTTTAATAACAATTAAATTGTCACTATAGATTAAGAATGTCCTCAAATCTTAAAAGATGTATTTTTGAAATATTTTTAATAAAAAAATAAATAAACAAATAAATAAATAAATAAAGCGTTGTTATCCAAAAGTTACGTAACGAAAGAAGTTTTCTATTTTTTTGTAAACGCTAACTATCGTTTGGTTCTAAACAAATATTAGTTTTTATTCTAAAACATCACACAATAGTTTTATGCAATAAAATTATATTGTTCTTGATACTTAGAATCTATGATTCTCATTGCAAATTCTAACATATTAGAAGACACAAAAACTCTTATCATTTTCTGTTACAAAATATATCTAAATTGTGCGTACTATTGTACTATATTTCTGTTACAAAATATGTCTTAGTACTGCATACTATTGTACATGTACGTAATTTTGTGCATGTGATTAATTTTACGCGGTCATGTGCTTAACCTCTTCAGACCTGAAGTACACAAATGTGTACCTCCATTCTTTTCCACATAAAAACTAAACTGTTCGAATTTTTTCCATTTTTACTTTACTTCTATACAGCTGAATGTTTTTTGCTTTAAAACAAATCCAATAAATTTCAGCACTGATGAATATTGCCTCATAAAATAAATATTATTTTCCTCCGAGTTTCGAAAATACCTTCAAGACATTTTGGCCAAGAAAGTAAGAAATATTCATAATTATTTAACTTAAATACTTTACAATGAAAATTTTTGAGGATTTGCTGATCATTTACTTGTTTAAAGACCTTAATTTTGCTATTTCGTAAATTTATATTACTGATAGTTTAACTGATGTTTTAAGGGGATTAGTATTTTTATATCCATATTTGTAAACCTAAATTACCAGACCCCTAAAGTACTGATTTCATAAAAATGACTCTTTTTGTCATCTATGGTGTCATTTCGATTATGCAAAAGCAATAAACATATACTCGTAGAGTTATTTTATGCTCAGGTCTGAAGAGGTTAACGTCTTGCAACTACAGGGCTGCCACAAGCGATTATTTTTTTTATATTCTGTTTGAACCAGTATTTTTGTAATATGAATCTTGAAATATATTTTTCTTGTAAATGTTGACAAAGTATCTGTTAGGAATTTCTGTTTGTAGAAAGTGGTGTCACTTACAATTAAAAAATAGTCGCCTGTGGCAGCCCTGCAATCAGTGTGACCGTTTTTTCAAGCTAAAAGTAGGCTAGATTTGGACTGACAACAAGCTAAAATAAATTTGATGGTCCTGCCATCTATTGATGGTCAGTATATCAATAGACTGACAACTATCTTTTAGCCTGAGTTTTTAGCTTGATTTAGCTTGTTGTAAGTCCTACAACAGTCCAGATTTCTTACAACAATCCAAAACCGGTCACACTGCCTGCAATTACTATACACCAAAATTTTAAATATTATTATTCATCATTATTATAAATGTTACTATTAATTTTCGCATTATTTTAATGCAGAAATATGCGACTACATTAGAATATGATTCCAAAAAAGCTAATTACTATGAGAAAGTCTAATGCTGAAGACGCCTTTTGCAAAATAATATCGTAAAAAAAAATAGCAATATAAAATCCAACGATTCAGAATGAAAAAAAAACCGAGAAAGGCATTTTTTTGCGTTAAGTATAGATTATGAAATACTTTTCAAAACATTCTGAATAAAGTAACAAAATTAAACTATATAAGCTAAAATAGGAAGGCTAATTCTACCGTATGGAAGCGCAACTGACAATCCAATGATATCAATTCTCATCTGTAATTGGAAAATTATCAGAATTCATTACGCAAGCTTGTATATGATATATAGATTTTTATATATATACCAACTACATGCATGCAATAATTAGTTTTCGTTAGGAAATACTTAACTCAGTTGAAAATTACTCTTCAGCTATTATATAGTAATTTTTCGTGTGCATTCCTTTGTACGAGTTAATTTCTACACAACAAGTAACATGCAAAAATCAGTTAAATTTAAAAGTGCATTTCGAAATTAAAAACGTACATACAGCAACTATTGCTGAAATATAGTACAGTAACCGATTTCTTTTGTGCAATTTATTAAATGAACGAATGCTACGAATGCCATATGTAATAGTATATAGCTTGTCGTGAAATTCAATAATTTATATTAATTTCATTGCATTTGAAATAGTGAGTTATCATTAAAATACTTTACATGAATCACACGATTTTTTTCCATTGGCCATAATGTAAGTGAATTACTTTGTATGCCCCTGTAATGAACATAACTAATACTCGCATATTCAGTACCGAACACGCCATGGAAATATCAGTAACACATATCAATTGCATGCAAATCCGAGTATTTATTACGTTCGTTAGAGCTTGGACAGACAAACGGATAACAAATTGAATTAAGAAACGCAATTCAAATTTGCTGGAAACCGCTAAAGTAAGGTATTAAATTTCTATTTATACAAGCGCTGAAAAAGTAATACCCCACCTTAAACAGATAAATTAAGTGAAAATATGTGTTGTTATTTCACCGGTTCTTCGTTTCATCTTTTCTTTCATTTCATCATTTTCCATTTCATCGAAACTTCAGCAACACATATCTGTTGCATGTAAATTCGAGCATTTATTACGTGAGTTAGAGCTTCGACAGGCAGATGGACAAACAAACCAAATTCATAAATACGTTTTAAATTTGCTGAAAACTGCTAAAAAAGAATATTAAATTTTTGTTTATACAAGTGCTGAAAAAGTAATATGACAATTCACAAAGTTAAATATAAGCGAATTAAAAACAATTACAAAATTGTTTACCGTTTCATATAAAAAACAATTACAAAAATACAAACAAGCTCATAGTTAGAAAAAACATAAAATTTTTTTTGAAACTAAAGCATCAAACGTTTTGAACTTATTGTTCAAATATATACTTATTGTTGAAAAAGGTTCGAAAAGTTTATTGCTTTATTTTAAAAATAATTTCTATGTGTTTTTTAACTATTAACTTGTTTGTATTTTTGCGATTCTTTTTAACATATTATGAACAGACGTCCCTTATAGCATGAATGGTCACGGTTACGTCACAGTGACGTCACTGTGAGTCTCTTTGGTCACATCACATCTGTGACCAAAATACCACCACTCAGTGACGTCACATTGTGACTGAGATGTGACTTTCTTAAAAATCTTTAGAAATTTAAAAATATCTTTAAAACATGTTATTTACTTTAAAAAACATGTTTCTGGCAATTTATGTATCGTCGCTTTTGTCACAGTTTCGTCACAATGTTAATGTCAAATTAGTCACAAATGACACATTTTTCACAAATTTGTCACATTGTGACCACTTTGTGAAACGTCACAAAAAGCTCAAAAACGACCATAACGACTTCCCATTTTAGTCACTGTGACTTCACATCGACGTCACGTGACGTCACATCGACAATCGATGGTCACAAAGTCACAATGTGACTTCACAATGACGTTGCAGTGACGTCACCATGCTTTAAGGGGTAATATCTTATTTAATTTTAAACTGAAAATACGCATGATTATTTCACCATTTCTTTCATAATGTTTTTGAAGACTCCATTATTTCTAAGATTCTCTTCCATAATTTGAACAATTCTGGAATACCAGGAATAGAAAGAGAAATAAAATATGATCTAGAAAGACCATAAAATTTAATGTGGTCGTTTATCTCTGTAATGTTTTATCTACGTTTTACGAAGTCTTTTACTAAATTGTCTGTTGGAAAGATTAAAAAAGTAATTGTTAAAATGAGCACGTTTTTAACAATGTCATACAATTCATTTATTAATTAATAAGTTGTTTACGATATATTTTTTAAACTGAAATTTCAAATTGGTTTCCCTGTCATGCGTATAATACGAAAATCTTTATTGCTTTTAATCTTTCTTGGAGACTCTTACATAAATTTTATTCGACTGACACCACTTTTTAAAAAGAATTTAATTACAATTATACAATTTCGAAAATGCTCTAATTATGTAAGTCAAACCTTATTTTCAGTTATTACTAGTGCCAAAAGCAAATTTTGTAAGGAAAAATAATCCCGAGTCAGACTCGTGGTTAGACCGCAAAGTGTTAACACTTTCAAAACTAGTGGTACAATACGATATCTCAAACATTTCATCCATATTTTTACTTGTATACCAGTATTTTTTAACGGAAATATGTTTATTTCATAACTTAAATTTCGTTATATAATTGAGAAAAATATATTCTAAAATACAAGTTTTGAATTTGAAAGAGGAAAATAATTCCAGATTTAATGGGTTAATAAAAACGAAACATTTTTTAAATATATAAATGAAAAGATGGTCATTTATCTCAGTTTAATATACCATGGGTTTTTGTAGTGTAAGTCACATTGCGAATAACAGCAATGCTATTTGACTACTATTATTTTCGTAAAGTTTGCTTCACCTTATTAAATTATGGAAGTATCGTCAAAAAAATAAGTCACATTTTTCTGTTCTAAAATACTGGTAGCTAAAAATCGTAGCATGTGACTTACACTACAAATACTTATGGCCTACTATCCATCCGCAGATAGCAACGCGCAAAAGCTACCCAACCGAATCGTTTGAAATTTAAAATATGCAATTGTTGCAAAAATTTGAAGAGTTATTTCAAATTTTATAAAAATTGGATGTATAATTTAATGACAGGGACGATCAAAATTAGTCTGTCACATTACGTTCAATGGGAAAAAATAGATTCAAATGAATTCTACTAATGTTACACTCTTTTAAACATAAGACAATTCATATGCATCTTTGAAGTATATACTAAAATATACATTCTGTGCAATATGCAGTTCAAAGAATATTTTTCATTAATATACAGGTTCCCCCTGCTCTCCGGATATTGCTCTGCTCCGTCAAATTAATATTTCTTTTTTACTCTCAAAAATTTCCTTCGCAAAAAATAGACTGTTTGAATGAAAAAAAAAAAAAAAAAACATTCCTACATGTATTTTCCCAGAAATCATATTTTTTTTAAAAGCATTATGTGACATCTGGAGAGAAAGAAGAATGTTGTTTAACTGTACCACACATATCTAATAATTAAAAAAATCGTCATTTTATCTTAATTAATTCATTTCAAATTCTAACAATATCCTCCTGTTTTTGCAAAATATCTATGAATGTGTTGATGAGGGGGCCGCTGCAATGTAACTGTAGCCCTCAAAACTTCAGGCATTTTATCGTCCCAACGAGGTCGTTAAAAAAATTCTGTATTCTGGGGCCGGGCTGAACCATGTACTTTTTATTTAAGACTCGGCTAGGCCTAACTACATATTTTTCATTCCGAATAGGGACTGGCTTCCTTCTTCCTAAGATCAGCAATTAATTCATTTCAAATTCTAACAATATCCTCCTGTTTTTGCAAGATATCTATGAATGTGTTGATGAGGGGGCCGCTGCAATGTAAATGTAGCCCTCAAAACTTCAAGCTTTTTATCGTCCCAACGAGGTCGTTAAAAAAAGTCTGTATTCTGGGGCCGGGCTGAACCATGTACTTTTTTCTGAAGACTCGGCTAGGCCTAACTACATATTCGTATCGGGACTAAATTTTCAGTTCTGATGTCAACACAACCCGTATTAAAATCATTGTTTCTGACTGCTCTAAACAGTGCAAAAAGAAGTAAAATTTGCCCAGCCCTTATTTTTTTTCAAAAAGTGCATATATTTTTAAATCGACATTATTTTACAATAAAAACTTTAAAATTCCTTTTAAAAAAATCGTAGATTTAAAGGAAAAAGAAAACTAAAATAAAGTAAAATGAGAGAAAACGAATCTGCTTATGACGCAATCCTGTCTTAAACGGAAAACACCTACGCAAAGTGAGCATGCTAATATTAGGGGAAAGAAATTGATTCCGTTTATGCCGTCTAAGAAAGGATCTTGTCTATAACGCATTTTTTGCTTTCTAATAACATTTCATCTTAAAATATTTTACTGTATAACAAACGACATTAAAAGAAATATGAAACATTTTCATTTAAATAGATGTTTATTAATAATACAATTATATCGCAGCTTTTTTCGCTTCTTTAAAAGTAAAATTTATAAGCAAGAAAAAAAGAAAACATTTTTGGTCAGAACTGACCCATATCGATATAAAAAACTATGTAGAGACTCAGTTAGGTCCAGCAAGGTTACGACTTTAAATTTTTTCAGGCCGGGCCGAACTGTTTTCAGTAGGTATGTTCGGGACCGGACCCAGATGTATCGAGCAGTGCAGACCTCCTGTACAGACTACGAGCATATTTTTAAAGCATCTGTAGCGTAAAATATGTACGCTGCTTTATTATGTCCCAATGAGAGGCATTGTTTTATGTAGACATTTTATAACGGACAATTTGTGGATGATCCCTTACTTGCTTTCAAAATGAGAGAAAAACTCTTTGCTTAGAGGTATGGTTAAGTGGTGTAAGTCACAAATTTTGGAGAAATTTGGATTTTAATGTATCTGTGAGAATTTTAAAAATACAAATGGTAATGTTTTTGTACATTCATGAATGAATAAGGAATAATTTCCTAACTGGGAATTTCGCCTTACGGGGACCGTATGAAAATTTAATTTTCGTATTTTTTCAAATAGATCCAACTTCAAGTTGTCTATTATATCGTCTCATTTTGTACTTTTTTAAGAAGCTTTGCAATTGGAAGTACGTATCTAGTGGCAATATTTAAGGATTTTGCCTATTGTTTCGATAATTATGACTCACCCGATATATAGAGTTAAAAAACAAATATGGATAAGATTTCTGTTTTTTTTTTTTTTTTTTTTTTTTTTTTTTTTTTTATTATTATTTATTTAGAACTTTGCAATATCAATAATGGTTATGATTTGCTGAACTCATCTTCAAAAATAAGCAAGCCAATATAAATATATATATATATCTATTAATTTGAAGAAGTTCACAGTTTGATTAAAAGTGTTATAAGAAATGCGTATTTTAAAAAAATAACAAAATTAAAGGTTGGTTGATTTTTGTCGTCCGATTATCTACGCTAATGGGATATAGGACCAGGGGGAGTGCCCTCCGTGGGGGCAAAATTAAAGGAAAAACTTATGTATAGCTGCATTAAAAGTGAATTGTCTTTCTGTATTAGTGAGCTTTCAATATATTGAAGAGTAATTTCTAATATGCATTTTTATATTATGCAATAAAAAAAATTTTACTGTTCTTTAAAACTGCTCCATTGTGAATGAGTGCGATTTTTCCCTATCTATGATTTACCGCTGGATGAAAATTTTAAGTTTAACGAAAAAAATAATTAGCTGAAGCAACATACAGTTTTCAAAATATACCAAAAAGATTTATTGCGCACAATTACCTTAAACAAATGGTGAATAATTGCAATGTATAGAACATAGTAATAATTTATAGACAATCATTTGTTCTGAAGTATTCTGGTTACATAAAAAATAATTATTTAATCTTTTAGAGGACTTAACCGGTAATTAAATAGTGTTTAGCGTTGTAATTAAATGTATTTAAATAGTAAAATATAACAATCAGTGGTTTGGTGTTTTCTGGGAGGGAGGAGTTCAGTCATTTTATAATGAGCACTGGTACACAGAGAATTTGGTTTTATCATTGAACATTAGTATACGATAATATAATGCGAAACTCAGCATCTAACAATACTGATAGTAAAATGGTTTGTGCAACCGCTCCCCTTTCTCTTCCCAAAGCTATGCCATTAACAGTAATAATCTAATTACATTTCCTTAACATGTAAAAAATAATTTTAAAAAACTCTGTATCTCATACATAATTAAAAGATTTTGAGCAACTTTCTGACATATTTATGAATTCACTTCTTTTCGGAAGCGCATGGAAAAAAAACTGGTGTTCTTACTTGAAAGTAAGTAAACGAGATGCTTTTTCCATTGTTTGATAAATGTACAAGATATTTCAGCAAGTACAGCCAATTATGGTAAATTTGGCTCAATTTAGGACAACTTTTGTCTACATTTGAATAACTTTGACCTATGCTGACATGGTTTGACTTTGACGAATTATTTACAATCTGCTGTTAATCTCACTATAATGCTGCTACTTGTATTTTGAGACCAAAACTTTGCAATAACGGAAGTAATGTGGCAGATTTATTTATTTATTTTCAATTTTGGGCCAAATTTACTCTTATAGATCAAAGTTACCCCAATTGCGTCTACTGTCAAAGTGGGTATTTTGCACCGAATTCTTAACAAGGCATCGTGAGAACTTTGAAAAACTTGTTGTCAAGCAACAAGAATTCTTTATATTTGCACAAGTAATTTATCTGTAAAAAATAGAATCACCTATTTGATTTTCAGCTATTTGATTTAGTTATTTGATTTTATTTTACCAAACATTTTTTCTACGTGTGAAGATGAGTCAAAGTTTCGTATTGATGAACAGGGAATTTGAGAACCGTCTTAAAGGATGTCTGTTTATTAATTTTTGTTCCTATAACTGCACTCACTACGGCATCAGATTTTGTAAAATTTTATTATGAGCTATAAAACGTCAGGTTGCTATAACTTATCGTGTCATCCAGGATGAAAATTTGTAGCAAAAAACCCCAAAGATAGTTTATAACTTACGAATATAAGAATTATTGGTACTTACGTATTAACGTCACCGCAGCTACAGATATTGCGGTTTTTAAGTACCGCCAACCTACACCTAAACTTTTGTGCCAAATTTGCGATAAAATAAAACACTTTATTCGAAATTAAAACGCTTTCAAAATTCAAAACACTTTGTTTAAAAATAAATTGGTCGATCGGATTTCAGTGAAAAATGAGTTGATATAGAGTTTAATATAGATTCAAAACAATTTCTTTTTTGGCAAATCCCAAATACGCATTTTCGTAGCACTAAGAAATGGCGTGAAAAGTCAGCAAAAATTGCTCTTTATTGGCGCATTAGCACAACTTCTGCTGCAGTGGCGTTAATACGTAAGTACCGAATTATTTTATTAAAACTTAAGTACTAATTATTTTATTCAAACTTCAACAATAACTCGTAGACACTCTAAGATAGGGTGACTATTAACTCGTCATTATTAAACCTTGCTTATGCGGAATAGAGTGTCTCATTTATAAGATCAATGTTACCTGAACGAAATTTGGGGAGCCATTTTGACACTATCTGCTGCGCAGTAACTCTAAAAGAAAATGCACTATTAATATACGGCCATGCCGTAATTCCACGAAAGGAAATCATACACCAAAAAAAAAAAGGTGATTTTCGACCGGTCCGTTTTCAACAAAATAAATTTTTAAAAAGTATTTTTACATTTTTTAGAGCTTATAATGATTTGTTTAAACAAGCGAAATGTCTGATTTAAATAAATAAATAAACAAACAAAAAAGGTAAAATACTGCGCCATCAACAAATAAGAAACTGTTGAAAGTCACCAGTAAATTTTTATCGTAAATTTTGCATTAATCCAAGCATGTTTCTGATTTAATTAGTCAAAAATGTCTGTTATGAAAAACCGGTGACAAAAGATTAAGTATTCTGTAAAAGATGGAAAAAGTAGGCATTATTTGAAAGTTTTTTTCAAAAATATTGATTAGTTAAGTGGTTTACTACAAATTTAATCACAGATGACCTAATATACATATGTCTAGTTCCGTGGAATTTTGTAGTTTATGTCAAATAACTGATAATTGCTATGCTTATTGGTACCGTTATTTGGAAAAGTTTGTTTGGCCTTATTCAATTAATGAGATATTTTCCCATAAAATAAGTTCCATTTTTTAGCTCACAGGCTATCAAAGCTTGTGAGCTTATGTGCCCGCCCGTTCTGTATGTATGTGCGTACGTTCGAACGTAACGCGATAACTCATGATAAAAATATCCCATCCACTTGAAATTTTGTATATAGGTATATCTTGATAAGGCGCTTCCCCGATTAGTTTTTGGAATTCATTCTATATGTATAAGAGGGGGAACGGGGGGATCATGCCCCTCCCCTTAATTGATATGAATGGTTTTTTCATGCAGAAATATTAGTTTTTGTTCAAAATTTACACATAGGATCATTCTGATGATGCACTTCCGTGATTGGTATTAGGTGTTCATTGGATAAATATAAACAGGGGAAATGGGGGTTCTAATGTCCCTCCCCTTAATTTATATGAATTTGTTTTTCACGCAGAATTGTCAGATTTCGTTCAAATCTCTGAATAGTTTTGGAAGTTCAATGGTTAAAGAAAAAAAGGCTAACTCTTCTTAAATTATATAAATGGGTTTTTATTAAGAATTATCAGATTTGCTCTGAATTTTGGATATGGATTTTTGATTAAGTATAAAAATGACTGAGTATAAAAAGGCAATGATTAAGTATAAAAAGTGGAAAGGGGGGAGCTGACCCCCCCTCCTTAATATATTTTTTCGAACAGAATTAACCCTTGAAAATATAAGGCTGTAATGTATAATTAGTATGCGTAGACTGTGAGCTCAATGCAACAGTTTAACTGGGTAATATTCTTTTTATTTTTTCTAAAATACTCATAGCCAAAAATCGGGACATGTGACGCTACACGTGAGAATAGACATATTTATAATAGGTTACAAAATGTTTCAAATCTTAATTTGTTATACTGATATCACTTCCTTTTGAGTACTTTTTGAATTCATTTTTTAAAAAAGCTATTTTTGTCATGTTTTCAGCCAAATTTTTAATATTTTATCACCGGTTTTTCAAAACAGAAAATTTTGTCTAATTGAATCAGAAACATGTTTGGATTAATGCAAAATTTACAATAAAAATTTACTGGTGAGGATAATAAATTATGAATGAAATATGGATGCTCGTACGTGGTACGGGGAAATCAAGGTAGATAAAAAAGTTTTGCCCTTATGACGCAAAATACTTTTAATGAGAAAAAATATAAAATAATTGTATTTATTTCGCATTAAACAGATTTCGAAAGCACATTTGGTGCGAAAGCTTTTATTAAACGACTCTTTCAAATAAATATTAAGGCTATTTTAAAGACGTAATGAGATATTTTTTTCAAAACGTTATGCCTAGATCTGGAAAGAAAAACGATATAAAAACAGTTTTTCTTTCACTTTATGTATAAAACAAATTACATGAATCGAATATGAAGGAAGTCTGAATTTCACGTGAAATACGAACAATAATAAAAAGCAAAACAAAATTTAATCCTTCTTTTTTTTTACATTTTTTTGTAATACGCTACAAAAACATTTCGATTTTCAATACATTCTGCTAATATTGCTTACTTTCAAATACAAACAAAAATATTCAGTACAAAGCTTTTGCGCTTTAAAACACTTTATTACATACAACCAAAATGCTCTTAGTGAGAAGTAATATAAAATAAATGTATTTGTTCCGAATTAAGCAGTTTTCCAAAGCACCTTTCTTTATAAATATTTTATTGAACGACCCTTTTAAACTAACATAAAAGATATTTTTTTGAACTTAATGGGATTTCTTTTCGAAATGTTTTGTCTAGAAATGAAAAAAAAAAACTATAAAAAAAAGTTTGTTTTAATTTAAAAATAAAGAAAATTACGTAAACCGGAAGAAGTTCTCAATTTTAGTGAAATACGATTAAAAAATAAAGTTTAATAGTTTCCAGATTCAATTATTTATAATAGGCTATAAAACATTTAGAATTTCAATATATTATAGTAATATTACTTACCTTCAAGTACTAACAACCTTATTTTGAAGTACTACATTCAGTGTAATCCTCCAGCACTTTAAAACATTTCATTATATACAAACAAAATGCTTTTAGTGAGAAGTTATATAAAATAAATGTATTCATTTCGCATTTAACATATTTCCAAAACACATTTCGTACAAAAGCTTTTATTGAAGGACCCTTTCAAACAAACATAACAGTAATTTAATTGAACATAATGAGATTTCTTTTAAGGGAGACCCGTAAGAAAAAACCCAAAATTTTTATTATTGATTTTAAAGTAATGAATTTTGGTGTACTACTCAAGAATCTTTTTGTAAGGAATAATTAGCAAAAAAATCACTTTTTATTAAATAGTATATTTTTTATGGGGATTTTTATGATTTTTTTTGTCGAAAAATACACTTTTTAAAATTACTACTCCTCTTTCAATTTTTAATATTTTGGTTTTAATAAAATTTCTTAAATAGTGTTATAGTATATAAAAAAGAACTAAGAGGAGATATTTTTAATTTTCTATTTTAATCGGCTAAAAAACAATAAAAATACGTATGGTAAATTTCCTTAAATTTGTTATAATTTTCATGTTTACCAATTTATGTAAAATTTTCAGAAATAGTTAAAAAAAAATATCTCTCCTTACTTTTGTTGCAAATTTTTTTTAAGATTCTAAACACATAAACACTTTGTTTCTAAATCCTTTTACCGCTGAGCCTTAGTACTTTGAACTTAGGCAAAATATGAAAAAAGTCATTTTTAGGAAAACACGTTTTAAATGGCCGCTAGTCCTTTAAACTCTATAGTGAGTACAATTAAAAAAAGCTCATTTTCTACCTGTTCCAAGTGTCCCTGAGTTCTGAAATTTTGCATGGATATTTGCAAATATGTATTTTATCGTTTTCTGAGATAAAAAAAAAAAAAAAATTGGCCGAAAATGAGGTACGGGTCTCCCTTAAAACGTTATGTCTAGAACTGAAAAAAAAAACTGTATAAGATCAATTCTTCGTTTCAAATTCAACACTAAGCTTGGAAAAAAAAAACTTTCAAATAACATCTAGTTTTTGAATCATTTGCGAAATTTGTAATCTTTTATAACCGATTTTTCGAAACAGAAATTTTTGCCCAAAAATCAGCCCCCGGGTAAATAAGGGAAATGGTTAAGTTAAAAAAAAATACGTAAATCAAACATGAAAAAATTCTGAATTTCAGAGAAATACGAATTAAAAAATAAGATTATTACTTTTTACATTCAATTATTTATAATAGACTACAAGTACATTTCGAATTTTAAAATATTATACTAATATTACTTAGTTTCGAATATTAACAAGTGCATTCAATGTACACCTCTTGCACTTTAAAACACTTTATTATAATAAAAAAAATTCTTAGCGCGAAGTAATATAAGATAAATATATTTATTTTCTATTAAACAGATTTCCAAAGCATCTTTCGTGCTAAAGCATTTATTGAACAACTGTTTCAAACAAACATTAAAGCTATTTTATTGAACTTAATGAGATTTCTTTTTAAAACATTACGTCTAAAACTAAAATAAATAAATAAATTAAATTAATTAATTAATTAATTAATTAAAATAAATAAATAAAATAAATAAAATAAATAAAATAAAAAAATAAGGTAAAAACAGTCTTTGTTTTAATTTAAGTATAATAGTGGGGTGGGATAGCTGAAAAAAAGTTCACATCTGGCAACCAATGTGTCAATTTGGATTCAGATAGCATAAGGTTAGGTGAGTCTAAAAACCCCGGGACACAAATTTTTTTGGCCCTCTAGCGGTGTTGATGACGTAATCAATATGGCCGCCAAAATTTTGCGATACGCTTCTACTTTTTCCCCTATAACTCGGCTTAATATTTGAAATTAATCTATATTATTAGTGATTATTAAGCAGAAGAAAACGCGCTTTCTAATGATATAATTGACTTCTTTGTTTAGGCTCATAATACCAGAAATATTTAAAGTTGTGTCAAAATTTTTGATTTTAATTTTGATTTTTTTGAAACATTTTTCTAAATAACTTGGCATCTGTTGCATGTAGCTTGAAGCGTGTAAAATACTTTTTGTTTGTCAGAAAATTACCTTTCGAACGGTATATATGACTTCTATTTTATAACGAATATTTTCTAAGAAATAGCCAAAACAATGTAGCGTTGAACAGAGAGTTCTTATGGCAACAATGTAATTTTATATGGGTTCTGCTACGGAATCGGTATTATTAATTTTGTTCAAAATCGCGCGATCTGCGATGAACACCGTCATCAAACTCGAGTCCCTTCTAGTACAACTTGTATTGAGCATTCGTACGTCTAATTTCACAATGTACGTCGATACTTTGACTCAGTTATGTCCATGGAGATTTGCGTTGGACGCAATCCACTATTATCGTTGGTTGTCAATATTTGTTCGCACTCTACAGGATCTTCCAGAAAAACATCCAGATATATATTTAGAATTTCTTCGTGGCCACCTCACGAGTAGCAAAACTGCTACACCGTTTTCTGCAATATCTGACGATCAGCTTCATGAGCACAATAACAAAGTTCTAAAAGGTGAAGGCGGTGCTATTGGAATCCTCGATAGTGAAAAGGCTCTACTTAAATGGATGGTAGCAGGCCCTGAGATTAGTTCTTTAATTGAGAAATTTGAAGAGAATCTAACTTAAAAGATGACAAAAATATGAGCACAAAGCATCATGAAGATAGCAATGCACACGAGAAAAGGTTCTTGACCCATGTTAAAAAAATGATTAGTGTCTTAATCAAACAAGGAAACCCATTTGAAGAAAATGATTTAGTATCAATAGGAATCTCCAAAATAATTCTAAATTTCGAAGCTGTCAAGTGTGTTACGGAAGAGTTTACTGTAGGACTAAAACAGTATGATGACTATGTTGCGTTCCGTATCGATAAAGTTGAAAATTCAATTCATGAAATTATTCCTCGAACCAATATACATATCTTCAAGAGTATACAAAGAAAAACAGATAAGACAAAGTCCAAGATTTCTTACTTGCGTAAAGACTCCAATTTATTCTGCAGATTGTATGTTGCATATGAAGCACGGGCCGGCAACATTGATGATTTTTTTTCGCATGAAAACCACATGTGCCCACCCTCTATTTCGCATGACGGAAAGTTATGCAAACCAACCAACAAGTCGGATTTTATTGATTGCATTCAAACAAAATGTGGCATTAGCTTTAATCACAGCCAGCCGAATGTAACAGCTAAAATATTTGATGGAGCAGCCGTAATACACATGCTTAATCCTGGTACGGCGACAACATTTTCCTGATAGTATGAACAGGTTTTCAAACCATATTTCATTAATCAACTGAAAAACAGTTCACGATTAGATATTGTATTTGGCAGATACATTAGTAACAGTTTGAAGGGATATATCCGAGAAACAAGAGGATGTGGCATAAATATTAAAGTCTCAGACTCAACTGCAATTCCAAAAAAAATTCAGCAATTCCTATGTGTCAACGAAAATAAAACCCAATTGTTCCAATTACTAGCTAAGAAAATGACGGGAGACGAATATCCAGGAAAACATGTCGTTTGCACTTATGATAACCGAGTCCTCGTGTCAGCATCTATGGATGTATCAAGCATTTCTCCCGTCACACACGAAGAAGCAGATGGCCGCATACTTCTCCATGTTAAACATGCCGTAGAAAATGGACATACTCGCATTTTAATACCAACTGTGGACTCAGATGTGGTGGTTATTTCAATATCACTGTTCCCAGAAATACAAGATATTGATGAACTATGGATTGAGTATGGTTGCCGGAAATACAGGAAATCCATTCCAATCCATGAGATCTGTGCCAAACTTTCGTCGGAAATTTGCCGAAATTTGTTGGCTTTCCATTCTATAACTGGTTGCGACACAGTTTCCACATTTTGTGGCATTGGAAAAAAGACAGCCTGGAAGGTTTGGATGCCATTTCGGGAAACTGATTGTGTATGGCATCAACTATGTACAGGCACTTCTGATATTGATGATGAATGTCATGATCTGTTACAGCGATTTGTTATACTACTTTATGATCCGGCATCTGATTTTCAGAGCATAAATGACTGCAGACGAATATTATTTACAAGAAATAATCGAGCTATCGAAAACATACCTCCTACACTAGATGCTTTGACTCAACACGTTAAACGAGCTACTCTCCAAGCAAGAATTTGGAATAACAGTCACGTTGCAGATTATAGAATACCTTCGCCAATTACATGGGGATGGAAAATAATTTCTGGGGGATCATACCAGCCTGTGTGGACAACAATACCAGAAATGTCAAAATACTGTGAACAGCTTACCTCCTGTACTTGCCGCAAGCGATGCACATCTTGTAAATGCGTTAAAATGGCAATGCGATGTACAAAACTTTGTGTATGTGAAGGGCACTGCTCAGACACCGATCGGTAATACAAAGTGAATTTAGATAAATCATTTGGATGTTCTTGCACAAAACAGCAATATATTGTGTTATTTAGATATTATGGCTGATATTAGTGTATTTGGATATGAATAGGATATGATTAAACTTGAATATAATTGAAATAATACTGCATTGTACATTCTTTTGATTCTTATTCTTATACTTATAAATGTTTGAAACTTATCTCACAGTTATGCCTTAAGTTTGCATAACTGTAGGATAAATATGTCTTAAGATTCTTAGCTCTAAGAAAACTGGAATTTATTTACATATACATAAAAAATTGCGATAATTGCATTTTCTATTTAAACAGTTATAAGGTCATCGTATTAATTTTCAGAACCCATATAAAATTACATTGTTGCCATAAGAACTCTCTGTGCAACGCTACATTGTTTTGGCTATTTTTTTAGAAAATATTCGTTATAAAATAGAAGTCATATATACCGTTCGAAAGGTAATTTATTTTCTGACAAACAAAGTATTTTACACGCTTCAAGCTACATGCAACAGATTCCAAGTTATTTAGAAAAATGTTCCAAAAAAATCAAAATTAAAATCAAAAATTTTGAAACAACTTTAAATATTTCTGGTATTATGAGCCTAAACAAAGAAGTCAATTATATCATTAGAAAGCGCGTTTTCTCCTGCTTAATAATCACTAATAATATAGATTAATGTCAAATATTAAGCCGAGTTATAGGGGAAAAAGTAGAAGAGTATCGCAAAATTTTGGCGGCCATATTGATTACGTCACCAACACCGCTAGAGGGCCAAAAAAATTTGTGTCCCAGGATTTTTAGACTTCGCTATTCATGTACTATCTAAATCCCAAAATGGCGTGTTGGTTGCCAGATGTGAAATGTTTTGGCATAATTTTCAGCTAACCCATCCCACTATAAATAAAATTACGTAAAATAAACAAGAAAAAGTTCTGAATTTCAGTGAAATACGAATAAAAAAATAAAGTTTAATGCTTTATACCAGGGCTGTCCAACCTTTCTGCAACCAGGGGCACTCTTGACTCTAGGTACTCATTGAAGGGCGCCATTATTTACGTGACTGAAAACATGTGGCAATATTATCGCACAGTATTAGTATTCACGCACGTCTTAACATAATGCAAATGAATCGTACATCGGTAAACAAAAAAATCATATAGTTCTAAAGTTGCACACGTTAAATTTCAAATTATACATTTTTTTTTTTGAGAAGTTTATCTATATTAATAAAATAACAAATCGCTCTGTGTGTGTGTGTGTGTGTGTGTGTCTGCGATAGTTAGCGAAAACTACGGTACGTACGAAGCTCAAAATTTTTCTGAGAGTGGCCCAATATCTCTCCTGATGCAACTGACGCTCAGAATTTCAAAATTCTATTTATTGCCTGAGTTATTAATTAAATTCCAAACCTCACTCTCATAAAAAATCGCTTTTTTTAGCTTTTTTCTTTTTTATTCTCTTATGGTTGGTTGGTTGCATAAAATTTTAGCAGAAATAATTTAAAAAACTGGGACTGACCTTTAAAATTCATAGACTGGCAAACTGTCAGTTTAAATGAGGATTTTTTTTTATTACAGCTGCTGTACGCCATGGAGGAAAAAAATAGGTGGTGGCGAAGTAAACAGAAAAAAGGTTTGCAATATGAAACCATTTATCGCTGAAATTTTAATGTCTCAAAATAAAGCACGAGGAAGGAATTTTGTATTAATAAGACGATGAAATGAATTACAGCTGAAGCATATTTTATGAAGATTTAGTAATTTTTTTCAATGGTTTTTTCTATTATATTATTTATTAAAATAAATATTTGCTTTTAAAATAATTGAAATTGGAAAATTAAAAATAATTAAATGTCAAAACAAAATAAATAAAAAATTGAAAACATATGATTTGAAGTAAAAAATTGTATTACTAAAAGTTTTCTCCTTTTTTTTCAGAAATTTTTAATACTTTATAACGTAGATGAAAAATGTTTATGATTTAACGACATATTAATAATTCCATGTCAATATATAAAATATAGTGATGAAAAGATTCTTTTAAAATCATGCATGAACACTTAAATAATAATATTAATCTAAAATCTAGATTTCAGAGTGCAGACGATTTTAAGACATTAACGAAAGAATAAAATTTTTCAAGCAAAGTCTTAAATGATGCTTCTATATTGATATTTCAAAGTCATATGATAAAAATAATCAAATAATTCCTGCCTATGATTGATCTAATTGTATCTTTCATGCATTCTGATCGTGTATTACAGGCAATAATGGCACAAAACGTTATTTTTTTAAACGAAATTTTAGTCATCTATTCAATAACAGTTTAAAAGGTAAACAACAAAGACAAAGAAATACTGGTTTAAACCAGTTTGAATTGATCGGAGTTTCAAAGGACATGGTTTTGTTGGTGCTTATTTGGACTTAATGTAGCGGATTTTAGAGTTACATTTTTTGCGTCACCCCAAGACATTATACTGCCACTCTATTAATTTCTTTTTACTATATGGCTTTACGCATATTTTTGGCATTTCGAACATTAGAATGTATGAGTCATTAGCTGTGTTGCTGTAAAAAATATTATACAACACTTTTCTATGAGTTTCTTTTTTTAATCTTTGATTAAATTTAAATGTGTTCTATTTAATTTAAAATTGTAATATGGCTTTAATTTGATTTTAAAACAAAAATAAAATAGCTGTTTACGTACAATTGTTTGTATCCGCAAACGATTCATTCACCACAATAAATTATCAAATAGCAAAGTAAATTATCTATCAGAAATAGACATAAAAATAATAGTAGCAAAACTGATTATAACCTTAATGATTAGACTAATTTAAACATAACCCGATCCCAACCAGAAAAAAAAAACAGATCACACTCCGATCCGTGATACACAACATTTCCTTGAGTATAAACCCGACCCTGACCTAAAAGTTCTGTTTGGAAAAAACTATGGATTTGATAACTGACCCGAACCAAATCTGAATCCCGCAAAAATGTTTAAGTGAAGCATAACCCGATTCAAACAAGGAAAAATAATTGTCGTGGTTATGAAACCTGACCCGAACCTAAATATTTTCTTGAAAAAAACCCGAAATATGACTCGAACGAAATCTGAAACCGATAAAAATATTCCAGAGAACTATAACCCGATCCCAGCAAGACAAAATACTTTCCATGGTCATAAACCCGACTCAAACCTAAAAAACTCCGTTTGAAAAATCCTGAACTTTGACCCAAACCACATCTAAATCTGACCAAAGTATTCGAAAGAACTATAACCGGATTCGAGTAGCACAAAATAATTTCCGTGGACATGAACCCGATACGAACCTAAAACTCCCATTCAAAAAGGTACTTGAAATTTGAATCGAACCAAATCTGAATCTGACGAAACTATTTGAAAGAAACGACACCGGATCCAAACAAGACAAAATATTTCCATGGACATGAACACATTCCGGACTCAAAAAAAAATCTTTGAAAAAATCGCGAACTGAGCGAAATCTGAACTTGGCAAAAATATTCCAGTGAAGCATGTCCTTATTCGAACAAGACAGAATTATTTCCGTGAACATGCAAGAAGACCCGAACCCAACAGTTATATTTGAAGAAAAAACCCGAAATCTGAATTGAACCAAAACTGGACTTGACAAAAATATTCCAAAGAACTATAACCCAAACCAAGCAAGACAAAATCATTTCTATGGACATAAACCCAACACGAACCTAAAAAATTCGATTTGAAAAAAACTGAAATTTGACCCAAACTACATCTAAATTCGACCAAAATATTCGAAAGAATCATAACTGGATTCGAGTATGACAAAGTAATTTCCGTGGACATGAACGAGATCCGAACCTAAAAATTCTATTTGAAAAAATACCTGAAATTTGAATCGAACCAAATCAGAACCTGATAAAAAATATTCCAAAGAATTGTAAAAGGATCTGAATAAGACAAAAAATTTCCATTCACATGAACCGAATCTGAACCTAAAAAATTTCTTTGAAAAAATCACGAAATCTGAACTGAACCAAATCTGAACTTGAAAAAAATATACCAGTGAAGCATGTTCTTATTCGAACAAGGCAGCATAATTTCCGTGAACACGCAAGAAAAACCGAACCCAAAAATTCAATTTGAAGAAAAAGCCGAAATCTGAATTGAAACAAATCTGTTCCCGACAAAAATATTCCAAAGAACCATAGCTGTATCCGAGCAAGGCAAAATAATTTCCATGGACATGAATTCGACCCGAACATTACAACTCAATATAAAAAAAACCTAAAATCTGAACAGAACGAAATCTGAACCCGACAAAAATGTTCTAATGAATCATAACCAGATCCGAACAAGACAAAATAATTTCCACGGAAATGAAACCAATATATGGTTTGGTAACATTTAGGTTGCAATTACATTACCGTGTCTTTGATTATATTTAATTTCCCGTTAGGTTACAGTTAGGTCACGGTTAAGTTAAAGTTAGGTTAAAGTTAAATTGCATTTATGTTATGGTTAGAATACGGATATGTTACAATAAAGTGAAGGCTAGGTTACATTTATGTTATATTTAATTTACGGTAAGGTACTGTTAAGTCAAAGTTAGGTTACAGGCAGGTTATGGTTACGGTACAAAAGTTTACGGGTAGGAATTTATTCATAGAGTGAACATTACGCATGATTTGATTAAAAATAACACTTACTTTTGTTAAATGGCTCTTAAATTATAATACTACCATACCAACATTTTAGCTACCAGCGAGTATCGATTTCATTCATGGTATAGTCGGATTTAAGAGTGATATAATTAGTTTGAAATTCAAAATATTTCACTTGGGATTTCTATGTGAAAAAAAAAATAATTAGTTATATGACTTAATAGTGATTTTTGATAAATATCAACACTTTAACACAAAAATCACGCAGTGGTTGGATACATATTCCCTCCCGCTTTTCTCATCGCTCATTTTGAGTATTTTTAGAGCTTAACATTAGCTGTTTTTTAAACCGATTTTTCACACAGTCAGTGGCCACGTATTTCAGACAATGCATTTCTGCATGTTTCGAGTTAATGATAAAATCATACAAATTTCAAGTTCGTTTAATATTGTTAATACGGACCCGGGCAACGCCGGGCGGGTCAGCTAGTATTAAAAATGTTTGTAGGGTGAAGAGCGAGAAATTTTAATTGCATTTATAATAAGAATAATAACAAATAAATAAACAGGAAAATCAGAGATATTGCTTGGTTCCTTTTAGGATGTGAAAATATGGTTTGATTTATTTTGTAGGCATGGATTAGTTTTATGAAAAGTATAAAAACACTCAAGTTTAATGACCAAACCTTACAGATGGTTTCAGAGGAACAGTCTGGAAGTGCTTTCATTGATGGAAATCTTTCTGCACTGTTTATTATTTTTCCTAAGCGAAATTATAGGAAAAAAAAGAAAAAAACTCTAAAATTTCAAAAGTCAAGAAAGAAAAGTTAAGCCTTTTTGTCCTTCATATAAAACAGCCAATGGGCCAGTGTGACAGCTGGGAAAAGAAAAAAAAAGGAGCTTTCCTGTCATCTATCTTTAAAGAGGAGGAGGGGGGGGCAGAAAAAACATTTATTTTTCTGTTACTTCTTAAATATTAAAAAAAGCTATTTCCAACAATAAAGAAATGTAACTATCATAATTACACTATATAAACAATAACTAAAAATTGCAAAAATAATCATGATTAAATTTTCAAAGCATGTTTCTAGTTTTTAATGTACAACGCAAGTGAACAGCATGCCAAACACAGGTTTTAAAAATATCTTTCATAAAATATTAATGATTTTAAATAAAACATACTTTATTATGGAATAAAACAGTTTAATAACAGGAAATCTTCAAAAAAGCGCCAAGAAAATCTTCAAAGGGCGCCATGGCGCCCGCGGGCGCCGCGTTGGACACCCTGCTTTATACATTCAAATATTTGTAATTAGGCTATAAGTGCATTTCGAATTTTATTATATTATACTAATATTACTTTCGAGTATTAACAAATACATTCTTGCAATTTAAAACATTTTACTATATAAAAACAAAATGTACTTATTGAGAAGTAATATAACAGAAATGTATTTATTTCGCATAAACAGATTTTCAAAGCACCCTTCGTGACAAAGCATTTATTGATCGACCTTTTCAAACAGTCATAAAAGCTATTGTATTGAACTTAATGAGATTTCTTTTAAAACGTTATACCTAGAACTGAAAAAGAAAACTATATAAAGCAATTCTCCATTTTTCTTTAAGCATAAAGAAAATTACCTGAATAAAACATGACGATTTTCTAAATTTCAGTGAAATTCGAATAAAAATTTATAATATAATTATAGTTATTTGAATCTGCCATTTGCAAAAGTTACTTTGTAAATTGTAATTTTTGTATTTTCGAACTGTCAAATTAATATCGCTATTATCGTTTTGAAATAAAGTGATTAATTTTCCCTTCAGTCTTTAAATAAATAATCGTTTTACAGATTATATATAAGAAGTTCTTACAATTTTTCTATTTAAAATATTCCTGTTTGAATATTCAATTTGCTCAACTTTCTTTGCAAAATGTATAATATTAGTAAAAAAATGGTTCATTTTCCATTTAGTCTTTAAATAAATGACCTCTCATAAATTTCATGTGGGAAAAATGTTTAGAATTTAAAAAAATCCTTATTTGAATATGCATTTTGCAAACATTTATTTGCAAGTTGTATCACATTTGTAATAATATGAAATTTTTAATGATTTTTATTATTTTAATTTGGAATTTTTGAAAATTTTGACTTTGAATATCAAGTAGGATATTTCAGAGAAATAAAATGCTTTTATTCATATTAATAAGAAGAAACACAGGTATCGATATTTAAATCTATATATATATATATATATAAGATAGTGTCCCGGAACAAAATCCGGGGGAATCGATACATTCGAATAGCTGCCGGAATCCATTCTGATGAGTCATCTTAAAGACAAAAGAGAAATAAATAAGAACTAAAATAAAAAATAAATGCGAGAAAAACAAAATCAGAAAAATGTATTATTTGACAACGACGAAAAATGAGAGAAAAGCGAATTCTCATCTGTATGATGTCGCCATCTCTGAGAAAAAAATAAAATGGCACAAAAATCGCTATTACATCGACGTCTTCCGGCGGAATATTTGAAAATTCAATCAAAAACTGAAAACCATCCAAAACCATACAAAAAATTGTTTCTATTCTATGCATAAATTTTTACAGTATTCGATTGTACGATAATGAAAATGGCTCAGACATCGCTATTAAAGTGCCCTCTTCGATGGTACAATAATGAAAAATACACAAAATTCCCTATTGCTGCCCCTTTTTGTATTACTTCTATGTAACTGAATCATTTTTTTAAAAACAAAACTAATAAGAGAAAGAACTAATTAATAAAAAATAATTGTTATTTTCACCAGAGTTTGCAAAAAGACTTCAAAGTAGCGTGCCGAAGAAATTGGCCTAGTAATTAATCCTCATATTTATTTAATTTAACCTCTTCAGGGGTAAAGTAATTATCTATATTATAAAGGCCAAACGTATCTGTGCGTAACGCATACGTAATTTTGTGAATGGCAACTACAAATTTGAAATGAATTTTCGGTTTTGCAATTTTTGCTTCTAGAAATTTTTTAACTTCTAAATATCCACCATTTTCAGTTTTTACCCTATCGTATAGAGAAAAATATGCTTTTAAATGTTTGAAAATTGTATCTTAATTTATTTTTGAGACATTAATTTTTTTTATAGTTTTTAGTACTGTTTTTCTAATTGTGGCAGTAGTAGAACTCCATTTCTATTAAAAACAAAGTGGAAAAAGCCGAAGAAATCAGATTACAGTATTTTTATGTTGCCATTTTCTCTTAAAACTTTGCCTTACAATTAAAGTTTAATTTTAATATTTCGGACAACTGAGTTACATAAAAATATTATTTTGTTAACTTTAGATTAAAATAATATGTGTATGAGAGTTAGACAAACGAATATTAGATGCATTTTTTATTGTAACTAATATCGTAGTTTCGTAAAAGTCACAGAAACAGTTACTTCATAAATATTTTATTTCGTCGAAATTCGACGGGTTTTACTTTGTATTCATAAAATGTTAAAATAACATAATGACAACAGTATTTGTACGAAAAATTATTTCTAAACAAGTGAAAACATATTGCATATTTGCTTAAACTGAAATTTTCCTGCAAAAAATTCCGGTGTCAATGTTGTAAATAGAAATTAAAATTATGTGATGCCATAACGGCATCTCCGTCTTTCAAAAGGTTTACCTTTTACCATAACAATTTAGAAGATTTGTGTCATTCATTTGTTTAATGCCCTTCAATTAGGAATGCGTCAATTTATATTATTAATTGTTATTTTTATATAGACAATTAACAATACATTTAAAGTTTTTGAAATTTTATTTTTTTAGATGCTAAACCCCTATATTTTCTGAGCATTTTGATACTAATAATGTCCTTGAAATTTCCATTAAGACAGAAGTTATGGCTTTTGGAATTATACCCACTCAATAGTTGAAGTGCGTTTCCGAAACTTTAAAGTAACTTTTTTTTTTTCAAAACACATTTTCAGGCATAGCGAAATAAAAATGTAAGTTATTATATTTGCCTGAGATTCTTTTCACGAATGTTAAATAATCGCCGCGAAACAGACCCCCCCCCCCTCCTACTAAAAATCGCATACAAAACTTCACAAGTTCGATAACTGCAGAAAACAAAATTTACTGTATTTGACTAAATATTCAACTTGGATTTCATTTATGAAAATAAAAAAAAAGTATCTGCGGAACTCTAAAATCTATAAACTACAAAATTTAAAAATCCTTTCGAAAATCGCGGTGGAAAAATTCGCTACAATCGACTAAAAATTGGAAAAGGACTTTTTAAAGAATTTTGGAGATTTATGAGGAAAACAAAAACTAAAAATCACATAAAATATTAAATTTTAAAAAAGTAATGAAACAGCCCTAAAACTGGTTTTAAAGTTCATAACTTTACACAAACAGGTATCTTCCTACCAATTTTTCTCTACCAGTTGTCTCTTCAGAACATGGAAATATAACTCTTTCCATTCCGTGTCATTTTGAGTATCGGTTGCCAGCAATTGCGCCTCATTTAATTTATAATTTTTTTGTCGGTCGGTTAAACTTTTTTAACCCTTTATCTACAGACGGTGCTTATAAGTACCATTAAAATAACTTATTATAAAATTCTTTTAATACGTCAATTAGTTGTAATACTGTTTAGAATGAGGTAAAGATACATTACTTATCTTGTTCCAAAAGTATTATTGATTACACAAAACAAGAACATTTTTAAAAGGATGATTTCTTTTGCCTTTGCATATTTTCAGCTTTCTTGGCGCTGAGGGAGGGGGATGAGGATTTTTCTATATTTATATTCAGGGATCATCATACTTGTACATTTTATAATTCTACAAAATACTAAGAAAATAATTTAAAATAAAAGATTTGAGTGGGGTAATAAAAATCGCATAAAATCCCTGTAAATTCAAACTTAATAAATTCTTCTAAAACCTTCAATCCTTCTAAAATCCTTCAAATATTTATTAAATGATTATGTAAATATTTTAATTTAGTTTAAACAAAATGCTTTAAAGCGTAAAATTTTCATAAATTCATAATGTTGCAGGTAAAAAATTTAAAGAAGTTGCCTTCAAGCGTACAATTTCAAAAATGCTCTCAAGGCAAATTTTATTTTCCTTCATTACTGGTGCCAAAACAAATTTTACAAGGAAAGATTATATCACCGTAGCGCCTTACCTTACTCAAATTGCCTTACCATTCGTCGCATTGGCGAACACGGGGTGTTTAACTCATTTTACAATGTCATCCCAGCTTCGATAATGAAGAGCAAAGAATAATGAAGAACTGCTGAAATATCATTAAAATAGCGATGCTTCAAATATAACCGTTTTCACTCGGTTTCATTACTGCCACAGAAAAGACCCACCTGTAAATTAAAATCGGGAACATTTTCTCTTTGTTTGGCGCCTCATTAATGGATAAATTCAGTCAAGAATAACGGCAAAAACCGATATTCAATTTTGCTGGTGGAAGCTTATTTTGGTGATTATAGTTCCGCCACTTTATGACAACCAAGGCAATCTACTGTCTGTGTGAGTGAAAAGATCATAATACTTGGCCAAATTGACACCAAATAAATAAAAAATAGAATTTTTTTATTACACTTGCGCAAAAAATTTGCCATCAATAAGACGCCTAAATTTGGCGAAATTATCTATTAAAGTTTACTGGTGGAAGTTTTCACCGCCGGTAATAAAAAACAATTAACTCGATTAAAAGAAATAGCCGTCATCTTGTGACAATCTCCTCAGTTACTTCAGTAACTGCTAGAGAGGGCTTGAAAAAATACACTCCCGACATCAGTGTTGCCAGACCTGATACTTTTAAATATTATGATTATTTTCGAACGGTAAAATTCGTTTCATTTAACCCCTTGGGGATGAGCGACGCGTATCGATAAGGATATGTGTTGAAAAAAGGCTTAAGAATCGTTGTCTATCCCCGCCAGTAAAATTTTTCTGTAAAATTTGCCTGATTTAATCGGTGCATTTTTTTGATTTATCAAGCAATAAAATTCTGGTTTTTAAAATCTTGTGACAAGACTTTAAAATTTCGTAAAAGTCACACGTAAGGCAATGACATATTAATGAAGAGGAATTTTAATTTTTAATAAAAGTGGTGTCAATTCAATTAAAAAAATGTATTTAGTCAGGCAAGTCAGGCATGTAAATTTTCTAACCCTGCTGCTAGACAATACACTATATATCTTCTCCTCTATTTTTTCATGACTTCATTCTTCAGAACACATACCACATAAACTAATACATACAAACATTTATTTGTACCATTAGAGATTCTATGTCAAAGATATAGTTTTAATATTTTCTTCCTGTATATATACAAATTTCTAAATATTCAGTCTCTTCTGGTTGGAATAATCTCCTTTTCGGTGTTGCTTATATGAATAAATAAAGGAGGAGAAAATCTCAACAAGACATTCTGATATGTCATATTGATTGCTGATAATGTATTCCATTCTTACTTAGGCCACATATATAGATTTCTCCCTAGTAATAAGTCAGAATAAAATAAAACTTTTTTTTTCATCACTAATTCTTTTATTGTTCAAAATAACAAATGATATTGATAATAGTGAAATAAGTGAAGAATAAAATGAGATAGACAGTTATCTACAAATCCTTTTCTTTATGTGTTTTCATATGCATATATTTCAGACTTCACATTTCTTTCTTTATAAATATATTTGGATGCTTATAGACAAATGCAAAAAAATAGTTTTCCTGTCAAATGTTATTTTACCGTGTAATTTAAAATGTGCCATGTTTACAAAAAATAATTTTTACTTTATTACTTTAGTACATTCAAATCAGCAAAATAAATCACATTTTAAACTACAGGATAGCGTTGCCAATAGGTTACTATTTTCAAATTTAAATTTCTTGATTGTCAGCATTTTATTGTTGGTTCCACCAGTAAATTTAAATCGAAAAAAAAATTCTTTATTTATACGGCTCATTAAAAAAAAATTTCATTCAAAAATAATGGCAATAACTAAAATTCAATTTTACTAAAGGAAGTTTATTTCGGAGTTGTAGTTCTGACATATTATGACAACCAAGACAATCTACTATCTGTGCGAGTGAAAAGATTATAAAACTTGGATAAACTGACACCAATAAAAATAAATAGAAAATTTTATCATACTTGTGAGAGAAATTTTCCACGAATAAGGAAAATTTCAAAATTTACAATATTTTCTATTTAAGTTTACTGGTGTGAAGATTTAAACGGTAGTAATCCAGTGTTGCCAGTGGGCTACTTTTTTAAAACTCCGCTTTCTTGATTGGCACCACTTTTTTGAAACTGTAAATTACCTTTTGTATTCGCCTTAATTATCATGTCATTGAATAAGGCGCAGTCTATCATTTATAAAAAGTGGTGCCAATCAAGAATCTGGATTTTTAAAAAAGTAGCCCAGCTGGCAACACTTTAGTAATCAAAGACGGCTAAGCAGATTTTAAAAAAAGCAGTTGTTATTTTTTGTCAATTACTTTTTTCGAGCAGTAAATCTTGCTTCATATAATGGCATATTAATCAACGGAATTTTTATCCTTTATTAAAAGTGGTGCAAATCCAATTAAAAAAGTGTAGCTTGTTAATCATATCGGGCATGTAAATTTTCTAACCCTGCAACTAGAAAATATTTTATACATCTTCTCTTCTTTGTTTTCATAACTTCATTCTTCAAAACATACATAAACAAATACGTACAGCATCTATTTGTACCATTAGAGATTCTATGTCAAAGATATAGTCTTATTTTCTTCTTGTAGCTGTACAGATTTCTGTATATACAGTGTATTCTACTTGGAATAATCTGCTTTTCGGTGTTGCTTACATGAATAAATAAAGGAGAAGAAAAACTCAACAAGACTTGCTGATATGTCATATTGATTGCTGATAATGTATTCCATCCTTACTAAGACCGCAAATATAGATTTCTCCCTAGTAATAATTCAGGATAAAATAAAACTTTTTTTTTCATCACCGATTCCTTTATCGTTCTAAATAACAAATGATATTGATAATAATGAAATAAGTGAAGAATAAAATGAGATAGAACGTTATCTACGCATCTTTTTATTTATGTGTTTTGATATACATACATATACTTTATATTTCTTTTTTATAAATATATTTGGACGTTTGTAGACAGATGCAAAAAAATAATTTTTCTGCCAAATGTTTTTTTTTATTGTGTGAATAAAACTGTGTCACTTTTATGAAAACTAATTTTTACTTTGATAATACTATCACATTTAATACAGCGAAATAAATACTATTTTAAACTACAGGACAGTATTGCCAATAAGTTCCTTTTATTTTTTTTAAATGAGATTTCTTGTCTGGTGCCGCATTTTATAGAATTAAAATTTCCCTTGTTTTCGCATTAATTAATATGACATTAACCTTCTCGTCACCAAATTATTATAAAAGTAGAGAAAAAAAAATCTTTCTAACTTTAAACAAATCTAAAATACCACCTTCTAATATGTACTTTAATATACTTCTAAAATATAAATCATGTGCAAAGAGATTTATTTTTTGCTCTGTGTTGCTCTATCTACTTTTTTTTCAAGCCTAATGTACGAGGCTCAAAAATCCTTCCACAGTTTTTAAGGAATCTGTTACGTTTAAAATTAATTTGAAAGTATGCACATATTAAGGGAAGGTTAAAGAATAATAAAACATTTTTTTACATCCAAAGGAAATTAAGCAACTCAAAAAGTAAAGCAGCTCAAAAAATGAGTTCATTTCTCTTTTAAAACAATAAAACAACAATTGTAAGTAATTCAAAAAATTATCTAGTACTGAAATCTAAGTACGATTAATGAAACTATTTAGAATCCTCCTATGTACTAGAAATAATTTAAAGCTAAACGAAAAAGGAAAAAAAAAAACACTCGTGCTCAGAAGGAATTTTGAGCACTTATAATAAGTTCGTAATATTTTGTATTTCTATTTTGTACTTCGATTAGATTTTTTGCAAAATAAAGGTATTTTTACACCCTTTATTGTCGCTTTAAAAATTTTCATCATGATGTTAATGCACCATCACGATTGTGTTTCCGATCAGCAGTTCCTATACAATTCTTGCCACTCATGACCTGACAAACCAGTATGTTAAGTTTTTAAACGACCTTTTGAGACACCTGTTTAAACATTCTATAGAAATCGTCTGTGAGAACAGCCTTAGATCGCCTTTCGGGCATTTATATATTTTGAATTTAAATTTTTTTAGAAACTATTCTTATTGTGTGTTTACATGTTATAAGTAATCGCTATGGCAAATCTCAACTTTCTAGGCATTTAGGTATCACAAAAATTTCATTTAGAGAACATATTGTACAATTGTACGCCATTCATTCTGGATATTGGCAGCGATATAAAATGTACCCTATGTTAGAACACGAAGTGTCACCATCATTTGGATTCTGTTTCTATTGAAATGGATAAGGTAGATCCAGATATTACCCACTACAAACACACATACAAAAATATCACTTATTCTTATTAATAGTTATTATTGAGTGATTGAAATAAAACTGTAATTAAACTGATTGTGAATTGGTTGATTAAATTGAAAATAATCATAATAAAAATAATTGTAATTTCATTAACTGATTGTATCGAAAGTTGAAAGAAATATTATTTTTTTTATGTTCTAAATATTTTATGAAGCTCATAAAGCTATAATATATATTAATATATATTATTTACTCTAACAACGTTCGAATAAAATTATGCAACGAAATAATTTTTCGATTAATTTTTTAACATGCATTATCTTTTTTTATGCATGGAACACATTTATAATTTTTCAAATATTTTCTCAAAGAACATGTTGCATCACCAGAGATAAATTTAATTCTCTGGAATTTACTTTATATAAATTACTTAAGGGACTGAATACTGAACATAATATATTATTTTGTAAATTTTGATGAAATATTTTTGTTACAATATTAAAGAAGAATGTCAGTCTTAATAGATAAAAATTTTCTATTGTCCCATTTTACAACAATATTGAAAGGTAATTGGTAAAATAATCTTCTTAATTATTTTAATAAGAAAAAACCTACATACTTACGGGAAAGTAAATTATATTTTATTTAAAAACATAATACTTCCTTTAAAATAAATTTATTCCTAATTGACACGGCTTCTATTTTTGCATTTATTACTGTTATTATTTTCTTTACTGATATGTATTAACAGATTTTCAAGTTTTGCAAATATCAGTGTGCTTTTTAAGTTGTTTCTGCATTATTCATTGATAACTTTGATTGACTCCTTTAAATCCGCAACTCTCTAAAATTCACACATAATTCACAGGTGTAAACATATAAGGGAGTGACCTTTATCATAAAGGCACTCTAGTATTTCTGAGATCGTGACGTCAATAATTTAACATGTGTAAGCGTAAAAGCGACATCTATCCTCTCTTTTACTTTAACTATCTAGAGTGTGTGTGTCTCTTTCGGGTTCTGCAGTTAGCTCGCGGTTATTAGTAATATGTTAATGTGAAGTATCTCAGTTTTCAGCATATAAAAGCTTGGAGTTTGAGTGTGTGGAGCGTGTCTAGCGATATTACTCAGCGAAGTATCTCTGGCATTAGTCAGCGAGTGAGAGTGTCTCTGGCATTAGCCAGCCAGGAGTGAGCGTGTCTGGAGATATTAGTCAGCGAAGTGCTAGCAGATTGAAAGTAGCAGCGAGCCTCCAGTGAGTTGTAAAGGAGTTTCGGTATTCGACTTGAGAGTTGGCCGTGGTAAGAAGTTTCATAGTAATTTCATTTTGACTATTTGAAAGTGAATAAAGAATTACACACAGCCACGGGGTGTCTAATTAAGTTTTATCTAGCAGCTCAGCCAAGAGATAGTTGAGAAGTAATAGAAGGTGCCACGATTGAGCTAGTCCGGAGCCTGTGAGTATGCGTTTAGCTTTTTCGTAGTATTCTCAGTTGTGAAAATTTAGACTTGCTCCACTTCCCTTGAGCCCTTATCATTTTAATAAACTGTGTTTGTTTATCTTAATTACTGAGTATGTCTGCTTTTAACCCCCACCACGACCAACCAACCGTTACAAATGACATCCAACGTGTGTGTAACGTTACAAACAATGAAATTTTATTTCAGACGAAGAGAAAAAATTTCACTTTTTAAATTTTTATATCCATTGAATACATATTTTAATATGTAATTTTCATTAATATTGCTGAATTCATGGTTTTTGATAACGGAAGAATAATTTTATTTCTGAAAAAAATCAAGATATTGGTGATATAACTGGTAATCACAATCGTTTTGCCAAACTATTTATGAATTAATCAACATTTTTTAATTATTAAGTCTGGCTAAATCTAAAATAAAACTTCTTTATATTGTGATTTTTATGTGAATTAGCAGCGCACGTTTATGAGGCAAATTTCATTGAATAATTTAGGAAAAATATATCTCATCTTTATAATGAATATTTAATTCCACATTATTTATTATTTACTTGAACTTTTCTTTTAATATTTTAATCATTTAAAAAAAGTATAAATTTTTATCGCTTAAATGTATGACTTATTTATTTTAATATTTTAATATATTGCAGGCACTCATTATAATTTCAATTGCATGTTAATTTATTTGAAATTACTATTTTAAAATGTAAACGCAGCAATGACCAGAAATCCAGAAAATTCTAAAATGTGCACAACCTCTGGTCTCAAGCTGTGTGGATTTGAAGGAGTGTAATGCATTTAATTTATTTATTTACTATCTGAAATGAATACGAATCAAACATTAATGAGAATAGATTTCGTTAAATTATTCTAAAGCTTACATGGAACAACCGTATTTCTAATTAATTGTCATCAGAGCCATTCTATATATTAGTCAGTTGCACTCGAGAGCATTAATAGCGACATAATTCATCTGTTCAATCAACAGCAATATTTCAATGCTTTATAAACCAGAATTCATATTTCAGAATTACTGCAATAGAGAAACAAGCTACTCGATAATTATTTTTACTGTATAAAATAAGCTTGTGATTCATTTTTGTCACCGTAACAAGTGAATTAAATTTGTTTAACAACTGTAAAATAAAGTTTTATAATTACGGCTGTGATTCATTGTCATTCATTTTCTTATAATTCCGAAATAAAGTGAACCTTGGTTTATTCTTTTATGCTGTTATTCTTTTTTGTTATCGGAATCACACCAAGAAAATTAGTTACTTTGCAATCACGAACTTTCTGACCCTATACAAAAGAAAAGTATTCGGAATATCTATTATAATTTCGGAAATTCTAAAAAAATATAATTTAAAACTTGGAGTTTATAATTATCGCTGCGATTCTTTTTTACTCTGTTTCATAAAATTCCAAAAAACTGTGAACACTGGTTTCCACTTTTATTAGGTTATTCATAATTCATATCGGAAATACTAAACGAAAAGTAATTTACTTAAAGACGAATTTTCTGTTTTTAAATAAATAAAAAGCTATTCGGAATACCTGTTATGATTTCGAAAAATTCTAAAAAAACACACACCGTTAAATAGAGAACTGAACTATGATTAACAGCTTAAAAATTATTAGTTATACAATGACAGACCATGATTATGGCCTAATTTTTCGGAAAAATTATTTATATTCTTATTGACACTTCTTCTAATTTTGCATTTATTACTGCAAAATTGCTTCTTTCCCTTCTGTTGTCGATTAGCAGAGTTCTATAATTATCAGTGTGCTGTTTAGAAGGTATTATTAGGTGTTTCTATATTGTTCATTGATAATAGTAATTAGTCTTACATTTGCCTTAACTATGGCATAAAATGATATATATAAAAAATAATATTCCTTCGTCATCTATGACACTGAAATGATATATGCTTAATTAAATTATTTATTTACTATCTGAAATGCATATCAACCAAATATTAATGAGAATAGTTTTCATGAAATCATTCTAAAACTTACATGCTCAACCGTCTTTCTAATGAATTGTCATCAGAGCCGTTCTATATGTTAATCACTTGCACATAAGGTTATTAATAGCGATAGAATATATCTTTTCAACAATTTCAGTGCTTTGTTAACCAGAAATCGTATTGCAGAATTACTTCAATACAGATACAATAGACTCGATAATTAATTATACTGTATTGTATTAAAGCTTGTGATTAATCATTGGCATCGTAACAAGTGAGTTACATTTGTTAACTCTAGAATAAAAAATTTTATATCGCTGTGATTCATTGTCACTCAATTTAATAAAATTCCGTTTATTACAGAAAAATTGTTTTTTTTTTCTCTAGTTTTATGTATGAGTTAATTTACCGGTAAAGTTATCATAAGTTGTTCCGATATTATTCATTGATAATAGTATTTAGTCTTTTATTTGATATAAGTATGTCATAAAACTATGTACATCAAAAATACTGTCCCTTCGCCATCTTTGACACTGTAATTAAATATGGTTATTTAATTCATTTATTTATTATCTGAAGAGACTATCAATCAAACATTGATGAGAATAGTTTTCGTTAAATCATTCTAAAGCTTACACGCGCAACTGTCATTCTAGTTAATTGTCATCAGAGCCGTTCTATAAGTTAATCACTAATACATGAAAACATTAAGGCTACAGTGGACTCTAAAACTATTTTTTTTAATTTTCAATGAATTTTTTAAAAAAATTCTGGAAATAATCATAATATATATATATCTCTTATTTCACAATTTTTTTTTTTTAAATATATTCAATAGTTTTTGAGATATAGATTTTTCTTTTTTTAAATTCACAAAAAATGACAATACTTCAAAATGCTCCATGCGAAATTCTTTATGCCCAATTTTTCTGATTTTTTGTTTAAAATGCTCTCTATGTATGTGTTAACAAATGTTACTAAGCATTTTTAGCATATTACTTGTAAAACATTAAAAAAATGATTTTAACTTAATTCTTTTGTATATTCCGTTAAAAAATCATTAAAAATTTTATATAATTGAAATTTAAAAAATTTACATGTGTCTAAAGAAATTTATTTCTAGTAACATTTGTTAACACATACATAAGGAGAATTTTAAACAAAAAATCAGAAAAATTGGGAATAAAGAATTTCGCATGGAACATTTTGAAATCATAAAAACGACGAAAATATTTATTCTGAGAAAAATAGGTTTTAGTAACCACAGTGGTTATAATTCCTTAATATTTTCCTACTGACTCAGTTTCAGCTATTAAGGGATATAATATCATTTCTAGCTTACATGTAAGTGTTTTTTATGGAAAATTCACATAAAATATGTGGCTCCGACAGTAATTCATGGAAAGGACGTTAAGTATCTGAATTTTAAAAAATCTTCTCAAAAGTAACATTTTGTATTTTTTAATGACTTTTTTTCAAATTTTACTGGAAATATTCATGGTATAAATACTTCTTATTGTAAAAATTTTTGTTAAATATATTAAATATTTTTAATATTTTAAATATATTAATATTTTTTAATTTACGCTAAAAAGATTGGGGACAAAAAGCAATTCCTGTAAATACATTGTAAACAAACGCTTAAAGAAACAACTAAAAGTTACTTGTAAAGTATTGTTTTGCAAAATCACAAAATTAATAATTTCAGTGCAAAATAATAACATTTTGTATGGTAAAACTAAAAACTAGGCTAAATTTTACGGATGTGAATCGGCAAAAAAGTAAATAATGGGGCGTGGCAGAATCATCTGATTGGACAAAAACGCTTCTAAATCCAGTAAAAATAGTCAACATTGAAAAATTCTTTTTTGTGTTCAATAGCAGGGAGTTCATATAATGTTATTATGCTAAAAATGAAAATTCGACAATTTGATGAATTTTTGCGATTTTGAAAGTCTACTGTAGCCTTAAAAGCGATAGAATATATCTTTTTAATAGACAGCAATATTTCAGTGCTTTGTAAACCAGAAATCATATTTCAGAATTACTTCAATACAGAAACAAGCTATTCGATAATTAATTTCACTGTATTATATTAAAGCTTGTGATTAATAGTTCTCATCGTAACATTTGTTTAACAACTGTAAAATAAAGTTTTAAAATTAAAGCTGGGATTTATTGTCATTTAGTTTCTTAAAATCCCGAAAATACTGTGAACTTTGATCGCCTCTTTTATTCAGTCATTCTTAATTCTTATCGAATATAGTAAAAAAAAGTATTTACTTTAAGTAATTATGAACTTTCTGTCATTAAATAAAGAAAAAGCTATTTGGAATATATATTATGATTTCGGAAATACTAAAAAAAACCCATACGGTTAAATTGGGAACTGTTCTATCATTAACGGTTTTTAAATTATTAACAATACATTGGCAGAGCATAATTATGGTCTAGGCTTATTTTTTCGAAAAGATTTTTTAGTCTTATAGACACTTCTTCTGTTTTTGAATTTATTAATGGAAAATTGTTTCTTTTCCTGCTGTTATGCATTAGCAGGCACTCAGGTTTTATAAATATCAGTGTGCTTTTTAAAAGTTATTATAAGTTGTTTCTATATTATTCATTAGTAATAGTAATTAATCTTTCATTTGACATAAGTGTGACATAAATTTATATAAATGAAAAATAATGTTCCTTCGTCATCTATGAGACTGAACTGAAATATGGATATTTAATTTATTTATTTACTATCTGAACGTAATATCAATCAAACATTAATGAGAATAGATTTCGGTAAATCATTCTAAAGCTTACATGCACAGCCATCATTTTAATTAATTGTCATTAGAACTGTCCTATATGTTAATCATTTGCACCTGAGAACATTAATAGCGATAGAATTCATCATTTCAATATATAGCAATATTGCAGTGCTTTGTTAACCAGAAATCATATTTAAGAACTGATTTAACACAGAAATAAGCTACTCGATAATTAGTGTTACTGCATTATATTAAAGCTTATTATTAATGTTTGTTATTATAACAAACTAATTGCATTTATATAATAACTGTAAAAAACATTTTTTAATTACTACTGTTTTATATTGTCACTCAGCTTCTTAAAATCCCATTTATTACTGTAAAAAAATTACTACTATTATGTATCAGCAAATTGTTAGGTTTTACATATATCAGTGTGCTTTTTAAAAGTTATTGTAAGTTTTCTCTATACTATTTATTGATAATAGTAATTAATCTTTCATTTGACATGAGTATGACATAAATTTATATAAATCAAAAATAATGTTCCGTCGTTATCTATGATACCTAAATGAAACATGGTTATTTAATTCGTTTATTTGCTATCTGAATAGAATATCAATCAAACATTAATAAAATAGTTTTCGTTTAATAATTCTAAAGCTTACATGAAACAACCGTTATTCTAATTAATTGTCATCAGAACCGTTCTATATGTTAATCACTTGCACCTGAGAACATTAATAGCGACATAATCCATCTTTTCAATAGACAGCAATATTTCAGTGCTTTGTTAACCAGAAATCATGTTTCAGAATTACTTGAATACAGAAACAAGCTACTCGATAATTAATTTTACATCAAAAATAATGGCCTTCGCCATCTTTGGCACTGTAATTAAATATGGTTATTGATTTCATTTATTTATTATCTGAACAGAATATCAATCAAACATTGATGAGTATAGTTTTCGTTAAATCATTCTAAAGCTTACATGCGCAACCGTCATTCTAATTAATTGTCATCAGAGCTGTTCTATAGGTTAATCATTTATACATGAGAACATTAAAAGCTAAAGAATATATATTTTCAGTACACAGCAATATTTCAGTGCTCTGTAAACCAGAAATCCTATTTCAGAATTTTTAAATACAGAAACAAGCTACTCGATAATTAATTTCACTGTATTATATTGAAGCTTGTGATTAATGGTTGTCACCGTAACAGGCGCATTACATTTGTTTAACATCTGTAAAATAAAATTTATAATTATCGCTGTGATTCATTGTCACTCAATTTCTTAATATTCCGAAAGATTTACACATTTGTCTTTTCTTTTCTTCCGTTATTCTCAGATCTTATTTGAAATTATGGAAGAAAGTTATTTACTTTACGCATAGCTGTCAACTATTTGTCTAATTTGAACAGGAAAATTTCAATAGGAAATTTTCTGTTAGGGAATTGGTGAATTATAAAGATTTGAAAAAGTTAAATTTTCTCTAATTTTTTTTTGGGGGGGGGGTCCAAAAAAAGGCGTAAGATGTTGACAGCTATGCTTTACGTCATAAAAAAATTTCTGTCCTTAAATAAAACACAAGATGAATGTAGATTCTACCATTGCAGAATTCAGTTTCGCCTCCGATTAGAAAAAAAAAATCGATAGAAGTTTTTTAGAAGGGCGACCCCGTTTAGTTTGCAATGAACTAACTTCATTTTTCTTGTGTTTATCAATATAATAGCAAACAGAACGGCGTGAAATACCCAATTGAATAGCAATTTCTCTCTGAGACATTGGAATTGCGGAATAATAAAGAGATACAATTTGACGTGCTACTTCTTCATTGACTAGATTCATCAAAAACGAATTTTTTCTTTAGTTTAAACGCTTTTTTATAGACTCTGAGTAAAAGGAAATGCAATTTAACAATAAAACGAATGGAATCCCGTCGAATTCGACGAATGAAATGTTTAAAAGACCCGATCGATTTGGTTTAAAAAAAAGCAAAAGTAATTACATTATTGAATCAATATATAATAAATATATTTACAAAGTAAATGTCAAATTTGCCAGTTACAATTTTGCATTCAAATATTCGCATATCTACAGTTAAAATTGTAATATGAGTGCCGGCAAAATCCAGAAATTTTATTTTATATGCACTCACAGAAAAATAGCTTTATTTAAAATAATAATAATAATAATAATAATAATATCGGGTACTACTAGGTTATCCCATCGACCAAAAAATTATCGCCAAACTATAAGATTAAATGCCAATAACGGATGATCGTGAATGTCACATTCAATGACATTAAATACGATTCATGTGTTTAAAATGTCATTAAGTGATTTTTATTTCCACTTTTTATTAATATTTTTATTAATATTCTACTAATTATTTATTTTTTCGTTATTTAAAATACAAATTATGTCAATATGTATAATTTGGCTATTAATGTGGCGATTTGTATAATTTGGTGAAATTGGTCGACGGGATAACAGAGTAGTACCTAATATCGTTATGAGTAAAAAATACGATGTTTTAAATAGTGACGTCATTTTCTCTTTAAATGTTCTTTAAAAGTTACTGTTTATGAAAAAGGCATCCATAATAATATTGTAATTCCCTTTTATCTGGTTGCTGAATGACATAATTTTCCTCATTTGAAATATCTCTTATTTTGATTTAGACATTAACTTTTATCATAAATTATTTTCTGTCATTTTATTTACGTTATTAATATTATTTCTCAGTAAATATATATATTTTTTTAACTCAATTAGGGCATAATTATACGCAATCATTTTAGAAAATAAATTTTTATTATCGAGAGAAAAGCTAAACTGTGTTGCCACCATTTTGAAGAAATGTCATGAAAAAGCTTTTAAAATTAAAAATAAAATATAAAAATGGAAATAAATTAAAAAATAATTAAAATGGGCACAACTACAAATAAATAGCTTTCATTTAAAAAAATAATTATCAAAATCGGTTGACTAGAAAATTCATGGCTGATGACACGACATTTTTAGCTTGTCTGAAAGAAATAGCATCGGATGCTAAAAAGCTTTTCGAAATATTTATTATAATTATGAAAATTCTAAAAAAACATTCGAATAAACTGGGAAATGTACTATGATCAACAAGCATAAAATTATTTATTATACAATGGCAGAACCTTGCCAAATTTCAATATTTTTTTCGAAAAAAGCATTTTAGTCTTATTTAATTGGAGTACCGTACAAGAGAGTCATAAACGCTCAAATTATTTTCTTCGTTAAAATTAAAATTTATGATTTCTCATCACTTTTAAAAGAAGTGTAATTTTTAATTTATTTTACCAAAAAATTTTCTCGTGAAAGAAAGTATATACAGTGAAACCTCCTTGAAAATACACCTGTATGATGGGATCACCTCTCACAAAAACCGTTTATTTATGGTTCTATAAATTTTAGCTATATGCGAATATTTTTTTCTGTTAATTCCTTTGGAACGAGCAATACGTGTACATGCTGCAAAAAGGCTTAAGAGTCTTTGTTTATCTCCACCAATAAAGTTTTACTATAAAATTGCCTTATTTAATCGGAGCATTTTCTCGATTTAATAATGCACATATTTCTGTTTTTAAAACCCGGTGACAAAACATAAAAAATTTCGTAAAAGGCTGATTAAAGAGTCATTAATTTCGATCTCCCTCCCTGAATGTCATTATTTCAAATTATCAGTCGAAGTGTGGGATTTCTTAGTTTGCATGGGGAAATCTCGAAATTCCTCTTCTCTCCGGAAAACACGCGCAGCTAAGTCAACTTTCTTAGACCTGCAAATCAAGGTAATTTTTTCCTGCTTTCATGCATTACCGCTTTTAAGCTCCAGGTAGATGTATTAGTCTATTCCGGATTTTTTGTTCTGTTCAGACGGATAATTCTTTCTTTAAAGCTGCATAGAGACACACGAAATGCAAGAAACTAATTCGATATTTTTTTAATCATTTATTTAATGAAACTTTGTTTTATCTATCACCTCAGTTCAGACACTACTTTTGTGAAAGATTGATTTTTAATTGTCTAATGGGTGGTATCCTTAGAGAAGTTTAACTGTAATATTATGCCATTGGGCGTTAATGCATCAACCCCTGAATCTAGAGGTCAAAAAGCTGATACAAAAATGGCGGGTGTTGATTGTGGATTTTTTTTTTCAGCGTGTAGGCGGTCCCTTAAATTTTTGCACCAATAATTTTAAAAGGATTTTTTTACTTTATTTTTATTAGATTAAACAAGTCAAAGAAATCTTTTATAAAATACTGATGTCCATATTTAAGATACGGGTACATACGTTTTAAAAAAAAATCCGCCATTTTTGAGTTCTAGTCCAACTTGAGTTCTCCCACCAAAATTTTCGAAAGAAGAGTTTTTCTTTAAAAAAATACTCTTATAGAAAATATCACAAATCATATAAAAGCAGTATATGTAATTGTATAATGATCCTCTTTGTATATTGAAAGACTTTTGTAGTTAAAAATGTTCAATATATTTTTTCCTAAAAAGAAAAGATTTACTTATGAAAAATATTCAGAATATTGCAATTTTTTGAAAATATTTACCTTCATTTTCTATATGCTATCTAAATTTTATCGAACAGAGTTTATTCTGTGTAAAGAACAATAAATTTTCATTAATAGACAAAGTAAATAAATTTTATTAAATTTTCCTCAATGGTACTTAAATGTACCACCAGTGCATAAAGGGTTGATTTCAAATTCATACCTAAATTTCATAAGAATAATTTTTAACTTATGTGATTGCCAAATGTTTGTTATTAAATAAGAAATAAAATTTTATTTTTGTTATGAAAACGAAATTTCTGAATAAAAACGAATGAAAAGTGGCAACCTTGCTTTGAAATTCTGAAAAACTTTGAACTTTGGCCTACTTTTTTATTTTGAAGTTCTGAATTCATACTGGAGATACTGAAAAAAGTGTTACTTTGTGGAATCACAAAAATTATATCCTTAAATAAATAAAAGAAGGATTCGGAATTTCTGATATGAATTTGGAAATTTTAAATAAACATAAGCATAATTAACTCTTTCCGGCGCAGTGTTGCCGATCTGGTTACACCTAATTGTAATTCCAAGCTTGCAATTGGCACCAATAATATTTTAATAAAATCTCGCTTTTACAATAAAAGCTTAAATTAAGGAGTTCTTGATCTCTTAAAATTTCGTTAGTAAATTCCGGTGTCAGTCGATAATTTCTCATTTTACTAACAGAATTTGTCCTCGCCGGAAATGGATAAACTTCAAACTCTGCTGTAAATGGCAACTTTAAAGTAATTAATAACACACTTTGCACATCCTCACCATAAAATTACTGGGTAACTTTCAAATACTTTTTTCGAAACATTATTGTAGTTTTATTTTATCGGGTAATTTAACTATTAAATAATAAGAAAATTACTTTAATTTCAAATTCATACAGCGATTCAAAGGAAAAATTTTTACTTTGTGAGATCGTCAAATGTGTATTATAAATCCCTATATGAATTCTCCGTTGCTGTTTGGGTAGGAAGAGTTAGCATGAACCATCAGTTAAAGTTTTCACTATATTTTTAAATTGCAATTTCACCCTATTTATTGATAGAAATTGTTAGATTAAATATTACGAATGTTTTACTTTATAAAAGTGGTGTTTATCTCATATTATTAATTTATTGTATAAAATAAATAAATAAAAAGAATCCCTTAAGTGGTTAAATTTATACTGTCATTGATGTTACTAGATTTAACACAGGTATACCTTAGGTTTATCACAATTCCCTCCTCAAAAAGAAAAAAAAAGTAGTATATATTTATTACAAATGTTATATAAAATTTACTACAAAGGTTATTGTTTAAAATAATTCTTTTCCGAAAAATGTAACCCTGAACCTTTGCTTTAGTGTTGCAAGTTGGGTGAGATTTTTTTTTTTTTGAAAGAGCTTGATTGCTAATGCATTTTTGAAATATTAATAATCTCTTAATTTCAATCTATACGGCACAATCAATTGTATTTCTTCACAGTTGAATTCACACAACATTTTTCAAGAAAATTAATTTGAAAAATAAGGAAATGCAATATGACACATATTTTAACAAAGTTAGAAAAATAATTTTATTTTCAAAAATTCTGAAAAATATCCTGTAATATATACAAAAAATTAGATAGAATAAAAATGTGTCATTTCCTTGCAAAGATTTAATCTATGATTGAATAATGCGAATATTAATATTTAATTTAAAATAGAAGCAATCAAGCCACCTTAAAAAACAATATGCTCATTTGGTAACAATGTTCTGTATTATTTCAGTTCTGTATTAGTTCAGAGTATTATTAAAAAAGTATTCGAAGTATTCGAAAGCTATACTTACAGGACTGCCATAGGCGACTGCTTTTATATTCCGTACACATCAGTTTTTTTTTCTACTGTAAATTTTGAAGTATATTTCTCTCACATATGATGTCAAAGTGTCTAAGAAGGGCTTTTCTTTTAAAAAAGTGGTGTCAGATGAAATTAACACTAGAAAGCCGGAAACTTTTACTCTAGTTTCATAAAAATATTCAATACCATAATTTTTATTTAAAACTATTTAAATTATAGAAATAACAATTCTTAACTTTCTTTATTTAAAAAGAAAATTTGTTTCGAACCGATATATATTTATCTGGAACAGATGAAAATGGCCCCCCGCCATTATTTTAATGTTAAATAATTGTTGTGTATGGTAGCCCTGCATTTACATGAACCGCACGTTCCAAAACAACTTCTAGCTACCTACGTTTTTGATCTAGCCACGGTCTTCGGTTTTACCTCATGACAATATTACTTGAACGAAGCTATAGAAAGAATCTCAGGGGTTAAATCAGCGTAAATATTTTATTACATATAAAAGTGTTATAAATATTTCCCGGTCTAGATTATTTTCAAAGATGTTGCGCAGAAGATTAAAAAGAAACCTTATAAAAGTTGCAAATATCCTAAAGTTCTTACAGGAGAGACCAAAAAAAAATAGCTTTATAGAAATAATAGAATATACAATAAAATAAATAAATAAACACACAAACACACTCACATATATATATGTGTGTGTGTGTGTAAGATAAGAAAAGTGAGAACAGAAATGCCCTTTTCAAAATCCGAATCCGATATTTAATTTAAAAGTTTAACTTTAATCAGGCTTTTCGAAAAAAATTTGTAGCGCACTTATTTTATGTCATATACGAAGAATTAATGAAAAATGTGATATATCCATTCAAACATTTTAGAGCATTCCTAGCTTTAAAAAATATTTAGATTATTTTTTTCTTTTTTAAAGCTTGTTGACCATTTTAACCACAGTCTCACAATATTGCTACATTTCATAGAAAGTGAGTTATGGCGTTGCCATTGAAAAACTTAAAGCCAGAGGTTAAGAGTACACATACACATATGCATGCAGACCACACACACATGTATGTATATACATAAGATAATAAAAGTGAAAACAAAAATGTATTTTTGAAAATCCGAAGCCGATATTTAGTTTAAAGCTTTAGAGTGTTTTTTTTTTCTTTTTTCAAGTTCGTTGATCATTTTAACCGCAGTTTCACAATATTTCTACATTTCATAGAAAGGGAGTTATGGCGCTGTCATCCAAAAACTTAAAGCCACAGGACAGGATAACACATACACATATATGTATATATATATAAGATAACAAAAGTGAGAACAGAAATGCCCATTTCAAAATCCGAATCCGATATTTAATTTAAAAGTTTACCTTTAATCAAACTTTTCGAAAGAAATTTGTAGCGCACTTATTTTATGTCATATACGAAGAATTAATGAAAAATGTGATATATCCATTCAAACATTTTAGAGCATTTCTAGCTTTAAAAAATGTTTAGATTACTTTTCTTCATTTTTAAAGCTTGTTGACCATTTTAACCACAATCTCACAATATTGCTACATTTCATAGAAAGTGAGTTTTGGCGCTGCCTTTGAAACACTTGAAGCCAGAGATCAAGAGTACCTTTAATCAAACTTTTCGAAAGAAATTTGTAACGCATTTGCCGTATTTTATGTCATATGAGAAAAGATTGTGAAAAATGAGATTCATGCACTGAAGCTTTTTATAGCATTCCTAAATTAAAAAGATGTTTCGAATTTTTTTTTTCCGAGTTCGTTGACTGTTTTCACCAAGTCTCACATTATTGCTACTTTTCATACAAAGTGAGAAATGGCACTGCCATCTAAATACTTAAGGCCGGACTTAAGGAGGTGTGACGTCATTACTAATCGATCGACTTCTCACTATTGCTTGAATTTATACCGAAAAAATTTTAATGGTAATTTTTTATTGTTTTATTGTTGAACTATTTCTTAGCTTGTAGTAATAAACGTAGTAATAAACGTAAGTATTCTTAACTTGTAAAAAATAATAACTATTTAAACTTACTGGTGAGAATTTGCAATTATCCAAAAATAAATTAGCTAGATGCGGCAACCCTGTGGTATTATGCATTTAGCGGGTTTTTTATTTAGAAGCTCCGTATAACAACCAGTAAGTTTAAATAGTTATTATTGTTTTATAATGTGTTATATTTGATATTCATCAAATAAAGTAAAAGAAAGTTGCAATTCAAAATTTTTCGCTGTGAAATTTAACAGTAGTAATAAGTCGGTCGATAGTCATGATGTCATACTCGTATCCTGTAACTTTGAATATTTCAATGACAGCGCCTAAGGCCATTCAGAGTTTCATTAAAGCATTTTTTTATTTTTAAAATTATAAACAAGAATACATTCATAAATTCTATTTTCTTAATTAAAAAGCTACCAGAATCATTTTTTTACATGACAATTTTACTTACTTCCCTTATAGCAAGCATGGTCACAATGACGTCACTGTGAGTCACTTTGGTCACATCACATCTGTGACCAAAATGCCACTACTCAGTGATGTCGCATTGTGACTGAGGTGCGACTTTCTTAAAAATCTTTAGAAAATTACAAATATTCTTCAAAACATGTTATTTACTTAAAAAAACATGTTTCTGGCAATTTAAATATCATCGCTTTTGTCACACTTTCGTCAGAATGTTAATGTCAAAGTACTCACAAATGACACATTTTTCACAAATTTGTCACACACAAATTTGTCACAGACTTCACAAAGTGGTCACTATGTGACATCACAAACGAGCCATAAGGACTTCACATTTTAGTCACTGTGACTTCACATCGACAATCGATGGTCACAAAGTCACGATGTGACTTCATGACGATGTCGCAGTGACGTCACCATGTCTTACAGACGATCTTCCATGAAGAAATGCGGTAAATTATCAAATGGACGAAGTTTGTCTTTCGGATTCCAGCTTATATTAAAAAGTTTCCAATTTAATATTTGATGACAAGTTTTCTTAATTACATGATGTAAAAAGTTTTCCCTTTGAATTTCCGGTTTAAAATAAAATAATACAATAGATCACACTCGCATACTCGATCACCAGTATTTCAAAGTTATTTCTATTACTTTATCTAATGTAGAATTATCTACGACTAAACCGTAAAAAAATAGTGGTGTTAAGAGCAGTTACAGCCCTAATTTACTCGGGGCAGTTGGAAAGATTATAATACTTACTTGACACCTTCAGAGATAACTTTCGCAAAATGTGAGTTAATATAAACCACTTTAAATATGTTTCTAAATAGATTTTTTTTGTACTACGTGGAAACTGGAAATTAAACAGCTAATGATGTATTCAAAATATTCTCTAGTTAAAAACAGGTTTAATCTGGTTTATATTAATTCACATTTAACGAAACTCACATCTGAAGTTTTCAAGCATGAACTACTCGCAACCCTGAACCTTGCGACTCAAAACCTCAGATAACTTATAATTAAAAAACTCAGTTATTAAATTTAGTTTAATATTTGTTGTTTTAAGTGTAAACTAAAAATGACATTGTAATATACTGGGGCTTTCGGAAAGTCGTGTCCTTTTGGGAAAATTTATTCGTACCGAAAAATTCATTTAATTATTAGATGTTGTTTCCAATATCTTACGCTTTGTAATAAACCGGCAGAATTTTCCAGTACGAACTGATTTTTCAAAATGGACAGGACTTTTCGAACGGCCCAATATTTTTCCCTTGTTAAATATTAAATGTATACAAATCTAAAGAAAAATATAATAATATATTTTGATATACCATTATTATACTTATTATTATTAGTGTGTATAAAATTACAGTTTAGTTGATTTCATATTTTCTCTTTCATCCTGACTTTCATCTTCAAACTGCAACTAAAATAAATGTAAAATAACACCAGAAAACCAGGAGCAAGATGTGATAATTCTGTTTATTTATTTAATACTAGTTACACACTTTAAAAAATGTCACATGTTTCTGAATATATAAAAATGTACTGTAATCGAAAACGAAAATATACAGTAACCTCTTTTAACTCACCCGAGGTTTCGAAAACCGTTCCTTTACCTTTAAAAATCCCAAAAACTATTTGTTTTAGAAATTTAAATAAAAATTTATAAAAGTTAATTTTTATTAGCTGCCCGTCCTTTTCGGAAACGTTTCTAAGTAGCTTTTACAGTACAATAATCACTTTTCTAAAATCAAAATATAACTTTTTCGGATGCTACCAATTCATACGAAAATATTTTGATATTCAGAGAACATGTTTAATAGACGAACGTGAAATTTTAACTGTATTAACATTAATATGAAAATTAACATTGTTTTGCCACAATTGCATGTACGAAATCAGTTATGCAGCTGAAAATGTTAACTTGAGAATTGATAGAATCCGGAAAAGTGATATTTTGATTTGAGAAAAGTGATTATTGTACTGTAAAAGCTACTTAGAAACGTTTCCGAAAAGGACGGGCTGCTAATAAAAATTATGTTTTATAAATTGATATTTAAAGTTTTGAAACAAATAGTTTTTTGGGATTTTTAAAGATTAAGGAACAGTTTTCGAAACCTTAGGTGAGTTAGAAGAGGTTACTGTATATTTTCGCTTTTGATTACAGTACATTTTTTATATTCAGAAACATCTGACATTTTTATAGCGCATTAACACGTTGACTGCCAAGGCAATTTTCAGAAATCTGGTTTAAAATGACAATTTGATTTAATCACATTATATTATTAAAAATTGCCACCTGTATTTTTCTAATATAAATACTAAAGTTGATTTCTCTTGTAAATATTGTTAAAGGTTGCGTCAAGCATTTCTGTTTTTTTTTTTTTTTTTTTTTTTTTTTTTTAAGTGGTGCTGTTTAGAGCAAATACAATTAAAAAACATTGACTGCCGACTACGAGACAACTCGTAGTTGGCTTCCTAGAGAAGAACGCAACCTACGAGTTATCTCGTAGTTGACAATCAACGTGTTAAAAGAGGGTTGCTAGTTTAGCATTCCTTTTATATTTCGAAATTGCTGTATTCATAGATACAAATTCTGAAAGAAAGGGGGTTAGTTTGTGTAATCAAAATATGTCTATCATAAAAAGCATAAAACTGTGTTAGGCCTTTCTGAATAACAAGAAGAGTCCAATCTAAACTGACAATCCTTTTCAATGATACTCAAATTAAAATGAAAATCGATAACAGTTAGCAAATTAAAAGGGAAACTAAATAGAAGTCTCGGAAACTAAATAAAACTAAATAAAAATTTTGCAAAATAACCATACGTCATAAGATATTTCTACTAGAAAATATTTCTATACCATCACGTAAAGAGAATTAAATGTAAACTTCAAAACAAACGACTTTAATAAGTGTTTGCGTAATGTTACTGTGATTTATAATTCTAAAAATTATCATCTAATTTTTTAGATGATAATTTTTGATAAAATAATTCATCTCACTGCAATGTAATACAATTTAATGAGTTGTATTTGCCTCGAAACTTAAAGACCATGGAATTCTTCGATATCAGTATTTTTTACAAGAAAACTTGGGAAAAAGATGCAATAGTTTTATTTATTTATACAAGCAAGATTGTTAGTTTAGCATTCCTTATATATTCGAAAATTCTGTGCCTAAAAGTGTGAATTCTGAAAAAAAGAGTATTTAATTTCTGTAATCACAAAATGTCTGTCATGAAATAAAGCACAAAATTGTGTTCCGCCTTTCTGAATAACAAAAGAAACTTAAACTGCAATCCATCTCAATGCCACTCAAATTAAAATTAAAATCATTAACAGTTAACAAATTAAAAGAGAAACTAAACAGAAGTCCATCAAACAGCATTCATCATTCTTTATATTTGACATCCATGTTCATATGAATTCCTCAGTAGTTACGTCATACATCCATTCGACATATGTAGAGTGTATTTTGTCATATAGAAATCAAATTTCAGAATTAATGAAAAACTGAAAGGTTATAATTCAAATGCTTTATAATAGTTATCATAAATAATGATACTCATAGTATTTTAAATTTATTTCCCATTCCAAAGTGCAAATAGAGCTTATCAATCAATATTATAAACAATCATGGAACAAACTGATATAAAAAAATAGATTGATAGTTTAATTTTTTTGCGAAACAATCATATGCCACAAGACATTTCTTTTATAATATATTTTAATACAATCGCGTAAATGATATTAAAATTAAACTTCAAAACAAACAACTATGATAAGACTTTGCATAATGTTATTGTGATTTATAATTCTTGAAATTATGATCTAAATAAAATGATTCGTCTCACTGTAAAGTAAAGTAATTTAATGAGTTGTGTTGTCTCCAAATTTCAAGACCACGAAATTCTTCGATATAACTATTTCTTACATGAAAACCTGGAAAAAGATGCAGTAATTATGTTTATTTATACAATACTAGTTGTTTTAAAACGAGTTTGCCAATTTTGCATTCCTTTCATATTCTGAAATTCTATGTTTAAAATAAGAATCCTGAAAAAAGGCGTTTAGTTTCTGTAATCACAAAATGTCTGCCATGAATAAAAAGCACAAAATTGTGCTCGGTCTTTGTGAATAACAAAAGAAACTTAAACTGCAATCTATCTCAATGCCACTCAAATTAAAATTAAAATCGATAACAGTTAATAAATTGAAAGGAAAACTGATGAATAGTTCATCAAAAATCATTTATCATTATCTTTAACATCCATATGCATCTGAAACCTTCATTAATTACGTCATATATGCCTTCGACGTATGAAAATCGTATTTTTTCATATAGAAATTAAATTTCAGAATTAATGGAATACTGAAAGTGAATAATTAAAATGATTTATAATAGTTATCATACATAATGATACATATAGTATTTTGAATTTATTTCCCATTCCAAATTGCAAATGGAGCCTATCAATTAATAATATAAACAATCATGGAACAAACTGAGATAAAAGCATAAAAATCTGATATAAAAACTTAGATTGATAGTTTAATTTTCTTGCGAAATAATCATATGTCATAAGGCATTTCTGCTAGAATATATACTGGTGTCCAAAAGTTAAGCATAATTGGTAATTGAGTAAGTAATGAAAGAAATATAAATCGAAATGTGGTGAAACTCCAGGTGTGTAAACAAAGTAGTACGCGTTATATATTTTCGCGAAGTAGTTTTCCCCGAAATCGAGCAGGGGACCGTCAACAAATTGAAAACGAACGAAGATCTTTTAGATAACCGTGTCAAAACTAATATAGCAAAAGCGTTCAAACTGCACATTATGATTAAGTGGCTTATTGTAATGTGCTGTGTTTTTTTTATTGGGCTAGCATGTATATTCGTAGAGAAATTAAGGTTTTTATTAAAACAGTCCTAAGTTTTTTGCTTATAATTTGCAGAGTTCTTAATAGAAAATAATGTTCTTTTCTGAAAATATGACAAACATCATGGTACACAATACCCTGTCATCAGAATTTAAAAATAATAAAAATTGTATGAGAAATGAGCAGGTTTACTAAATAATTTTTTATTGCGCATGCGTGAACGCTATTAAAATTTCAATTGTATATTATGTTAGTTAAATGTGTAGAGCAACTTTTGTGAAAGTCTCAAAAACATAGCTAAAAAAGTCTGAAAATTATCGTTGATAGAATGAGATCAAACTATTTTATTCCCTAATGAAGCAAAAAGATGAGGGGCTGCATCCATATTCCATTGTTTCGTGCCTAGACAATATTGCACGTACAATTGTATTTGGATAAAACTCCTGATATTTTGCTTCCTTTTAGGAATAACGGATTTTGAGTTGATTCTATAGACGATAATTTTCAGAATTTTCAAGCTATGTTTTTGAAACTTTTACAGAAGTTGCTCTATACATTTAGCTAACACAATATGCAAATGAAATTTTGACGAAGGTAAACAGATATCACGGGATTCTTTGATTGGGGTGCTTGTTGATTGTGTTTTGGCTGAATTTTTTGATGACATAGACATGTCAGTCTGGGTGCTAATATGTCTTACAGATTTAGACTGCTGTTTCAATAGGCTTGAATAAGACACATCGACAGACGGAGTTCTGGATTCTACGATTTTACGAGCTTCTGGGTGGGAAAGATTTTGCATTATTTTTACTGAAAGAATTTCTTTTTCACGGATCCAGTTTGGGCAAGAGCGAGAGAAAGCTGTATGATTACCTTTGCAATCTATGCAGCGTTCGGAATTTTCACATGAATTGCTGTCATGGTGCTTAACTTTTGAACACCAGTGTATTTAAATACCATCAAGTAAAAATTATTAAATGTAAACTTCAAAACAAACGACATTAACAAGTCTTTGCATAATGTTATTCTGATTTATAATTCTTAAAATTATTATCTAAATAAAATGATTCGTCTCACTACAAAGAGAGATAATTTAATGAGTTGTGTTTGTCTAGAAATTTCAAGACCACGAAATTCTTTGATTCAGAGGAAATCTCTTATTAATCGCTTTTGGAGTGGTGGTATATTTATGCAACTGCTAAACTTTAATTACCATATGACACACTAAGCATCGGAATTATGATTATAAAATATTTCGTTTGTGATTAGATGAAATATAGCTTTTTTTTCTTATTTTTAAATAAAATTATTTGTAAATCATGGTGTTAGTTGCTTATTTCAACATTTTAGCTATAAAACTGTTTTGAAAGTAAAAATGACATTCGAAGGTAATTTCAATTTATTAAACATTAAATACATACAAATCTAATGAAAAATATAGTTTATTTTATTTAATATATCATTACAGTAAAGCATCATTTATACGACGATCACTTATACGACGTTTACATTTTTACGACGTTTTAATGTGGTCCCGATTCATTCCTATTCATTTTAATGTAAAAATATATCTTTTATACGACGCCAAAAATCGTTTATACGTCGATTTTTCGATTTTGTATAGGTTTATTTTTGCTTATTTTTCTTGTATATTTTACAAACGAGCGGAAGTTAGCAGCTAATGAATGACACCAAAGAGTGCGTTTAAATGCACTCCACATTATAAAAATGAGGGCTGGTGTTCGATTAGTTTGAAAAATCAGCTTACGTGTAACAGATTACACTGGGAGGGGCCATTCTTCTGTCGGGATGGTCAGCTTTCCCGACCTGTTTTAAGTTGCAAATAGACTATCCTTCTTACTGTTGTCCGTATTTTCGACTTTTAGTAGCCAAGCAGGGTTTGACTTTAAATGGAAAGGAAATGATGAAGTGCAAATGAGGAAACTTTCGGTGAAACATAAATAAAGGTGTGCATATTTAAATTGCTTACTAATACCCCCTCCCTCCCCCGTTTTTGGTTATTTCTTTATTTTGGTTTGTTTTATTTACAAATTCATGCAAATCATCACGTTAAACATTAAAATTACTCAAAAACAAAATTAATTATTTTTTGGAAGTGAAAATCGATTGTACGTCGTTATCATTTATACGACGTTTTTCGGTAGTCCCTTCGGCGTCGTATAAACGATGCTCCACTGTATTATACTTATTATTAATAATAGTGTATAGAAAATTGCAGTTTAGTTAATTTCATATTTCCCATTTCATGCTGAATCAATCAAAATAAATGTGTAATAACGCTAGAAAATCTAGAACAAGTTGCAAAGGTTCTATTTATTTTAGAATAGTTACTATAAAACAGGATTCCCAATTTTGCAATCCTTATATCTTCCGAAACGAAAAAAGAATTTTTATTAGCTGCCAATTTTTATGCATTTTTGCTACCACTAAAATTGTAGAGAGATTTTCTATTTCTTTAAACATAATATTTCGACGATTAAATAAGATAATATTTATTATAAAATTTTTGTGGTAGGAAAAATGCGTAAAAGTTAGCAGCTGTGATGTTTATTATATGTAAACAGAAAATGTCTGTCATTAAAAAAAAAGCACAAAATTGTTTTCAGCCTTTCTGAATAACAAAAGAAATTCAAACTGTATAATCCATCTCAATGCAACACAAATTAAAATGAAAACCAATAGCATTCAACAAAATTAAAGTAATACTAAACAACAGTAAAACAAAAAGCATTCCTTATTATATTTAAGATCCATGCATTTGAATCTCTCATTAATTACGTCAAACATCCGTACGTCAAACATTACGTAAAACAAACACGTGAATATCGTATTTTGTCATATCGAAATCAAATTTCAGAATTAATGGAATACTTAAAGGAGTATAGTTCACCTACTTTATAATGGTTACTGTAAATAATGATACTCATAGCATTTTTAATTTATTTTCCATTCCAAACTGCAAATGGCGCCTATCAATCAGTATTATAAACAATCATGGAACAAACTGATATCAAAACTCAAAAACTGATATAAAAACATAGACTGATATTTTAATATTTTTGCGAAATAACCCTATTTCATGAGACATTTCTACTAGAATATATTTCAATACCATCACGTAACAATAATTAAATGTAAACTTAAAAACAAACGACTGTAATAAGTCTTTGCGTAATGTTACTGTGATTTATAATACTAAAAGTTATCATCTAAATAAGAAATGATCCGTCTCACTGTAAAGTGAAACAATTTCATGAGTTGTTTTTGCCTCGAAATTTAAAGACCACGAAGTTCTTCAATATCAGTAATTTTTATTAGATAACCTGGAAAAATATGCAATAATTTTACTTATTTATGCAATACTAGTTACTTTAAAACAAGTTTGGCAGTTTTGCATTCCTTATATATTCGAAAATTCTATGTTAAAAAATGTGAATTCTCAAAAAAGAGTGTTTAGTTTCTGTAATCACGGCCTTTTTGAATAACAAAAGAAACTAAAACTGTCAATTTATATCAATGCCACTCAAATTAAAATTAAAATCGATAATAGTTAATAATTTGAAGGGAAAACTGAACAATAGCCGATCAAAAATCATTCATCATTTTTGTAGCCTCCATATGCATCTGAAACCGTCATTAATTACATCCTACATCCGTTCGACATATGAAGATTGTATTTTCTCATGCCGAAATAAAATTTCAGAATTAATGGAATACTGAAAGGGTATATTTCAATTGCTTTAAATAATGGTGCTCATAGTATTTTGAATTTATTTCCCATTCCAAACTGCAAATGGTTCCTAGCAATCAATATTTTAAACAATCACGAAAAAAACTTATTTAAAAACGTAAAAACTAATATAAAGACAAAGATTGGTATTTTAATTTCTTTGCCAAGCAATCATATGCCAAAATACATTTCTACTACAATATATTTTAATACTATCACGTAAATAGAATTAAATATAAACTTCAAAACAAACGACTATAATAAGTCTTTGCATAATGTTATGATTTATAATTCTTAAAATTATCATCTAAATAAAATGATAGGTCTCACTGTAAAGTAAGATAATTTAATGAGTTGTGTTTGTCTCGAAATTTCAAGACCACGAAATTCTTCGATATCAGTATTTTTTATAGGAAATCTCTTTTTAATAGCTTAAGGGGCGGTGGTATATTTATGAAACTACTGCAATTTATTCTCCAAATGACACACTAAACACTGGAATTACGACTATGCAATACTTCGTTCCCACCCGGCCGAACCTGTTGTATTTGAAATATCACTTTTTTATGATTTTTAAATAAATTTATTTGTAAATTCTGCTGTCATTTATTTATTTCAACCCTTCAGCAATCAAAGTTATTTGAAAGGGCAAATGACATTTGAATATAATTTTCCTTTGTTTAAAATAAAATGTATAGAAATCTAATGAAAAATATAGCTAATTTATTTACATTATCATTATTATACTTATTATTAATAATAGTGTGTAACAAATTACAGTTTAGTTGATTTTATATTTACCATTTCAAGCTGAATCATCCAAAATAAATGTATCATAACGCTAGAAAATCTATAGTTAGTCGCGAAAGTTCTATTTATTTTTGAAATTGTTACTTTAAAACAGGGTTCCCAGTTTTGCAATCCTTATATGTTCCGAAATCAGAAAATAATGTTTAGTATATGTAACCAAAAAATGTTTGACATTAAAAACTAATCGTTGGGGGCCACCGTAATACTTACCCATCATTGATATGTATATGAAAATAAAACGTATGAAAACTATTTATACAATGCATTGCAATTCATAAACAAAATTTAAATATTGTTAATATACATAGTAATGCTATATTAAAGAACTATTGATGTACCAATTTCGACAAATTATATAAAACGCCAAACTACTCAAGTGGTACCGAACTGCGTAAAAGAAACATCCTTATAACTCCAAAAATAATAATTCTATTAACTAACAATTAATTGCGCCGGATTAAGCGTCTCATTTCCAATTAAAATATACCTCTGAATTGAAATTTGAATGAAATACAGGGTCATGAAAAATCGAAGAATGTGGAAAACAGGATTACAAATATCTCGGCAAATAATAATCCGATCGACTTTGTTCTATATGCAAAATGTGTGTTATTGCATATTGTATATGTGTGTGTGGGCTTTTTACGTCCATTCCTTAGAACAAAAAAATTCGAAAATTTTTATGTACCTTTCATCAGAACGAATTTTTCGAGAGTCCGAAAAAAATAGTTCCGGATAATCGAGGTTGCTGATATTAAATAGGCTTCGTCCCATTCTTACATACTAACTACATACAAAATTTCAAGTCTCTATCTCAATTTGTTCGGGAGATAGAGCGTTTACAGACAGACAGACTGACAGACAGACAGACGGACGGACGGCAAATTTTTTTTCTAAAAATATGTTTTTCGGAATCTCCACTATCTAAAACGTGTAAATCCGTCAAAATTTTTTTTGGATTTTCAAAACGATTGCAAGACTTACCCTATACTACGTATGATGGGTAAGTAAAAATCACAAAATTGTGTTCAGACCTTCTGAATAACAAGAGAAATTCAAACTGACAATCCATCTCAATGCCACAGAAATTAAAATGAAAATCGATAGCATTCAATAAATAAAAAAGGAAACTGAACAATAGTCCATCAAAAAGCATTCATCATTATCGTTAACATTCATATGCACTAGAATCCCTCATGAACTACGTCAAACATCCGTTCGACACATGGAAATGGTATTTCGTCATTTAGAAATCAAATTTCAGAATTCATGGAATGTGTAAATTGCATAGTTCAACTCCTTTATAGTAGTTATTATAAAGAATGATGCTTTAGTGAATTTTGAATTCATTTCTCACTTCAAACTGCAAATGGAGCCCATCATTCAATATTATAAACAATCATTGAAGAAACTGACATAAAAGCTGATGTAAAAATATAAATTGCTATTTTATATCCGCATATTTACCAATTATATCAGGTATTATCGTAAGTTCAAAATGGGGGAGTTTTCTACGTCCAACTACTAAAAAATTTAAAATTCTTTTTCAAAAAATAGTATATAAACATATAATACTCTATGTATATTTCAACAGGTTTATTTATATTATATCAGTTATTAATATAGTATTCTATACAACTTATTACATACAATAAATCCAATACAATAATAAATAAAAGAAATTTTAAAGATAAAAACTTTGGTTTTTTTCTTAATCCATTTTGAATATAAATTGCTAGTTTATTTTTTTGCGGAACAATCATATGTCATCAGATGTTTCTACTATAATATATTTTAACACTATCACATAAATGGAATTAAATGTAAACTTCAAAACGAATTACTATAATAAGTCTTTGCACCATATTATTGTGATTTATAGTTCTTAAAACTATCATCTAAGTAAAACGAATTGTCTCACTGTAAACTAACAAGGAAGGTCTCCATACGGGCATACCCCGAAAAATCTGAAAAAATTACAGAATGTCCTTCTCGTGGGGATATATACGTTTATAAAAAAAATTCGGCGGAACCTCCATTTAGTATCCGTAAAAAAATAATGAAAATTTCGTTATTTGGCGATTTATCTCCGGTTGGCGATGGAATGTAATTTCAAGAAATACTTTATGTCAAATACACTTCAAGAACAAAAAAGTTTCATGTTGAATTGTTTTGATATATTTAATTTAAATAACTTCAGTTTTGTAAATTTTAGTTTGTATTAAGTATACTTTTGTTATATCGATATTTATATGTATTTATATTCAAATTTAATCATCAAAATTTGAGATTTAAAACGAAATTCATAATTTAAATTAATTAAATTTGTTTCAAGCTCAAAGTCCAATTGAGAATTGTCGATGAGATTTGGTTGCTATGGAAACATTGGCTTTTATTTTTGAATACGCTTAAATGTACAAAGATAATTTTTCTCACTATTTTTTTTTTTTATCTATGAAAACTTTTTTTTTCCAATGATTAATTAAATAACTACTTCAACAAGTAATACATATATGTAATACAATATATATATATATATATATATATATATATATATATATAATATGTTAAAGTCTCTCATTGTTTACGTTTAAATTCATTAAATACCATTTACATGCATTCTAAATATCCAACAGTTTTGAGTTGCTTTATAATCGTTTGCTCTTGGCGAAAAAAAGGTCTGCTCGCCAAATTGAGTGACTCCTTTGTCTTTTCACGCCAAATATTCAAAAATATTTTATTTTTTTACATACTTTCCAATGTGATTCCGCCGCTAATTCTGACTGATCCTTTATTACATATATAAGTACTTTATTTAGTATTTTTTTCATAAAATTCTGAGTATGCCCAGTATGGAGACCTTCCTTGTAAGATAATTTAATGGGTTGTATTTGTTCCGAAATTCCAACACCGCGAAATACTTCGGTATCAGTATTTCTTATAGATAATCTTTTTTTTTAACAAGTTAAACTCCTTAGGGATGAGCGACACATGTACGTGCTGCAAAAAGGCTTACGAATCCTTGTTTATTCCCACCAGTATAATTATGCTGTAAAATTTGGCTTATTCAATCGGAGCATTGTTTCGATTTAACAAAGAATAAATTTCTGTTTTTTAAAACCGGTGACCAAACATTAAAAATTTCGTAAAAGGCTCTCGTCGTGAGGGGGTTAACAACGGTGGCATATTTATAAAAACACTGAATTTTAATTACTAAATGACACACTAAATACCGGAATTTTAATTTAAAAATATTTCGTTTATGACGTATGCGGAATCCCAAGTTTCCGGTTTTTTGGATATTAGTACTTTAATACAGAAAATATTGCTTATTCTCTTTAATTGGAACATTTCAGCGATTTAAAAGAACAAAATTCTGTCTAAAATAGTACTGGTGTTTAAAAAGTCGCAGACTTGGCAACTCTACTAATATTTAATTATCGGCTAAAGTTTTCCTTTTTCTTTAATTCAGCATAATATATTATTTATTTTTCAAAAAGAACTCAATGTATTACTTAAATGTCAATATCTTATTTCGAAATAATAAAGTTATTCTATTAATCCATTTCCTATTCCTGTTATTATTCCATTTCCATTATTATTCCATTTCCCTTTTAAGAATAAAAAACACTTATCAAAAGCTTTAGTTTTTTTTTTTTGTATTTTTCTTAAAATATCGTCTGAGGAATTAAAAATAAATAAATAAAATAAATAAATAAATAAATAAAAGATTGCGTCTGGACTATTCACCCCTGTGCAATTTTGTATACTACCGCTAGTGGGGAAAAAGTACGGTTCTCAAGCTCCTCTTACAGACCAATGAAAGCGTTAGAAACTTTCTGCACATACCTTGTGGTTACTTTAATTGAACTTTATAAGCTTGCGTCAGCGGGAGCCCGGACAAGACTCTCTGAGGTAGGTTCGGACATGTAAGATTGGTGGGAAAAGGAGTACAATAGACTGACCTTCTGACTGTTAAAGAACTCCCGGGGCTTATCAGATTATTTTAGAACGTTTTTTGGAGTTGCGATGTTTTTTCAGAGGCGTATTTTCACAGACCCCTTTTTATTTCCTTACTATTTACGCTGATACTGACTTAAAAATGATGGCTTATCTGCTGTAGCGCATTTTTTATGAAGTGGAAATGTTTCAATTAAGAACAATTTTGTATTTATTATCGAATAATGCAAATTGAATCTTTGACCATTTCCTCTTGTTAATGATTAAATCTATAGAAATCTAATGAAAAATATAGTAATTTATTTTTCTACATCATTATTATATTTATTGTTAATGAAAGTGCCTAGCAAATTACAGTTTAGTTGATTTCGTATTTCCTATTTCATGCTGAATTAACCAAAATAAATTTGTAATAATACTAGAAAACCTGGAGTAAGATGTGATAGTTCTTTTTATTTAAGCAATATCAGTTACTTTAAAACAGGGTTTAAAGTTTAGCATTTCTTTCATATTCCGAAAATGTCTTTTTATGAAAGTAAATTCTGATCGAAGAGTGTTTAATTTGCATAGTTACAAAATGCCTGTCATTAAAAAAAGCATAAAATTGTGTTGGACCTTTTTGAATAACAAAAGGAGCGCTAACGGACAATCCATCTCAGTGCTACATGGATTAAAATGAAAATCGATAACAGTTACCAAATTTAAAAGGAAACTGAACAATAGTCCATCAAAAAGCATTCATCATTATCTTTGATATCCCCATTTATCTGAATTCCTCAGCAGTTACGTTATACATTCATTCGACATATGCAGATCGTATTTTGTCATATAGAAATCAAATTTCAGAATTAATGGAATAGTGAAATGGTGTAGTTCAACTGCTTTATAATAGTTATCTTAAATAATGATACTCAGAGTTATTTGAATATATTTTCCTTTCCAAACTGCAATTGGAATCTATCAATCAATATTATAAACAATCACGGTACAAACTGATATAAAAATTTCAATTGTTAGTTTAACTTTTGGAAACAATCATATGTCAAAAGACTTTTTTACTATTAGGGGGAATTGGGGCACATTGATACATGGGGCACATTGATACACCCCCTCTGCTGCTCACACGGTCTTTACAGGAAGTTTCACAACTCCAAAAGGTGATGCTAGTGTACTCAACTACTTACAGAAAGTCTTGGAATGATTCAGTTGTTTGATGAAACGGGATGGGTGATTTATTGTTTTTGTAGATCAAAAGTAAATGTGAGTTGTACAATTGAAATGGTATTATACAACTGTTCTAGTATTTTCAACCGAAAAGAATACTACTCTTTATCAGTTCCTCATTCTTTTTTGTTAGATAAATTATGAAGTATAGGATTTGAAACTTATTTTATCCAAAATGGCTGTATGGGGCACATTGATACAGTCTTTGTCGGGACACATTGATATAACCTAAATCCTTTTCTAGTTCATTCTTTTATTTTTTTTTTTACATTGTACTCCTTAATCCAACCATTTTTCACTAACAATTTCTAATATCAGTTTATATTGAAGTGAAATAGCTTTAATTTCTTTATATTAGACCATTTTATAGTATTTTTGCAAAGAGAAGACGTACGAACTTACCCAACATACAGTGTTAGTAGAACTAATTAAAGAAAAGGATGGCAGCGTGGAAAATCTCAAATTTATATCAATTCTCCAGAGAAAAAAGTATTTTCTACATGAAAAGTGTTACGTAAGAGAAACAAGCTGCAGAACAGCACAGGATAATTACATTAAAAACAGAATTTTTAATATAATTATCCTTTATTTTCTGTTTATAAACCGATTTACAAACAGAAAACTTGGTAAATTTTCATCTTTCCTAAGAAAGAAGATAATGCTCAGATTGAAATACCAGATATGACAAAATTACCACAGCCAAATATCAGACAAGGAACAACCAGAACATTAAGTCATTATACATTTCATTTTGATTGCTTTAATATTGCTTACAAATAAAGTGTGGGTGATTTGAATTTTTATAAATAATATAAAATGGTTTGCTAACCACTTTTCTATGCAAATTATGCATTAGTGTGATTTTGTCTCCATTTTTCCCAGACGTATCAAAGAGTATCAATCTGACCCGGGGATGGGGCACATTGACACAAATTACTTTTTTGATTTTTTTAAAATTATATGCAAAAATAATATATAAAACAATGATTGTACATTTTTATAACACATTACACAGGATTTGCTGACATCATATAGAAAAATAACTCTAAATTTCAGCTTTTTAGACACCAAAAATTTTTTAGAAAAAAGCTGTATCAATACGCCTCAGTTCCCCCTATATATTTTAATACCATCACATAAATAGAATTAAATGTAAACTTAAAAACGAATGATTATGATAAGTCTTTGCATAATATTCTTGTGATGCATGTGCCACTTGGGGAAGTATTTACTACAAAATATAAGCAGCATCAATTCATGCCAAGGACTAATTGAATGCGAAGTTTGATGGAAATCCTCACATTCGTCTTTGAGATAGAGTTGTTGCTGAAGTGCAGAGTAGAAGCGCTACCTATTGAGAGATTTTTACCAAGAAGTGGAGAACTTCGATTCTTGTCAAGGATTAACTGAATCTGAAGCTTGAAAAAATATCGTGCATTAAGTCTGAAATTAGAACTATTGGTAAAATCGCACAAAATACAGCATAGAAGCGCAATTTACTAAGTGATTTACACCAAAATATAAAAAAAACATTATTTCATGTCAAAGACTAACCGAATCTGAAGTTTCATAGAAGTTCGTGCAGTAGTTCAAGAGATTGAGCAATTGCGGAAATCTTAAATAGCAGCGGAACCTATCGAGAAATTTACACCAGAACGTTAAAAACATTAATTCATGTCAAGAATTGAATGATTCTAAGGTTTGATGAAATTTCGCGCTTTTAATTTTGAGATAGATCTATTGTGGGATTCGTACAAAAGGCAGCAAAGCACCGTCACCTCTTTAACGTTTTGCATTAAAAACTAATCAGTACCAATTTATAACAGCGAGTACCTAAATATAACCTAAATATATTTTTATTAAATTCATTAGTGCTTTAGGTACTGCGTCCACAAAATCTATGTCACATACAGACAGTTTGTAAAAACGTGTTTCGGGACCTCTGACTCCTATAACGTGTAAATCCGTCAAAAACAAAAAATCGAAAATTTTCATGAATGCATGATCTCCTGAATTTCATGATTTTTTTTCCCGTAAAGACAGAAGAATGTAAAATTGTGAAAAACTAGCAATCTCTACAAATAACTTTCAACAACGCTACTCAAATTAATGTGAAAATCGATTCTAATTAACAATTAGAAAATGGCACCGAATACCTCATCATTTGAAAGGCATTCATCATTCTCATTGACAATCATTTGCATATGAATTCTTCGTTAAAATCAGCATGGATCCGTTTGATATGCTATGAAGTCCGTATTTTGTCATATAGAAATCAAACTTCAGAATTAATTCAATAATGAAGTGGGATAATTCAACTGCTTCAGATAAATATTTCTGAATAAAGACTGTCATAGCATTTTGGCATTCTTTCCTATTTCAAAACTGCAAATATGAATCATTATTTTAATTAATGACGACGGAAATAAATTGATATCAATTTTGAAACTGGTAGTTCAATTAATGGAGTTATGAATAAATAGGCGGAGACATACATATACAGTGTATTCATCACCTGAGAATAACAAGGCTCTATCTGTGTTTTTGAAAAAAAAAAAAATAACTTATGTATATATGAATGTTCTCTTTGTATCTATTAAGGCATTTCGGTAATAAAATAATGCCATAATATAATTATAAGGCCATATGTAAATTATATATAACATCATTTTGATGCAAAAATGCCTTTATAGGTACAAAGAGAACATTTCTATATCGATAAGTCCTTTTTTTTCAAAAAACACATATAGAATCTTATTATTCTCAGGTGACATATTGCCTATCAGTTGCGAGTGAAATAACTGAAGTTGTCACAAGATGACAAACTGTTTCCTTTTAATAGGAACAACAGCTTCTAATTACCGTTGGCAATTATTTCCACCAGTAATTTTGAAAAGAAAATTCCGTGTTATTTTAGTGCATTATTGATCCAAAATATATTTCTCCCAAATCTGATAAAAAAATTTCTATCTCTTTTTACTTTTGTGTGAGTTTGATTAAGTATTTTAATATTTTCCTTTGCCCGGAGAGGAAGTTGTCTTGGCTATTACAATGTGACGGATTTACTACCGCAGAAGTACACTCCCACCAGTAAAAAAGTATATTACTTTCTGCTATTACTTTTCACTGACATTTTCCATTTATAAGGCATTTAAATAAACAAACACTTTATTCTTAAATTTACTGGTAGAAATTTTCCGCTGTGATAGGGAATTTCTGCGAAAGTGGTTATAGTTAATGCTTCATATTTTCAACAACTCTACTCAAATTAATGTGAAAATCAATTCTAATTAACAATTAGAAAATGGCACTGAATAACTCATCATTTGAAGGACATTCATCGTTCTCTTTGACAATCATTTGCATATGAATTCCTCGTTAATAACAGCATGGATCCGTTTGATATGATATGAAGTTCGTAATTTGTCATTTAGAAATCAAACTTCAGAATTAATTCAATACTGAAATGGGATAGTTCAACTGCTTCATGATAAATATTTCGGAATAATAACAGTGATAGAATTTTAAACTTCTTCCCTATTTCAAAAATGCAAATACTAATCATAATTGTTATCAAAATTAAAGTTGGTAGTTCAGTTAATGGAGTTATGAATAAAGAGGCGGAGTCATACAGTGCATTGTCTATCAGTGAGGCGAAATGGAAAAACAGGCTAACGCGATGCATCTCAAGTGTCATCTTTTACAGACAGCTAGAGCGACGTGACGCTCTTTCTGTACACCTTCATTGGTGCATTCAAATATCACGTAACTTAAACGGTATGTAAAACAAAGATACTTGGAATGTGCCGCGGTAGCCTGCCTTTTTGTTAGCCTCGGTCTATCAGTTGCGAGTGAAATAACTGTAGTTTTCACAAGCAGTGTTGCCAGATAGGCTACTTTTTTTAAAAATCTAGATTCCTGATTGGCACTACTTTTTATAAATGATAAACTGTGCCTTATTCAATGGCATGATAATCAAGGCGAATACAAAAGGTAATTTACAGTTTCAAAAAAGTGATGCCAATCAAGAAATCGGAGTTTTAAAAAAGCAGCCCACTGGCAACAATGTTCACAAGATGAAAAACTGTTCCGATTTAATCGGAACAACAGCTCCTAATTACCACTGGCGATAATTTCCACCAGTACTCGTGAAAAGAAAATTTCGTCTCATTTTAGTGTCTTACAGATGAAACATGGATATTTTTTACAAATGTGGTAAAATTTTTCCATCTCTTTTTACTGGTGTCAGTTTGATTAAGCATTCTAATCTTTTCATTGACACGGCGAGGAGGTTTTCTTGGGTGTCACAATGTGGCGGAACAATTACCGCTGAAATAAACTTCCACCTGTAAAAAAGTATTTCACTTTCTGGTATCACTTTTGACTAAAATTTCCCATTAATGAGGCGTTATGATAAAGAGAAACTTTCTACTTAAATTTGCTGGTGGAAAATTTCCGCTGTGATAGTGAATTTCTGCGAAAGTATTTACAGTTAATGCTTGACATTTTCAACAACGCTATTCAAATTAACCCTTTGTTGCATACTGTCCACTACAGTGGACAAAAATTCATTCCCAAATGCTAATGAATTTAATTCCCAAATGCCGCATTGGCATCTGAATTTTGGTAAAAAAAAAAAAAAAAAAAAAAAAAAAATCGGTTTGTTAAATTCTTGTAAAATAGCTTTTTCTTGTTTACAAATAAAGCTGTTTTCAAATTCCGGTGTCAGTCATCAATTTCAACACTTAACCCTTTCCGGCACACTGTGCCCGGTCTGGGATATCTAATATTAATTCCCAACTTGCAAATGACACCAATAATATTTTAGTAAAATTTTTCTTTTTCAATAAAAGCATAAATTAGGAGTTTCAAAATATCTTTAAAAAAATGTTTGTGAATTCCGGTGTCAGTCGATAATTTCTCATTTTACTACAGATTTTACCCGTGCCGGAAAGTGTTAAGCAATGAATTTTCTCTGCGTCGCAAAGTGCAACTATGTGCATTATGCAACAAAGGGTTAACGTGAAAATTTATTGTAATTAACAATTAGAAAATGGCACCGAATAACTCTTCATTTGAAGAGCATTCATCATTCTCATTGACAATCATTTGCATATGAATTCCTCGTTAATATCAAAATGGATTCGTTTGATATGGTATGAAGTTCGAATTTTGTCATATAGAAATCAAACTTCAGAATTAATTCAATATTGAAATGGGATAGTTCAAGTGCTTCATGAAAAATATTTCTGAATAATAACTGTCATAGCATTTTGACATTCTTTCCCGTTTCAAAATTGCAAATATGAATCATTATTATAATTAATGACGACGTAAATAACTGTATATTGATATCAAAATTTAAACTGGTAGCTGAATTGTGTTTAAACATAATATATTATAGGACATTTCTTCCTTAAAATGTTTAAATAACTTAAGATAAATTGAATTTTGTATTAGCTCCATGAAGTATAGGGATGAAAAAGTGTTAATAGTTTGACAAGGAAAGTCTCCATACTGGGCATATTCAGAATATTTTGAAAAAATACTAATTAAACTACCTATGTAAGTAGAAAAAAACAGTCAAATTTAGCGGAGGATTGACAATAGAAAGTCTGTGAAAATATAAAATACTTTCAAATATTTTGGTGTGAAAATACAAATTGTCACTCGATTCGGCTATCAGCACATTTCCGTGTCAAAAGCAAACGATTTTAATGTAACTGAAAATTCTTTATCAATAGAATTTTAGAATTCATGTAAATGATATTTAATAATTTAAATTTAAACAATTAGTGAGTTTAATATTTATATTTCCTTTCTGTGTTACATATTTATGTGTCTTGTTGTAACCGTAACTTTATCACTGTAAAAATAATTCCATGTGTAAAAAATATTTTCATACATTAAAGTGCATTCCAAAATGAAGACTAGATGAAGAATGCTGCTGCAATACATTTCATTATTGCTGATGTTTTTGTTCCCATAGCAAAAAAGTTGAATCGACAGTGTTCATTTGGACTTAACTTTGAGATTGAAACGATTTTACTTATTTACTTTTTTATTCATTATATGTCATAGTTCACTTTCACTATAAAACTAAAAGTATTTAAATATTTTTTGATAAAAAAAAACCAAGTTCAACATTAAACATTTTTTCTTTAAAAAGTAATTAACATAAAAAAAGTAATTTTTGAAATTGTTTTTTGTTGCCAACCGGTAATAAACCGCCAAACAAACGAAATGTTCATTACATTTTTACGAACGTTTTAAAGAGGTTCCGCCAAATTTTTTCTATAAACTTATATGTCCACACAAGAAGAATACTCCGTAATTTTTTTCAGAATTTTCTGAAAATGCCCGCATGGAGACCCTAGTTGTGAATATAACATTATTACGGATTTTACATTTCTTAAAATAATATTACTATAATATGATCAGTCTCGTTATAGACTAAGATGATTCGAAATAAAAATAGCAACTATATTAAGGTAATTTTTTTTGCACTTTCCAAAGAAGTTTAAAAAAGCTTATGAATTCAATTTGTCTGCCTGTCTCTCCACGCTGTAACTTACGTAAATAGACTCGGATTTTCATGCAATAGGTATAGCGTATTTATGGTAACCAAAGCATGTTTGGTATTTCATGTGAAGTTTATACGATTAATAATTCATTTACAAGGACAATCAAAAAGAATTTGATTACATTATTGTATATGGGGGTAAATTGTTTGAGGAGTATTTTAATGACATTGCGCTGCTTCAAATGTATTGAAACTGTTATAAATCAATTAATTTCACTACGATCGCGTTAAAATACAGTTTTCATAGCATTTTTTATTAATTTACAGGGACACATAGAACAAATCAGTTACAGTGCTGCCTTCGCGTAATATTTGCTTGAGAATATGTTTTAAAATTCGTTATGCGCTTTTATATATAATTAGTTTTTTGCATATTACTCTTTATATATAAATTCCATACCTCATATACAGCGCTACACAAAGTATTCGCATGCCATTCTTCTTGTTAGAGGAAATTACTGAAGGAGAATTTTTAACTAAAATATGTGTATCTCTTAAATGAACTAAATTTTGGAATGCATGCTGTTAATAGATACAAATTTCAACATCCTATACAGGGCCACAAAATAAATAAATAAATAAATAAATGAATAAAATAATAAAGTAATCGGATAATTTTCCGATTGTAGATAGGAACAGCTGAAATTCGATTTCGAAATGCGTTATACATTTCTATATGGTGAATTGCGACGTAATATCTTAATCTTTTAAACGGTCAGATTTGTTACATTAATCTGATTGCGTTGGAATGTGCTTCATGATCTATGCTTGACGCATAATTTTCTCTTTCTTGTTAATGGATTGTAAATGATTTTAAGCAATTTCTTTTATTTTTATTTTTTTCTATTTTTACAAGAAAGTATTGGATTCTTGAAAATTTTCGAATTCCTGTTATTGACGGATTGTGTTAGAAAGTACTTCATATTCTATGCAGGATGCATGATTTTTTTTTCGTTCTTGTTAATTATTTACAGGTTTCTAAAATAGATATTAAGATATTTCCATGGGTTTTTGTAGCGTAAGTCATATAGTTAATAACTGCTATGCTTTCAGGCCACCATTATTTTCGAAAAGTTTGCTTGGGCTTATTCAATTAATGAGATGCATTAAAAAAAATAAGCCACATTTTTCCATTCTAAAATACTGATGGCCAAAAATCGTAGCTTGTGAACTTTTTTTATATGTTCACTATTAATACTCGTAGAAATAGCCAATCACACTTTAAAATGGTAGGTAGAAATACTAAAATGATAAAATATTTCTGAATTTCTACTCTCGGTGTTAGTGTCCTTATACAGTAGGGTGGAGCGAAAAAAATTATTTTTTAAAAATCAAAAACCGGTAGGTGCGAAAAGTTGCCTTTATACTAGTACATCAACTGTGTGAAATTTTACCGCTGAAAAAAAAAATGGCTTGAGTCTGCGCTTTTACTCCAAAAATAGAAATTTTGGGTAAAATTTGTCATTTTTGACATTTTTTCAAAAAAATTAAAACATTCCTACAGAGCTGGTTATTATTTAAAAGTGTTCCTTAAACCTTTATATTTATCTGCTTAACATATTTAAACTATAAAACAATATACGAGTTGAATATTTCCAACTGAGCGAAAATTTGCCCAGGCCGGGAATCGAACCCGGATACTTGGCTTACAAATTTTCGCTCAGTTGGAAATATTCAACTCGTATGATAACTTTACCAATCAGTTTGATTGTGTTAAAATAATAGTATATCTACGTATCCATCGTTATATGGAGTTCCATTACCTGCGGTTTATTCTGCGGAGCTGTTTCAAATGACAGACCAGATGTTATGACCAATAAGGTTATCTGAGCGAAAAATCCCAGCCGGCTATCGCCCAGATAGCTTAACAGGTAAAGCATTGGCCTTGTAAGCCAAGTATCCGGGTTCGATTCCCGGCCTGGGCAAATTTTCGCTCAGTTGGAAATATTCAACTCGTATGATAACTTTACCAATCAGTTTGATTGTGTTAAAATAATAGTATATCTACGTATCCATCGTTATATGGAGTTCCATTACCTGCGGTTTATTCTGCGGAGCTGTTTCAAATGACAGACCAGATGTTATGACCAATAAGGTTATCTGAGAGAAAAATCCCAGCCGGCTATCGCCCAGATAGCTTAACAGGTAAAGCATTGGCCTTGTAAGCCAAGTATCCGGGTTCGATTCCCGGCCTGGGCAAATTTTCGCTCAGTTGGAAATATTCAACTCGTATGATAACTTTACCAATCAGTTTGATTGTGTTAAAATAATAGTATATCTACGTGTCCATCGTTATATGGAGTTCCATTACCTGCGGTTTATTCTGCGGAGCTGTTTCAAATGACAGACCAGATGTTATGACCAATAAGGTTATCTGAGAGAAAAATCCCAGCCGGCTATCGCCCAGATAGCTTAACAGGTAAAGCATTGGCCTTGTAAGCCAAGTATCCGGGTTCGATTCCCGGCCTGGGCAAATTTTCGCTCAGTTGGAAATATTCAACTCGTATGATAACTTTACCAATCAGTTTGATTGTGTTAAAATAATAGTATAAAACAATATCTTTATTTCGTATAGCTGGAGCAAAACAGACAACTTTTGGTAAGAAAACGACATTTCCACTCTATTGGGACATACAATGAATTGTTGTTTTTAATACAAGTCTTCTTTTCAAAACTACCTTGGACATACGTCGTGGAGGTGGCTATATTTCATATACCATCCGTCCCAACTATTCGATCATCTTAGTAGAGTGTTTTATTTATATATTGATTTGTGATTTTTTAATCAAAATTTGGCATGTTTTCGATGCATCCACCTACTTTATCTGTTCTTTGTATCCACATGCTGCTGTGACTATCTTAATGTATATTTTTACATCTTATACAAAAAAATGACAAGCAGAGTAATGTACGGAAATATTATTAAGGGGATCTATTCGGCCATCTATTACCTTTATCAAACTTACATCCAGTTGAAATTGATTGGAAGTTCTGTTACCACAACATTTTTCAGTCAATTATTTTTTTTACGTAATGACCTGCTTCAAATTTGATTTCAGATATTTCATCTATAAGTATGCCATATCATTTATTCTGCTTTTGCATTTTTTATATGTTGAGAAGCGAGCTGTTTAATGTGATTTCTGGTGATCGTCAGAGAAAATTGCAATGGGAATTTGTCCTGCTCGTGCAGAGCAACTGTTGTTGTAAATAACCTTTTTTTTTGCATTAGTTTTATGCCGTTTTCTAACTGTTTTCGTAGCCAGGTAATTTGCCATTAACTTTTAGATCCCCATTTTATAAGTGAACAATATTTGATGGTGAACTGTCCAGGGCATAAACTTAAAATGCATAGTACTTTTTGAGAGAATGTACAGACTCTAATTGACTATAAGCACTCATTTAAATTTAGGAGAATTTTATTTGTCGCTGTGAACCATTTTGCATTGGGTAAACTTAGAATTGTGCATAATAATGGCTATTTCAACTCCAGAGAATTTCCTCTGCGTCAATTATTTGAGAAGTCGATGTAAAACGTTATAATCTACATGGATTCACTGGATCAATAAGAAAATCTTTGTCTACGTCTAATCTTTGTCCTATTGCAATTTTTTATAAAATAGATAATAATTTTGATTTTTTTCTCTTTAGTAAAAGATACTCAGAGCATACTAGAAAATTCTGTCGGAGATTGCAAAGCTAATTCATAAGAAAAGCTATTTCTCAGAAGAAATGGGGAATAGGAATTTAGAAAACATCTCGCACAAAAAAACAGCCCATAAAGCGAATAAAATTTTAAGCTTTATATAAGCCCAGATTGGTAATCAGAGTTCATAGATTCACTCACAAAATATATAATCAAAGTTTATACAGCGGGATATTTTATACCAAATGTAATACACATCTAAAGAATAGGTCTAAAAACTTATTAGAAATTACTGGACTACGAAACAACACAGGAAACGACATAAAACAAGTACTAAAACTTCTTTCGAAATATTGTTGTTTTACACGCAAATTTTGTTTGCAATCCTCTGTGACAATCGTCATAATATTAAACAACTAGCTTCTCAAAATATATTCAAAGTAATAGGTACAGTAAATGATGACATACTAGAAATTGAATTCAAACTATCAATTTTTAGGCATATCATTATATATATAATGTAATTGATTGAAAAAATGTTGTGGTAACAGAACTCCCAATCATAATGTATTAATTGTATGAAAATTTAATAAAGATAATAGATTGCTGAATAGGTTCAATTAAGAACATACCTAATATATTACTCAGCTTCCTCTTCTGTTATACAAGGTATAAAAATATACGTGCAGCAGGTTACACCAGTAGCATCCAATGTCAGTTGAAACAAAGAAGAGCTAAACTACTTTGATACATAGAAAACTTATGCCCTTCTTCGGGAAAAAAATACCAATTCAATACAAAAAGTAAAACACTGGGACTAGATTGCTGGGTGGCTGAGACGGATGGGATATGAAACGCAGCCACATCTACGAGTTATATACAGAATAGTTTTGAAAGCAGATAGGTAGAAGTGCATTCAAAACAACATTTCGTTGTATGCTCCAATAGAGAAGTAACGCTGGTTTTTACCAAAAGTTGTCAGATTTGCTCCAATTATACAGACTACAGATATTATTTTATAGTTTAAATATGTTAACCCTTTCCGGCACGGGCAAAATCTGTACTAAAATGTGAAATTATCGACTGACACCGGAATTCAATAACAAATTTTTTCAATATTTTGAATTCCTTAATTTAACACTAGAATTACCGCGTTTCTTGTATACCTAGAAGTACCGCGGTGGGTCACATCTGACCCATCGCTTTTAAAAACGCTATTCTTGTTTTACATGGAAGATAAAGACACACAATATTTATTAAAGATGAATATAATGATTTTTAATTAATAATTAACACAATTTAGCATTTAGACTATTACATAATATGAAATTTTGAGATTAAATAATTCAAAAGATTTTTTTAACTAAAAATATGCTTTGAAATTTTGATACCTTTTTAATAACATATATACATATGATTTATCGATTTAAATTGTGTAATAGTGTGCCTACAGATCAATTAGATATCAAAATACAATAAAATTAAATATATATATATATATATATATTCGTCACTTTTTTTTACTTACACTTTTCCGTTTTATACAGTTTACGGTCCAATCAATTCATACAAAATGCCATAGACATTTTTTCTTTTTCTTTTTTTCTGTGCAAGATACACACACAAGTTATAAGCAGTTTTTGCAAACAAAGTTAGTTTCTTTGTATTAGCACTGCTTATGTGGAAAGATTTTTCATTTGTTTGAAATTTCAGGGTTGGTGCGTGGAAGGATACCTTCACGTTCTTTAGCAAATCTTTTATCTATAATTTTGGCAACTAGAAAACTTTTCTACTTATATTAGAATATGTTGTATATTTAAAAACTACCGAAACATTTATGATCACTAGATCTTGAATCAGTTTTTGCATAAGTCAGAAGATATTGAACACTGCGGTTCTACCGTCTACATAGTTCGATGTTACAAATCGCTTCGAAGAGTGATTTGTTTTGTATCTTTCCCACTTTTTAGATTTATTCTGGAAAAGTAAATTCTTTTATTTTTAATTTTTTGCAAAATTCTTACAATATATTTTTGTTTCTTAATTTTTCCCACAACATTTATTTGCCTACTTTCATTCAGCTTGCTACTACATGTATTGGATTCGAACAGTGAAATTTTATTGTCATTTCTAAGAAAAAATGTTTCGTCATTTATGTCAAGATTGTTAGCCTCATCAAATGATGACAATATTAACTTCGTCACTAAATGTCTTTATTACAGGCATTTAAACAGAATTCACATTCAAAATTAAAATTTTTCTCATTCAAGAAACCTCCGTTTGATTCCATTACTATAAAGGTGCGAAAGTCAAATGCCACAAACAGAGTTTTTTTTTCTTTGAGGTTTATGAGAGGCAAAATATTCTTTTTAATCACTTTCTAAGGTATAACATTAAAAAAACTATTTAAATCATTCTTACAGTAGTTTGAAATAACATAAAAACGCACACATTTACCTTTTAAATGCGTAATAAATATTTGATCACGACGCCCCCCCCCCCGCGCCTGTACATACGCACATTCCTTTCCCTCTTTTGTAAAAAGTATATGTGGAACATATACTTACACTATTCTTATGTTATTCATAAATATAGAGTTGAAATCCTTGTTGAAATAAATGAAAAATGCAATTATTTTGTTCGGGTCAGCGATGACCCAGCATGGTAGTTCTAGGTATAAAGATGTATATATAAAAAAGTTTTCGTCCGATTTCAACTAAATTCGTGTTAAGGCATTATAATAAGTATTTAGGAAAAGTCAATAAGTTTCAAAGTTTTACTTTGAAAAGAAACTGTGATACGAGCGAAAAACCACGTCTTGGGTCACGGATGACCCGCCTCGGTAATTCTAGTGTTAAGCTTTTATTTTAAAAGCAAAATTTTACTAAAATATTACTGGTGCCGTTTGCAAGTTTGGAATTAAAATTAGGTATCCCAGACCGGGCACAGTGTGCCGGAAAGGGTTAAGCAAATAAATATAAAGGTTTAAATAATACTTTTAAATAATTACGAACTCTGTAGGAATATTTTAAATTTTTTTGAAAAAATGTTAAAAAATGACAAATTTTACCAAAATTTCGATTTTTAGAGCAAAAGCACAGACTCAAGCCATTTTTTTTCAGCGGTAAAATTTCACGCAATTGATGTACTAGTATAAAGGCAACTTTTGGCACCTACCCGTTTTTGATTTTTAAAAAATAATTTTTTTCGCTCTACCCTACATACCCGCTCTACTATACAGGGTGAGTTATAAGTATCGAAAACATAGGCTAGGCTATTTCTTTAAATATTGCCCTTAGTCAAAAACTTCAAGGTTTTCATAAGAAAGTTGCAAAATATTAAAAAATGATGAAATAAATTGCAACATCATGGGGGTCTATTTGAAACAGTACGAAAATTAAATTTTTATACGGCTTCCAATTGGGAAAGGATTTCTTATCCATTCTTAAACTGAACAAAAATAATTTCATCTCCATATCTATAAATCTCACTGAGATGTTAAAATCCAAAAATCTCCAAAATCCGTGATTTACTACACTTAACCGTGAATCTAAATGAAGTGTTTTTGACTCACTTTGAAAGCAAAGAAGTGATCTTCCACACATTGTTCGTTTTTATATGTCGATTTAGGACAGTGCCTCTCATTTGGACAAAACACTTTGTCAAATAAACATCAAATTTCAGAATTATCGCTACGAAAAAAAAAGTCTATCCGGCAATGCCGGTAGGAAGAGGTAGCTTTCATATACATATTTATTTATTCTAAATCAAGTTACATTATTAAAACATACGAAAATCAAATTAGTGGAACCCGATTTTATTAGATTGAATACTAGTTTTCGTCAATACTGAATATTAATAGGAATTTTCAGAATTTAGTCATCTTTTATTCAACCTGGTTTTATTTTCAGAGATTTAAAAAGTCGCCAAATTACACGATATCATGAAGTGTATGCCATTTCAGATCATTTCAGACCATTTAAAAATGTCAAACACACTGGAAATTGAAAATACTATAACTCAGCCATTTTTCAAGATATAGATAAAACAAAAAATGCTCTGGAATCTTTGTATCAAGGCCAAACACACAAAAGAAAAATTTTTTAAATTTCTTACTTTTTTTGCACCTAATTTTAAAATTTTAAAATTAAAAAAAAATTAAATGGCTGCCATCTTTTTCAAAATGGCGAATGGAACTGGCCAATGAACTGGGTCCAGAAATCGGTATGTACTATGTACGCACCAAGTTTCATCCAAATCGGTTTATAAATGCGCGTTTTATCACGTCACGAAAATCAGATCATTTCAAAATGGGAGCAACACTAGAAATTAAAAGTGCTATAACTTAGCCATTTTTAAAGACACAGACGAAACAAAAAATGCTCTGGAATCTTTGTATCAAGGTCAAATGCGTAAAAGAAAAATCTTTTTCAATTTATATATGTACCTGCATGTATTTATCATTGTACCTAATTTTAAATTTAAATTTTTTTTAAAATTCAAATGGCTGCCACTTTGAAACAAGATGGCGGATACAACTGGTTAACGAACTCGGTCCAGGCCTCTTTATTTACTATGTACACAATAAGTTACATCCAAATCGATTCATAAATATGCGTGTTATCACGTGACAAAAATCATATCGTTTCAAAATGTTAGCCATAAGAAAAATTCAAAGTGTTATAACTCAATCATTTTTTAAGATATAGGCAAAATAAAAAGTGTTCTGGAATCTTTGTTTTAAGTTCTAACACATAAAAGAAAAATATTTTTCAACCTTTAATTTTTTCGCATTTAATTTTAAATTAAATTTGTTTTAATTAAATGGCCGCTATTTTGAAACAAGACAGCGAATAATGCTGGCTAACGAACTCGGTCGTGATATTTTTATGTACTATGTACATACCAAGTTTCATTCAAATCGGTTCATAAATACTTTAATTACAGCATGACAAAAATCAGATATATATATATATATATGTATATATGGTTATATATATATATATATATATATCAACATTTGAGCAGAGGTTGATTTGGATTCTGGGGGGTCATGATCGGTGAAAATATACCAAAATTTTCTGGAAGTGCATTCCTCCGGACGACTGCAATAGGTACACTGTCAGAAATAGTCGTCTTTATACACTACATTTTGCCTCATTCTCGAACAAATAATTTCTGTACTCCTTAAAGAGGTTATTTTTCTGTGAATGGTTCCTGCAAGTTTGAAGAAGAAGAAATTCCGTTTATTCCCCGCACGCATGCGCATTTGTCTTTTTCTTTTCTGTGTCGGCACATGCGCCACAAGTTTGACGAAATATTACAAGATTCCCATAATATATCATCAAAAATGGGTAAGTACTTACTTCAGAATTTGATTTTAATCATTTCTATGTTTTCATTGTATAACTGTTAAATTATTAGGAATGTCTTTGGCACATGTCATAGATCTTTTTTATTATCTATACTGTGAAAAAAAGGAGCATTATTGCATTTAAATTGAAGTTATGAAATGCTAAATAAACTTTAAATCCACACTATTTTCTGTAGTAGCTCCGTTAAAAGTGTAAAAATAATCTCGGCATGATGGTATTTTATTCTTTAGTCGCAATTATTCCAATAAAACATAAAATTTTGCGTAAGAATAAACTCGGAATGGTGATATTCTATTCTACAATCGAAATTATTGATATGTAACACCAAATTCAGTGTAAAGAAATCAATTTTCTGTTTTGATTAGAATCGTATGTTTGCAGACGACAGACGCTATTTTACTTCCGCGTTTAATCATCGTTCCAAACTTTCGAATAGTAGGTGAAAAAAGCAAACATAATGTAAGCAATATTATTATTCTTCTTTGTAGATTTTTGACGTAAGACTAAATAATGTTTGCATGTGTTTTTTCATACCTCTCTTACTATGGCCCGGATGCGAAAAAGTCATCTGACCAACAGCGTCGAACGATTTAGTGATTCCTGCGAAGTCAGGAATACTTTGATACGCATAACTGTAGTTCTCGCGTTTTATTTAATTATTGTGATTAAAAAATACATATAACTGTGTTTTACAAGGCGGATAACATTTAAAGAAGGTATTTATATTATTTATATAATAATATTGTGAAATTTTTGTTATTATTAGTCTAAGAACTGTTATTTATTGTTAACTAGAATTGGGTTTGACTTTATCAGATACGTGTGATTATCAAATGATATGACAAACTATATTATGAAATATTCTTTTGATTTCATGTAAAATCATGTTAAATAACTCTATTAAACATAAAAATGATCTGATAAATGTAAATAATAGTCCTAAGAATCTTAAAAATTTAGTTTTAAATCTTAGTTTTCTATTTTATTTAGTGGTAAAATATGTAAATATTTATTTCAGGGTAGATGTGCCAGTAATCAACCTCTTTCCAGTAATGGGCCGCCTCACAGTTTTTGGTTTATAAAAAAATAATAATAAATAGTTAAGTTTTTGTTGTTTTTCTTTAACTCTTCCTTGCATGTTTTATAATCTAGATTACTTTTTTAAACATTTCATTAAAGCAATTAGGAAACAGAAAATAACTTTTCACTGTTTTTCTATTGAAAATCTTAATGAACATGCTGAGAGCTGAATTTATTTATTTAATCTTTTTATTTACTTGTAAAAATTGAATGTTTTTGTTTGGATTTGAATCTTTGAATTTCATATACCAATGGTCATTTACAAAATTTTATTTACTAGTTTTAAGATTTTAGGAGGGGTGTCTAATACTGCGTTTTTGGGTGTTTAGACATATTTCTATTATTTAAAATTAAATTTTTATTTCTGTTGGGAAATGTAACTATGGGGATTTATTATTAATTAATATTGATAAATTAAATATTGTTGAAAGATTAATATAATATGAAAAAAGTAGAATATCATACTTATAACTATTAATAAAAAAATATTTTTAAAAGAAATTCCTTAAGGGGGTTCATTACTGGCACATCTACCTTATAACCAAGATGGAAATAGTGGACTAGGTCTGTCAATGTAATTTTATTTAAATGAGACGGGGACACCACATAAAAAAAAACGAGCTGGCCGCTTACCTCTTTGGGTGGCATGGAAACAGCGACAAATTTTATTTTAATATTAAAAAAAATAAAGTAAATATGCCAATAATAGGCACTATTGACACTTTCCAAATATTTTTAATTTATAAAAGAATAACAATTGAAAATTCTGTTTTTATTATTTTTAATTTTTTATTGCATGTTTTATAATCTGGTTTATTGTTGAAAATCTTAATCTAATTATCTGTCCAGACTTTTTTTTTTAACTATCAAATTTGAGAAAGGTTCAGTTTAGAGATGGAATATTTTTGTCAAAAGCCTATTTTCAGGACAAAGAATTTTATAAAGGGTGCTGTTTTGAGATTTAAAAAGTTTTGTGAAGGGTCTTTTAAAGGACCCAATTTCTCCCTAAACAAATCACTTAGAAAGCAGATAGTAAAGTTCAGTTCTCAAAAGCATAGGAAAAGAAGATGCTCATGGGGTGTAAGCCCTTCTTTTTCAAATAAAAACAATTCTTTAATTCACACGAGTTCTTAAAAATCTATTACTGTCAATTTTCAATATTTTATTCATCATCTATGACAAAACAACTCTGTATGCAACAAATTACTAATAACTTTATTAATTACATTGATTGTAGCTTTGAAACTATTAAATATTAAAAATTATTATGTTCTATTAATGTTATCATAAAGGGAAATATTTATGATTTATATCTACATATTATTCATATTTTTATTAGTTAAATAAGTTAAAGGAGAATTAGCCTATGTTGTATATTAATATGAGTGAAAATGTTTTCAGTGTTTTTAGAAAATGTGTATTCTTTGTTTGATGAATATTCATCTTATAATTGAATAATATTTGGCGAATATTGATCTATTTTTATCGTATTTTTATATAAAATTTTAATGATTAAAAAACAGTAATAATCTTTGGAGGATTTGGAAAATTGTTTTCTTTCTTTTCATTTGAACACACATTTCTCCGTCTATCCTGATCACGTGACTCGCGGCTTCATTTTCGCTTCCAGGCCTTAGTAAGAGAGCTATGCATTTGCTCAAAAAACAGAAAATTCCCCCCCCCCTTAAAACGAAGCAAAAAAAAACGGACTTCCTTCAAAAAACAAATTTTCTCTTGCAACGAAGAAAAACATGACGGACATTCCTTCAAAAGACCGAAAATCCCCCCCCCCCTAAAACAGAGAAAAACATAACGGACGTTCCTTAAAAAGAAGAAAATTTCTCTCTTGTAACGAAGAAAAACATGACAGACGTTCCTTCAAAAAACAGAAAAATTTCTTCCCTAAAACGGAGAAAATAATAACGGACTTCCATCAAAAGACGGAAACTTTCTCTCTTTTAAAGAAGAAAAACATGACGGACGTTCCTTCAAAAAACAGAACATTTTCTTCCTGCGACGGGAAAAAAAAAGACGGATATCCGTCTTTTTACAGAAATTTGCTGGCAGCACTGCTGCCAGTACTTTTTCTGTGAATTGACGGAAGTTTTTTTGAGAGGGTAGCTTTTTACTTTTAGGTAGCTTTCATTACAAAAAGTAAAAAGGTACCTATTGCAGCCGTCCGGAGGTAGCACTTCAGAAAAATTTTGGAACATTTTCACCGATCATGACCCCCAGACCCCAAAACTACCCTCCGTTCAAATGCTGACATATATATATATATATATCTGATATTTGTCATGCTGTAACTAACGAATTTATGAACTGATTTGAATGAAACTTCGTATGTACATAGTACATACAAATGTCTCGAACGAGTTCGTCGGCCAGCATCATCCGCCATCTTGTTTCAAAATGGCGGCCATTAAAAAAAAATTAATTTTTTAAAATTAAATGCGAAAAAAATTAAAAGTTGAAAAATATTTTTTTTTTTGTGTGTTAGAACTTAAAACGGAAGTTCCAAAACACTTTTTATTTTGTCTATATCTTAAAAAATTATTGAGTTATAGCGCTTTGAATTTTTCTTATGGTTGACATTTTGAAACAATCTGATTTTTGTCACGTTATAACACGCGTATTTATCAATCGATTTGGATATAACTTGGTGTGTACATAGTAAATAATGAGTCCTGGATCGAGTTCGTTAGCCAGTTCAGTCCGCCTTTTTGGAACAAAATGGCGGCCATTAAATTTTTTTTAAATGAAAATTGAAAATTTTTACAAAGAACTGAGAAAGTGAAAGAGATTTTTCTTTTATGCATTTGACCTTGATACAAAGATACCAGAGCAATTTTTATTTCGTTTGTATCTTAAAAAATGGCTGAGTTATAGCAATTTTAAGTTCTAGTGTTGCTCACATTTCGAAATAATCTGATTTTCGTCACGTGATAACGCGTATTTATAAACCGATTTGGATGAAACTTGGTGCGCACAAAGTACATACCGATCTCTGTACCGAGTTCGTTGGTCAGTTCCATCCACCATCTTGTTTCAAAAAGGCGCAATTTTAAATTTAAAAAAGAATTTAAATTTTAAAATTAAATGCAAAAAATAAGAAATTGAAAAAGATTTTTCTTTTGTCTGTTAGACCTTGATACAAAGATTCCAGAGCATTTTTTGTTTCAGTTATATCTTGAAAAATGGCTGAGTTATAGCACTTTCAATTTCCAGTGTAGTTTACATTTTGAAACGGTCTGAAAATTGTCACGCGATAATACGCATATTTACAAACTGATTTCGATATAACCCCGTGTGCTCATGGTACATATAAATGTCTCGACCGAGTTCGTTGGCCAGCATCATCCGCCATCTTGTTTCAAAATGGCGGCCATTTAAAAAAAATTAATTTTTTAAAATTTAAAATTAAATGCGAAAAAAATTAAAAGTTGAAAAACATTTTTTGTGTGTGTTAGAATTTAAAACGAAGGTTCCAGAACACTTTTTATTTTGTCTATATCTTAAAAAATGATTGAGTTATAGCGCTTTGAATTTTTCTTATGGTTGACATTTTGAAACAATCTGATTTTTGTCACGTGATAACACGCGTATTTATCAATCGATTTGGATGTAACTTGGTGTGTACCTAGTACATAATGAGGCCTGGTCTGAGTTCGTTAACCAGTTCAATCCGCCATCTTGTTCCAAAATGGCAGCCATTTAATTTTTTTTTAAAATTGAAAATTGAAAATTATACACAAAGAACTGAGAAAGTGAAAAAAAAATTTCTTTTATGCATTTGACCTTGATACAAAGATTCCTGAGCAATTTTTATTTCGTTTGTATCTTAAAAGATTTTTCTTTTGTCTGTTAGACCTTGATACAAAGATTCCAGAGTATTTTTTGTTTCATTTATATCTTGAAAAATGGCTGAGTTGTAGCACTTTCAATTTCCAGCGTACTTTACATTTTGAAACGGTCTGAAATTTGCCACGCGATAATAAGAACATTTATAAACTGATTTGGATCTAAATCCGTGTGTACATAGTACATACCAATGTCTTGACCGAGTTCACTTGCCAACTTCATCCGACATCTTGTTTCAAAATAGCAGCCATTTAAGTTTGTCAAAAATCTTTTAAATGTATAACTAGATGGAACCAGTCAAACCTTGACGGCACTGAAGAAAGAAAAAGGTATTTTCCAGCTATTAAAGGATTTTTTAACGACTAATCTTCAGCAAAACTTTCAATAAATAAAAGAAAAACCTGCATTTTACATCCAGTCAAATGACCCGCAATTGGCCGAGTTACATTCAAACATGCTGTCATAGAATTAGAATCTCTCTCATTTGATAATTTTTCATTTACAAATACAACACCAATAAATTATACATGATATGAATAAATCATAAGTTACTGTCATTACTCATTTCATACAAAATATACATACTTTGCACTTACTTCGCAGCAAAATAAGACTGAATTTATAGTTTGCCATTTAGCAACAACTATAACAATGATCCTCTCCGTGGTTAATTTGTTGTTAAATTACCCACCCCATTCAACAAATAAACATTTGCATTTTCAACTACTTTTCTATTACCTTTTCATAAATCAAAAATACATGTAAATTTCACATATTAAAAAAAATTAATGATAATATTTATTCTGGCTAGGTGAAACCCGTCAAAACTTGACAGCAACAATATGAAAGAATCAAAGAAAAAAAAAGTATTTTGCCACTATAAAAAAATTTTCAAAGAAAATTTTTTTTTAAAGATTAATATTTATTAAAAATTTCAATATGCTTTTCCATTTACCAACGTAACACCAACATGACATGATCCCGGGCGCAGAATTGGTGCAACGCTGCGACACACGTCACAGACTCTTGAAAATGTTTGAAGATTATTTTTCAACTGTTTAAGTCTTTTTTTAAAAATGCTAGAAATCATTTGCTATGTACCAAAGTTTGTCTAGGTACCATAAAAAACACAAATTCTGGCAAATAATCACAAAAATTACAAAATTTCATCAAAATACTCCCCCCCCCAAAAAAAAAAAACATTGCCCGGAAATTTTATAAATAGATGTAGGAAAATAAAACAGCAAATTTCGTCAACAGATTGCAAAAAACAACAAATTTCTTCAAAAGATCTCTAAAAAAATTGTCAAAAAACTGCAAAAAAAAAAATTGTCTAGATATCCCAAATAAAACAAATTTCGCAAAAGTATTGCACAAAAATCAAAATTTTGCCAAAACGTCTAAAAAAATGGCAATTTTCATGAAATTTTTTTTAAAAAAGGCAAATTTTGACAAAAAAAATCCCTAAAAAATGGCAAATTTGTAAACATATTATGAAAAAAATTCAAAATATTGTGAGAAAACAACAAATTTCGACAAATGATTGTGAGTAAACAACAATTTTCGTCAAAGGATTGAAAAAAAGCAAATTTTATCAAATAATCACAAAAAAGATAAATTTTGCAAAAAGATCTTCAATAAACGGCAATTTACATCGAAAAATCATGACAACACGACAACTTTCATCGAAAGAAATCGAGAAAAACGATAAACTTTACCGAAAGACCTCAAGATGACGAATTTCGTCCAGTTATCATAAAAGACGTGAATTTCGCCCAAACATCTCAAAAAGCACATAAAATTTATCCAGGTAATCGCAAAAAGAGGTAAATTTAGCTAAAAATAGTGGAAAAAAACGACAAATTTCTAAAAAAAAAAATAACAAAAAACAAAAATTTCGCAAACAAAAATCACGAAAAAAGGATAAATTCGATAAAACAGCAAATTACATCGAAAGATTGTGAGAAAAAAATGGCAAATTTCACTGAAAATCCCCGAGAAAACAAATAATTTTGCCCTGGTACCATAAAAGATGTGAATTTCGTCAAAAAATCTTGAAAATACTTTAAATTTGTCTAGGCACTTCAAAAAACGCAAATATTGGTAAACAGATTGTGAGAAAACAACACATTTTGTCAAAAGATGAAAAAAAAGAGGCACCTTTCATCAAAAAATCCCAAAACAGGTAATTTTTTCAAAGAAAAAAAGCGAAAATATGATAAATTTCTGAAAATAAAAAAAAAACCGACAAATTTAACAAAAAAGCATAAATTCGATAAAACAGCAAATTACATCGAAAGATATCGAGAAAAAAATGACAAATTTCATCGAAAATCCCTGAGAAAACAAATAATTTTGTCCTGGTACCATAAAAGATGTGAATTTCGTCAAAAGATCTTGAAAATACTTTAAATTTGTCTAGGTACTTCAAAAAACGCAAATATTGGTAAACAGATTATGAGAAAACAACAGAGAGAGACTGCATTTTCGCTATAACTGTTTAATGCAATGCTGTGATAATTATATTTTTTTTCTTTACTTATCTTATAATGATCGAAATACATTGTTTTTTTCACTTTACGTAAGTTATTTTATTTCCAAGTGTTTATTTACGTTCTTGGCCGATAAAGCACTTTCTATATTGTAATTTTCAAATCGTCTAGGTACCACAAAAAATGCAAATTTTGCCAAATAATCATAAAAAAAACCACCAAGCAATGAATATGGTATATAAAGACTGCTTTATCATGATTGAAAGCTATGCAAAAAGAGGGATCTCTCCTGATAATTTTATTTTTCTTTGTTGATTATAATGATCTTCATATTTCTGAAAAAACATTGTTGAGAGATCAAGATCAAGCGATTAAAAAAAAATAATAGCAAATTTCATCAAATTATTACCTCCTCCTTCTCCCCAAAAAAACTCAGCAAATTTTGTCACGGGAACACTTTTTAAAAAAAGTGTACTCAAAAAAAAAAAGTGAAACATTAAATAAATATTAATGATTTACAAAGCTGTTTATAACTGGGATAATTTTCATTTCATATGCAATTCTCTATTATTCGGCGAGAGTATGAGATGTAATGTAAATACTTCCTAAACGTTATGAATTTGCTCAAAAATGAAATTATAAGTGGGAAAAAAATCACCGTTTTTTTACATAAGTATAATAAGAAACTGAAGCAAAATATAAATAGTGATTTGCGAATCTGTTTACATCCATGAAGTCAAAGTATCCGTCGAAAATCGCACCATCAAAACACAACACAAAAAACAATGTGATTTCCTGCTTTTTTTTTTTTTTTAAATACTTGGTATAAATTTGAAAATTACAATATAGAAAATGATTTATCGGCCAAGAACGTAAATAAACACTTTAATCATTAACTATTGAATGTTTCAATTTCATATGAAACATCTCTACAATTAAGCCTAAGATTGCCGGCAATAACATTGCAAAAAAAGAATACAGATGGAAATAAATTAACTTACGTAAAGTGAAAAAAACAATGTATTCCAATCATTATAAGATGAGTAAAGTTAAAAAATGATTTATTATAGCATTGCATTAAACAGTGTCAGCGTTCTTATCCCATATTTACAAACGCGCTTTGCAAATGCTCTTACAGACAGTAACTACACTCTCCTCGGATTAACCAATAGGAGGAGACTCTCAGATACCGGCGCAAGTATCGATGCGTAGAGACGTATTTAAACCGTGCTTACTTATTCTGGCTTTTCTTTTAATATATAAGATGATATACAAACAGAAAATTGGAAATTGAAAAAAGGCTCTTTCTAAAGTAATTTATCTTAATAATGAATTCCAGAGTATTTTTTGGTTTGTCTTTACCTTAAAAAACTCCTGAGATATATAGCAGTTTGAATTTCTAATGTGGGTGACATTTTTTTTATATCAATTTTCCCGCGACAGCACTCGTATACACTATATTGCCATTGATTATTGGACACTTGCGATTTTAGACATTTTATTAAATATCTAGAGAAATACATGAGGAATCATCTCGAAACTCTTAATGCATAAATATAATAGTATACGTCATACATTTCCGTGAAGATGTTTTACCGAAACTTCATTGGGGACCGTCAACAAATTAAAAAAAATGAATATCTTTTGAATAACCCTGTCAAAAGTAATGTAGCAAAAGCGCTCAAACTCTAGATTATGATTGAATGCCTTATTGTAATACACTGTGTTCATTTTTATGCAAATAGCATGCATACTCGCAGAGTAATTAAGGTTTTTATAAAAATGGTCCCAAATTTTTCCAAGTTTTTCCCTTACAATTTTCAGAGTTCTTAATATAAAATAATATTTTTTTTTCAGAAAATATGACAAACGACATTGCACACAGTACCCTGTAATCAGAATTTAAAAATAATAAAAATTGTATAAAAAATGAGTAGGTGTACTAAATAATTTTTTACTGCGCATGCGTCAAAGATATCAAAATTTCATTTGCATATTATGTTAGCTAAATCTATAGAGCAACTTTTGTAAAAGTCTCAAAATCATAGCTTGAAAATTCTGAAAGTAATCGTCTATAGAAAAACGACAAAATCCATTGTTTCCAAAATGAAACAAAAAAATGAGGGATTTTATCTAAATGTAGTTGTACATCCCGTATTGTGTATTCTATATTGACACTAATCAATGAATATATGGATACAACCCCTCTTGCTTTTGCTTCATTTTGAGAATAACGGATTTTCAACTTATTAAATTGACGATTATTTTCAGAATTTTCAAGTTATGATTTTGTGACTTTCACAAAATTTGCTCTATATATTTAGCTAACATAATATGCAAATGAAATTTTGATATCGTTGACGCATGCGCAGTAAAAAATTATTTAGTATACCAACTCATTTTGTATACAATTTTCATTATTTTTTAATTTTTATTACAGAGTATTGTGTGCAATGTCATTTGTCATATTTTCTGAAAAAAAATATTATTTTATATTAAGAACTCTGAAAATTATAAGGAAAAAACTTGGAAAAATTTGGTACCATTTTTACAAAAACCTTAATTACTCTGCGAGTATGCATGCTATTTGCATAAGAATAAACACAGTGTATTACAATAAGGTATTCAATCATAATCTAGAGTTTGAGCGCTTTTTATACATTAGTTTTGACAGGGTTATTCAAAAGATATTCATTATTTTTTAATTTGTTCACGGTCCCCTATGGAGTTTCGGGAAAAAATCTTCACGGAGATGTGTGACTTATACTATTATATTTATGCACTAAGAGTTTCGAGATGATTCCACTTGTATTTTTATAGATATTTAACAAAATGTCTAAAATCGCAAGTGTCCAATAATCAATGGCAATATAGTGTATATTAATCGATTTCGATGTGAATGTGCATATGCACATGAATTAAGATTTCGACCAAACTCATTGGTTTGTTTTATCTATCATGTTGCTTTAAAATGGCATACACTTCATGATATCGTGAAATTTGGCGACCCTCTAAATCATTTAAAATAAAACCAGGTTGAATAAAACATGACCTATTTCTAAAAATTCCTATTAATATCCAGACTTCACAAAAACTAGTATTCAATCTTATAAAATCGGGTCCCACTAATTTGAGCTTCGTATGTTTGAATGAACTTAATTTAAAATAAATAAATAAATAAATAAGTATATGAAAGCTACCTCTTCCTCCCGGCATTGCCGGAAGGACTTTTTGTAATGAAAGCTACCTAAAAGTACTATAACTCAGACATTTTTTAAGATACAGACGAAACAAAAATGCTTTGGAGTCTTTGTATCAAGGTCAAATGCATAAAAGAAAAATCTTTTTCAATTTTTCACTTTTTTGTACTTAATTTCAAATTTTAAATTAAAAAAAAAATTTAAATGGCCGCCATTTTGAAACAAGATGACGGATGGAACTGGTTAACGAACTCGGTCCAGGCTTTATTATGTACTATGTACACACCAAGTTATATCCAAATCGATTTATAAATACGAGTATTATTACGTGACAAAAATCAGATCGTTTCAAAATATCTGCCATAAGAAAAATTCAAAGTGCTATACCTCAATCATTTTTTAAGATATAGACAAAGTAAAAAGTGTTCTGGAATCGGTGTTTTAAGATCTAACTCATAAAATAAAAAAAAAATCAACTTTTAATTTTTTTCGCATTTAATTTTAAATTTTAAATATTTTAGAAATTTATAACTGGCCGCCATTTTGAAACAAGATGACGGATAATGCTGGCCAACGAACTCGGTCGAGATATTAGTATGTACCATGTACATACCAAGTTTCGTTTAAATCGGTTCTTAAATATGTTAGTTATAGTATGACAAATATCAGATCGTTTCAAAATGTCAGCCATAAGAAAAATTCAAAGTGCTATAACTCAATTATTTTTTATGATATAGACCAAGTAAAAAGTTTTCTGGAATTGGTGTTTTAGGATCTAACACATAAAATAAAAATATTTTTCAACTTTTAATTTTTTCACAATTAATTTTAAATTTTAAATTTTTTTAAATTTTTTAAATGGCCGCTATTTTGAAACAAGATGGCGGATGATGCTGGCCAACGAACTCGGTCGAGATATTTGTATGTACTATGTACATACCAAGTTTCATTCAAATCGGTCCATAAATACATTAGTTATCGGATGACAAAAATCAGATATATATATATATATATATATATCTGTTTATATATGTATATATATATATATATATATATATATATATATGTACTGTTGACACACACACACATATATATATATATATGTCGACATTTGAACAGAAGGTGGTTTTGGGGTCTCGGGGTCATGATCGGTGAAAATATACCAAAATTTTCTGGAAGTGCTTTCCTCCGGACGGCTGCAATAGGTACCTTTTTACTTTTTCTAATGAAAGCTACCTAAAAGCTATTATATAAAATTATAAAGCTATGTTATTAAATTGTTTTGAAGCTTTTCTTATTTTAGAGATTGAATTTCAGTGTATATGCCAAATGTAGTACATTTCTTTATCATCTCTAAGTAAATAAAATTAAAAAGGTTGAAAGATAGGAAACAGTAAATATGAATGTTGAAGTTTCTTTTAAATTTAATGCCTGTATTTTGCATGGAATTTTAAATATTTTATGCTTTTTACCAAATGCTATTGTTATGTAATTGATACCGTGCATCATAAGGGATATTAGAATTTTAAATTATATATAAGTCTCACCAAAATTAAAGGTAGCTAACGTTTCATAAATTATTACTATTATTAAATATCATTGGAATAATGCTATTCAAATTACCACGAATATTGATTCTAATTAATAATTAGAAATGGAATGCGAGCGAATAACCATCTAATAGACATTCATCACTGCATTCCTATTTGACAATCATTTTGATCCTAAAACCTCATTAATAATAACATACGATCGTTTGAAATGCTGTTAACTTCGTGTTTTGTCAAATATACATCAAATATGAAAATTATCGCTACGCTGAAATTGTACATTATTTAGATGAACTGCTTATTGTAAACTTTCTAAATATCATTCCTCATTGTATCCTGAAAAGACTTCTTGATTTAGTTTTGAAAATGGGGTACATCAATTATTCATGATTAATGATGATTGTAAAAATTATAAATTGATTTAGAATCGTTCGATTCATATTTTATTATGAGATAAAATAATTTAAAGCCATAGTCAGTGAAGACAGTGTGCTTTGGCTGATTGTTTCATCAATGTACAGTGAATGATTTCGGAAATTTAGTACAAAAGAATATGAAAAGGGGGTGTTAAAAATAAAGAACAATGCATTTTTCCTTAATCAGGTCAATAGCCAATTTGTGTATTTGTACGATCTTGGTTTGCAGCAAAATAATTTCACCGTTGTAGCAGGGATCCCAAATGGTCCGCAAATTAACCACCACCAATATTTTTTAATAGAATATTTCATTTTAGGTTTCTACAGTTTTTACGCTAGAACTAACCTCCGAAGAAGTTTTCTGTGCAGTTTGCAAGAAAAATATAAAAAGAAAATCTCTCTGAGAAAATATTGATGTTCAGTTGGCGGACCATTTGGGAGCCCTGCGTTGTGATCATAGTTGTTACTCCATAATCTTGAAATTGCACTGTTGTCATTATTGCTCCTAAATGGCCATGAATCATTTATGGAAGATTAACAGAATAAGAAAGTAGTTGTTGATAAAATATTTAAATATTTTGAAGAATTCATTTTTCCCGATAAATCATTATTTCGTCTTTTTATAACATTATGTTATTAAAATCTTTTCACGTTTTTCGTATTTTAGAGATTGGATTTCAGTGTATATGCCGATTGTAGTACATTTCTTTAATATCTCAAAGGAAATAAAATTAAAAAGCTTGAAAGATAGGATATTTCATTTTAGGTTTCTACGGTTTTTGCGCTAAAACTAACCTCCGAAGGTGTTTTATGTGCAGTTTTCAAGAAAAATATAAAAAGAAAATCTCTCTGAGAACATATTGATGTTCAGTTGGCGGACCATTTGGGAGCCCTGCGTTGTAGTCATCGTTGTTACTCCATAATCTTGAAATTGCACTGTTGTCATTATTGCTCCTAAATGGCCATGGAGTCATTTATGGAAGATTAACAGAATAAGAAAGTAGTTGTTGATAATAAATTTAAATATTTTAAAGAATTAATTTTTCCAGATGAATCATTATTTCGTCTTTTTATAACATTATGTTATGAAGTTGTTTTCAGGTTTTTCGTATTTTAGAGATTGGATTTCAGCGTAAATGCCGATTGTAGTACATTTCTTTATTATCTCAAATGAAATAAAATTAAAAAGGTTGAAAGATAGGAATCAATAAGTACGTATGTGCAAGTTTTATTTAAATTTAATATCTATATTTTTCATGGAATTTTAATTATTTTATGCTTTTTACCAAATAGTATTGTTATGTAAATTATACCGTCCATCATAATAGATATAAGAATTTTAAATTATATATAAATATCTCCAATATGAAAGCCAGCTATCGTTTTATAAATTCCTACTATTATTAAATATCATTGAAATAATTCTATTCAAATTACCACGCATATTGATATTAATTAACAATTTGAAATGGAATGCGAGCGACTCACTATCTAATAGACATTCATCATTGCATTCCTATTTGACAATCATTTGCATCAGAAACCCTCATTAATAATAACATACGACCGTTTGAAAAGCCGTTAATTTCGCGTTTTGTCAAATATACATCAAATTCCAAAATTATCGCTACGCTGAAATTGTACACTATTTAGTTGAATTGTATAACAGTAAACATTTTAGTATCACCCTGATTGCCTGCTGAAAAGACTACTTGATTTAGTTTTGAAAACGGCATCTATCAATTTCTTATTATGATTAATGATGATTGCATAAAATATAAATTAATTTAGAATCTTGTGTTTCATATTTTATTAGAAGAGATACAATAATCTAAAGCCACAATCAGTCAAGAAAGTATGTTTTGGTTGACTATTTCATCAATGTACAGAGAGCAATTTTGGAAATTCAGAAAAAAGGAAGTGAAAAGGAGGTGTTAAGGATAAAGAACAATAAAATTCTTCCTTAATCCGGTCAGTAGTCAATTTGTGCATTTGTGTGATCGTGGTTTCCAGCAAAATAATTTCATCATTGTTATTCCATAATCTTGAAACTGCATTGTTTTTATTATTGCTCATAAATAGCCGTGGAATTTTTTTTATGGAAGATTAAGAAAATAAGAAAGTACACTGTAAAAAAAAGGGTCGATCTACTAAAAAAAAATTAGTGATCCTCGCAATTACTATTTTTTTTTTTTTTTTTTTGTAATCTTACTCGGTTATAAGAAAATCTGTAAGAATTACTTGAAAAAAAAAAAAACTAGCAACAAATAGAGGTAATATTTCTATATTTTTAATAGCTATTATTAAAACTTACTTGGTGTGGCCGTGATAGCCTAGTGGTCATAGCACCGAACTCCAGGCTGAAAGGTTCCGGGTTCAATGCTGGACAGTGTAAGTACTCATTAAAGAAAGGGATTATGAAATTCCTGTCGTAGCAGTTACCATGAGTAATGATCTCTGGACCAAAGCTACCTTATCATAATATCAAGGCATGTCATTCGCCAAGTTTCCTTTGACGCAGTACAGGGCGCGCTGAAACCAATGATTTTCCCTTTGGTAGCGCCATCTAATGTGAGAAACTGAAATATTTTCCATTGTTTCCTATGGGATTATTAGCAGTAGTATGCACCAGGTTGCGTTACTTATGAGACAAAGTCATATAATAAGTTGGCAATTATAGGGACAATTTCAACAATAGATTTTCTCCTGAATGCGAGGCCTTGATCTGGACTTTCTCTCCATTTTAGAAACATGTCCAAGGAGAGCAGGTAGAAATGTTTGGTGCTGCCATCTATTGCGGCTTTGCCGAAAATCTGTCCTCTTACCCACTGGATGCAGCTCGAAAGAAGCTCATGCCCTTCGGGCACACGTAATGGTTACTAAAAATAATTTTGGAGCTATTACTAAAATTTGCTTGGTGGTTCATACTAAAAAGTTCTAAGTTAGTTATACAAAAAAATATTTTGTTCAGTTTACAAAAGAAATGTTTGTTTCACTTGCAAAAAAAAAAATTTGTAATGGTTACTAAAAAAATCTGTGGAATACAAATTTACTAAAAAATTTTTAGTAACCTCTTGAATTTATTTTTACAGTGTAGTTGTTGGTAATACATTTAAAGAATGCATTTTTCAAGATGAATCATTATTTAGTATTTTTGTTTTCAGGTTTTTCGTATTTTAAAGATTGGATTTCAGTGTGTATGCCAAATGTAGTACATGTCTTTATCATCTCTATGAAAATAAAATTAAAAAGGTTGAAAGATAGGAAATATTAAGTATGTATGTGTAAGTTTTATTTAAATTTATTGTCTATATTTTGCATGAAATTTTAAATATTTTATGCTTTTACCATACGGTATTGTTATGTAATTGATACCGTGTATCATAATGGATATAAGAATTTTAAGTTATATATAAGTTTCGCCAAAATGAAAGCCAACTATCGTTTCATAAATTTCTACTACTATTAAATATCACTGAAATAATTCTATTCAAATCACCACGAATATTGATTCTAATTAATAATTAGAAATGGAATAAGAGCGACTCACTATCTAATAGACATTCATCATTTGCATCCGAAACCCTCATTAATAATAACATACAACCTTTTGAAATGCTGTTAATTTCCTGTTTGTCAAATATACTTCAAATTTCAGAATTATAGCTATGCTGAAACTGTACATTATTTAGATGAATTGCTTAATTGTAAACTTTCTAAATATCATTCCTCATTGTATCCTGAAAAATATTCTTGATTCAGTTTTGAAAACGGTATCTATCACTTACTTATTATGATTCATGATGGTTGCATAAATTATAAATTAATTTAGAATCATACTGTTTATATTTTATTGTGAGAGATAAAATAATCTAAAGCCTTAGTCAGTCAAGAAAATATGTTTTGGCTAATTGTTTCATCAATGCGCTGGAAGTGATTTTGGAAAATCAGTGCAAAAGGATGGGAAAAGGATGTGTTGAATATAAAGAAAAATGAAATTATATCTTAATCCGGTGAACAGCCTTTTTGTGTATTTTAGAAAGTGTGGTTTGCAGCAATGTAATTTCATCATTGTGGCCAATGTTGTTACTCTCATAATCTTGACTGATCTCATAATCTGCATTGCTTTCATAACTGCTCATAATTGGCCGTGATCAAGTTTATGGAAAATTAGGTTGCTTAGTTTTGATTGGCAAATTTATCTATAACTAGCAAAAGCCATGCTTTGTTTGGATTCGAGAAGCATTATTTCATAAGATAAATATTTGAATTTAATAATACCTTTTTAGCTCACAGGCTATCATAGCCTATCAAGCTTATCATAGCCATGTGCCCGTCCGTTCTGTATGTATGTTCGTTCATATGTTCGTGCGTAACGCGATAACTCATGATAAAAATATCGGATCCACTTGAAATTTTGTATATAGGTATATCCTGATAAGGCGCTTCCCTGATTAGTTTTTGGAGTTCATACGATATGTATAAGAGGGGGAACGGGGGGCTCATGCCCCTCCCCTTAGTTGATATAAATGGGATTTTCATGCAGAATTAAGTTTTCGTTCAAAATTTAGATTAGGATCATTCTGATGAGGCGATTCCGTGACTGTTATTAGGTGTTCATTGAATAAGTATAAATAGGGGGAACAGGGGTTCTAATGCCCCCCTCCCTTAATTTATATAAATAGGTTTTTCAAGCAGAATTTTCAGATTTCGTTCAAATTTCTGAATAGTTTTGGAAGTTTAATGGTTAAGCATAAAAGAGGATGATAACTCATTTTAAATTATATAAATGCTAAATGGGTTTTTATTAAGAATTATCTCATTTGCTCTGAATTTTGGAAATAGATTTTTTATATGATAAAGCATGTCTTTGATAGTATAGGAGGTTCAATGATTAAGTTTAAAAAAAGAGGAAAGAGGAGAGCTGTTTCCCCTTCTTAATTTTTTTTCGAACGGAATTAACCCTTGAAAATATAAGGTTTAAATGTACAATTAGTATTTGTAGCCTGTGAGCTCAATGCCATCAGTTTAACTGGGCAGTATTCTTTATTATATTATTTTTTGCATCTTTATTAACACTTTCCGGCACACTGTGCCTAGTCCGGGAGATCTTGTTTTATTTCCGAGAATCGAGTTTCAACTACCGTAATTTCTGATGTATAAACCGCGGATCAAAGAATTCTTTTTGGATACTGAAATCCTTTTTAGTGATAGAAGGCAAATATTTACGGCGATCTAACAAGTTACATTTGTTTAAAAACTTTTCGGGGTCGATAAATGATTATTGGACACGAGGATTACACGTTGGAAATTCTGTACTTCTGGAATTTCAGCCGTGAATTTAATGAGGTAATTGTCTGTGTGGCCGTATTCTGTTCTATTGTGTATGTCAGAAAAACTGATCAGAAAATCAACATGAGTAAACAATACACTAAATCGTGAAATACATGAGCTTTTTTTTTTATTAATTGCTTCGATTTTAAAGCCTTTTCTAAACTAAACGTCTGCTTCTAAGATTATACTCAAATTACTCAACATTTTACTATTATTATTATATTACAATCTATTCAATGTTTTAGAAATAAAATAATTGATAAATTAATGAACATTTCAGAAAACTTTATTATTAAATCAATATGACTATCATGTCACGAATTACAAAATTTAACTTTGAATTTGTATCGGTTTTGAAAAATTTTCGCAATTAAGTGGCTGACACTATTTAATGGAGTTATTTCATTTCATCTTATTTACTATGTATCATTTAAAAGTGAGATAATTGAGATATCACTGTGAATGTCAGCAAAACTGATCAGAAAATCAATATGACTAAACTACACAATTAATTAATCACGAAATACAAAACTTGTCTATCGATCTGTTTCGAGTTTGAAGTACTTTTCGAATTAAACTGATGCCCTTATTTAAAAGAGTCTAATTAATATTATCTGGTGTACTGAATACTTTTAGTAAAAATATGGACACAAGCATATATTGTGTTCCTATTACAAAATTATTAAAAATAATTAAAAATTTGTACGACTAACTTATTTTTCATTAATATCTGTATAACGTATTTTATTTTTTGTATTTTATTTAGAAACTTTAAAATATGGCTTTTTAAAACGAATTTGATTATAATAAATTGTTATTCAATGCATTTAATTTAGAGAATATTTTAGAAACAATTGTTTATAAATGCTCCTATATGTGATCTGTAATGATTTGATGATCTGACTGTAATGATTTTTACTAAATAATTTGAATATGTCGGTTTAACAAATGGAAAATCTTCCTGCTTCTTTATCTACATTTGAGTAATTAATTAAAAATATACTTAACTTTTTAAAATTACTTATAAAAAATTCTTAAATTCTGCTTTTAAGGCTCGAAACACGAAATTAACACTCGAAACACGCAATATCAGCTTTTTACAAGTGCAAGATCAAATGCAGGGAACTCAAGACTGATCCACTGCCCTCCCCCCTTCCTTTATCTTGATTACGTTATTGTTACGTCACGACTCGATCTAAAAATAATCACTTTTCGCGGTTGGGTCATGTTATAAGAAAGCTGAAAATTTTGACGTCTGACTCTGGAGTGAAGTCCGAATCTGGACTGTCCAAACGTCACTTGGACGTCTGACGTCTTCCAACTAAGATAATACTCAACTTAGTTGGAAGAAGGGCTCCAGCGTTATCAGACTCTTAAGACGTCCAAGATGGCGGCCATATAACACTTGAGTCAACCAAGGGGTATTAAATCTGGCGGTCGTCCAAGATGGCGTCAGTTCAAAGGTCAACTTGGCATGATTTAAATTGAAAATGAGCTAATTAAAATCTGAAAATTAAAATTGTTAGTTATTTGAATAATAGACAAATAAAGTTTAAGTTTTAAAAGTGCTACTGCACGGATTTATTTGAGATAAATATCACAATAGATAAATATATACAAACAAGTTTTAATATTTACAGAGCTTTTTTTCGAAAAAAGCAGGCTTTCATAAGCAGACTTTGATAAATAAACAATATTACCGTGCAAGCACAACACTTGCAAGTCTTCTCTTAGCCTGTATCAATAGAGGTCTAATATATGACTATACTGCTATAAGCAGAGACACTATAGCAACGCTGTGGAAGAATCCTGGAATAAAACTGTGTGTTGAATTTGAGAGACATCGAAGAGTCAGATTTTTGATGACGACGGTTCTTTATTTAAAATTCAGTCAATCATGTAAACTAATTTTTAAAACTACCAGTCATACCAGTTTTTAATGGATAGCTATTCAGAGCAAACTTAGTTTAAAAAATGATTAAGAGAATCTTAAAAAATATTTCTTTAAAAACAGTATTGTAGTTCATTACACCGGGAGCTTTTTCAAAAATAATTTAAATTTAAATTCTAAATAAAATCGTTCATTTAAAAACATCATAAACGAAAAATTAAACATCTTATTCGAACTTAAACTATGATAACTTAAATCATAACGAGAACTTGACTGGGGAAAAAAAAGAGAGAGCAGAGAAGTCCTATCAGGGAATGGAATTTATGCTATCTCAGAAACGGGATGGACGATTGTACTTCTGAAAAAGGGAAGGTCTAAGACTAGCCGATTACGGAACACCTAATGACATCTATCGAAGCCGCATGTCGAAAATTTTAGTTAATTTATGTTTTAAACTCAAAATAGCCATAAGTGACAAGTAAAATCGGCTGATTAGCTAACAGCTTTCATTTGGTACGCTAGGGCTAGGCATAAAATCGTCCTCACTGTCCACATAGGCTTCGAAACAGAAAACTCAGGAGTTGGTCAATGGGAATAGACAGATTGGGGATACCTCGATTATTGCAACACAAGATGATTTCAGAACTAGCAGGCTCTGTACTCCCAACATTACATACAATTGGTGATGTTACATTTATTATATTAAAATAAAACCTGTTATAACTAATGCATGCATTATAGAAATATAAATCGACCTATACGAAAGTTTTCACAGGGACTCTATGAAAAATACATGTTAAAAACTGATAAAATATATAATAGAAACATTTTCATCTGAAAGAGAATTATTTTTAGAAACTCAAAAACAAGGAAAAAATACTAGTAAAGTAGGAAATCAAAAACGATTTTATAAATGCTGCTGTGGCCGCTGAGGTGTTGATAAACCCTTATTCAATGATATAACACTTTAAGCAGCCTAACCGGATTTTTTCATCACATGGTTTTTTGATTCAAAGGCTTGTTTAACTCAAAATTGAAATTAATGTTACTTTTTTAAATTGCATATGATAAATAAATATATAAGGTAATAAGATACTAATCCCCATATCAATGCATTCTGTAGTTTTTATTTTATGAGTCGTTAAACTTTCATGCAAAATTCTGCAGGATGCTTAAAGGGCATGGCATGGATAAAAGATATAAATGAGCATTAAAATTACTAATCATAACTTTAAAATTTTAATTTAATTATACAGCTCTTAAATTCACCAAGTCGTTTTAACATTTATTTGGTCACCCGCTATATAAATAATAATAAAAAAAAATAGTAAACAACGAAAAATGACAGCGATTTACTTGGTGATAACACTAGTAAAATTCACGATTTTGCTCGCTTAATAGTTAAAATATGCGAAGTGGTACTTATATTTCTATTTTTATTAGAACAATTACGTTATTAGGCATAATTAAAAATTACTTTTTAATCCACTATTTCACCAAACTTCATAATTACACAACATAAGATGAAAATGAAAATGAAATTAATTGTAAGGACTTTAACTCTAAATAAATTATAATTTAGAATGTATTTTGAAACTTTTGAGAGCAATTACGTCTGATACGTTTCTATCATGCCAAAAATAATTTTCTATTTTAAACAGTTCAATAGAAATCGTTATTTAAAATACTTTATGAATGTTCTTCACTTATTCCATCATTTTAAAAAATTTTATTATTCTTAGAGAGTATTTACATTATAAAAATAAATAACACCCGAAATTTCAAGTTTCTACATGCCCCAAAATGTCGAAATTTATGAAGATTTTAGAACGCTTTTCTCTAATTTTATCTTTTTAATTTTGGAAATTTTTACAAACAGTTCATAGAAAGCATTTACATCTCATGCGACCATGCTCAATTTAATGTTTCGAACACTTTTTATACACAAAAATGCAATTTTAGATTTTTTTTTTCGTTCCTGCACCCCCTTTCCCCTTCTTTTGTTAATTACACAGACTAAAACTATAGCTATATTGGAGTACAGACAGTGATCATGAAATTGCCAATATTACTTTTGATATCTGTTTGGTATTTTTTGAGATGCAATAGGGATTGTAATTTCGAAAATTTGTAGAATTCTTTTAGAAATTATTTTTAGAGAGTATTTATGACTTGCAAGTATGTCCCCACTAAAAAAAAATCTGTAAAAAATCTGTAGGCAATTGGTCCAAAATTCTGTAGAAAATCCGCAGGTATTGGCCTATTTTGAAGATAGTTTTAAGAATACCTTAAAAATTTCTACAGATATTTTTATGGAAAAGCTAAAATTTGCAAAATTTCTTCAGATTTCTGCAAAATGTCTGAAAAAAGTGGAAATTTCTTCAGATTTCTGCAAAATGTCTGAAAAAAGTGGAGATTTCTTCAGGTGATCTTAAGATTATTTTTAGTGGGAGTATTACGTCAAATATCAATTCCCTATCATTAACAATTGCATAGAAATCGCAATTTAGAACACTTCTTAAGAGCACACACTAGTCACGCGGTAAAAGTCGAACGCTAATGTAAAGTCTATGGGAGCGTTCTTTTCAAATATCTCGCTCAAAATTTAATATTTTTACATGATTTTTTTTGCATAGGATAGCTGAGGACGATCTACAACCGGCCTAGTTTTAACTTTTTCAATTTTTGTTTCAGATTTTCTTTAAAAAATTACTTTAACTTTCGAAACCGGTTTAAACCGGTTCTGAAACTGAAACTATCGTAATATAAAAAATATATAAGCAAAATCGAAAAAGTAAAAACTAGGCCGGTTGTGCAGCGTCGTCAGCTATCCTTGGCAAAACAAATCATGTAAAAATATTAAAATTTGAGCAAGATATTTGAAAAGAACGCTCCCATAGACTTTACATTATCATCCGGATCTTTTTGTGTAATTTTCTGTGATTATTTTACGGCCTTAAGAGGTTTTCGAGAATTTTGGTTCCTTTTAAATCTCATTTTTTTTTCAAGTAGTTATTAGTGATTAATTATATCTTATAAGTAACTGTTGTACCAAGTTTCAAATTTGTAGCCTCTCAGTACTTCAAAAATCGAAATTTAGAATATTTTTTGTCTCTGCAGTCTCCTGGTGGTGGAGTCAAATTTATGATATAGAAGGGACTGACACCATCACTTATCAACCATTACTTTTGAAATCAGTTTGGTATTTTTTTAGATTGCATAGATATCGTAATTTAGAACATTTTGGAGCATTTGAAATTTTGAAGGTGTGGAAATTGTTCTTAAAGAGTATTTACATCTTATAAATAAATATCACTCGAAAAATCGAGTTTCTAGCTCTCTACCGCAAAAAAATGAAAATTTAGAATTTTATTTACTTTTGCAACTTTCAAGTGATAGTGGCAAGATATAAAATATTGCCTATTATATCAATCTGAAATCATTGCTTAGAAATCAGTTTGTGATTAATGGCAATTGCATAGGAATCGTAATTCAGAGCAATTTTAAAACAGTTTTCGAACGTTTTTATCCTTTTTAAATTTTGAATTTTTTTTTAGAAACTGGATTTTGAATGCATTTTTGTTGTATAATTAAATATCATATCAAAATTTCAAGTTTCTAGACCCTGAAGTAAAACAGAAATCAAAATTTTAGAAAATTTTTTCCCTTGCATATATTTAGAGGTGGTTTTATGAACGCAAAATATAGCCTACGTTGGAACAAGGACAGTCACCATCAATTTGCTATTTTTACATTTGAAATCGGTTTGACATTTCCTCAGATTCAATAGAAACGTAATTTAGAAATGTTTTAGAACACTTTTCCTGCGTTTTCACACTTTTTAAATGTATATTTATCTAAAAACTATTTCTAGAGTGCATTTTTATCGTATAAGAACTACCATGCGAAAATTCACATTTTAAGTAACACAAAAATCGCTGTTTTAGTAAGTTTTTTGTTGCTACACTTCCTTAGGGATTTTGGTATAGCCATAAAATATGGCATATATTGGAACAAGAACCACCATAATCATTACATAAGTTAAAAACTACAACGTTCTAACGCACAAATTTCGTAAAACACAACCCCCCCCCCCCCAAGGAATTACATACGCCGTTTGAAGGATGCTTCGATCCTCTTCGTCTGTTCAAGGAAATAAAAAATATGAAATGGGTTCAAAAAATCCGCTCCGTTATAGCCCCGAGTACTTGCTGTGGAATAAAACCCTACAGCCAGTACTCGGGACTATAACCGAGTGGGTTTTTTGAACCCATTTCACCTTTTTTTTCTTGCACTGAGGAAGGCGATCAAGGCATGGGGGGGGGTGTTTTACGAAATTTGTGCGTTATAACGCACATTTTTATGTAATGAAATCCGCACAAAGTGTTACAATTTTACTTATATCATAATCAATTTGCTATATTACTTTTGAAATAGATTGCGTGTTCCATAAATTAGCCTCTACAAATAAACAAACAAACAAACACACAAACTTTACCTCTTTATAATATTAACATAGCTAGATCGGTAACTATTACAGTATGTAATAAATTGATTATTACTTTTCAATGCAAGAAAATTCTTCTTTTTAAAATAATTATGTACCGGGTGTCCAGTAAATAACTGACCCATTTTGAACTTAAATAACAAATAAACGGTTTGAGATAATAATGCGCGGTTTGCAGTATTGTTATTAGAAAATCAATAAATTTTTAAACATGTACTTTGTTAATATAGTTCAAATTTCGGGAAAAAATATCGCGCTGGGGGTAACAGGCTGTTTGAATAGAGACATGACTCTAATTTTCATAAATATGAGATTTTCGGCTGAATCTGAATCTATATGATGTCGAATCTGAATCTGTATGTTGAATCGACTCTCGAATCAGCTTCAGAAATAGGGTACGTTGGTTGGAAAGTGATTTAAAATAATATTTATGATTGAACCATCTGTATTATACATCACCTCCTCAGTCTTGAGACTGAGATATTATTTTAAATATTATTATATTACATTAACAAAATGTATATTTTAAAATTTATTTATATTCTAATAACAATACAGCAAGCCGCGCATTTTTATCTCAAACAGTTTTTTTGTTATTTACATTCAAAATGGGTCAGTCATTTACTGGACACCCGGTACCACATTTTTAATAACGGCATTGAATACAATAACACAACACAAATGTCAACGACGGAAAATTACAAAACATCTTTTTATTATTAGGATAATGGAAAGAGAATGACGTAAATTGTAACTTTTAAAGAATAGAGATACATATGGTTTATAACATAGAACCATTTTATCACTAGTAAAATCTATTTTATTACTTTTATCACGTAACTGATTTGCCCGTAATCTAGTCAGAAACAACCTATGTCAACTTATAACTGAATCTGAAGTTTGATAAAAATCCGTGCATTAGTTTTTGAGTTGAATCTATTGTAAAATCTTTCAAAAAGTCTGTATAACAGCGCCATATTTTGGGTGATGTACACCAAAAATTAACCAGGATCAATTTTTAATCAAGTATTAACTTAATCTGAAATTTGATGAAAATCCATGCATTAGTTCTTGAGATACATTTATTGCTAAATCGTTAAAAATGCAGCATAGCAGTGCCCTCTTTTGAGCGATTTACCACAAAAACTAAACAACGCTAATATATATCAGGGACTAACTGAATCTGAAGTTTTAGAAAATTTCGTATATTTTTTCTGGAGATATATTGCGACAATCAGGACTATTGCACCACGGCAGCGTCATCTGTTGGAATTTGCACCAAAACGCAATCATCACTATGACATATAAAGTACTAATAAAATATAAAGTTCTATGAAAATCCATGCATTAGTTCTTGACATATTGCTATTGAGGAAATAGTAAATAATGCAGAATAGCCGCGCTACTTGTTGAGCATTATAAACCAAAAACTAATCAAATCTATTTTATATCAAGTTCTCACAGAATTTAAAGTTTTGTTAAGTTACGTGCAATAGTTCTTGAGATAGAGCTATTGCAATAATCACGAATAATGCCCCATGACGGCGCCACCTGTTGAGCGATTTACACCAAAATATAATCAGTACCATTTTATATCAAGTAGTAACAAAATGTGAAGATTTATGAAAATTCATGGACTAGTTCCTGACATATGGCAATTGTAAAAATTGTGAATAATGCAACATGCTGCACCACCTGTTGCGCGATATGCACCAAAAACTAATCAGATCTAGTATTTAGCAAGGTCTAGCAGAACCTAAAATTTTGTTTAATTCTGTGCATAAGTTCTAGAGATAGAGCGCCCACAAAATTTTTGTCATATACAGACAGACAGAGTGAATGACAGACAGACTCTCAGACTCACCGACAGACATGTTTTTAAAAAAATGCAGGTTCTCTGGCCTCTAAAACGTATAAATCCATGGAAAATGGATTTCAAAAAGTTTCAGGATTCCAATACTTTGTTCTTGTAATGATAGAAAAAGTTAAATAATGCTATAGAAATAGATGAGAAGAATTTATTGCCAAAATATCAGGAAGTAGTAAAGTTAACAAATTGTAAAATTGTTAGAAGTGGAACTAATTTTCTGTTTTCAACATAAACGTTTTCGTTTATTAAAAAAAATCGGAAGAATAAAAAATGAAATCAACTGCCGATAAGTTCAACATGAATTATTGCTGGCAATGAGTTTAACGACTGTGGGATAAAATGATTTTTTTATCTGTTTTTATTAAACTGGAACGTAATATCATGCTTTAAGCATAGATAACGAAACAGTTTCCTACACATTCAGAATACTCTCACAAAATTAAGAGTCTTTAACCCATTAACGCCCAGCGTCCTCTTTTGAGGACGGTTACAAAAACAGCAAGAAAGCGGTTTTCCCACCAGTAAAGAGAAAGATAAATATATATGTTATTTCACGAGACAGAATCCTCGATAAATTTAGATAAAAGTTAATTTGCTTTTAAAAGTGGTGGGAAATACAAAATTTAAATTTTAGCGAAGAAAATAATTCGGGCGTTAATGGGTTAATAAGGTAAAAATGATGTCCAAATATACAATCTTAAACATGCATTAAAGTTTCCGAAGTAAATTAATCCCACGGGAAATAAGTTCGGATTATAAGAAGCAAAATAAAGTGGTTTTAGAATTTTTTTTTCTTGTTGTTGTGTTGTTATAAAAACAAAAAAGAATCTGTCGAATTTTGACGAAAGAAATTTTTTTTAAAGAAACTACTTCATTGATTTTTAATAAGCCAACAAAATTAGTTACGATAAAAAATGCAACTTTTATTGGTAAGTCTAACTCTTATAAAAGGATAGTTAACCTAAAGGCAACAAAATATTATTTCTATAAAACTCATTTGAAGAAATTGTTAAAATTAAACTTTAATCGTACATCTAAGTAGTAAAAATTAATAAAGATCTGTTATTATGTTAAATTTATCAGTTAAAGCTCGTATCCTAATATTCAAGATGAAAAAAAAGCAGAATTTATTCTACTTTGACTCAATCATTGAATTTTTCCCCTGTGAAATCATATTCTTGACACGGTATTTACTTTAATTTTTTTTCATTTTAATGAGAAAATGGCAACATAAAGATATAGTAATCTGCTTCTTCGGCTTTTTTTTCCTTTTGCTATTAACATACATGAAGTACTTCTGTTTCCACGTTTAGAAAAATGGTATTAATATTTCAAAAACAAATTAAGATACAGTTCTCATAAAAAGTGAAATATATTTAATTCATATTAAAATGTCATTTTGTTAAATTTAAAAAAACTCTTGTATCAGTAATAATCTACTTTCCAAAACTTGTAAAAATAAGTAGAAATTTAAAACTTTTCTTATTAAAATATTCTTTTAATGTAAATACAACAAAATAAAATTGGGTTAATATTAATGAGCTATATTTATAAAAGAATCATAAATAAAACAACTCTGCTTTCTATTTTTTTTAAAGTTTAGTAAAATTTGCACATTTAACCCTTTCGGGTCTGGTGCATTATTAACAGCACATGTCTTTTTATCGAGTATTATTTTGCCTTAACAGTTATTTAGTTACTTTCAACATATAGAAATGATAGTATATGGCCATGTCTTTCTTATTATGACTTCATTTATGATTTCAGATTTGGTAATAACAATAATAATAATAAAAGTTTACTTAATTCTATTTGCACCGTTATCGATTCCTTTATTTTATAAATACATTTCACTCTTGAAATTTAAACTATTATTTGCTTATCTGCACCAATCACGTGGATTAAAATAGCAAATAAAGCCTTTGTGGAAAAATGTTTAAAGACATGAAACCAACGATTATAAATGCACAAACAATATATGAAAATGTAGAAAACAGCTGTTTCGAATCTACTATCGAGATTCTTTATCAGTGCAAATCTCAGCGAGCTAGAAAAAGCAAAACTGAGCAAAGAGACCGAGAAACTCAGGCTTATATACCCGCTACTGGAACGATCCCTCCAACTGAAAAGCAACCAATGAAAAGAAAGCAGCCTGAACAATTGAGTGGACAAGTTGAGACATCTACCGGAGAACAAACAAAACAAAATCTAAAAAAAAGGGAAAAAAACAGCTTTAAATTAAAGATTTTCAAATGCTTCGAATATAAGGAATACTTGGTAAATCATTGACTGTTGCGCTGTTGTTGAGCTGTTTGCTACCTTTTCATACATTATTTGTGCATTTAATAATCACTGGTTTTCTATCTTTAAACAATCATGTGTAATAAAATGCCCAAAATGTTAGAAATATATGATGCTTTTTAAATCCTGTTGTAATACTTCATTTTCCCACGTCTTCAAAAACTCTTCCTTTGTCTATTATCATATAAATTGAATATTTCACAAAATAAGTACAATCGTTACATTTCCGATAGAATCTAATTTTGTTCTCAATATGGGGAAAAATTCGGGCCCGGAAATGTTAAAGAGCTTTAAATTTATGCAATAAACTCATTAACTCTCCTACACTATGATTAGAATACTAACTCCTAATTAATGACATATGTCATTTAAACTTATAGCATTTCGATAGAAATGACATTAGTGCTTTGTAGATCACTAAACATATTACACAACAATAATGGCACTGAAATAAGATATCACCGTTTAATCCCACTGCATAATACCTTTACAACAATTGTTGGCATATTATGTGAATAATTCTATTTAATAATTAGGAACTGTAACTAAGTAATTTCCTTCTAATTAAAGGCTCTATGAAATCTCGCAAGTACATTGATGAATTATTATTTCATATTGTGTAAGAAAAGATACAGAATATGTAAAAAGGACATTTTTAGTGCGATTAGGTGTTATTAAAAAGAAGCTTGCATAACTCAAAGTCCATATCAAAAATCAAAAAATGCTCGTGATAAACAATAATTTTACACTGACATAAGAAACAACCCGACCAATAAATTTTGCTACTTCAATTTTTACATCATCAAATAGAGATAAACAATTATTTTAAATACAATGATTTTCAGAGATTAGATACTTTTCTATTATCTGGAGTCCACCGATAGCAAAAATATCTCTAACCTATTTTTTTTTCGAAACCCTTGTGCAGTAGTCTCTAAAATATATGAAATTCCTTAAGACCCCAATCAAAATCGATCTATCGACTCTAAGTTCCAATTTAAGGGGTTCAGGGCTTGAAAACTTTTTAAAAAAAAGATTTTTTTTATGATCTAGTTTCATTATTCAATTAATTCTGAACTCAATGCAAAAAACCACATAAAAATGTTTGCATTTTTAACGGAGTTATAAGCATTTATGTATCAACACTTTCAAAGCCACACCTATATAATTTCAACTTTAAGTCGCGTTTTCTCAAAACTTGATTTTTGACGACTAACCCAAAGATTTAAAAAATATATATATTTGATGGAATGGCTTAAACTTTTTTTTGCATGCATTCATTATCTATAGAATGAATTAATATATTTTAGATAGTTTAATATTTTGAGTATTTTTAATGAAAAAAAAAGTTGCATTTTTTAGGGTTTTTTTAAATTTTCATATTTGAGAGTTTTTTTTAATAATGTTTTTTTGAGTGATAGTTATATCCTTAATTCATTCTATAGAGCAAACTTTCCGGATCATTTTAAAGCAAAAATTAGGTTCTTATGTCAATTCAACGTTAAGATATATTGCGGGCGATGATATAACACAATTCATTTTTTCGAAAATTGTGTTATATAAATTTTGCTATATTTCAATTTATATTACATTGAAGTACTTCATTTTATAATTTTATAAGACTACAGGCATACCTTTAAAATATCAGAAAGTTTAAATTAATTAAAATGAATACTTCTGTTTTTATATGGATTCGAAGCGAGAGCTCTGTTTACATGTTTTTTCGTATCGAGCATGTGAAAGCCCTGAGCCCCCTTAACCCTTCATCTACCGCATTATGAATTCATGAAAAATTTACATTCTAAAACATTTTACGTAAATTGTTTAAACTAAATTAAAAGATTTACATAAGCATTTAATAAATATTTGAAGCATTTTAGAAGGATTGAAGGATTTAGAAGGATTAATTAAATTAGAATTTAGAGGGATGTTGTGCAATATTTATAACCCCACTCAAATCTTTTATTTTAAATTGTTTTCTCATTATTTTGCTGAATTATAAAATGTAAAATCTCCATCCCTTTCCTTCAGCGCCAAGAAAGCTGAAAAGATACAAAGGCAAAAGAAATCATCCTTTTAAATTATTTCTGTTTTATGTAACCAATAATGCTTTAGGAACAAAATAAAGTAATGTATCTGTAACTCATTCTAAACAGTATTACAACTAATTGACGGATTAAAAGAATTTTATAATAAGTCATTTTTATGGTACTTATAAGTACCGTCGGTAGATAAAGGGTTAACTGGAAAGAAAACCTCATCACTCGTTGCATAAAATTTGTTGTGCAGCAATCTCTAAAATTTATTAAATTAATTTAAAACCAATGGCTTAAAACCATATGAGCAGATTGATTAAGTTTTTGCGCACATTAAACCGAAAAAAAATCACTGAATACAGGAAATTCGTTGTGGGACAGTGTCTAAAATTTAAGAAATATTTTAAAACCGCCAATAACAAATCGGTGTATTAGCGCTACGCGCCTATTAATCCGACATAAAACATCATTGAATGCATGCGATTAATTGTGTAGCAATCTCTAAAATTGATGATATTATTTTAAATCCCATTCACATACAGACGTATGAAGACTTCGCCACCATTAAAACCCTTTCCGGCAAAATGGTTCCACTCCGGGCACACCTAATTTAAATTCTAGCTTGCAAAGTGCAGCAAGATCATTTTAATAAAGTTTTGCTTTTAAAATGAAAGCTTTAAGTAATAAATTCTTAACTTCTAAAAAAGGCATTTGTATACATAAGTGTCTAATAATAATTTCTTATTTTGTGAACATAATTTGACTTTGCTGGAAAGGATTACACCGAAAAAAAAACATCACTGGATTTATAAAATACGTTGTGGGACAATGTTTAATGTTTAGGAAATTCGTTAAAATCTCTAATAAAATATTGATATAAGAGACATCATTAAATCGAAAAATCACACCACTCGAAACGAACTTTTTTAAGCAGCAATCTCTAAGATTTATGAAATTATTTAAAACTCCAATCATAAAAAGATGAATTTTAATGAACTTGACTCTGACTCCGGTCTGGCTAATAAATTCACGAATTTATTATTGCAGTTGCTTAAAATGATAAGGGAGCGTTAGGAAAAAAAAAAAAACGAAAGAAAGGCGAAAATTGTGCTATTTCGGTATTAATTCGATTCTTAGAGCTTTGAAAGAAAAAAAGGAAAAAAAGTATATTCCGATTTACTATTTTTTCAATTTTCAGTCGCACAAACAAAAAAACTTCAACTATCAAAATCTAAGATTTTTTTTTTTTTTTTTTTGGATCTATGGACTTAAAAAGGGGAAATTATAATTTTTATGTTAAGTCGTGTCCAACAGCGCAGAAAAATTTCGCTGAGAAGAAAGAAGAAATTTCGCAGAAAAAAAAAAAAAAAATAATAAAGATGAAAATGTTATTATTTCGGACACACGGGATGTATGAGAGTTTTTAATTAAAAATGTTTTACATTTACTGAGCAGTATATTAAGAATATTTAACTTGAATAGCCCGATATAATCCAAAACTGACATTAATAATTGCTTTTATGGATTTAAAATTAGTTATAACTAGTTTAACCCCTTAACGCGCAGTGTTGCCGGGTCGGCAACACCTAAAGTTCCCCCTGTTTAGAGACACAAAAACTCCGTGAATATTTCAAAAACTACTCTGATGGCTACTTTAAATCTTTCTTATGAGTTCTAGATGGCAGCACTACAGAGATCAAACTCTACTGTTTTTAAATAATAGGTAAAACGTTTTATTGTAATACGCACTTCACAGCAATGCTCTTCTCACTGCGCTTATCAGTGCTTTACTTATGGGAGGTTACCACTTCGGCAACAGCTGTATAATTAAAATGGTTAGTGCAATCTTTATAAAACAATAACTGTGTACTCTTCTAGGCCTAAATAGATTGCCTAGTTTTTTTTTCTTTAAATTCCAACTTTAAAGAGTAGTGCGCCGGAAAGGGTTAATTTCACTTCAAACTAACAAAAACAGCCGGAGTCGGCCTGTTTTTAACAGACTCCGACTAATTTGCTCAAAAAGGATCCGTCATCAACTTCGTCCCTGCAGATATTGTTTCAACTCTGTAAAATACTGGTGTTTTTTTATTTAATTATCATATTCAAATAATTTTAACAATCCCAAACAAGCAAATTCTTTTTTTAAAATTCATATCTAAATACCAAAATGCTTTAAAACACTTTAAAAATTAACTCAACGCAATTAATATTCGATGTAATTTTATGCTAAATTAAATGAAAAAACTGCAATATGCATAGTCAGCTTAAATATTCAATCAACATCTTTCCCCAAAAAAGCACACATTTTATTTTAAAAACTTTATCACATGAGTTTCAATATTAAAAGTACTTCTATTTGTTCAAATTAAAGAACAATCTATGTTAGAAACCACAATACACTAGAAATGTTTATGTTCTTGTCTCCAAGGAATATTAAACTATAGAAAATAGCTTTCTCAGAAGTTCTGAAATTTAATAATGATTAGACAGATAAAAGTTTTCCTTGGCAAACAATGTTTTTCTTATTTCAATAAAATGGCTTAAAAGATTTTTTTTTCGCCTAATGCATCGCATACTTTAAGCTGTTGATTTGAATATATCGCTTCCTTGAGTATCATATCATTTTAATATCAGCAGAGTTATAATAACATATATTTTTTAATTTTCAAAAGAAATCCCTTATCACAGTCTACTTATTAGAAAAATGAATAAGATAAAAATTAGTTTTAAATTGTTCAATGATGTCAATTCACATGAGAACTTTTTTTTTTATTTCTACTGTTTAAACAGTTTTACGGTTTATAGATTTTGAAAATTTAAAGATTAGAGGAGTCCATAATATTTAAAAATATAAATATGGTACTCAAGCTGCAATTATTTTCTTTATCCAAAATTAATTTAAAACAAAATTTATTTTGAGAACTATAATTTCCAGATTACATTGATTATGGGAGTTTTGTAATTTATAGAATTTGGAAATTTAAAGCTTAGAGGAATCTAATATTTAAAAATTTAAATATGCAACTCAAACTGTTATTATCTTCTTTATCCAAAATCTATTTAAAATAAATTTTATTTTTTGAAATGTAATTTTCAAAATACATAACTTACGGAGGTTTTATAGTATAGAGATTTTGGAAATTTAACGTTTAGAAGAGTCTGTAATATTTAAAGATATAAATGTTTTATTCAAGTTGTAATTATTTTCTTTTCAAAAATTAATTTAAAATAAATTTTATTTTGAAAGCTGTAATTTTCGGAACACATAGTTTATACATAACATACAGAAGTTTTATAACATCGATCGGTTGAATTAAATTAAATAAAACATAAAATACATAAAATTTCAGTGGCAAATTTTAGATAATATTAAGACAGTTTATAATAAATTTATTTGGATTTGATGTCTTGAGAATTGAAGAATTCATGAATCTTTTTATCTCAAAAACTATTTTTTACGCCATTTTATCCCAAATTTAATTTTGTCAAAAATTTGTCATGCATATATTTTCGGCCTGTTCTTTAGAAGAAATAAAAATTTTAAAATTCATTCGATACCTATTTTCATTAAGAAGTTATGAGCTTTTTTTTTTCGGTTTTCATAGAAAACCTCTCTTTTTTCAAGTTCCTTGGTTCGATTTTGCCTATTAACGAACTTGACGAGATCTTATGCCCCTTGATTTTATGAATGAGTTTGGAAGAGATTTGAGCAGACTGTTATGGAAGTTATCGGGTCTATAAAAAAGTGATATACAGTGTTTGTAAAAACTATAAGAACTACAAAAAATATAATTTTTTTTCCATAACTTACAAAACAAATGAAAATGTTTTCATTATAATATTAATCGTCAAGCTGAAATACTAATAAAAAAAATCAAAATTCAACTGTGAGTATTTTATGAAAATAAAGTAATTGAGCAAAAAAATAACACTATATTTGCTTGTGTAAAAACTTTAAGGACAGCAAAATAAATGCAACACATTAACAGAAGAAAGAAATATTTAATATATCATGCATCCAGCTATAAGTTTGATGATTGTATATATTTCATCTTTCCTTGCCATCATTAATTTTTGATACAGTTCGGTAATAGTTTTGTACTATTTATCCGAGTTCTGATGCGGAAGAAAAATGCCTTCCATATTTATAAATTCGTCTTGATAGATCTCCCCGTAACTTATCGATAAGCTTTAGATGAAGACTCTTAGCGGTAATTGCAAAACTTCCATATTTTATTTTTATGGAACTAAAGTTTTGTCTCACGACTTGTGTGGATAGGCGCTTTATCTCGCTGTTACATCTGTTTTTTTTTCCTGCTAGAAGTATTGCAACAAATGAAAGGTGGTCAAAAAGAGTTTGTATATATGTATTTGAATTAAATTTTCCGTAAAGATAAACAAGTAACTTCACATCAATCAACGAAAAGTAGCCCCATGCTGCAATGAATACGTTAACTAACTGGTTGAAGTTTTGAGAAGATAACTTTTTCTTTTCTCAAATTATCCCAATATTTTCACCGATCAGGATCATTTAAGTTTCATTTATTTTTATCGGAGAAAATTTGCTATACAAACTGTAAACACTGACAAATTGTAACTTACAAAAACTTACAAACTAAACACTGAGGATTTATGGCTAGTTAATTTTTTATAATGTTAAACAACTAAAGTGTTTGAATATTAAAAAAAAAGGTGCAAAATGTGTGTCTTTTGAATTCATTGTATAGGAATGAATTATAGCTGTTCTTCAAAAAGAATAGGAAAGTCTAATGCCATCAACAATTTTTTAATGTTAAAAAGGTGAATATGAAAAAAAAACCGCTGGAGGCATGCCAAATGCCTTGTCATTCGGTGATGGAAGGAGAGTTTTAATTATAACATCTACTAGAAAATGCTTGAGTAAAGAAATTCTACTAAAGATTGCGTTCAAAAAATGCAAGAGAACATTTTACAATACAACTCATCGATGTGGGAATTTCGAATACACGACAAAATTGTGCAAACTCCCCCTCCCCCCTCTTTTGCATTACTGACCCTTTACAAAGCCTTATGCTTAAAGTTTGTGACACAAGAACACAAGTGATGACTTGTTACGACTAATGGCTGTAGGTAATTTTAGGAGGCTCAGGGGTTGAAAACCTTTCAAAAAATCTATTTTTTTATGATCTAGTTTAATTATTCAATTAATTCTTAACTCAATGCAAAAAAACGCATAAAAATATTTGCATTTTTAACGGAGTTATAAGCATTTATGTATCAACACTTTCATAGCCGCACCCATATAATTTCAACTTTAAGTCGCGTTTTCTCAAAACTTTATTTTTAACGACTAACACCAAGATTTAAAAAATTATTTGATGGAATGGCTTAATTTTTTTTTTTGCAAGCATATAACATCATTATCTAGAGAATGAATTAAGGATATAACTATCACTAAAAAAACATTAAAAAATCTCTCAAAGTTGAAAATTCAAAAAACTTTTTTTTTCATTAAAAATACTCAAAATATTAAATTATCTAAAATATATTAATTTATTCTCTAGATAATGATGTTATATGCATGCAAAATAAATTAAGCCATTCCATCAAATAGTGTTTTTCTAAATCTTGGTGTTAGTCGTCAAAAATCAAGTTTTGAGAAAACGCGACTTAAATTATATGGATGCGGCTATGAAAGTGTTAATACATAAACGCTTATAACTCCGTTAAAAATGCAAATATTTTTATGCGGTTTTCTGCATTGAGTTTAGAATTAATTGAATAATCAAATTAGATCATAAATTAATCGATTTTTTTAAAAGTTTTCAACCCCTGAGCCCCTTTAATTCGATCATAAACAGGTCATAAATATACAGAAAGCATAAAAAGTAGAAGGAACAAACTTACTTTTGATTCTTGAAATATTTTTTTCTTTTATACAGTTCGAAGCTTATGCAGATCAGCACTTTTTTAAACTGAATATTGGGCTACCACTGCTTATTTTGTGTTTCATTGATGAAATGTTTAGAAAGATAAATAAATAAAAAACCTACTGTTCCACTCCACCCCAAACCACTCTCTCCTACATATATTTTTATAACATAAACAGAAACTCAAAATATACGTTATAACAAGTTTTTATTCAACATATGCAAATAAAATAGATGGCGTTATGAATATTAACAGCCTTTATTTTACATTTGAGAAAAACAAAATATAGAAATGAATCTCTGACAATGTTTAATTCCACAAAGTAATCGAGGATTATATACATAATGAGGATGGATATTTTTATGATGAATGTACATGAGTTTTTCGGTTATTTAAAAGCAATAAAATATATTAATAAAATTGTTTTCTTAAAAGCTTTATGTATGCAATGAAGTGATGTCTATGCTATGGGGAAAAATTAAGCGAGTAGTGACATAAAATTATGCTATAGACTTGATGAAGATACCTTGAAGAAATAAGGACGATCAGATGAAAATTCGATGCTAAAAAGGTTTACAAAATTGAGTCTTTATAATAAATAACAATGTTCCTACATTATTGTGCTGCATAATCTTTAGACATTGCATTTTTATTGGATAAAAAGGAAATTTTCAAAATATTTCTCACACTCTTAATAGATTAAATAAATAATAGTTGTCAAAATTGGATAAATAGAGATATGAATTCATGAAATGTGATGGATTAAAAATATTTGGAAGCGTTCGATGACTTAAAGTTGTCATACTAATGTTTTTAATAGATCAGTCATAATTACAACGTGATCCTTATTTTTTCTATTATATTAAAAATAATTTTTAGCAAAACTATTGTTCTTATTTATAGAAAATAGGGTTCATACAAAACTTAATGTCAAAAATGAATATCATTAAAATCAATCTTCATAGAATACAACAAATTTACTTTATGAGATGTATGCCGTATCAATTTTAGTCAAATTCGATTTCTATTTCAAATTGTAGGAAGTAACCGATGACTTAACGTTGCTAAACTATTGTTTTTGGTAACAGTCATAATTTCATGGTGATCACCTTTCTTATATTATTAAAAAGTAATTTTAACATAACAATTGTTCTTATTTAAAGTAAGCAGTGTTAAAACAAAACAATGTCAAAGATAAAATTCGTTAAAATCATTCTTCATAAAAAACTATTGATCTCAATTTACTGTATGCGAGGTATGCCTTATCAATTGCAGCTGTCAATTCTTTAATTTTGTTATCAGTCACATGTTCGGAGCTACCTTCTGTTAGAGATTTAAATGCTTCAAAGGCAATTTTAGCTGAAGTGAGATTCAAAGTATATGCTGCTGCATTACTGGAAAGTATAGGGAAGTAATCGCAGATATTTTCATGACTATATCCCGGTGTATTACTAAAGTCAGCTCTTAAATATGCTTTTTGAAATAAATTTTCCAGAGCAAATTCACATTTTTTATATAAGTCTCGGAATTTCAAAAAATAATTATAAGAGTCTTTAAGTGTTTTTTCTAAATCGTTCGTTAAATTATCCAACACATGTTCATGATCTATGTCCACTAGTTTTAGTTTTTGTTGCAATAAGCTATTAATGACATCTTGCAGTTCATTTATGGATCTCACAATATTTAGTCTCCTTTGCAATGTTCTTTCATGTGCGTCCATTATTTCACTATACTCTGTTTCTTCATCGTTTTGGCTGGTATCAGAAGTGAAGTCATTATCTTGAGGGTCATTAGATACTGTAGTATCTTCTTGAGATTCATCTACAACGCCTTCTTCCCCCATAAAATTATTGCAGTCAGCCATGCTATATCCAGTGATTATTTAAAAGCTAAAATTAAAATGTATTTAAAATAACTTACAGCATTAAAATATATAAAAAAATTGATAAATACCTTCGCACAGAAAATGAAATATACAATTTATTTTATGTTTGGTTGGTTGGTTCGAAAATGACATTCTGCCTATTTCCAAAAATAATAGTTACGTTAAGTGAAATTACCAATGTCTCCGATTTCACCGATTGCAAGCACTGTTAAAAATTTGACCCTTTTGCTGCATCGTCACTCCACCCCTTTTACAGAAAACGATTACTCCAGCGTATTATGAAGCATTCTCATAGGTCAAAAGAGATATATTCTAAAAAAAGCGGGGGAGTGACGATGCAACAAAAGGGTCAAATGTTTTATACACTGTTAAAAATTTGACCCATTTGCTGCAGCATCGCTCCACAACTTTTATAGAATATCTCTCTTATGACCAATGAGAATGCTCCATAACACAGTAAAGTAGCCGTTTTTTATAAAAGCGGTGGAGTGACGCTGCAGCAAATGGGTAAAATTTTTAACAGTGTAGTGTACAGCTTGATTTTGGAGAGGTAAGAAAGGAAATTAAAGTCCTCTCATTTTTCCGAAAATGTGATTAGAGTTACGAGATCAAATCCATCTGGATAATGAAGGAAACTGACTCGCGTTCTTGTGAGTTCATGAAGGAAGAAAAACAAAGTAAAAAATTCTAACTACACTGTTAAAAATTTGGCCCTTTTTTGTATCGTCACTCCACCGCTTTTATAGAAAACGATTATTTCGCCTTATTGTGGAGCATTCACGTGGGTCAGAGAGACATTCTATAGAAGCGAGGGAGTGACGATGCAGCAAAAGAGTCAAAATTTTTACAGTGTACGTGCATGTTTTCGCTTTAATTAACTGTAAAAAAATTCACCCTTTGCTGCATCGTCACTCCATAGCTTATATAGAATATCTCTGTTTTGACCAAGGAGAATGCTCCATAATACAGCTAAGTAATCGTTTCCTATAAAAGCGATGGAGTGACAATGAGAAAAAGGGTCAACTTTTTTACAGCTTTCACTAAAGTCACGTGGTTCTATCTTACAAGGAAGGTCTCCATACGGGCATACTCAGAAAAATCTGAAAAAATTACAGAATGTTCTTCTCATATAGTTATACATGTTTATAAAAAACATTTCGGCGGAATCTCCTTATAACGTCCGTAAAAAAAATAATAAAAATTTCGTTTATTTGGCGATTTATCTCCGGTTGGCGAAAAAACGAAAGTTCGAAAAATACGCTTTTATGCTTCGAATACTTTTTAAAGAAAAAACTTTCTATGTTCAATTTATTTAAATAAGTTTAGTTTAAGTAATTTTAGTTTTGCATTTTTACTTTACTTTAAGTGTAATTTTGTCACATACGTGTATACGTACTTAAACAAAATGAAATTAATATATTTTATCATTTAAAACACAATTTAAATTGATTAAAATTGTTCCAAATTGAAAAATACACTGTTAAAAATCTGCTGCATTTTGTTGCAACGCACTCCCTTGCTTGTATAGAAAACGGTTACTTGGACGTGAAATGGAGCTTTCTCATTGGTTGGAATAGAGATATTATATACAAGCGGAGGAGTGCGTTGCAACAAAATGCAGCAGATTTTTAACAGTGTATGACACGGCCAATTCACGGTGCTATGGAGCATTCTCATTGGTCAGAAGAGAGATATTCTTTAAAAGTAGTGGAGTGACGTTGCAGTAAATGCTGCAGATTTTTAACAGTGAAGTCAATTGAAATCAATTTTCAGATTCGTTAAAATCGTCTGCTTTTGGCGAGGAAATGCACTGTACGCCAAATCCCGCGTCGCTTTCAGCTTTTCACGCCAATTATTCCAAACTATTTTATTTTTTTACATATCTAATAATGTAATTCCGCCGCTAATTTTCACTGATCCTTTATTACCTACATGAGTAGTTTAATTCGTATTTTTTTTCAAAAAATTCTGAGTATGCCCCCAATGGAGACCTTCCTTGTTAGTACATCTGCATTGGGGAATTTGACCATCACGTGACTCAAGCTGGCTGAAAAAAGTGGCACGTGAAATGTACTATAGTAGCCCGTCTTCAATAGCTTAGACATCAAAGCGTGACACGTTTTCCAATGTACAATGTAAAAAAAATGACCCTTTTGCTGCATCACTACATCGCTTTTATATGAAACGATCACTTCACTGTATTACGGAGCTTTCTCATTGGTCAAAACAAATTCTATAAAAGCGATGGAATGACGATGCAGCAAAAGAGGCGTTCATTTTTCATATGCACTGCTAAAAATTTGACCCATTTGCTGCAGCATCACTCCACAGCTTTTATACAATATTTCTTTTATAACCATAACACAGTAAAGTAACCGTTTTCTATAAAGGCGGTGGAGTGACGCTAAATGGGTCAAATTTTTAACAGTGTGGTTTTATTTTTCTTACTGGAGCCGTTTAAGCTCTGGTTACGAGAGTAGCCTGCACGGTAGTTAGGACTCCCACTAGAATCTAGTCTTTCAAAACATGCAGAAATTCAGACAGATTTTTCTGTTACACTGTAAAAAATATGACTATTTTGCTGCATCGTCACTCCCCCGCTTTCATAGAATGTCACTCTTGACAAATGAGAATGCTCCATGATCGCCTGAAGTAGTCGTAGTTCTATATAAGCGATGGAGTGACGATGCAGCAAAATAGTCATATTTTTTACAGTGTAGCAGCTGCATTTCCCTCTCATGAATTTCCTGTTGTGCCATTTCTCATATGCACTGTTAAAAATTTGACCCATTTGCTGCAGCATCACTCCACAGATTTATAGAATATCTCTTATGACCAATGAGAATGCTCCATAACACAGTAAAGTAACCGTTTTCTATAAAAGCGCTGGAGTGACGCTGCAGCAAATGGGTCAAATTTTTAACAGTGTTGGTATATTCTCTTACTGGAGCCGATTAAGCTCTGGTTACGAGAATAGCCTGCACGGTACACTGTAAAAACTATGACTATTTTACTGCATCGTCACTCCCCAGCTTTTATAGAATATCACTGTTTTGGCTAATGAGAATGCTCCATGATAACATGAAGTAGTCGTTTTCTATAAAAGCGGTGGAGTAACGATGCAGAAAAATAGTCGTATTTTTTACAGTGTAGTTTCGAAAGGGAAATAATTAATTACTCCATCCTCTAGGGTACTTAGAACATGTCCTTTTTTGTTTAATTCTGATTCAGCAAAGTTGAAAAAATATTTTCTTTTGGAAATATATTTTTTAAATAAAAGTTATCATTTATTTTCAAATTTTTACTTTATTTATTTTCATATTTAAAAAAATAATAATATTTTTTAAAATGCTGAATCAAAATTTAAATTTAGATATTTTTATTTATTTAAATGAAAAAAAAACCCTGAAATTCTGCAATAATATCTTGAGTTATAGGGATTTTAAATTAACCCATTTTTGTAACGTATTAAAAGTTTAAATTTTTAAATACGTTCTAAATACGTGTTAAATAATATCTGATAAGAAATAAGAAATATATTCATATTTTAAAGCGTATTTGAGATGCTAGTCATGTTATCGTGAAGAACTGGTTAAATGAGAACAAAGACACAGAGATCGACATCTTAAAAGAAGCTTTATAATAAAAATTTTGGCAGTGAAGTGTCACGGAGAAAATCGATTTAAAAAATACCCAATAAAGTCCGAGAGCCGAGCGCACAAAACCCTAAGTCATCGAGCAAAAGAAAAAACCCTTTCTTTTATGGATGAGTAGTAATAGAGGAATCTAATGATCCTTGTCTGCCAGATGTGAAGTGGTGCATAAGCCAAAAATTAATACCACTAAGGGGTTGACTAGTAGGTTTGGCATTGTGTTTGTCATACAATGAAAGGTATGAAACTCTCAAAACTGGATACGGGAAAACACAATGCTAATCCTACGAGTCAACTTCTAACGGCATTAATTTTTGGCTTATGCACCACTTCGCTTCCGGCAGTCATGGATTATCAGATTCCTCTATTACTACTTTTCCATAAAATAAAGGATTTTTTTCTTGTGCTCGATGACTTACAAGGAAGGTCTCCATACGGGCATACTCAGAAAAATCTGAAAAAATTAAAGAATGTTCTTCTCATATAGTTATATATGTTTATAAAAAAAATTTCGGCGGAATCTCCTTATAATGTCCGTAAAAAAATAATAAAAACTTCGTTTATTTGGCGATTTATCCCCGGTTGGCGAAAAAACAAAATTTGGAAAAATACGCTTTTACGCTTCGAATACTTAAAAAAAAAAATACTTTCTATGTTCAACTTATTTAAATAAGTTTAGTTTAAGTAATTTTAGTTTTGCATTTTTACTTTACTTTAAGTGTAATTTTGTCATATACGTTTATATGTACTTATAACAAAATGAAATTAATATATTTTATGTGTTTATCATTTAAAACACAATTTAAATTGATTAAAATTGTTCCAAATTCAAAAATACACTGCTAAAAATCTGCTGCATTTTGTTGCAACGCATTCCCTTGCTTGTATAAAAAACGGTTACTTGGCCGTGAAATGGAGCTTTCTCATTGGTTGGAATAGAGATATTATATACAAGCGGAGGAGTGCGTTGCAACAAAATGCAGCAGATTTTTAACAGTGTATGACACGGCCAATTCACGGTGCTATGGAGCATTCTCATTGGTCAGAAGAGAGATATTCTTTAAAAGTAGTGGAGTGACGTTGCAGTAAATGCTGCAGATTTTTAACAGTGAAGTCAATTGAAATCAATTTTCAGATTCGTTAAAATCGTCTGCTTTTGGCGAGGAAATGCACTGTACGCCAAATCCCGCGTCGCTTTCAGCTTTTCACGCCAATTATTCCAAACTATTTTATTTTTTTACATATCTAATAATGTAATTCCGCCGCTAATTTTCACTGATCCTTTATTACCTACATGAGTAGTTTAATTCGTATTTTTTTCAAAAAATTCTGAGTATGCCCCCAATGGAGACCTTCCTTGTTAGTACATCTGCATTGGTGAATTTGACCATCACGTGACTCAAGCTGGCTGAAAAAAGTGGCACGTGAAATGTACTATAGTAGCCCGTCTTCAATAGCTTAGACATCAAAGCGTGACACGTTTTCCAATGTACAATGTAAAAAAATTTACCCTTTTGCTGCATCACTACATCGCTTTTATATGAAACGATCACTTCACTGTATTACGGAGCTTTCTCATTGGTCAAAACAAATTCTATAAAAGCGATGGAATGACGATGCAGCAAAAGAGGCGTTCATTTTTCATATGCACTGCTAAAAATTTGACCCATTTGCTGCAGCATCACTCCACAGCTTTTATACAATATTTCTTTTATAACCATAACACAGTAAAGTAACCGTTTTCTATAAAGGCGGTGAAGTGACGCTAAATGGGTCAAATTTTTAACAGTGTGGTTTTATTTTTCTTACTGGAGCCGTTTAAGCTCTGGTTACGAGAGTATCCTGCACGGTAGTTAGGACTCCCACTAGAATCTAGTCTTTCAAAACATGCAGAAATTCAGACAGATTTTTCTGTTACACTGTAAAAAATATGACTACTTTGCTGCATCGTCACTCCCCCGCTTTCATAGAATGTCACTCTTGACAAATGAGAATGCTCCATGATCGCCTGAAGTAGTCGTAGTTCTATATAAGCGATGGAGTGACGATGCAGCAAAATAGTCATATTTTTTACAGTGTAGCAGCTGCATTTCCCTCTCATGAATTTCCTGTTGTGCCATTTCTCATATGCACTGTTAAAAATTTGACCCATTTGCTGCAGCATCACTCCACAGATTTATAGAATATCTCTTATGACCAATGAGAATGCTCCATAACACAGTAAAGTAACCGTTTTCTATAAAAGCGCTGGAGTGACGCTGCAGCAAATGGGTCAAATTTTTAACAGTGTTGGTATATTCTCTTACTGGAGCCGATTAAGCTCTGGTTACGAGAATAGCCTGCACGGTACACTGTAAAAACTATGACTATTTTACTGCATCGTCACTCCCCAGCTTTTATAGAATATCACTGTTTTGGCTAATGAGAATGCTCCATGATAACATGAAGTAGTCGTTTTCTATAAAAGCGGTGGAGTAACGATGCAGAAAAATAGTCGTATTTTTTACAGTGTAGTTTCGAAAGGGAAATAATTAATTACTCCATCCTCTAGGGTACTTAGAACATGTCCTTTTTTGTTTAATTCTGATTCAGCAAAGTTGAAAAAATATTTTCTTTTGGAAATATATTTTTTAAATAAAAGTTATCATTTATTTTCAAATTTTTACTTTATTTATTTTCATATTTAAAAAAATAATAATATTTTTTAAAATGCTGAATCAAAATTTAAATTTAGATATTTTTATTTATTTAAATGAAAAAAAAACCTGAAATTCTGCAATAATATCTTGAGTTATAGGGATTTTAAATTAACCCATTTTTGTAACGTATTAAAAGTTTAAATTTTTAAATACGTTCTAAATACGTGTTAAATAATATCTGATAAGAAATAAGAAATATATTCATATTTTAAAGCGTATTTGAGATGCTAGTCATGTTATCGTGAAGAACTGGTTAAATGAGAACAAAGACACAGAGATCGACATCTTAAAAGAAGCTTTATAATAAAAATTTTGGCAGTGAAGTGTCACGGAGAAAATTGATTTAAAAAATACCCAATACAGTCCGAGAGCCGACCGCACAAAACCCTAAGTCATCGAGCAAAAGAAAAAACCCTTTCTTTTATGGATGAGTAGTAATAGAGGAATCTAATGATCCTTGTCTGCCAGATGTGAAGTGGTGCATAAGCCAAAAATTAATACCACTAAGGGGTTGACTAGTAGGTTTGGCATTGTGTTTGTCATACAATGAAAGGTATGAAACTCTCAAAACTGGATACGGGAAAACACAATGCTAATCCTACGAGTCAACTTCTAACGGCATTAATTTTTGGCTTATGCACCACTTCGCTTCCGGCAGTCATGGATTATCAGATTCCTCTATTACTACATTTCCATAAAATAAAGGATTTTTTTCTTGTGCTCGATGACTTACAAGGAAGGTCTCCATACGGGCATACTCAGAAAAATCTGAAAAAATTAAAGAATGTTCTTCTCATATAGTTATATATGTTTATAAAAAAAATTTCGGCGGAATCTCCTTATAATGTCCGTAAAAAAATAATAAAAACTTCGTTTATTTGGCGATTTATCCCCGGTTGGCGAAAAAACAAAATTTGGAAAAATACGCTTTTACGCTTCGAATACTTAAAAAAAAAAAAAACTTTCTATGTTCAACTTATTTAAATAAGTTTAGTTTAAGTAATTTTAGTTTTGCATTTTTACTTTACTTTAAGTGTAATTTTGTCATATACGTTTATATGTACTTATAACAAAATGAAATTAATATATTTTATGTGTTTATCATTTAAAACACAATTTAAATTGATTAAAATTGTTCCAAATTCAAAAATACACTGCTAAAAATCTGCTGCATTTTGTTGCAACGCATTCCCTTGCTTGTATAAAAAACGGTTACTTGGCCGTGAAATGGAGCTTTCTCATTGGTTGGAATAGAGATATTATATACAAGCGATGGAGTGCGTTGCAACAAAATGCAGCAGATTTTTAACAGTGTATGACACGGTCAATTCACCGTGCTATTGAGCATTCATTCTCATTGGTCAGAAGAGAGATATTCCATGAAAGTAGTGGAGTGACGTTGCAGTAAATGCTGCGGATTTTCAACAGTGAAGTCAATTAAAATCATTTTTCAGATTCGTTAAAATCGTCTGCTTTCGGCGAGGAAATGCACTGCTCGCCAAATCTCGCGTCGCTTTCAGCTTTTCACGCCAATTATTCCAAACTATTTTATTTTTTTACATATCTAATAATGTAATTCCGCCGCTAATTTTCATTGATCCTTTATTACCTACATGAGTAGTTTAATTCGCATTTTTTTCAAAAAATTCTGAGTATGCCCCCAATGGAGACCTTCCTTGTTAGGGTTTTCTGCGGTCGGCTTTTAGACTAATATGCATTCTGTGCATTTTTTGGCCACTAAAGGTTCATGTGAAGATGGGTTCATAGCTAATGATGTGAAAGCCATTCTCACAGAGTTCAGTTAAAGACAAGACGATTCAGAGAGATAATTGAATAAAACGCGAAATGATTTTTTTTCAAAAGGTGTGCCATTTTGTTGCGGGTGAGCGATATGGTCTTAAGACCATAATCAAATCACTTCGCGTTTCATTCAATTGCCTGTTACAGGTATGTCTTGCTATACAAAAAGTTTCATGGGTATAATTTTACGTATAATCATTTTATTCTGCTAAATGTCTATTTGTGGCCACAGAAGTAAGCTGTCATGTGTGGGAAGACAAAATTTTCAAACTCTACAAACCACATCCTACGTCTTCATTCTCAAGGCTCAATACTAATCACAGAAAAAAAGACCCAGATGATAATGCTAAGTCTATGGGGAAAGTTTTTTTCAAAAATCTCATTCAAATTTTGATATTTTTACGTGGATTTTTATTCGATAAGATAGCTTAAAACGACCCACAACCGGTCTAGTTTTTACTTTTTCGATTTTGGCTATATATTTTTATATTAATATATTATTCATTCATATATTCATTTATCAATATACAGGGTGTCCGAAAAGTCTGGAAACGGCCGAATAACTCGAGAAATACATATGAGATTGAAAAACGTAAATATACGTGTTAAATATTTTTAAATAAGCTACTGTGATACCAAATTCGACCTTCGAAACCGACCCCCTGGGGGTCAGAGGGGGTCCAACTTTGAAATCTTAAATTATAACCCCCATTTTTTATTGCAGATTCGGATTCTACGGACAAAAATGCGTAACTTTTGTATTTGATGTTTATTTCAAATCTTCGTTTATCACGGTGTAATCGAGCATATTAAATCGATACATATTCCAGCTTTTCCAACGGGATTTTCCCTAATCGAAACTGACTGGGCGGAATTTTTGACGTCAAATTCCTCGTTTTTTGTAGGAATAGCGTTTCCTGAAAATTACCCGTGGCGATTATTTCAATAGTGCTACACTGTTAAAAATTTGACCCATTTGCTGCAGCGTCACTCCACAGCTATTATAGAATATCTCTTTTGTGACCAATGAGAATGCTCCATAACACAGTAAAGTAATCGTTTTCTATAAAAGCGGTGGAGTGACGATGCAGCAAAAGGGTCAATTTTTTTTACAGTGTACTTTACTGTGTTATGGAACATTCTCATTGGTCATGAAAGAGATATTCTATAAAAGCTGTGGAGTGACGCTACAGCAAATGGATCAAATTTTAAACTGTGTAGCACTATCGAAATAATCGGCACGGGTGATTTTCAGGAAACGCTATTATTGCAAAAGACGAGGAATTTGATGTCATAAATTCTCCCCAATTAGTTTCGGTTAGGGAAAATCCCGTTGGAAAAGCCGAAATATGTATCGATTTAATATGCTCAATTACACCGTGATAAACGAGGATTCGAAATAAACATCAAATACAAAAGTTACGTATTTTTGTCCGTAGAATCCGAATCTGCAATAAAAAATGGGGGTTATAATTTAAGATTTCAAAGTTGGACCCCCTCTGACCCCCAGGGGGTCGGTTACGAAGGTCAAATTTGGTATCACTGAGTAGCTTATTTAAAAATATTTAACACGTATATTTACGTTTTTCAATCTCATATGTATTTTTCGAGTTATTCGACCGTTTCCAGACTTTTCGGACACCCTGTATATTCATTTAATATTTTTTATTTTATGACAGTTTCAATTTGAGAACCGTTTCTAGCCGGTTTCTAAAGTTAAAGCATTTTTTTTAAATCTGAAACCAAAATTGAAAAAGTAAAAACTAGCCCCGTTGCAGATCGTCCTCAAATATCCTAAGCCGCCCCCCCCCCCCCAAAAAAAAAAAAAAAAAAAAAAAATCATGTAAAAATAATAAAATTTGAGCCAGATATTTCAAATGTATGCCCCTATAGACTTTACATTATCATCCGGGTCTTTTACAGTGACTAGTATGGGGATTTAATGGTTTTACGCTTTTATGCACGTTTTCATTACTGCATGCACAGCTAAATTGTTTAATTTCAAGTTATTTCTTTTGCCTCTTCTGTAAAATTTAGTTTTTCCGAGATGTGCCACTTTTCTTGCGAATGAGTGATATAGTTAAAATTCGGAAAAGAAAATATAAACATTTAAACTCTACAGATAATTATTTTTTTATCTAACAAGGAAAGTCTCCTTACTGCGCAAGCTCAGAATATGTTAAAAAATATATTAACGGTACTACTTACGTATGCAATAAAGGATCAGTTAAAATTAACAGTGGAATCTATACTAATAAAATCCGTGCGCCTCTGTCTGTCTGCCTGTCTGCTTGAAGCCTATTACGGTTCGCAACGCGGGCAAGTTGGAAGTCGCGAGAGGTGTCTTTCGATTAGAAAAATTCCGGGGAAGTCATTTCGGGCATTTTCGAGACCGTGCGACCAAAATTAAAAAAGTTATGAATGAAAAACCCCTTTTGAATCGGAACGAAAAATGTCACAATTCCCAAACGGAGCTCCAAAGCAGAACACTGCGCCACCTTGCGGTGAAGAACATGAATTTTACCCCTTTGGCTAAAAGAAGAAACAGCCGAAAACCTCTTTTTCACCGGCTCTAATTGCGTTTTTTTCGCATCAATTTTTTTGACTTGCCGTAGAATATTTACCGTAGTTTTCGCTAAAATATTGAACTTAGAAATAAAACAGGACTATCGAAACTTTTTTTTGCGCGTTTTTTCTTAAACCATAATGCAGACAGTTTTTAAAGTAGAAAAAAACTGATTACATATTCAGAATCTGCGTAAAAATCTGCTTCTGATGAACTAAAAAATACGGAAAAATGTCTTAAGGGCGCGTAGTGCCCACCGTGCAAAACCAAATATTTTTAACGGGACTATGGGCGCGAAGCGACCATAGTTCCGATCCACAATCTTTTTTTTTCAAGTGCACGTGGCCCACAGTGCGAAATCACATATTTTTAACGGGACCATGGCTCTTTAATTTACTTTTTTTTGTGCTTGAGGATTCGAACACCAAGACTTGCTTATTAAATGAATTTTGTTGCTTATTATATACTGCTTAATACCGAGGTTCGTTTGGAAAAAGTGGCCCAGCTAGCGGGAGTAGCTCGCTAGTATAAGATGAAAATCTGTAAAAAAGTAAAATATTTTTGAATATTTGGCACGAAAATACTAAAGCAACACGCAATTTGGCGAGCAGAATTTTATCTCTCCAAAAGCAAACGATTTTATTGTATGTGAAAATTCCTTGTTAACTGTCACTCAGAATCCTTCAATATTCCCACCAGTTACTTTTTTATAGTAAAATTTACCTCGTTTAATCAGAGCATTTTCGTGATTCAATTACAGAAGTTTTTCGGTTTTGATAAACCGGTGAAAAAAAGATTAAAAATTAAGCAAATGACTCTCGTCGTCTGATGAAGTTAAAGTGTATTCGACATAAAAACGTGTTTTTTGAAAATTTGTTTCATCGTCAGATAGTGATACATCGCCAAATAAACGGAAATGTCATTATTTTTTAAGGACGTTCTATCGAGGTTCAGCAGAATTTTTTTTTTTATAAATGTATATGTCCATATGAGAAGAACATACCCTAATTTTTTTAGATTTTTCTGAGTATGCCCGTATGGAGACCTTCCTTCTAAGTTTAAGATGAAAGTGTTGTACAACATTCTAAGGAACTATTAATAACTGCGTACTGACTAAATATTAGTTTGCACATAGTTTATAAATTTAAACACAGAAAAATTCTAAAATGAGCCTTTATTTTTTAAAGAAAAAAAATCATTTAAGTTGAACTTTCCGTTTATAAAATATTTATATGACTGTAAAGAAATATGGTAGGTAGTAAAATAGAATATGAGATATATATGTTACAGGCCAAACCCGATTTTAGGCCAAACTAGATTGGCCTAGGCCAAACTAGCCTATCCTAACGCCCATCGGATAAACTAGTTTTTCCTAGGCCAAACTAGTCTATCCTAACGCTCATCGGATAAACTAGTTTTTCCTAGGCCAAACTAGTCTATCCGAATGCCCATCGGATAAACTAGTTTTTCCTAGGCCAAACTAGTTTATCCGAACGCCCATCGGATAAACTAGATTTTCCTAGGCCAAACTAGTTTGGCCGGACGGTTATTAGGATAAACTAGTTTAGCCTGCTATTCATTGGTTTGAATTAGTTTATCCTAGGCCGAACTAGATTGTCCTAGGCCAATTCAATTTGGCGTGTTTTTTTTTAATCTACAGACCGCCACGGCGCCAACTTTCTAGCTTTGATCTAATTTAACCTAGGCCAATGCAGTTTGACTCGATTTTAGCTCATAGACTATCAAAGTATGAGAGCTAATGTGCTCGCAGATTCTGTGTGCGTGTATGTAACCATGTACGTATGTATGTACGTATGCACGTGCGTATGTACATAATGCGATAGAAATATCCAATTTGCTTCAAATTTTGGACATAGATTTACCCTGATAACGAACTTTCCTGATTAGTTTCAGGGGTTCATTCGATAAGAATAAGGGAAGGGGAACAAAAGACTAATCCGCACCCCCCTCCCCCCCTCCTTAATTTAGTTAAGTCAGTTTTCCATGCAAAAGTATCAGATTTCATTAAAATTTTAGGTATAATATCATTTTGATAAGGTACATTCATGATTAGTTGTGAGTGTTCATTGTTTACATATAAAGAAAGGAGGGATGGGGGGGGGGTAACACTCTTAATTTATGTAAATAGGTTTTTCACGGATAATTTACCTATTTGTTTCAAATTTTGGATGTAGCTTTCTTCTGATAAGGCGTTTACCTGATTAATTTCGGGGGTTCTGAGTTTAAATATAAAGATAGAGCGAATTATATTTTCAATCGGATAGAAACTTTTGGTTTTATGAAAAGATTTTTAATTCGTAACAGATATTGGTTTTCACACACATCGCTTCACGCGATATTGTTCATATTAAAAAAGTAAATATCCGAATCCTTTTAAGAATAAGAAAAAAGCTTAAATAAAGCACGATACTTGAAATTTAGGATGGGAGGGGGGGGGGGGTAGAGTAATGGGAAGCTAGATTTTTTTTTTAAGCTCAGCGTTTTTTAAAGTTTTAGCTGCTAATTAAATATTACCATTTTTTGAAACTTTTAGAAACATAATAAAACACGATGTTAAATATTTAAGAAAAAAGATGCCGCGTTAAATACCACTATTTTCTATTAGTAATTTTTGTAAAAATGTTAAATTCTTGTTGGAATTGTTTGAAACTTTGTGATAGTTTATAACACATGATAAAAAATTGTAAAAAAAGTCCCATTACGAAAGGGAGAGGGAGGGGGAAACAAAATCAGGATATATAACGGAAATTCTAGGTTGATCTATTTGAAACTTTAAGATAGTTTATGACACATGATATAAATTTATAAAAATATATTTCGCGTTTAATGGCACTATTGACGAATAGTGATTTTTGCAAAAATCTTAAATTCTTGTTTTGAAGCACCGCGACATCGAGTAACATATCTACACATAGATTCTTTAACGAAGTTTTCTTAAGATACCGTTTTGTTGGTAATAGGGTGCGCTCCCTGGTGATGGAATGTGGAACTAATGCGAGCACCCTGGTGTTGGAATTTGGAACTCATACAACGCGATTTAGTTATGGACGAATGTTGAATCCAAGAGAAAGAAACATGATGATAAATATTTAAGAAAAAGGATTCCGCATCGAAATACCACTATTTTCTAATAGCAATTTTTGTAAAAATGTTAAATTCTTGCCGGAACGTTTTGAAAAATCCGCAACAACGTCTTTCGAATTCTAATTCAATCTGAAATTTAATGAAAATCTGTGTATTAGTACTATTTGAGATAGAATTATCGCACAAATCATAAAAAAAAACTGGATAGAAGCGCTACCTATTGAGCCATTTACTCTAAAAACAAAAGGATATTAATTTATATCAGGGACTAACTGAATTTGAAGTTTGATGAAAATCCGTGCATTTCTTTTTGAGATAGAACTATTGCGATAATCATGAATAATGCCACATAGCAGCGCCACATGTTGCACGATTTACTCCAAAAACTAAAATTACTTTTGTACTTTTTTATATCAAGGACTAACAGAATCTGGAGTTTGATGAAAATTCATACATTAGACCCTGAGATAGAGCTATTGCAATAATCACGAATAATACCGTATAGCGGCGCCACCTTTCAAGAGATTTACTCCAAAAACTACAGAATACTAATTTATATCAGGGACTTACAGAATCTAAAGTTTGAGGAAAATTCGTGCATTAATTCTTGCGACAGAGCTATTTCAGGAATCGGGGAAAATTGAGCACAACAGCGACACCTATTGAACAATTAACATGAAAACGTAAAAAGAATTAGTTCATATCACGGATTTACTGATTCCGGAAGTTTGATTAAAATTCGTAAATTAGTTATTGAAATAGTGTTGATGCAAATCAGTAAAAATGCACTTTAGAAGCGCCATCTGTTGAACTATTTACATGAAAAAGTAATCAGGATCGATTTATATCAGGGACTATCTGAATATAAATTTTTATTAAATTCCGTTCATTAGTTCTTGAGATACAGCTATTGTGAAAATTGTGAAAAATGTAGCATATCATAGCCATGTTGAGTGATTTACTTCAAAATAGAAACAACACCAACTCATGTCATGGACGAACTGAATCTAAAGTTTGATGGAAATTTGATGGTATTAGTTATTAAGATAAAGCTGATGCGTAAATCGTAAAAAAAATGCAAAACAGCAGCATCACCTGATGAGCGATTCACACCAAAAACTAATCAGCATTAATTTAGATCAGAGACTACCTGAATATAAATTTTTATGAAATTTCGTTCATTAGTTCTTCAGCCGCGTCCCCACAGCCTGCGGTAGCGTATAGCAGGTGTGCTGCACGCGTACTGCTGAATGCCCTCTTCCTTTTCGAACGAACTTCGAAGCGAACAAAATTTAAATCGTAGCAAGCGTGCTGAGCACGCACCACCGAATGTAATCCTTCTTTTCGGAAGATCCTCGAAGCGAACGAAATTCGAACTATATCCCCGCTGTCCATGCCAGTCCGATAGCAGGCGAAGCCAGCAAGTTTTAACTAAGCCACGTTATATTAGTTCCTAATTTCAACACCAGGGAGCGTACTCTATAATTAACAAAACTGTATCTGAATGAAACTCCGTTAAACAACCTATTAGTAGATATGTTTTACTTGAGGTCGCGGTGCTTTAAAACATAGAATTTCCGTTATATTTCCTGATTTTGTTCGCAACCACATCGTCTTTCACGCTGAAATGTAACTTTTTTTTTTATAAATTTATATCATATGCCATAAACTATCACAAAGTTTCAAAAAGTTCCAGCAAGAATATAACATTTTTACAAAAATTACTACTAGAAAATAGTGGTATTTCGATGCAGAATCCTTTTTCTTAAATATTTATCACCATGTTTTTTTTCTCTTCGAGATTCGTCCGCTTCAACATACGTCCGTTTCAAGATTTTATATAAAAAAGAAGGGGCCCGATAGCGGGCGAAGCCGGCTGGTTTGAACTAATTCGCGTCCAAATTTCAACACCAGAGTGTCGCGTTATATTAGTTACACATTAGTCCGTTATATTATTCGCGTTATATTAGTCCTACATACGTACGTACATAAGTATGTACACACGTACGTACATACATACGTACATGGTTACATACATACACACAGAATCTGCGAGCACATTAGCTCTCAGGCTTTGATAGTCTGTGAGCTAAAATCGCGTCAAATTGCATCGGTCCAGGCTAAATTAGATCAAAACTAGAAAGTTGGCGCCGTGGCGGTCTTTAGATTCAATAAAATCACGCCAAATTGAATTGGCCTAGGACAATCTAGTTCGGCCTAGGATAAACTAGTTCAAACCAATGAATAGCAGGCTAAACTAGTTCATCCTAATGACCGTTCGGCCAAACTAGTTTGGCCTAGGAAAATCTAGTTTATCCGATGGGCGTTCGGATAGACTAGTTTGGCCTAGGAAAAACTAGTTTATCCTATGGGCGTTAGGATAGACTAGTTTGGCCTAGGAAAAACTAGTTTATCCGATGGGCGTTAGGATAGACTAGTTTGGACTAGGCCAATCTAGTTTGGCCTAAAATCGGGTTTGGCCTGTAACATATATATAAATGAAATAATAATAACCTTTTTAACATCTAATTTTATAAAGAATGTGAAAATCTATTTTACAGTATCTTAAATAACATAGGATTTTCATAGATAAATTGTTAAAATATATACGATTTCAGACATTACATATTTTAACATGAACTGTTATATTGCATTTTTCACGATTTCCACCACACCTATATATCAAATACTATCGCACGAATTTTCATCAAACTTCAGATTCAGGTACACTTTGATATCAGTAAAGGGCGATTGAAGTTTTAGTGCTTGCCGCTTAACAGATGACTCCGATATGCTGTTTTTTCTCTATTTACCGCAATAGCTCTATCTGAAAAACAAATGCACGAATTTTCATCAAACTTCAGATTCGGTTATACTTTTAATGTGAATAGATGCTGATAATATTTTGGTGTAAATTTCCAACAGTTGGCACTGCTAGGCATTACTTTCCATGATTTCCACTTTAGCTCTCCCTCCTCTCCAAAAACATGCATTGATTTCCATCAAACATTCATTTTGACATATTAACATAAACTGTTGCTTATTTGGTTTTATTGTAAAATGCCGAATTTTTGATACTGCTATGCTGTATTTTTCAGGATTTTTTGCGTTAGCTGCATCTCCAAAACTAATCCACTGAGTTTAATCTAACTTTATATTATGTTACACTTTCACATAAATAGACCCTTATAAGACATGGGTATGTACTTTATCTCTCGCTTAAATTATTAAAAAAAAATCTGTTTAATCGGTCAATTATTTCTCTTTAAATTAAATCTTTTTTATTAAAATACTTGCATACTGTTAGTAATTTACATTTATCTTATGCCAAAAAAAAGTATTGGAGTTGACCCATTCTCCCCTTTTCTGCCATATCCCATTCCTCCCTACGACTTTCTTTTAAGTTAATCTATTTATGTAAACATCAATGCTGTTTCTAAGCTTAGATTAAATTATAGATAATTTAAACTAAGTACAACAAAAATATCCTTATACTATAATATGAACAAAAGTTGTGTGTGAAATTTATCTTAAAAACGTCTCTAACAATTTTGACAAAATTTTGTATTTTACCATTTTCGGGCACAAGACGACTACGAGGCTGTGTTACATAACAAAATTTAACAAAATTGGGTTAATGTGCTAATTTGGGTCATATTGGGTTTGAGACAAGCTAATAAGCTAATTATATATAAAAACGGTTCAATAGATTTTAGCAAAATTTTATATCCAACCGCCTTTTTTTTGGGAGGGGAAGCACCACACAACTATTGGGCTGGGTTACATACTCGAGAAATTTCGAAGAGTCTGTCACTTTTGGGTCATTATGGGTCAAAGAAATTTTATCTAAAAAATAGCTCTAACGATTTTCATTAAATTTTGTATTCTACCGTTTTGGATTACAAGAAGATCATTAAGCCAAGTCACACATTTAATAAAATTCAATTAGTAGATTATTTTTAGCCACCGTAGCCCATGCTAATTTTAGTTAACTATGGTCCCGGATCAAGCTAATTATATCTAAAAAACGATTCAAACGATTTCAGAAAATGTATACCGTTTTGGGGCACAAGAAAATCATTGAGCTGGATAATATGTTCTGAAATTTCGATTAATGGATCATTTTTGGGTCACTGCGAATCAAGATATTTTAATCTGAAAGATGGCTCTAACAATTTTGACAAAATTTTTTATTTTTGCGCAAAACCAATGAGCTAAATTGCAATGAGCTAAGTTTGACAAAATATTGATGACATTTGGTCGAAAAATCGACATTCAAGATAACAAAATGAAAAACATGCTTTTGACGTCAAATAAAAGAATATTGCTAAACATGCCTAGTATAGTATAATGACTTATACATAGGTAAACTACATTATATGTCCAAAGGTGACCGGTCACTTGCGATTTTGGACATATTGTTAACTATCTAGAAAAATACATGAGGAATTATACTGAAACTCTCAGAGTCAAAGCATAATATTTCAGGTAATACATTTCCGTGATGATTTTTTTACCGAAATTCCATAGGGAACCGGCAACAAATTGAAAAAGAACGGATATCTTTGGGATAACCCTGTCAAAACTAATGTAGCAAAAGCGTTCAAACTGCAAAATATGATTAAGTGGCTCATTATAATAAACTGTGTTCATTTTTATGTTTTTATGTGGATAACATGTATAATCATAGAAAAATGAAGGTTTTTATAAAATTATTCCCAAATTGTTTAAAATTTTTTGCTTATAATTTGCAGAGTTTATTATAAAATAATGTTCTTTTCCAAATATATGACAAACAACATTGCATACAAAACATTGTAATCAAAGTTAAAAAAACAATATAAATTGTTCAAAAAATGAGCTAAATTAAAAATTACTAAATTTTTATTACGCATGCAAGTAAGATATCAAAATTTCATTTGCATATTGTGTTAGCTAAATGTATAGAGCAACATTTTTTAAATTTTAAAAACATGGTTTAAAAATTCTGAAAATGATCGTCGATAGAATAAGCTCAAAATCCATTGTTCCTAAAAGGAAGTTTAAAAAAATGAGGGGTTCTATCCAAATATTTAAGTGAGTGCCATATTGTGTATTCTATATTGATACTAATCAATGGATAAATGGTTAGAGGCCCCCATCTTTTACATCTATTTTTATCTACCCACAAACAAATTATTAATGTACATTATTAAAGAAACAGTTTATAAAGCAAAATGTCTTCTGGTTTTTGAAATAATCTTTTTCTTTATATAAATTGTAAACTTATGCGGATCAGAGAATTGCTTCATAGGAAGATTAGGCTAACACTCAATCTTGTTTGGGATTGGTAAAATGTTTAGCACGTAACATTAAGTGAAAATCCTATCCCATTTCTCACACTGTCCCATTTCCATTTTACTATAATCCCTGATCACCTTTTACAGCCGAGGCAAAAAAGAAAATTTAAAATTTTTTCTCTATGTTATTTTGAAACGCTAAATGAAGTTTTTTTTTCAACATATATGTATATATATATATATATATGATTTGCCCCCTCCCACCTTCAGCCATCATTCATAATTTAATGCCCCGACGGGACTTGTAAGTCCCGCCTAATATAAAGTCAAATGGAATGAAAAATCTCCCGAGATTTCCAACGGGACTGCTAAGTTCCTTTATTTAAACCTTCTTCTAATGATCACTAGATGGCAGTACCATACAAACTGTATGTTTCGCAGGAATATAGGTAATCAACAACCTCGTGTGCAGAATTTGAATGGCCATTTTGTTGGAAAAATTACTGACTTTTATTTCCAGTCTTCAAACAAGTTATTGATCGGTAAGTACTTTATATTTTTTTTTACCTGTTCCTTATAGAATTTATCGTAATTTTCATTCAAAATACAACCAATTAAGTGAAATTTTTCTTATGCTATGCATTGTTTTTCTTCTGGGACTTTGAAGTCCCGTCGGGCCATCAAGGTCCTAGTGAAAATCCAATAAACATTTTTTGAAATGGATTCTACAGTTATTTCTTTTTGTTATAATTTATTTTTCACATATAATATATTCAATTATACTGAAATATTGCAGATTTTAAGAGTTTTTTTTTTTTTTTGTCATTGCGTATTTTCAAATATTTAGTTCTGTTTTTCCCTTTTAGAAAGCTCTAATTTTGATTTCTATTTTTTTTTTTTTTTTTTCAGTATTATGTATAGCCGAAGGAAAGGCTTGTCGCCAGAAGAAATAAAAATTATCTGGGATGAATTACCATCTGATATTGAAACGTCAGAGGAAGACAGTAGTTCTGATGAATCATTTTCACCAGAACAAAATAAAACAAATAATCTAAATTCGAATGGGAGAGCCATTCATGAAATTTCAGACTCGGAAAGCGAACCAAGGGATGATTCTGGGGATGAAGAAGTTACACCGAAAAGAATATGGAGGAAAAGAGATTGTGCATCAACTATCCCCATATTTACCTTATCTCATGGAACATGTGCATTATCTTTCGGAAGTAAAACATTGCCTACTGATTTTTTTTTAACATTTTTAGATGATGATATAATCAGTAACATTGTATTTCAAACAAACCTTTATTCAAACCAAAAACAAAGAAATATAAAACCTATTTCTAAAGAGGAATTTTATGGATTTTTGGGACTAAATATGTTATTTAGTTACCATCGCTTACCTCGCATACGAAATTATTGGAGCAGTGATATTGATTATTCTGTTTCTGTTGTTCCTGATACTCTTACACGAAATAGATATTTCCAAATATTAGGTAATTTGCATATAAATGACAATGAAGCAATACCAAAACAAAATACTGACAGACTGTATAAAATTAGACCACTCATAGATAAACTAAATAAAAATTTTCAGTCATTGAGAATGCCTAATCAAGTACAAAGTATAGATGAAAGCATGATACTATTCAAAGGACGTTCTGCAATCAAGCAATACAATCCTCTAAAACCGATAAAAAGAGGCTATAAACTATGGTGTCGATCAGACATGTCAGGTTATATGTATGAATTTGAAGTATATCAGGGAAAAGATGATTCGGAATTCAAAAGATTTGGTCTAGGGGGGAGTATAGTACAAAAATTAACCAAATCTCTTGTAAATAAAAATCATATTATAATGATGGACAACTATTTCTCCTCTGTGGAATTGTATGAATATTTAAAATCTGTTGGTATATATGCTTGTGGAACAATAAGAAGTAATCGCAAAGGTTTACCAGCTCTTGCAGCAGACAAAACATTGAAAAGGGGTGATTTTGACAGTAGAGTTTCAGACCAAGGAATTTCGTATTTCAAATGGAAAGATAACCGAAGTGTCTTTTTCTTGTCCAATTATCATGGAACTGAAATTTGTAACGTTCAAAGAAAACAAAAAGATGGTTCAATTATGGATATACCAGCTCCTACAATAGTAGGAGATTATAACAGTCATATGGGAGGCGTAGATAAAAGCGACATGCTAAAATCACTGTACGATCGAGACAGAAAAGCAAAAAAGTGGTGGCATCGTCTTTTTTTTGGTATTATAGAAATTGCAATGATAAACTCGTATGTTTGCTACTGTGAAATACAGGATAAAATACCTCTTCTAGAATACAAACGAAGAGTAACACAAGGGCTTCTAACAATGTCAAAAGTGCCTTCTAAGAAAAGAGGAAGACCAAGATCAGATGGTGGAGAGATAAATGAATTACCACTCCCAAAAAAACGCAAGACAGCAAATTTTTCTGTTTCTGATGATATAAGAAAACAAAACAAAGGTGCACATTGGCCAATATTTGTAAAAAACAGAGGACGCTGTGAATTTTGTGCTTCAAAAAAAATTGAGTCACGACCACATTCTCAGTGCACATTATGCAAAGTATTCCTTTGTGTAAATGAAAAAAAGAACTGTTTTTATCAATACCATGACTAATTGTTTAAAAATGCATTACTTTTAATTTATAACTGATATTTTTTGCTCTTCATATCAACACATATCATGGCAACATAATGATCATAAATCCCGACGGGACTTTAAAGTCCCATGTAATATTATATGTCATTACAATAAAAAAAAAATTATTGTAAATGAATCTCAATTTTTTTGCGTCTTTTTATAGTTAAATCAAGCATAAAAAAAATATATCTTACAAGTTTTCTGAAAATATGATAATTTGGGACATAAAGGGTTAAAATCAAATGGGTGCGAATGCAGTTTACTCTCCTTCTTGGCGCGATTTTCAAAAATGGCCAAATTGGCTCGTTCTTGCGTTTGTCTCCTGGAGCAACTTGCTCTAAGAGACACTACGCAAAAACGCACTTTCCAAGATAACGGCAATTAAAATAAAAAGCACATAAAATACAAATCTAAAGACAAAAAAAAGGAGAATTTTTACGTACCCGGAGCCGCTGTTTTGCTCCGGATTAAATTGCTCCGGATTTTCTATTTTGCTCCGGATTGACTGGTCAATCATATACTTTATCCCGCAAACTTTCAACAGCGTAAAGTATCCATTTGAATACTTTACTTCCTCATTCAAACAATCAACAACATTCTTTCTGAAATCAACAACTTCCATAGTAGTTACTGAATGGTATCTAAATAAATATAAAAAGAGAAAAACTCATTCGTTGAATGCTAGACGCAACTCCCAAATAATGCTACCGGAAGCAATTTCTCCCAGTTCTCCTCTTTCGTCCAATGAGAAAGAGGCGCCAAAAAGGAGTGTCCAATCAGGAAACGGCTTAGAAATCGGCAGAATACGTTAACTGGAGGACTCCTTAGGGTTGCCATATTGAAGATCCGAGAGGAGAAAATGAAAATACAGGGTTGCCATATTGAAACATTTATCGCTAAAAATAAAAAGGCGCCTTGGCGAAGGAGAGTAAACTACATTTCACCCAAGTGTAAAATGAAGTCTTCGGATATAGGGAAACAAATATGTGTACAATTTTTCCTGTTTATTTAAATTGGTAATTACAGGTCTCCCAAATGGTCCGCGAGAACATTTTATGATAGTTTTCTACAGAATTAGCGTTAAAATTAACTTCCAAAGGTGGTTTCTCGGAATTATAAAAGAAAAATCTAAAAAGGAAATTTCTCTTAGAAAATTCTGATGTTCAGTTGGCCGACCATTTGGAAGCCCTGTAATTATTAGCTGCATTTTTCTTGCATATAACATTTTATTGCGGATGTTTTTTTTATTTTTCAATCATACACATTTCATACTGACATTCATAATTCATTCAAAACAAAGATAGAATTGCAGAGTACGCTTATTGCAATAAAAAAATGTGTTTTCAATTCATAATTTTCTAATTTTCTTGCAATCGTAACTTTTACTCCTTGCTAGCAATCGCAAACTTCATTGTACTTTTACTAGAATTGAACGCACTGTCGCAAACTTGCCTAGAAATTTACAAGTCATTTTCTGATGAAGATTCAAATTCTTTGAAGCTCTTTTTAGATGAATCAATTACTGAAAGGTATGACAGTAAGTAATCTTCAGATTTGGAGTAGGATACGTACAGTTGTACTGTCAAGTTTTTATACACCAGAACAATTAAGTTCTTACCTTATATTCTGAAAAACAAAGCAACACTTCATTCAGAGCTTGCTTTTATTTTTTCAGTTTTCCAAATTAGAAAAAAGTCATTTTATAACCATTAAAATCAATAAAGATAGAATTGTGATGTCTGCTTATTGCAATAAAATCGAAGTTTTATTCATAATTTGCTAACTTTATAGCAACTGAGATTAATTCCTGGCCAGCAATTGTAGCCTTATTAAATGTACCTTTTATAGATTTGAACGTATTGTCGCAATCTTGAAAACAAATTTCCAAATCATTTTCTAATGAAGATTTCAATTCTCTGAAGTGTTTTTTAGATGAATCCAAAATTGAAACATACGAAGCTAAATCTTCTTCAGATATGGAGAAGGATTCACACACATTTTTTTGACAGTTATTCTGTACACTGGAGTTATTTTGTTCATTTTTTACATTTTGAAAAATATCTTCTAAAAAGACCACAAATTTATTGTATGCTTCGTGAAATTTAAGAAATTTATTATTCGTTTCTAATATAAAACATTCCATCTCTTCCCTAGAGATGTCTACACCTTTACCAAATTTTTTGAGCTCCATACTTACCAATTGCAACCTCTGTTCATTTAAGTTCTTAAGTACTTCACAGATTGTATTAGTCATTATGAGTAATTGTAGTTCTTCAGTCCTTTCTTTACGATCTCCATCCTTTCGAATATTTTCAGATTTTTGCAAATCTTGACAAATAGATTCTAAATTATTAGGTATTGAAGAATTGTGTTGAATTTCCTTTTTGGTATCTACATCCTGAGTCTTATCTGAAATACGTTCTAAATTAAGATTTGGTGAATCGCATCGAGTTTCATTATTGACATCCAAATATACAGACATATTTGATCCGCATTCTAAAATATTTAGGTTTGGCAAACCTTGTTTAATTTCATTGTTGAAATGCACATCTGGAGACTTATCTGAAATAGGTTCTAAATTATTAAAGTTTGGCGAATCTTGTTCAGTTTCATTGCTGGCATTCACATGTAGAGTCATATCTGGTCTACATTCTAAATTATTTATGCCTGGTGAATCTTGTTCAGTTTCGTTATTGACATCTATATGTAGAGACATATCTGTAATAGATTCAAAATAATTATGCATCCGTAAACCGCGTTGGAAGTCATTGTCGTCCTCTTCATGTAGAGGTACATCTATAAACTCATCCATGATGTCTCAATAATTTCTTTTATAAACAGGCTGCTTTTTATTTACAAATAACACATAAAACACATTGGTGCGTGAAGTGTTAAAGTATGTGTTAATAGTTTGCAATAAATAAAGTTATTTAAATGTAATTCTATAAAGAATATTATAATCACAAAAATTCTCATAAAATTTTTATAAAATTGTTAAACAAACTTTAAAATAATTTCAAAATGGAACTTGTTGGTTAGTTGGTTGACGCAGTCATCTCTTGCATACGAGAGATAAACAAAATGGTGAGTTTGTCTTGTTAACCTGCTTCGTCCTCTTACACTGTTGAAAATTTGACACATTTGCTGCAGCGTCACTCCTCCGCTTTTATAGAAAATGGTTACTTTACTGTGTTGTAGAGCATTCTTATTGGTCACAAATTAGACATTCTATAAAAGCTACGGAGTGACGCTGCAGCAAATGGATCAAATTTTTAACAGTGTATATGATAAGTGACATCAAAATTAGGCCGAGGTACAGAGAGATTTTACGCTGCTAGCGAAACGAGATTGACCAATCAGAAAATTTTCTTATTTATAACAGAGAAAAGTTTACAAAAATTCAATCTTCTGATTGACCAATCTCGTTCTAACGAAGGCCCCCTTATCATAATATCAAGGCCTCGCATTCAGGAGAAAATCTATTGTTGAAATAGTCCCTATAATTGCCAATTTATTATATGACTTTGTCTCGTAAGTAACGCCACCTGGTGCATACTACTGCTAATAATCCCATAGGAAAAAATGGAAAATATTTCAGTTTCTCACATTAGATGGCGCTACCAACGGTAAAATCATGTGGTTTCAGCGCCCCCTGTACTGCGGTCAAAGGAAACTTGGCGAATGACAAGCCTTGATATTATGATAAGGTAGCCTTGGTTCTAACATTGCAAAATGTATCTAAATACAGGCTTGTGTTACGAAACAAAAACGCAGTTTAAGGTTGGGTATCCATATGAGAGAACACTGTTAAAAATCTGCTGCATTTTGCTGCAACGCACTCCAATGCTTGTATATAATATCTCTATTCCAACCAATGAGAAACCTCCATTTCAAGGCAAAGTAACCGTTTTCTATACAAGCAAGGAGTGCGTTGCAGCAAAATGCAGCAGATTTTTAACAGTGAACAGTGATATGATAAACACTATATGCTTCTTTATAAAAGTACACTGTAAAAAATTTGACCCTTTTGATGCATCATCACTCCAAAGCTTTTATAGAAACTGATTACGTTAGCCTATCATGGAGCATTCTCATGGGTCACAAGAGACATATTCTATAATAGCGGGGGAGTGACAATGCAGCAAAAGGGTCAAATTGTTTACAGAGTAGATTCGAAAGACTTTTTGTATAACGATTAAAAGTTATGGAGCGAAATTTTTTTTAGAATTCTTTAAAAAGCACTAAGAGATGAATCCGATAAATGTTAAAGGATGATGAACGATAAAAATCAATACCAGAGATAAATTCTAGTTGTTTCCAATGCAAATCATTATTAGAATTGTATAAAAATTGAGCTAGGAGATATCTTTGCGATCGATTTTTATCCTTAAGCATCGTTTGACGTTTATCATATTCAACTATTTATCTCTTTTCAGCGTATGCAATTACCTTACTATATCACGTATAGTAGTAACGGTTAAAATTTGATACATTTTGTTATATACTCCCTCCACTGCTTGCATAGAAAACGATGACTTGACTTTATTATAGAGTATTCTTATTTGTCGGAATGGAGATATTATATTCAAAAGGCTGAGTGCATAGGCAGAAAAATGCAGCACATTTTTAACAGAGCATGTGACAAGTGGTCAGTGTTTATATTTACATTTTAGTCAAATCTGTGGCAAACCTAGGAATTTTTTATACCAGAACTCTGAAGATATCAAGTACACTGTAAAAAATTTGACCTTTTTGCTGCATCGTTACTCCCCCGCTTTTATAGTATATCTCTCTTTTTATCCATCACCGTTAAAACTTTGACCCTTTTGCTGCATCGTCACTTCCCCGCATTTATAGAAAACGATTACTTCACCGTATTATGAAGCATTCTCATGGGTCAAAAGAGAGATGCTCTATAAAAGCGAGGACTTTCTTATGAGGAAATACCCCAATAAACCCATCCACTGCTGGTCAAACTGCCGGAACGACTGCTCAGCTCATTCCTCTGTTGACTTTTAGTGAGTAGAAGAATGTTCGCCATCGTCGTATGATGACATATATATTAGGGCGGAGCGTAAAAAACTTTTTTTCGAAATTCTTTTCTCCCTAGCGCGGAAAAGTTGTCTAGTGGTATCAGTAATATACTCACAAAATTTCAAAACAATCAATAAATATCTCCCGGTTCCACTTTTAGGTCTAAATACGCAATTTTAGTAAAAAATGTTGTAATTTTTCACACATCAGTGATATTTTAAATTTTAAATTTTTTCTTCGCCCTAGTGCGGAAAACCTGAAAGAGTACATAAGGAACACAAGTCCAAAATATTAGGGTAATTAAAAAATATCTTCGGGTTCCACTTTGGGTTCTAAATATGTGAAATTTGTCGAAAATTACACAAATTTTCACATTTTAGTCATTTTTTTATTTTTTAATTTTCTATTCCCGCTGGCATGGAAATGTTAAAAAAATATGCAAGAAACATAATTAAAAAACTTTATAACAACAAATAAATATCTTCCTTCTTCCTTTTCGGGATCTAAAAATATCAAAGTAGCCAAAAAGTATGTAACTTTTCACATTTCAGAGATTTTTTTTCCTTATCAATTTTCTCTTCTTGCTAGAGCGAAAAGTATGGAAAATCATATGAGAAACATAGCAGAAGAGGTTATTGGTGACACTTGCCCTATATAATCGCAGCCAGGTTCTTCTATAAGTGTCCAGTATTCTTCAAGGACTCTTTTTTCATGGAGCGTTCCCTCAATATTCCTCTGAATTTAAGTTGGATCTTTTCGACGATCAAAATACAATCTTTTCAAGATATTGGTGGATATGAAACTCTAATATTGGATTTGGCATTTCATGCGATATTTATTTCTTTTTCTGCTTGTGTTATGCCTGCCTATTAACTTTGGACATGTCGTCACGTGTCACAACTCGCAAGTCTTCAAGAAATGCGCCTGTTACTGATACTGCAACTCGGTCGGACAATCCTATTATTGTGTCTCAAGTTCTGGCTAGGGCAGGACGATGGGTTGTTCGTAATATACTTATAGTATTTATATTTGAATGCAATGAAACTAAAGGTTTATCACTAACAAGGAAGGTCTCCATTGGGGGCATACTCAGAATTTTTTGAAAAAAATACGAATTAAACTACTCATGTAGGTAATAAAGGATCAGTGAAAATTAGCGGCGGAATTACATTATTAGATATGTAAAAAAATAAAATAGTTTGGAATAATTGGCGTGAAAAGCTGAAAGCGACGCGGGATTTGGCAAGCAGTGCATTTCCTCGCCAAAAGCAGACGATTTTAACGAATCTGAAAATTCATTTTAATTGACTTCACTGTTAAAAATCTGCAGCATTTACTCCAACGTCAATCCACTACTTTTATAGAATATCTCTCTTCTGACCAATGAGAATGCTGAATGAGAATTACTGCAACGTCACTCCACTACTTTTATAGAATATCTCTCTTCTGACCAATGAGAATGCTGAATGAGAATTACTGCAACGTCACTCCACCGCTTGTATATAATATCTCTATCCCAACCAATGAGAAAGCTCCATTTCACGGCCAAGTAACCGTTTTCTATACAAGCAAGGGAGTGCGTTGCGGCAAAATGCAACAGATTTTTATCTGTGTATTTTTCAATTTGGAACAACTTTAATCAATTTAAATTGTGTTTTAAATGATAAAATATATTAATTTCATTTTGTTATAAGTACATATAAACGTATATGACAAAATTACACTTAAAGTAAAGTAAAAATGCAAAACTAAAATTATTTAAACTAAACTTATTTAAATAAATTGAACATAGAAAGTTTTTTCTTTAAAAGGTATTCACTGATAAAAATCTGTTGCATTTTGCTGCAACGCATTCCCTTGCTTGTATAGAAAACGGTTACTTGGCCGTGAAATGAAGCTTTCTCATTGGTTGGGATAGAGATATTATATACAAGCGGTGGAGTGCGTTGCAACAAAATGCAGCAGATTTTTAACAGTGTTCGAAGCGTAAAAGCGTATTTTTCAAAATTTCGTTTTTTCGCCAACCGGAGATAAATCGCCAAATAAACGAAATTTTCATTAATTTTTTACGGATACTGCAATGAAGTTCCGCCGAAATTTTTTTTATAAACATATATAACTATATGAGAAGAACATTCTGTAATTTTTTCAGATTTTTCTGAGTATGCCCGTATGGAGACCTTCCTTGTAAGATCTGACACAGTTGTTCATCAACAAGACTAAAAGATTTAAATAACTCTAATTCTTCGATGAAGCAGTAGTGATTGTTTTTTCCATTTTATACCATTTTCTGAAATTTTCTTATTCTTTTTCGAGCCTACTCATTCATTTACTAAGTTTCCGTGTTGTGGACCGTGTTTCCGAATGTATTAATTGGGTCTATAAACAATTTCCTTGACGTTCTTTGATCCTTAAAAAACTGTCTTCCAATTCTAGAATTTTTATATCACGTGAGCATTTACATCGTTCTAGCGATGTACTCTTGTAAGAAAAAATTTCTAACAGGTGTTTTTTTCCCTTCCAATAAGAAAATTTTCAATTTTGACTTCGTCTGTTCTTTAGCGTCAAACTTCTTTATACTCTTGTATTTATCATTATATGAATCAATCATTTGGACTTATTCTTGGCCTAGAAATCGTTGGAACTGAGGAGCCTGCTAAATTGCTTCAACCATTTCAGACCATAATCCGCTATCACCCCAAAGATGGATCCAGTTTTTAATTATATTTCGATTCATTTCTCACCAACAAAAAAGTACATTATATGTTCATAAGTTGGTAGAATGCCAGTTCTTAATTCAGTAGGATTCCAAAAAATGGGATGAGAAAAATCCCGTGTATACTGCGCCTTAATTGTGATATTTTAATATTTTCTATGCACACTATGAGTTCAACACAATATTAAAAATTAAAATTTTGTAAACACTTTCAGATGTATTATTTTTCAATAACATACAGAAGCTAAAATTGAATATCTCATTAAGAACCTATCACGAGCGGAGCACTAAACCAACAGTAACACTACAGTAAACGAGCAGAAAGCTGAACTTATTAGAGGAATTTCTCTCAGATCGCTTTTAATTCGATTGTTCTATAATTTTTGAGTACACTAATGCCATGAATTTGCCAGTTTAAGTAATAAAAATTAAATAAGAAGATATTTATTAATTATTTTAAATTTTTACACTTATCTTTGTCATATGATTTTCCGAATTTTCCGCGCGAGCGAGAAGAGAAAATTGGTAAAATAAAAAAAATCTCTGAAATGTGAAAAGTTACATACTTTTTGGCTATTTTGACATTTTTAGACCCCGAAAAGGAAGACGGAAGATATTTATTTATTATTCTAAAGTTTTTACTTATGTTTCTTGCATATTCTTCGAACATTTCCATGCCAGCGGGAATAGAAAATTGAAAAATAAAAAAATGACTAAAATGTAAAAATTTGTATATTTTTCGACAAATTTCCCATATTTAGAATCCAAAGTGGAACCAGAAGGTACTTTTTAATTACTCTAATATTTTGGACTTGTGTTCCTTATGTACTCTTTCAGTTTTTCCGCACTAGGGCGAAGAAAAAATGGAAAATTTAAAATATTACTGAAATGTGAAAAAATACATTTTTGGCTAAAATTGCATATTTCGAACCAAAAGTGGAACCGGAAGATATTTAGTGATTGTTTTAAAATTTTGTGAGTATATTACTGATACTACTAGACAACTTTTCCGTGCTAGGGAGAAAATAATTTCGAAAAAAAGTTTTTACGCTCCACCCTAATATATATATGCTTACAGTTACAGAAGGATGTCTAGCTTGTCACAATGTGGCGGAAACGCACAGCGAGATTACCGCTAAAATAAATTTCCTTTAGTAAAAATGAATATATTTTTCTTCCGTTATTTATGATATAGAATTTGTTTCAGAAAAGCACTTAAATAAGGACATATTTTCTATTTAAATTTCCTGGTGTGTTAGAATTATTTGTAATTTATCTTTGAAATGTGGCATCACATAAGTGTAACTATAGAAACGCAATTCGTCTGTTTTTTGTTGTTGTTGTTTTGATTTGCTAAGAGTAAGCAACGCTTTCGCTATGACTAAAAATAAAGGATGACAGTCTACTAAAGCATGTCAATTTATTAATTAAGTTAATACGCATCGCCGCATCATACATCTGGTTACGTCGAGCCAAAGTCTATATATATTTTTTTTTCTTCACTTCGAAAAGAAAAGTTCGAAAATAATGAACTGTTTTCATCATTGAATTTTATTAGAACACTAGCTGTTACCCGTGACGTCGTTCACGTAGCATTAAAAAAAGATAAACGCTTTAGTTAAACAAAACATTTCATTAATAATAATTTAAAATATATATAACACATATCTTATAGGAGGCTATGCAGTAGTTTTTTTATGGGGGACTTAAAGAAATCGGTCAAATAAAATGGAAATGCGTTAGGTAATATGAGCAATCGCGAAAATGAAATTGCAACCACTTATACTGTAGAACAACTGTAACGCACCCCAATTGTACACAAATCATGTTGTAGTGTATTTCAGAATTCCATATCAAAGAAAGAAAAATCATATGTTAAACCTAGGTAATAAAAAAAATCCAACATTTCCATAATACATAACTTCGCCGGCCCATTCTTTTCTTCAGCTGTGTATATGATCTATGTGTTTGTAAATATTCTAAATACAATGTTAAAATTTTGCTTAGTTAGAAAAAGTGTAACGAAGATTAAAATTCACCTTTAGCAATTTTTAATAATAGACAGAAACTTACTTGGATTCTTTTTTACAGTCCTGTATACTACGTGCAAATATTTATACGACCGCATATTTAGCTTAAATTATTCAAGCAAAAAACCCGATTAAAATTATTGAATTCATATTTCCGGGAATCGCTATTGCACAGGTGACCATATATCCAGTTTATTGTATAGTCCGATACATGATTTATTCAAATCCTACAAACATCTCTTATTATACTAAATGTAGCTTAACTTCAGGATGCATTAGTTTTCCTTAAAATACATACGATAATTGTAAAAGCTCTTCAGCATTCTTTTCTAATAGACCATACTTTGGATACAATATCTGAGATCTGGACACAGGTCCAAAATCTTTTATGCGTCTGTGTAAATGAACAACAAATGTGATGCAAATCATACTTAACTGCAATCATATTGTAGTAAATTTCAGTATTTATCATTGTATTGATTAATCTCAGTATATTAATTTCATCATGTTTGAAATAGTGCAACGCAATTAAAATACGCTGAGAATATTTTTCCCCGTGGACTATTATATTACCGAACATTTTTCTGTGATCTTGTAAATGAATGTTAAATCTTTTCACCCCATTTTCTATAGAAATCCTGTTTTAGTGCATTTCAGAAACTGATATCAATTTCAATATTATTAAAATAACCTTAATAAAATAACATTATTAAAATGCGCTGAAAATGGTTTTTCTTCACAGACCATTATATATTGAAATACTTTTGAGCTCCCTGTACGCACACTATAAGTACTACACTTAACATATTCAATGGTAACCATGTTCTTGTGAACCTTAAAAATGCATGTAAATTTCATTACATTTAAAATTATGTAACATTATCAAAATACACCAGAAATGATTTTTCCTCCTTAAACCATAATGTAAAGTCTCCTTATGAGTGCTCCTGTGATTCAGCTATAATTGCTACCTGGCGCATTTTCAATGCCGCACATGCTATGGCAAAACTCAATAACGTAAGTTATTTTCGTATGAATCCTACGATATTTACTCAAGTTGAAACACGGACAAACAGACGGCAGACCCCAGGCACTCGGCATCCGGTATACAGACAGGCTGAAGTCGTAAACACTTTTAGACCATGTTAGAAAGTGTCAAAATGGAGGTAGTTTCCGTAAAATGAAAAACAAAAAAAAAAACAGTGTTAGGAAAAATCTACTTCAAATCTGTGTTTTAGGTGGCATTTTTGTATAATTTGTACATATATGTTTTGCATACCATAAAAATTTATAGAAATTTATTGTAAAAAAATATTCTTAAAAGTGACAACATATTTTTACTTTTTAAGAACTAAAAGAAAGTGGAATCCATTTACAAACCTGTTTCCAGCACATTTCGAGCGCATTATGCGAAATTGAGATATTGACTGAGGGAATGTATTTTCTCACAATTACATTAAATCTTTAGATTTTAAGCCCGATAGTACATTTTTAAAGTGATTTTTATTTATATTTGAAGAATTGAACAATTTTAAGAATTAACACACAAAAATATATATTTTTAATTATTAGTTGAGTTTTTCTTACTTTCTAAGAATGGTAAAAAGTATTTTTCATTGATCATTACGTTATTTACGATATGTATAAATTATTAACATTTTCTAATCATTTAATACTTAATCTTTAAAAAACTTATTTCATTTTAAAATTAAATATTTATACTAACCACGCTCAGATGATAAACTTAATTTTCTTTAAATAATAACTTTTGATATCATAATTCAATCTCATTTCATTACAACATCAGAGCATATTTATTTTATTTTTAATATGTGACGTCACAGTCGTCTCTTTTTAGCACTTACTCTAAATTACATTGTGTTATTAAAATGAAAACTTGAAAACTTATACTTTGTTTCAGATATGACGTTACATTGATAAGTTTAAAATTCTTCATGGAAAGTAGTCCCGTGACGTCACAATTGGTAAAAAATTGAATTATATAGCCTCGAACCGAAAGAAAGAAAAAGGTTCATTTTGATTACGGATTAATATCTGGAAAAACTACTAAAATATTTATTTTCTTGTAAAGTGTGAAGTTATATTCTTGTGAAGTCTTCTAAGTGTAAAAGAAATTTTACATAATCGTCTGCCTGATATAAGAAGAAAAACAGTATTCCTCTGACGTCACAATTGGTAAAATTGCGGTTTTTAACCTCGAACCGAAAAACAGAATAGGGTCCATTTATTTAATTCATTTTGTTTTATCACGTGAAAATCTTTCAGTTGAAAATTAATTACAGAAGATAAATAATTATTCCGGTTTTTTTATTTTTTGGCAACGAAAAAAGAAAGATGATTAAATATTATGGAAAATTTTTCAATTTATTCTGTGTGAAAAATAGTGAAATTTTGAATTATTAAGAAAAATATTTGAATAAAATAAATAAAAATTAGCCTATGTTCATTTCAAGCCAATAATCTATCTATATACAAAAATTCAAAGACATTAATCCATCCGTTTTGAGGACAAGTTCATTCCAATTTTCGGACACACTTTCACATTTATAATATATATAAGGATAAGGATTATTCCGCAAGCTGGACTGGTAAAAAAAAGAAAGAAAATCGTCTGCCGCAGCAATCAAGGTAATGAATAATTTATTATTCCTTTTGCTATTACTATAAGTTTTTGAACATGGAAAATATTGATAAATTAAAAAAGAAGCGTGCAACATTACGCACTTCAATTACGAAATTAATTAGTAAATTAGAAGCCTTGATAAACGATAAAAATAATGATATTGATAGTTATTTAGAAATTTCGGAACAATTAAATGACAGAGAACAAACTCTAAAAAGCCTAAATAAAGAAATAGAATCTGGTATTAATTTAGAAAAAGAATATGAAATCGATATTAACGCTAGCGAAGAATACCAAGAAAAAATTATAAAGGCCAAATTTCAAATTAAAAAGCAACTTAAACATTTAGAACAAAGTAAAGTTTCCAATGAAATTCAACCAAATTCTACTCAAATAAACAACGCGATAAATATTAAATTACCCGATATATCTCTTCCAAAATTCTCCGGAAAACCAGACGAATGGGGTCTATTTAAATTACAATTTAACAACTTAATAACTTCAAATGAGCAACTATCAGATGCGCAAAAGTTGCATTATTTATCAGTGGCATTAATAAGTGATGCAAGAGCTTTGATTAGCACAGAAGACACTTTTTCATCTTTATTTCAAGCATTAAAAGACAGATATGAAAATGATAGAATAGTAACAGAAATACACATCGATTCACTCTTAAACGCACATAAACTTACACAGCCTTCCGCTAAAGATCTTCGAAATCTAGTCGATAATGTAAAAAAAAGCATTCGCGCCTTGAAGATTTTGAATTATAATAGAAATAATCTTTCAGATGTTTTAATATTGAACATCATTCTCCAAAAGTTAGATAGAGATACCCGAAAAAATTATGAAATGACGATAAATTCAAAAGACGTTCCGAAGTTAGATGAATTACTCTCATTTTTAGAAAAACGATCTCAATATTTGGAAAATATTCATACAGTCGCCTCTGTTAAAATTTTCAGTAAGGATCAGAAACGTTCATCTAATTCTAAGTCATTGACTATGTTAGCAGAAGATCCACACATTTGTTCAATATGTAAAGGCAATCACATTTTAATGAGATGTTCCCAATTCTTAAATTTACCTGCAAAAAAAAGGTTTAATATTGTTAAAATGAAAAAATTATGCGTCAACTGTTTATCATCAGTTCATAACATTAGCCAGTGCAAAAGTTCAAGCACGTGCAGAAAGTGCAACAAACGGCATCACACATTGATCCACCTGGAACGCGGTGAGGAAAATATTGATACTAATCAGACAATAGCAATTCAAGATGAAAATACTATTAGTAGTAATCTATCACCAACCGCAAACGCATTTACTCCTCATAGTTACACAAATAATCCGATGTCTGTTACCGCTTTGGGTGAAAATACACATTCATTTGATAACACGCATTCAACTATTAACAATACTGTAATGAGTATGACGTCTTCTTCTAGTAAACAAGTATTGCTTTCAACTGCGATAATATATGTACAAAATGCTAGACGAGAATTAGTTCCTCTTAGAGCATTGTTAGATTCAGGATCGCAAAATAACTTTATAACGAAGGAATGTTCTGAGTTATTGTTCTTGAAAGGAAGGAAAATAAACGCATCAGTTTCAGGGCTAAATGGTTCAGTTATGAATATAAAGGAAAGTATTATAACAACCATAGCAAATAAAAACAGGAGTTTTAATGAAACATTGCAATTTTTTGTTGTTCCTAAAATTACGCGCATAACACCAGCTACATATCTAAACATCATGCCTATTAAGCATTTACAAACTTTTCAGTTAGCTGATCCACAATTTGATAAACCAGGTCCAATACATGTTTTATTATCAAACGAAGTATTTTTTAAATTAATCGGACAAAATAAAATAAAAATGCAAAATTTGGTTTTTCAAGAAACTGTTTTTGGCTATGTTGCCAGTGGTTCTACGTCTATGCCCCAACAGAATTTTAATAATTATTGTGGTCTCGTTCGATCTGTGGATGATTTATCCAACGCTATGCAAAAATTTTGGGAAATTGAAGCGATTCATGATAAAAACCCAATAAAAAGTAAAGAAGAGCAGTATTGTGAGGAACATTTCTTGCGTACACATACTAGAAGAGAAGATGGTAGGTATATTGTGGAAATGCCAATTAAATCTCGTGGGCTTGCATGTTTAGGAGAATCAAAGGAAAACGCACTTAAACGATTAAATCACCTATTTAAGCGATTTGCGCACAATCCAGCCATGAAATTGTTATACGAAGAATTTATTAACGAATATAATGATTTGGGACACTTAGAAGAAATCTTGCTGGAAAATAAGCCCGAATTTTCATATTATTTGCCGCATCATGGGGTATACAAACCCGAGAAACCAAGCACGAAATTAAGGGTTGTCTTCGATGCTAGTGCAGCTACTACCAGTGGTGTTTGTTTAAATGATATTTTATTAAACGATTGGAATTGTCCGCAGCTGCTTTATTGTCTCAACTTGTATCTAAGATAGTGAATGTACAAAGGTTGAACATCAGTAAAATAATATTATGGTGCGATTCAACCATCGTCTTAGCGTGGATTCAGACTCCCCCTCATCTACTTAAAACTTTTGTGGCCAACAGAGTTTACAAAATCCAAGAATTGACCCAGACTTTTCAATGGAGACATGTACGCTCAGAGGACAATCCAGCAGACCTTATATCTCGAGGACTATCCTTTGAGAAATTAATTAATTGTGAACTTTGGTGGCATGGCCCTCTCTTCTTGAGAGAAAGAGACAGTGAATCCAAACACAGCATTGATTTAGAACAAGTGAAAAACAATATAGACTTTTCATCAGAATTAAAATTGAAAAACAGTACAGCATTATTAAGTTTAAATTCTAGTGAATTTGTAAATGAAATTTTAAGTATCAGCAATAATTACACTAAAATATTACGTGTTTTAAGTTATATTTTCAGGTTCTTAGATAACACAAGAAAATTAGATGAAAAAAGAAAGGGACACGTAAGTATGGAAGAATTATCACGAGCAGAAATATTTTTAATTCGGGAAATCCAAAAACTTGAATTTAAGGCAGAATATACTGCATTGTTAGAAGGTAAGCAAATTTCTAAGAAAAGTAAATTGCGATTGTTAAACCCCTTTTTAGATGCAGATAATGTGCTAAGAGTTGGAAGGTGTTTAGATAATGCAGACCTAAAATTTGCTGAAAAACATCAATATATTCTGCCATGTAAGGGTAAATTGTGTAGCCTAATTGCAATTTACTATCATAAAAAATATCTTCATATAGGTGCACAAGCATTGTTATGCTACTTGAGGCAAAAATACTGGCCTCTACGGGGAAGAAATTTAGCTAGAAAAATAACGCATGAGTGTGTAACTTGTAGTAAAAGCAACCCCATAACCATACAACAAATCATGGGTTCCCTACCCAAAGAGAGAGTACGTCCTAGCGCACCATTTAATTACGTGGGAACAGATTTTGGTGGCCCCTTTTTCATAAAATATAAGGGACAGAGAAAGGGAATTCTTAATAAGGTGTGTTTGACAATCTTTGTTTGCTTTGTAACTAAAGCAGTGCATCTCGAACTAGTGTCAGAATTGACTACGGATGCATTCATTGCCACCTTAAAAAGGTTCATTGCTAGGCGCGGAAGGTGCGCAGTAATCTTTTCAGATAATGCAAAAAATTTTGTTGGTGCTAACGCCGAGTTACAGAGGCTCCATAATTTACTAAGACATCCTGAGGAGAAGTTAGCGAATTATTTGTCAGAAGAGAATATTATATGGAAATTTATTCCACCCAGAGCACCTAATTTTGGCGGGTTGTGGGAGGCAGGAATAAAATCGGTAAAATATCATCTAAAGCGAACGGTAGGTAATGCAAGGCTAACGTTCGAAGAGTTATTAACTGTAATTGTTCAAATAGAGTCTATATTAAATTCACGGCCAATCACTCCATTGTCTTCAGACGTGAATGACTTGGAGGCCTTAACACCAGGCCATTTCTTAATCGGAAGATCTATGACAGCCATCGTTGAACCAGAATTAATTAATGTTAACGAAAATAGACTATCTAGATGGCATAGAATTTCAAAATACATTCAATTGATATGGAATCGTTGGAATAAAGAGTATTTAAATATGCTCCAACAACGCTCCAAGTGGCAATTTGAAAAAAATTATGTTAGCATAGGAACCCTAGTGTTGATAAAGGAAGATGACCTCCCTACAAATAAATACTTACTAGGACGCATTATAAATATTTTCCCTGGTGCAGATGGTAAGATTAGGGTCGTCGAAGTTAAAACCGCTAGGGGAATACTTAAAAGAAGTATTTCAAAAATTGCGTTATTGCCACAACAAGTCTCGGAAAATTAATTATGAAATGTAAAAAAAAAAAGTTTTGTTATGTATTTTTAGTTTTAGTTTTCCTATTATTGTATGTTCATAATTGTATTTTTCATTGTTAAAAGAAAATTGTTGTATTGTATCATATTACTTACGCATTTGTAATGTTAATATTTTGTACTGTATAATTTATTGAAGTTGACCCTTCAATGTCGGGGGGTATGTTAGAATTATTTGTAATTTATCTTTGAAATGTGGCATCACATAAGTGTAACTATAGAAACGCAATTCGTCTGTTTTTTGTTGTTGTTGTTTGATTTGCTAAGGGTAAGCAACGCTTTCGTTATGACTAAAAATAAAGGATGACAGTCTACTAAAGCATGTCAATTTATTAATTAAGTTAATACGCATCGCCGCATCACACATGGTGGGAGTTTTTCCCGGTGAAAATTAACCCCAGCAAATGCGGTTACAGCGGAAGCTTCACCATTTTAAGGATATATGATTTCCTCTTTTAAAGAGGGGAATGTATTTATGGTTTGGATACATTCCCAAACTATATTATTAAAAGTATGAAACTTTTGCTGTAGCATCACTCCATTTCTCTTATATGATAACTCTGTTTTGACCAATGAGAATGCTCCATAATACAATGAAGTAATAGTTTTCTATATAAGCGATGAAGTGACGATGTAATAAAAGTTTCAAATTTTTAACTGTGTATTTATTCTAGGCGGTCGTTGTTAAAAATCTGCAGCTTTTGCTGCATAGTCACTCCACTGATTTTGTAACAAATGGTTATTTATTATACTAGCCGCCCTTGGCGACGAGTTTGGTCTCTCTTAAATGCATACAAAGCATTAAATCATATTGCATTTATTCATAATTTATATCATTTGCTCAATTTTTTTTTCAAATTAGAAGATTCTGCTAAAGAATTAGTCGCATATGTCATATATGTACCACTTTGGATTAATTGCAAAAGAGCAGATATTTGCCACACATAATCAGGCAACTGTTATTTATTCTTTAATAAACTGTTTATTTACATTTATTAATTTTTTTAAAATGATATAAATTGTTATGTTCTATTATTATTCATTAAACTTTTTTTATTTATTATTATTTCCTTTTTAAAATAATAGAAAAGAGTTAAAAAAGTATATATGTAACTGGTATTGAAAACAATATTTTCGCCAAATTGGCATCAGAAAAAAATCGCACCAATATGAACACAACTTGCTTATATGACATCTGTGCTGATAAATCAAGCACTCGGTATTTTTAATCGAACTTTGCGCGTCGCCTTATATTGTACCCGTGGCATTTTTTTGTATTATTAATTTCAATCAAAATATATTTAATAATATAATCCTTTCACTTATTTCATTTTTGATAACATAACTATAATTTGAAACTGAAACTTTTAAAATTCATGATATGCCATAATTGTAACGAAAGAATAAAACGTAAATAAAACAAATTACAACGGTCTAGATGTGTTTCATTTGGTCGTTGCCATTAAACAGTAAACAAATAACCGCGATTTTTGTGCCTCATACGTTATCGTAATATATATATAGATTATGGAACATTCCTATTGGTAACAACAAAGATATTCTATAAATATAGACTTCGTGGCATTTTAGCAAATGCTACAGAATTTCATCAAGGCCTTATAGCATCATTAAGATATACTAGCAAACCGACTAAATGCATTAAAAAGAGTTAATATTTGGAATCTGATAAATTACCAACGATGTCGATGGACTAATGTCAATCGCAGCAATAAGATATACCTTTTCGAGGTTAAAGCATTTTCTCAACTCAGTTTTTATAAAAATGCTTCATGTTTTAGCTATCAAGCATCACTGACAAGGAAGGTCTCCATTGGGGGCATACTCAGAATTTTTTGAAAAAAATGCGAATTAAACTACTCATGTATGGTAATAAAGGATCAGTGAAAATTAGCGGCGGAATTAGATTATTAGATATGTAAAAAAATAAAATAGTTTGGAATAATTGGCGTGAAAAGCTGAAAGCGACACGGGATTTGGCGAGCAGTGCATTTCCTCGCCAAAAGCAGACGATTTTAACGAATCTGAAAATTGATTTTAATTGACTTCACTGTTAAAAATCTGCAGCATTTACTGCAACGTCACTCCACTACTTTTATAGAATATCTCTCTTCTGGCCAATGAGAATGCTCCATTTCACGGCGAAGTAACCGTTTTCTATACAAGCAAGGGAGTGCGTTGCAACAAAATGCAGTGACGCTGCAGAAAATGGTATAGATTTTTAGCTGTGTTGTAGCTTGTGCAACGCTGTTAAAAATCTGCTGCATTTTGCTGCAACGCACTCCACCACTTGTATATAATATCTCTATTCCAACCAATGAGAAAGCTCCATTTCACGGCGAAGTAACCGTTTTCTATACAAGCAAGGGAGTGCGTTGCAACAAAATGCAGCAGATTTTTAACAGTGTATTTTTCAATTTGGAACAATTTTAATAAATTTAAATTGTGTTTTAAATGATAAACTATATTAATTTCATTTTGTTATAAGTACATATAAACGTATATGACAAAATTATACTTAAAGTAAAGTAAAAATGCAAAACTAAAATTACTTAAACTTATTTAAATAAATTGAATATAGAAAGTTTTTTCTTTAAAAAGTATTCGAAGCGTAAAAGCGTATTTTTCAAAATTTCGTTTTTTCGCCAACCGGAGATAAATTGCCAAATAAACGAAATTTTTATTATTTTTTTACGGACGTTATAAGGAGGTTCCGCCGAAATTTTTTTTATAAACATATATAACTACATGAGAAAAACATTCTGTAATTTTTTCAGATTTTTCTGAGTATGTCCGTATGGAGACCTTCCTTGTGAGATTGATGCTTATTTCCCAGCACTGTTGGAAATTTATGGTATACATTTTTAGACATTTAGGAAAGCGTAATTTTTTTTCCAAGCACCTTCGTCGTTCCAAGCCCAAGCTCGCACTCTAATTGGTTGTTGCTCTCGGCACTATTTTCATGTAACTTGGCGATAATCATACTTGGCGTAGCGATAGATGCTTCCGTCGAGTTTGATTTCCTTCCGAACCGAGTACAAATTAACTTTTCTCTTGCAGCATTGGATTGGATGGAACGTGTCTTACTGAAAGCTGAACTCTTTAATAGTTTTTACACACAAGAGCACAAGACCACGAGAATAAGAATGAAGGAAGAATAAGAATGAGTAGGTTAGGTTTTAGGTTTACTCGTTCACTTACGAGCGAAGTATTTTTCGCCAAGAATGATTATCGCCAAGTTACGTGAAAACAGTGCCGAGAGCAACAACCAATCAGAGTGCGAGCTTGGGCTTGGAATGACGAAGGTGCTTGCAAAAAAAATTCGCTTTAGGAAACTAGTGTTTTTGCGGACATCGCATTATCATGACTGTAATTATCTTCCTGCCCAGGGGTGCAAAAATCTAGGAGCCAACAAGCTATCTCTCACCAGTAAATTTATTTGGGGTTTTGTTCGTCGATTATTTCTTGTAAAGTCGCCCTAGTGGAGTGATCAGTAGCGGCAGCCACTGCCAAGCCGAGGGATTTTGGTTCGAATCCGGATAAGACATTGATGGTGTGTTATCCTATTGAAGTGATATAAATAAGTAATGGATATGCATAATAAAATTGTTCTGAATTGTCTCTGAGTAATGGATCATTCGAGGCGAAAGCCATAACTGCTGAAGGCCTCAAAGCAATGACCAATCAAACCAAAAAATCAAATTCCGTGTAAAATTCTTGCTAGAATGCTAAAATATTCAGCAAAGAAATTTTTTTAATTTAAGTGGTGAGAGACTAAACGCTGGCGCCTAGATTATTATTGCATCACCATTTTAGGTCTTGAAGTTATGAAGAAAGAGACTGAAACACACAATGTACTGTCTAGCAGTTGCAACTGAAGTAATTGAGGCGGCTGTTCCTTTTAATGGGATTAAATTTATTTGAACACTGTCCGGTGAAAACATCCATCAGTAAATTTGAATAGAAAGTTTTGTCTTATTTTAGCTTCTTATTTATAGGAAAATTTTCACATAAATATGGTAAAAAAAAAAAATATATATATTTTATTACTGGTGTCAGTTTGCCCAGGTATATTATTTTCACTGACAAAGAGAATAGGTTGTCATGTTTCTTACAATGTTGTGGAACTATTATCTCCGAAGTAAACACCAACCAAAAAAATGAATTAGTTTTGCCAATATTTATTGAATGAAATTTTCTATAAATGAAGCATTTAAATAAAGAGAAAATTTCACCTATATTTACTGGTGGAAGTTTTCCGAGGTGATGATGAACGCCTGCGAAAGCGGCTACAGTTGAATTTCTTTATATTGAGAATGTGTCAGTTTCTCTTCTTAATAGTTCCATACTTATTTAAATATGTTTTGCTTAAAAAATGTTTTTGGTAATTTTGTATTGAAAGGAATTTTGTATATTAAATGCTCTTTAATATAACATTTTAAGTTCATTTTATCATATTCATTACTAAATATAAAAACAGCCGTCATCTTATAGTCCAAGAGCCGACCGCACAAAACACTAAGCCATCGAGCACAACAAAAAATCCTTTATTTAATGGAAGAGTAGTCATAGAGGAATCTAATGATCCTTGTCTGCCGCAAGTGAAGCGGGGCATAAGCCAAAATTTAATACCACTATAGTTACCCTCATAGCATGCATGGTCACAGTGACGTCACAATGACGTCACTGGGAGTCACTTTGGTCACATCACATCTGTGACCAAAATGCCACCACTCAGTGACGTCACATTGTGACTGAGATGTGACTTTCTTAAAAATTTTTAGAAAATCGTCACAATGTTAATGTCAAAGTAGTCACAAATGACACACTTTACACAAATTGGTCACATTGTGACGTCACAAAGTGGTCACAATGTGACGTCACAAAAAAGCTCTAAAACGGCCATAACGACTTCGCATTTTAGTCACTGTGACTTCACATTGACGTCGCGTGACGTCACATCGACAATCGATGGTCACAAAGTCACAATGTGACTTCACAAGGACGTTGCAGTGACGTCACCATGTCTAACGGGCCATGTCTCGTAGGCTTAGCATCGTGTTTGCCGTACAATCAAAGGTAGGAAAACACGGAAAATACGGTGCAAGAGAATATAATGCTAAGTCTACGAGTCAACCACTAGTGGTATTCATTTTTTGACTCATGCACCACATTGCATTCTGCAGACATGGATATAATTAGATTTCCCTATGACTACTCTTCCATAATATAAAGGATTTTTTCTTATGCTCGATGACTTAGGGTTTTGTGTGGTAGGCTCTTTGACTATTGTGACGACATACTCAACTACTTCACTCGCAACTGGAAGACAATACACTAGATTATATATGAGGACCCCAGAAGCGAATGGGTACAAGTGACAAAATTTCGATTTGGAGTAAATTGAGTTTAAAGATAATTGATGTTAAATTGGAACATTAATAACAATTGAGTGGATTGAAATCGGAAATTTCTGCTTGTTGCATTCTGGACTTTGAACTCTCATTTCAATAACTGTTAAAAAATAAAGTACAATTTTCTTTAAATGTATAATTAATCAATATTTTTTGTTTTTCGAAAAAAGTGGTTTGCCTCTATAACTCAGCAAATAATAAGAAAATCACTTATATTTCTATGATAAAAAGTTAATTAAATCCAATTGATTTTTTATTAAATCATCAGATTTTAAAACATTCACCTTTTATGTAAACATTTTAATAACAATTTTAATTTTTCTTAAGAAAGGTGTTATAATAAAAATAAAATACATTGACATGTTTTGGAACCGTCTAAAAAATTTAAAAGAGTTTCTTTTCCATATCTGAAAGGCAGTTTTGAGAAATTAAAATTTAAATTAAAAAAGTTTAATATTGAATTGATTGCAACTCCTCCACAAAAATTAAGATGTTTACTTAATAAGCAAGTGGATCCTATAGTATATGATGATCTTGCTGGAGTTTATGAAATATCTTATATTACTGAAAATGGTGACTTACATTATTACATAGGCATGACTGGGAGGAAGTTTGGAATTAGAAAAGGGGAGCACGAATCTGATATTAAATTTGGACTTACTAACACTGCCTTATCAAGAACATATTTAAATGAAGAGATAAAAATATTGTTTAGTCAAAGTAAATTATGTTTCATATCTAATTGTAATCGTAAATCTATTATAAGAGAGTCCATTGAAATTTATACGCGTAATAATCTAGTTTGCAATGATACCGTTTCTTTTATTATTCCTAAGTTATGGTTAGAATTAATGAATAAATTCCTCGAGAGGGCTTTAATGGGATGAACCAGGTTGTAATTTCTTTTAGATCATGGTCTATTTTTAATTTAATTTTTTACAATAGCGCGCGTGTTTTTTGGTGTTTTTATATCTCATTGTCGAGTGTCATTTGTATTGACCGTGAAATATTTTGAAATTTTATTTTTATTTATGTTTTAGATCATGGTCTATATTTTAATTTAATTTTTTGCAATAGAGCGCGTGTTTTTTGTTATTTATATCTCATTGTCGCGTGTCATTTGTATTGACCGAGAAATATTTTGAAATTTTGTTTTATTTATATTATGACTATGGAACTTATTTGACGGTTCCGAAACATGTCAATGTATTTTATTTTTATTATAACACCTTTCTTAAGAAAAATTAAAATTGTTATTAAAACACTTATATTTCTTTACCTGAAATGAAAAAATTATATTTTTAGGTCGTCTGTGTATCTAGTTTTATTTTTTTCAATTTTGTCACTTATACCCCTTGGCTTCTGGGGTCCTCATATATCTTTCTTCTCTTCATTCATAACTCAATTGAATGGAGCTATGAGCAAAAAAGGGGTAGACATTTAGTGAGTGGTTAGCATTTGCGAATGAAGTAACCGAGGAGTGTGTCACAAGATGAAGGCTGTTTCTTTTAAGGCCCCACAATAATCACTGAAAAAGTCCCGGATAATAAAGTAAAGTCTATGAAAGCGTTCTTTTCAAACATCTCGCTCAAATTTCAATATTTTTACATGATTCTTTTGCATAGGATAGCTGCGGATGATCTACTAGTTTTTACTCTTTCGATTTTGCTTATATATATTTTTTATAGTAGGATAGTTTCAATTCCAGAACCGCTTTTGAAATTTAAAGTATTTTTTTTTTTTAATCTGAAATCAAAATTGAAAAAGTAAAAACTAGGTCGATTGTGGATCATCCTCAGATATTCTATGCAAAAAAATCATGTAAAAATATTAAAATTTGTGCGAGATATTTGAAAAGAACGCTCTCATAGACTTTACATTATCATCCTGGTCTTTTTCTGTGATTATTGTGGGACCTTAATCGCATTAGCAATTTCTGACTGCTGACGATGAAAACAATTACCAGAGCATCTGAATAGAAAATTTCGCCTAATTTGACTGATTTATTGTTAGGAAATTTTACTCACAAATGTGGTAAAATATTTTTAAATTATTTTTACTGGTGTCAGTTTGCATAAATATTATAATCTTTTGAATGACACTGACAGTAGATTGTGGCAGAACCACTATCGCTGAAGTTATCGTCTACCACTAAAAATGAATATCATTCTTTGCCATTATTTTTCTTTGAAATTTTCTGATAAGGAGGCTTTTAAATAAAGGGAAATTTCCCACTTAATTTTACTGGTGGAAGTTTTTGACGGTGATAATGAACCCCTTACGAAAACGGTCACAGTTGAAACTCCAGTATTTTAAAGATATGTCAATTCCTTTTTCTTTACAGTTTCATGCTCAACTGTCGCAGAGTGCTATTTTTTATACATTTTCTATCAATATTTCCAAGTGAAAATTTCCGTGGTACTTTCCTATTGTTTTTGTAAAAGAAATCTGTTACATTTATTTTTGTATCGAAACAAATAACAGCAAACATTTAAATGTGATATATACAGTGTTCTCGCTGACATTTGACCAACGTTAGTACTTTGAGTAATTTAAAATAAAGATACATTTGCCAAATGAAAGAAGTTTCAGCAAAATCAATTCGCCGTGTAGTACAAAAAAAAAAAAAAAAAAAAAAAAAATGTCTGCTTTTTTTAAAAAATACGTTCTAAAATAACCGAAGTTTTCATAATTGCAACAACGATTGTTATTAATATAATTTTAGCTATCCACTAGAAATATATTAAAAATTCTTGGCGGCTTGGCATATAGGCGGAGGTAGATTCCGAAGAGTGCTCATTTCAACAACAAAAAATAAAATATAATTAGAGGTAAATCCAGATTAAGAACTTTATTTGGAAGCTTTTGAAATTTTTGAAATTTATTTTTATATAAGAATTGGTTTTTATCAAAATCATCTTAAGCGAAATTCAGCTGAAATGTCCATTTTGACAGCATATTTTGAAATATATTCTGACTTTATTATTAAAAAAATGACCAATACGCACATTACATAGTTCCTAAATAACAAAAAACTGTCAATTGAATGTTTTTGAGAGTAAAATCGAATTTAAAAATGAGTTATAAAATAACCAATTTGTTATTTGAATACATCCTCAATTCTTAAATCATTATCGCTTTCTGAAATTTTTTTACGAAGTGCCCACTTTGCCAGTTTTAAATATATGTATATTTAACCTTTATCAAAAAACTGACCTATGCGGCACATTACACAGTTCCTAAATGACAAATAACTGTCAATTAAATGCGTTTGAATCCAAAATTGAATTTAAAAATTAGTCATAAAATAACCAATTTGTTATTTGAATACATCCTCAGTTCTTTAATCATGATCGCTTTGGGAAATTTTGTGCGAAGTGCCTAGTTTGACAGCTTTTTTAAAAAATATATTTAGCCTTTTTCAAAAAATCGACGAATCTGCACATTATATAGTTTCTAAATAATAAAATCTGTCAATTTAATACGTTTGAGAGCAAAATGGAATTTAAAAATAAGTCATAAAATAACCAATTTGTTATTTGAATACATCCTCAATTCTTTAAACATGATCGCTTTGGAAAACTTTGTGCGAAGTGCCCATTTTGACAGCCTTTTTAGGTGCGTTCGTAATTATGTAAATACGTAGCACCTATTGTTGTCGCTCAGTCCGTCCGTCTGTCTGTCTGTCCGTCTGCCTGTCTGTCTGTCTGTCTGTCCGTCCGCATATAACAACGCAAAAACTACCCAACCGAATCGTTTGAAATTTAAAATACATAATTATAACATAATTTTGTCGAGTCATTTCAGATTTTATGAAAATCGGATGGATAGATCAATTACAGGGACAATCAAAAGGATTCCGTTACATTACGGTCAATGGGGAAAAAGTTTAAAATGCATTTTAATCGTTTGAAATTTAAAACATATAATTATTGCGTAATTTTTTCGAGTGATTTCAAATGTTATGAAAATCGGATGCATAGATCAATTTCAGGGACAATCAAAAGGATTCCGTTACATTACGGTCAATGGGGAAAAAAGTTTAAAATGCATTTTAATCGTTTGAAATTTAAAACATATAATTATTGCGTAATTTTGTCGAGTCATTTTAAATGTTAGGAAAATCGGATGCATAGATCAATTACAGGGACAATCAAAAGGATTCCGTTACATTACAGTCAATGGGGAAAAAAGTTTCAAATGCATTCTAATCGTTTGAAATTTAAAACATATAATTATTACGTAATTTTATCGAGTCATTTCAAATGTTATGAAAGTTCGATGCACTGATCATTTACAGGGACAATCAAAGGTATTCCATTACATTACGGTCAATGAAAAAAAAAAGTTTCAAATGCATTTTTATGATGTTACACTCAATCGAACATAATAGAAATGGCATGAATCTATGAAATATATACTAAAATATGCATTCTGTACAATCTGTGATGCAAAGAATTTTTATTATTAAATTACAGTGCCACACAAAAGTATTCCACTACATAATGCTATACGGGGAAACATTGTTTGGGGCGTGTTTTAATTATATTCAACTATTTCACATTTTATGAATAAGATATACGTTGCTGAGGTGTAATAAAATTTACTCCCTGCATATTTACAGAAACACAAAGATTTCGACTACTGTACTGTATCCGAAGTACGCTCTACTATATCAGCAAGATCTGAATATTTTTAAAACTTCGTTATCGTACGAACGCACCTCATTTACTACGTTCACGTGCAATTTCCAACTTGTTTGAAATATATTCTGCCTTTACCAAAAAACTGGCCAAACCGTCACATTATATACAGTCGAACCTCCATATAACGAAACTCCATACATCGAATTTCTCCATATAACGAATTTTTAGTAAGAACGGTCCCCTTTTCGCTTGATTACATTAAAAACAGACTCTATATAGCGAAATATCTATCTCCATATAACGAATTTTTTCATAAATTGATCTTAATTTATTCAGTTTTAAAAAAGCTTCGAAATCATATGGAATCAATTTTCCATCACTTATTTTTGATTTATCGTTCAGTGGAGAGGTTTTTTTTTTTATAAATATTACTTCTCTCCTTATTCTTTAAATCTAACAAGTTCATCCCACCTCCCACACACCTTTCAACATCCTTCTCAAAACACAGTCAATTGAATTGTTACACATATAAGAGAGGAATCAATGAGAGCACATAAGAGAGACCTTCAAATGGAGGAAAATATCAACTACAATTTTTCATTCCTTGCTAAAATTTAAGAATTTTTTTTGAGAGCGTAACAATTGTAATTTTAAAATCAAAACAACAAAAAATTACAGATTTCTTCCTCTGAAATTTATGTAAGTCTTCCTTATTTGATTTTCATTAAGCTTTCAAATAAATGACTTTTCTCTTTATTGAAACTGCTTAAATAAGTAAGAAATAAAATGTTAGGTTAATATACACTTTTAAACATTTCAAATTCTTAATTAAAAAGATCAAAAATAATATTTGTTCAAAATTTACACATTAAATACTATTTTTAACATCATACTCTATACATCGAATTTCTCTATATAACGAATTTTTTACTGGAACGATGGATTTCGTTATATAGAGGCTCGACTCTAGTTCCTGTACAAGAGGACCTGTAAATTGGATGCTTTTGAGAACAACAATGGATTTAAAAATGAGTAAAATAAAAAAAAACGCAATTTCTTATACTTTCTCATTTTTTCACTCACGATCACTTTGGGAAATTCTGTTCAAAATACCCTTTTAGGCAATCTTTTTTGAAAAATATTCTGTATTTATCAAAAATCTGGCCAATACTTCACATTATACAGTTCTTAAATAGGAAGATCTGTCATTTGGATGCGTTTAAAATCAAAAATGAATTTAAAAATGAGTCAGAATATAAGCAGTTTGAGGTTTTTTCTCCAACTCCTATTTTGTTTAATTTGTTTTTGCTATAAGAATTGGTTCTATGAAAAACTTGTTAATATAAAAGTTGTATATATTATTGAGAAGATGTAAAATAAATTTAATTAGATTTGATTGCCTAAGAATTGATTAAGTTATGGATTTTTATTTTTTCCCAACCCCCCTTTTTCTTTTCGTTTTTAATTTTTTTTCATCGGTAAAATAAGTCCTATCAAACTTTTAAGTACAAAAGTTTTAGATAATCTTGAGAAAATTTATAAAATATTTAGTTGGATTTGATACATAAAAAATCGACGAAGTTATGAATTTTTGTCTCCCCAAAACCAAGTTTATTTCCCCCCTTGAGCCCATTTTTCAATTTGTCAAATCTGTCATGCATAAACTTTTGGCCTATTTCTTAGAAGTAATATAAACTTTAAACTGATTCGGTATGTATTTTAATTTAGTAGTTATCGCGTTGTTTCTGTTTTCACAAAACCCTCCCTACTTCCACCCCCTTGGTCTGATTTTGCCCATTAACGAACTCGACCGAGATTTTATGCCCCTTGATTTTATGTAAAAGTTTGAAGAAGATCTGAGCATAATTATGGAAGTTATAGTGTCTAGAAGAAAGTGATATACACCGATCGATAGATAGATAGATAAACTTTTTTACTAATGGTAGTTTGGGGACTAGGGGGTCGTAATCGGCGTAGATCTGCAAAAGTTTTTCAGAAATTCCAACACGGGAGCGATCGCAATAGGTAGAATTTCATACGAAATCTACCTAAAAATATGCATATATGCATGCATATGTATGAAAAACAAAAATGAAAAGAAAGATCAAGCAAAAACTGAGCACTAGCAATTTGGCGAATTTTATCGCTTGTTTACTCACCAAATGACGAATTTAGCCGCAATTTAGCGCAATGGCGAGAGACAGCGAGAACCCTGGATATACATACATACACATATATACATATTTAAAAGCATTCATTGAAAATCCCGCTTATTTTTCATGGCTGCATTTGATGTAATTGTAAAAAGCTTTACCGTACCCGGTTAATAAAAATTGAAATATTTGAACATCTCTTCATAAAAATTGCAAACTAGTGAATTTATTTTAAAATGTTATAATATTTGTTTAGTTTAGCTCTTAAGATATGACAATAGGAAATCGATCTATTCAGTTTTTCTTTTCCTTTTTTCCTTTCTTTTAACCATTTTTAAAACGATTGATTTTGTTGGTGTAGAAGAAAGATATCTGGGACATATCTGAATGCTTGTGATGGCCGGATTTTATTCTTTTTCTGATTTGTCCATGTTTAATATCCAGAAATGAAATACTTCTGTTGCCATAATGACAAAAAAGTATTAAAAATTACAAAAAAAAATGAATAACTCATGAATAACTCAAAAACAATTTCAGAAATAGCTTTAATACAAATTATATTTAAAAGTAAATTTATTTTCTATAGGACAGTGTATAAATTAAAAATGTGCGATGTTTAAAAGTAAAAAAATTTTCAGTAACAAAAATTGTAAAACTGGAATTTCATTTCGAGTTTCTATATGATTGGTTCAGGAATATTAATCTATAACGTACGTAATATGACTCTATTATTACGTTAGCAACGTTTTGATAATCATAAAAATATTTTTATTGTTATCTTTTAATAAAGAACTTACATTTATAAGTATTATAGAAATGACGTATTTAAAATATATACAATTTTATTTTTTGAAAATATCATTTTCTAAATGGTCGTTGCAATTTGTTAAATGAAATTACTCTCCCTAATATACTTATGTGAATTTATACTTATTATATATACTAGAGTACACGTGTGCGTGCTTAATTTTTGTACTTTTTGTATAAAAAGCACTAATACTATCACGTTTTTTTTTCTTTTATCAACATGAAATCGTAATTTCATAGTTTTAAAACTATTAAAAGATAAAAAATATTATCAAAATCTATTATGTTCTTTCTTTTCATCGATATATTCGAATTTTAGTTTTTGAAAGATTTCATTGCTGCAATCCCACAGCGTGCTAGCTTGTTTTGGCTGGAGGGATTTGCTAACTCTTTTGTTCGTTTTTTTTTTTTTTTTTTTTTTTTTTTTTTTTTTTTTTTTTTTTTTACTTTTATATCAAGCAGTAAATATCTTAAAATTTGTCTTTATTGGTTTATAATTATTAAATTATTAAACATTTGCATTGCTATTAAACACAAACATGTCTAAGTAATTTTTATCATATTAGGAAGTGAGAAATACGATCATTTACAACATTTCAACATTGCACACAAAATAAGATTAAATTAAATAAAAGACTATAAATATACGACGCTGAAAAACCTGATTAATGACACCATTATGTCGCCTAAATATAATCCGCCCACAATTCTGTTTGTCGTCTTTATATCTACTTTCTCCCAAAAACTTTGGTTCATTTAGAAAATATAAAATCTTTTTGAAAATCTTTACCTGTTTATTAGGGTAACACCCCCAGTAATTGGCATGCACCAGTGATTGGCACATTTTACAAACATGTCCTAAAAAAAGATTTATATCCAGTCTTTTAAAAATTCAAGACCATATATCAGTTATATGCTCATTTACGTTAAAGATTATAACTTTGATTTATTTTACAAGATGACAATAGAGCCTAGGAACGAGAAACAAATCTGTCTTGTATCAAATTAGCCATTTTGTTGCAAATTCTTGTTCTTTGGCTTAGGGAAGGCATGCTTTTCAATTCATTATTATCTGATTTATAATGTATTTTAAATTTTAATTGACAACAGTTTTGTTTAGTTAAAAAGGGTTACTTTAATTGTGTAAAAGTATTTTCAACACAAATATTTGGATTTCTGAATTAATGGTAGTTGCCAATTAATGGTGCTTCAATTTTGCTAGTTCCGAGTAATTGGCACATATTCCAATTACAAGGAATTCGCAAGGAATTTGAGATTAAACCATTTATTTTGGAAGTACTTTTAAAATTATATACTAATTTTGTTTATCATTTGTTTTTATTTGAAAATATAAATTTTATCAGTAATTGGAATCCATTAAAGCTTCATATGACAATTACTGGGCACAGCATGACAATTACTGGGTATTAATGTAAGTATATTGTATTGTTTTAAAGTGTTCACATTTCAGATTAATATGCTGATTTCTTACTCTCAAAAACCTGAAATATGGCATCTTCATCTACAGTAAATTAATTTAAAGCGATTAAACCCAATGCAAAATGTAAAGTTTTTTTTAATATAAACATATGCCAATTACTGGATCACAAGGTGTCATACATTGGTGCTCTAGGTGCCAATTACTGGTGATTTCAGCAACTTTTTATAAATATATTTTTATAAAAATACTTTTTCAATTTTTATTGCTTTTAGTGGGCAAAATAGATGCACAGATATGCATTCTTTGATTTAAAAATATTTCCAAGTAAATAGCTTATTTCTTTGTAATGAAAATTTAAGTAATAAGTTTAACGACAAATTCTTAAAGTGCCAATTACTGGGGATGTTACCCTACTATTACTAGGGTAACATCCCCAGTAATTGGCATGCACCAATGATTGGCACATCCTACAAACATGTCCTAAAATAAGATTTATATCCAGTCTTTTAAAAATGCAAGACCATATACCAGTTATATGCTCATTTACGTTAAAGATTATAACTTTGATTTATGCTACTAGATGACAATAGTGCCTAGGAAAGAGGAAATTATGGTTTGTATGAATTAGCCATTTTTGTTGCAAATGCTTATTCTTTGGCTTAAGAAAGGCATGCTTTTCAATTCATTATTATCTGATTTATAATATATTTTAAATTTTAACTGACAACTGTTTTGTTTAGTTGAAAAGGGTTACTTTAATTGTGTAAAAGTATTTTTGACACAAATATTTGGATTTCTGATTTAATGATAGATGCCAATTAATAGTGCTTCAATTTTGGAAGTTCCAAGTAATTGGCACCTATTCCAGTTACAAGGGATATGTCAAGATTTGAGATTAAACCACTTATTTTGGCAGTACTTTTAAAGTTATGGGCTAATTTTGTTTATCAGTTGTTTCTTTTTCAAAATATGAAATATTATCAGTAATTGGAATCCATTAAATTTTCATATGACAATTAGTGTGGACAGCATGACAATTACTGAGTATTAATATAATTATATTGTATTGTTTTAAAGTATTCATATTTCAGACTAATATACTGATTTCTAACTCTCAAAAACTTCAAATATTGCATCTTCATCTACAGTAAATTCATTTAAAGCGATTATACCCTATGCAAAATATAAAGTTATTTTTTATATAAAAATGTGTCAATTACTGGATCACAAGGTGTCATACATTGGTGTTCTAGGTGCCAATTATTGGTGACTACAGCAACTTTTTATAAATATATTTTTATAAAAATACGCTTTTAAAAATTTTTGCTTTTAGTGGGCAAAATAGATGCACAGATATACATTCTTTGGTTTAAAAATATTTGCAAGTAAAAATTTTATTTCTTGGTAATGAAAATTGAAGTAAGTTTAAAGATGTTACCTTATATCTAAACGTAAATATAAGATAAACTTTTCACAAAGTCTGCATAATTCTTTCTTGTCTGGTGTACTATTAATAGTACATGTCTTCTAATGGAATACTTTTTAGTTTTAAGATATTTTTGCTACAATTTACATGTAGTAATGTTAGCATATACATTTACTATATGGCATAATTTATATTTAGGCATTTACTACTAATAATAATTATTGTTATTTGCATAATTCTCTTTGCACAGTTTGCGATTTTTTTTAATCTAACCACATATTTCACTGTGTAAATTTAAAAAGAAAGTTAATTTCCGAAAAAAAATCAGGTGTAGTAAAGCACAAAAAGTATTAGAAAGTTGCAGTATAAGTCATGTCTTATTGTAATACAATATTTTCTAAGCATCTCCAAAAATTCTTCTTTAACTTATATTACTATGAATATTGATTGAAAAATACGCAAAAGAACAACGTCCGTTACCTTTCAGACAACAAAATACTCGTAAAACACTAATTAATCTATATAGATAGCTAGTGTGAATGTTATTGATCTAAAAGTAATATTTTCTAAAAATTGAAAAAAAAATTGGACCTGAAAGGATTAAAATCTTTCTAGGAATAACCAGAAATATTCCTATAATTTTCTATTATTTACTGTCCATATTCTTTTACTTTGTTTCACTTTAATTCAAAATGCTTCTTAAACTTGAATTATGTCACTGACTCCTTGTCTGAGACAAAATTTGTCGAGAAAAATCTAATTTATGTTCAACCACACTGGCAGAAAAACACTATTACCATGTCAGATAAATCGCGTATGTCTAATAATTGAATGCCGTAACACTTGGAATTGTTATGAGAAAAATATGATTATATCTCTACATTTTATATTTCTTTGAAAGGTTTTATATGTCAGCTGTTTGAAATATTTTTAACCTAGTTAGCTGCTTTTGTTTTTTAAAATATACTTGAGCTTTACAAAAATAAAATAAAATTACGGGAATTAATAGATTTAAAATTTCAGATGTATAAGGGTATTTTTTAATCCTGCATATGTAAGGTCAAAAGTCCAATATTGTCCCTAGGCTCAGACCAGTGATTGTCGTCATAGTTTTTATTTAAAGCTAAATTTATTCTTATTTAACTTTCTGATTCCCATGTTAATATATGTTCTAGAAATATTCCAATATTTTCTATTATTTACTGCCCATACACTTTGACAATTATTTAAATTTCATTCAAATTACTTCTTAACTTTCTATTACTTCTTAAGTTTTTAAAATTCTGTCGCTGATACCATGCCTGAGACAAAATTTGTCGGGTAAAATCTAACTTATGTTCCAGCATATTAGCTGAAAAACACTCTTACCATGTCAGATGACTCTCGTATGTCTAATAATTTAAAGTCATAAGACGAGAAGGTACTTCTAGATTAACCCGTCGACCAAAAATTTTTCGCCAGATTATAAGATTAAATGCCAATAATGGATGATTTTGAATGTCACATTAAGCACGATAAATATGTTTAAAACGACATCATGTGGTTTTAAATTAACTTTTTAACTGTATTTCTATTCATGTGTTACTAATTTATCTGTTCTTTTGTTATGAAAAATTAAAATCATGTCAACAAATATAACTTGGCTATTAGTTTGGCGATTTTTATAATTTGGCGAAAATGATCGACGGGTTAACCTAGTAGTACCGACGAGAAATCATTACACAAAACTATGATCATATTTCTTCATTTAGTATTTCTTTAAAAAAATACTTTTCACTAAGTCTGTTTATTTTTTTTTCTACGAAAGCTCAGAAATATTTCTACTATTTTCTATTATTTATTGTCAATATCCTTTCACATTTATTTCACTTTCATTCAAAATACTCCTTAAGCCCGAATTCTGTCACTGATTTCATGTCTGAGACGAAATTTGTCAGGTAAAATCTAATTTATTTTCCATCATATTTTAGAAAAACACTTGTAACATGTCATATAACTCTCATATATCTAATAATTTAAAGTCATAAAACGAGAACTGATATGAGAAAACTATGATCATATTTCTTCATTTAGTATTTCTTTAGAAAAATACTTTTCACAAAGTGTTTTTAAAAGTTTTTTCTCCGAAAGCCGAGAACTATTCCTACCATTTTCTATTATTTACTATCAATATCATTTCATACTTATTTCACTTTTATTCAAAATACTCTTTAAGCCCGAAAATTGTCACTAAATTCATGCCTGAGACGAGGGTAAAATCTAATTTATGTTTCACCATATTGGCTAAAAAACCCTTTTACCATCTGAGATAACTCTCGTACGCCTAATAATTTTACGTCATAAGGCGAGAATTAATATAAGAAAACTATGATCATTTTTTTTCATGTAGCATCTCTTTAAAAAAAAATCACAAAGTCTGTTTAAAAGTTTTTTTTTACAAAAACTGAGAAATATTCTTACCATTTTCTATAATTTACTGTCACTATCTTTTCACATTTATTTTACTTTCATTCAAAATATTTCTTAAGCGTAAATTCCGTCAAACTCCACCACTGTGACAAAATTCTTTTGGGGAAAATTCTAACTGACGTCCCACCCCCATGTTGGCATAAAAACTCTTTTTTACCATTTCAGGTAGCTCTCGGATGTTTATAAATTTAATGCAATGAGAGGATAATTGATATGAGAAATCTATGATCATATTTCTTCATGTAGTATTTCTTTAAAAGAAACTTTTCACAGATTCTCTTTAAAAGTTTTTTTACGAAAGCTGAGAAATATTCCTACCATTTTCTATAATTTATTGTCAATATCCTGTCACATTTATTTCACTTTCATTCAAAATACTCCTTAAGTCCGATTTCTGTCAATGACTTCATGTCTCAGAAAAAATTTGTCTAGTAAAATCTAATTTATGTTCCACCATATTGGCTGAAAAACACTTTGTCCATGTCAGACAGCTCTTGTATGTCTAATAATTTAACGTCATAAGATAAGAATTGATATGAGGAAACTATGATCATATTTCTATATGTAGTATCTCTTTAAAATAAACTTTTCACAAAGTCTTTTTAAAAGTTATTTTTATGAAAACTGAGAACTATTCCTACCATTTTCTATTATTTCTAGTGCATTCACTTTGACATTTATTTCAATATCATTCAAATTATTTCTTAAGCCCGAATTCTGTCATTGACTTCATCCCTGAGATGAAACTTGTCAGATAAAATCTAATTTATTTTTCATCTTATTGGCAGAGAAACACGTTTTTCATGTCAGATAACTCTCACATGTCTGATAATTTAACGTCATAAGACGAGAATTGATATGAGAAAACAATGATCATATTTCTTCTTGTAGTGTCTCTTTAACCCCTTAACGCGCAGTGTTGCCGGGTCGGCAACACCTAAAGTTCCCCTTGTTTAGAGACATAAAAACTCCGTGAATATTTCAAAAACTACTCTAATGGCTACTTTAAATCTTTCTTATGAGTTCTAGATGGCAGCACTACAGAGATCAAACTCTACTGTTTTTAAATAATAGGTAAAATGTTTTACTATAATACGCGCTTCACATCAATGCTTTACTTATGGGAGGCTACCACTTCGGCAACAGCTGTATAAATAAAATGGTTAGTGCAATCTTTACAAAACAATACCTGTGTACTCCTCTAGGCCTAAATAGATTGCCTAATTTTTTTTTCTTTAAATTCCAACTTTAAAGAGTAGTGCGCCGGAAAGGGTTAAAAGAAACTTTTCACAAAGTCTATGCAAAAGGTTTTTTACGAACGCTGAGAAATATTCCTGCCATTTCCTATTATTTATCGCCAGTATCCTTTCACACTTATTTCACTTTCATTTAAAATACTTAAGTGTGAATTTCGTCCATGACTAAGACTAATTTTTTTATTTTATGTTCTACCATGTTGGCAGAGAAACACTTTTAGTATGTTAGATAACTCCCTTATGTCTAATAATTTAAAGTTATAAGACAGAATTGATATGAGAAAACTATGATCGTAATTCTTCATGTAGTATCTATATTATAAAGGCCAAACGTCTCTGTGCGTAACGCATACGTCATTTTGCGAATGGCAATACTTTCCCATGCAATTTCGCTTTTGCAATTTTCGTTACTGTAAATTTTATACTTTTAAACATCGAACATTTAAAATTTTTACACCATCGTATAGAGAAAAAAATACACTTTTAAATGCAATTTGTTTGAAAGCTATATCTCAATTTGTTTTTAAGATATTAATTTTTTGATAGTTTTTAGTATGAATTTTGTAATTGTGGCAACAGAATCACTCCATTATCGCTTAAAATTAAAAGAAAAAAAAATTAAAATGCGCATACTTTGTCAAAAATATCGTCTGTTATAATATTCGTTGATTTATTTCGTTGTTATTCGTCAATTACATGACATGACGGTTTGAATTAATGTGATTTTAAAATGATCAAATTAAAATATTTTTTTAAAACATGGTGAATACGGATATGAGAAGTACGCATGTAAATTTTGAAAAGATGAAAACGATGACGGGTTTTGATTTTATGTGCAATTTTATGATCGTGTCAATTAGGAATAAATTTTGTTTTTTTCATTCGAATTTATACCAAACATAAGAGCCTCAATTGATAAATTCATCATAAATACTGACCTTTATTGTATTTCACTGATTACATATCCAATTAATGTTTAATTTAAAAAATTGGACAACCGAGTTTTATCGTATTTTGTTAATCTTAGCCTAAAATAATATTTGTTTGAGAATTAGACTGAGATATATATGATATATTTTTTACTATATTTGTTTGAGAGTTAGACTGACCAATATAAGATGCATTTTTTACTGTAACTAATTTTGTATATATATTATAAATCAATGAAAAAGTTCCTTCTTGAATATTTTCTTTCATCGAATTTCGATGGGTTCCACCTCGTCTCTTTAAAAGAAGTTTTTCACAAAGTCTGTTTAAAAGTTTTTAACGGAAGCTGAGAAATATTGCTACCATTTTCTATTATTTACTATCAGTATCCTTTCATATTTATTTAACTTTCATTCAAAATACTTCTTAAGCGTGACTTTCGTCAGACGCCATGAATGAGACTAAAATTTAATTTATGTTCTACCATGTTATCACAGAAAAACCCTTTTACCATGTCATACAACTTTCATATGTCTAGTAATTTAACGTCATAAGATGACAATTGGTATGAGAAAACTATGATCAGATTTCTTCATATAACAACTCTTTGAAAGAAACTTTTCACAAAGTCTGTTTAAAAGTTTTTTTAAAGAAAGCTGAGAAATATTCCTACCATTTTCTATAATTTATTGTCAATATCCTTTCACATTCATTTCACTTTCATTTAAAATACTCTTTAAGTCGGAATTCTGTCACTGACTTCATGACTGAGACGAAATTTATCGGGTAAAATCTAATTTATTTTTCATCATATCGGCATAAAGACACTTTTCTAATGTCAGATAACTCCCATATGTTTAATAATTTAACGTCATAAGACGCGAAATGATATGGGAAAAATTGAATTACATTTCTTTATTTTTAATTACAGTAGACTCCCTCAAATCCGCAAACCAGAAATCCGCAACTCTCTAAAATCCGCACATATTTTATGGATGTAAACAATGAAACTTTCAGTTCAGATATTGGGACAAAATTTTATTTTTTTAGTTTTGTATCAATTCCATATATTTTTTAATTTGTAATTTTCTTAATACTCTATTCATGTTTTTTTCATAAAGGTAGAATAATTTTTTGTTTTAAAAAATTCAAGATATTTCTGATATTACTGGTAATCACAATCTTACCAAATATATTTGTGCATTAATCAAGTGTTTTGGTTATTAAACCTGGATAAACTTGAAAAAAAAAATCCTTATTTTATTATTTTGATGTAAATTAGTAATGTACTTTTATGAGGCAAGTTTTGTTGAATAATTTTGGAAAAATACATTTAATCTTTATAATGTATATTTAATCATACACTATTGATTATTAACTTGATCTTTCCTATGAGTACTTTAATCACTTTAAAAATTTGTATTATTTTAGTTTATTACTTATTTTAATATTTTATTATATTGTAAGCATTCATTATAGTTCCGATTGCATTATTAGTTGCACTCAAATTACTGATTAAAAAATGTAAACAAAGCAATGACTAGAAATCCGCAAAATTCTAAACTCCGCACAACCTTTTGTCCCAAGCTGTGCGGATTTGAGGGAGTTTGCTGTACTTTGAAAGGGTTTAATAAACTCTTTCAAAGTAATCCATACATGCATTCATGCTTGCCAAGCTCCCGCTTTTTTAAAATGAAAAACTTATTTTTAACCACCTTTTTTTACTGAAATGTTTTTTTTTTCCTTCAATAAGTTATTTGAAACTTAAAGAAATTAAATAATTATATAAATCTTCTAGTTTAAAGTAAGTTTTGTTGATTTAAAGTAAGCGGGAGGTTGGCAACTATGGGTTTATATGTAAAATGTTTTAAATATTTATTACCCTAGTTAGTCTGTTTTTATTTAAAAAAAATACTTATGCCTTACAGAAATTAAATTAAATTGTGAAGATTAACAGATTTAAAATTACAGGTACATAAAAATATTTTTTATTGCTGCATATGTTAGGTCAATGTCCAATAATGTCACTGGGATGCTGCCAGGGATTGTCGTCATAATTTCTATTTAAAACTGAATTTATTCTTAATTAACCCTCTAATTCTCATGGTAATATATTTTTCGGATGTATTCCTACCATTTTCTATTATTTACTGTCCATATCCTTTCACATTTATTTCCCTTTCATTCAAAATCTTATTATAAAAGCCAAATGTATCCGTGCGTAACGCATTCGTCATCTTGCGAGTGGCAACACTTTTCCCCTGCAATTTCGGTTTTGCAATTTTTGGCTACTATAAATTTCGCACTTCTAAACATCGCACATTTTTAATTTTTACACCGTCGAATAGAGAAAAAAATGCATTTTCAAATGCAATTTGTTTAAAAACTGTATCTCAATTTATTTCTGAGATATTAATTTTTTTAGTTTTTAGTACCAACTTTTTAATTGTGGCAACAAAATCATTCCATTTTTCTCTTAAAATTGAGGGGGGGGGGGAATACAAATTAAATTGCGCAAGAATTTCCCATGCAATTTTCGTTATTGAAAATTTACACTTTTAAATATTGTACCATTTAAGTTCTTACCCCGTCTAATAGAGAAAAGAAATGCACTTTCAAATGCAATTTGTTTTAAAGCTGTATCTCAATTTATTTTTGAGATATTATTTTTTTATAATTTTTAGTACCAATTTTATAATTGTGGCAAAAGAATCACTCCATTTTCTCTTAAAACAGAAAAAATAGACTTTAAAATGCGTATACTATTTCAAAAATACCGTTTATTATAAAATCCTGTAAATTTCGGTTACATTTCGTTTAATAATTTGGATCATTGAGTTTTATAGTATTTTGTTAATTTTAGCTTAAAATAATATTTGTTTGAGAATTAGATTCACCAATATAAGATGCATTTTTTACTTAACTATTTTTTTAGATTTATTTTAAATTAATAAAACAGTTCTCTCTTAAAGATTTTCTTTCGTCGAATTTCAACGGGTTCCACCTCGTACATCTTAAAGTCCAAGAAGCGACAGCACAAAAACCTATGATATCGAGCACAAAAAAAACCTTTATTTTAAGGAAGAGTAGTAATAGGAAATCTGATGATTCATGGCTGCCGGGAGTGAAGTGTTGCATAAGCCAAAAATTAATACCACTAATTATACTATAGATCTGTATTTTTAAGTTTGTTGACCAGGTTCTTTTTAAAATGCATTCGCTGGAGTTGTAGGCTATGATCGCATAAGAAAATAAATGCTCTTTAAGAAAATTATTTATTTGCAGTAAACTTATGAATTTTTAAAGGTTTCATACAGAAAAGCTAGGGATGGTGCCTGAACGCATTATCAAGAAAACAGTCTTCACATGACTGCCTCGTGAAGCGAGAGGGAGGCAATTAATTCCTCACTGAAAAATTCACACATTGGCATCACACAATTGGCGACATTAAGCATATGGAAAATGAATGATATCATCTACGCAAAATTGTCTGTTACGCTTAAACAATAAATGGATTTTGAATTTAATAGCAGGGCAACCAGAAAACAGCAGTCCTAAAAAATACGCCAAAAAGGAATCCGACTGCCAATTCGTACGTTAGGAGCATATTTTGGGAAAATGTTCTCAAAAGACATAACAAATAGCATGTACATTCAAAGACTATTATGAAACGAATAAGTTAGACTTAAAATTACGCAGAGAGGAAAATGAAATTTCACTAACCGCAAACACAGTCGATATTTATTCTTTTTTTTTATTTGTTTCCAGCAAGGGTGAAATACATATCTTAATGAATTCTCTTTATCTGACAGCCGTTTTTCAGTAATAAGGCAGATGCTAGATGTTTTTCTTTCTTTTCTTTTGAACGGAAAGTTATTGTGGGATCGAAAATAAAAGTTAAGATAAAATAGATATTTAATTAAAGATTAGTTTTAACTGTAATTTAGAAAAATGTAAAATTTAAGAATACTATATGTGCTTCTACATCACAATAATGGTTTACCCCTAGGTTTAACATTATGTTTGCCGTACAATAAAAAATATGAAATGATTTTACGGCACACACAATGATAAACCTATGAATAAACCACTTGTGGTATTAATTTTTAGCTTATCCATCACTTCCAGCAGGTATGGATCATTAGAGTCCCCTATTACTGCACTTCAATTAAAAATGTATTTATTTCTTGTGCTCTATAAAGTAGGTTTTTGTGGCTGTCGGTTTTTGGTCTATTAAGCTTGCATTCTCTTGAACTGAGAATAATAAGGTTCTATCTGTGTTTTTGAAAAAAACTGACTTATCGATACAGAAATCGATCTTATGGATACAGATGCTCTATTTGTATCTATGAAGGCATTTCTGGATTAAAATAATGTCATAATATAATTGTAATGACACATGTAAAGTATATATAAAATCACTGTAATGCAAAAGTGCCTTCATACAGGGTGTTCCAGAAAGAACTCCCCAATTTTAAAATGGCATAACTTCTAAACAGTGAGAGATAAAAAGGTGAAACAAGTTGAATGCTATACAGATAGGTCTGGAATTTTTTATACATCAATTTAAAAATAGTTCCAATATTGGACACGAGAGAGCGCTGCAATCACAAACCTGTGTCTTTGAAAAAGCTCTTGAAAGTGGGCTGCTTGAACTGAGATAAAAATCGCATTACAATGGTTTCGATATGATTACCATTTTCAACAACATGACGCAACCTAAAGGTAAAGTTCAAAATTTTTTGTTGCAATACTTCTACTGAAATGGATGCTCATGCTTGCGGATTCTTATGATAAACAGCGTCCTTCAAGTAACATTTTTACACGTGCCGGCAATGAAATAGGCGCACAAATGAAATTTCTGTACTTTTCAGTACCATTTAAAGCTCCATGTGATTGTGCTGACACCTATTATCCAATATTGGAACTTTTTTTTTCGAATTGGCATGTAACAAATTCCAGACCTATCTGTCTAACATTTATCTTGTTTCACATTTCTATCTCTCACTGTTTCGAAGTATGCCATTTTTCAAAGTTGGGAGTCCTTTCTGGAACACCCTGTAGATACAAATAGCAGCTTTCTATATCGAAAAGTCAATTTTTTAGGATAGAACCTCTCAGGTGACGTTTTTTCACTAGCTCTATGCCTCAGACGAAATTTGTCGGGAAAAGTCTAATTTTTGTTCCATCATATTTGCCGAAAAATACTTTTACCGTATCAGATAACTTTCGTATGTCAATATGTTTCGTAATTTAACGTCATTAGACGCGAATTGTTATGGGAAAAATATGATTATATTTCTTGATTTTGTATTTCAATGAAAGTATTTATATAGAAACTGTTTTAAATAGATTTTAACGCAGTTAAACTATTTTTTAATATGATTGTACTATGCAGAAATAAATTAAATTGTGAAGACTAACAAATTTACAGATTCAGGCATATAAAGGTTTTTTTTATCATATATATTTAGAGTCAAATGTCCAATGGATTCCCTAGGCTGAGGCCAACAAGTGTCTTCATATTTTTTTTAAATTTAAAATTAAATTTATTCTTATTTGTTTTTCTAATTTCCATGGTAATATATGTTCAAGAAATATTCCTACCATTTTCCGTTGTTTACTATCCATATCCTTTCACATTTATTTCATTTTCATTCAAAATACTTATTTCTTGATCTTGAATTCTGTCACTAATACCATGCCTGAGACGAAATTTCTCGGAAAAATCTAATTTATGTTCCACCACATTGACAGAAAAACACTTTTACCATGTGAGATAAATCTCGTATGTCTAATAACTTAATGTCATAAGAGGCGAATTGATGTGGCAAGAATATGATTATATTTCTTCTTTTTATATTTCTTTGAAAGTTCTTATATATAAACTGGTTAAAATAGTTTTTATACTAGCCAGAGTATTTTAATAAAAGCAAGAACGAAAAATCATGCACATGTCACAGATTTGAAACACTTTCCAACGCATTCAGAGCACCATAAAAAAATGACAATTCAATAAGGTGAAAAATTTTATCTAAATGAAAAAATTGGCATGAAAACACATAACCATAACGTATTTCAAAATCAAATGTCTTCTGTTATTATGATTAATAGTTGAGAAATATATGTTTACTCAACCTAAATGTGATATATTGATATGTATGCATACTACATACTATGCTAAAAGTTAGTTAATTTAAAAACTCTACACAGTTGAAAATTTTCATTTAGAAACCACTGCCAATAAATGGATGTTGCTGAAATTTTTTGTGCAGCTCTTTATATGATCTAGAGAATTTATGTACATCAAGTAACGTTTAGAAAATAATTAAATTTACAAACTCAAACCACAACTGAAAACGCATTTCCATCAGTTATTTTCCGTTGGCTTCAATAGCTTAATTCTTATTAATTTTTTACTGTGTAACCAAATATGTATTATTTAACCCTTTATATCCCAAATTATGAATTAAAATCATTATCTCTGAAACTTTTTAACCTTCAATTACTATTATGCAATTGAAGATATATGCATTTAAAAATGAAAGATTTAATTTAAAAAAATTACTGCTAATTACTTAGTGTGGTACTTCAAAGGATCGCTGGATCATAATGCTTAAACAAAAATTGAGATTTAACCGTCTGTGTCCAGAAGGGGTCTCTATAATATTGGTCGCGGGTGCGAACCGGTATGCCATAAACCTTGTCAGCCATAATAATGAACAGTGCCTGTAGTGGTCTCTTCGCTAGGAAGGTCCTTTCGTTGGTCCTATGCAAATGGCAATATACATAGATTATTGAACTCAGCAGTTATCTTATAATTATTTTGAAAAGTTTAGCGCTATCTCACATCATCTGAATCTACTGCAAAAGGCATTCACTTATTCCACCAATAAGATGATCTATTTTACGAATTTTCCTTGATTTTGTGATTAAATCAGTGACCCTGGTACTTTAGATAGTGTGCTCTCTTGCATTCTATAGGGTATGTGCTAATCTGCTGACATTTACTTTTGGCTTCACAGTGACAATAGACTTAATATATCTACACAGATATTATTTCGGACTCGGGATGTGAACATGTCCATTATTTTGTGATGAATTACACTATCATGTAGAACTGTGTGTTTATACTTCAGAAGGCAATGTTGCAGTTTACTGATACTATTTATTATTTTTTTTTGTATGGTTAAGACAGACTATTTGTTGTTGTCTTTATTTTTACATTTACGCCCACTGTACAAGGGTATTTTTCAAATGAGTTTTCTCTGAGGGATAGTAGGGGCTCTTTTCCGCCGGGACACCGAGTTCCATAAACCATTTTTTGGTTGGCGTCGCAGTCGGAGATTCCTGATCCCTGGGCCTCTGCGCATATTCACAGTATCCGCAAAGAAACTCTTCGAGAGGGTTGAATTCTGATAGGGATTGGCCGACGCGTTTTCACGTAACTTGGCAATAATTATACTTGGCGAGCGATAGATGCTTCCATCGAGGAGTTTGATTTCCTTCCGAACCGAGTACAAAGTAACTTTTCTCTTGCAGCATTGCATTGGATGGAACGTGTCTTACTGAAAGCTGCACTCTTTAAAAGTTTTTAAACACAAATTTTTACTTTGTACTCGATTTACTTTGTACTCCTCTCCGAAGGAAATCAAACTCGACGGAAGCGTCTATCGCTACGCTAAGTATAATTATCGCCAAGTTACGTGAAAACACGTCGGCCAATCCCTATCAGAATTCAACCCTCCCGAAGAGTTTCTTTGCGGATACTGTGAATATGCGTCATCTGCAAATGTAACAGTTGGGTTTTAACCACTATTTAAACTAAAAGTGGGGGGGGGGGATCAGGGAGTGATAAAGAATGGTCGCTGCTGTGGGAGCAGTGCTCATCAGCTTCGTGACGTATCCCTTGGTAAAAGGTCGGCCGGCGTGTACGTCTTTCGTATCGGAACCAGGGCGAAGGATGACCAACTAATGCAATGACACTCTTTACAAATTGTATACAACGGACCGACCAGCCCTGGACGTCTATGTCCGACTGGAGTTTTCCCAATAATATACAGAAATTAAAATATAAAGACTGTAGGATTGTAAGTTCATGCAGGTTTCACACAACTCTACCACTAAATTTTTACAGTATTTTCAAAGTATATCACTGCAGAAAAATATTGCGAAATTCTAGAATAAAGGTGGTGGTTGGAAATTATGTTTCTTAAAAATTTAATATAAAATTTCTTATCATAAATATTGGTACCAGAATCCTTAAAAAATATAAGGAGTGTACACACCTTGTCATATGACCAGGGTTCGCACACTCCTTATATTTTTTAAGGATTCTGACACCCCTATTAATTATTAGAAAATTTATATTTAATTTTAAAGAAACAGTAATTTGAACTACCACATTTGCTCTCGATTTTCGCAATATTTTTCTTCAAAAAAAAAAAAAAAAAAAAAAAAAAAATACTTTGAATGTACTGTTAAATTTTAATGGTAAGATTGTACGAACCCTGCATATGACAGATTTATTTTCGTTTATGAAACGATAAATGTATCGAATTTTCATACATTTGACGTTCTACAATCAAAAGTATGAAAACATGGATGTCAAATGCGATGATAAACTTACTAGTAAACCACTGGTGTTTTTAACTTTTGGCTTATGTACCACTTCACTTCTGACAAACATAGATCATTAGCTTCCCTTATTAACATTCTTCCATAAATAAAATAAAGGGATTTTTTTCTTGCAGTCGATATATTAGGTTTTTGTGCAGTCGGATCTTAGACTATAAGAATATAGTACACCTAGCTAGATAATAAGGTTTGGTTTTTCAAAACTGCCAATTTTTACTTATTTTTCTTGCCATGGTAAATTTTGACTTATTTTATCGTCAAAATGCAGGATTAAAAAAGATCCTATTAAGTTTAAGAAGCTAGAAAAGGCTATTAATTTATTTAATTATTCTAGCTATATATGTATTATTCTGAATTATAATTACTAAACTTAATTGAGTTCGAACGCTTTTCATTTCAAAAGTAATTTGAAATTTAAATTATTTAAATTAATTAGAAATTTTTAGCATTGATTCATTAACTATTATTTTTTTAAAATCATTTATATGAATAACTTTACCATATTACTGTATTTTAAATTTCGAAACTAAATTCGAAAAAATTATTTAAGTTAATTAGAAATTTTTAGCATTGATTGATTAACTATTATTTATTTTTAAGACTCATTTATATGAATAACTTCCCCATTTTACTGTATTTTAAATTTTGAAACTAAATTCGAAAAAATAAAAAATTAAATAAAAATGAATATTCACATAATTTGAAAAATAATAATGCTGGTTTATGCAGAACAATCATAAATTCTAAATTAATTTAATTAGGTTTTAACGTTCGGAAATGTTTTAAATGATTGCAGTGGAGGATTCTAATCATTTAAATGAATATAAAATTGCCTGAGAGTTTTATTTTTACTATTTAATTTTAGTTTAACTCGTTTTTTTTTCTAAAATTTCATTTAATAAATAAAAGAAAATTAGATATATAATCTTTTAAATTTCATGAAAATATAACGAATTTATAGGATTGCTATAATTTTAAAAAATGTTTTCAATAAATTTGATTATGCTAAACAAATAATCATCTCCCTTCATTTCAACAGCTTAATACTTATAGTTCTGCTATTGGAAATTAATTTTGAAATTGAATTTCTGCCATTATTTTGAAAAGTTATTTCATAGTTTTATTTTTAATTACCATTTGCTTTCCAGCTACCACTAAATAAGATTAATACAGCATTCAAATTACTTTTTCATTATATATTACATTTAATAAACTTCATGGAGAATAATGAAGTAAAACTAAAATTAAATTTAATAGACTGTAATATTTCAATTTTTTGTTCGTGTGTTTAAAAAAGCAGGAATTAAGGCAAAGCCTTCGAAAATCAAAACTATCTTTTAAGAAAAGTATGTAGTATCTGTATGAGTTATGACGTTTGCTAAATTAAGTTCTTTATTTGTATATTTAATAAAAAATTGATGATTTCAAATAAAGCTACAGATACAATAAATGTTTTTTACTCTAAACAGTTCGATATTTTTCGTATACCTAATTCTACAGCAGGAGAACAAATGACTCCATCGAAACAGAGTAAAACTGATAAGAATTTGGAATCCCTAAATAAAAATACAGCCAGATGCGGAATAGAGATCTGCACGATACGCCCCCCCCCGGCCGCGCCCTGATAGCCAATCTGATTGTTCGTTCAAAAAAAGTTCACTATTTGTTATTGCTAAAACATTCCAGTATGTTTCGCGGGATGGTCATTCTCTCAAGAAATTGCAATCTCTGGATTTAATTATTGCGGTTACTTCAGAAAAATAATCTCAACTTCCATCAAATAGCTCTATAATAGGCCTTTTTTTTCTGTTTCTATTCTAGTGTATAAAACTCTAAACACTAGTCGTGGTGTAATATCGGAACCAGAACTTTTATTTTCTACGAAAGAAGAACTCTTGGAAAATTTAAAAGATCAAAATGTCATAGATATAAACCGGATATCAATTTGTCTGAATGAAAAAGTGCTTCAAATAAAGCACATCTTTCTGACTTTTAACAGCCCTAAACTCCCTATTAGAATAAAAGCTTCCTACCTAAGCTGCCCGTCCGACCATACTGTAGCGTATATTGGGTACTTTTGATCTTATGGTTAGACAACTTCAAACTCTTGCTTATAGAAAACTAGAAAATAATTTATTTACAGAACTTCAGAACAACAGAGTCTTCGAAACTCACAAATATTACAAGATATTCCAAAATAACTGTTTAAATCTATCGAACAAGTACAAATATAGGTCGCAGAGACTCTTTATACAATGTCTCAACACTATATCACATTCAAAACAACGTAGATAAAACTCAATACATCAAGCAAACTTGCTTAAACCTAGAAGTTCACTCTATGACTGACTGGTAAATAATAACAACAGCTCGCATCGCTTCTCTTCTTATATAGGTTCGGAGCATGTGCTAGAAATTTCTAGAACCTACTCGAAAAAATCCACGGAACAACAAACAATGTATCAGTATATCTAAGGGGGGTTACCAGAGAGGAAAGGGTTACCATCGCCAACAATCGCCAAGTTTGTCGCCAACTTGGCGATATATCGCCAAATTTGGCGACCAAAATTAGTCGCCAAAAGTGACGCCAACTTGGCGATATCTTCATTATTTCGCCAATCTGCCGTAGACATACAGTGAAAATAATGGACAAGTTTGCTTGATAACAGAGACAATGTAACAAAAACTAATATAAGTAAAGGAATGGAGCTTAATAAGATTATTTACATTATTTTACAGTACAAACACTAACTATTTACAAAATTCGTAACACTACCCCCTCCTCAAAGACTGCACGTCCCGGGCAGTGCAATCCTTGAGTTAGAGGAGAACACTTAAAATAAATAAACAAATAAATAAACAAATAAATAATAACAATAATAATAAAATTTACATAAATAAGAACTAATTACTATTTACATATTTACAAAAAGTGACTTTCATGACCATGGTCTAAAATTCTAGTTTTGAATTTCTAACCACTTTGGCCAAAATAAGGGGCTAGCCGGTTATAGTGTACGACCTTGGGTTTGGCGTGTGGCGATTTTCGTATGCGTACGACGACGTCATTCAGCCTGTTGACGACTATGTAAGGACCGTCCCAGTTTCTTTGTAATTTTGGCGACAGTCCCTTACGACGGATCGGATTCCACAACCAAACTTTTTCACCTTCGTTGAACTCATGTCCTGTTGCCTTTGTGTCGTACCGTGTCTTCATCTTTTCCGTTGCCAGTCCGATTCGGTTCCTCGCTAGACGATGAATCTCCTCAATCCGCGCCTGGAGTTTATCGACATATTCCTCAGGCGATGAAGGAGCATCAGGAGGACGGCCAAACAAAAGATCAGCAGGCAGACGAAGATCACGACCAAAGAGCATTTGAGAAGGGGAGTAACTAGTGGCCTCATGAGTGGCACTCCTGTAGGCAAGCAGGAAAAGAGGCAATTTCTTGTCCCAGTCCTGTTGGTCTCTAGACACCAAGAGAGAGAGGCTATTTAGGATGGTACGATTGAAACGCTCCACCATGCCGTCCGATTGAGGATATAGGGGTGTAGTTCGAGTTTTGTCCATGCCGAGTAGTCCACACATTTCCTTAAACACAGTCGAATCGAAGTTTCTTCCTTGATCGGAATGGATTTGAAGAGGAACTCCATATCTGGAAACCCAGTGTTGAACTAATATGTCTGCTACTGTTACCGCCTCTTGATTAGGAATGGCGTAGGCTTCAGGCCACATAGTGAAGTAGTCCATGACAACGAGGATGTACTTATTGCCATCAGATGTTCTAGGAAGAGGACCCAGGATGTCTAGTGCAATTCGTTCGAAAGGAGCTCCTACATTATAACGCTGCAGTCGCCCACGGGTGCGCCTCTTTGGACCTTTACGTGCTACACAGGTGTCACAAGTTCGACACCACTTCTCTACATCACTGCGAACATTATTCCAGTAGAAACGCTCTCGAACCTTTTGCAGGGTCTTCATTACACCAAAATGACCTCCTGTGGGACTACCATGCAGTTCTTGAAGGACTATAGAAATTCTTGACTTAGGGAGTAGTAGTTGCCATCTACATGTCTTTCCATCGTCAGACTCCCATTTTCGGTACAAGATGCCGTTCTTCAAACGTAAGGAATCCCAGAGAGCCCAATAACGTTTAGTCGTAGGATGGTAATGGGCCATGTCTTGCCAGCTGGGCTTCCTGTTGGACTCCTCTTTCAGCTCTAGAATTGGCTTAATTTCAGGATCAGCAAGTTGATCTTTACGCAGGCTCTCGTCACTCCACGGATCTTGCGATGATGTAGACCCAGTTGTAACTTGTCTTACTATAGGACCTTTGACATTAAATTTCTTCTCAGCCCGGTCGCAGTATCTACAATTCTCTGAGCAGGGTCTTCTTGAGAGAGCATCTGCATTTCCATGTGATGAGCCTTTTCGATGGCGTATCTCCATATCGTACTCTTGAAGCTTTTGTATCCAACTGGCTATCTGGCCTTCAGGGTTCTTAAAATTCAATAGCCAAGTTAGAGAAGCATGATCAGTTCGGATCAGGAACTTTCGACCGTAAAGATAGTGATGAAAGTGGTCTATGGCTTTCACTGCAGCAAGAAGCTCTTTTCTTGTTACGCAGTAGTTTCGCTCGGCCTTTGACAAGCACTTGCTGAAATAGGCGATAACACGCTCCTGGCCGTCGATTTCCTGGGACAGTATGGCGCCAATGCTTTCGTTGCTTGCATCCGTATCAAGTATAAACTGTTTATCGATTTGAGGATACGACAGAATTGGAGTGGATGTCAAGGCCTCCTTAAGCTTTTCGAAAGCAGCGTCACATTCCTGTGTCCACATAAATTTTTGATTGGCTTCTGTTAATTTATGAAGTGGTCTTGCAATCATCGAGAAGCCTTTGACGAATTTTCTGTAATAGGTGCATAATCCTAGAAAACTTCGAAGCTGGTGAACATCTGCTGGACGACTCCAATTTTTCACGGCCGATATCTTCTCCGGATCAGTCCTAACTCCTTCCGCCGAAATGATGTGTCCAAGGTAGGCGACTTCATTGCGAAACAAACTGCACTTCGAAGGGCTTAACTTCAAATTAGCTTCCTTTAATTTTTGTAGCACCCGCCTGAGGTTGTTCAGATGTTCATCAAAAGATTTTCCTATGATTATGATGTCATCTAAATAAACAAGACATGCTTCATACGACAGCCCCCGGAGAACCGTTTCCATAAGCCGTTCGAAAGTTGCAGGTGCGTTACATAGACCAAAAGGCATTACCTTGAATTGCCATAATCCTTGTCCCGTTGTGAAGGCAGTCTTCTCGCGGTCGTCGGGATGGATCTCTACCTGCCAGTAACCACTCTTCAGATCCAGAGTCGAGAACCAAGTGTTGCCCGCAAGTGTGTCGAGAGTGTCGTCGATCCTTGGTAGAGGGTAACTATCCTTTTTAGTGACGTCATTCAGTCGGCGGTAGTCTACACAAAATCTTGTTGAACCATCCTTCTTTCTTACTAATACAATGGGAGACGCCCATGGACTTGTTGATGGTTCGATGACGTCATTTTCTTCCATATCTTTAATTAAATTCTGCACCTCTTCTTGCTTGGCAAAAGGTAATCGTCTAGGGTGCTGTTTAATAGGAGAGTGATCTCCCGTGTAAATTCGGTGTTGTGCCATTTTAGTTCGTCCAAAGTCTTCAGATGTTTGGGAAAATAAACGTTGGAATTCTCTAATTAAATTTTCCGCAGCTTCCAACTGTTTTGGATTTAAGTCTGTATTTTGTAACAAATCCTTGACTAAATTATCTGAAGATTTCTCAGAGTGACTGGAATTTTGACTTATGCACGTCACAGGAGCACATGACGCTATCACCTCTCCTTTCTTGATAGTCCTCGTCTTATCACTGATGTTAGCAATTCTGACTGGAATGGTCTTTTTCGAGAGGTCTACCACAGAAGAAGCCACCAATACTCCTGCTTGTGTACTATTGTCTTCTGGATAATCTATATGGCCAAATCGATAATTAGTTTTATTTTTAATTACAGCAGGAACCAAACATTCTGTTCTTGCATCTAGATTAATGTCTTCTTTGGCTATTACTATTTGTTTACATTCAATTTCGTTATTTAATCCAAAAAGACTTATTTCTTCAAATTTTGAGATCATTTTGTTATTTTTGAAATCAAGTCTGAAGTCAAACTTCTTCAGAAAATCTAGTCCGATTAAGCAAGGATCTGTTATGTCAGCCACATATGCCGTATGGTAATATTTCGTTCCTCCAAAGTTGATAGTTAAATTGGCCTTTCCATATATGCCTATCTTGTCGCCAGTCACAGTTTGCAGGGTAACGCATGGTGGAGTCCAGATGAGTTTACATTTCAATTTTCGAGCCAAATCTTCTCTTATTATTGTCACATTGGCTCCTGTATCGACAATCATACGGCACTGAATTCCGTTAATAAAGCCTATCACATATAATTCATTATCACCGCCACTCATTTTTGATATCTGGAGGATCTTCAGGTGGGGCTTTTCATTCTCTGGCAACCTCCGCCCCGCGAGATGGCCAAAATTTAGTTTCCCTGCTGACTGTTTGAATTTATCTCACGTTCGTGGATTTTGGGGCAATTTCTTCGGTGATGTCCTGTATCACCGCATCCCCAGCACGTGAGATTCTGTCTTCTTGAACTTGTTCTTCCGTATTTTAAAGCTTCAATTTCTTGATTTATTTTCCTAATTTCTTTCAAGACGTCGTTCTCAGTGTCTGAGCTTTTGTTCACCGTTGCCCCTCGGACTGAATGACGATCTCTTCGGCTGGCTTGTGTAGCTGCTTCCAACTTTAAGGCATATAGTAGTGCAGCCTTTAAATCCTGTACATCTGCCATTCGTACCGCTCTCTGCACTTCTGGATCTTTTATTCCGTCTACAAAATATTGCAGTGACAGCATTTCCCGTACATTTGTTGGACAGTCAATGAATGCTTAATTTGCAAGCCGTTCAATTTCCGAGGCAAACTCTTGAAGGGTTTCACTCGATTTTTGATGGCGGCTCTTCATTTGTATTCTCGTATAATCCTTGAAGAATTTTTCGCCGAATCTCATTTCAAGTGCACAACTTAAAGTCTCAAAATTGAGTTGCGTCATATCGGGCAATGTTTGCAGCACGTCGGCGGCTTCTCCTCTTAAAGATGCTGCCAGCTGACAAGCTTTCACCTCGTCACTCCATTTGTTCGCTTCGGCTACAATGGTGAATTGGGTCTTATAAACTTGCCAGGAACTCTTTCCTTCATATGTCGACAGTTTGATGTGCACGGGAGAAGCAGGCGGATTCCTAAATTCTTCATAATTACCACTGGACGCTGAAAGCTTCTTCTCGAGTTCTTGTACTCTTTTATTTAGCTTTTCATCTATTTCAACTATTTTTCCTTCCATTTTCTCTTCAACATTTTTAACATCATTCTGAATTTTCTCTTCTACTTCCTCTATTTTCCTTTCCATTTTCTCTTCTACATTACTAACTTCTTTCTGAATTTTCTCTTCTACTTCCTCTATTCGTCTCTCTACCGACGAGAACTTTTCTTCTAAAGTTTTCTTCATTTCTTCTTGGCCTATATTAATCTTTTCGGTCACTTCTTCTTGGCATTTGTCAATTTTGTTTGTCAACTGTTCCATTCTTTCTTCGTTTTTATTCATTTTATCCGCCAACTCTTCTTGGCCTTTATTCATTTTATCCGCCAACTCTTCTTGGCCTTTATTCATCTTTTCCGCCAACTTTTCTTGGCCTTTATCAATTTTATTTGTCAACTGTTCCATTCTTTCTTCGTTTTTATTCATTTTGTCCGCCAACTCTTCTTGGCCTTTATTCATTTTATCCGCCAACTCTTCTTGGCCTTTATCAATTTTATTGGTCAGCTCTGTTCTTAATCCGTTAATAGCTTCTAACAGTTCTTTCAGTTGTACGTCCATTGTTCGTGTTTTCGCCATAAGATCCCACTTCTGACACCAAAAATTGTAGCGTATATTGGGTTCTTTTGATCTTATGGTTAGACAACTTCAAACTCTTGCTTATAGAAAAGTAGAAAATAATTTATTTACAGAACTTCAGAACAACAGAGTCTTCGAAACTCACAAATATTACAAGATATTCCAAAATAACTGTTTAAATCTATCGAACAAGTACAAATATAGGTCGCAGAGACTCTTTATACAATGTCTCAACACTATATCACATTCAAAACAACGTAGATAAAACTCAATACATCAAGCAAACTTGCTTAAACCTAAAAGTTCACTCTATGACTGACTGGTAAATAATAACAACAGCTCGCATCGCTTCTCTTCTTATATAGGTTCGGAGCATGTGCTAGAAATTTCTAGAACCTACTCGAAAAAATCCACGGAACAACAAACAATGTATCAGTATATCTAAGGGGGGTTACCAGAGAGGAAAGGGTTACCATCGCCAACAATCGCCAAGTTTGTCGCCAACTTGGCGATATATCGCCAAATTTGGCGACCAAAATTAGTCGCCAAAAGTGACGCCAACTTGGCGATATCTTCATTATTTCGCCAATCTGCCGTAGACATACAGTGAAAATAATGGACAAGTTTGCTTGATAACAGAGACAATGTAACAAAAACTAATATAAGTAAAGGAATGGAGCTTAATAAGATTATTTACATTATTTTACAGTACAAACACTAACTATTTACAAAATTCGTAACAATACATTCCTAACCCTCTCAGATGTTTTAAATGCCAGCGCTATGGACATGCAAATACACTGCTCAAAACAATTAAAGGATATTGCAGTTTTAGGTGGATTTTGTATCTGGGAAACTTTTTAGCTGATTGATACATGGTCGACAGACATAGTAGGTTATATGAGAATAAATTACAGCAGAAAAAAATGCATTTTATTGCGCATTTGTGTACAAAAGGAAAAAAGCACAATTTGTGCATATGAGAAAAAAAGAATAAGAAAAGGTGTTTTCTTCAAAGAAAATCATTTTCAGTAGGGGGTATGGTTTCCACGGGCGGTCAGCAACGTTGAACACCTTTAAGGCATGGACTCACTGAGGCTAGTAATGACGAGTTGGGGTCTTCTGCCCCACTCTTCCAGAAGAGCTCTTTCCAGTTCTTGGAAAGTTTGTGGAGGTTGTTGGCGGCCAGAAACTCGTCTTCCTAGAGCGTCCCAAATGTGCTCGATTGGATTCATGTCTGGAGAACACGCTGGACATTCCATTCGAACGATTCCTTCCTCGAAAAGGAAATCCTCCACCAGGTTTGCACGATGTGGCCTGCAGTTATCGTTCATTAAAATGAAGTTATCTCCGATTGCTGCAGCGAAAGGGACTACAATAGGTCTGAGGATCTCATCCCTATATCGGCGACCAGTCAGAGCTCCATCTCGAATGATGTAGAGGTCAGTGCGCCCGTCAATGGAGATGCCACCATACACCAACACTCCTCCACAGCCAAATCTGACACCTTCGTGCACAAACGCAGGATTATTCCTACTGCCAAGGTCCCTCCAGATGAAAATACGCCTATTATCCGGATGCACAGAAAAATGGGACTCGTGAGAAAACAGAATATTGCTCCATTCATTTCTCCTCCAGTGGACATGCTCGGTTGCCCACTTCCTGCGGTCGCGACGATGCCTTGATGTTAATCTAATACATACCATCGGTCGGCGAGCATACAGACCTACAGCATGGAGCCGGTTTCGGACAGTCTGAGTTGAAATCGTGGTGCCTGTAGCCGAGCGAAGGTGTTGTTGGAGAAGAGTAGAGTTCATGTTTCGGTGTCTCCGAGCTGTTAACGCTAAATACCGATCTTCATTGGGCGTTGTTGCCCGTCTACGACCTTGCCCTGGTCTTCGGCCTCCACATCCACTCTCCAAAAAACGGTTCCAGATCCTGGAAATGACATTTTGTGACACTCCAATGGCTTGCGCTACTTCGGCTTGAGTTTGGCCCCCTTCTAACTTACCAACAATTCTCCAAGCTTCTGAACCTGTCAAATGACTTCGCTGAGACATCGTACTCATCGAAATAAAACAATCACTGAATGCCGATCGTCCTTGTCTTCATTCTCTTTTATCCAGTTGAAAGTCAAATTTCATTCGCTGCCGCTGAAGCGACGTTTTTGACGTCGAACTCAAAATTTGCATACTCCACAGTTTGAAAACCAGAAAAATTTGCATTTGTGATTCTCTTCTTCTATTTTCGGCAAAAAAAATTTTGTTTACATCTTTATTTTATATAAAACTTCAAATATCCTTTAATTGTTTTGAGCAGTGTACTACTTGTGAACGTTGTGCAGGAGTCGGCCATTCTGATAAAATTTGGGGAAAAGCTGAACGCTGTGTTAATTGCAAAGGCGACCATACAGCTTACTCCCAACCTTGTCCAAACTGGATTCCGGGAAAATATATCAATACTCTTAAAATTACCCAAAATAATTCTTATCCAGAAGCCCGCTCAATTGTTGAATCCAGAACACCATCTGTAGGGGTTTCTTATTCCAGTTTTCTCAAACAACCATTAAAATCCGTAAGGCACATTAGCACACAAACTGATAGCGCATTTCCACTAAGTAAGTCAACAGTAACACAATTCACTAGCACTCCAATAAAAAATCCTTTGATGTTTCTCTTCCTACTAAATGTTCTGGGAACCCACCACTAGAATGCTGGCTATCATCCTCTTAACCAATTAAAATAATCAACCTGGAAAGTCGGCGACAGATATACGTAATCTATCAGATATCCAGATATATAGATATATATCCAATAAATCATCTAAACTCCAGACTAAGACCAAATGTGATCAGTTCAAAAATACCTCAGCAATCCGATTCTCTTCGAAAACTGAATTTAAAAATAAAATCCTGTGTTCAAAGCGAAAAGAAGAAAATATCAACGCTTGCCTCTCAACAGTGGAAGACTGTAAGGAAAGGAAAAATCAGATACTGGCCAATCTATTAAAAATGTGAAGAATCCCAAACAGTTACAGCAGTATGTGGAAGAGGCAACAGAATCTGACTCTTACAGCAATGACTCTGACGACAATGAAAGCACTATGTTTGAAGAATATGTACCTAATTAACTTAACAGTGTTTTTTATTATCTGTGTTTTAAATCTATTAGATTTTATATATTTTTAGGCTTTTAATGTTTTGTATTGATGTCTTATTACTTTTATTATTCGTAAAATTTTAACTAGAATATATATTTTTTCAGCTTTTTATTTTAATTTCATCGACTGGTTTTAATTATACTTTTAATACATGTATGATCACGTTGCTATTTTCATTTTACTTTATTCAACTTGTATTTTAATGTAACATGTACATTTTAACTGCATAATTCCGTACCTTGTTCTTGTCGCAGCATGTCCCAAAGGGGAATTTGTGCCATAAAATTCCAACCAACCATCCAACCGTCGATTAGTAATAATGTCACATTCGTGTCCTCTGTCCTTTAGTATTTAAATGGCAGCGGTATGATCTGAGAATAAATACGAAATGACAAGAAATATAATGAAAGTTACACATCAAAAACTATTTATAAATATGTTTACAAAAAAAAAAACGGAATTTATACTGCCTTCTTCGTAAAAAATAAGATAATTCACCATAAGCATTTTTTAATGTCAAAAGCAAGATATTTTTATACCACAAAAACTACACATTAGTCGATAAATTCTATAAATGTACAGCACATATAATATAAAAAATATATTTGTCGCCATGAAATCGAATTTCCGTTTGTCATCATTTTTGTTAGTTGTTATTTTCTACACGATTAACTTCAGCATAGCTTTATATTTCATTTCTAACTTTTAGATAAAAAATTAAATAAGAAAAACAGAAAGTTTCTGATAATGAAATCAGTAAAGAAAGGTTTATTTTCAATAAGAAAAAATGGATGTTTAACTGGTTTTGTTTTTGTCAATTTAAAAATAATAAATAAATAAATACTTAACTAAAAATAAGATGCATGAGCATTAAGAGGTTTTTAATCTCTTTTTTATATTCATTTATACAAAAATATCTAGAATACAGCATTCAGTCTGCTGAGCATCTGTTGCGTAAATTTGTCTTTTTTTCGAATATGAATAAATAATAAAAATAAAACGGTACGTAGCGGTGTTTATTTTTGAATACTGCTCTTTCTAATTCTATTAAAGACAGTAATTTCGTTTATGACATCCTAAAATATTATGATTATAAGTTTTAAATAAGCGCTGAATGTATTTACATAGTTACCAAGTTATATGTTTTTTCTAACATTTAAATAATAAAGCTAAATAGCAAAATTAAGTTGATTACAATAAAAATTCTGGTGCAGAAAATGTTTATAAAAATTAAGTAAAATTCAAGATTTGTAAGACTGAGCAAAATCTACCAGAAATTTTGCTCATTTTTTATAAAAAATACTGTATAGCAGAATCTTTTTAAAAAAACTTGTCGGTTTATTATATTGTCAGGTTTTAATCTTTTTTATGTATACATTTATACAAAAATATCTGGAATATAGCATTGTCTGCTGAGCATCTGTTGCGTAAATTTGTTTTTTTTTTTTCGAATATGAATAAATAATAAAAATAAAACGGTACGTAGCGGTGTTTATTTTTGAATACTGCTCTTTCTAATTCTATTAAAAACAATAATTTCGTTTATGACATCCTAAAATATTATTATGATTATAAGTTTTAAATAAGCGCTGAATGTATTACATAGTTGCCAAGTTATATGCCTTTGTTTTTCAACATTTAACACTCTTTTTTTCCGTTTAAGAAATTGAATATAACGGATTTTTAAATAAAATATTCGTAACATTTAGTCTAAATATTTTAAACTTTAGATAGTATGAAATTATTTTTTAAAAGAATAGTGGCGTTAAAAAGCTTTAAATAATGAATTAAGGGACAGTGGGCCTTTTATTTGAGAAAAATAGTCCATAGAAAAATCTTCCCAAAAATGTCTGTTTCTGTGGTATAATAATGCCAAAACAATTTTTTCTTATAAAAATATCATTTATGAAGGTTTTAAGATGAAAATAATAAAGGTAAGTGTACTTATGTACTTTAAATCTGTTTTTCTCAAAACTAATTTTTCAGCGTTTTTAGATATTTGAAACGCTCCTTGCGACGTAATATTTGAGCAATATTTTTGACATTAATAAGAAAGTTTCCAGACATCGTTTACAAAGAAATTGTGTAAGCTTTTTAAAATTCGTCTTCATTAAAATAGTCAAATTTGATTTTTTACTTATTAAAAGGCAAATTTTTGATGAAAATCGATATGGAATTAAGAAAAAAATCTGTAAAATATTAACTATTCAAGATATTAAAAAAATCTTACACAGATTTGTTTATAATGGATTTTTAAATGATAAAAACGCAAAAGCAAGAAAATATCTCAAGAATTAAAACACGAGGAGCATTTTAAAATTTCGTTTAAAAATTTAAATTTTTTTAAAAAAATTAAAAATTTTAATAAGATTGGAAATTTTTTTGAAGGTGTTCTATATACTTTTGGTGAAATGTATGCATGCACCAAATTTCATATTGTTATGATGAAAATTAAAAAAGAAAAATTTTAACGCCCACCGTCCCCTTAAGCAAATTCGTCTTTCCCGAATGGCGTAGGGGCAAATCAATAAAGGGGTTGAATTAGGAAAGTTAAATAGCAAAATTCAGTAGATTACAAAAAAATTCTAGTGCGGAAAATGTTTACAAAACTTAAGTAAAATTCAAGGTTCGTAAGCTCTAAATCTACCAGAAATTTTGCTCATTTTTTATAAAAATATTGTACACCAGATTTGTTTTTTAACTTGTCAGGTTATTATTCTCATTTTTCTGAATTTAGTTTATCATCAATTTCTTGTTGGAATAAATATTTTAAATATATCTATTGGATGAGCCGTGTCTGTTATATGGAAGGTTAAATAAAGCAAAATTTACATTGCGGAATTTCTAAATTAACCCATTCGTGCCCAGTATCTGTTGCGTAAATTTTATTTGGTTGGCACCACTATTTTTAGAAGATTTAAGTTTAGTTCATTAATCACGAAAATGCATCATTTAAATAAAATAATTATTGCTTTTCTTTTTTACCGGTGTCAAAAACAGTGCTTAATGCACCTTTTGAAGCGTCCCTAAAAAGGGACACTAGGTACTAATGGGTTAAAAAGTTCCTAATTGTAAAACATTGCAAAAAAGGACACTGTGACGTATATTTTAATCAATAAATCGATCCAGGTCCTAGGTATCAAAACATTTCAATAGAATTATTCGGCAATAACTAATTCACTAATTAAAAAAGGTGAAAATTCAAAATTTAAACTGAGTGTTGTCGAAATCTAAAAATTATATTAAAAATATACTTCCAAAAGAAAAGTTCCTGCATTGTAGGCTTATTTGTACATTTCAATATTTTATAATATAATATAGATTTTTTTATGTGCAGGGAGGGATTTTTCCATATAAAATATCAAATGTGTGAATAAAGTTGTTTATAATAAGACGCCTATCTATGTAAAATTATAATTTATTAATTTTATCAGGAATTATCATAATAAGCATAGTAAAATTATGTTATATATCATTAAAAATTCTCGAAAATATGTGTAGTTCTACAAAATTTTCAACGACAATTATTTTCATTTTCATTAATTTCAGCTGTACTCGGTATTTGTGAATCAATTTCTTTTCTTTTTTCATTGAATTTTTTTGTAAAAAAAAAAAAAAAAAAAAAAAAAAAAAAAAAAAAGAAAAGAAAACACGATAACACTTTTAAAACAATCAATTCACAGAAGGAAATATTTATGATTTCTGTTTCAATAAATTTCTTCACATTTAATCGATTTATCAAAATGATTGCCAAAAATAAATTTACAGTGGAATCGCTGGGGCAGAAAATTGAGGTTAAAATAAACTGATGACAAGTTGAATTTTGATTTTATGGCGACGAATTGCTATTGGTTGTTTATTTTTATTCGATACATTTGAAGGATTTTTTGTGGATCTCCGGATCTAATGTAAAAAAAAATAGTTTATTGAAACATTAAAAAAAAATTAGTTGGCTTATAAATTCAACTGATAAGATAAAAGCATTCGTTGTTGATTTTATTCATTTGAAAAGAAAACAAAACTTTAAAATGAGCCAGTTTTCAGACGAAAAATATTTTACGTTTTCAATAAATTTCTTTCTTTTTAATCCATTCATAAAAATGGTAGCCGAAAATAAATTTACAATAGAATCCTTGGTGCAGAAAATTGAAGTTAAAATAAACTGATGACAAGTTGAATTTTGATTTTATAGCCTCAAATTGCTATTGGTTGTTTATCTTTATTCGATGCATTTGAAGGCTATTTTGTTGATCTGCAGATCTAATGTTAAAAAAGAGTTTATTGAAACATTTCAAAAATCTTAGTTGCTTTTTAAATTTAACTGCTAAGATATAAGCACTTGCTGTTGATTTTGTTAACTTGTAAAACAGTAACCATTTTAAAATAAGTCAGTTTCTAAAAGAAAATATTTTATGATTTCTTTTTCAATAGATTTTTCCTGATTTAAAGGATTTATAAAAATGATAGAAAAAACAAAAGTTACACTGTAATCGGCGGGGGCAGAAAATTGAGCTTGAAACAAACTGATGGCCAGTTAATTTTAATTTTATGGCGACAATTGGCTATTAGTTTATTTTTATTTGACCCATTTAAGAAAGTTTTTGTGGATCTCCAGATCTAATATTTTTAATTTATTTGATGAAATATAATCATTCACTGTAAATTTTGTTCACTGGAACACAAGATAACACTTTAAAAAATATTTGACAGAAAAATAATCTTACCTTTTTATTTATATAGATTTTGTGCAATATTTAAAACCCCACTCAAATCTTTTATTTTAAATTGTTTTTTAGTATTTTGTAGAATTATAAAATGTACAAGTAATATAGTATCCCACAATATAAATATAGAAAAATTTCCGAATTGAAAAATCCCCTCCCCCTCCCTCAGCGCCAAGAAATTTGAAAAGACAGAAAGTCAAAAGAAATCATCCTTTTAAAAAAAATTTTGTTTTGTGTCACCAATAATACTTTTGGAACAAAATAAAGTAATGTGTCTTTAACTCGTTCTAAATCGTATTACAACTAATTGACGAATTAAAAGAATTTTACAATAAGTAATTTTTATGGTACTTATAAGTACCATCGGTAGATAAAAAGTTAATGAAATGATAAAAATTTTAGAGGAAGACTATATTTAGATTTGAACCGATTAGGAGAAAACTAGGGTTAAGTAAAACTGGTGACAAGTTGAATTTTGATTTTATGGCAGAAAATGGTTATTTGCTGTTAAATTTTATTCGACGTATTTGAATTTTTTTTTCGGGCGATCTCTAGATCTGAACGGGAAATTTATTGAAACATCAAAAATTACTTAGCTAACTTTGAAATTTTATGGATGCGATATAAAGCATACGCTGTTTAATTTGTTCATTTGAAAAAAAATAAATTTTTAAATCAATCAGATTGCAGAAGAAAATATTTCATGATTTCATTTTCGACATATTTTTTCATTTAATGGATATATAAAATTTATATATGAAACCAAAATTTATTTAGAATCGATGGTTTTTAAGGGTACTGTTATTTTTCAGGTGACATACCACAATTTCTTTATAAGAAAATAAATATAGTTTAACAGGGCGAAATGTCGTCGTATTTAATGAGAAGTTTTCTATAAGAAAATAGTGGTAACGAAGAATTTCAAGGTTAAGAAATTCCAGGATCCGTACGAACCCTGGAAGAGGTGAGGCAGAAAATTAAGGTTAAAAAAAGGACAAGTTGAATTTAGTTTTTTTTTTTTTTTTTTTTTGACAACAAAGGGCTATTTCTTGTTTATATTTGTTTATTAAACAACATACATCTGACTTGTGTGCTGGACATGGAGCCTGCTTATAAGCCATCGTCAATATACAGGGACGAGATAGCACACAAGGAAATATTACAACACACGAGAAGTACAACCAGGAGCTCCACACAAAGAGTGTGTGCAAGGGAGCCAGTGGATTCGAACCCGCAACCTCACGATCAGCGGCGTGATGTCTTAACCACTCAGCCACGGAGGCCCTTGTTTATATTTATCCAACGCATTTGAAGAATTTTTTTTTGTTGATCAAGCAAATCTTATGTTAAACAATAAAGAAAAAGACATACGTCAAGCATAGATTATGAAGCACTTTCCAACACATTCAGAAAATAATCTTATCTTTTATAGTGAAACAAAACTACAACGTTTAAAAATTAAACTTTTACGTTTCATTTCACAATATGGAAATGTATTACACATTTCAAAACCGAATTTTAGCTATACCTATCTATAATCGAAAATCTATCCAAAATATTTAGCAGTCCTCTATATCATATAGAAATTTATATTCATTAACAGCATGCTTTCCAACTTTAGTTCATTTAAGAGATACATACATCTCAGTTGAAAATTCCCTTTTAGCAATTTCCTGTAATAAGAAGGCTGGTATGCTAGTACTTTAGTGCAGCCCTGTATATGAGGTATAGAATTTATATATAAAGAATAATATGAAAGATACTAATTAAATTTAAAAGCACACACAGAAATTTAAAACATATTCTCCAGTAATTATTACGCAGAGACAGTACTGTTAACGAATTCTTTTGCGTGTACCTGTAATTTAATAAAAATGCTATAAATACTCTGTTTTAACATGATTCAGTGATTTATATAAGTTGTATTACATTTGAAATAGCGTAATATCATTAAAATTCTCTTCAATAAATTTTTCTCCATGTACTCTAATGTAATAGAATTCTTTTGAGTATCCCTGTAATAGAAACCATCAATCGTACATAGTTCATATGCAATAACAAACATGCTTTGGTGACCCTAAATAAGCTGTATTAATTGTATGAAAATCCGAGTATATTTACGGGAGTTAGGGCGTGGTCACACCGACAGACACACGAATACATAAGCACTTTTCAACTTTGTTGAAAAGTGCTAAAAAGATCCTCATATCTAATATTAAAAAAAGAAGTTAATTGAAGCATTATCGTATCACTGCTTATCGTAATTTCGTGTAGATGAGCCGCAGCTCAAACAATTCATTTTCGATCCAGAAAATTCATTCAGTAATATAAGAAAAATATATACCGCGATACAAAATGTTACATTTTATTTTTAAAAAATTTCCGGGTCGAAACAGAATTGTTTGAGCTACGGCTTATCTAGACGAAATTACGGTAGCTAACTTTGAAATTTAAGTAATAAGATAAAGGCATTCCATGTTGATTTCGTTCATTTCAACAAAAAATATTTCCTTTAAAATCAATCAGTTTCCAGAAAAAATATCTTATGAAATAAATTTATTTTCATTTAATGGATTTATAAAAATGATAGACGATAACTACATTTGCGGTAGAACGGATAGAGCGATAATTGAGAAAAACTGATGACAAATTGAATTTTGATTTAATGGCGACAAATCTGTATTTGTCGTTTATATGTATTTGGCGCATTTGAAAAATTATTTTGTAGAAATTCAGATTTAAAGTTAAAAAAGAATTTATTTAATCATTAAAAATTGCTTAGCTAGCTGCGAAGTTTAATTGATAAAATGACATCTTTTGCTGTAAGATTTTGTTCATAAAAAAATTAAAGATAACACTTTTTAATCAGTTAATTTGTAGAAGAAAATATCCTATGATTTCTTTTTAATGGTTTTATTACAGATGATAACTAAATTTACTGTGGAATCTGTGGAGCAGAAAATTCAGGTTAAAGGAAACTGATGACAAGTTGAATTTTGATGTTATGGCAACAAATGGCTATCTGCTGTTTTATTTTATTCGACGCATATGAAGGAATTTTTGTGGATCCTCAAATCTAATATTAAAAAAAAAAAGCTTATCGAAACATTAAATACGACTTTTCTAACTTTGAAATTTAAGTGATAAGATAAAGGCATTCGATGTTGATTTTGTTCATTTTTAAATAAGAAATTTCCTTTAAAATCAATCCGTTGGCTAAATAAAATATCTCATGAAATTGATTTATTTTTATTTAATGGATTTATAAAAATGATGGACGAAAACTACATTTGCGGTAGAATCGATGGGGCGAAAATTGAGAAAAACTGATGATAAGTTGAGTTTTGATTTTATGGCGCCAAATGCCTATTTGTCGTTTATATTTATTTGATGCATTAGAAGAATGGAAACTTTGAAATTTAATTTTACTTTGTTTTTTAATTTAAAATTTCTAACTTTGAAATTTAATTCATAAGATAAAGGTATTCGGTTTTGATTTTGTTCATTTGAAAAGAAGATAATTCTTTAAAACCAATCAGTTTCCAGAAAAAATATCGAATAAATTTATTTTCACGAAAAAAATTTATTTTCCTTTAATGGATTTATAAAAAAGATAGACAAAAACTGCATTAGCGGTAGAGACGATGGAGCGAAAATTAATTTTAAGATAAACTGATGACTAGTTGAATTTTGATTCTAGGGCAACAAATTGCAATTTGTTGCTTATTTTTACCCGATGCATTTGAAAAAAATATTACGGATGTCTTGATCTACTGTTAAAAAAACAGCTTTTATTGACGCATTAAAAATTATTTATCTAGTTAGAAGTTTTCATTAGCAAGATAAAAACATCCACTGTTGCTTTTTACTTACCCATCATACGTAGAATAGGGTAGGTCTTGGAATCGTTTTGAAAATCGAAATTTTTTTTTTTGACGGATTTACACGTTTTAGACACTGGAGATTTCGAAAAACATATTTTTAGAAAAAAAAATTTGCCGTCCGTCTGTCTGTCTGTCAGTCTGTCTGTCAGTAAGCGCTCTATCACACGAACTAATTGAGATAGACTTGAAATTTTGTATGTACTTAGTATGTGAGAATGGGACGAAGCCTATTGAATATCAGCAACCTCGATTATCCGGAACTATTTTTTCCGGATTCTCGAAAAATTCGTTCTGATGAAAGGTATATAAAAAATTTCGAATTTTTTTATTTTAAGGAATGCACGTAAAAGGCAATAAAAAAACACAAAATTTGCATAAAAATCGAGATCGATCGAATTATTAGTTGTCGAGATATTTGTAATCCTGTTTTCCAAATTCTTCGATTTTTCATGATCCTGTATTTCAACCAAATTTCAATTCAGAGGTATATTTTAATTGAAAATGAGACGCTTAATCCGACGCAGCAAACTGTTAGTTAATATGATTATTATTTTTGGAGTTATAAGGATGTTTCTTTTATGTAGTTTGGTACTTCTTGAGTAGTTTGGCGTTTTATATAATTTGTTGCAATTGGTGCATCCGCCATTCATTAATAGAGTATTACTATGTGTATTAACAACATTTAAATTTAGTTTTGGAATTGATATACATTGTATAAATAGTTTTCACATATTTTATTTTCATATGCGTATAAATGATGGGTAAGTATTACGGTGGCCTCCAACGACTAGTTTAATTTGAAAATGTTTTAATAACTATAGTATTTCTGTTTAACCGTTTCCCTAATTTACATGTACGTCATACCGGCACTTGTTTTTGCCAATCATGATTTGCCCGTACCGCGTACGGGCATCCATATTCCAATAATGGTTTATTATTACCCTCCAAAAAATTTTACTGTAAATTTTGCATTATTTATTCAGAGCATTTTTTCTAATTTGATTAAACAAAACATTCTGTTTTGAAAAACCAGTGATTCAAGAATAAAAATTCTGTAAAAGATATGAAAATAGAGGCATTGTTTTTGAAAGATTTTTTAAAATATTGATCTGTTAACCCTTTCCGGCGCACTACCTTTTAAAGTTGGAATTTAAAGAAAAAAAATAGGCAATCTATTTAGGCCTAGAGGAGTACACAGGTACTGTTTTGTAAAGATTGCACTAACCATTTTAATTATACAGCTGTTGCCGAAGTGGTAACCTCCCATAAGTAAAGCATTGATAAGCGCAGTGAGAAGAGCATTGCTGTGAAGCGCGTATTACAGTAAAACATTTTACCTATTATTTAAAAACAGTAGAGTTTGATCTCTGTGGTGCTGCCATCTAGAACTCATAAGAAAGATTTAAAGTAGCCATTAGAGTTCTTTTTGAAATATTCACGGAGTTTTTGTATCTCCAAACAGGGAGAACTTTAGGTGTTGCCGACCCGTCAACACTGCGCGTTAAGGGGTTAAGTGATTAAATATCCATTCTTAATTTAATTTTTATATGACTTCGAAAGCTTATTTTCTATTATAAAAAGATAAGAAGCAAAATTTTAAAATTAACTATCTACTATTTAATAAACTATATCTAATAAACTAACTACTATTTTGTATCTAGGTTTGCAATTTATTTAAATTTAAGACATATTTTAATTAATTTGCCTCTAAAATAGATAGATTTACGCAGCTGATTTGCAAACGTTCACTCCTTTTTCAGCCTTTATCATGTTGTGGGAATACATTTTTGTAGAAATTTGTAGAAAACAAATGACATCACACTGGGAATTTTAATCAAACATTTTGTTTTATAATGCATGCAGCCATCTCTTTTTTAATAAATTTGTTTATAGATTCTGATGGCAGCGATTCCTTTTCAACAATGGAATTATGAATAAACAGGAGAAGACATACATTAGATAATCTAGTAGTTGCGAGTGAAGTAACTAAGGAAGTTGTTACAAGATGGCGGCTGTTTCTTTTCATCAGGTCAATAGTTTTTTTATTACCACCGGCAAATCTGAATAGAAAATTTCGTCTAATTTAAGCATCGTGGTGATTGGGAATATCTCTGAGAAGTATAGTTAAAAAATTCTATTTCTTTTAACTGGTGTCGACTTTCCCAGGAGTCATAATCTTTCCATTGACACTAAAAGGATTCTCTCTTGGTTGAGACCACAGAGTAGTAACAGAGCCTCAACTCGGCTTGAAAAGAGCGCCCTCAATGGATCATTTAAAAACTAAACCATCGCTGATTTGATTATCTTTGCACATGTGCTTATGCTATTTGATCTTAGATTTCTGCGCTTATATTGATTCGTAATTATTATTGTTATTATTCTTGAATTTTCAAGTTTAAATTATTAGATCGTTATGTTACGAAGAGATACATGCATTGTTTGCAAGACGAATACGTCAAAGTTATTTCATAATTCTTTCACAAATTTCAAAACAAGAAGCAGTAAGCCGTCACTGTATTTTTTCCCCCTTATCATTCGTCGCCAAGGAAGCGATGTTTCGCCGAATTAGCAGCCTCTCTTATGTTATGAACGTAGTTTCAGAGTGGTCCGCTCGTGTCGCTACTGTCTATGCGTAATCCCATGTTAAACAAGTTGCCATTACAGTGTATGACAGTTGATTCTCTGTTCCGTACTCTGTGGTTGAGACAATGTGGCGGAACTACTATCGGCAAAGTAAACTTCCACGAGAAAAATAGATAGCAATTTTTTCCATTATTCATGTTTAAAATTTCCATTTAATGAGACGCTTAAATAAAGAGATATCTTCTACTTAAGTTTACTGGTGGAAGTTTTCCGTGATGGCAATCAACTCCTGTGAAAGTTGAACCAATTACAAAGTCTTTCTACAGTTGAATCTTCACTATACTCAAGGATATGTCAGTTCTTCTTTCTTAATAATTTCAGGTTTTCAATATCTCGGCCACGGAATTAAGTTATCCGATAAAAGGATAAGTCAAATATACATATTTTCAATAGGAAATTTTACTTACGTGATAAAAGTGAATGCATATCACGTAATAAAATATGCGCAGAATTTTTGTCAATTAACATTTGATTCTTTGGCATTAAAAGTACCATAAAAGTTTGTAGCTATAACAGTGTTTTGTTATTAAACCAAAAAAATCATTCAAGCTATTTATAAAAGTATAATGAATCGTTTAAAAAATCCATAGTTGCAAACCTCTTCTTTTTAAAAATTAAGAAAGCATTCTTTGAACCAGAAAATTTGTTTAATTAAGTATGTCTAGCGTTAGATGAAATGGTCTTTTAAAATTTACTTAAATTCGTAAATTAACTTCTCCAGTCTCTGGGTCTTCATTCGGGGACCTCTGTTCTTTTGCTTATAAAAACTAAAATGCCTGATTTTTTTATAAATTTTTACATAATTTCTTAATAGTTAAATGATTTTTTCCGTTGAAAGCAAAAAAAATCATGTCTTGCTCTAGTCAAATCGCTCTCAAAATAAATGTTATTTTCATCTGGGTTTGCAAAATGCTTAAAAATGTCCAAAAGACAGTATGACCAAGAAAGTGATAAATTTTCATAAGTATTTAACTTAAATCTTTTTCATTTTTTCATTTTTATTTTTATTTTTAGATTGTTTGCTTGTTTAAAGATCTTAAATATATGATTGGATTAATTTAGTTTAAGGGTTATTAAATTGGTGTTTTAAGGTGGTTTGTAGTTTGAGATCCATATATTTCAACCTAAATTATTAAGTGTCTAAAGGATCAATTCCAGAAAAAATATCATTTCTGTTCTTTACAATGTCATTTTGTTTGGAAAAAAACCAATGAATACGTATTTGTATTATCAGTTTAGCTTCGGAACTGAAGAATTTAAATAAATTTCTCGTTTTAAGTATGATTGTATGATTTAAAAAAAAGTTTAAGTTGGTAGTATGGGAATCCTATAATATCAAAAAAATAAAAGATGTAACACACGTAAGAATGTATGCTAGAATATCATCATTTTATTGCTTACTTATCATACGTAGTATAGGATAAGTCTTGCAATCATTTTGAAAATCGAAAAAAAATGACGGATTTACACGTTTCAGAGACACGTTTCTGGAGCTTCCGGAAAACATATTTTTAGGGGAAAAAATTGTCCTCCGTTCGTCTGTGTGTCTCTCTGTCTGTAAACGCTTTATCTCCCGAACAAATTGAGATACAGACTTGAAATTTTGTATGTAGTTGGTATGTAAGAATGGGACGAAGTCTATTTAATATCAATAACCTTGATTATCTGTAAAATTGAAAAATTAGTTCTGATGAAAGGTATATAAAACTTTTCGATTTGTTTTTATTTTAAGGAGTGGACGTAAAAGGTAATAAAATCACATAAATTTTGCATAAAAAACAAAGTCGAACGGATTATTATTTGCCGAGATATTTGAAATGATGTTGTTCATATTCTTTAATTTTTCATGACCCTGTATTTCATTCATATTTCAATTAAAAGAAATATTTTAATTGGAAATGAGACGTTTAATCCAGTGCAATAAGTTGTTAGTTAATATGATTATTATTTTTGGAGTTATAGGATGTTTCTTTTACGCAATTAGATACTGCTTGAGCAGTTTGGCATTTTATATAATTTTTCGAAATTGGCTCATCAGCAATTCTTTAATAGAGCATTACTACATGTAAAAATATTTAACTATACGTTTACATTTTATTTTGGATTTCCGATGCAATTTGTAAATAGTCTACACATGTTTTATTTCCATATATTATATAATGCTTATCCATGATGGGCAAGTATTAAGGTGGCCTAACAAAGACTAGTTTTTATAATGATTTATTGATGTACTCGGCTTCATTGAATAGATTGTTTCGGTCATTTTATCCTGACATTGAATGTTGATGTCTACGAATTGAATTCTGCGTAATGATTACAGAAATATAAATTTTGAATTTTCAGAATAAACAAGTCGGAGATTGTACGTCAAATGTGGCAATGAAGTGTGTTCGTACTGTAAGTCGTTATATAAATATTCAGATCTTGGTGCAATAAGTGTTGTACTTCTGTTTAAAAATGTAAAATTTATTTCGATTATATAAAGTGGTGGTAATAAGTTTCCGACCAATTAGCTTTTTTTATTTGTTTGCCAGAATGTTTCAGCGGAAAAGTAGCGCATTTGCTGCAAACGATAAGAAAATGCAAATCAACTCTGACTACATGATCATTTTGATTGGGTACTGAAGAATTTTGATACAAAGGAAAGGAATTTGAAATTCGCGTGTGCAAAAGTTTTCGGCCGTTCGTCATCCTTTTGTTTTTACTATTGGTAAATTTTTTGGCCATGTTTGTAAATTAATCACGTGAATAACACAGTCGAAATTCAAAAACTAAATGTTCAAAAATTATTATTCGTAAACAAGTGATTTGTTTGTCGGTATAGTATCAATCCTCTCGCAAGATTGCGGCAAAATTATCGCTTATAAAATCTGCCGATATATATTTTTTATGATACAGATGGCTATGGCCACCAGGACTTGTCATGGTCCAAGGTACCCCGAAAAATGACTATTCGTATGATTAGAATTATCAAAGGAAAAACAGTTGACGCCTCGTATAAAAATGCTGCCGCAATAACCCACAATTTACGGAATGGAAATTTCGCTGAAATAAGTCAGTTTACTGTATCAAGAGGTTTGCGTGACGTAAGGCATTATGGAAGAGTCGGTATTAAAAAAATTTTAAAAAAAATCAGCAGACTTGACTGGTTCTTGCCAAAGAACAGAAAGACTGATTACGTGAAAACTGGAAAAAAGTAACATTTTCCGATAAGTTGAAGTTATTATTTTTTTTTTGGAAGTGAAAGCAAGCATTATGGCCGATGACCTTAAAAGAAAAGATATTATTCGAGATATGTTAGTCTTAGAATGAAGTTTGGCGGAGAATATATTATGCTATAGTGAGCATTTAATGAAAAAAGTGTCAGTCCCTTAGTTAAATCCTCGGCAAAATGAATGATGCAGTGCATAAGGATATCTCGAAAAAAATATTTATTGCCTCATTGGAAAAAAATTTTGGTCGCAACTTTTTGTTTCAGACTGATAAGGATCAAAATTATGCTTGCAGCCTCGTCAAGCAGTGGCTTCAGCACACAAAAAATACGCTTTTGAATTGCCACCTCAATCAATCTTAGTCCGAAAATCTTAATATTAAAGAAAATCTTTGGGATAATCTTGGTGAATCTTTTCGAATTATTGATTTTCTAATTCATCAGAATTTCTCAAGAAATTACAAGAAGAATAGTAAAACCTTTACCATTGACAATCTTTAATCATTCATTGAATCGAAGCCACTTCGATGCGCCAAATTAATTATTGCTAAAGGTACGACGACAAAATATTAAATGTAAATGTTGTTAACCACAATTATTTTCTATTATAACACCATTTCTTTTCCAAACTTTCCAAAATGGCCGAAAACTTTTGAGAACATACGTTTTCCTTTGCAATTAATTTTGTTGGTTAAATTTATTGATAATAATTTGTTATTCATAAATAAATAGCTATCTATTATGTCAATAAAATATATAAGTATTAGTTTGAGATTCCACTTTTACAAATTAATGAAAAAAAATCATCAATATGGAAATAATAGGACTCAATCTGAACACAGCCTTATTTTTGCAAGAAAAAAATTTTTAACATCTTTTTTTGTTTCATTTCATGAAAAAGGTTACAAATTATACGATTAAACTAAATGTCTCCACACTTGCCTGCTTCTTGTAACGCCGTATTATCATATCAAATTCCGCTCACAATTGTCATCGGTTATAACATACTTTCAGGAGATTCATAAAATAATGTACTTTATAACCGAAGTACGTTATAAGCAATAATCAATAAAAATGCATTTCATAACGTAAAAAGAAAATGCACATAATAACATACATAATAATATTGATTTTAAACAAAATTTTAAGATCAGTAGCCCATATGGGTTGAAAAAATAACTCACTTCACCATTTTCAAAATGGACTTTACTTTATATCACCTCCTGAATACTAGGTTCAGTGTTGACACAAAAAGGACGGCTGTCAAAAGTAAATTTTTTCTACGTTTGTACATATCTAAAACATAGACCACAGTATTTTATAATGTATTTCTTTGACTTGTCAAATATTTAGCGGAATAAAGCGGAAGAAACATTAAAATGTTATTGGTACGGATATTTAGCGGTCCACACAAACGCTGAAAAAAATCAAACTTTCGACAGCTGCCATTTTTGTAACAACGCTCAGGTGTAGTATTCATGCGACAGTGTTACTTTATTCAAATGACGTCAAAATTGTCATGTGCGTTCCTCCAGCATTTTTGTGTTTCTGGTGACATATTTTAGTCTTCATTAAAAATTCACCTTTTATCTACTGGGCGGTACATAAATGCGTACACAACACTAAAATAAAAATGATTTCTATAATCAGGAGTGCAAAAGTCTAGGCGCCAGAGGGCAATTCCTCACCACGGAAATTTAAAACAAAATTCTTCCTATAAAATTTAATAGCACTTTTACAAGAATTTTACACGAAATATCAGATTAAAAATAACAAAATAAATTTAGCAGTGAAAGACTGCTTGCTGGCAGATTTTTGCACCTCAATTCATCATCCTTATAATCTCTTATCTCCTTATCAAAAGTTTCTTAAATTACTTCCTCTCCCTTTTGTTATCCCTAGCTGCTGGAAAAAAATAAATGAAAAGTATAAATTATTTTTTTAAATATAGGCATTTAGATTCAATTATTATATGGCATTAAAAATAAAATATTTGTATAAGTTCTTATAAAATATTTCATGCAAAAATAATGAATTAGCTCTGCATATCGCCCCAATTAAAAAGTGGGCTTTCTCTTTTTATTCTTCCATAGTGAACTTTCCAGGAATGATATGCTAGTAGAACTGTCACATTCTCGTAGTAGTGTAACTTCATCTGCAACCAGTATTACAGAGGCTGTTTACCGCCGGATCAAAATTTTATTAAAATTTGGATGAAAATTTTCTCTCCTTTTAAAGCCGAAATTATTTCATCTTTAAAATTCAAAAGTTGCATTTCTCACAAGTTTTTATTTTTTAAATAGCAATTTTTATTTTATTTTGTCTCGAAATTTGAGTCATCAAATAAAGATTATGTTTCCGGTAAAAAAAAAAAAAAAAAAAAAAATATTGGGACTCAAAAAACAACCACAACAACAACAACGAAATATGATTAAAAATTTTCTGATACCATAGGGCACAACTAGAATTTAATTAGTTAATTAAGTTTATGACGATTTTCTGTCACAATTAAAAAGTATATATTTATTCATTGTTACTGGTGGAAGTTTGCCACGGCGGTTGTCTGACCATATGATTATGCCATGTGTCATATTGGGATATCTAGAAAACCTCCTGTTAATGAGTATTAAAGGAATTATACATAGATGCCAACAACTCTTATTTATTCTGTAGTCTAAACCAAGACTATGTTTAAAACCGGATATTTTGTAAAAGGAAATACCTCTTCGTTGTATAAGGTACTTATTAGATTTCATTTTAGAATTTTTAATTAAAATTTCCCTTTAAAAACAAGTTATTGTTCCACCAGACTCCAGAATAATTAAGCATTTTTGGAAACTATGGTTATAATCCAACCTTATAATCCACCCTTATTACCCGAAATCTAAAAAATGAAATATATAAAGGAGGACAAAATCCCTACTATTTTCGAAATATTACTAATCTTAAATTCACCCAAATACAAAATATGAAATGTTCAGAAGCCTTTCCTTATAAAAGGCATTACTTATAAATTATTTATAAACGAAAATATTTAAAGTATTTTCATTTACAATGCCTTATTATTTGGTCCTTATTACAGAGATGAATAAATGCATGACATGAATGTGTGCCTGAGATTGTATTTTCCCGTACTCTTCCGTTAATATGATACTTTTCGCCATTCTGGGAAGTTAATCAAAATACTCCTTTGTTTCGGCATTCAAAACTCGTGAAATAAGATTCAACAAGTTTCTTCATCATGTGTTTTTCTATCAATATTGATGATTTGGTTGGAATACGTAATGAACGTAGATAATCAAATAGTAAAATAAGTATTTTCCAAACGTCTGATTTCGAGTCTATTTTCTTAACACTGTAAACTCTCTTACTTAAATAATAACAGTAATACTAATAATATTTGAATTTCTAAGTCAAGTTATTATTAAATAAGTTGGAAATTACGCGTCAAACGTAGCAAATAAGATGCGTTCCTACTATAACGGAGTTTTTAATATATACAGCACTACAGATACAATACCGTATCTGAAATCTTTTGTTGTCTCTGTAAATACTAAATAATTTCTATTACACAGGCATTAACTAATGAAAAACTCAGTAACTTATATTATTTTCATAAAATGTAAAATAATGTAATTAAAACGCTCCCGAAACAATGTTTCTCCCTATACTATTATGTAATAGAATGATTTGTGTGGCTCTGATAAAAATAAATATATTCTTTGCAACACATACGGAATGTATGTTTTAGTATATAGTTCATAGATGTATATGAATTGTATTATGTTCCAAAAAGTGTAACATTATTAAAATGCACTAGAAGCTATTTTTTCCCATTGACCGTAATTGAAAGGAATACTCTTGACTGTCCATATAATTCAACTATATACATCTGATTTTCTCAAAATTTGAGATGACTCGACAAAATTACGTAATAATTATATATTTTTAATTTCAAACGACTTGGTTGGGTAGTTTTTGCGTTATTATATGCGGGTAGACGGACGGACGGATAGAACGGCAACTATAGGTTCTACGTAATTACGAACGCACCTAAAAATGAAACAGAAATAAATGAGGAAAAAAAGCCCTACTTTTTTTTCTGAAAAGGTATTAATTTTTAATCCAATTAAATACGGAACAGAAAATACTCAGAATACTTTCTTTATAAAAGCTATAATACTTATAAATTATTTATAAACGAAAATATTTAATATTTAAAGTATTTTCATTTACAATGCCTTATTACGTAGTCTATTACTTAGATGAATAAATGCATGAAATACATGTGTGCCAGAGATTGTATTTTGCCATACATTTTCGTTAATGTGATAGTTTTTGCCATTTTAAAAATTTAATGAAAATACTCCTTTGTTTTCGCATTCAATAAGCGTGGAATAAGATTCAACAAGTTTCTTCATCATGTGTTTTTCTATCAATATTGATGATTTGGTTGGAATACGTAATGAACGTAGATAATCAAATAGTAAAATAAATATTTTCTAAACGTCTGATATCGAGTTTATTTTTTTAACATTATACGCTTTATTACTTAAATAATAACAGTAATACAAAAAATATATAAATTTCTAAGTGAAGTTATTACTAAAAGAGTTGGAAATTACAAATCAAAAGTAGCAAATGAGGTGCGTTCCTACTATAACGGAGTTTTTATAATATACAGCACTTCGTATGCAATACCGTATCTGAAATCTTTTGTGTGTCCTTGTAAGTACTAAATGATTTCTATTATAGAGGGATTAATTGGTTAAAACTTCAGCAATGTATATAAATTTTATAAAATTTGAAATAGTTTAATATAATGAAAACGTTCCCCAAACAATATTTCTCCCTATACCATTAGTTAATAGAATGCTTTGTGTGGTCGTGTATAAAAAAAATATATTCTCTGCACCGCATATTGTACGAAATGTATATTTTAATATATATTTCATAGATGAGTATGAATTGCATTATGCTCCAAAGATTGTAACGTTATTAAAATGGACTAGAAACTATTTTTTTCATTAACCGTAATTTAATAGAATACTTTTGATTGTCCATGTAATTGAACTATACATCTGATTTCCGCAAAATTTAACACGGCAAAATTATGTAATAATTATACATTTTAAATTTCAAACGACTCGGTTGGGCAGTGTTTGCGTTGTTATATGTGGTAAGACGGGCGGACTGAACAGCAATTATAAGTGCTACATACGACCGCACCTAAAAATAAAAGAAAATTTAGTAAGCAAAAAAATCTTGTTTTCTCTGAAAAAGTACTAATTTTTACATGAAGCAAATAAAAAATGTAAAATGTTCAGAATACTTTCTTTATAAAAGCAGTACTTATAAATTATTTATAAACGAAAATATTTAAAGCTTTTCATTCACAATACCTCATTACTTAGTCCCATACGACCAAGATGAATAAATGCATGAAATGCATCTGTGTCTCGAATCGTATTTTGCCGTACTCTTTCGTTAATATGATACTTTTCGCCATTCTGGGAAGTTAAATAAAAAAAAATACTCCTTTGATTTCGCATTCAATAAGAGTGAAATAAGATTCAACAAGTTTTTTCATCACGTGTTTTTCCATCAATGTTGGTGAGTTGGTTAGAATACGTAATGAACGTGGATAATCAAATATTAAAATAAGTGTTTTTTAAATGTCAGATTTCGAGTCCATTTTTTTAACATTGTACGCTTTCTTACTTAAATAATAACAGTAAGACTAATAATATTTGAATTTCTAATTCAAATTATTATTAAAAGAGTTGGAAATTAGCAAATGAGGTGCGTTCGTACTATAACGGTGTTTTTTAAATGTACAGCACTTCGGATACAATACAGTATCTGAAATTTTTTGTGTGTCCCTGTAAAGACTAAAGCCGCTATTAGATTCACCAACATTCAATAAGACTTTTGAGCCAACACTTGATTTCCTCCAACTTTTCGTGAAAGTTGTATAATAGCGTATAATAGCCCCGTATAATAGCAAACTGCAATGTCTCCCCAACTTTTTTCGGCAGTCGCAAAAAGTCTGGAGTAGCCCAAATTTTTCATCCAACATCGAAGATTTCAACGAATCAGAGATAAGCGATTGATACGAGTAGGCCATAAATCTTACTGGCACGAGTAGAAACTGGTTTTCCAGCTTTTCCTCCCACTTTGTCAAAGACTATTGTAACCTTTGTATCCCTTTGAACGGGAAAATGTTGGAGTTAAAATCCGCTGAAAAGTTTGTCTCGCCTAAAAATCCGTGAATCTAATAGCAGCTTAAGGTATTTCTATTACAAAAGGATTAACTTGTTAAATCCTCGGCAATTTCATAAAATGTGAAATAATTTAATGCAATTAAAACTCTCCCCAAACAATGTTTCTGTCTATACCATTAAGTAATAGTTGCTTTGTATTACTCTGTATAAAATTAAATATATTCTTTGCACCACATATTGTACGGAATGTATATTTTAATATAGATTTCATAGATGTATATGTATTGCATTATGCTCCAAAGAATGTAACATTATTAAATGCATGAAAATCATCTGTGCCTGAAATCGTATTTTGTAGTACTCTCATTAATATGATACTTTTCGCCATTCTGGGAATTTAATGAAAATATTCCTTTGTTTTCTCATTCAGTAAGCGTGAAATAAGATTCAACAAGTTTCTTCATCATGTGTTTTTCCATCAATATTGATGAGTTGGTTAGAATACGTAATGAACGTGGATAATCAAATAGTAAAATAAGTATTTTCTAAAAGCAAAATATCTCATTTCGCGGCTATTTTCTAAACATTGTACGCTCCCTCTAAGCATCGCACGTAATAAAAAATTAATTAAATTTCTAAGTCGTGTTATTATTAAAAAAGGACATATGTGGATTTTTTATTCCATGCTTAGTAAAAGATAAATAAACATAAAATACAAAGGTGTTTAAGGAAAAAGTATCAAAATTGTAGAGATGATAATACACATCAGAAAACTCCTCTTAGCCAGTGCCACAAGGATAAGATATATCTGGTCCTTTCACTCATTTTAGTTTTAAAAATTTGAAAGTTTTACTCGGAGCTAATTTTATTCAAATTTTAAGAAGCTAAAAATTGAAAAAACTGGTAAGAGAATATTCGTCAATACTGAAATTGAATGAAAATTGCGCCAAATTTCTAAGCTGTAGCCAATTTGGCATCATTTATGGATATTTATCTTTGACGTCAAATTTGTGATATTTCGCCAAGTAACTCCAAGCTTAAGCGAGAATTTGAAGCTAATATATATTAATAATTTTTAAGCATTGCACGGCAATGCACGGGACAGATGCCTGTCATTTTAATTAGGTCAGAAAGATCGTATGTACTATGCATACAATCAATCTTATCCAAATGCGTTTCTAAATACGAGAGTTACATCATAAAGAAAATCAGATTGTTTCAAAATGTCAGTCCCTCTAAAAATTCAAACTGCTATATCTCAGCCATTTTTTAAGATAAAGACAGAAGAAAAATGCTTTGGGATCTTTGTGTTAAAGTCAAAATTAAAAAAAAAATATGTATTTTTCAGTTTTTAAATTTATTTGCACGACTTAATATTGTTATTATAATATCTTTAAACATATTAATTTAAAGCATACACAGTACTCAATGATGTGAGGTGGGCGAAACTTAAGGACAAAACATATTTAATGAACTGACGGCACTGCAGACAACATATATACATTTTACATATAGAAAAACTAATCTGGAACTCAAGTACATTTATGTTCCTTACAATAATTCCACGGAATGGACAAGGGGCGCCATCTACAGTTTTACCTGAAAAGTAAAAGTTAAACACCACAGCTCTTCCCCCACTTAATAATGAACTCGGTCAGGAGCTCTCCTATGTCTTCTGGATCGTCTAAGTACCTGTGGAGAAGAAGAAGAATTAGTTTTGACATGTTCAGGAGCATCAATTGTAGCACTAGTAGGAACCGACGGTTTTGGGAGAATGTTATCGGAGTTAGTTGAATTAGAACTCGAAGAATCAGGATTATGAAAGTCAGTTGGCGTAGGATCTGGAGCAATTGGAACATGAGAGTCCACTGGTTGCGGATCTGTGAAACTTGACTGTAAGGGTGGAAAATCATCTTGCTTCACCTTTGCATTTTCACTTCTAAAATTTTCTGTAACATTTTCTTCCGAATTTGGATCATTAGTTAAAAAAATATCTTCCCCTACATTAGTTATTTGATCCACATGCCTTTTCCAAATATTTGAACCAACTTGAACTCTGTAATGTAATTTTCCCTCTATTGCTACGATTCGACCAATTTTCCATTTGGCTTCTGGAGTATAATTTCTTACAGCTACTTTCTGGTTGATTTCAAATTCTTTTACTTTAACTTTAGCTTTTCTTGCAGTTTGTTTTTCATGAACAAAATTTGCAACATTCGGCACAATCAAATCTATGTTTGTTCTTTTGTGACGTCTTAGAAATAAAGATGCAGGACTTTCCCAGTTGTAACATGTGGCATCTTCCTGTACTGCATAAGAAAGTTATTCAGCTTCATTTGTAAAGTACCTGGTTCAGACGCTAAGGCTTTTAATCCACGTTTGACCGTTTGCACATATCTCTTAGCCTGTCCATTTGTAGATGGATGGTATGGTGCACTAAACTTATGTTTTACACCATGACTTTTTAAGAATATTTCAAATTCTTCAGATGTAAACTACTTAGCATTATCTGATACCAAAGAAATAGGAAAACCGTATCGTGCAAAGAAAGAAGAAAGACAAATCATTGTATTTTCTGAAGTTGTACTACGAACTATAAATACTTCTGGCCATTTACTATAAGCATCTTCCCATTAACAGGACCAAAATAATCAATATGAATTCTCTGCCATGGAGCTGTAGGCCATTCCCAATGATGTGTATCAGCTTTGGGAGGATTATTTTTCAAATTTACACAAATAGAGCAATTTCTTGCAATATCTTCAATATCATGGTCTATTCCTGGCCACCATACAAAACTACGGGCTAAAGATTTCATTTTCACTATACCAAAATGACCAAAATGTAATTCCTTTAATATTTCTTGTCGATAAATTTCTGGGATAACTACCCTACAAACTTTTAAAATACAACCACGCTGAAGAGCAAATTCTTCTTGTTTTCCGCCAAAAAGTAAATTTTTTGGAATTTCTGAGCCAGAAATGAGGCGATGAAAAATTTGTCGCAAAAGAGGATCGGTTTTTGTAGCTGAAGCAATAGATTTAGCATTTAAAGGTAAAACAGAAAGCTGATTTATTTGAATGATTTCAAATTCATCAAGTCCCTCCCTTGAATTATATTCGTGGGGTAAATCTGCATAACGTAATGGAAGACGTGAGAGTGCTTCGACATTACCGTGTTCAGTAGTTTTCTTATAAACGAATGTCATACTGGAACGTTTGTAAATATAGGCATATCTTTGCATTCTAGCAGCTGATAAAACAGGAATACTTTTAGAAGGTGAAAAAATTGAAACTAATGGTTGACTATCAGTAAACAAAGTGAATCTGTTACCGTACAAATATTGAAAAAATTTCTTAACACCAAATATTATTGCTAATGCCTCCTTATCTACTTGACTATACCGTTTTTCGGCATTATTCAAGGTTCTGGATACAAATCCGATAGGCTTTTCAGTCTTGTCTGGCATCACATGCGAAAAAACTGCAGAAATACCATATGGAGAAGCATCAGTAGCTAAGATTAAAGGTAATTTCGGATTGAAATGGGTAAGCACTCTGTCAGAAGTAATTTCTCTTTTTATTTTTTTAAACGCTTTATCACATTTGTAAGACCAATTAAACTTCACATTCTTTTTAAGCAAATTATTCAAAGGATGTGCAATCGTCGATAAATTTGGCACAAATTTAGCATAATAAATTACAAGACCAAGAAATGCTTTAATCTGGGAAACATTTTCTGGCCTAGGGGCATTTACAATTGCTTCTATTTTATCTGGTGTTTTATGAATACCATGTTTATCCACTTTGTACGCACAATAAGTAATTTCATCTGCCATGAAGAATGATTTTTCCTTATTTATCCGAATATTATAATTTCTCAATCTTTCTAATACTTGCTTTAACCTTTGCAAATGAATTTCGTCTGTTTCCCCAGTTATTCCTATATCATCAATAAAAATTGTAATTCCCTCAATTCCACTTAAAATTTGTTCGATTTTTCTTTGCCATATAGCAGGAGAACTACTAAGACCCATTGGTAATTTAAGAAACTGAAATAATCCTTTAGGTGTATTAATGGTTAATAATTCTTGGGATTCCTCATCAACGGGCAATTGGAGGTATGCTTGATTCAAATCATTTTTTGTAAAATGAACACCACCACTTAAAGTAGCTAACATATCTTCTATTTTAGGCAAGGGATATTTTTCTACTTTCAGATATTTATTTAATGTAACTTTAATGTCTCCGCATAAACGTATTTTTCCATTAGATTTTACCACTGGAACAATAGGGGTTGCCCACTTGCTATTCGTAACTAGTTTAATTATAACAGCGTCTTGTAATCTTTGTAATTCCTCATTGACTGCAGCACGTAGTGCATAAGTAACAGTCCTAGCTTTACAAAATATGGGTGTAGCATCCTTTTCAAGATAAAGCTCTGCCTTTAACCCTTTAATTTCCCCTACTTTATCAGAAAATAAATCAGAAAAATCATTTAACAATTCTTGTAATTTATGAGAATAATTTACAGTCTCATTAACATAGACAGATCTTAAATTATGCGGAAAAATATCGAATGCAGAGGCCCAATCTCGGCCAAATAATAATGGAAAGTTATCTTCCTTTATTAAATACAGTTTTAACTTTTCTGTTTTATTTTCATATGTAACATTTACTTCAACATAACCTACAGGTTTAAACATTTCACCAGTTGCAGTTTTTAACTGAACATCTGGGGGTAATATTTTATAATCAGGAAAAATTCTGCGAAATCTTTTTAAAGGAACAGCAGAAATTCCCGAACCTGTGTCCAATTCCAAATCAGCTCTTGCTTTATTTTCAATTAACACAGATAATTTAATAGGATTTGCACCTGTATTTTTTATAGTTAATACATTTACTGTATCTACTGAATTTACGTGTTTTTGGAAAGTTTTACTTCTACATACTTTTCCAATATGGCCTTTTTTCTTACAAATTTTACAAGTAGCATTAATAAATCTACATGAATTGGCTAGATGAGAAGTATTGCCACATCTATAACACTTTAATTTACTTTTATTTGCCTCAGGAATTGTATTATTTACATGATTGTTGACATTTGACTTCTGACAATCATTCGACAATTTCTTGGGGTGTACGTTTTTTGAACTTGAAATTTTATTAATACTGAAATTTTGTATTTTTAATTTCAGAAATTTCAATATTTACATTGTATAAGGATAAAGCTTTTTCAACTGCCTTCTCAAAAGTTAAATCATCTACTTTCGTAATCAATTTATTTTGAATGCTTTCGCTTTTCAAACCGCGTAAAATTTTTTCAAGTAAATTTTCATTAAATTTATCACCCGTAAAACAACAAAAAGTTGTATTTCTTTTTTAATCTAGCAGCAAAATCTTGAACTGATTCCGACTCGTTTTGGTAACACTTACGGAATTTTATTCTTTCTATAAGTTTGTTGGGGGCGGGGCTTAAATGCTTTATCAAAATGTCAACAATCTCAGAATATTTTAATGATTCACATTCTTTTGGGAAACATAAATTACTCAGCAAATTATAAAGCTTAGGGCCCATGCAGGATAAAAGGGCCGCAACTTTTTTTCCTCTTTTAATTCATTCAGAATAAAATTCTGCTCCAAGCGTTTAATACAAGGTGGCCAGAAATAAAACACCCCTACTCTGACCTCCATGGATATCGAACTACTCAGTGTAAAGGCTCAAAATTTTGTACACATACTATTCAAAATATGGGGAAACGGATTTCACGAAAAAAAAATTAGTTCCTGAAATCACCGATAGGTGGCGCTGCACAACTGGAACTATGATCAAAAGACACAAATAATAATAAAAATTAAAATGTTTATGCGGAATGGAATGCTTCCATGCTTCCTTTTTAATTTTTCTGTCCCTTATGGAAAATAAAAATAGTAAAGAAGCTAGAACTCCCGTTGTAACTGCAATTTCATACTGTAACCAGAAAAATTTGCGTAAAGCATGGGTAGAAGCCATGTTCTGGGTATAAAAGAAGTTAAAAGGTGGGGAATGTCATTCTTATTAGTGATGGCTGTCACGCTGCCAGAACGCGCTTTGCTTGTGAAGTTGTTTTACGAGAATAAAGGAAATGCTCCAGCAGCACTTCGAGAGTTTCGCCGACTTAAGGATTTGCGTAAGGGACCATTGCTTCCACAAGCTCTCAGGAGAATGATAGCTCGATTCGAGGAAACTGGACATCTTGGAGTTCAGCCTGGTCGAGGACGCAAACCGGTTCGTTCAGATGTCGTTGAAGATGTTGCCACCGGTATTGTTGAACAGTCAATGGATAATGTTTTAGGCTGCAGTAGTGCACGTGCAGTGTCACGACACTTGGGTGTTCCCTATAGCACAGTGTAGAACATACTCAGAAAAATGGTGCATTGTTTCCCGTACAAAATCCGCCCTAATCAACAATTGCTGGCCACAGACAGGGAGATGCGACTGACCTTTGCATTGACATTTCTTGCTAGAGTTGAAGCGGATGCATCGTGGCCGTGGCAGATTCTGTGGAGCGATGTGGCCCATTTCCACCTCAGTGGAACAGTGAACACCCATAACTGTCGCATATGGGACACGACAAACCCCCGTACCTTCCAAGAGATTCCACTCCACTCACCGAAAGTTACAGTCTGGTGTGGATTCACCGCCACATTCATCCTTGGACCGTTCTTTTTCGAAGAGGTTACTCCCAATGGCCTTGAGACATGTACCGTGACGGCCAACATGTACAAAAGGATGCTCGAAACATTTGTTGTACCCCATTTGCAGCAGCGCCAATGCCTTGACACCATTACTTTTATGCAAGATGGAGCACCTCCACACATTGGACTCCCTGTGCAACAGTTTCTTCGCCAACATTTCACCAATGACAGAATAATCAGTCGCGCGTTTCCGACAACTTGGCCATCTCGTTCACCGGATCTTAATCCGTGTGATTTTTGGCTTTGGGGACACTTAAAAAACCTTGTTTATCGAGAACGTCTGGTAACCTTGGCAGATTTGAAAGAGAGTATCAGTCTGCATGTGAGAAGCATCTCAGATGACCAGTTACGATCCGCAGTTGAACAAGCTGTCCACAGACTTCACATTTTACATCTTCAGGAAGGGAACCATATTGAGCAGCATTCCCTGCATCGATAACGTCCTTGTTTCATGTATGCTTGGTACTTTCAAATAAAATGTGTTTAAAACGTGTTTTTGTGTCTTTTCAGCATACGTCCAGTGGTACAGCGCCACCTATCGGTGATTTCTGGAACTAAATTTTTTTTTCGTGAAATCCGTTTCCCCATTTTTTGAATAGTATGTCCACAAATTTTCAAGCCTTTACACTGAGTAGTTCGATATCCAGGGAGGTCAGAGTAGGGGTGTTTTATTTCTGGCCACCCGGTATATGCTTGAAATGATTCTACTTTATCATCGTACTCTTTAAATGCCAACATCGTATTTTTAGGCAATAAGACAGAAAAAAAAGTAAAGTAAAATTCAATGCACTTACCACCCCCTTGTTTTGTAGCTGCTGATATACTCTGGAAGGCTGCTTTACATTTCTGAAATGTTGAAATCAAAATCGAAAGAAGGAGCCATTTCGGCCCGCGGTTATTCTTTTAACATTTTTACGGTACAAAGTTTTTTTTCACACGTCGCCAGTTATAATATCTTTAAACATATTAATTTAAAGCATACACAGTACTCAATGATGTGAGGTGGACGAAACTTAAGGACAAAACATATTTAATGAATTGACGGCACTACAGACAACATATATACATTTTACACATAGAACAACTAATCTGGAACTCAAGTACATTTATGTTCCTTACAATAATTCCATGGAATGGACAAGGGGCGCCATCTACAGTTTTACCTGAAAAGTAAAAGTTAAACACCACAGTTATTATTTTTTTTATTTCAAATGGTGGTCATTTTAAAACAAGATGGCGGATAAAGCTAAGTCAACGAACTCGGTCGAGATATCCATATGTATTACGTATGCAATTAATCTCATCCAAATTGGTTAATAAATACGAGGAGAATTCTTGCATGACAAAAGTTCAGTGTTCCCAGTGGACTACTATTTTTTAAAAAAGAATTATTGATTGACATTACTTTTTGAAATGGTAAAAATCACCTTGTTTTTATCTAAATTGACCCCTTCGCGACGGAAGACTTTTACGAAATTTGTAATGTTTTGTCACCGGTTTTAAAAAAGCAGAAATTTGTGCCTTATTAAATCGAGAAAATGCTTCGATTAAATAAGGCAAATTGTACAGTAAAATTTTACTGGTGGGTATAAACAAGGATTCTTAAGCCTTTTTACGGCACGTATACGTGTCGCTCATCCCTAAGCGGTTAATATCCGTTAATTTAGGCGAATTTCACAATTTCAAAAAATGGTACAAATCAATAAATATGAATTTGAAAACAGAAGCCCAAAGAAAGGGCAACACTGGGGAAGTTGTTATGCGAGGCACAAAAAGTGACAAAAGCAAGGTTGGAAACTACTCTCCGTACAATTGTTGATCCTCTGAACCCATGGGCATAGGAAGGGGGGGGGGGTCCAGGGTGGTCCTGAACCCCTTTCTTTGAAATTCAGAAGTTCACTATATCTATTATATATTATATATAATGAATATAGTATATTATGTACAACATTATATATTATTACAAGGCGTTTTTATTTTGTTCGGAAGCAGTATAAAGATTTTTTTTCTCGTGAACGTCTCAGACGAAGAACGAAACATTCAATTTTTTCAATTAACTTTAATGTTTGTATAGTTTTTTAAATTTTGTACACCATTTAGTAATTATGTTATTTTTATTGTCAAGTCTATTTGTAACATTTCAAGATTTAAAAATCCAGCTTTTTCATTAAATTAATACTATAACAACGATACAATTTTAAAACATGTGTTTTCCAAAATTGCGAAAAAAAGCAATGTTTAAAATAATATATATTTTTACTGTGTAAAATATTTAATAAGCTATTTATAACGTTAATTATCATCAAATGCAAGAAAGTATATGTTCCAAATGAATTTTGTAAAATTTTATTTAAATATTCTTCATTTTCCGATAATATAGAAAGATCTTTTATGGAATTTAGCATAACTTAGTCATGTATTCGTTAAAAGTATGACAAAGAGAAATTCATTTAGGCGTAAACAAGGATTAGCGTTAAAGAGAAGCTTATAATTTTAATAAAGAATTCCTGTTTGAAGTTCGCTGAAAGTTTCAGGGATATAGAAAGAACTAAAATGCAGAAAATTGGCTAAACTTTGATCATGGATTAGAAACTCGGTTATTAATCGAGATAGTTATTTATTTGCATTTATTTATTAATATTTTATAAAAAATATTTTTAACCAATTTACTGACTTTTTTCTTTTACGTACAATAAATTGAAAATATGGATTAACACCACTTTTTTTAAGCTAAAATATTCGAAATACAGTCGAGCCTCTATATATAACGAAATCCATCGTTCCAGTAAAAAATTCGTTATATAGAGAAATTCGATGTATAGAGTATGATGTTAAAAATAGTATTTAATGTGTAAATTTTGAACAAATATTATTTTTGATCTTTTTAATTAAGAATTTGAAATGTTTAAAAGTATATATTAACCTAACATTTTATTTCTTACTTATTTAAGCAGTTTCAAAAAAGAGAAAAGACATTTATTTGAAAGCTTAATGAAAATCAAATAATTAAATACTTACATAAATTTCAGAGGAAGAAATCTGTAATTTTTTGTTGTTTTGATTTTAAAATTACAATTGTTACGCTCTCAAAAAAAAAATTCTCAAATTTTAGCAAGGAATGAAAAATTGTAGTTGATATTTTCCTCCATTTGAAGGTCTCTCTTGTGTGTTCTCATTGATCCCTCTCTTATATGTGTAACAATTCAATTGACTGTGTTTTGAGAAGGATGTTGAAAAGTGTGTGGGAGGTGGGATGAACTTGTTAGATTTAAAGAATAAGGAGAGAAGTAATATTTATATAAAAAAAAACCTCTCCACTGAACGATAAATCAAAAATAAGTGATGGAAAATTGATTCCATGTGATTTCGAAGCTTTTTTAAAACTGAATAAATTAAAATCAATTTATGAAAAAATTCGTTATATGGAGATAGATATTTCGCTATATAGAGTTTGTTTTTAATGTAATCATACGAAAAGGGGACCGTTCTTACTAAAAATTCGTTATATGGAGAAATTCGATGTATGGAGTTTCGTTATATAGAGGTTCGACTGTATTTAGTTTAAACATTTATCTCACTAAATAGTATGAAATTGTATTTAAATAAACTACTAGTGTCAAAAAGCTTCAAATGAGGAATCAAGCAAATTCTTCTTAGTCGCACGACCTACGGTCAAAATAGGGGAGCGTTATGTTAAATGAAAAAAATAATTATAATATCAAAACTTTAAGTATTGTGCGACACATTACTTTTTTCTTAAGTCGAAATTTACCGACACTATGAATATTTTTCATAAAAAAGATAATTAGGTTATGTACTGATTAAACTAGGAACATTCAGCGCGGTGAAACTTTTTTATTTGGGTGTGTCTTCGTATTTTTAAAATACTTGATGATTTTTTTAAAGCGCCGGGAGTTTTTAACAAGACGAAGAAGTGATTCTGTTCCAAACTTTCCTCAAATTTAAAGTATTTAGTTCCCAAGATGAAATCAGCCATCACACCAAAATTTTCGAACATAAAAAACTTCTAATTATTTTCTTCACACAAATGCACTCGTAACAGTTATTAAGTCAAAGGGCAACCGTATATCTGTGACTATTTACATCATGAAAAGACAACCTCAAAAGTCAAGGGGTACAAGTGACGAAAATTCGATTTTGAGTAAATTGAGTTTAATGATAACTGACGTTTAACCCTTTCCGGCAAGGGCAAATTCGGTTAGTAAAATGCTGCCAGCCTGCTAGTTCTTAAAATTCAGAATTTTGATTTGCACCAGTTTCCTTAAATTGTTAAATTAATTTTGATTTAGACATAATTAATATAAATTTAAATAAGGCAAATTTCACCATTTGAAAAATGTATGGATGACAAGAAATCCAAAATTATAAAAACAGTCCACTGGCACATTTATCAGCATTAGATACAGGGGCGCCATTTCAAAAAGTATTTTTCCCTTTAAAATAAGAACTAACTTTTCAATGATTTTTTTTTTCTTCATTGGTTTTTGTTGGCGTATGCGCCATTGTCGCGATTTGCAGAAAAAAGGAAAATGCCACAACATAAACATTGTTTTGTTACATTAAAAAAATATTTCGTAGTCATGTGATTCTTGTACAACATTTTTTAATATTTACGAAGCCCGCGAATTTTTCGTTTGTATAATTTAGCAAAATTAATTCGTGATTTTTTTTTTAAGCGATCATGAAAAAGTATTATAAATTAAGTGAAAAATCTTAGAAACAAATATGTATTTTGTGTAATTCGTCGCTGAAAAATATCGCTAATTTCTTCATATGATAGCATAAAACTTTATATGTCCCAAACTTTATATATCGGTATCGGAATAAAATCAGAATCGCCACAAAGTTCTTAAAAAAATTGGTCATGTAAAGACATTGTGAATTTTACCATTCGCTCGCGGAAAGCAATTTCGTCAGTCAATCCCAATATTATACTTATATAAATTTATACATATAAATATATGCAAATTTCGTGAAAAAAATCGCACCGAAGGAGAAGAATCTGACGGTTTGGGTTTCTTTTCTTCATAAGTTTGCTGTCATCGTTGTTTTTATTTATAATTATTTTTTAATGGACTAAAAATATTTAAAAGCAGTACTGGTAGATTAACTAAATTTTAACATCGGACTTTTTTCGGGGGGGGGGGAGGGTTTATTTTTATAAATTTTATAAATCTATGAAAATTTTAAGATCTTCTTCGCTGTATTAAAATACAGACATTCAATTATTATATAACTAGGAGAGATAACTTTTTCATACTTTAAATCAAATCCTAACCTAGTTTGGCAATGCTGTTTGATATGCGTTTGCTCATGTGACCAACTCATAATAATCATTAATTTACTATAGACATTTGGTTAATGAAATTATATAACGTGTATTTACATTTTTGAAAATGTAACAAAAGACAAAAAAAAGGGAAAATAAATCTGAAATTATGTAACAATTTAACTTATTAATTCTAAAAATCCTGTTTTTCCCCCTTTTTCTGTAGTAAATCGATTTTTAATTCTTTTTATTCCGTGCTTTATTGAAGAAATTTTATTTTTATTTAGTTAACAGTTTTAATCAATTGTGTGATTTTAATGGAATTCATTAATTTTAAACTTACATTATATTATACAATGTATCCTGTTAAGCATCATTAAGTATTGAAGACAGAATCATTAAGCATGTCTGGAAAATCATCGGTTAAATCATTAAATAACGGATCATTTTAAGTATGTTATATAATCATTTGCGATCTCTTACATGATGTAATCTGCTCTTTATAAAATATATTGATTTAAATGTAGTAAATTTGACATATTAGTACATGAATCATTTACTACAAAATTTTAACGCAAAATTTCGAGCTATTTTATCTCAGAAATGTATAACAAAATATATCATTAAATAAGACGATTACATAAACCCAGCAATTTTAATAGAAAATTTCTATAAAGATATAGTGATGCCAGATTACTTTGGAATTAAAAAATATATACAAATACACAACTTGCAAATAAGCCGATTAACTCTTTCAGAGGCAAATTATTTTGCATTCATAAAGTGTTGAAAGTAATAATTGATACCGGAATTAAAAAAAAGTGTTTCATTTAAAATTAGAAAAAAAAGGGTTTTATTTTGTATACATTATAAACAAAGAATATTTTAAACCAAAATTCTGGTACCATTATAGCTGTTGATAATTAAATTTAAGTGATTTCATAAACGTACAACCGCCCCTGTAAGGGTTCACGTTATAGCATTATATATTATATTTGAAGACCAATTCAAAAGAAATAAAAGATTTATAAACTTTATTACTAAAAGAATTTATTACACTATTTTATAATGCATAAACTACAAATTCGGCTCATCAGTATATACAGGGTGTCCCTAAACAAATGGTATATACGCTAGGGGGTGATAGAACACATCAAGACGAGTAATAGTAAATAGGTCCCAAACGTTTTCCAAAGGAGATAGCCGCCATTAAAGTTTGGGGTCCAAAATTTCATATACACATAAAAAACGGAAAAATTGGTCGATTGATTTGCGGTTTTCACTAAAATTATTCTTTATGTTGGTATTTTCTTGAAAATAAATTATAAAGATAAATTTTGAAAAATGCCGATAGAGCGCGCTTTAAACTTTGAAGTAATGAAAAACTACTTTTTGCCGTGATTTTTTGCATCTCATTAAATGGTTTCGTAAGCTTAGATTCAAACTTAAATTTTGAGCTCAAAATCTGAATAGTTGAAAGCGGTTAAGTAGCACAAACTTAACTGTGTTCAGAAAGTTTAAATTTCAAATGATTATAAAAAACGGAAAAATTGGTCAATTGATTTTCGATTTTCACTAAAACTATTCTATGTCGGTATTTTATTGAAAATAAATTATAAAGATAAATTTCAAAAAATGCCGATAGAGGGCGCTTTAGACTTTGGATTAACGAAATAATCCATCCTAATACTATTTTTTGCTGCTATTTTTTACATCTCATTAAATGGTTTCGTAGGCTTAGATTTAAACTTAAATTTTGAGCTCAAAATCTGAATAGTTGGGAGTTTTTAAGTAGCACAAACTGAACTGTGTTCAGTGGGTTTAAATTTCAAACGAAACGGAAATCTATAAAAAATGGAAAAATTAGTCGATTCGTGTGCGGTTTTTGCTAAAACTACTCTTTAAATCAGTGTTTTCTTGAAAATAAATTTTAAAGATAAATTTTACAAAATGCCGATAGAAGGCGCCTTAGACATTGGAGTAGCGCACAACTATTTTTAATCGTTATTTTTTAAAATCTCATTAAGTGATTTCAAATGCTTGGATTTAAATTTTAAGATCAAATTCTAAGTCGTTGCGAGTGTTTAAGTAGCGCAAAAGTTAACTGTGTTCGAGGGCGGGGGGGTGGGGGTTAAATTTCAACTCCTGAAGTTTGCGCTTCTTAACCCCTCCCAACGATTCAGAATTTGAGTTCAAACTTTAAGTTTAAATCTAAGATTTCGAAAACATTTAACAAGTTTTGGAAAGCATTTAATTAGATACAAAAAATAACGGTTAAAATTTGTTGTTGATTACTCTGAAGTTTAAGGCGTCCTCTAACGTAATTTTTTGAAATTTATCTTTAAAATTCATTTTCAAGAAGATACTGACTTAAAGAATAGTTTTATTTTAAACCGCAAACGAATCGACCAATTTTCCCGTTTTTTATTATCATTTGAAATTTAAACCATCTGAACACAGTTAAGTTTGTGCTACTTAACCAATCCCAACTATTCAGATTTTGAGCTCAAAATTTAAGTTTGAATCTAAGCTTACGAAACCATTTAATGAGATGCAAAAAATCACGGCAAAAAGTAGTTTTTCATTACTTCAAAGGCTCTATCGGCATTTTTCGAAATTTATATTTATAATTTATTTTCAATAAAATACCGACATAAAGAATAGTTTTAGTGAAAACCGCGAATCAATCGATCAATTTTTCCGTTTTTTATGTGTATTTGAAATTTTGGACCCCAAACTTTAATGGCGGCTATTTCCTTTGGGAAACGTTTGGGACCCTTGGTTTCCTATTTACTATTACTCGTCTTGATTTGTTCTATCACCCCCTAGCGTATATACCATTTGTTTAGGGACACCCTGTATAATATATGTTAAAGATTTTAATTAAAATTGCATACAAATTACAACAACAGTGGAATAATTTTCGAACAATTATACTTCTTCATCATCAGGAAAACACTAATACATAAAAAACTAACGCACCACAACATTTACGTTGTACATTTTTTTTTCTTATTAGAATATTATACAATGTAAATTTTGTAGCGTGTTATTTTTTTTCTCTTAGTGTTTCCCTGATGATGAACAAGTATTATTGTTCGAAACAGTTGTAAAATTATTCCACTTTGTATTGTAAGTAGTACGTAAATTTAAATTAAAGTTTTTAAAATCTATTACTGTAGGGGCGTATTCACTCCGCATCGGTGATGTAATCACGGGTTCAAGAAAAGACAAAAAAACTCCAAGAGAAGACGAATTATTCTTGACACATAATCCTTTTATTGAAGAGCATCAGGCATGTAAAAAGGCTCCGGTCGACGGTAGTCAGTCCCGTCGACCGCCGGAACGTAGGAGAATATTATGTCACATTACAGTACAAAGGATGAGAGCCGAATGATAAAAAATACAATTTTTGAAACCACTGTCTTTGGCGTATTACATTGGTATTTATCGCCAATAACGAACACCAGATGTACATTTTCGATGATAGGAGACATGCATTTGATTTTCGTTACATAGAGTGCAATGAGAATGCTCAAAGTGTAAAATTTGAAATAATTAATGCCAAACGATAAAAAGGTGTATATGGCACCGGAAAACCACAAGGATTGAATTCTTTACCTAGGGTTAGCAAAAGTCACACGGGTTCAGAAAGGAAATTAATTCTAATGAAATAAAATAAAGACAGACTTAGCGCATCTGGTTCTTAAGTTAATAGCGTTTAACTATGAATAAATACAGGCTAGAACTAACTCTTTAAATGGTTGTTGCTATGGGAAAATACTTACAGTTACATGAACAAACGGATGTACGTTGTGGTTTTAAAGAAAGAATTAGAGATAACTGAAATTATATTTTAAAGGAAAAAAATGGCCGTTAGTAACTGAATAGAATTAAAGGGATTAAAAATCTAGCTTATTAAATAAAGTTACAAATTAAGGGAAAATTGTAATTTTAACTAAGGGAGGAAAACAATTATTAACTAATATGTAAAGGAAAACACCTTTACAATTACATTCACTGATGAGCCAAATTTATTATTTATGTAATAGCAATAAAAGATGTTTTAATTTAATCAAATGTCACCGCTTTTTAGAAATCCCGTAGAAAAATAAAAATCTGGGAGAAAAACTATGAATGAAGTTTTCGGAATAAACATCATTTATGGAATGATAATAAAATATTTAAGTTTATGGAATGTCTCATTTTTACCCTTATTGGTCCTATGTCACCACTTTTACTACAGTCGTGTGCAAAATTTTAAGACAACTCAGAAAAATATTAGAATAATAAATCTGTTCAAATGTCTTAAAATGGTGCTCAAACTGACGTCGGTGCCCTTTGCATCCAGCGAATGTTTATTCTTCTTGCAGGAGGCTGTCGGAGATCAAATCACCTCTCTTCGGATCATATGATAATAATGATCATAATGTTTTTCTTGGCCGACAGCTTCTCTTCAGATCAGTGTACTTTCAAGAAATACTAAATTTGATAACAGCTTCATAAACAGTAGTCGTGTTCACATATATCCTCTTAGCTGCTATTTCACGTTCAGATAAGTAAATATTATACAAGGCACCAAGCTCTTGAGATATGGCTATTGTAGAAATGAACATAGCAGCGCCACCTCTGAGCGATGTACACCAAAAAACAGTCAGATCTATTTTATATCAAGGTTCATTTCAATCTAAATTTTTGTCACATACATACAGACAGACAGATTCACAGACAAATATTTTGTAAAAACATGTTTTTCGGGTTCTCTGACACTAAATCGATTAAATCCGTCGAAAACCGGGTTTGTTGTTTCACGATTCCAGCACTTTTTACTTACCCATCATACTTAGTATAGGGTAAGTCTTGCAATCGTTTTGAAAATCGAAAAATTTTTTTTGACGGATTTACACGTTTTAGATAGTGGAGATTCCGAAAAACATATTTTTAGAAAAAAAGTTTTGCCGTCCGTCCGTCTGTGTGTCTGTGCGTCTGTCTGTCTGTCTGTCTGTAACCGCTCTATCTCCTGAACAAATTGAGATAGAGCCTTGAAATTTTGTATGTACTTAGTATGTAAGAATGGGACGAAGCCTATTTAATATCAGTAACCTCGATTATCCGGAACTATTTTTTTCGGACTCTCGAAAAATTCATTCTGATGAAACGTATATAAAAATTTTCGAAAAATTTTATTTTAAGGAGTGGATATAAAAGGCAATAAAATAACACAAATTTTGCATAAAGAACGAAGTCGATCGGATTATTAGTTGCTAAGATACGTGTAATGCTATTTTTCACATTCTATGATTTTTCATGACCCGGTATTTCATTCAAATTTGAATTCAAAGATATATTTTAATTGGAAATGAGACGCTTCATCAGACGCAGTAAATTGCTAGTTAATACGATTATTATTTTTGGAGTTATAAGGATGTTTCTTTTACGCAATCCGGTATTACTTGATTTTGACGTTTTATATAATTTGTCGAAATTGGCTCATCAGCAATTCATTAATAAATCATTACTATGTATATTAAAACTATTTAAATATGCGTTAAAATTTTTATTTGGAATTGCGATGCATTTTATAAATAAGTTACACATGTTTTATTTTCACATTTTCTATTATGCATATGTATGATGGGTAAGTATTACGGTGGCCTCCAACGACTAGTTTCTTGTAAAGATAGAAGAAAGTAAAAATAATGTCGTAATATCCTTTACCTTATCCAGCACCTTTACTCTGCGTCATCATCTTTAACACTAGAACCACCGGATATTTTACTCAAGTTTTACGAAAAGAGTTTCTCACCAGAATTTTAATTTAAAACGAATTAACTTATTTAACACTAGAACCGCCGGCCATTTTATTCAAGTTTAAAAAAAGTGTTTGACACCAGGATTTTTATTTATAATTATTTAATTTATTTAATTTGCCTATTTTTGGGCTGCACATATTTAACAAATCTTATCAAGAATTTTTTGGTTTGAATCGGCCATTTTCAATTTGGCAGGGGTCATATTGACCCCTAATGGCGGTTCTAGTGTTAATAAGTCTAGTTATGTGCTGTGTACGTTTTACATATCTTACAAAGAAAATTCTGGTTCGAATCGATTATTATCAATATGGCAGGGGTCATTTTGACCCCTAATGGCGGTTCTAGTGTTAACCCCTTCGCGACGGGAGCCTTTCATGAAATTTTCAGTGTTTTGCCACCGGTTTTTAAAAACAGAAATTTGTGCCTTGCTAAAACAAAGAAATGCTCTGATTAAATAAGGCAAATTATACAGTAAAATTTAACTGGTAGGGAGCACAGAGTACGTAACAGAGCCTCAACTCGACTTGAAAAGAATGCCCTCAGTGGATGACTTAAAAACTAAACCATCGCGTTGGCGATTTTTATCCTCGTGATTTCTGTTTAACTGTAACCCTATTCTGGTTTGGCGCTTCTTTCTGAATGCTGATTTGATTATCTTTGCACACGTGCTTATGCTATTTGATCTTAGATTTCCGCGCTTATATTGATTCGTAATTATTACTGTTATTATTCTTGAATTTTCAAGTTTAAATTATTAGGTCGTTATGTTATGAAGAGACACATGTATTGTTTTCAAGACGAATACGCCAAAATTATTTAATATTAAAATAATTCTTTCATGAATTTCAAAACAAGAAGCAGCAAGCCGTCGCTGTATTTTTTTCCTTTTTTCTTTTATCATTTGTCGCCAAGGAAGAGATGTTTCGCCGAATTAGCAACCTCTCTTATGTTATGATCGTAGTTTCAGAGTGATCCGCTCGTCTCGCTACAGTCTATGCGTAATCCCATGTTAAACAAGTTGCCATTACAGTGTATGGAAGTTGATTCTCTGTTACTACTCTGTGGTAGGGAGAAACAAGGATTTTTAAGCCTTTTTACTACGCGTATACGTATTGCTCGTCTCCGAGGGGTTGAGCATATTTTAACTATGTAGTTCCCATGCTAGAATACATTCTAGAAATTTCATATTTCAGAGATTCTGAATTTACATCAGAAAATTTCAGTGATAAGTTTCGCTTTATATAAATACGAAATGTCTTATATTAAAAATGCAAATATTGTTATTTTAATTTTCTGGTATGAATTTGAAATACAGTCACCTCTCGTTAATTCGAAATCGGATAATTCGAATCTTCGCTTAATTCGAACTAAACATGAAGTCCCGAAATTTTCAATGGCAGAAACACGTTAAAAATTTTCATTAATTCGAACTCATTTTCTTGTGACTTCGTTTAATTCGAACTAACAAGAATTCCGATTTTTCATTTTTCTTTTCTTTCTCACGGATTTCAGATCATTTGAATAATTTTCTTGCTTTGATTTTTGTGAGAGTTGTTCCGAACGAGTATACATATAATTTCATGCATTTAATATCCATTTTTTAGAGCCCCGTATGTCTATCAGTGACGCTTCAATTTTCTTCCATTGTGCTTGTTTCTAATCTTTTAATTAGTTAATGTATTTCTACATTCTAATTTAATATTAAGTCATATTCTAATGATAACAAACGAAATAAATTTAAAAAACACTATAACATTAATTCCTTTGTGACAGTACCATATTAAGCATGTTTTCATTTTATACTTTCTATAATTCGAACTTCGGATAATTCGGACATTTTTTGTGGTCCCGACGAGTTCGAATTAACGAGAGCCGACTGTATCCGAATTAAGAAATCTGCTAAAATCGAAACACTGTTGCTTTCATTTTATATGCTGCCATCCGCATATGTTAAATGATAAATTCCATGTATTTATTACACAGAATGTATGAATATGTATATATATGCATAATATAATATATCTATATTCATTAGGTACCGTCATCACCAACAAAAAACATATACATATATATTAATGCTCAAAGATAACAGTAAAGACTTTTTTGGAAATTTCATCGTAAAAAAAAGCAAAAATAATATTGATTTTGATATTAAGAAACCTTATTTACCTCCTTTTAATTCCTAATGTGTTTTTAATGAGGACATCTGTAATTACAGAGTTTTTTGTAAAGGAAATTTTCTTTACTTATAATTTAGTTTCTAATTTCCATATTTTACTTTTACGAGTTTAAGTTATGTAACTTTCGAGATAGTGAAAAGAATTTAATATAAAATATGTTTTCCATTGATATGCAAATAATGCATATTTAGTAGAGTAATAATTCTTTCTCAAATTCGCAAATCACATTGTATACAATTTTTTTTCTTCTTTTACATAACAATAAATTTTATTTATTTTCCTTTTATTATCAAATATTTTATGAAGGAATTTTTTTTGGCTTAGATACCACTTTCTTGTATGATTTCATATTGAAATGAGCTTATCTATTATGTTAAGTTAATTTCGGATAGTGGGAAAATATTTTTTTCCCAAATTATTTAGTATGAATTTGATTCTATCTTCAATAATATTTAAATTGTAAAGCAGAACATCGCTAATCTGAACTAACTGGAATATGTACCTGTTCATGTTAAAAATATTCAGATAAAAAAAATCCAGTTAACCCTTTGACGGTTAAAGCACTTCTATTCAAAAAATACTAAAATGATTGAATGACATCGAAATTTAAAAACAAATTTATTTCAAAATATAAATTTTTTTCTTTACGTTCTTTGTAAAATTAAAATTTTCATTTAAAAATTCCGGTGTCAGTATGGCATTTCGTAATTCAAATTAAGTGGTATTCTGGGCGGATATACGCGTTTATAACCACGAAAGGGTTAAAAAAATAAATAAAATATAAAATATACATGTTTTACTTTTATATTTTATATTATGCATATCCATGATGGGTAAGTATTACGGTGGTCCCCCAACGACTAGTTTTCTTTGTGTCACGATCACGATGCATTTGCCCTGTCACGATCTCGTTTCCGACAACCAGTTCCTATGCATTTCTTGCTCTTCAAGACCTAAGAAACCCCACATAAAGTTTGGACATGACATTTTGAACAACCCTGCCCATATGTTGGGATTTTATGAAGTTTTAATTACAGGCGAGTAGTTTTTGATTCTATTGACACCACTATTAAAAAAGTACTTTTGGTAACGTATTTCCTCCCTCCTCCTCTTTCAAATGTTCTCAAAGCCTATTTAAATATTTCTGTTTTGAAAAATTGGAGCGAGATAGCATTAAAAATATCCGTGTGTAATTGGAATTTTGCGATATCTTCATCTGGATTGCCGCCTATTTGGTCTCTACTTTCAATTCAAAACTTTCAAAAATTCATATCAGAAATTCTGGAAGAATTTTTTTTCTTTTAAGTAATCACGAAACTTCTGTCTTACAAAACAAAACAAAACCATACAGACTTTCTGTTGTGAAACGTGAAATTAAAAAAATAAACTAAAAAAAGAGGCCCAGTCTGATAACCCAGACCTTCAAGTATATCTGTTCTATATGTTTAATAACGTCATTTTTTGGCGAAACTTCAAACCATTATTAACAGGTTGATTTTAATTTTAATTTCGATATTTCAGATTCACACCGGAAATTTTGAAAAAGAAACATCTTGCACTTTATGAAATTTAAAATTTTTTGTCATTAATTAAAGCAAAAAATACATTTTTCTATTTTTGTCACGAGTTCAGATTTAAAAAAAAAAATAATAAAAACAGAGTACTAAATAACAAAACGCTGGTTGAAACTATTTTGCACTTCGAACTACAGAAAATATTTTTTAAATATTTTAGAATGATATTATTCATTTATATTAAATCATTTAATACCACTCCTCGGTTTATTGAGTAACAGAATATTAAGTAATATTGAATAAATTAATTTCCTTTACTCAAAATCAGCAAAATTAGAAATAAATTCCCGTTTTTTTTACATTTAATGATCAGTTTATTACTTTATCATGATATTAATATTTAATTAAAATATGTTTATACTTTGATTTGTTTAAATTAGATTTTCACTAAAACGTATGATTTTTGGAGGTACATTTTGACTTTTTTATTTATCGTATTTTTTTAACAACTTGAATTTTACTAACGATTTTTATATTACATTTCCTAAGAAATATTTATTATAATTGCATATTCAATTCATAGTATTATTGAAGAAGTTCGAATTCTAGATCTTAAAAAATAATTCTACGAATATATTAAAATTTTAATTAAAGTGAAATTAATTTAAAACAGATGCATATAAATATTGTTTTTAATTAAATAATTTCGGAGATATAAATAACGAAATGTAATATGTAGCTAATATGAGAAAATTAATATTGAATGTATTTCATCGACAACTCGTAAGTTAGTTAATGAAAAAAGCAAAATGTTACTTAAAGAAAAATTTTAATTAGTTTTTGATCATTTTTATTAATGCATATATTTATTAAATTCATGCAAATTTTAAATAATAAAAAAAGAGTTCAGGAGAGGTAAAAATGTATAATATTTAAATTTCTAATTAATTGGATTACAATATAATCTGTATTCATGCGCTATTACTTTTAAAATTAATTGGTATTTTCAAATTCCACAAAACTCATAAGCTATTAGCGTAAATACTTCTAAGACAGCAATGCTATTAAATATTTAAGAGAATACCGAATCTCGTATACAACTTCATTAAAAGTATAGTATTCAACACCTTATTTCAATGCTTATATATAACTAAATAAAGTTTATATACAACTAATATATAACTAAATAAAGTACATAAATAAATAAGTATGTAACTAAAACTAATAAACTAAATAAAACTAAAAATAATAAGTAAATAAACTAATAAAACTAATAAGTAACTAAAATAAGTTTATAACTATATAAAGTACATAAGTAAATAAAGTATATATAACTTAATAAAGATCTTTTAGATAAAGTTCGTATTTTAAATCACTAAATGAAGTTTATCTTTTAGATTTATTTATAAAGGATATTTTTAGTGATCTGATTTTCAAATTGGCAACGCTGTTTCTAGTCGCAGTTCATCTGACAGTTGGCAGATGATTTGTCTTCAGTATGTTTCGCCATTTTACTATGAATAGATTACGCCAGAACAACGCTTACAAATTGTACAAAAGGCCATAAATTTATGGCATAAGACATTTAGTGGGGGCATACTTTAATTTTATGGAGCTGTGAGCTGGACTCCATGGTCATGTGATTTCACACTAGTGGATTAATTTTTGCGTAAATGTATTATATCTCTGGCCTACGTCGATAAACCACAGAAGTTTGGTCGTTTGAAATTGAATATTCGCCACATAACCTCTTCAGAACTGAGGTACACAAATGTGTACCTCCATTCTTTTCCTCATACAAACTAAACTGTTCGATTTTTTTGCATTTTTACTTTACTTCTGTATTTCTGAATGTTTTTTGCTTTAAAACAAAACCAATAAATGTCAGCACTGATTAATATTACCTCATAAAATAAATATTATTTTTATCCGAGTTTCGAAAATATCTTCAAATCATTGTGGCCAAGAAAGTAAGAAATATTCAAGATTATTTAACATATATGCTTAAAAAAAAAAAAAAAAAAAAAAAAAAAAAAAAAAAAAAAAAAAAATGTGGATTTGCTGATCATGTACTTGATTAAAGTCCTTAATTTAGTTATTGCGTAAATTTATATAACTGATAGTTAAACTGATGTTTTAAGGGGATTAGTACTGTTATATCCATGTTAGTAAAACTAAATTACCAGTCCCTAAAAATACTGATTTCATAAAAATGACTCTGCCTGTCATCTATAGTGTCTTTTCGATTATGCAAAAGCAATAAATATATATTTGTAGAGTTATTTTATGCTCAGGTCTGAAGAGAATAACTGTGCATATACAGCCTCAGCCGCTCGATAAAGTGATCAACAATTTAAATTCCAAATTGTTCTGCTTTCAGCCTAGCCGCGGCACCGTATGCACGAGATAATTTTTAAACACTAATAGCATAAATTTATTTATTTGATAAAACCAGCCATGGCCATTGCCATTATTTGTAGTAGTTTTATTGTGTTTCAAATTTGACTAACTCTACTGCATACATCTGACATTTTGTGATAAGGAGCCAATAATATTATCTGAAAGTTTCCACTTTTTATATCACAGGAGTCGTTGCGAGAAAAAAAAAACGTAGGAACTTTATTAAATTAAACATTTGCTGCTCCAAAATAGTTTATTAAAATCCATTCAGATAGGGCAGGAAATGCTCTCTCCGGAGCGACATTCCATCATCTCTCGGACAATAATATAAAAGAACTTTTAGAATTTTCCATAATCTCTAACCATAATTCTTTTCTTGCAAACAGAATTTAATGTCTAGCGTGGAGGTTAAACACAGCAGTCTCGAATCTTTTGCAGACGATAATTTTTATTTTAAAAGATTATTATTTAACTAATTTATAATCGAAATCAAAATTCGAATATTCTACAGACGATAATTTAACACAAAAAAGAAAAGAGATGGATTTATTAATACGCAATAAATATCAAACTCGAAGAAAAAAGAAAAATTAATAAAAAAGAATGATATTTTTGAAAAGTATATTTTGGAATAAATTTAATAAGACTTTCTTCAAAAAGAGTTGATAAAAACAGGGGGAAAATGAATTTTATTACGAATTTTAATGAATAAAGTTTAATTAAGAATATTTTTAATTTAGAGCCATTTTTTTTAAATTACGCCTATTGTAATAACTGGTTTTTTTTTAAGTCGAATTAACCCTTAGCAAAAAATGACATAGGATTTTTTTATGGAAACGCATGGTTTTATATGGAAAATCATAAAAACATTATGTCATTATATGTAAACATATTGTATTCATATGGTAAACATTCATCGCTCTATGGTATTGCAGAGCAATGTGTATGGTAAAGTTATAGGATAATGATATACACCATATATGATATGGTATTCCACAGCAAGGTGTATGGTACAACTATAGGAAAATTAAATTTATTATACATTCAATGGTGTTCCATAGTATGATGTATCGTAAAATCATACATAAGTGTTTGAACCATAAATTGTATGGTATTTGAAAGCATGGTGTATGGTAAAATCTTAATATCTTTTCAAAGTTTATAATTTATTAGATTTTGCGTAACTATACTATAAAACTACTCAGTTGTGGTTACCTCAAAACTTTCTCCTATCTTTATGCATGCCTTATGCACTTCTAAAAAATAGAATCATAGCAGCACCACTGGTTAGATGGTTTAAACCACAATCTATTTAGCAACAATTTATGTTAACTTATAACCAGTCTGATGAAAATCGCTTGATCTCAAATTAATATGACATAAAATAACATATTATTATTTTATTCTTATATAATTCATACATATGAGTGTGTAAATGAGTTAAAAGTAAAAAAAAAACTTGAGAGAAATAAAATGATTCAATAGAAACCTGTATTTGGCATATTTCTTATAAAAGTCTAACAGCGATTAAAGGAATCCGGACACACATTAAAAAAATACTGCATTAAAACTTTCTCTGATTTTTTATGCTTATAATGACATTCAAATCATTTTTTTTCATCATAGGAAATATTTTTTTTCTTTTCTTTTTTTTTTCTTTTTTTTTTTTTATTTATTTATTTATTTATTTATTTTTTTTTTGCTTTGTTTTTAGCATCTTGCTTTCAAGCATTGATTGTCATGGATAAGATTTCTTGTATGCGTTTTTCTTCTTGATGAGTTTTCACAATTTCTCACATTTAAAAATGTTATAACTCAAGATCCGTTAAACATAAATGCTTTAAAATTAGAACTTGCCTTTTTTAATTGCTTTATTTTAATTTTGATTCAGCAAATTTGGAAAAAAATTACATATTTTTTTACTTTTGAAATTTTTTTTCAAACTTTTACTTTAAATATATTTTTTATATTTTTTAAATTGATATTTTTAAAAAAGGCTGAATCAAAATTAAAATGTAGGTGTTTCTGTTTATTTAATTGCTAAAAGACTAAAATTCTTCAATTATTATATTGAGTTACAATAATACCCTCCACTTAATTACCTTCCACTTAAAAAAAAAAAATAAATTAAAAAAATAGAAAAGTTTTATCATGTGATTTTATTTAAAAATGGTATTTTTAATCATTATAAAAAAAAGCAAAATTTTAATTCTATAAAAGATTTTTTAATGTGTCCCGGACCCCCTCAAAATAAACAAATTGTCAAAAATAGCCTATAAATATTTAAAGAAAATCTTTTTGAATTTATTTTAAAAATGATCTACAAATACTTGAATCTACAAATACTTGAAGAATTTTTGAAATAGCTTTTAAAAATATTAACAACAAAATATTAATATATATATATTAATATAATATATATTATACAGTGCTCAGCAAAAGTTTAGACAATGATCGATTACGCTTCTATTTTCAGAAGTATGTACCGAATGTTTTGTCATATATTACTTGTGACTTATCCTTTTTTCACACACAATAAATTTTGAATTTTACCTTTTATATAAAATTTAATGAAACAATATAAAATTAACATTGTGGCAAAAGTATAGACAATTTGTGTATTTACAGAAAAATAACTACAAATTAAAATCGAGTTGCACCCGCATTGTTTGCAGTTAGTGCAAGAATGTGACTTTTCATCGTAAAAACTAAATGCTGCGTCACTTGGGGGTCTATTTTGTACCAAACATGTTTAACAGCAGCTCAAACCTCATTTAAAGGAAATTATAGCAAAAATTTGCATAAACATTACGATATATGATGTTACAAAAGTTTTCGACTGGGTCCGGATCAGAACTACACGCCGGCCAGTTGAGATCAATAGTATTTTCAGAGTTAAACGAAGTTCTTCTTTTGTATGCAACATGAATAGATGCTAAAATCCATACTTTAGATCAGCAAAAGTTCCCCAAATGACTAAAAATTAATCTCCGACGTAAGTACGTAGTCTTGTGTTGTTTGGCAACCAATGAATAACTCCACAGATACACGAGCATTAAAGCTAAGTGAGGACCAAATTATTTAAATGTAACTTTCTTTTGTCGATTCCAATAGTATGCCAACTTGTTTGGGTCATTCAAATTCCACTTTTTTTTCGTTACTGAATATGATAGCGTACCATTTGGGTCCATATGACGTATGTTTGCAAGTTAATTGAATTCTCGCCAATTTATAGCGATATTTTAAAGCTGATTGTTTTATCATTTTCATGTAAATTGATTTACCTGTTTCTTTAATTCATCTACGAATCATTTCCGTCGACACAGAAAGTTCTGACTTACTTTTAATGTGATTAACAATCATTACTTGTGCAAATGTCAGTTTCTGGATCCTTTTGTCATCTCATTTTTTCGTCACACAAGATATTCCAGATTATGCTTTGTTTTGAAGGAGTCATCCTTAGACTATACTTCATAAACAGACCACTTTGGACGATTCAATGCTGCTGAAATTTCCGCAACAGTCTTCCCTTTCCATTTCAGCTTTCCTACTTCAATTTCCTCATCTAATTGAATATTTTTAGCTCGCGGCATCTTCACTAACTGATGCTATATCGAGGTATAGTTAAATACTTCAGACATGTGACATCATAACTTGGAAATTTGCATTTTTCCATGAATAGTTGGCTAAAAATCAAAAAAGTGTCTAAACTTTTGCAATATGCAAATTTTACTTTTTTCAGTTAAATTAAATATTATCTTATAACCATTGTTTTTATTCTACATTGTATAAAATATATTTGAAAAATAAGTATAGCCATTTGTAAAACTCACGTGTTCGTATTTTTTATTTAAAGGTTAAAAAAAACCAGTGTCTAAACTTTTGCTGAGCACTGTATAATATATTTTATAATATATTAATTAAATATTAACATTATAAACTTAATAGTACAAAGAAAAAACAGTTCATAAACTAATTCACGTTATTTTATAATTTTATATTCATTTTATATGCAACAACAAGGATTTTTTATTTTATTTAAAAGTTAATAATTATTAAAAAGATTAAAAATTATTTTACGATCTATAAAAATATCAAAAAATCTACCAATATTTTTATCGATCTCAAATTGTGGTAACATATGAAATAATAGTGTTATTATTTAGTTCTAATATATTTCATATATCTCAGAATAGTCTATGTTATAAATAAAAGATGTCGTTATAAATAAAAAATCCTATGGGAGAAATAAAATGATTTAACAAAAATATATATTTGATGACATATTTCCCTATAAAATTCTAACAGCGATTAAAGAAGTTTTTAATTACAAACATCAAAATTACAAACTTCTGGCTGCAATGAAAATTTCTTTGTTTTTTCTTATGCTTATAATGACGTTTAAATCACGTTTTCTATTATAATTGAAAGAGATAATAGTCAGACAATAGTAATATTTTTTAGTTTTGATTTTTATATTCATTTATATTCATTTTATATGCAACAGCAAAGTTTTTATTTTATTTTATTTAAACGTTAATAATTATTGAAAAGATTAAAAATCATTTTACAATGTATGAAAATATAAAAAAATATTTTAATCTTTTCAATATTATAATTTAAAGAAAGATTCAAAATTTCCGTAAATATTATCTAAAAAAATAGTAATATATATATATTTTATTTTAAAATGCTTGTAAGTAATGAATTAATATAATACATTAATATAATTTAAAATATATTATATACTAAGTTATCAAATGATTTGTTATTCTAATTATTTTTTCTTAACGACTTTGTATTTTTTTAATTAATTTTAATAAATAGAAAATAGTTTTTCCTTCAAATAATCGGATTTTATAACTAAATAATGTTTGCTAAATTATTTATTCCATTCATTAAAATAATACATTAACTTATCAATACATGTCTATAAAACAATTTATAAAAAAACCCTTCAAAACTACCTTCTTTCATCAACCATTAATTTAGAACCACAAATAATGATGATTTACCGAAATTCCTTATTTATATAACATTTTATAAACACAGTTTATCGTCCCCGTATGGCGGAGTGGTTAAGACGCTCTCCTTCCACCCCTATGGTGCGTGGATGGAATTCCGAGTTCTTCCCAAGATCGAAATACATTAGTAAGTTTGGTTCCCTGTATTCCTACAAGATGGTGCCACCAAAGTTGATATTATTATTATCTTTTAATATATAGTACCATAATAATAGTACCATACATTTAACGTTTATATAGTTTTTCATAAAAATTACCATACACTTAACTATTATATGGTTTTCCATAGAATCACTTTTGCCATATGCAAAAAACCGTATGATTGCACTTATGGGTTTTTTTTACGATAATTCTATGCATTCTTTTTGCTAACGGAAGAATTTACATCGTTTCTATGAAGATTAATAGATTAGATCTAATAATAACAGGATTTTAATTTAATAAGTTGAAATAAGTACGGAATATTGATAAAAGAAAATTAATATAGTATAAGGATAATTTTGGGGAAAAAAATTAATTTGTAATATATATATAGGGTGATTCTATGGCACAAATTTTAAGGAATTGTACAGGAGTCTGTAGCAATCATATATTTCATAAAAATGTATGGGCGCAAGTGACGTATGGAGGCACAACACCGGGTAGCCAATTCTACCCCTTTTTATTTCAAAATTTCTCATTCATACCAGAAAATCTATGTACTATACTTTTCTTTACTTAAAACAGACATTTCATTAATATTGCAGACTAGGGATGTTTGACCATACGGAAGGCTTGACCCACCAATTCGACTTCGCATATAAATTTGATTTATTCTTTTATTGCTAGATGGCAATCAAAGTTAATAAATTGATCAAACAACAACCTTCGTTTCATGCATATAATTAAAATAGGTGGAGACAGAATCAATTGTGATGTGTTTTGAAAATAAAAGGTGAGTTTTTGAGAAATACTTTGTAAGAGTTTTTCAGACAAAATATGTCATGGAAATTAAAGTAAGTAGTTTTAATTAATGCAAAAATTTTGACCTTTCATTCTAGGTATGAAGCTTGCGCAGTAAATAACGCTTTAAATAACAATGTGCTATTCATTACGAAATGGCTATATGGGGAGGCTTGACCCAGTCAATGTGAGGGAGGACTGATCTGAGCATGGTAAAGGCTCCCAAAATTGTTTTTGAAAATCTTTTTATTATAGTCGGTATATAATAAAATTTTAATGTTTATATTTGTAAAATAACATAAATTTATTCTGTAAATCTACAGGAGTGATACAAAAGAAAGTTATTAAAATTAACTTTCAACTAATGATACAGAAATTATCACATAATTGGTTGAAGCGGTTTGTCAGACCGCTCCATCAAAAGTGATTTTAAGGCGATATTATGTTATAGAATATTGTTTTTCTACTTAACATTTTGTACAGGGCTGTTATAATTAATATGCAGCGATTCACATGTCTCTAAAATTCCAAAAGAAACAAAATTTTGGTAGTGTTTATATATAAATTGAAAGTTACAAGTTAAACAGGGGCTGGAGCTTAGAGGACAATTTTTATTGTTCTTACCAATATCTTTTATCAATAATCTTCATTTCATAATCCTTTTTTATATCTTATAAAAATGTCTTTTTAAGATTACTGTTAAAAGATGCTAGTAAAAGCAATAAAATGTGTCCTATATTCTCGACTATTTAGATAAACTACAGGGTGTTCTAAATTTCTCAAAAAGAAAGATTGATAGAATTCTGTTTATTAGGTAATTTTTTTAAATCATTTGCAGAAGTTTCGAACAGTGAATATTTTGAAAGGATTATGTTCAGATTCCAATGAATGTTTGATTTGACATTTTTCTTTGTTTAGATTAATTACAGAGAACGCGTTTTTCGGCTTGCAGTGCCATATTTTAGCGATTTTTGGAATTTCAATTTCTGAAATTTTGAAATTCCAAAAATTTAGTTCGAAAAATCGTTAGAGTATGGCACTGTAAGCCAAAAAACACGTTTTCTGAAAGCAATTTAAAGTAAGAAAAATGTCAAATCAAGCATTCTTTACATCAGAACACAATCTTTTCAAAATATTCACCGTTCGAAACTTCTGTATAAGATTTTTACAGCTTACCTAATAAATAAACCGTTTACCACATAATTCTATAGATTTTTGTTTTTGTGAAATTGGTATTACTCTGTTATCCCGTCGACCAATTTCGCCAAATTATACAAATCGCCAAAGTAATAGCCAAATTATACATATTAACACAATTTTAATTTTAAATAACGGAAAAACAAATAATTAGTAGAATATTAATAAAAATATTAATAAAAAGTCGAATTAAAAATCACTTAATGACATTTAAAAGACATGAATCGTATTTAATGTCATTGAATGTGACATTCACGATCATCTATTTTTGTCATTTAATCTTAAAGTTTGGCGATAATTTTTAAAGTTTTCGACGGGATAACCTAGTAGTACCGAGAAATTTAATTTTGAAATCGAGGGTTTTTTTTGCTGGACACCCTGTATAAAAGTAGGAAAAGCAGCGGTTTGTGAGGCCGGTAACATCAGTTAAAGGATAAAAGTATTCTGTTTTTTTTTTTTTTTTTTTTTTTTTTTTTTTTTTTTTTAACTGTTACACCTTGAAACAAAGTTATTCCGATTTCTGAAACTTATTTTATTTGTTTAAATCTTAGATAATAAACGTTTTTTGAATATTTTAAGCTTATTTCATACGTTTATAATTGCGTATATTTCAATATAAAATACAATGAGCCAAGATTCCCTTATGTGGGGAGCCCCATTATTTTCTCGTGTTTAAAATCTATCTTTTTTTCAAATTTCTTACCTATTGCACTTATGATATAATTTTATTCTGACAGCTGATTATATAACTAGTAAATTGATATATAAAACTTTCTTCTAGATTCAATATTTAAAAAAGTTAAAAATCATTTAGTAAAAAAGTGGGTGAACCATCCCTAGTCTCCCCTGCATTAAGAAAAAAGTATTCTTTGAACATTGCCTGCGTGAAATCGAAATTTTTTAAAAGAAATAACATAAATTCATGTATATTTCTTGTGATGACAGGGTTGGCAGTTTACTTTTTTAAATTTAAAAGAGTTGATCTAAAAGCGGAAATTCTGAAAGAATATTTTTTTCCTTATTTAATTAATAAATGTCTGTCTTTAAAAAAAGAATATTAAAGGAAATTTCTGGTATGAGTGAGAAATTTGGAAATTAAAAAAAGGGTCAAACACAATCTTTGGTTTTTACACCTCAATGCTTCTCTTGCGCCCATATGTTCCTATAAAATATTGATTTGTTACCAGGAATGTAGAATCACTCTATATATTAGAAACATATTTCTACTTAAATAAATCATTTAAAAGCATTTCATAAATATATTTACTGCAATTTGGTTTCCACTATTCGATTAACATGAATTCAAATTGTCTTTATTTTATAAAATCCTTGGACAGCAAATTGTGAAAAAAATACACCAAATTTTATTTTAATGAGACACTTTTGATCTCGACAACGTATATCTGTATGATTGGAGAAATTGTAATCGTTGCATAACTATAATCATGTTCTGGGATTTGTGTGCAGTACATGGTATTTGATTATCATTAAATCTGTTAACATTAAACTAGGAAGCGTGGTGTACTAATATTATCATGCAACATCTAATTGGTGAAATCATGTATATTTAGCACATAATCTAAACTTTGAATTATGCATTGCAAATGCATTCGAATATATATGGAACGCATTAATGTATTACATATTATTATAAAATATCTATTATTAATTTGTAGGTAACTTCATTATTGTCACTACATCTATGCGCATTTCTTTTAAATCATCATTTTATTTATTTGATATAGTTAAAAATTGGAATGTGAAGTTATTTTTATTTGCAACAACAGATCGAACTGTGACATTCCAAATTACAGAATATAAGGAAAAGTCATTCTGATATACAGGGTGTCCCTAAACAAATGGTATATACACTAGGGGGTGATAGAACACATCAAGACGAGTAATAGTAAATAGGAAAACAAGGGTCCCAAACGTTTTCCAAAGGAGATAGCCGCCATTAAAGTTTGGGGTCCAAAATTTCAAATACACATAAAAAACGGAAAAATTGGTCGATTGATTTGCGCTTTTCACTAAAATTATTCTTTATGTTGATGTTTTCTTGAAAATAAATTATAAAGATAAATTTCGAAAAATGCCGATAAAGGGCGCTTTAGAATTTGAAATAAGGAAAAACTATTTTTTGCTGTAATTTTTTGCATCTCATTAAATATTTTCGTAAGCTTAGACTTAAACTTAAATTTTGAGCTCAAAATCGTAATAGCTGGAAGCGGTTAAGTAGCACAAACTTAACTGTGTTCAGAGGGTTTAAACTTCATGTGATTATAAAAAACGGAAAAATTGGTCGATCGATTTGCAGTTTTCACTAAAACTATTCTTTATATCGGTATTTATTGAAAATGAATTACAAAGATAAATTTCAAAAAATGCCGATAGAGGGCGCTTTAGTCTTTGGATTAACGAAATCCATCCTAATACTATTTTTTGCCGTTATTTTTTGCACCTCATTAAATGGTTTCGTAGTCTTAGACTTAAACTTAAATTTTGAGCTCAAAATCTGAATAGTTGGGAGAGGTTAAGTAGCACACACTGAACTGTGTTCAGAGGGTTTAAATTTCAAACGAACGGAGAACTATAAAAAACAGAAAAATTAGTCGATTCGTTTGCGGTTTTTGCTAAAACTGCTCTTTAAATCAGTGTTTTCTTAAAAATAAATTTTAAAGATAAATATCACAAAATGCCGATGGAGGGCGCCTTAGACATTGGAGTAGCGTACAACTATTTTTAACCGTTATTTTTTTTTTTAATCTCATTAAATGCTTTCAAACGCTTAGATTTAAATTTTGAGATCAAATTCTGAGACGTTGCGAGTGTTTAAGCAGCGCAAAAGTGAACTGTTTTCGAGGGGAGGGGGGTTAAATTTCAACTTCTGAACAAACTTCAGTTTGCGCTTCTTAAGCCCTTCCAACGATTCAGAATTTGAGTTCAAACTTTAAGTTTAAATCTAAGATTTCGAAAACATTTAACAAGTTTTGGAAAGCATTTAATTAGATACAAAAAATAACGGTTAAAATTTGTTGTTGGTTACTCTGAAGTTTAACCTCTGACGGAATTTTTTGAAATTTATCGTTTGAATTTTTTTTCAAAAAGATACTGACTTAAATAATAGTTTTATTTTAAACCGCAAACGAATCTACCAATTTTTCCAGTTTCTATAATTATTTTAAATTTGAACCTCCCACTCCTCCTTAAACACAGTTCAGTTTGCGCTACTTAACCACTCCCTATTATTCAAATTTTGAGCTCAAAATTTAAGTTTAAGTCTAAGCTTCCGAAAACACTTCCGGCATTTTTTTTAATTTATCTTTAAAATTCATTTCCAAGAAGATACTGACTTAAAGAAAAGTTTTATTTTAAACCGCAAACGAATCGACCAATTTTTCCGTTTTTTATTATCATTTGAAATTTGAACCCTCTGAACACAGTTCAGTTTGTACTACTTAACCACTCCCAACTATTCAGATTTTAAGCTCAAAATTTAAGTTTAAGTCTGAGTTTACGAAAACATTTAATCAGATGCAAAAAATAACGTAAAAGTAGTTGTTCGTTACTCCAAAGTTTAAAGCGCCCTCTATCGGCATTTTTTGAAATTTATCTTTATAATTCATTTTCAATAAAATACCAACATAAAGAATAGTTTTCGTGAAAACCGAAAATCAATCGACCAATTATTCCGTTTTTTATAATCATTTGAAATTTAAACTCTCTGAACACAGTTAAGTTTTTGCTACTTAACCGCTTCCAACTATTCAGATTTTGAGCTCAAAATTTAAGTTTAAGTCTAAATTTACAAAACCATTTAATGAGATGCAAAACATCACGGTAAAAAATAGTTTTTCATTACTTCAAAGTCTAAAGCGCCCTCTGTCGGCATTTTTTGAAATTTATCTTTGTAATTTATTTTTAAGAAAATACCAATATAAAGAACAATTTTAGTGAAAACCGCAAATCAATCGACCAATTTTTCCGTTTATATGTGTATTTGAAAATTTGGACTCCAAACTTTAATGGCGGCTATCTCCTTTGGAAAACGTGTGGGACCCTTGGTTTCCTATTTACTATTACTCATCTTGATGTGTTCCATCACCCCCTAGCGTATATACCATTTGTTTAGGGACACCCTGTATATATTTACACATGGTTCGTAGGGGTACCGTTATTTTCCAGTTGAAATACCAGCCTAAATTTAGTTTATAAGTATGGAATTTCATCTTATTTAATCAGTGATTTTATGTAATAAAAGACTGGTAACGAAGAATTTCCTTCTCGTGATATTCTAGGATCCGTACGAATGCGGATATACGCATATTATATGTACTACCTCTGACAATAAAGTTCGATGAATGAATTCAGAACGACCGATCTAACAACACTGGGGAAATAAAACGCTACACCTGCATAGAGGCAAATGTAGATCATCTTCCTCCATCGTTGTTCAGTTGAGCGTCGTTTATGTTCTGTGTAAGACGTACTTTACTAAGTGCTTGTTCAGTGTGCTGGTTCTTAACTGAGAACAGGAAAATGAACGAACAAAAGATCAGTTTAAAGTTTGGTTTTAAGCTTTGCAAGACACCGAAGGACATTCATGAGGGATGGTGCGAATTGAACACCTACCATACTCGTCAGATCTCAATCCTCCAGACTTTATCATATTTTCACGACTCAAACTCTCTTTGAAAGAGATTTGACCATATTGCTGACATCCAACAAAACGTCACGAAGTTTTTGAACTTCATCCCAAAAGAAGACTTCTTACGAATTTTCCAGGGCATGTATAACAGCTCTCAGCGGTGCATAGTTATAGGAGATGACTATTTTGAAGGTTGGTATGGTAACTTTCGTTTATATTTCATCTACATTAATGCTACAGGAGTATTCACCGAACTTTATTATCAGAGGTAGTATATATATATATATATATATATATAGATAGATAGATAGATAGATAGATAGATAGATAGATTGATTGATAGATAAATATTAGATTACACTTTATTCTAAACTATAATTAACCAATTCTATTCTAAATTAACTAAATTATTCATTGAAATATAATTTTTAAATTTATTAACCTCCTGATAGCCGCCGACTGATTTTTTCACACACTAAGCTGCAGGTTTCACTGCAACATAAGCAATATTTAAATTAGTATAATTCCACAAATAAAACCCAGTTTTGAAAAATTAAGTTAAGATTGATGCTATGAAAGATTATACATCGATACTAATAACATATTTTGTATCAGGTTGGAAAAAACATCTTTTTTTTTATATTTTTAATAAATTACAGAGAAAACAACATTATAATATTACCCTTTGGCTGGGCAGTCAGGGGGTTAAAAGTGATACTTCGCATGCACAAACAGCTGAAGAAATTGCTAAAGGAGCCGTTACTTACAATATTTCTTTTTATCTTGTATCATTTGAGTTGTTTAAGTCCGTGAATTATTTTGTTTAATTTTTGCTTTATACATATTATTATTATTTTTTTAATTTATTCATGAAGTATGAATTCTTTTATGGAATATAAATCTGAAATAAATGCTGAACGATTTATATTACCTTAATTTTAAACCCATTTAACTTTCACAACCTTCTTCATCCGATAGGATGTCCGTTAGTTTAAAAAAATCAAGCTTGAAAATCATTTTAAGAACTATGTAAAATTTGTAAATTGCGATACAGATTTAAATGAAGTGCAATATAGTTTTCAAATAAAAGGTATTTTTATGTACTGTTCCTTCCCAATTGCACAATGAGACTATTCAGGTATGTCAATCCTAAATGTTTCTTCTATCTCATACAAGCTAATATTTTCTGAAAAATGCAGCATTGCAGCGCCATCGGTTAGGTGATTTACATCAAAATCTAGTCAGCAATAACTTATGTCAATTTCTAACTGAAGATTGATAAAAATATGTGCTTAATTTTGTGAGATAGAATTATTGTGAAAATTAAAAAAAAAAAAAAATCTGTATAGCACGGCCACCTGTGGGGTGATGTGGGGTCAGGATGGGTATTTATGACCGCTTTGTACATTTTCAACATTATTATTGTTTTTTAATTTTCTGTTTGGAAAAGTTATATTTTTAATGCATAGAAAGTAAGGTGCGATTGCAGTTTGCTCTCCTTCTTGGCGCGATTTTCAAAAATCGCCAAATGGCGCATTTTTGCGTACTAACTCCCGGAGCTACATCTCCGAGAGAGAGTACACAAAATTATTATTTGTTTTCTCTTCTCATATATTTTTAAACCAGTACCTATCTAGACAAATGCTTTAAATGTGAGAATAAATATTTGATCAGTTATTTTTCTTTTATTTTAACCTGTATTTTTGAGTTAAAATAAAAAATACATAACATTTCAAATTTTTTCGAAATACATTTTTAAAGATATATTTAATATATTTTAAAATACATTTTATCAAATATACCAAAAAACAAATTTTTTACTTACCCAAATTATTAAAAAAGAATATTTGTTAACAGTAAGAGGAGCAAAACAATGTTGTAGTCTTTTTATTCAGAGGGCCTTTTTTTTTTTAATCAGGGGGCGGTAGCCCCCCTGAACACCCTGTTTTTTTAATTCACAATATCTTCTACTCTAGAATGTCATTCAAAACCATCACTCAATCTATCATTTTTAGTCATTCATATCTTGAAACAATCAGCCTCTCATTCATACATAATTCAATCAAAGCTCAAAAATACAGGTTAAAAAAAGAGAAAAATAAACGATTGAATATATTCTCACCTGTCAAGCATTTATCCACATCGGTACTTGTTCCAAAATATACGAGATGAGAAAACAAATAATAGAAGACGCAACGCAATAGACAACATTTCAACGTGCAATCCACTGCAACATTAACGTTTTTCCAAAAATTTAAACGCTCCTTCTCTTCTCTCAGTTCTCTTCTTTCGTCCAATAAGAAAACATGTAACAAAAAGGAGCGTCCAATCGGGAAATAGCTTAGAAAACGCTAGGATACGGTTTAAAAAGCAAACAGTTTAAAACGGAGCACTCCTTAGGGATGCCACATTGAAGATGCGAGAGGAGAAAATGAAAATACAAGGGTTGCCATATTGGAGCATTTATCGCTCCAATAAAAAAGTCGCCTTGGCGAAGGAGAGTAAACTGCATTTCACCCGAAAGTAACTTTGACCCTTTAAGAACGCCTCTTTAAAGTTTTAAATCTCATAGCTAAAAGTTAAAAGGGTGATTATAATTACCCCATTAAAATCTCTGATCACAAAAGTCTGGGGGTAGTTAAGGCCACTAGAGGGGAAATTATGACCACCATATTTTCTCTTTATATTTACCTATACATATTTATTTGGGGTAAATGTGACCATTAGAACTCTAAACTGACAAAACCCAAAAAATGATTAATTTTCGCAGATTTTGCTTCAAATTGCTATTCGGATGTAAAAAAATGTTTCCAACTAATAATAAAGAATATCTAACATGAAAAATGTATTATGAAGTCAATATCTAAGAATCAAGCAAAATTTTACTGTAAACAGTTTTCTCCACTATGGAGGTGGTCATAAATACCCCTCGTTATAATTACCCCTCCTTATCCTACACCAAAAACTAATGAGAGTGATTGTGATTTTTTTATTAGGTACTAACGGATTCTGAAGTTTGATGAAAATTCATGCATTAGTTCTTAACATACAGCTATTGCAAAATTGTGAAAAATACAATGTAAAAGCGCTAATAGTATAGCGACTTACTCTAAAAACTAAACAAATCTAATGTATATCAGGGACTAACTAAATCTAATGCTTGATGAATATTTATGCAATCGTTGTTGAGATAGATCTATTGCAATAATGTATATTGCAAAATAGCAGCGCCACCTGTTGAAAGATTTGCACTAAAACCTAACCTAAGCCAAATTATATCAAGTGTTATCTGAGTTTTATGAGACTTCGTGCATTAGTTCTTGAAATAGGGCTATTGTAGAAATTGCGAAGTATGCAGTATAGCAGCGCTAATTGTTGAGACATGCATCAAAAACTAATCAGCTTCAGTTTATATCAAGGTTTAACAGAATCTAAAGTTTTGTAAAAATTCCATTCATTAGTTCTTCATAGAGCTTCCACAAAATTTTTGTCACACAGTCTTAGAGAGTTACAGACTCACAGACATAAATTTTCTAAAAACCAACTAATCGTCTTTAGGACCTTCTAAAAGATATAAAACCATAGAATCTCGGAAGTCGATATTTTTCACGAATCCAATGCTCTCAACTTGTAAAGCTAGAAGAAAGTAAACGTTGAAAATGTGCGATGTACCTCATCGTTGCTAACGGACACTTTTATACGAGGGCAATTCGGAAAGTAACCTCCGTTAATGAATAAAAAAAGCTAATGAAAGGAAACATGTTCTATTACTTACGTATGAAAGACACGTTCTTCAGCTACTTCTCAACATAATTGTCTTATTAATTAAAACAATTATCATAACGGTAAATCAGCTTTTAAATTTCATCGTCGCAGACTTCTGCCGCCGGCCTATTCAACTGCGATTATTTTTAAAATCAACTTGCACCACTCTTTCATTCCAAAGAATTTTAACATATTCTGTTATTCATATTGACAAATTCCGACCTTGCTCTCGTAATATTTTACTTGACCCACTATTTTTAAAAACATTTTTGGTAGTACATTTCTCAGCAAATTATACAGAGAAATATGTTAAAATTCTTTGGATTGAAAGAGTGGTACGAGTTGAATTTAAAAATAATCGCAGTTGAATAGGCCGGCAGCGGAAGTCTGTGACGATGGAATTTCAAAGCTGATTTACCGTTATGAAAATTGTTTTAATTAATACGGCAATTATGTTGAGAAGTAGCTAAAGAACGTGTCTTTCATACATAAGTATTAAAACATGTTTCCTTTCGTTAGTTTTTTTTAATTCATAAACGGAGATTACTTTCCGAATTGCCTTCGTATAATATAAATAGACTAGCGCGCTTGGCGACCAGTTTGTTCTCCCTTGAATGTATTCTAAGCATTAAATTATATTACTTTTACTTATAATTTATTTTAATTGTTCAACTTTTTGCTAAATTAGAATATTCTTCTAGAGAAATAGACACAGATGTCACATATGCACCATATTGGCGCGATTGCAACAAAATGGCAATTATATTTGCCTCACATGGTAACCCGGCTATTGTTATTTATTTATTAGTAAATTGTTTGTTGACATTTATTTTCTTTTTTAAAATGATATAAATTGTTTTATTCTATAATTATTATTTTTTTAATTATATTATTCCATTTTTAAAGTAATAGAAATTAGTTTAAAAATATGTATGTAACTGGTATTTAAAAAGGAAGTTTTCGCCAAATGGGCGTGAAAAAAAAATAACGCTCCAATATGATGTATATATGACATATCTGTGCTGATAAGTCAAGAACTCAGTATTTTTATGCTCGTCTGGCACATATGATAAATCGCTAAATATAGCACCCGTGGCAGTTTTTCGTATTTCATTAATAATTTAAAATATAATAATATAATAATATAATCCTTTCACTCATTTCATTTATAATATATAACTTTAATTTGAAACTGAAAAGTTTAAAATTCATGATTTTAATTTTTTTTATATAAAAAGAACAAGAAAAAAATAAAAAACAATGATGTTTTGAAGCTTCATAATTGTAACGAAGGAAAATAACACAAATAAATCCAATTTACCATAGCCTGAATTTTACCAAAGGACTTTTGCACAGAAACCAATAAGATGCGTATAATTTGGACATTGCCATTAAACAATTAAGAAATAATCGTGAATTTTGTGCCACATACGTTAGCTAAATAAATATAGATAGAAGAGAGATATGACGAAAAGAAAAATGTCTGTTACTCACAACTGTAATCTGTAAATATTTGATACTTTTTTTAAATGCATGTCACTACTTTCTAGTTCATGATGCCTTCAAACTTTTTGTTTTATTGATTGAAGGGATTAGCTGTTAGAAGAGCTTTTCGTATGTTTTCAAAAGTCCAAAATAAATATTTCTTTGTTCTTTATCATTCATTACATTTTACATGGTATAAGTGTCAAAACTGATTTATCAAAATATTTAAATAAGCGTCAAACTACCACCATCAGATTTTATATTATGACCAGGTATGGTACCAATTTTTTTCTAACCATGTGTCCGGATAATAAGAAAATTTCAGAGAATGAGTAGACGCCACAAATAATAATAAATTCAAGATTTGAAATATCCTAGCTCTATATATAGTAAAATATATCTAAACTTTTGACATTTTGCAAAATGGAATAAATTTATTTACATTTTCAATTCAATAAATGTATAATGAAAGTAATTTTTTTAAGAGTATCTAAATAAAAACACTTGTTTTGATTAGCATAGAATTCAGACGTAGTTTGATAAGCTTGTATGCATTTAATTGCATGATAAAAATCTTATCCACTAGGCATTTTCCATCCAGCTTCTTTGCTGTTTCATTCAAGCCAAGCCAGAAGTTAGATTAGATATGTTTAAAAATTAAAATTTTCAGTATTTAGAAAAATGCTTATATTATTAAATTATTACGGTCATAGGTATGGCAATGCCGAAATTGTTTTGTCATGTGAGATTTCTGTTAGTTAAAGTTTGTGTTTAAGTATTTCAATGAGCGCTTGTCGTGTAAGTCACATTATTAGTAACTGTTAAGTTGCCTACCATTATTTTCGAACGATTTACATGGTTTTGTTCAATTAGTAAAATATCTCTGATAAAATAAGTCACATTTTCCGTTCTAAAATACTGGTATCCAAAATCGTAGTATGTGATTAAAACGACATGTGCTCATAGAAATAACCATTTCTAAAAATGACACATTTTGAGTAAGCAGGGTGGTAAATGATAAGGAAAAAACTCAAAAAAGGAGGAATCTACCAGTTTATTCTTACAGAAAATACTTCATAAAAAATAAAGGGATTGAAAAAATGCGAATTTGTCTTCAACAAAATACTGGTATTTAACATTTTTTTTTATTTGTGTTTTCCCCTGACCACTTTCCACCCTAATAAGACAACAAAAATGAAAAATGTTCTAATGTGTATTTTTCTATTCATATTTATATGATAATAGGCTAAGAAAGAGTTTTGAGAAACGTCTGAAAAATATCGCATAACAACAGGATTTAACAAAAAATACAGCTTTCTAATGTTTATTAACTATTTGTAAAAATATTTGGTTTCCTCGGAAGAAAATTGGGAACTCTGAAGCATATCTGAATATTTGTATCGGTTGAATTGCGCATCATTTTATTTTATTCATTTTCTGATTGGTCCAAGTTAAATGTCCACAAATGGAATACTTCTGTTTATTATTTTAATTTATTTTCTGATTGGTCCAAGTGTAATGTCCACAAATGGAATACTTCTGTTTATTATTATATTCATTTTCTGATTAGTCCAAGTTTAATGTCCACTAATGAAATACTTCTGTTTATTATTTTATTCATTTTCTGATTGGTCCAAGTTTAATTTCCAAAAATGGAATACTGCTGTTGTCACGATGACAAAAAGAGTAATAAAAACTTTTAAAAGAGCTAAAATTTCTAAAACAAAATGTGATAAAGATTTCAAACAAATTTCATTAAAAAATGCATTTTTTTTCTCTATGCAACGATGTAAAAATTTAAAAGATGCGATGATTGAACAGGGCTCCCAAATGGTCAGCGAACTGAACATCAGTATTTTTTAACAGAAAATTTGAAGATACGTTTGCCCTAGAATCAACTTTCAAAGGTGGTTTCTTGACAATTTGCAAGAAAAATCTAAAAAAAAATTTCTCTAAGAAAATTCTGGTGTTCACTTGGCGGACCATTTGAGAGCCCTGATTGAAGTTTAAAAATTTGTAGTTGGGAAAATTGTAAAATTTCATTTCAAATATGTTTGGGATGGGTCCAGGGATATAAATGTATAAATCATGTCGTACGTAATATAAGGCGTTCAGAAGTCAGTCTGATTCACACCTTCAAGTGAAAATGCAGATTTAAAACAAATAAAGTTGGCTATCTATAAATTACTGTTTTTTTATTATTGGTCAAGGAAAATTAATGTTTAATGCTTGGCGTACGTAATATATGACTCATTATAAAAATTAAGTTTATTATTATTATTAATTTAAAAATAGAATTTATTTATAATTCTTTAAAATTTTAATCCTTGAAAATATCATTTTCTAAATAGTCGTTGCAATTTGTAAAATTACAGTTTTTTTTAATTAATAATAAACTGTTTATTTATTTATATATTCTGTTTTATCTCATAGGATTAGTTCAGAAAAATAAATTATATTTTAAATTTAAACACTGAACATAAATATAAAACTAGTCGTTAGGGGCCACCGTAATACTTACCCATCATGGATATGTATATGAAAATAAAACATGTGAAACTATTTATACAATGCATTGCAATTCATAAACAAAATTTAAATATCGTTAATATACATAGTAATGCTATATTAAAGAACTGCTGATGTACCAATTTCGACAAATTATATAAAACGACAAACTACTCAAGTAGTACCGAACTGCGTAAAAGAAACATCCTTATAACTCTAAAAATAATAATTCTATTAACTAACAATTAAATGCGTCGAATTAAGCGTCTCATTTCCAATTAAAATATACTTCTGAACTGAACTAATAATCCGATCGAATTCGTTTTATATGCAAAATGTGTGTTATTTTTTTGTCTTTTACGTCCATTCCTTAGAACAAAAACATTCGAAAAATTTTGTATACCTTTCATCAGAACGAATTTTTCGAGAATCCGAAAAAAATAGTTCCGGATAATCGAGGTTGCTGATATTAAATAGGGTTCGTCCCATTCTTACATACTAACTACATACAAAATTTCAAGTCTCTATCTCAATTTGTTCGGGAGATAGAGCGTTTACAGACAGACAGACAGACGGACAGACAGACAGACAGACGGACGGCAAATTTTTTTTTTCTAAAAATATGTTTTTCGGAATCTCCACTATCTAAAACGTGTAAATCCGTCAAAATTTTTTTTCGATTTTCAAAACGATTGCAAGACTTACCCTATACTACGTATGATGGGTAAGTAATAAATGAATCGCCAATGGTGCGAAGAGAATTAAGTAAATTGATATGTGATAGAAAATTAAATATTCTTGTTTAAGTAGTATATAGAAGTTTACTCAAAGAAAATGGTAGCACAAAATTCAGAAAATAAAGTTATAATACTTTGAAATACAAACTGACAGAAGTATTTTATATATGATTTTAGCTGGCTTCTTTTTATTTTATTTACTAAATTCCTATAAGTGATAGACGGAGAAGAAATTTAAATTGGTGTCAGTTTTGTGAAAAGTTGCGGTTAAGTGATGACAAATTGAAATATCATTTCATTGCGACAAGTGCGTTTGTCATAAAAGATAACTTTTGTTGTATTTTAGCAATTCTCTGTCGTTTAATTGTATTAAAAAATTTATAACGAAAATAAAAAGTACTTACAGAGATCAAAAATTTAATTAAGAAAATTAATTTGTCAAATTAAAAAAAAAAAAAATCCTTGAAAAACCTGTACAAAACATTGGTTTAATGTTCTTTTATATAAAAAGAGGCATTTTTTCTTATTTAGGTCATATTTAGAAGTTTGCAAAAAGCAAATCGTAAAACAAAAATCCGAAAAACATATTATAACACTTTGAAATCAAACTGACAAATGTATTTTATATATGATTTCAGCAAGTTTCTTATTATTTTATTTACTAAATTTCTATAAGTGATAAGCGGAAAATAAATTTTAATTGGTGTCTGTTTTGGGAAAAGTTGTGGTTAAGTGATGACAAATTGAAATTTGATTTCATGGCGACAAGTGCGTTTGTCATAAAAAGTAACTTTTGATGTATTTTAGCAATTCCCTGTCGTGTTACTGTTATAAAGAAAAGTTTATTACGAAAATAAAAAATACTTACGGAGATCAGAAATTGATCTAAAAAAATTAATTTGTTAAAATTTTTAAAAATTAAAAATCTTTGAGAACTTGTACAAAACATTGGTTTAGTGTTCTTTTGTTTAAAAAAAAAATTTCTTCTTTAGGTCATATTTAGAAGTTTACGCAAAGAAAATGTTACAACAAAAATCAGAAAATCGGCATTTTGAAATCTAAACTGACAGAAGTATTTCATATATGATTTAAGCAGGTTTCTTTTTACTTTATTTACTAAATTTATATAAGTGATAAGCGGAAAATAAATTTTAATTGGAGTCAATTTTGGAAAAAGTTGCAGTTACGTGATGACAAATTGTAATTTGTTTTCATGGTGACAAGAGCGTTTGTCATAAAAGATAACTTTTGATATACTTTATCAATACCCTATCGTATTATCGTTATAGAAAAAAGTTTATTACGAAAATAAATAGCACTTACAGAGATCAAAAATTTATTTAAGAAAATTAATTTGTCAAATTTTTTAAAAATAAAACTCTTTGAAAAATTTGTACAAAACATTGGTTTAATGCTCTTTCGTTTAAAAAGAGGCATTGTTCTTTGTTTACGTCAGAATTTATTTAGAAGTTTACACAGAGCAAATCGTAAAATAAAAATCCGAAAAAGTAGTTATAACATTTTGAAATCAAACTGAGAGATGTATTTCATATATGATTTCAGCAGGTTTTTTTTTTTTTTTTTTTATTTACTAAATTTTTGTAAGTGATAAGCTGAAAATAAATTTAAATTGCTGTCAGTTTTTGGAAAAGTTGCGGTTAAGTGATGTCAAATTGAAATTTCATTTCATGGTGACAAGTGCGTTTGTCATAAAAAATAACTTTTGATGTATTTTAGCAATTCCGTGTCGCGTTATTGTTGTATAAAAAAGTTTATTGCCGAAATAAAAAGTCCTTACAAGGATCAAAAATTTATTTACGAACATTCTTTAAATAAAAATATAGGTATTGGAATTTTTCCTCAACATTAATACTTCAAGATATTTCTCCAGAAAATGCTTTTCTGTTCTGTTTTTTAAAATGAAATACAAATGTTAAATTTTAAATGGTTGTGTAAAAAGTAAGCAATTCCTTGTCATGTTATTTTTATAGAAAAAAGTTTATTACGAAAATAACAAGTTGGAAATTGCACGTGAACGTAGCAAATGAGGTGCGTTCGTACGATAACGAAGTTTTAAAAATATTCAGATCTTGCTGATGTAGTAGAGCGTACTCCGGATACAGTATAGTAGTCGAAATCTTTACGTTTTTGTAAATATGCAGGAAGTAATTTTTATTACACATCAGCAACGTATATCTTATTCATAAAATGTGAAATAGTTGAATATAATTAAAACACGTACCAAACCATGTTTCCCCGTATAACATTATATAGTGGAATATTTTTGTGAGGCCCTGTAATTTAATAATAAAAATTCTTTGCATCACAGATTAAACAGAATGCATATTTTAGTATATATTTCATAGATTCATGCCAATTCTTATATGTTCGAATGAGTGTAACATCATTAAAATGCATTTGAAACTTTTTCCCCATTGACCGTAATGTAAAGGAATCCTTTTGATTGTCCCTATAATTGATCTATGCATCCGATTTTCATAACATTTGAAATGACTCGACAAAATTACGCAATAATTATGTTTTAAATTTCAAACGATTAAAATGCATTTAACTTTTTTCCCTATTGACCGTAATGTAACGGAATCCTTTTGAATGTCTCTGTAACTGATCTATCCATCTGATTTTCATAAAATTTGAAATGACTCGATAAAATTATGTTATAATTATGTATTTTAAATTTCAAACGATTCGGTTGGGTAGTTTTTGCGTTGTTATATGCGGACAGACGGACAGATAGACGGACAGACAGACAGACAGACGGACAGACTGAGCGACAACAATAGGTGCTACGTATTTACATATTTACGAACGCACCAAAAAAGTGCATACAGATATCGGAAATTTATTTAAGAAAATTAATTTATCAAACTTTTAGAAAATAAAAATACTTGAAAAACTTATACAAAATATTGGTTTAATGTTATTTTCTTTTAAAAAGAGGCATTTTTCTTCTTTAGGTCATATTTAGAAGTTTACACAAACTAATCGTAAAACAAAAATCTGAAAAAAAGAGTTATAACACTTTGAAATCAAACTGACAGATGAATTTTATATATGGTTTTAGGAGGTTTCTTTTTATTTTATTTACTAAATTCCTATAAGTGACAGGGGGAGAATAAACTTAAATTGGTATCAGATTTGGGAAAAATTGCGGTTAAGTGATGTCAAATTGAAATTTTATTTCCTGGTGATAAGTGCGTTTGTCATAAAAGATAACTTTTGATGTATTTTAGCAATTCTGTGACGTCTTATTGTTGTATAAAAAATATTATTGCCAAAATAAAAAGTTTACAGGGATCAGAAATTTATTTAAGAATATTTTTTAAATGAAAATGTAGTGACTGGAATTTTTCTTCAACATTAATACTTCAAAATATTTCTACAGAAAATGTTTTACTGTTCTGTCTTCTAAAATCAAAGAAAAGTATTAAATTTAAAATAGTTGAGTAAAAAATTGCCATTAACAACAATTATTCGAAAACGAAATTTGATTAAATGTCACTAAAAAATCTATTAATCAGGTTCCTTGTAATGGTTGTCATTTAACTTATATTTATCAAACTATAGAAAATCTCTAAATGAACCCTCTTAAATAATTCAATGCTTCAAATTTTCTTAAATAATTCGCTCAAGAAATGCCATCTTAAACTTCTCTTTGCTCGGCATTACATGTAACACGAAGGATTTCTGTACGTGAAATTATTTAAAGGCATGCCTAAATGTTTCTATCTTGAACATACTTAACCAAAAAAATATCGGGAATATCTGAAGGTGGTACTAACTTTACAAAATGTATAAATCATAAATAGCGCTATAAAAGGATAATGTGTAAGTATCTAAGAATATAGTGCATATTTACACAGGCAATAAATTTAAAACACGTAGAATTTAAATTTTAAAATCATGTAATACATCGCAATCAATTAATGATAATTGGGAAGGGGCGAAAAAGATAAATCTTCTTTGCACTGTCACCACTAAATTTTAATCATTTCTTGCTTTATAAAATCTCAGAAATTCTGTCAATAAACAAAGCAAGAAATATCATTGAAATTTAGTGGTAACAAACAGCCATTTGGTTCGGAGCGCTCTCATCCCTGTTTAAAATTTGGGATAATGACAACTTAAAATTGAAAAAGGTCAGAAACTTCAAATGCTTCATGATACATTTACATTTAACATCTGAATTAAAAAGTAATTAAAACATTGAATAAAATAAACTAAGACAGACTTGAATGCTAAACTAACGAACTAACTAATAAAAAACTAATATTTATATGCACAAAACAAAAAAAAAAATACTAATAAATATTTTAAAATATAAAAAATAAACGTTTCGCCAAGCTACACGCAAGATACCATCAGAACAAACATCCATTGCGTAACAGACAGTGGAACAAATCAAAAGCCGTTACAGTTAGCTATTTTTAGAAATAGGTAATATCATAATAAGAAATAGATCGCCAACCATGAAAGAGGCTTTTTCTATCCCTAGTGAATAATTACGTTCACCCCCCCCCCTCGTTGGGAACCACTGGGCAAAATTATATTATATTCAATATTATATATTATATTAAATATTCCAAATTAGATATTTTTAGCGGCATAATTGAATTTAATCATGGATAAAATAATATTATAATATAATAGATGCCCGATATAACGTGGTTGTTGGGAGACATGTTTCACAGCTGCGTTATAACGTAACCGCGGTATATCGGAATGGTGTCAAAGATATGGTACAAAATGATGAAAACATTTACCCGCTGTGTGAACTATAGTTATATTTATCTTTCATTGAACACATTCCAACACTATCTTAAACGAGTTCATAAATTTGTTTGGCGAACTGAGGCGTTCCGTTTTCCTTTCGGCATATTTTTTCACACTAAGGGATGGATAATAAGGGATGGATGAACACAATGGGAATTGCCTTGCCTCTCTATCCACTAAATTTAAGTAATTAAGCGGGCTCAGGGGTTGATAGATACGGAAAAACATGTAAACAGAGCTCTCGCTTCGAGTCCATATAAAAACAGAAGTATTCAATGTAATTAATTAAAACTTTCTCATATTTTAAAGGTATGTTTGTAGTCTTATAAAATAATAAAATGAAGTACTTCAATTTAATATAATAAGAAATATAGCAAAATTTGTATAACACAATTTTCGAAAAAAAAATTATGTGTTATATTAACAACACCAAGATATCTTAACGTTGAATTGATTTAAGAACCTAATTTTTGCTTTAAAATGATCAGGAAACTTTACTCCATAGAATGAATTAAGGATATCACAATCCATTGAAAAAAAATTATTAAAAAACTCTCAATCTTAAAAATTTAAAAAAACCCTAAAAAATACAACTTTTTTTTCATTAAAAATTCTCAAAATATTAAACTATCTAAACTATATTAATTCCTTCTATAGATAATGATGTTATATGCATGCACAAAAAATTAAGTCATTATATCAAATAGTTTTTTTTTAATTTTGATGTTAGTCGTCAAAAATCCAATTTTGAGAAAACGCGACTTAAAGTTGAAATTATATGTTTGCGGCTATGAAAGTGTTGATACATAAATGCTTATAACTCCGTTAAAAATGAAATATTTTTATGCGTTTTTTTGCATTTAGCTAAAAATTAATTGAATAATCAAACTAAATCATAAAAAAATCGATTTTTTGAAAAGTTTTCAACCCCTGAGCCTCCTTAAATATGAAATTAATTAGTAAATTAAGTACAAAATGACTTTACTAACATGTGGAGCGTCGCCTTTCATTTAAACATCATTTTAAATTTCATCATCATCTTGCTCATTACAATATCTTGACTGTACAGCATCTATAATAATCTTATCCTTTATGACCTCCGAAATTGGTAACGTAACTTTTAAAACGTGAACAGAGATATCGAGATAGAAGCATTAATTACAGTTTGAAAGTCCCTTATTATGTTTCACTGAAATTTTAAATGCAAAATTTGTCCTAAAATTATCATTTTTTTTCAAGGAACATACTTCTCCCCTCGTTAAATCCGAATTCGCGATAAATCGAACCGCGTTATTTTGGGCTCCTACTGTGCTTATTTTATTATTATATATATATATATATATATATATATATATATATATATATATAAAAAAAAAAAAAAAAAAAAAAAAAAAAAAAAAAAAAAAAAAACTCGGCAATGTCTCAGAAAGTTAGTGGCTGCAAAAGGAATTTTGGTTTCATAAATCGTACACTGAACCTCGAAGCTATGTTAATTTGCGAGATTTTAAAGAAAAAACACTCTTCGAAATCGTTGATAAGGAAGATGATAATGACAGATATTCTTATATAAAAACTAGTTGGATGTGTCAATCCTAAAACTTTCTTCTATCTCATACTTACATTTTAATATTTAAAAAAATAGTTACACATGTTAATGATTTAATAATTTTACTTCAGTACTATACCAACTTTGATTTTCATCTTAAATTTCTGATTCAGTCAATTAATCGGAGTAGAAACGAGTTTCTGTCTTTGCACGAGCCGGTGGATATTACAATAATAGGCAGATTTTTTTTTCAAATTCAGGGAGGATCTGAATATTGCCATACCTAAAAAAATCATAAACAAAAATTTTAGTTCAGTTGTATGCGTAACTTCACACATTTTTCTTTATGATAAAATAATGAAGATGGCACAGATATCGTGATTACAGCGCCCCCTTCCGATGTATTTTTTCAAATTCATGAAGCCATACACTTACACAAAAAAATTGGTTCAATTCGATGCATAACTTCGTACACTTTTAGTCCATATAACATTGAAAATGACACAAAAATCGCTATTGCAGTGCCCTTTTCCGGCGGAATATTTCAAAAATGAAGAAGGGCCTGCTTGCCAGACAGACAGACACACGGACCGATAGACAGTTTGTAAAAACATGTTTTTTGCATTCTTGATCCCTAAAACCTGTAAGTCCGCCGAAAATCGGTAATTTAAAAAGTTCGATTACAATACTTTCTTCTATTGAAGATATTAGAAAGTAATATGTCTGTCCGTGTGATATTTGGGCTTCTCACTCTACAGAATATAGGTATAACCATGATATATTATTTCCGATACTAACATCCTTTTTATTTTCTTCATTGTGTACAAGAAGAAAGCACTGGATTCGTAAACAGTTTCGGCGGATTTACACGTTTAGGTGTCAGAGAACCAGAAAAACATTTCACAAAATATGTGTCTGAGTCTGTGTGTATGCATGTGGCATAAATTTTGAGGGCACACTATCTCAAGAACTAATGAACGGAGTTTAATAAAAAGTTATATTCCGTTAGTCCATGATATAAATTGGTGGTGATTAGTTTTGGGTGTAAAATGCTCAACAGGTTGTGTTGCTACGCTACATTTTTCCCGATTTCCGCAAAAGTTCTATCTCAAGAACTAATGCGCATGTTTTCACCAAACTTCAGATTCAGTCATTGAAATGAATTGACGTTTTCTAATTTTTTGTATAAATTGCTCAACAGATGGTTCTTTTATATAGCATTTTTTATGTTTTTAATGTTATAGCTCAATCCCTAATCCAAATGCACGGATTTTCATCGAATATCAGATTCAATTAATTCTTGACATAAATTGACATTTTCTACATTTTAATGTAAATCACACAACACATGGCGCTATTTTTCTATATTTTTATGATTTCCCCAATAACTTTATCTCTAAAATTAATGCACGTATTTTCATAAAACTTCAAATTCAGTTATTCCTCAATATGAATTGAAGTTGTTCACATTTTAATGTAAATCGTCCAAGAGTTTGCACTGCTATACTGCATTTTTTCACATTTTCCGCAGTAGCGCTATCTTAAGAACTAATGCATGGATTTTCATACAAATTTAGATTCCGTTAGATGTTGGCATAAGCTGTTGCAAATTAGGTTTCGGTGTAAATCAATCAGGGAGTGGCACTGTTGTTCGACATTTTGTAAGATTTACCTGATTTTAGCGATAGTCATATTTGGGTATTTCCATGAGCGCTTGTCGCGAAAGTCACATTTCTAGTAACTGCTAAATTGTTGGCCACCGTTATTTTCGAAAGGTTTGCATGGCTTTATTCAATTATTAAAATATCTCTGATAAAATAGGTCACAATTTTCCGCTCTAAAATACTGGTATCCAAAATCGTAGTATGTGACTTACACGACACGTGCTCATGGAATTGCCCATTTCAAGAAATAATGCATGAAATTTCATATCATTAGAATCCCCATGATGGGCATAGATTGCCATTTAAGTTTAGCTCTGTGATAGCGAATTTTGTTGTGTTCATTTGCATAATATAAAAAAAATTAGAATTACCACATCCGTCTAGGGTTTTTTTTGTACAATAAATGCACAGCGATTAAAAGTATTTTTCGGAAGACTCTCGAAGCGGCTTTTGACATATTATATTATGTCTATAGCATTAACCCTTTATCTACGACGGTACTTATAAGTACCATTAAAATAACTTATTATAAAACTTTTTTAATACGTCAGTTAGTTGCAATACCGTTTAGAATGAGTTACAGATACATTTCTTTATCTTGTTCCAAAAGCATTATTGGTTATACAAAACAAAAATATTTTTAAAAGAAGGATTTCTTTTGCTTTTGCATCTTTTCCGCTTTCTTGGCGCTGAGGGATAAGGATGGGGATTTTCCAATGCGGAAATATTTCTATATTAATACTGTAAGAACATCATATTTGTATATTTTAGAATTCTATAAAATATTTTACTAAGAATATAATTAAAAAAAGATTTGAGTGGGGTTATAAAAATTTCACAAAATCCCTGTAAATTTAAATTTAATTAATCCTTCTAAATTCTTCTAAAATCCTTTGAATAGTTATTAAATAATTATGTAAATCTTTTAATTTAATTTAAACAATTTGTGTAAAATGCTTTAGAATGTAAAATTTTCATGAATTCATAATGCGGTAGATAAAGGGATAAAACACGCTGATTAAAAAGAAAATCGTAATTTATTAAAATTTTATGAAAAACATATGAGCAAATAATCTTAAAAGTTGTTGATAGAAATCCTCGAAAAGTCTTCATTTTTTTTAAAAATAGTAATATTCCTAATAGGTTTTTTTTATTTAATATGTATTTTTATAACACACACTAACAAATACATTTATGTGAAAAATAGCAATAATACATTCAAATAAAATTTTGAAACGTTTTATAGGTTTTATATTTCTTACAATATATGTGTCTAAAAAATGATTACCCAGATTTGGAAAAGAGAAAATATATCGCATTTAATACAGTTTGAATTTTTCTTTTTTTAGATTAATTTCGATATTTTTGGCGATTCCACAAAAGGATGATTTCAAGAAAATTCTTTTCTTCCGTATTTACTGATATTCTAAAGATTTAATGTGAAAAATAAATTTAAAACGGATGCTTTTGTGTGAAAAATTTCGTTTAAGAAAAAATGATGACGAAGTGAAATTTGATTTTGTGGCGACAAATGCTTGTCATTTATCATTTCTGACATACGTTTGTATTCCTTCTTTTATTGTGCCATTTCGTTTCTTTTAAAAAAAGTTTGTTCCAGCATTCAGAAATGGTTAGGATATCTTATTTATTTATATACAGTCGAGTATCTCTATAACGAAACTCTATACATCGAATTTCTCTGTATAACGAATTTTTTGTAGGAACGGTCCCCTTTTCGCTTGATTACATTAAAAACTCTATATAGCGAAATATCTATCTCTATATAACGAATTTTTTCATAAATTGATCTTAATTTATTCAGTTATAAAAAGGTTCGAAATCATATGGAATCAATTTTTCATCACTTATTTTTGATTTATTCTTCAGTGCTGAGTTTTTTTTTATATTACTTCTCTCCTTGTTCTTTAAATTCAACGAATTCATCCCACCTCTCACACACTTTTCAACATCCTTCTCAAACCAGAGTCAATTAGATTTTACTCATATTAGAAAGGAATCAATGAGAGGCACATAAGAGGGGCCTTCAAATGGAGGAAAATGTTAACTACAATGTTTTATTCCTTGCTAAAATTTGAGCATTTTTTGAGAGCCTAACAATTTTAAAATCAGAACAACAAAAACTTACAGATTTCTTCATCTGAAATTAATGCAAGTCTTACTTATTTGATTTTCATTAAGCTTTCAAATAAATGTCTGTTCTCTTTTTTGAAACTGCTTAAATAATTAAGAAATAGAATGTTAGGTTAATATTTACTTTTAAACATTTCAAATTCTTAATTAAAACCTTCAAAAATAATATCTGTTCAAAATTTACACATTAAATACGATTTTTAACATCATTTTCTATACATCGAATTTCTCTATATAACGAATTTTGTACTGGAACGATGGATTTCATTATATAGAGACTCGACTGTATTTAAATTACTTTATCTATCATGGTTTGTCTTGTACTTTTAGTTGGAAATTTCGTATTCAAACTCAATGTTCAGCAGGAAAGTTTCGTATATAATTCGTATATTATATATATAGTATATAGAGACACCGTTAATCTTTTCAGGGACAAAGAACTTCTATTCACAAAAATCTGACATGATTAACTGACACCAGAATTTACAAGCATATTTATTTAAAAAAAAGATAAAACTTTTATTCATCTACTCAATAAAAAGACAATTTTTTCTTCGAAATATTCTGATGCCAATGTTAAATTAAGAATTAACAATAGGTGGTCCGAAAATTAACAACCGGACTTCGAGAAGTTAACCACTCATCTGATTTGTCCGTACGTTGTTAACGCAAGAATAATTTCCTTGGTCTATCATTTAAAGGTATTTAAACCGCTATTTTTTTCAGTTACAATATTATATACTAATTAATGACAAAAATGCGTAGACTAAATATTAAGGATATTTTGCCTTAAAAAAAGTGATGTTACCTATTAGTCCAGGAGCCGACCGTCGATTTTCCTATGTATTGAGTACAAGGACCGGACATACATGAAAATATAGATGTGCACATTAAGAATATCACTGGCTGCCAGGTACTATCCTGCCGGAACACGGTGGCAGCCGCACTTTTATGATGTCAATTTTGAGTGTTTACCTACATTTTGATATATGTCCGGTCCTTGTACTCGATACACAGGCAAACACTCAAAATTGACGTCATAAAAGTGCGGCTGCCACCGGGTTTCGGCAGGATAAGACCTGGCAGCCAGTGATATTCTTAATGTGCACATTGAAACCTATATTTTGATGTATGTGGCAGCCAGTGATATTCTTAATGTGCACATTGATACCTACATTTTGATGTATGTATGGTCCTTTTACTCGATATATAGGTAAACACTCAAAATTGACGTCATAAAAGTGCGGCTGCCACCGGGTTCCGGCAGGATAGGACCTGGCAGGCAGTGATATTCTTAATGTGCACATTGAAACCTACATTTTGATTTATGTCCGGTCCTTGTACTCGATACATAGGAAAATCGACGGCCGGCTCCTGGACTATATATTTTTTATTTATTGCAGTAAAAATTGCAGTATTAAAAATTGCAGTATTGCAGTATTAAAATTCCGGTTGCCACCGGATTTCGGCAGGATAGGACTTGGCAGCCAGTGATATTCTTAATGTGCACATTTGAACCTACATTTTGATGTATGTGGCAGCCAGTGATATTCTTAATGTGCACATTGAAACCTACATTTTGATGTATGTCTGGACCTTGTACTAGATACATAAATAAACACTCAAAATTGACGGCATAAAAGTGCGACTGCCACCGGGTTCCGGCAGGATAGGACTTGGCAACCAGTGATATTCTTAATGTGCACATTGAAACCTACATTTTGATTTATGTCCGGTCCTTGTACTCGATACATAGGAAAATCGACGGCCGGCTCCTGGACTATATATTTTTTATTTATTGCAGTAAAAATTGCAGTATTAAAAATTGCAGTATTGCAGTATTAAAAGTGCGGCTGCCTCCGGGTTTCGGCCTGATAGGACCTGGCACCCAGTGATATTCTTAATTGCTCATTTAAACCTACATTTTGATGTATGTGGCAGCCAGTGATATTCTTAATGTGCACATTGAAACCTACATTTTGATGTATGACTGGTCCTTGTACTAGATACATAAGTAAACATTCAAAATTGACGTCATAAAAGTGCGGCTGCCACCGGGTTCCGGCAGGATAGGACCTAGTAGGCAGGGATATTCTTAATGTGCACATTGAAACCTACATTTTGATATATGTGGCAGCCAGTGATATTCTTAATGTGCACATTGATACCTACATTTTGATGTATGTCTGGTCCTTGTACTCGATATATAGGTAAACACTCAAAATTGACGTCATAAAAGTGCGGCTGCCACCGGGTTCCGGCAGGATAGGACCTGGCAGCCAGTGATATTCTTAATGTGCACATTGAAACCTACATTTTGATTTATGTCCGGTCCTTGTACTCGATACATAGGAAAATCGACGGCCTGCTCCTGGACTATATATTTTTTATTTATTGCAGTAAAAATTGCAGTATTAAAAATTGCAGTATTAAAAGTGCGGCTGCCACCGGGTTTCGGCAGGATAGGACCTGGCAGCCAGTGATATTCTTAATGTGCACATTTAAACCTACATTTTGATGTATGTGGCAGCCAGTGATATTCTTAATGTGCACATTGAAACCTACATTTTGATGTATGTCTGGTCCTTGTACTAGATACATAAATAAACACTCAAAATTGACGGCATAAAAGTGCGACTGCCACCGGGTTCCGGCAGGATAGGACCTGGCAGCCAGTGATATTCTTAATGTGCACATTGAAATCTACATTTTAATGTATGTGGCAGCCAGTGATATTCTTAATGTGCACATGGAAACCTACATTTTGATGTATGTCTGGTCCTTGTACTAGATACATAGTAAACACTCAAAATTGACGTCATAAAAGTGCGGCTGCCACCGGGTTCCGGCAGAATAGGACCTGGCAGCCAGTGATATTCTTAATGTGCACATTGAATCCTACATTTTGATGTATGTCCGGTCCTTATACTCGATACATAGGCAAATCGACGGCCGGCTCCTGGACTATATATTTTTTAGTTATTGCATATTAAAAAAAAAGAAACCGTTAAGTGGTTAAAGGAAAGTTTGACTGCATGCTTTTTTAAAATCACTATTAACAATATGAAAAAACACATTTATATTTAAACAAAAATACGTTCAAATAAAAGTTTTAAACGCAAAAAATGTGTTTATTTCTTACAATATATGTGCCCAAAAATGATCACTCAGATTTGGAAAAACGAAAACATATCTTATTTATGAAGTTTGAACTTTTTTTTAACGATTATTTTCGATATTTTTAGCAATTTGACAAAAGAATGATTTCAAGAAAATTCTTTTCATCCGTATTTACTGATATTCTAAAGATTTAATGCGAAAAATAAATTTAAAACAGATGCTATTGTGTGAAAAATTTCGGTTAAGAAAAAATGATGACAAAGTGAAATTTGATTTTGTGGCGACAAATGTTTGTCATTTATCATTTCTAACATAAGTTTATATTCCTTCTTTTATTGTGTCATTTTGTTTCTTTTAAAAAAGTTTGTTTTAAGATTCAGAAATGGTTAAGTAAATCTATATTGTATTTAAAAATTTTTTTCTTAATTATTTGAAAAAAAATCGTTGTTGTTCTCGGTAGATAATTGAGAAATCTAAAGTATATCTGAATCTTTTAATGGTGTAATTACGCAATAAAATTGGTTTATTTTATTCGTTTCCAGATTGGTCAGAGTTAATGTCCAATAATGGAATACTTCTGTTTTTTTATTTTATTCGTTTTCTGATTGGTCCAAGTTTAATGTCCAAAAACTGAATACTTCTATCGACACGATGGCAAAAAGTGTAATAAAAACTTTAAAAAATCAATAATTTAAAAACAAATTATGATAGAGATTTCTAACAAATTTCATTAAAAAGTGCATTTTTTTCTTTCCGCAACGGTGTAGAAAATTTAAAATTTGTAATGTTAAGAAGTTGAAAAATTTGCAGTTCCAAAAATTATGAAGCCGAAATTTCATTTAAAATTTGTTTGTGATGGGTCTAGGTACATTAATGTTTAATCCATGCCGTACATAATTTGAGGCGTTCAGAAGTCAGTCTGATTAACTCCATCTAATAAATATGCATATTTTCAACAATTAAAGCTGTCTATCTTTAATCTACAGTTTTTTTATCATTGGTCCAAAAATATTAATGTTTAATGCATGGCGTATGCAATTATCGTTTATAGCGACTCGTTTATAATCATCCTAAAATGATGTTTTTTATTATTATTAATTTAAATATAGAATTTATGGATAAGTCCTTCTAATTTGGGTCTTTGAAAATATCCTTTTCCAAATAGTCGTTCTAATTTATTAAATTACAATTTTATTTTTAATTTTTTTTAATCTATCATGGTTGCCAGTTAGTTTGGCTTCCACTTTTAGTCAGAAAGGAAGTGGGCTTATAAGGGCTATTTTTCGCCTTTCATATACCCGGAAAAAAAGTTTCGAATTCAGGTAATTGTTCAGTGACTTTGCATAATTAAAGATATGTTTTTTGTTTAGTATAAGCTTTACATGATAAATAAAATAATAAGTCATGGAAAATACAACCCGAAAATGGAGTTTCTTGGCCTTTTTTCTATGTTTTTTTCGTTTTTTGTGTCTGAGTTAATTTTTTTAAGAAGCACTCGATAAACCCAATTAATTTTGACATGCAACGATACTACTCTTTACAAGCTTTCATAGGAGCATTACTTTATTTGGGTTCAGTGTGCATTTCTATCTTTTAAAGAAAAGTTGTATCATGCGGGAGAATCAAATGCACTATTATCGGAGCGCGTTCAGATTTGTTTTGCCGTACTCATAACATATTAACGTTGTTGAGAGTTCAATGTTGTTTTCTGAAATTATTTTTGTAAATATTTATTAAAGAAATTACTAATAAATAATGCTTGGATGTCAGTGTCATTTTTGTAAAGCCTGACTGAAAAATTTTCGTATGTGTTTTTAGAAAAAAAGTTATATCGATACTTAGGTGTTCGAAAAACTACGATCTACAGAGTGGTTCTAAGTAATGTTCTAAATGTAGATAGTATGTATTTCGTGATCTTCAGTCTCGAAATACTTCTATTTCTTCTTCTGATGCAGCAATAAGAGATTATGCGTCAATGATTACAGCCGTCGAGACCACAAATAAGAAACCTAATATACATTTATCAATACCTCATTGTAAGTACTCTTAAAGAAAATTTAAAGAAATCAAATAACTCAAAAGAAAAAGACTGAAATTAAAGAAAATAAAATGGTGTTTCTTCCATTTTACTGTTTTATAATTTTTAAACCTGTGGAATAAAACAATATACATTTTTAACATTAAACATATATTTAATATTTAGGTAGAAAGACATTGAAAATGAATTTATTAAATCTTTGAACCCCGGCGGTGTCTTAAAGAAATTTTATTCGGTACGCACAACTTTTTAAAAAGAAGTTTATTTTAGGTACTCAATTTAAAACCTTGGGGACGAGCGACGGTATACGTGCCACTAAGGTGCTCAGAATCTTTCATAATTCTCATCAGCTACTTTTTGTTCCAATGTTTATCTTATTTAATACGAAATTTTTTGCTATTTAAGTACAAAATAATTCTCTTTTGAAAAACCAGTAGTAATACATTAAAACTAAGCAAACAGCTTTTGAAGTGAACCGGAAGGGAGATTAATAAATACTCTGATTAAGTAACACAAATTTTATTTTCTATTATTACAAGTACAAAAAACAAATTTTGAAAGAAAATACGATGTCCCCACAGCCGGGAGAACGGCATGCAAAGAATTAAACATTAAATGGACAGGGAAAAGTTAAAATAAATACTTTCATATTACTAAAAAAATCATATAACTAAGTTGTACAATGTAAATATTGTGGCGTGTCAATTTTTATCTCTTGGTGTTTTCCCTGATGATGAACAAGTATTATTATTTGAAACTGTTGGAAAATTATTGTACTTAGTGTTATAAGTAGTAAGTAATTTTAATTATAGTTTTAAACATCTATTATATACACTGATAAGCCGAATTTATTGTTTATTTATTCAATATTTTTAATTTCAGTTATAAAACGATTTGAACTGATATAAATATATATTTTAAATCATAACTGTGTTTTATAAAATCCAAGTATTTTTCTAACTTTTCGCATTTGTTAAAATAAAAACAGATTATATATTTTTGAAAATATAAAGCTGGAATTGTTTTCAACATAATGCACATTAATCTATAGCTGCAAATTGCTGAACTTTTATCGTCCTTTTAGAGTCTGAATTATGGGTTGCAAGATTACACTTATTTATGTTTATACATTTGAATGCTTCCAATGCGAATCGGAAAGTAGAAAAATTTTGTCTTTTTTTTCTACGTTCTGAGGCGTAACTTAACAAAAGCAACAAATAAATCATTTGTTACAGTGAAAGGAATTATCGATTTACAGAATTTTCAAACATTGAAAAGAGAAAGCTACAATCAGAAAAAAAAAACACTTGTAAGAGTAAGATAAAATACTAGAATATAATTGATTCATAATTTATTTCTATTTGTGGGAAATATTTATTAAATGTATATTTTAAAATGTTAATGCACTTAATTTGAAATTTATTGATCGTTAGTAATATTCCTATTTATAAACGTAGATCATAAATGCATTTTACAGAATCCTCCACCCGTAAATGTGTTATCCATTAGAGGGGCATAGCACTTCAATTCTTAAATATTTTTCTAACTTTTCACATTTGTTAAAATAAAAACAAACTATATATTTTTAAAAACATAAAGTTGAAATTCTTTATAACACAATGCACATTAATCTATATCTGTAAATTACTAAACATTTACCGTCCTTTAAGAGTCTGAATTATAGGTCCGATATTACACTTATTTGTGTTTATACATTCGAATGCGTCGGAAAATAAAATCGGAAAGTAGGAAAAAAGCTGTCTTTTTTAAAAAAAATGTTCTGAGCCGTAAACTAACAAAAACAACAAATAAATCATTTGCTACTGTGACAGGAGATATCGGTTTTAAAACTAGAACAGTATAGATTCATAATTTACTTCTATATGTCATAAATATTTATTAAATATATATTATAAAATATTAATGCATTTAATTTCAATTTTATTGTTAGTTAGTCACATTCTTGTGTATAAACGTAGAAAATAACAATAAATTCCTGTTACAAAAGTCTCTACCTGTAAATATGTTATTCCTTTTAAGGTGCATAGCACTTCAATTATTAAATATTTTTCTAACTTTTCACATTTGTTAAAAAAAATTATACATTTTTTAAAAACATAAAGATGAAATTTTTTTCAACATAATGCACATTAATCTCTAGCTGTAAATTGCTGAACTTTTGCCGTCGTTTAAAAGTATAAACTATGGGTTCCGAGATTAATTTTATTTAGGTTTACACATTCGGATGCGTCTAATGCGAATCGAAAATTAGAGAAAAGTTTTTTTTTTTGTGTGTGTGTGTGTGTTTTGGGGCGTAACCTAACAAAAACAAGAAATAAATCATTTGCTACTGTGAAAGTAGGTATCGATTTATACAGCTTACAAACATAAAAAACCAAAAACTACATTCAGAAAGAGAGTAAACATTTGTAAGAAGTATTGATAGTTATTCACACTCTTATCTATAAATGTAGAGAATAACAATAAATGCATGTTACAAAAGCCTACACCCGTATATAGTATTCCTTTGAGGTGCAGAGCACTTCAATTCTTAATTTTTTTATATTATTTTCTTAATTTTTAATTTTTTCCAAATTGAAATAAAAAAGATATATAACCTAAAACAAATATACTCTAATGAATAAATAATAAAAGTCTAAATTCTTGTAAAGATAAACTATAAACTAGCAAAAGCCATGCTTTGTTTGAATCCGCGAATCATTATTTCATAAGATAAATATTTCATACTGAAAAAAAATCTTATTTTTGCATCATTATTAAGCAAAAACGTTATTTTATGTTTTGGAGCGTTTCAAATTTAGAAATGTAAATTAATTAAGCTAAGTAACTGAGAATTTCTTCGTAATTTTTTATTTATAATATAAGACTGGTTAAATAAAAACATTTTCGAAGCAAAATTTAACAAAATATTAATTAATTTTATGTGCTTACATTTCTTTTGTTGCCACTTTACCAAAAGAAAAATCATAATATAATTCTTTTAAAATGCGTAAATATAGTAAGATATTTTAATGGAATAATAAATATATACTTTATTTATTTATTTAACCATGATTCTATCTATGATCACTAACCCCATGATTTATTTTTTCTTCTGAAAATATACGTTTTCATATTCTATTTGCAAAAATGCGTCCGTAATGGAAAAATATGTAAAATAAATAATTGAAATAATATTTTTTTAAGGTTATTATGTAAAAAAATAATATTGTGCAAATCTAAAAATCATAATTTATTTTTGTGTTTAATTTCAACTCAAGATATTAAATATCTTTTTTTGTAAAGTGTACGACAAAAAGCAATTTGTGTAGCCTAGTAGAAGATTCGCTTCGCTCATCTTAATTATAGTAAATAAGTAAACTATGAGAAATTAATAAAGTAATAAACTATAAAAAGCGAAAGAAAAGCTGGTAAAAAAATAAGGGTTAGTGCAATTAGCATTATTTTTGCGTCTTGCTTGGTGAAGTTATATCTAGAATACCGATGATAAATAAGTGCCATTTTCATCCATACAAAACAAATTTTCCGGAATTAGCGATTTAGACAGATTTATTTCTTGTGCTCGAATCGGTATAGAAGCCAAGTTTTATTCAAATCGTTAGAGCCGTTTTCGAGATACATCATCATTTTCAGAGCTGAGTTTGATTTAATCAGCTAAAATGAACTTTCTCTATTCCGAAACCTAGATAGACGAATTCCTCAAGCTTGAATTAGTATGGAAAACATGTTTGACAGAAATCGCGTAAAAAATGTTTGATCCAAAGCAAGCACTTTAATATATATGATATTAGAATAGTAAAGATTCATAATTTATTTCTATCTGTCGGAAATATTTATTAAATATAGCTTTTGAAATGTTAATACAATTAATTTTAATTTTTTGATAGTTAGTTATATTCTTAACTATAAACGTAGAAAATAAAAATAAATACATGTTACAAAAGCCTCCACCCGTAAATATATTATCCCTTTTAGATGCATAGCACTTCAATTCTTATATATTTTCCTAACTTTTCATATTTGTTAAATTAAAACAAACTATACGTTTCTTAAAAACATAAAGCTGGAATTGTTTTCAACACAGTGCACATTAATCAATATCTGTAAATTGCTGAATTTTTGTCGTCCTTTAAGAGTCTGAATTATGGGTTCCGAGATTACACTTATTTTTGTTTATGCTTCCGAATGCGTCCAATACAAATCGCAAAGTAGAAAAGCTGTCGTTTTTTACTTTTATGTTTTGAGGCATATTCTAACAAAAACAACAAATAAATCATTTGCTACTGTGAAAGGAGATATCGATTTACAGAGCTTACAAACATCGACAACAGAAAGACATTCAGGAAAGAGAAAACATTTGTAATTAGAATTAGATAAAATACTAGAATAGTAAAAATTCATAATTTATTTCTATCTATCGGAAATATTTATTAAATGTGTATTTTAAAATGTTAATGCATTTAATTTGAATTTTATTGACAGTTAGTCACATTCTTATCTTTAAACATAGAGAATAACAATAAATGCATTTTACAAAAGGCTCCAACCGTAAATATGTTATCCTTTAGAGGGGCATAGCACTTCAGTTCTTAAATGTTTTCCTAACTTTTCACATTTGTTAAAATAAAAACATACTATATATTTTTAAAAAACAAAGTTGAAATTGTTTTCACATTAATCTATAGCTGTAAATGGCTGAACTTTTTTCGTCTTTTAAGAGTCTAAATTATGGGTTCCGAGATTACACTTACTTTTGTTTATACATTCGAATGCGTCCATTGCGAATCGGAAAGTAGAAAAAAGTTGTCTTTTTTTATTTAATGTTCTGAGGCGTAACCCAACAAAAACAACAAACAAATCATTTGTTACTGTGAAAGTAGATATCGGTTTATACAGCTTGCAAAACATCAAAAACGAAAAGTTATATTCGGAGAAATTGGAAACATTTGTAAGAATTAGATAAAATATTAGAATTGTATAGATTCATAATTTATTTCTATTTATCGGAAATACTTATTAACAGGATTCGTACACTTCAAGTATCTTTTACCAGAATGTATGTAAAGTAATATTTGCTTTATTTAATGGGAAAAAAAAATCTATTTTCAGGTATAGCAATCAGTACTTTACGAATTTTTTGGTGCAAAACCACTTAAAATCCCAGGAATCCCCTGATGCGTACGAACCCTGATTAAATATATACAGTGTCTCACAAAAGTGATGGGACACTTGTGCTTTATGAAAAGAAACTGCAAGAAAATAAATAAACAAACATGTGCAAAAATTTTTTGGGTGTGTTTCATATTTAAAGTTAGTAACAATTAATACATAACATACATTTTGTCAAAATATTAAAATATTAATTTAGTAAAAATACAATTGCAGCCAGAATCTCACGTTCAGAGCAGTGTGCTTGGGGTCATTGTCCTGGTAGAATTTAAAATCGTTATGAAGGTTCAATTTTCGTGCTGAAGATTTCAAATTTTGCTTTAAAATATCAATATACTTGTACTGATCCATTATACTGTCAATAAGAACAAGATTACCAACTCCAGCGGACGACATACACCCGCATACCATAACTCCTCCTCCACCATGTTTTACTGTTGGTACCGAGTTCTGTTTGCGAAATTCTTCCCTGGGTTTTCTCCACACCAAGATTCTACCGTCAGAACCAAATACATTAAATTTACTCTCATCAGCAAATATAACTTTATTACAGTAATCAGAATTCTTATTTATGTTGGATTTTGCGAAAGCTAGTCTGAGTTTTCCATTATTTTCACTTACGAAGAATTTTTTCCTGGCTACTCTACCGTGATATCCAGCAGATCGAATTACCCTTCTAACAGTCTCAGGATTAATAATTATTCCATATAATGCTTGTAAATCAGCAGAAACTTTTGGAGCACTATTTCTTGGATTTTTTTTAATATTTCGTACGAAAATTCGCTTTATTCCATTGGATAGCTTTGATGGTCGGCCAGGTCTTCTTTTATCCTGAATCATATGATTCTTTTTATATCGTTTAATGATATTGAAAACTGTTGAACGACTCAAGTTGACTGTTTCAGCAGTTTTCTAATAGATTTTCCACGTTCAATATGCAAATTAATAACTAATTTTCGAATTTCAGGCGAAGTTTCTTTTCGTTTAGCATTCATGGCTACACAGAGCTAAAAAACACAAAAATTCTAAAACAAACTGGAAAGAAATACTGCAAACGATTTTATAAATTATTGCCAATTGCTTTTAAGTAAAAATAAAACCCCCAAAAATATTTTTATTGCTTATTTCAGACGATTTTTGTTCCATACATAATGGTGTCCCATCACTTATGTGAGCTATTTTTTGCTCCGTTCTAAACATTTGTATTTTTATTAAATTAATATTTTAATATTTTGACAAAATGTATGTTATGTAATAATCTTTACTAAATTTAAGTATGAAACACACCCACAAAAAAATGTGTACATGTTTTTTTAATTTATTTGATTAGTTTCCTTTTGTAAAGCACAAGTGTCCCATCACTTATGTGAGATACTGTATTTTAAAATTTTAATGTATTTAGTTTGTTTAATTTGCAGCAATTAACTTATGTAATTAACTTTTGTTTTGATACTTAAAATTTTATATTTTTCAGAATGTGAAAAATAAATACAGGGTGTCTAGCAAATAACACCCTGATTTCAAAATTAAATTTCTCAAAAACAAAGATCAATAGAATTATGCGGTAAACTGTTTGTTTATCAGGTAAGCTGTAAAAATCTTATACCAAAGTTTCGAACGGTAAATATTTTCAAAATATTGTGTTCTGACTGCAAATAATGCTTTGAATTGACATTTTGATTGCTTTAGATTGCTGCCAGGGAATGTGTTTTTCGGCTTAAAGTGCCATATTTCATAGTTTTTTTTAATTAAATTTTTGAAATTTTGAAATTCTAAAAATTTACTTTGAAAAATCTTTAAAATATTGCACTGTAAGCTGAAAAATTATTTCTCTGCAGGCAATCTAAAACAAGAAAAAAGTCAATTCAAAGCATTATTTGCAGTCAGAACACAATATTTTCAAAATATTTACCGTTCGAAACTTTTGTAAAAGATTTTTACAGCTTACCTGATAAACAAACCATTTACCGCATAATTCTATTGATCTTTGTTTTTGAGAAATTTAATTTTGAAATTAGGGTGTTATTTGCTGGACACTCTGTATCAGTAACATCGTTGCTTTTTTCAACAATTGAAATCTAGATTTATACATGACTTCCACTAAGATACCATGAATCGGAGCGATTAATTTTTATCGATACGGAACGTGGTCGTTTTAGGGAGTTTTTATTCTAAATGAAATTTAATTTTCTTACGTTCTATGTTTATATAGAAATAACAACTAGTAAGAAATAATAATATACAGTAGAAGTCCAGAATAACGCGGTCCGATATACCGCGAATTTAGATTTAACACGGGGAAAAGTATGTCCCCCGAAAATAAATTATCATAATATAATATTAGGATAAATTTTGCGGTTAAAGTTTCAGTGAAACACAATGAGGAAATCGCAGTCTGCGATTAGTGCTATGCATCTCGATATCTCTGTTGACGATTTAAATGACTGGATAGAAATTGGCAACAGCGAAACTATTTCAGAGGTTATAACATATTATGATATCATTGATGCTGTAACGCATAATAATTTGCGGTGAGAAGATGATGGTAATAAAATTGAAAAGGTTGTGGTAATGAAAGATAACTTTTCACATGTTAGTGAAGTCATTACTTAATGAAGGTAATTTCGTTAATGTGGAAAGTAGAAGTCCTATAATAGAGGCTGACGCAAATCCATTTTGTTTCGTATTATATGTACCCAGTTCAGCATGAATCTACCTTGCCGGAGCGTAACCCTCGAAATTTCCGAAGGTTACGGCCGGAGCTGGGGTTGCCAAATGGTGGAAATTAGCTTGTTTCTTCGACTGGGTACCAATTCGGGTGCCAAATTCGTAAGTTCCTCGAATGCGTCAGCTCCTATTTTAGAAGCCTTAGGAGAAACAAGAGGATTCAGATTGTGTTTGTCTACGCCATCTTGCTAGTGTTAAACATTATGTCGAAAAGAAATGTAACATCTCAGTTCGCCAAACAACACTTATGGACTTTTTTAAGATGGCATAAGATTGTCTTGTTCAATGAATGTTAATTACATTTCACAAAGCGGTTAAGTGTTTTCATCATTTTGTACCATTTCATTGACACCTTTCCGATAAAATGCGGTTGCGATATAACGCATGTGGGAAACATGTGTCCCAACAACCGCGTTATATCGGGCTTCTATTGCATTAAAAACATTGAAGATGCAACGGACATTTAATAGACATTTAAAAAATAAAAGTTACATTTTCTACTTACATTACATTTAATATGTACATAATTTCTACATCAAAATCTTTTTGGAACTATTCATAAAGGATTTTTTTAAAACACAGTGTTGTGAATGGGCTACATTTTTTAAATTCAGATTTCTTGATTGATACCACTTTTTTGAAACGGTAAATTACCCTTAGTTTTCGGCCTTAATTATCATGCCATTGAATAAAACTTAATTAGTCATTTGTAAAAAGTGGTGCCAATCAAGAATCTGAATTTCAAAAAATTAGCTCGTCTGGCAACACTGTTCAAATATATTTTTAACCGACTTCCAAAAAGGAGAGGAGGTTATCGATTCGACGCGTATGTATTTTTTTTAATGTATGTTCACCGATTACTCTGAAACCTTGCAACCGATTAACTTGGTTTTGGTGTTAAATGAAAGACGGTGCTCTCGAATTGGTACCACTTTCGTTTCATCGAAATTGGTTCAGTACTTTTTTAGTAATTAGGCAAAAACTAATAAATTAGTGATTTTTCGCTAATTAAAAGTGTTGAATACGTTCGCTGAATGGAGTATAGAGAGAATAGCCGAGCGGTCTAAGGCGCCAGATTGAAGCTCTGCTTTTCGAAAGAGAGCGTGGGTTCGATCCCCACTCCTGACATTATTTACATCTATATAAAATTTACAATTTTTTTCCGTATTACAATTTTTATTTTTAACTGGCTTCAGAAAAGTAAGTTATCAATTAACGCGTATGTATGTTTTTCTATGTATGTTCACCAATAACTCTGAAACTATCCAACCGATTAATTTGGTTTTTGTATTGAATAAAAAAAGCTACTCTCCAATTGTTACCGCTTCCATTTCATTGAAATTGATTCAGTACTTTTTTAATAATTAGGCAAAATTTAATAAAATTTGTGATTTCTCGCAAATTAAAAGTAATATGGACTTTGAATAAGCTCGCCGGATGTAGCGTTATCAGGGTGGCCGAGCGGTCTAAGGCGCCAGACTTAAGCTCTTGTTCTCGGAAGAAATCAAGGGTTCAAACCCCACTCTTGACATAACTTATATCCATGTATAATTTATAATAATTTTTCCGTATTATAATATTTATTATTAACTGACTTCAGAAAAGGAATAGGAAGTTATAAATTCGAAGCGTATGTATTTTTTTCTATGTATGTTCACCGATTACTCCGAAACTAACCAACCGATTAATTTTGTTTTGTGTTAAATAAAAGAGGCTACTCTCGAATTGGTACCACTTCCATTTCATGGAAATTGATTCAGTACTTTTTTAGTAATTAGGCAAAATTTAATAAAATTGGTGATTTTTCGCAAATTAAAAATAACATGGACTTTGAACAAACTCGCCGATTGGAGCGCAGTCAGGATGACCCAGCGATTTAAGGAGCCAGATTAAGCTCTGATGCTGAAAAGAAAGCATACGTTCGAATTCTACTTCTGACAAAATTTACATCCATGTATAATTTACAATATTTTTTACGCATTATAATTTTTATTAACTGACCTCAAAATCGTTAACTTTTAACTAAAAAGAGAAAAATAAACTTTTCTACCAAAAATTGAACCGACTTCAAAAACTACTGCAAAGTGAAAAATAATTTTTTTACATAATAGTAATAAGAAATTAATTTAAAAGCATAGTATTTACCATGCGTATTATTACATTTATGCACATTGATTTGATTTTTTGGAGTCGGTGCCAGCCAAGCCAATTTCAAAATTAAAATTAAATATCCAATTCAATTCCTAAAAGAATAAAGGCTTGGCTGGCGCAGACTCCAAAAAATCAAATCAATGTACATAAATATAATAATACGCATGGTAAATACTAAGCTCATAAATTAATTTCTTATTACTATTATGCAAAAAAATTATTTTTCACTTAGCAGTAGTTTTTGAAGTCGGTTCAATTTTTGGTAGAAAAGTTTATACAATAAAAAAACAAATGCATAAAATATTTGCTTCGATAAGAAAATTAAAAAATTTCAATTTCTTTTATACATTGTTGATAAGTTAAATAATCTGATTGAAATTGATACTGTTTATTATAAGCTTGAATGTGTTTTATAAAAGAAAATTTAGTTAAATATTGACTTAAAAATATAAAAAAGTTAAAGTTTAGAAAAAAGAAATGCTTTCACTATGTACTTTAAAAGATTAAATTTTCGTTTTTAAGATATTTTTCTTTGTTTGCTTGGTAAAATAATTTGGCAGAACAATAATATTTATTTTTTTGTAATTGCGTTTTTTAATTTGCATTTTAATTGATTTCTGTAAGATTTAAATTTTTATTTGATTTGTGTGTATTCTAAAAACAAACGAATATATATGTTTTCCTTAACTTTTTTTTTCAATGAAAATTTTTGAGCGTCATCTTTTTTTTTATAAATATATACAGGACAGTTGCACCATAAAATTTAACTAATAAGAATGTATTTATTAAAATGCAGCACATTTCTCATTGGTGCACAAAACAAGAATTTTAATATACAAAATATCAAATTTTCGCGCCGTCTTCTGCGGGCGTCTTCAGGAAAATATGATAATGGAAGGACTAAGTTTGCATCTTGATCGAGAGATAATATTTCTAATAAATCTTTATTTATTAAATTTATTAGAAATATTATCTCTCTATCAAGAAGCAAACTTAGTCCTTCCATTATCATATTTTCCTGAAGACGCCCGCAGAAAACGGCGCGAAAAGTTGATATTTTGTATATTAAAATTCTTGTTTTGTGCACCAATGAGCAATGTGCTGTATTTTAATAAATACATTCTTATTAGTAATCTTTTTTTTAATAATTAAGTAACATTTATTTTAAATATTTTCGATGCAAATATCATATATAAGTAATAGGTTGTTGCCTGGTGCAATATGATAAAGTTAAAATTATTTTGAACGTTAGAACACCAGAATATTCGTATTCCAAGTATACCGGTTTCGGTAGCATATAGCATACCTTCCTCAGTGCTAAAGATAGTGGAAATTTGCTCATATATATACAGGGAGGATTGGTATTCAAGCGACAAGTTTCTTGATCAATAGGAAAACAGAGGATCCTAGGCAACAGCCAAAAGGAAAACAGGGAACAGCTAATAGGAAAATTGGGTGGAAAATGGAAAAGATATTGCGAGAATTGCATTAAAAGATTAAGAAAAATTAGTTTTAATGTAATACTTCCAACAGTCTGATAATGGTGGAATAGCAAAATCACAATTAACGAGATTAGCAAGATTTTTATGGATATGGAAAGCTTCAAGGAAGTTAAGTTCTTGTATAGAAGTAGGTTTAGTTAGTATCTTAACCGAATTGAAGTCAAAAGTATGACTCGTCTCCCAGCAATGTTTCGCGATTGAGAATTTCTTGATTTCTTGTTTTTCAATATATTGCTTATGTTCTTTAATACGAAACTTTAGGCTGCGTTTGGTTTGACCAATGTAAGAAAGACCACACTGACAATTAATATTGTAAATACCCCATGAATTTGGTAATTCAACAGGATCTTTAAGGTTTGAAAGTGTGAGTTTATTAGTAGGAGTAAAAATTATTTTGAAATCGAACCGACAAAGAATTTTAGCAATGGAAAAACTTCATTTTGGAAAGAAAGGTAAGACAATGCTAATATTGGAACGAGTAGAAGACTGAGATGAGTTTGAGGAGTGAGAATTTTGTAATTTAGAAAGGGCAGTATCAATAATAGAAGGGTTGTAACCTCTATAAAATGCAATTGCTTTAATGTATTGAATTTCATTATTGAGAGACTGAGAATCAGAGCAAACATGAAGAGCACGATTTATGAATGTGTAAAAGGCGGTCATTTTTTGACTTTGGGGATGACATGAACGAGCATGAGGAGGTAGAGAAACAGCGAAGCTTTTTCGATAGACAGATGTAGAGAAGCCAGTTTCACTGCGAGTGACAAGGGTGTCCAGGAAAGGAAGTGAACCATTATTTTCTGTTTCATACGTAAATTGGATACTGTTATCAATAGAGTTCATGATGCTAAGAATGTCCTCAATATTGTGAAGAGAAGTGTCAAGTAAGGTGAATATGTCGTCAACGTACCGAATCCAGAATGGGAAAGAGAATTTATCAAAAAGTGAGCATTCAAAATAGTTCATGTAGAAATCTGCAAGGAGACAGGGGCGAGCCCATAGCTAAACCATCAGTTTGTCTGTAAAAATTGCCTTGAAATGAAAAGGTGGTTTGAGAAAGACAAGTACGTGTAAGGGAAATAAATTCTTGAATTTCGAAGCTTGAAAAATGAAATTCACGGAGTCTTTGTTCAAGACAAGAGAGGGCGCCATTTATTGGGACATTTGTGAAAAGGGATTTAACGTCAAAGGAAACCATAGTAAAATTAGTCGGAGACGAATTTTGTATCATTTTGGCAAAGGTGATAGAATTCTTCACAGTGTATAAATTTGCTGATAGAAGAGGATAAAATATTGTTGTTAAATATTTTGCTAAATTGTAAGAGGCCGTGCCAATATTTGAAATCCAATTTCCCTCTTCGTCCGATAGTTTCAAATATTGGCACGGCCTCTTACAATAATCTTGATTTGATCTACTAATATTAATTCTTTTAAGTCTTCAAAAGTGGATACATCAAGACCGATAATCCATTCTTCTAAATAATTTCTTAACTCAAATGCTAGATCGCGCCAAGTGGCTGAATTTTCTTTCTTATGCGACATTAATTTTTGCCTTAACTCTTCTGGCGTCAATTTGAATCTTTTGAGCAGAAAGTTTTTTACGTAATCGTAGTTATTTGTTAATGTTTCTAGTTCTCTAGTTATAACATTAGCAATTGCTGGAGGAATTAAACTTAATAAGTGCATTAACCAATTTTCTTTCATCATATTCATCCTAGAAATTTGTTTCTCGAAAAAAGCTAAATAGATACTAATATCACCCTTCCCGTCAAAATGTGACATTAATTTAGACAAATCTGGTTGCTTACCTGAACCAGTTACAGTCGAATCGTCACTTATATTTGTCATATTCCCTTGAAGCTCAATTTTTCCTAATTCGTACTTTAGCTCTAATTTCTTTTCCTCTAATCTTCTTTTCTGCTTCTAACCGCCTTTCTTATTTTTCTGCCTCTAGCTTTCTTTCTTCTTTTTCTGCCTCCAGCCTTCTTTCTTCTTTTTCTGCTTCAAGCCTTCTTTCTTCTTTTTCGGCTTCTAGCCTTCTTTCTTCTTTTTCGGCTTCTAGCCTTCTCTCTTCTTTTTCTATTCTCTCTGCAGCAATGACTTCAAGTCTAACTTTTACAAAATTTTCTTCATAATCTTATGATTCAGTCACCAGCTTTATCAAATCAATGATTCTCATGAAATCAATGATTGATGAATGACTCTGAGGCACAACTATACCTAGGTCATCACACAATGTTAACAAGTGCGCCTTTCTAGCTTTATTCAGAATGGCCATTATAATTTTTGTTTACACTTCAACAAAACAATATATTGCACTATCTTGCAAGCTTGATTACGGATAATTTCTAATCATTACACATATGACATACAGTTCCTTTTTTTTATTATCATGCGTTTTAGTTTTAAAAAAAAACATTTTTCTTTGACTTTTTTCTTCTTAATGCAAAATAGCTTCTGTAGTGAAATTCAAATTCAAATCCAAGTCATTCAAATCCCGGCTACGAGCCCCCAAAACTTGTGGGATATTAAGTGACTAGCAGGCTATGCCCGCTTCGCTGGTCCTTATTTCCAAACGAACCTTGACTCAAAGAAAATGGTGATTTAAACATTTTATTTTAAAGCAGTATAGACCACCCTGGAATGTTCTTACGTATTGCTAAAAATCATGCCAACGCCATTGAAATATTGTACTATTGTAAGTTTTTGCGAAAATTTGGGCAATTAAGCATCATCTCTTTTATTTTATCATTTATAGTAGAGTTTCGTATGAACAGGAGACCGTTATGACAACAGGAATCAAAATGTTCTCGAGTCATCACACTATTACATTAGAGGGCATTGCAATCATTAGTGAGATTGATTATCAAACTCTGTTAACTTTCGGTACTTTTGTACATTATCATTTCTTAGTTCTTAAAATCCCGACATCTGAACTTGCACTATGTGTAGTTCTGGTAGCCTACATGCAATGTCATTTCATGTTACATTTTTTAATAAACGTACTCTTCTAGCAGGTCTACAGTAGTTTCCTATCCAACTAATCTGTTCCAGCAAGAATACATAGAGTAAAAAATGTAAAGAATTATTGATAGATAAAGAAGAGTTTTTGTTTGTTTGTATTTATGACGGCCATTTATCTACACGTGGGATATAGGCCCTAAGGAAAGGGTGCCCTCCGTGGGGGGTGGCAGACGAAGAAGGGTGTTTCACTTATATATTTATTAGAACAATGAAGCATAAAAAGTGTGTTTTAAAGCTGTAATATTTGAATAACATTAAAATTACATCAGTTTCACTGCCTCTTCCTTTTATAAAACAGTTGCTAACATGTAGCCGTTAAATCAGAATAATCTTGATGACTAAATTTTGTAGTAAAATAAGTCTTTAGTTTGCATCTAATAAAATCGTTCTACCTTCTGTAATCGATTCCATTATGATTTTTAGTGTCAAACACTAGTAGTGCTAGAAACGATATTGTTACAAATGTACCAGACTTATTTCATATTTGTCCTCAAATAAATGTGAAATTTACGATCATCCATTATTGGCATTTAATCTTATAGCTTGACGATAGTTTTTTGTTCGACGGGGTAATGAAGTAGTGTCTAATAGTTTAATATTTGACAAAGTTATGTTGATAGGGCTTATCGTTAATTAAAACTGCTACGTAATTATGACAAACAAAATTTTCAGCTGTCGAGATTTCATGTATATTTTTTTCTTAACCAATTTTAAAGTATATTTATTTTCCTTACAATTTTTTTTAATTGTAATGAATGATAAATTAATTGCAAATTTTTTTTCATTATAAAAATTTTTCCGACACATTGAAAATATTGCTTTTTTGGTGATAGTGAAATAACTGCAGATGAAAAAGATGTAATAGTAAGACTAAAACACAGATTTAACGACTGCTTGGCGTATGACTTGCCAGTGGCCCGATAAGTACGCTAATTCTAACAATTTAAATATCCAGATAGACTGTAAACAAATAATGGGTACTACTTAATTATTCCGTCGATCAATTTCGCCAAATTATACAAATGGACATAATTTTTATTTTAAATAACCAAAGAATCAATAAATTACTAAAATGTTAATAGAAATACAAATAAAATTCGAATTAAAATTGGTTGATGAAGTAACAATTACGTATAAAAAATTTAATGTCGAATGTGACATTTACGATCATTCATTGACATTTAATCTTATACTTTGGTGATTTAAATCATTGCGTTCATTATCTTTTATTGCTGAATACTTCATTCTTTATTTCCATATATATATATATTAACCAACAACAAGAGGTTTATATTCTTCATTAATTATTATGAAATTTTATTAATTATAAATACTTTTTCTTTTTCAATCTTTAACATCATTCGACTGAAATGAACTCATTCAGTATTCATGAAAAAATCTCCAATTTAATAAAACAAACGCAAACAGAGAAATAAAGTAACAATAAGGAGAAAAAGCATTATAATTCAAATTCAGAATGTTAATACGGTAAATGATATTCATGAAATCCTTAAGGGAATGAAAATGAGACTTTTATATCAATCTTCATACATCAATAAATATTCACGAATCTTACTAAATGTTCTCTTTTAAGGCAGCTTTATTTTTACATTCTTCTATCTTTAACCCTTCTGGGTCTTCTGTAGTATTAATAGTACATGTCTTTTAACGGAATATTATTATGTTTTAAGAAATATTTTAGCTACTATTAACATGTTATAACGTTATTATATGTCTATCTTTTACTATATGTCTTCATATATATTTTAGCATTTAGTAATAATAATAATTATTATTATTTGCTTAATTCTCTTTTCCCCATTTGTGATTCTTTTATTTTAAACATATATTTCACTCTTTAAGTTTAAAATAAAAGTTACTTTTCTGAAAGAATCATGTGTAATAAAAGGGAAAAAAAGTCTTAGAAAATTGTAATATAAGTTAAATCTTATTGTAATTTCAATGTTTTCTAAACATCACACAAAATTCTACCTTAGTCTGTTTTCATATGAATATTAATTGAATAGTATGCAAAGAACATAATATCTTTCAAAGAACATAATATTCATTAAACACAAATTAAACTATTTGGATAATGTTATTAAAGTAAAAGTATATTTTTTCTTAAAATTGAAAAACAAATTGAATCTGAAAGGTTTAAAAAAAGAACGCATTAGATTCGTGAAAATATTCGAATTCCTTTTTTCAATGGATTTATATGTTTTAGGGATCAGAGCTTACCAAAAGCCTGTTTTTCCAAAATGTTTGACTGTAAGTCAGTGATTCTGTTTGTCTATCGCATAAATTTTGTGTGCGCTCCATCTAAAGAACTGATGCACGGAATTTAATAAAAATTTAAATTCAGATAGTCCCTGATATAAACTGATGCTGATTCGTTTTTGGTGCAAATCGCGCACCAGGCGGTGCTGCTACTCTTCATTTTTTACGGTTTATAAAACAGGCATACCTCAATAACTAATTCACAGGTTTTTTCCAAACTTCAGTTTTTATAGTACTTGACATGAGTTGATACTGTTTACATTTTAGCGTAAATTGCACATTAGATGGCATTGCAATCTGTGTTTTCCACGATTTTTCCAATACTTCTATCTAAAGAACTAATGCACGGAATTTAATAAAAATTTAGATTCTAGTAGTTCCTGAAATAGATTGATTCTGATTATTGTTTGGTGTGAATTGCTCAAGAGGTGACGCTGCTATGCTGCATTTTTTTACGATTTATGCAACAGCTCCATCTCAATAACTAATGCACGAATTTCTATCAAACTTCAGATTTTATTAGTCCTTGACATGAGTTGATGTTGTTTACATTTTGATGTAAAACGCTCAACAGATGACGCTGCTATTCTGCACTTTGCATGATTTGCGCAATCTCGGAAATTAATGCACGGATTTTCACCAAACTTCAATTTCAGTTATTCCATAATATGAACTAGTTCTGTTTATTTGTTGGTTTCAATTACCGAACAGTTGGCGCTGCTACTCTGAATCTTCCCTGATTCCTTTAATTGCTCTATTTCAAGTACTGATGCACATTATTTTTTTAAATCAAACTTCAGATATACGTATAACTTGATAAATATCATTGCTGTTTACGTTTTTGTACATATCAATCAACAAGTATGGCTTTTATGTTACATTTTCCCCGCTATTCGCAATAGTTCTATTTCAAGAACTAATGCACGGAATATTATGCCTTAAAAATCCTCACGATGAGCATAGATTTTCATTTAATTTTAAACTTGTGATAGTGAATTTTGAAGTAATGATAAGCATGAGATAGGAGAAAATTTAGGGATTGCCACATCAGACAAGTTTTTTTCTTAGTTGAAAAACTCTAAGATACTGATGTAATCTAAAGCTCACTTTTAACCCTTCGGACTCCGACCTCTCTTAAACAATTTTTTTTTTTTTTGGGACAGCACCACTTTTTTAAAAAGAAGTTTCCTTCAAGTGCTCTATTTCAAAGATGCTCTGATTAAATAAGGCAAATTTTATTTTCCTTTATTACTGATGACAAAAACCAATTTTGCAAGGAAAGATGATGTCTCCGCAGTGGAGACAGCGAAGTGACAGAGGTTAATAAAATTTATCAGATGGATGCTCCAGTTATGGCCACATTTAGAGAAAAGTTGAAATAGAAATTTTGTTGTTTTTGACTGATTGAAACATATTAAATCATAATAACAGCATTCTTTAGTAAATTTAATTGTCTTTCTGTTAATTGTAATAACTTTCTATGGAATATTTTACATTGTGAGTAAAAACTCGTTAAGTAATTTCTTTCAATTTGTACCAGTTTTGCCCTTTACCCTACACCTGTTTTGGCCATCTCAATGCACCAGTTTTGACCACTCCAATATCATGTAATTTAATAAGCATTTTAATTAATAACAAATAAAAGTAAAACATTTTTATGCAACATCTATTTTACTACACATATATTTGTAAACTAAATTAAGAGAATTTCGCAATTTTTTTAATGAATTGATAAAAATATCAAATAAAATATCCTTAAGTTAATATCAATTAAAAATTTAAATTAACAAACCAAAAATATATTCGACTCATAAAAGAGACAAAATGCCAATAGAGCAATAAAACACACATTTTAACATTTTGCACATTTAATTAATTTTATAATTTTTCATGGATTATGGACTGTTCAAAATTAAAATACTTAATCTTCTACAAAGAGCTATATTTCTTGAAATCACTTTTTAATTTCGTTTTCATTTATGTTAGCTTGTACTGTCTTGTTTATGCATTCTGCCTCTTTGAATGTTATTTTAGAATGTGATTTGATTGAGGAATCACAGCATTTTAAGCCTTGTCTTCCATTTTGAAACGAAGTTTTCATCTTGCCTGTTTCTAAAATTTTATGATTAGAATCTTAAAATTGTTCCCCTTTTATAGGAAATAGTATTATAAAAAGTCTCAAAAAGCAACTTTTCGAATTGATTTTTAATTTCAATTCCTAGAACTTAGCTGCCCGTTGGCCTAATCACTAGGAGTTTTCAGAAGTTTTTTCAGAGCTTTAGATTTCCTTAATAAAGGTTAGGCTTCATAGGAAGACCCTCAAAGAGGGCATCTTTGTTCTTTTCGGGCCCATATCCCTCGTGTACATAATTGGCCGTCATAAACAGAACAACCCAAGCACTTAGATCAAATAATTTTGATTTAAAATTATTAAAGAAGAATGGTACCTATTCTGAAAATTTGTGATGCAAGGTAGAACGAGATACTCTAAAATTTGGCTATCTTGTAGTGCTGATAATACATTTTGAACTACATTAATTTTACTTCTTATCTTAATTCTGTGTTAAATCTAGCCCATTTTTTAAGAGCACATAATTATACACTTTAAACTTGAGAAAAGGAATCCTGTTTTTAGCAAATATATTCACAATGTTTGGTATTTTTAAATCCGCGTGCCTGAAAAATGCAAAAAATATGCAGCTTTTTATATTTATCATCATTTAAAATATATATATATATAAAAGTTAATTAAATCTTGCTGTAATTTTATTGAACTTTTAAATTTGTAAGTCATAAAATCTTTCTAAATATATTGTTAAAATTTAAACTATAATAATATCTTGTGGCCAAAAGTGGAACATAATGTTGGACTTTTTTGGCCACTCTATGGCCACATAACTGGTACGGATAGCAAATTTAAAGCTCCAGTTTTGACCATCCAATTTTAAGCTATTAAAATAATTAATTTAAATGTGAAATTGACATAGAAATAAACCTTACATCATAAAAACCAACAGTAATTTACTTCAGAACAAATAAAACCAGTTAAGTGCCTAATGTTGAAAAATTCTGAAAACTTGTTATTGAAGCAAAAATCTTAATTCATTTGAGCACACATTATAGCTTCACACATTTTTTTTCAAGTCACATTTTATCAAAAAATAATCAAATGGGATTGAAAACAGTAAAAGCATGTTTGATTAAGGTGTAATAATGTAAATAATGTGTTAATATCAATTTACAACCTAAATAGTAGACAAACCAATCCACTATAGCCAAAACTAGAAAATCCACCCTATATGAAAAATTAATAAAGAATAACTCATGTAACATAAATTTAGTTATGTGTTTTACGAATTTGTAATATCTTGAAATAATAGTAATATTAAAGATTATATATCACGTTAAACGATACTATACTAATGATGATATATGTTTTCACATGAAAAATTTGCAAAATATTCATTTTTAACATTTTACAACATAATTGAAATGTGTTTATAAATTCGTTTCGTGTCTCCATCCGCCTGTTCATCTACTCCAACTCGAGTAAATACAGTCAGATTGCTATGAAATCGATGATGTTGCTTGTTTGCACTGCGGCATGTTCGGTATTGAAGATTAAATATGTTGCATTCACAGTACGTTTACTGCGCCATTCAAAAGAATTACATTACATTATGTGGGGAAATCGTTTGTGCACATGTGTTTAAAGGATATTAAACATACTGAAAATGATATACATTACTGAGGTGTACTACGAGGTTCTTAATGCAAAATATTGTGTACATAGAACTTATGGTTCATTTACAGTGACGTACAAAAGAAGTTGACAGTAGTAGGTAATAAGCAGTAATTGAACTATAGAAAAACATGAACAATACTTGCTTGAAATGCGTTTTCAATTGGATAGGCTTTTTTAATTACTGTTATTATTTTAAATAGTAGTTGGTTTGTGTAAATTTTGTATACAGTATACACGATAGTAAGTTCCCAACACCGTCTGTTTATTGGAGCATACTGCTAAGGGAATATTTTCAACTGTGCTATGTGTTTAACTGAACTTTTAGTATAATATATAATATGAGTACATATCCGTTTTCATACACAGGGATGTGGAAAAAATTGTACATTTTAAGGACTATTCATGGTAAAATCAGAAATTTTGTTTTTATATACATTTCTCTTTTTCGAAATTCTTTATTAAAACAATCTTTTACCTTGGTAAGTGCGGCAGCCTTGAAATAGGAGTCGGTATAAAACGTTTATATCAGTCAGTTTATAGAAATAAATATTTACAAGCTTAATAACAATGATATATTAAAGAACCACTATGTTGTTTTACCATAAAAAATGATACATAATGATCCTTCTATCAGTAAAAATAAATAACAAAATTTTGTCTTTTTGAACATGCATATACATAATTCATATAAATTTTCCGAATAAATCTTTCTGAACAATATCTCAGCTTTTAGGTGAGAAAAACAGACAATAGATGCAGTAATAATAAGAAAATGCATACGACTGTCCGTCTAACGCATTTCTACGCTAATGAAATTCAAGGAATCTTTTATGGAATTCAGAACGGAGATCTTTCATTTATCTTCTTATTTCAATAAATATACATAAAACATTATAAATGTGTCTTTTAAGGTATCTTTATACTATTCCAACATTCTAAGATAAAATATAATGTAAATCTCAGATTTAATATAAATATAGATTAATAGAAAAAAGAATGAATAAATGTAACTAAAACGTCAGTATATTTCTTTAAAAAAAAAAAAAAAAAAAAAAAAAAAATTAAATAACAGCGAATTTCTAAGTGACGTTGAAAGAATCATTATAGAGAAAATATATCCATTTCCCATGCAACATTACGACATTAACATTTTTATGAACGTAAAATCTTTCTTAAACAGGGAAAAAGGTATGTCTGAGGTAGGAGTATGCGAAATGGATTCGCATTTACAGCATATGGAATTTCGGTTTTAATGTGAATAAAATACTATAGAAAAAGTATATATACTAATAATGTATATACTAATAGAAAAAATATTCAAAAATTATTTGTTGTTCAAATTCATTCACAAAAATTTTGATCAAGGTTAGTAAATAACAAATATTAGGTAATCATTTCAAAAAGCTGAACCTATGTTCTACTGATTGAGGTACTTGGACAAACAAATGACAGGCAAATCTCGTTCAGTTAACCTTATTGCGGCGTTAGCATCACAGATCAAACGCTAATGCCAATAAGGTTATCTCAATGAGCAGAAAATTGACAGTTTAAGTCAGAAGTTATGGGTTTGAATACCAGCATGCTCGACTTTTCATTCAGTCGGAAAAATTTAAATGCTATGGTATCTTTGCGAATCAGTATGATTAAGTTAAAATAATTTTGCAATGGAATTTTGATTTCATATCTGAAATTTCGAATAGTAATTTTTATTTTATTTAATGGCTCATAATATAATAGTTATTCTTTTGAAATTTCTAGTGAAGGAAAACAAACTGGCAACACATGAATGAAGAGTTGCATTAGGGCTTAACCGCTTAACCCTTTGCGGCGGCAGGGCAAATTCATTGCTTGAGTGTTGAAAATAGTGACTGAAACCGGAATTTGAAAACAACTTTATTTGTAAATATGAAAACGCTATGCTTCACGCATTAAATAAACAGTAATTTTTTTAAACAAAATTCCGGTGCCAATACGGAGTTTGGAAATTAAAATTAAGTGGTATATCTATGAAACTACTCCGCCGCAAAGGGTTAACAAGCTAACTCTTTCCCGATCAATAAGTTGAAAATAGCGTATTCACACCATTATTATTTAAATAAAATATTCATAAAATTTACATTTCCCCTTTCAATAGTGTGAAAATTCACTTAAAAATAATAGTGGAGTCAAAAAGCTTTAAATGATGCAAAAAGCAAATTCGTCTTGACCGAAAACGGCGTTCGGGCAAACCAGTTAAGGGGTAAGGTCTGCGAACGGCCTATATAGGATGGCTCCTGCTTGAAACTTTACTAGAAACTTTACTAGGACCCTTTCGTCTTGGCATGCGACCTGAACTACTATCTTTAGACTCTCTATTAAATTATTTTAATTTATTTTTAACTAAATGTTTTATAATATGTTAGTCTTAGTAATTTTTAATTTTTTAAACTTAACTATCCTCTTTTAAATTTTTCCGCCAGCGAGCGTAGCACACAGGAGTCTCCGTACGGTAGTGCAGGACCAGGTGTCCTATAACATATGCCGGTAAAACGAGGAACCAGGGCAGTTGCGTTAGGTGAGCCCTTTAATTTTGAAGTAATCTTTTAACTTAGACTTTTACTTAAATTTAACTTCTATTTTTTACTTTTTAGTTTTCTCTCTTTTTTTTTTCTTTTAATAATTTATTGTAGACTTGATCTACGGTTAAACGTTTTTAAGGCTTAACATCACGATCATCTTCCATATGCCTATCACTTGGTTCCGTATAAAAACACGAAACTTTTTGCTCTATTTTCCTTTCAAAATTACAAATGTTCAGTAGTTTTTTTTTTTTTTTTGGCTGCTAAAATATTACGACGAGAATATTTCGTGCTTTAACTTTTCGTAACTCGTTTTTTAAAATTTCACTAAACCTCCTACTATATTCTCCTTTTAAAATTACAAATATTTTCAATAGTTGCTGGTTGCTGAAATATCACATCGAGAATCTTTCTCAATGCAACTTTTGTGCAAAAGGAATTAGAAAATATATGACCATTGTAAGTTCTGAGTTGTCTTTTAAAGAATTAATTGCAAGAAGTTTCATTACCATTGCCATGGCAACTAAGATGTATGAATCACTTTGATATAATAACGTCATGTCAGAAATTTAACAACGCCAGTGTGCAAATAGCTTTTATTTTTAATTTCAAGATAGATTTCTTCTCCAGATTTTCCTATTCCAATAAAGTAGCTGTTGAATAACTGCTTTGGGAATGACAGTATTTTTAGTCTACTAGATTCGATAATTTGACATTCATTGATTTAACTCTCTCACGCTTAAATTGTTTTCCATTATTATTCATTAGTTTTCTTTATTTTTATTTTCTTTATTTATTTTTTGTAATAAATGAGAAACCATTATCAACTATATTTTATTGTGCTGCATGCTAGATTTATCTGTCCGCAAATCAGATCTCCATAAATGAATGCTATATTTTTTCACTTTATAGGAAAATTTTTATCTGTCTTCATAACAGGCCTGCATAATTGAGAGACTTAAAATTAACTATTATGATGAGTTGCTTTCGGTAAATATCAATACCTATACAGGATTCTTAAGCTTCAACGAATTTCAGGCACTTTTTACGAGAATTTTCGTAAAGTAACATGTGCTTTATTTCGTGAGGGAAAAGAAATATCTTCAGATATATTAACTACTATTTTAAGACAATTCTAGTACTAAAACACCAAAAATTCCCTCGATGCGCACGAACCATGCTGTACCGTCATTGGATGCCAAATATTACTGAATTGGAAGAAAGCATTTAATGAAGGTAAACATTTTTTTTCAAAATATCGATATACGAAAACCGCCAGGAAGAAAATATCAATGTACCAATTATTCGATGTATCGGAATTTTTCTTGTTATTAATTCTTCAGATACACCAAAGGTATTATTTTTATATATGTTAAGTAACATTTAAATTTAAAATGATTTTTTATGCGCACACGCCCTCATTTTACGTTCATAAGGAGCAAAAATATCTCAAGCATTACATTTGAATTCATTCAGACACCAGTGAGTCCATTGAAAAAACGATTAGTTAGTGCTGTAATTTTCCGGCGTATAATCCGCGGATCAAACAATTGTTCTTTGACAAAAAGTTTTTAAAATGAAATATATCTTGTCAGATTGCGGTAAATATTTGATTTTAAATACTAAATAAAATTTCTATGTTGAAACATAATTGTTGGATCCGCCTATCATACTCAGGAAATTACGGTATATGCCTATTTATCCCTATGATGTTGGGAGTGGAATACTATTTTGAGGATATTATGAGATACCTTATATTGTTAGAATTTTCTTTTAGTATGTATTAAAATATACTTTTTACTTAACCATCCTACGTTGTATAAGGTAAGTCTTGTAATTGTTTTGAAAATCTGAAAATTATTTTTTTCCGGATTTACACGTTTTAGACATTGGAGATTCCGAAAAACACATGTTTAGAAAAAAAAATGCCGTCCATCTGCCTATCTGTCTGTCAGTCTGTGCACCTGTAAACGCTCTATCTCCAGAACAAATTGGGATAGAGGCTTGAAATTTAGTTTGTTCTTAGTCTATGATAATGGAAAAAAGCCTACTAAATATGATTAATCTCTATTATCTGGAACTATTTCATTTTGGATACGATATATTTGTTCTGGAGAAAGGTATGAAAATTTTTCAAAATTGTTTATTTTAAGGAGTAATCTTTTATAAAATGCAATAAAAAACATAAATTTTGTATAATGAATAAAGTCGATCGGATGTTTAGTTAGCAATATATTTTTAACTCTAAATTCTATGTGCATTGATTTTTCATGACCCTGTATTTAGTTGAAATTCAATTCAAATATATCTTGTAATTGGAAATGAGGTGCATACTAATTACTCTCACTAAACTCTTAGTTAATAGTATTATTAGTTTTAAGGTTATAAGAATCTTTCTTTTACGAAATTTGGAACTAGTTCATTATCCTGTCAATCGGATACCATATGGATATCTCCATAAGCAAGTAAGTAAGTGTAATCGCGGGTCGCACAGAGGATTTCGTTTAACATTCTTTTCAAAGCAACTGATCATTCAATTAATAAATCCAAACTGTTAATTTATAGTTATTAAATTCTTACATAAATAGTAGTACAAATAAATTTAATTGTAAAATAATTATAAAAAAGCGGTATTTGTTTTAATAAAATTTAAATGTTCAAATCAAATTATTTAAAAAAAATCAAAATTTAAAAATTTTTCAGAATTCGAAAAAAAAAAAAAAAGAAATATAAACAAAATTTTAAATTTCTAAAAACTAAAAAAAATATTTAAAATGTTGAATCTTTAATAAATCGCAATATTTTTGAAAGTAGAAAGAAAATTGAAGTCTATAAAATATTATGAATGTCAGCGACGAAAAAAAAATAATATAACGCTTAAATTGGCAAATAATATGAAATTCTCCTGAATTAAATCGATTTTAGAATGAGAATTTCAAATCCAGAACCGGGGCGCATTTTCAGAAAGAATCACGTTTTGAGCACCAGCCTTGGCGAGTTGGCGAAAGCGAGAACGTTCAGCTAGCTGCATCGCCAAACACAAAATAAACTAAGTTCAAATGTGTCATAAAACATATGATTAATAGAATTATATTTATTACAAGCGAATCTTTGCTACTGTTTTTAATTAACTTCTCAATTTCTTCGAACATAGCAAGTTAAGAAAATAATATTTTTAAATTGAAAAAAAAAAAAAAAAAAAAAACCTATGTTTAGATGTTTTGTGAAATTTAAAGCATTTTAATCTGAAAAAGCTCTTTGTTTTAAACTATGTTTTAATCGTAAACAACGGTAAATAATATTTCCTGATATTATAGTCTCTGCTTGATAACATTTACGGAAAAACAAATGAACAATAAGCGCGATCTCTTTGCAGAAGAAGGGTTGCTATTCGCTAGGCGTTTGACGTCACAAACAAGAAAGGGTGTGTAGCATTGACTTCATCTCCGCGCCAATCGTTGCTCTGGCGATAAGGTGCTTAAAACGTGATTCTTTCTGAAAATGCAACCGGGGCTGGAACTCTTTAGTTTACTATCAAGACACTTTACCTCCAAGCTATGAGGCCCTCACGATAACCGAAGAAATTAAGGTTCTCTTTTAAAATTTAAATCACAAAAATGAAGGGATGACTTTGAGAGAATGGATTTATTTAAAATAATAGACTTATTCAAAATTTTATGATTTGTTGTGTGACCCAAGGTATTCAGCTGTAAGACACAAGATTTGAAGTTTCTGACTTAAACAGTTTTTGTGTACAGACTCTATGACGAACGGAAGTACAGAGGACAGAGACGAATAGGGTTTCAGAATGAGAATCTAATTAATACATTATGAAAGTTCGTCGCTATTATAATTTTTGTCGCTACTTGTCCAGCCAGTTGTTAGGCTGCTCTCTTCTCATTGGTTGCTTTCCTTTAGGCGGGATCGTTTCCGTAGCGAGTATATAAGCATCCGTCTCTCTGTCTCTTAGCTCAGTTTTGCTTTTTCTAGCTCGCTGAGTTTTGCACTGATGAAGAATCTCCATAGTAGATTCGAAACGGCTGTTTGCTACCTTTCCTTATTTTATTTGTGCATTTATAATCGTTGTTTTTTTATCTTTTTTAAACATTTTTGCACAAAGGCTTTATTTGCTATTTTAGCATTATAAAAGTATTCAGAAAGGTTTCTGAAAATAAAGAGTGAGAAAGGAATATGCGTTTATGTAAAGAAGTTTTTTTAAATCTCGAAAATATATTGGTTCTTGAATATTCTGCAGATAAAGAACACGTTAAGGAATAGTGGGTAACTCGAAAGAAGTTATCGTATGTAAATTTCCGTTGGTCAGCTATTTATAGCATAATGTTGTGTATGAATTTGAAAATTTTTTGTAGTAAAGAATCCCATAAAAAATATATACTCATTATTACACCACAGTCTTTGTGGAAATCGTAAACAAGCAATTTTATAGACATGCCACAGCACAAATAACTAATTGTAACTGAAGAATACATAAAATGTGAGGTCTTTGACCCATATAGTGTTTGTGTATGGACTCTATGACGGACGGACAGGCAGAAGACAGAGACAAAAATGGTCTCATCAGATTAACAAAACCTTAAAAACGAAGTTCTGAGGAACGAAATTGATTAATGTATTACAAAAATACTCAAAAACATTTCCAAAATGAATATTTATTTATATAAAGAATTTTCTTAATTTCGACAATATAATAGTTCTTGTGTGTTTTACAGTTAAAGAACGCGTTATGTAATAGTGAGTAACTTGAAACACTTTATCGTATGTAAATTTCTATTAACCAGCTAGTTGCACTTAATGTTGTGCATGAATTTGATAATCCCACACAATTTTAAATGTTCAGTACTACCCAATAGTGTTTGTGACAATTGTGGACAAGCAATTCTACACTGTTAGAAATCTGAAACTTATTTTGTGTAATCACTTCTCCTCTTTTATAGAAAGCGATTACTTGATGGTATTATGGAACATTTTTCTCATTGGTTAGAATAGAGTTATTCTATAAAAGTGGTGGAGCAACTATGCAACAAAAGTGGCAGATTTTTAATAGTGTAGGTAGAACTCACAGCACAAATCATTAAATGCATACATGCCAAGCTCCCGCTTTTTTTTAAAACAAAAAATATATTTTCATTACTTTCAAAATTTATTATGCTAAATGTTTCTTGCTTCCATGTAGTAGTTATTTGAAACCTATCTGCTTTCATTTATTAAATAGCACTTCTGGTTAAAAGAATGTTGTGTTGGTTTTAAAAAAGTAGGAAGATAACCAGTGTGCTAATTACAACTTAAGAATAGGAGAAGAACTACGTTATGTGTGAAATAACGTTTATGGTGATTTCACTTTTCACAGACCAAGCACTCTTGAATCTGCCTTGAAACTAGAGAAATTTGTTCACAATTATCTCAAACGAACTTACTTAACAAATATTTTAAAATATTATTTAACACCAAATAATAATAATCCTACATGTGCTTATTCCTAATCGAAAACAACAAAAGTTTTTCTTTCAACAACATTACTATTTTGAGAAATTTTATCTCATAACATATATGAATATTATTGTCCATTGGTAAGCAGAAATTCTTGTACTTATTGCTTAGAATTCTAATTTTTGAATAATCTAGGAAGTGAAATTTTTCTTGATGTTGGTGTTAATAAAGTCGATACTTCAAAAGTTGTCCTTCAGGCAGCAAAATCTAGGAATGTATCATCCACTTAGACATGTTCTACTCCTCCAATTTTAACATTATGCTTCATTTATTGTAGGGAGATGAATTCATTTCAATACTTTAGAAGCGATAGCAAGCGTCGGAAAAAAAAAAGAATGGCAAATAATAATTTAAAGTAGATGTTTGGAATCTTTTCAAAAGATTGCTGAATCACTATATTGAAAAAATAAGTAAACAAATAAAATAATCCATTTCAGCAAATAACTGTTATAGGTTGTGAAATATATTACTTGTAACAAGTGAATAAAAGAAAAAAAAGAAAAAATGATGTGACTTAGATTTGATTGGTTCCTCTAAATTTACACGAAAACATTATAATTAATACCCTTGACAATCATTAGACAAAATTTCATGAATTACATAATAGTGAAGTAGATTTTATACATCATTGAATGAGGTTATTGAAAAAGAAAAACAAACAAGTCGGAAATTGCAAGTTCAGCGTAAAAAATGAGGTGCGTTCCTGCGTTTATACCGAAGTTATAAAAATATTTCTGAAATTGGTATAATAGCATTTAATATTTCAGATACAGCATAGTTGCCGAAATCTCTTGTGTGCCCTAGTTAATACTATCTGCTTTCTATTATACAGGAAGTAACTTGTAATGATCCTTAGTAACGTATATCAATTTCATAAAATGTTGAATAGTTTAATACCTTTAGGGAATAGTTTAATACCTAGCGGGGAGAACAATTATAGCATACCAAACTTTTCTTCGCCGCTCTTTTTACAGTTTTACGGTTTTCTCCACAGCACCGTTTTTTTTTGGGGGGGGAGGGCAGGGGGGCGTTTCTCTCTTTACATGTAATATGTTATTGAAAGCTTATGCTTCATACTTTACAAATTTAGCATACATTTTTCCCCGTCATTCTGGATCACGTTACAGACCCATAATGGGATGAATTTTATATTCCTCAAATTTCTTCGAAGTTTTCGCCAAATCGGAATCTGAAAAAAATCGTGCCAATGTGGTGTGTGTATGGCATCTGTATCATAAATATTGTTCACCCTCGCTGGGACTCTGGCCTTCTCTCGCGTGTAAGCGTTAATTTACCGCGGGAACTTAGTCCTTGTATTCCTGACGATTAAAAAAATACACACAAAATTGTTTTCACCTCTGTCGGCACTCCCAAAAAGTCCCCTTTTTTACGGAGCGTGCATCAAAAAATATTTATAATATATGGAATTTATAAGTGCAGGAAGTTGTAGTTTGGCCTGCGACCACTTATTGATCTTATGCACCTCGATCTTATATATTTCCCCCCACTTCGCTGCCTTTGGGAGGGGGGGGGGGTAGTTTTCAAAATTTAACGTTCGATTCGAAATTACGTTTGGTTTGAGATTTTTTTTTCCTTTTACATGATTTTGCTGTGCACGCACACCGAGTTTGGTATATGATGCCTTATACAACGAGGACCTAGTTCGAGATTTCACACTACAAGATAGCGTATAAATTAGACACCAATGAAAGGAGGGGCTCACTAGCAAGTGAATCCGTCGTGTCTTTATTAACACAGACTCATTCACCTGCAGACGATTCTTGATAAAATCGAATCATGTATGGTATAAAAGCAATTGCAAACTGGAGTCATCGAGAAAAATTTTATACAATCGAAAGTTATCGAGATGTTCATACAATCGAGAAAACCGATGAAAACTTCTCGTTATCGCCCATCACTAGTCTAAACGTACTAAAAATAATTCTTTTTATTGCGAATTCGAAGTTTTATTGAGCTGGATATATTACGCAATTAAAATTCGTTGATTTTAAGATTAACTAATAATTATAAAATGCTACTTATAAAAATAGAAATGAAAATTTAAGTAATTTTTGTTTAATGTACTTAATACTAATAAGAAAATGTTTTTGTAGTTTAGAAATTATCATTGCATTAAAAAGACGATTTCTAAATCCTAATGCAATCCTTGATTTTAATCTGTTATGTAGTCATTAATTTTCAAAAGGAAATAATAAAAATTAATTATTTTGAATTTCACAATAACTAGAGATTTTTAAAAAGTAAAATTAATATCAAACAAATTTAATTAATTTAATTAATTTGGATTAAAATATATCATGCGACGCAAATTTAATTATATAATCTGAATACAATATTTCAATATTTTTTATACCCACATTTTGTTGTTTAAACTTTTCTTCAATCGCATTTTAGCAAAATAATGTACAATGTTTTTTTTTTTTTTTTTTCAACTATCCAATTTACATAATATATCATTATAATATGCCTTTATATTACTTATAAATCTTTTTAAAATCCTTTCTAAAAAATGCAATGAAAAGGAAATAATATGAAATAAAAAAAATTAAACAATGATTTTACACGAATCAGTAATATTTTTATTAACATTTGTGTAAAACAAATGTAAAGTCACTGCTTGAGTTTTTGACTATTTTAATAGTTATCGACTTTTTCAGTTTTTCTTCTGTAAATTAAGTTTTGAAACTGAAAATATTTTAAATTTAGATTTAACAGAAAACAGAAGTCACAATTAAATAAAAATTTAATGTTTTTTTCTATTCTAAAGAACATTCAATTTTATTTTAGAAAAATATGAACGAATTTAAATTGAAGGATATTCCATTTTTTATGTAGATGGAAAAGAGATTTTTAAAATATAGGAAATTTGAAATCACAAATGAGACTTTCAAAAAGAAAAAATGAATAAAATGTGGTTTTTGATTCAAAATAGATTCAATTTAATTCCTGTTTTATACACTGCGAAAAAGCAAAGATTTTTCATTATAAGGGGTCATCCATAAATGACGTCACACATTTTTTCAATATTTTTTACTCCCCTTACCCCCCTTTGTCACAAACTGTTACACTTCAGCATACCCCCTGCCTCCCTTTTGTCACGTGTCACGTATGTAAGCATGTATTTACAGTTCAGCGAAAAAGCACTACGTTATAAATCATATTTAATTTTTTTAAGCTTTAAGCTGTGTTTTAATAGCATTTGTATGCATAACAAAAAAAAAACTATTTGTGTACTGATTTTGTATTATATTAAATTAAGGTTTCCGACAAAAATCATAATTAACAAACAAAAATTATAAAATATTAATATGTAAAACATTGGAAACTGCAGTATTTCGGAAATTAAAATTTAATATATTTGGTTTTAAATGTTATCTTTACTTTATGAGTACAAATTTCATAATTTAATCTACTAAATTTTAATGCTTTTTTTGTAATCAAAATGTGTGATGCCACACTTCTTCTTACCCCCTCCCATCCCTTTGTCACAAACTGTCACAGTTTCACTAACCACCTCCTCCTATTCAAGCGTGACATCGTTTATGAACGACCCCTAAGACTCTATAATACTACCACAAATGAAAATATAGAATACCAAGTTCAGACTTACGTATGTTTTGATAAGCTTTGAATTTAGAAAACTCTGAAAACAATACATCCCGTTAAAATATCAAATAAAGCTTCTATGCAAAAATGTATAAGGATAAATAATCAATGAACAGAAACGCACATATAATACATTAAAATGTAGCAAACAGCCGTTTTGAATCTATTATCGAGATTCTTCATTAGTGCTACACTCAGCCTGCTAGGAAAAGCAAAGCTGTGCAAAGAGACAGGAAAGCGTAGCCTTATATACCGATTACGAAAGCGAACACGCAGAAAAAAAATTAAAAAAATAAAAATAAAAAAATGGCGCATTTATTTTATTTATTTATTTATTTGGAAGCGTTCGCTCCAGTAACGGTTATATAAGACATGTGCTTCTCTATCGCTTTACTCAGCTTTTTTTTTTTCTAGCACACTGGCAAGGAAGGTCTCCATACGGGCATACTCCGAAAATTCTGAAAAAAATACAGAATGTTCTTCCCATTACACTATATATGTTTATAAAAAAATTTCGGCGGAACCTCCATGCAGTGTCCGTAAAAAAATAATGAAAATTTCGTTATTTGGCGATTTATCATCGGTTGGCGATGGAATGCAATTCAAAAATACTTTTTCATATCAAATACACTTGAAGAAAAAAAAGCGTCATATTGAACTTGTTTAGATAAATTTAGGTTAACTAATTTTAGTTATGACAGTTATAGTTTGTTTTAAGGATAATTTTGTTATATCGATATTTATATGTATCGATACTCAAATTCAATCATCTAAATTTGCGATTTAAAACGAAATTCATAATTTAAAACAATTAAAATTGTTTCAAACTCAAAGTCCAATTGAACATTGTCGATTTGATTTTGTTGCCATGGAAACACCTGGCTTTTATTTTTGAATACTCTTAAATGTATGAAAATAAATTTTCTCTATGACTATTTTTATTTATTAAAATATTTTTTCCAATGATAATTTAAATAACTACCCCAACTGGCAATATATATATACGCATAGATACATATACGTAATGCAATATATATGCATATAATATAATAAAGTCTGTCATTGTTTATGTTTAAATTCATTAAATAGTATTAACACGCATTCCAAGCATCTAACATTTTCAGTTACATTAAAATCGTTTGCTTTTGGCGGGGAAAAGTTCAGCATGCCAAATCGCTTGATGCTTTCGTCTTTTCACGCCAAATATTCGAAAGTATTTTATTTTTTTACATAATTTCTAATGCAATTCCGCCACTAATTTTCACAGATCCTTTATTACATACATAATAGTTCAATTAGTATTTTTTTCAAAAAAAATCTGAGTTTGCCCACACTGGAGACCTTCCTTGTAAGTCTTGCACTGATGAATAATCTCGATAATAGAATCGTAACGGCTGTTTGCTATCATTCCATGCATTATTTATGCATTTCTAACCGTCGGTTTTCTAACCTTATACAAAATGTCCGGTGTCCTAAAATAGACTGATTGATTTTAAAATGCAATTACATGTGAATGATGGTTGCTATTACACACAATTCTTGCAGGAGATTTACGTAAGATGTTCGAGTTTTTATTTTACTGCTGTTATCGAATTTAATTTACAATGACAGAAAAAGATGACACTGCAAGTAATAGGTGCTGACTTTTTTGCATCTGTGCTCTCTCAGTATTGATGCGAAAGAAGTATTCAAGTAATCGAAAGAAGGAGTTCAAGTATATGAAATGGGAATTTAGGAAGAAAACATTGAGTTCCATATATAACAGGAGATCGGTTTTTCTGTTTCCCAGCATGATTTTCAGTGGTCAGCACAGAAGGATTCAGGTAACGTTAATTTTAACTTGCATTCGTGGTAAAAAATGATTGTCATAACAACAATACGTTTTCGAAATTATCTAAGGCATTGTTCCCGAATTCCTTTACTATACATATCGATATTAAAGAAGTTGTTGTTTCCATAGCAGGAGTACTTTTCTCTATTACTTTCTCTAACAACAGGCCTGTCCAACATTTTAGTAAGCAAGGGCGCACCTCAACTCTTGGAACTCAATGAGGGGCGCCATCTTTCACTTGACCGAAAACATGCGGCAATACTATCGTAAAGTGTTAGCATAAACGCATGTCATTACATCATGCAAATGAATCTTACAACGGTAGACCAAAGGCCCTAAGGTTCTGGAGGTAAATATATTAAATTTCAAATTATACATTTTTCCATAAGAGGACTATCTCGAAAATGTTTGTAGAGTAAAATGCCAGAAAATTTAATCACGCTTATAACAACATCAATAAATAAAAATTAATAAAAATGGAAATCAAAGATAATGATATGTTTATTTTAGAATGTGAAAGTAAGTTACGACTCATTTTTAATGACTGAATTCAGTTTTATAAAAAGTACAAAAACAAAGACAGGCATATTAGTTACCAATCTATTTGGGTGGTTCCAGAGGATAGTCTAAAAATGCTTTCACAGATGAAAAAATGCTTAGATTTTTTTAATCAAAGTTTAAAAACCCTCTAAAATTTCAAAAGTCAAGAAGGAATAATTAAGTCCCTTATCCCTTATATAAAGCAGCCAATGGGCTAGCCCGACAACAGCAAAAAGAAACAAGTTGGAAATTGCACGTGAACGTAGCAAACGAGGTGCGTTCGTGCGATAACGAAGTTTTAAAAATATTCAGACCTTGCTCATATAGTAGAGCGTACTCCGTATACAGTATAGTAGTCGAAATCTTTACGTTTCTGTAAATATGCAGGAAGTAATTTTTATTACACATCAGCAACGTATATCTTATTCATAAAATGTGAAATAGTTGAATATATTTAAAACACGTACCAAACCATGTTTCCCCGTATAGCATTATATAGTGGAATACTTTTGTGTGGCCCTGTAATTTAATAATAAAAATTCTTTGCATCACAGATTGTACAGAATGCATATTTTAGTATATATTTCATAGATTCATGCCAATTCTATTATGTTCGAATGAGTGTAACATCATTAAAATGCATTTGAAACTTTTTCCCCATTGACCGTAATGTAACGGAATCCTTTTGATTGTCCCTGTAATTGATCTATGCATCCGATTTTCATAACATTTGAAATGACTCGACAAAATGACGCAATAATTATATGTTTTAAATTTCAAACGATTAAAATGCATTTAAAACTTTTTTCCCCATTGACCGTAATGTAACGGAATCCTTTTGAATGTCCCTGTAATTGATCTATCCATCCGATTTTCATAAAATTTGAAATGACTCGACAAAATTATGTTATAATTATGTATTTTAAATTTCAAACGATTCGGTTGGGTAGTTTTTGCGTTGTTATATGCGGACAGACGGACAGACGGACAGACAGACGGACGGACAGACGGACAGACGGACGGACGGACGGACTGGGCGACAACAATATGTGCTACGTATTTACATAATTACGAACGCACCTAAAAAGCTAAACTTTCATACACATGTATCTCCAAAATGTTGAGAAGATGGGAAATGTTAATTTTTCTGATTTTTTTTAACTATTAAAAAGATCTATTTCATTTATTACCAAAATTACCAAAGCTTACCGAATTTAACCATCATAATTACAGTTTATAAACAATAATTACAAATTGTGAAAATATGAAAGATTAAATTTTCAAAGCATGTTTCTAGTTTTTAACTCTGAGAGCAAGCGATTGTATTACTGTAATATTGAACTCTCACCAGAATTTTAGAAAAAAAAATTTAAAAATAAAGAAAGGGCATTTTTTTTTTACAAGTATTTTTTCATGAAAGATATAAAATTAAAAGTTCATTAAATGTTTCTGGTGGAAATCTTGATTAAAATTAGACGGTAGGATATAATATATTATATCCCACCGCCTGTTAATGAGTTTTAATGCGTTTTCACGATTTCTGAAAATACTTCTGCTGCAAATATTAAGGATTTTAAAGAAAGTATTCTTTAGAGTGAAATTTTACCTCTAAAAAGTATAGTAAAAGAAAACCTTAAAAGGGCGCCATGGCGCCCGCGGGCGCCGCGTTGGACAGCCCTGTCTTACAACAAACCACGAAATTTAACCAACAGTGTTTAAAATTAAATGGATACTTTAGTCAAATGAAAAGACCCATTCGCTAATGCTAATTCTATGGAGGAAATTTATAAAGATATCTCGATTGCATTTCAATATTTTAAAATGATTTTTGGAAGTACTTGTTCTTCTTGTGGAAGTTTTGTTTTTCTGTACGATAGGTTTTTTAAAATTTCTCATATTTAAATTAAGAACAAAAAATAAATAAATAAATAAATACTTCAAACATGTAACATGTGTATTTCCTTTGTTTTACTTTAATTTTGATTCAGCAAATTTAAAAAGAATATATATATTAACTTTTGAAAATATGATTTTTTTAATTAAATTTACATAATATATATATATTTTTATTTTTTAGTTTAAATGTTTATAATTTTAACAAATTAAAATTAACATATTAAAACATTAATATTTTTAAAAATACTGAATAAAAAATAAAAAGTAGATATTTTTGTTTATTTAAAATAAATGAAATTCTACACATAATAATTTGAGTTAGTATAAGGAGTTTAAATTAGCCCACTTTTTCATTAAATTTTAAATTGAAAAAAAAAGAATAAAATGTTTAATCAAGTTATTTGTTTACAAATAATATGGTTACTCATCGCAAAAAAAATCAAAATTTTAACTCTATAGATAATTTTTTTACGTGTCTCAGACACCCTTAAACTAATTTAGAATATAATATATGTGTTACAGGCCAAACCCGATTTTAGGCTAAACTAGATTGGCCTAGGCCAAACTAGTCTATCCTAACGCCCATCGGATAAACTAGTTTTTCCTAGGCCAAACCGGTCTATCCTAACGCCCATCGGATAAACTAGTTTTTCCTAGGCCAAACCGGTTTATCCTAACGCCCATCGGATAAACTAGTTTTTCCTAGGCCAAACTAGTCTATCCTAAGGCCCATAGGACAAACTAGTTTTTCCTAGGACAAACTAGTTTGGCCTAACTCTTATAGGATAAACTAGTTTAGCCTGCTGTTTATTGGTCTGAACTAGTTTATCCTAGGCCGATCTAATTTATCCTAGGCCAATTCAATTTGGCGTGGTTTTATTTGATTCAATGACCGCCTCAGCGCCAAAATTCTAGTTTGTCCTAGGCTGATATAGTTTAGCCTAGGCCAATGTAATTTTACGTGTTTTTAACTCATGGGCGTCAAAGCCAAAGAAAAAATGAGCTCACAGGTTCTGTATGTATGTATGTACGCATGTATGTACGTAAGTACGTACGTATGTACGTAACGCGATAACTCTTGATAGAAATAATGTAATTTGACATGTTTTTATCTCATCAGCTACCAAAGACTGAGAACTAATATGCCCGTGAGTTCTGTATCTATGTATGTACGTAAAGCAATAATTTTTGATAGAAATTCTCGATTTACATCAAACTTTCAATATAGGTCTATTCTTATGAGGAGCTTTTCTGATTAATTTTGGGAGGTCATTGGAGAAGAATAAGGGCGGAGGGACGAGAGGCTGATTCGCCCCTTCCCTTAATTCAAATAAATGGATTTCTATGGATTATTAGCATATTTAATTCAAATTTTAGATATAGGAGTATTCTGTCGAGGCGCCTTCATTAGTTTTAGGTGACAATTGTTTAAGTATAAAGGAAGGGGAGAATAGGGGTAACGCCCCATAATTTATATAAATGCTTTTTTCACGCAGAATTTACTGATTTACTTCAAATTTTAGAAATAGATTCATTTTGGTAAGGCGTTTCCCTAATTGGTTTTGGGGATTAATTGAATAAGGACAAAGAGAAGAACGGGGGAATCCCGCCTAATTTTGTTAAATGGGTTTTCATGAAGAATTAACCGATTTCCTGAAAATCTTAGATTCGTTCATTCTGATAAAGCGTTTCACTGATTAATTTTGGTGGTTCTTTGGTTTTTGGTCTGAACTAGTAATTTATTTCCTTCCTTAAAATATATAAATTTGTTATAATACAGAATTATCCAATTTGCTTACAATTTTGGACATGAATTCATTTGATCAGGTGCTTCTTTAATTAATTTGGGTCTTTTCTTATGGTTATGTATAATGGGTTAGTGGACGATTTATCGCCTTCATTAAATTAGATAAATGGGTTTTTATGCCGTATTATCCGATTTGCCATAAATTTTGAATATAGCTTGTAGTTTTTTCTTTAAAAGGCGAATCCCTGAATTGTTTTGAAGGTTTAATGATTAAGTATAAAGGGAGGAATGTGGGATTACCCTCTCTAATTTAGATGAATGGTTTTTGAGCAGAATTATCTGATTTGGTTCAAATTTTGGATAATTGTTTAATTTTATAAAGCGTATCTGTGATTAGTTTTGGGGGTTCAATGGTTAAATATAAGTGGAGGAAATGGGAAAAAGTAATCCAACTTACTTTATTTTTCGAGGGTGTTATTCTATAAAAAAATAAGGCTGAAATACACAATGACTGTAAACAGCCTGTGAATGCAAAGCCATCAGTTTAATTGGGCAATATTCTTTTTAATATTGATCCCGATTACTGCTCCATTGCTAATTTTGTGCAAAGTAGTTTTGTCATCACCATTATAATGTATTTTATTCGATGCGTTGTACAATACTGTTAGAGGTTTACACGGGGCAGAATTTCCAGTTCCGGGCCCCGCCTTTCCCGAAGGAAAGTTATTTTGCCGTGACCCTGTGTAAAAATTAAAAGTTCAGCCCGAGCCCTGCCTCTACTAAAATATGTGAAAAAAGACTCAGTCCCGCTCATTCTGGCCCTACTCAATTTCTGCAAAAAAATCAGTTTTTACTTAACATACAATTAGGATTTCTTTAAAAAATACTGCATACATACATATTGGATAAATTTACAATGTATTTTTAAATTACGAGGTGTTCACAGAATGAAAAATACAGAATATATCATTGATTATTTAGTTTCTTAGACCTTTCAATATTGAAATGGGGATTCATTAAATAATTAATGTAGTTTAGAACAAAAGAAAAAAAAAAGGAGAGTTATAAACATCGTAACTAAACTGTTCAATAAAAAGTAAATTTGTGAATATGTTTCTCTGTCATTACTTAAGACTTTTCCCAAATCCAAAAGAACTACATCCTAACACATTTAAGAATTAATTCATTTTCGGAAAGGCATAAGATTAACAGGCATTCTCACTCAGAAAAAATGTAATCGAATTGCGTTAACCATTTTTCCATAAAAGCGATGTACCTTTGAGAAAATACTATTAAAGCTACGTTTTGAATCGAATTTTCGGTTAAGACTTCACGGAAAAGAAAAACTTGACGCCGTGACAAGAATAGCTTATATGTCGACAAGAAATTAATTTCTAAAAAATGGAAAACGCTGTTCGATTCCAAATTATGTTCACCTCCAATCTGGCTCGAATATGCAATAATAATAATAATAATAAATGCAAGCCTGATCTCAGTTGGCACGAGTCTGCAGGAAAAAAAAACATGTAAAATGCATTATGTCTTTAGGGTGGACATGTGAAATTCCTGTTTTGATGTTATAAGCAATTACTCTTGACACACATTTATAATTATTCTAGTGAAAGACATGTTTTTTACCGGCCAAACCCGATTTCGATCCAAATTAGATTAGCCTAGGCGAAACAATTTTATCTATAAACTAGATTTCCTACGCCAAACTTGTTTATCTATATGCCCGTAAGAAAAACTAGTTTTTACTAGATAAGAGGGAAATCCGTCATTTTCCCTTCATACCTTTACCATTAAACCCTCAAAACTATTCAGGGAATTACCTTATCAGAAAGAACCTATAACCAAAATTTGAAGCAAATCCGTAATTTCTGCGTTAAAAATCATTTATCTAAATTATGGGGGGGTTCCTACATTGCCCTTTCTTTAACACTTAAAGTATAAACATCCACAACTAATCCCGGAGGCGCCTTGACAGAATAATCCTATATCTAACATTTTAAATGAAAACTGAAAATTCTGCATGATAAATGCATTTCTCTAAATTAACGGTAGGGGATTAGACTCCCGTTCGCCCCCTTTATTCTTATTCAGTAAATTTCCAAAACTAATCAGAAAAGTATCTAATAAGAAGGAACCTACATCCAAAATTTGAAGGTAATCGGATATTTATATCAAGAGTTATAGCGTTACGTACATTCGTACGTACATACGTACATACATGCGTACGTACATACATACAGAAACTGTGAGCCCTTTATTTCGCTGGCTTTGACGCCCATGATCTAAAAACACGGATAATTACATTGGCCTAGGTCAAACTAGATCAACCTAGGAGAAACCAGAATGTTGGCACTGAGGCAGTCATTGAATTCAATAAAATCACGCCAAATTGAATTGGCCTAGGATAAACTAGTTCGGCCTAGAATAAACTAGTTCAGACCAATAAACAGCAGGCTGAACTAGTTTATCCTATAAGAGTTAGGCCAAACTAGTTTGGCCTAGGAAAAACTAGTCTGTCCTATGGGCCTTAGGATAGACTAGTTTGGCCTAGGAAAAACTATTCTATCCGATGGGCGTTAGGATAAACCGGTTTGGCCTAGGAAAAACTAGTTTATCCGATGGCCGTTATTATAGACTGGTTTGGCCTAGGAAAAACTAGTTTATCCGATGGGCGTTAGGATAGACTAGTTTGGCCTAGGCCAATCTAGTTTGGCCTAAAATCGGGTTTGGCCTGTAACATATGCATGGCTACTTTTAACCGATAAATTATTTCGGAGATTAACATTATTTAGTATAAAAAAAGTCAATTAATTAGGAAAATTACAACTATGGTTTATCTTAAGCGCTTTTATTCAATATGCTAATTTCCCATGGGAGAGCATTAAAGCATGGTTTTCGCAGCACACGTTTAATCCATCTCATAAGCGAAACTTTGCATTTTTTAAGCGATAGTAAGTTAATTAATTTTACGTTAGATCGAAAATAGGAAAAAGTATAGAAGTTAATTATCATTTTCTAAAATTTTTAAACATTTATTGTTAAAATGTGTATACATAATAATTAGTTTATGATATAGGCATATGTGTAAATAAACATAATGAAATAATAAACGATGATGAATAAATTTTATTTGAAATTTTGAAACAGTTTTTCACTTCTTAAGTAGGCCCCACCAGTAGCCGAGAGGTTATGACCTCCCAAATGGTAGACGGCAAGTGCTGGGTTCGAACCCAATCGCAGCCGTCTGCCTAACCTTCAGTTTTCCGTGGTTTTCTTCGAGTTTTGGATTTCCTTGGGTAAATACGGGTTAGGTTCCCTTAGAAAGAATCCCACGGAGTGCACGCCACCATTTTCGGACCTATATCCCACGTGTTCATAATCGGGCGTTATAAAATAAACCAAACCACTTCTTAAGTAAATTTCATTTAGATATAAAAAAACGTTTTTTATTGTACGACATAATAGCTTGTAATTTTATTTGCTTTCGTTCAATAATTAGTTGTATACGTTAATTATCTTTTGCTAAAATATTTAAATCCCTTGTCAAATCCCTCCTAATTTTTCCCAATTTCATGGTATTCATTTGGAATCAATTATTGTATTTTTTTCTATCTTCAAATTTTTTATTTCTTTTCTGATTTTACTTAAAAGTGATGTGAAAATGTTGTATTTAACAGAAACTTTCCAAATTATAAACGATTTTCTCAAAGTTTTATTTTTTCTAAAGTTCCTCCACCATTATCTTGGAATGCCAAGCAATAGCAATAATTATTTAATAATAATGGAAAAAAATCATTATTTTAAAAAAGTCATTAAAGTTTTAAAAAAGTTTTATTGGAAATAATTCTAAGTAACAGAAACAACTCCTTTAAACTAATTTAAAAGGCAGGGTGATTAAAAAAAACGTGGACAAGTTGATATGACAAATCAGGCATACAACAAAGATAAAAAATCACATAGGAACATAGGGCCGCAAACCACTTATTGAATCGCAAATACAGGGTGTTTCATCCTAACTCAATTTGGGTTGACAGTAATAAATTTCAGAAAATTGAAGTATATTATAATAAAACATTTAACAGACATTCTCATCTTTGTTTTAAAAGTGATAACACCAAACAAAAGTGTTAGAAATTTGCATTATGTGCACCAGTAATATGCACTTGGAACCTCAAATTTTGGACTCTGATAATCAGTTTATACGGTATCATCAATTGCTTGAGCAATTTGTTTTTCCAGATCTTTTCGTAACGTTATCCCATTTCACACAAAATAAGGTACATATCATTGCATTTTCATTACAATATTTATATTTTCCTCGAAATTATTACTTTCTAACCGGGTGTAGCTAGAATAAAACATCCTGTATTTGTGACTCAATAAATAGTTTGGAACCGTATGTTCCTATGTGATTTTTTATCCTTGTTGTATGCTTGATTTGTCATATCATTTTGTCCACGTTATTTTGAATCACCCTGTATAATATATACTTGGCTATTTTTAACCGACAAATTATCTCAGGGTTTTACGTACTATTGTACAAAGTAAAATCATTTAATTAGAAGAGCCATAACTATGGTTTACTTAAGCGCTTTCATTCAATATGCTAATTTCCCATGGGAGAGAATTAAAGCATGGTTTCAGCACTACAACGTTTAATGTATCACATAAGCGAAACCTTGCATGTTTGAAACGATAATAAGTTAATTAATTTTATGTTAGATTGGAAATAGGAAAAGTATAGAAGTTAATTATCATTTTCTAAAACTTTTAAACCTTTATTAAAGAAATGTGTACATAAAATAATTAGTTTCTGATATATGCATATATGTAAATGAACATAATGAAGTAATCAGGAATAATGAATAAATTTTATTTAAAAGTTTTAAAATGTGTTCCCCTCTTAAGAATATTTTATTGAGATTTATTAAAAATAAATAAATCTTTTAATATTGTACAACATAGTACTTTTTAATTTTATTTGTTTTCGTTCAATAATTAGTTATAGAAATTAATTACTTTTTGCAAAAATTTTTAAATAACTTGTCAATACCTAATTTTTCCCAATTCCATGGTATTAATTTCAAATCAATTATTGGATTTTTTTCTGTTTTTAGATTTTTTTATTCTGTTTCTGATTTTATTCAAAATAGAAATGAAAATGCCACGACTATGAAATAAAAACATGTTGTATTTAACGAAAACTTTCCAAATTATAAAGAATTTGTTGACATTTTTATTTTTGTAATGTTTTATCACCTTCATCATGGAATACCAAGCAATATCAATAATCATTTAATGACTATACGATTTATGAAACAAAATATCGAATAAAAATATCATGTTTTACATTTAAAATAATTCGAAGAAACTGAAACACGTTGTTTAAACTAATTAATGATATAATATAAGCTTGACTACTTTTAACCGATACATTATCTAGGAGATTAGTTTACTATAGTGTAAGGAAAATTCAATTAATTATGAAAGTCATAACCATAATCTTAAGCACTTTTATTTAATATGCTAATTTCCCACGGGAAAGCATTAAAGTGTGGTTTTAGCATCACACGTTTACTTCCTCGCATCAGCAAAACCTTGCATTTTTCAAACAGTAGTAAATTAATTTTATGAGAGATCTGAAGTAAGAAAGGTGAAGACATTAATTATGTTTTCTAAATGTTTAAACCTTTTTTGGATATTTGTAAGTATAATAATCGGTTTCTAACATATAGGGTAACAGACCCAGTAATTGGCATGCACCAGTGATTAGTACATCCTACAAACATGTCCTAAAATAAGATTTATATCCAGTCTTTTAAAAAATGCAAGACTATATACCAGTTATATGCTCATTTACGTTAAAGATTATAACTTTGATTTATGCTACTAGATCATAATAGTGCCTTGGAAAGAGAAACAATTATGGCTTGTATCAAATTAGCCATTTTTGTTGCAAATGCTTCGTTTTTGGCTTAAGGAAGGAATGCTTTTCAATTCATTATTATCTGATTTATAATATATTTTAAATTTTAATTGACAACAGTTTTGTTTAGTTAAAAAAGGTTACTTTAATTGAGTAAAAGTATTTTCGACACAAATACTTGGATTTCTGAATTAATGATAGATGCCAATTAATGGTGCTTCAATTTTGCTAGTTCCAAGTAATTGGCACTTATTCCAATTACAAGGAATTCACAAATAATTTGAGATTAAACCACTTATTTTTGAAGTACTTTTAAACTTATAGACTAATTTTGTTTATCATTTGTTTTTATTTTAAAATATGAAATATTATCAATAATTGGAATCCATTAAAGCTTCATATGACAATTACTGGGAACAGCATGACAATTACTGGGTATTAATATAAGTATATTGTATTGTTTTAAAGTGTTCACATTTCAGACTAATATGCTGATTTCTTACTTTCAAAAACCTGAAATATGGCATCTTCATCTACAGTAAATTCATTTAAAGCGATTGAACCCAATGCAAAATGTAAACTTTTTTTAAATATAAACATGTGCCAATTACTGGATCACAAGGTGTCATACATTGGTGCTCTAGATGCCAATTACTGGTGATTTCAGCAACTTTTTATAAATATATTTTTATAAAAATACGTTTTCAAATTTTTTTGCTTTTTGTGGGCAAAATAGGTGCACAGATATGCATTCTTTGATTTAAAAATATTTCCAAGTATGTATCTTATTTCTTTGTAATGAAAATTGAAGTAAGTTTAAAGACAAATTCTTAAAGTGCCAATTACTGGGGATGTTACCCTACATGTATGTAAATGAACATAGTGAAAAAAATTAAACAAGTATAAATACATTTATTTTTATTTTTTTTCATTTTTTTCATATTTTAAGTGATTTTGGTATATAATAAGTAATAATAATAATAAAAATCTTTTAATTTTATACAACATAATGGTTTGTAATTTTATTCGTTTTCACTCGATAATAAGGTATACATAGCTGTCAACTTTAAACTGATCTTCCGTAATACCTGGATTAGTTTTTATCCAGGTTAACCTCTATTCGAAACAAAAAAAACAAAAGTCATGTTTTATTGGAAATAATTCGGAGGAACTGAAACAAGTTCTTAAAACTAATTACGAATGTAATATATGCATGGTTAATTTTAACCGATAAATTATCTCGGAAATTAACGTATTTTAATACAAAGAAAAGTGAATTAATTAGGAAAGTTATAACCATAAATTATCTTAAGCGCTTTTATTCAATATACTAATATCCCATGGAAGAGCATTAAAGTGTGGTTTTAGAAGCATACCTTTAATTCAATGCATAAGTGAAACCTTGCATTTTTGAAACAGCAATAAGTTAATTGATTTTATGTTAGATCGGTAAAAGGAAAGACAGTGAAGTTAATTATCATTTTCTAAAATATTTAAACATTTATTGTTGAAATGTGTATTTATAATAATTAGTTTGTGATATATGCGTATATGTAAGTGAACATAATGAAATAATAAACAATGATGAATAAATTTTATTTAAAATGTTGAAATATTTTTCACTTCTTAAGTAAATTTCATTTAGATTTTTTTAATGAACCTTTTGATATTGTGCAATATGCTGTTATAAATTGATTTGTTTTCGTACAATAATTAGTTATAAAAGTTAATTATCATTTGCTAAAATTTTTAAATCCCTTGTCTATACCTAATTTTTTCAACTTCATGGTATTCATTTCGAATCATTTATTGGATTTTTTCTGTTTTCAAATATTTTATTTCGTTTCTGATTTAATTTAAAATAGAAGTGAAAATGTTTCATTTAACAAATACTTTCCAAATTATAAACGATTTTCTCAAAGTTTTATTTTTTCTAAAGTTTCTCCACCATTATTATGGAATACCAAGCAATAGTAATAATCATTTAATGACAATACGATTTATGAAAAAAAAGGCACGACTTTAAAAAAAAAATCATGTTTTATTGGAAATAATTCGAAGTTACTGAAAAGAATCCTTTAAAATAATTTAGTATATAATATATACATAGCTACTTTTTGCTGTTATCTCGGGGGTTAGAATACAAAGTAATATCATTTAATTAGGAAAGCCATAACTATGGTTTATCTTAAGTGCTTATGCTCAATATGCTAATTTACAATGGTATGCAAAAATTAAAGCGTGGTTTTAGCATCATACGCTTAATCCGTCGCATAAGCGAAATCTTGCATTTTTGAAACGATAGTAAGTAATTAATTTTATGTTACATTGCAAATAGTAAAAATATAGAAGCTAATTATCATTTTCTAAAATTTTTAAACCTTTATTGTGGAAATTTGTAAACATAATTATATTTGTACACATAATAATTAGTTGTATATGTGCATATATGTAAGTGATAAAAAAAATGATGAGCAATAATAAAAAAATTATTTAAAATTTTTAACTGTTTTTCCTCTTTTAAGAAAATTTCATTGAGATTTAATTAAAAAAATACTCTTTTTAATATTGTACTACATAATAGTTTGTAATTTTATTTGTTTTCGTTCAATAATTAGTTATAGAAGTTAAATATTATTTGAAAAAAAATTAAAATAACTTGTCAATATCTAATTTTTCTTAATTACATGGTATTCATTTCAAATCAATTATTCAATTTTTTCAATAGAAATGAAAATGCACCGACTATGAAATAAAAATGTGATATATTTAACAAAAACTTTCCAGATTATATATATATATATATATATATATATATATATATATATATATATATATATATATATATATATATAAAAAAATTCTCAAAGTTTTATTTTTTTGTAAAGAATCTCCACCATTATCATGGAATACCAAGCAATAATAATAATCATTAAATGACCATACGATTTATGAAACAAAAATCAACATAAAAAAATCATGTTTTATTGGAAATAATTCGAAATAACTGAAACAAGTCCTTTAAACTAATTTAATACATAATATATGCACGGCTACTTTTAACTGTCAAATTATCTCGGGGATAAGCATACTAAAGTAATAAGTAAAATCATTTAATTAGGATAGCCATAACCATGGTTTATCTTAAGCGCTTTTATTCAATATGCCAATTTACCATGGGAGATCATTAAACCGTTATTTTAGCACAATACGTTTAATCCATTGCATAAGCGAAACCTTACATTTTTGAAACGATAGTAAGTAAATTAATTTTATTTTAGATTGCAAATAGGAAAAGTATAGAAGTTAATTATCATTTTCTAAAATTTTTAAACTTTTATTGTGGAAATTTGTACATATAATAATTAGTTTCTGGTAACGCATATATGTTAATAAACATAATGAAATCATAAACAATGATGAATAAATTTTATTTAAAATTTTTAAACTGTTTTTCCTTTCTTAAGAATATTTCATTGAAATTTAATAAAGAAATAGGCCTTCTAATATTTCACAACATAATAGTTTATAATTGTATTTTTTTCGGTCATTAATTAGTTATAGAAGTTAATTATTATTTGAAAAAAAATTTAAATAACTTGTCAAAATCTAATTTTTCCCAATTCCATGGTATTCATTTCAAATCAATTATTTGATTTTTTTTATTTTGTTTCTGATTTTATTTTATATAGAAATGAAAATGCAATGTTCATGTGTTGTATTTAGCAAAACTTTCCAAATTATAAACGCTTTTCTCAAAATTTTATTTTTATAAAGTTTATTTACCATTATCATGGAATATCTAGCATTTATAATAATCATTTAATGACTATACGAATTATGAAACAAAATCGCGAATAAAAGTATCATGTTTTACATTTAAAATTATTCGAAGTAATTGAAACAAGTCTTTTGAACTAATTAAGGATATAATATATGCGTGGCTATTTTTATCCGATAAATTATTTTGGGGATTATCATACTATAGTATAAAGAAAATTCAAATAGGAAAGTCATAACCATAGTTTATTTTAAGCGCTTTTATTTAATATGCTAATTACTCATGGGATAGCATTAAAGTGTGGTTTTAGTACAGCGTCGAAACTAGCCTTTTTTGCGCCCGTGGCAAACATGGATTTGGCGCCCCCCCCCCCACACACATTTATGCATTCTTTTATGAAACACACTAAACAAAATTTAAATTTGGCGCCCCCTTCACCTTCTGTGCTGGTGGCACCCGGGGCACATGCGCCATCTGCCCTCCTCTAGTTTCAGCCCTGTTTTAGTAGCACAGTTTAAATCATCACATAAGCGAAACGGAACAGTAGTAAGTGAATTAATTTTATTGGTAGATCGGAAATAGGGAAGATATCGAAATTAATTATTATTTTCTAAAATTTTCAAACCTTTATTTTAGTTCTATATTTGTATAATAATTAGTTTCAGACATATGCATATATGTAAATGAAAATAATGAAAAAATAAACAAAAATGAAAAAAAAAATGTATTTAAAATTTTATTAGAAGTTTTTACTTATAAAATAATTTTGATTTCAATTTTAAGAAGTAAATCTTTTAATATATTGCAACATAACAGTTTGTAATTTTATTTGCTTTCGTTCAATGATTTGATATAGTTTTCTAAAATTTATAAATCTCTTCAGTATAAAAGTAAATGTAATAATCAGTATGTGGCATATTTGCTAATGAACAATATGAAATAGCTAAACAAGGATGAACAAAGATCTGATTAAGAACTTTTAAAGAGTTTTTCACTTTTACATAATTTTGATTTAGATTTAAAAAAATAAAATATTTTTAATATCTTACAACGTAACAGTTTTTAATTTTATTTGTTTTCGTTCAATAAATAGATATAGAATTTAATTACCATTTTCTAAATTTTTTAAAATTCTTTATGAGGATAAGTGTTTGTATAATAAACGGTATGTGACATATATCCTAATGATTAAAATCATATTTTATTGGAAATAGTTCCACGTAACCATCCTTTAAACTAATTTAGAATATAATATATGAATGACTATTTTTAACCGATAAATTATCTTGGGGATTAGCACAATATACTACAAAGAAAATTTAATTAATTAGGAAAGTCATGATCATGGTTTATCTGAAGCGCTTTTATTCAATACGCTAATTTCCCATGGGAGAGCATTAAAGCGTAGTTTTAGCGCTACATATTTAATCCATTGCATAAGCCAAACTTTGCATTTTTTAAACAGTAGTAAGTTAATTAATTTTATGTTAAATCGGAAATAGGAAAAGGTATAGAAGTTAATTATCATTTTCTAAAATTTTCAAACTTTTTTTTTGGATATTTATATATATAATTAATTTCGGACATATACTTATATGCAAATAAATATATTGAAATAAAAACACAATGAGGAATAAATTTTATTTAAAATTTTGGTACACTCTTTCACTTCTAAGTAAATTTGAGTTAAATTTAAAAAATAAACCTTTTGATGTGGTACAACATAATAGTTTGTAATTTTATTTGCTTTCGTTCAATTAGTTATAAAAATTAACTATCATTTTCTAAAAATTTTAAATCCCTTGTCAATACCTAATTTTTCCCAATTACATGATATTCATTTCAAATTAGTTATTGGATTTTTTCTGTTTTCATTTTTTTTTCTTTCTGATTTTGTTTAAAATAGAAATGGAAACGCAACATCTATGAAACAAAAGCACTTTATATTTTAAAACAACTTTTCACATGATAAACAATTTTTTTTCAAAGTTTTAGTTTTCGTAATAATTATCCACCATCATCATAGAATATAAAGCAATAGTAATAATCATTTAATGAAAATACAATTTGCGAAAGACAAACCACGATTTTTAAAAGAATCAGATTTAAGAGGAAATAATTCGAAGTAACTGAACCACACCTTTTGAGAGGCTCCAGAACACAAATTATCCAAAAAAACCTTTTATTTCATTAAAAATTTCACTGATATTTTTATGCTTAAAATTATGATTAAATCATGTTTCTATCATATATAGAAGAGAAAATACTAATTTTTCGTTTTCTTTGTTTTCAAAATCTAGATTTCAAGGAATGGTTGCCATGAAGTGACTTCTTGTAAAAATGCGTTTTTCTTTGTGATGCTTTTTATCACAATTTCTCGGGTTTAAATTGTTATAACTGAAGAGATGTAAAAGGTAAATGCTTCTAACTTGGGACATATTTTTATTTTGTTTTACTTTAATTTTGATTCAAATTCGAAAAAATTAATTTTGATAAATTCGAAAAAAAAGTATACCTTTCAAAATATGATTTTTTAAAAATAAAAGTTACCTCATTTTTAGAGTTTCGTTCATCTGACCAAATCCTATTTGTCTCTGTCCTCTGTCTGTCTGTCACAGAATCCGTACACAAAAACTATAGAACACTGAGTGTTCAAATTTTGTGCACTTACAACTGAACATCTCTTATCATACAACAAATCATAAAAGTTTGAAAAAGACTATTGTTTAAATTTAAATATTATTTTTTAAATCATCAGTTCATTTTGTTGTTGGTTTTTGTCTTCTAATTGTTGCCACGCAAGTATAAATAGATATTAAAATCATTTCATTTTTTACCCTTTACTTTGAAAAAAGATGGAGTACTTCTGTTGCCACAATTACAAAATTGGTATTACAAATTACAAAAAAATTAATATCTCAAAAATAAATTAGGATACAGCTTTTAAACAAAATGCATTTAAAAGTATATTTTTTTCCATATACGATGGTGTAATTATTGAAAATGTGCAATATTCAGAAGATTAAAAATTTGCAGTAGCATAAATTTCAAAATTAAAACTTCATTTCCTCCAATTACGCATTTTTAAATAAAATTATTATGCATGTCACATAAATTAATGGATTTAATAGATGACGTAAAAACGTGCTTATTTGTTTTTATTTCATCATATGAGATCATATTTATCATCTACTTTGACACGCGATACGCGACTTGAAATGTTTTTTTTTATATTTATTAAATTATTATTCATTTAAATTAAGAGCCGCCTCTGGTGACCAGTTTGGTCTATTGGACCAGTTTGGGCTAGCATACTATAGTACAAAGAAAAAATAATTAATTAGGAAAGTCATAACCATGGTTTATCTTAAAGGCTTTTATTCAATATGCTAATTTCCCATTAGAGAACGTTAAAGCATGGTTTTAGCACTGCACGTTTAATCCGTCGCATAATCGAAACTTGCGTTTTTGAAACAGTAGTAAGTTATTTAATTTTATGTTAGATCGAAAATAGAAAAGGCATATAAGTTAATTATCATTTCTAAAATTTTCAAATCTTTATTTTGGAATGTACATGTATAATAATTAATTTCGGACATATGGATATATGTAAATGAACATAATGAAATAATAAACAATGATGAATAAATTTTATGTAAAATTTTTAAACAGTTTTTCACCTTTTATGTAAATTTGACTTAGATTAAAAAAACTAAACCTTTTGATATGGTACAACATAATAGTGTGTAATTATATTTGTTTTCGTTCAATAGCACTGATAAACAAGGTTTCTGTTTCTAAGTATGTATGAGGTGACTTTTATATTTTAGGTGGTGCTGTGAAAGAATATGCCTTTAAAAAGTTTCCATCACCCACATATTTAAAAAAAATTAAAATCTTGAAAATCTTAATATTATAGTATTTATTCAACCATATACCTTATGAAATTTATCATGTGGTATTTTCGTAGTGACAAACTATTAATTAAACACTTATAAAGCTTAAAATTTATATATAAACACTAAAAATATGCATTATTTATAAAATTTCAGAAAAATGTAGAAGCATTTTTGTAAAAAGAAATTATATTAATAAGAAATTTCATACTTTATGTAGCGGTAAATGTCTTATCTGTGGATGCTCTCTAACAAGCACAATCACTAGCTTCCCTAATAAGTTCCAACAGTAATCTCCGAGCATATTAGAGGTCCACCTTCCTCGATATCGGGTTTCCATTGCAGAAATATCCAGGTGGAAACGCTCTCCATGCTCATCGCACAAAGCTCCCATATTTTCAGGAAAAAAAATATTTGAAATGCCAAAAAGTGAATTTTTAACGATAATGAACATCCTAATTCTTTAACTTTTTAACATGTCTTTAATTAATGTTTCATAGTTAGGATTTCGATGATTATCTAAGAAATGTGTCACAACTTTTTTTAAATCAATCCATGCTACTTTTTCTAAATCACTTAATATCAAACTTTTTGTCCTTCTTAGGTGTCTAATTTGTGGGCCAACAAAAATACCCTCCTTAATATTTGCATAGCTTAGCAATGGAAATTGTTCTTGCAGATATTGAAATCTACGACCTTCTTTATTCATAGCTCTTACAAAATTCTAACGAAATTCTTCATCAATCACAACTTTATGTGTAAAAGTGGAAGAATAACTTTCTTTTTATCGATTAGAGGAAGTTGTTGGATATTTGTTTCATCTGCAATATATTGTTTGCGTTCTGGCCACTTCTTTTTGATATAATGCTCATGCTTTGCTCTGCTGTCCCACTCTCATAGGAAACAGCAATATTTTGTGTAACCCTATTCCATACCAATAAGAATGTCAATTACTTTAAAATTCGCACATATATTCCAATTATGATGTGAGTAATCAATTTCATGAAGCAGTCTTTTCATATTTTCATAAGACTGTTTCATTATGCAAGAATATGCTATTGGAAGAGATGGCAGGGCATTTCCATTATGAAGAAGAAAAGCCTTCAAGTTGGTTTTCGAACCATCGATGAACAATCGCCATTGTTCTGAGTTATATTGACAATTTAAAGCAAACATGAAAACGCTTATATCATTACAATAGCATAAATCACTTTTTCTTGAAAAAAATGTCGAATATTTCTTATGTCGATCTCGATAAATAGATATCTTTGTATTGTTTTTCAGGAGATTTCAACCTTGCAATCTTGATCCAAGCATTTCTGAGTTTTTCTTTGATAAATTTAAGTCTCTAATAAGATCATTTAATTCTTCTTGAGTAATTAGGTGTGATTCTTCATTTATACCAGGAGAATTGTTTATATCAGATGTATAGGAGGTTTCAGTTTCATCAATTTCCATTTCTACTGTTGCATCGTCATATGTAAAATTCTCTGGAGGTTTCGGTATTGATAAATCATCATTATGTAATACTGGTCGCATTGCTGAATTTAAGTTCGGGTATTTAATTTTATGTTTACTTCTTGCAGATAATCCTTTAATTTGTGCGATACAAAAGTAGCAGTCAATTATATGATCCTTCAGCTCGAACCATAGCATGGGTATAGCAAAGGACATACTCTTTCTTGTACCTTTCATTCATGCCCGAAGGCTTGTCGCACATTGTGTATAACATGAATGAGGTACCAATTTCTTATCTTGTTCACCTACTTTACATCCAAAGTACATGTGATAGGCAGACTTTATTAGCGGCGTGAAAGCACATCGATGCTTTCTCAAAGTTAGCTCCCCGCACAGCAAAAAGGATAATTATAATCAAGATTTAAGTAAAAAGTCTTACAGAACAAAGAAATAACAGTACACTCGCCCCGAATGATAATTTTCAACTGTCACGGATTTGCGTTAAAGCGGATAGCGTGCCAAATACTGTGGGCAGCTAGCGCTGTGTGTGCAGGGCCGCTAACATAAAATGTATTAGGGGGACATCTCTTTCCACTCTCTTGCTGTACCTTCTATCGTTGTAATTAGTAAAAATAATGTTTGTATGAATCAAATGTATGTACGAGAATAATGTAATGTAATTATAATGCCTATACGATGCCTACATACTCCGAAACATATAAATGAAATTTCTCAAAATTGGAGGGTTATAGAAAAATTTTCCAAACATATTCTTTTTCAGCAGCTCGAAATCTATAAGAAACACCCAATGTATATTGAGAAACAGAAAATTCGTTAAAATTTGTTTATCAGTGTAATTAGTTATAAAAATTAGCTATCATTTTCTAAAAATTCTAAATCCCTTGTCAATACCCAATTTTTCCCATTTCATTGGTATTCATTTCGAATCAGTTAAGGGATTTTTTCTGTTTTCACTTTTTTTTATTTTATTTCTGATTTATTTAAAATAGAAATGAAATTGCAACATCCATGAAAGAAACGTACTTTATATTTTAAAGCACTTTTCTATATTATAAACGATTTTTTCAAAGTTTTAGCTTTCGTAATAATTCTCCACCATTATCATTATATGAAAAGCAATAGTAATAATCATTTAATGACTATACGATTTACGTAAAAACTGTTTTAGTCCTATTATACAACAGATGTAGACCTTTTTCGTGACCATTTTGCTCAAATAAAGATTTACTGTCCCCTTAAAAATTTCTCTAATTTTTATATGCTTAAAATGACGTTTAAATCTTGTTTAAATAATTCGATCTTATATATAAAAAAATATATATATAGAAAAAAAATACTAATTTTTCGTTTTCTTTGTTTTCAAAACCTAGCTTTCAAGCAATGGTTGCCATAAAGTGAGTTCTTGTGAAAAGGCTATTTTATTTATGATGTTTTTTTTCACGATTTGTTGGGTTTAAATTGTTATAACTCAAGAACCGTTAAAGGTAAATGCTTCAATTTTGGGACATGTTCTTTTTATTGTTTTACTCAAATTTTTATTCAGCAAATTCGAAAAAAAATTCTTACGTTTCAAAATATGATTTAAAAAATAAAAGTTAGCTCTTTTTTTAGTGTAAATATTTTTAATTTATTAAAACATCTATATTTTTAAAAATGCTGAAGCAAAATTAAAATTTAGATATTTGTGTTTATTTGAATGTAAAAAAATGGAATTTTACGAATAATATTTTGATTAACAAGTATTTTGAATTACCCCATTTTTTAATTAATTTTAAAATTATTGTTTTTTTTAATATGGTAAGTTTTATCAAGTTATTTTATTTTAGAATGATATGGTTACTCATCAGACAAAAGAAAAATCGAAATTTTGACTCAATGGATATATATATATATATATATATATATATATATATATATATATATATATATATATTTAATATGTCTCGGATACCCTTGAACTAATTTAGAATATAATACATACGTGGCTACTTTTAACCAATAAATTATCTCGGGGATTAGCATACTGCAGTACAAAGAAAAATCAATTAATTAGGAAAGTGATGATCATGGTTTATGTGAAGCGCTTTTATTCACGCTAATTTCCCATGGGAGAGCATTAAAGCGTGGTTTTAGCAGCACACGTTTAATCCATCTCATAAGCGAAATCTTACATTTTTTAAGCGATAGTAAGTTAATTAATTTTATGTTAAATGGAAAATAGGAAAAGGTATAGAAGTTAATTATCATTTTCTAAATCCTTCAAATATGTATAATTATAGTACTTAATTTCAGACATGGATGTATTTAAATCAACATAATTAAATAAGAAATAATTATGAAAAAATTTTATTTAAAAATTTTAAACAGTTTTTCCTTTCTATGTGAATTTCATTTAGATTTTAAAAAATAAACCTTTTAGTATGATACAACATAATAGTTTGTATATCTTTTCGTTCAATAATGAATATAAAAATTAGCTATCATTTTCGAAAAAAATTAAATCTCTTTGTCAATACCCAATTTTTCCCCAATTCCATGGTATTCATTTCGTGGTTTTTTTTCTGTTTTCAACTTTATTATTTAACTAGCGGCCTTCGCCCGCTACGCTGGTCGGTTTATCTAAAGAAATCTTGAAGAAGTAGTTAGATAAGGTTCAGACATACATTAAAAAAAAAAAAAGCATGTCGATCATTCAAAAAACGTTGGGAAATATCAAATATTTACTGTAATTTTTTAAGAAAAACAAAGTTTCGAAAAAAAAAATTAAATCGAAAAAAAAATTACACTGACATATTAATGCAAGGAAATTTTCCCAGAGAGAAAATTCGCCTTGAATACAATATTTCAAATTCTTTTAATTGCTTATAGGCGTTAATGCCAACATAGTGAAAAAAAATTCCATGCTGGGAATCGAACCCGGGCCATCAGTATGGCGCACTGACGTTCTACCGACTAAACCACATGGAACGACAGCCAGCTTGAAACTTTCTCATACTTAAGTAGACTGGCGAAAACATAACGATAGCGCGTTTTAAAATCGCACAGTGACATCTATTGGATTTTATATGTACTAAAAAACGTTATGTACTAAAAAACGTGAGCAGCGCACCTAATAGTTTCTTTTGTTTCTTTTTGTTACTTTTTTGTCTGTTGTCCGATTTTGATGAAACAAAGCCTATACACTGCCCGGGAGTGTGCATTCTTCATTAGTGAAAACCGCATAAAAATCCATTCAGTAGTTACGAAGATAACCTCGAACAAACAGACAGACAGACAGACAGACAGACAGACAGACAAAAAATTCAAAAAATTTTTTTTTTGTGTTTCATTGGTTTTCTTTTATCGCCCTGACTCCATTTTTGTCAATTATCTTCAATGTACAGACACACCGGGTCCTACTGTTTTATTATATGTATAGATTTCTGGTTTTATTTAAAATAGACAACTATAATCTATGCTAATATACGCGTGGCTACTTTTAACTGATAAATCAACTCGGGGATTAGCATACGGTAGTACAAAGAAAAATCAATTAATTAGGATAGTCATAACCATGGTTTATGTGAAGCGCTTTTATTCAATATACCAATTTTCCATGGGAGAATAATAGAGCGTGATTTTAGCATCACACGTTTAATTCCTCGCATCAGCGAAACCTTGCACTTTTGAAACAGTAGTAAGTTAATTAATTCTATGTTAGATCGAATATAGGAAAGTTATAGATGTTAATTATCCTTTTCAAAAATGTTTAAACCTTTATTGTGAATATGTGAACGTATAATAATTACTTTCGAACACACCCCCCCCCCCCCAAAAAAAAAAAAAAAAAAAAAAAACGAATTGATAAAAATTGCAAAACATGCTTTGTTGAGTACATTTTGGTTGTTTTAACCCTTTATCTACCGCATTATGTAATCATGAATATTTTACATTCTAAAGCATTTTTCGTAATTGTTTTCTTAGTACCCACATAGCATGCATGTTCAGAGTGACGTCACTGTGAGTCACTGTGGTCACGTCACATCTGTGACCAAAATGCCACTCCTCAGTGACGTCACATTGTGACTGAAATGTGACGTCACATCTGTGACCAAAATGCCACCCCTCAGTGACGTCACATTGTGTCTGAAATGTGACGTCACTGTGACCAAAATGCCACCTCTGAGTGACGTCACATTGTGACTCAGATGTGACTTTCTTAGAAAACTTTAGAAAAATTACAAAAATTCTCCAAACCATGTTATTTACTGGTACAAAAACGTGTTTTCTGGCATTGCAGAAGAATATTGTGCAATCGCTCTTATGTCACACATTACATGCACTGCATGTAACATGTACGTCATATCACATATATGAGATAAACCTCCCATCATATGAAACTAAGCACCCAGCAATGAACCTATCAGTGAAACTTCCATTTAAGGAAATTTCTCGTTACACTTAAATGCTTCGTTATGAAAAAAATATCGTTGAATAGAAATCCACGAAAATTCATGAAATTTGTATAGTAAACTACAAATAAAAATGGAAATATTATAAAACTGTGTTTTAATTTGGATAGTACTTTTTGTTATGCAATATAGCCACATAAAAAAATCATTAGTATAATATCTAAAAAACCGCGTAATAAAGGAAGGGAAACAAAAACTGAATCGCAGCGTTCTAATTCTCGTTTTCTCTTGTATTTCAAATCGAAAAATTAAAAAAAAAATTCGAATATTACTTTGTGTGCGATCTCTTATGAAAGATACACTCATAAAAACTTTCGCATCTTTTTTAAGTATTCAGAGAATGGACCTATAATATTTTCGCGGAACTAGAATCCCTTTCTTAGCATATCGAAAAATTTTCGCATTTTTTCCTTTTTATTTAAAAGATAAAATAAATACATAATTTCAATTCGTACAATCCGCTGAAATATATTCACCAATCAATCTTAACAGCAATCTATCCTTTTGAATATTGTACATGCACGGAAGTGCAACAAATTTTGCTAAGAAGAATTTTTTTTTAATATGAATATTAATTTAAATGTTAATTGCGTTCTAAAAGAAGGTTCAACAGAAAATTAAAAAAGTAGATAATTTCATTAAATATGCGCTTCGTTAAATGAAAGTTCCACTGTATTTTGAAACTAATTGAAAGTAAAATAGAAATGCATGAAAAAAAAATTTAACTCAAAATTTTAATTAGGGATACCCTCATAAAACTAATGCGCATGCGCATTCAACTTATAAATCTTCGAAGCTCAAACAACCAATAATAACAAAAAATCACCTGCTTAAAAAATATCGTTTGGCAACAACCAGAATAGTTGACACTAGTGTATTTATTCTTTAGAATATTAGGCCAGCTGCTCTAGTAACTTTGTTATGATGTTATGCGTGTATATTTAGTACGTAAGTTGAAAATTTTTAAAAAGTTATGCAGAAATGCGATCAGTTGACATTTTATATAAAATGCCGGTCCGAAAAAATACATTGTCAGTGGCGTTTCGTTAATATGAGCGCGCCAATGTCAATGTACTTCATTCGGACATTCCGACTTCGAAATTATCTTCGCTATTTGGATTATGAAACTTGAATTAGAGGATAATGAATGCCGTTAAGAAAGAGGTGAGAAAATGTTATTTTTCCTGCTTTTTTTATAATGATTTCTGTGAATTTCGTAAAAAACATGTTATAAAAGGAATAAGTATCATATTAATTTAACTTTTTTGAATCCACTTACCTTAGTAAATTCAATAAATTTAACATTTATTTTGTTGAAATACGGAACAGCATGTCAACGATTTGAAAATAGTTAATAACATTATTTTTAAAATGCACTTTAATCACATTTTTTTTTAATTACATGGTTAAAATCAAATATTAATAAATTTAAAAATGTATGCATAATCAAAAGTTAACGTTATAATTAATATATAAAGGAGTTTGGGGTTGTTTAACTGTTGAAAATAGTGATAAATATATTAATTTATGCACTAATATTGCAAAAACAAATTTTTTAAAACTTTTTTATTACCTTTCTGAATTTCTCATAATCCCAAAAATTTGATAACTGTAATTCCATGACATTTATTATTTTAAACCATGTATCTAAAATAATTAAGATATTGATTTTGTGATAATAACAATTATTGATTTTAAAAAATGAGTAATTATCGCATTATTTTAATAATTTTTGATATCTTAATTGTTAAATGGTGCTGAAAATAACAATTTTGTTCCATTAGTATGTGTTCATTAAATCCTGGTTCTAAATAGTCATAAAAACAATTACATGTACTTTTTTGTGGGATGTACATTACTGAAATTTTTAGTGTTTGATGTATTTCTATTATTTTCAATAAAATTTTGTCTAATATTGGGAAGTGAGACTGAGAATACTTAAATACTATTAATAGATTCATCTAATACGAAAAAAAAAATGAAATCTAATAATTATAACTATTAATAAGGAAACTTTTTAAAAATAAATTCCATAAAGATTACCTTTACCGGCACATCTACACTATATGACATATACAATATATATATATGAGTTTAACTACGAATTTAAACCTTGGTGTAATCATACATGCGCACAGGCCACTATAGTAAGGAAATAACTAAGCGTAATACTAGAACTAATTGCCTCATCTTCATTAGTACTCGATTTTTAAATAAAATCTGTATATTACAAATACTGCGCATAAACTTCACGTAGTTTTATCAAAAGATAATTCTATATTATATTTAACAGAATGATTTTAATTGGTAAATTAATCAAACGAATATTAATTTTCCAAAATGAGTAAAAAATGTTTAGATTAGGATTCGAACTAGAGACCCTCGATGTATGCTGCCAATGCTCTTCCAACAGAGCAACTTAGCACGCACAATTCACCCGGAGAAATATCATTATATACTCATACGAATAGTATGCATTTATCATACGAGTAGTTTGAAAAAAAATTAAAGTATTATTACATAGGGTTATATATAATAATGATAAGTATGCGTTCGTATTCACTGTGTGAATTGTGTGCGTCAGATTCTTCCAGGATAGTTCAGTCGACAAAGTATTGACAATTTGCGCGAAAGACTGCTTAGTTCGAATCCTGACCTGGACACTTTTTCAATCAGTGGAAAAATTACAACAAAAGATAATTAAAAGATATAGGGTAGATGCTCCAGTTTTGGCAACTGCACAAGTTTTGGCCACATTGGAATGATTTACCCTCTATTTAGGCTGTAAATTGATTTTAACAAATTATATGCATTCTTACTCCTTAATCTAACACTCTTTTATTATTTTCAATCCCATTTGTTTATTTTTTGATAAAAAATGACTTGCAAAAAGAAAAAAAAAAAAAAAAAAAAAAAAAGAAAAAGAAAAAAGTGTAAAACTATAGCGTGCACTCACATATATTAAGGTTTTTGCTTAGATAACAAGTTTTCACAATCTTTCAATATTAGGGATTTATCGAACTTTATTTGTTCTGAAACAGATTGCTATGAAGCTTTATGAAGTAGGCTTTCTCTCTGTTGCAATTTCATATTTAAATTAATTATTTTTGCAGCTTAAAGTAGGGGTGGCCAAAACTATTTGCTTTACGTACTAGTACGTGCTTTAAATTTGCTATGTGTACCAGTTATGGCCATTGTGTGGCCAAAAATGGCACAACAATATGCTCCACTTTTGGCCACAAGACTAATTATAGTGAAAATTTCAGCAATATATTTAGAAATGTTTTATGACTTATAAATTTAAAAGTTCAATAAAATTACAGCATGATTTAGTGGTTTCTTGTATTTTTTCAAAACAAAATGAGGAAGTTGCATAACTTTTGCAAAATTTCAAGCACATGAATTTAGAAATAACAAATAATGTGAAAATCTTTATACTATAAATAGGATTCATTTTAACAAGTTTAAAAAAGACAATTCTGTACTCTTAAAAATGGTCTAGATTAAACACTGTTATAAGATAGGAAGTAAAATTATGGCTTTTCAAAATTCATTGTCAGCTTTTCAAGATGGTTAAGTTTTGTAGTATCTCGTTCTACCTTGCAACACAAGTTTACAGAATGGAGACCAGTTTTTACTATTTTTGAATCTCAAGTAATAGGGTTGTGCTATTTATGATGGCCAATTATCTATATGAGAGATATGGGCCAAAAAAGAAGGGAGATGCCCTCTGTGAAGGTCTTTCTAAGATCCTAGCCAATATTTACACAAGGAAATCTAAGGTTTGAAGAAAACTAACTCCAAATGATTAGGCTGACAGGCAGCTAAGTACGAGGAATTAAAGTTTAAAATCAGTTGAAAAAAATGGATTTTAGAGATTGTCAAAATACTATTTCATGTAAAAATGGAATAATTTCAAGATTCTAGTCATATAACTGTAAATATTGGTATAGTATAACATATGATATATATAAATGAAAATATGCAAAATGTTAAAATAAGCTTTTTATGTCCTATAAGTCTTTTTTCTGAATTAAATATATTTTTTGTTTTTAAATTTAAATGTTCAGTTAAAATCAGCTTAAGTATATTTTATTCGATGTTTTTATGATGTCATTTAAAAAAATGCAAATCTTTTTTATACAGCAAACAAATATCTGTGTGGTAAAACAGATTTTGCACAAAAATGCTTTATTTTTACTTATTATCAGTTAAAATGTTTGCAAAATTACAAGATATTAGGGCGGCCAAAACTGGTGCAGGGGTGGCCAAAACTGGTGCAAATTGAAAGAAATTACTTAACGAGTTATTACTCACAATCTAAAATATTTGATAGAAAGTTATTATAATTAACAGAAAGACAACTAAATTTAATAAAGAATACTGTTATTGCGATTTAATATGCTTTATTCAGTCTAAAACTATAAAATTTCCATTTCAACTTTTCTCTTAATGTGGCCAACACTGGAGCATCCACCCTATATATTTATAGACATCAGGATTATTGGTCAGAAATATTGGCAAGCTGTACAGTTTTAGATATGTGCTGAAATTTGTGGATATTAAAGCGAGTAAAAGTTTTTTTTAAAAAAGTTCAAAAAGATTAAACAGTTTGAACAGCATATTACAAAATGTGTGTCAGTTATAAATAAAATTGAAGCTATGCAATTTTCAGCATGTGGGGAAAATATATAAATATTTTTGAAATTTTTCAAATTTTAAAAACAACACCAGAGTTGTAAGGCATGTGAGGTAAATCGAATTTTTAACTTTAATTTAGAAGAAAGTCTCCTTACTGCAGGTAACTATTTTATATATTTTACAGTATTTGTTCATAAATTGTCAATATATGATTTTAGGACTCAAACCCTATTTTAACAGAACATGGCGTGGAGTTATAGCTTCAGCAGATCCTGTTTCTTTTAAATTGTTAGAGAATCGTTAAGAAAAGTTAAATCGTCACAGAATCATCACAGTGTTAACGAAAGTTTTGTCACAAACGATCTGCATCGTGAGTCTAAAATAATGGGACAAACTTTAAGGGAGGTGGTAGAGCTCACTATAATAAATAATTATGGCATAGAAATGTATGACTGGAAGTGACGCGTTAAAACGCCACACTAGTCACTGTAAAAGACACGGATTATAATGTTAAGTGTATGGGAGCGCTATTTTCAAATATCTCGCTAAAATTTTAATATTTTCGCATATTTTTTTTCCATAGGATAGCTGAGGACGACCTGCAACTGGGCTGGTTTTTACTTTTTTGATTTTGGTTACAGATTAAGAGCCCACAATAATTCAGAACCAGTTTAAACCGGTTCTAAAACTGAAACTATTGTAATATAAAAAAAATATAACCAAAATCGAAAAAGTAAAAATTAGCCTAGTTGTGGATCGTCCTCAGCTATCCTATGGAAAAAATATCATGTAAAATATTGAAATTTGAGCAAGATATTTGAAAACAACACCTCCCCCCCCCATAGACATAACATTACCATCCGGGTCTTTTTTGGTGACTAGTGTAGCGTCTTGACGGGTCACTTCCGGTCATATATTTCTGTGCCATAATTATTTGCTATAGTGAGTCCTACCGCCCCCTCAAAGTTTGTTCCATGATTTTGGACTCACCCTGTATTTCACAATTTGGTCACAATGTGACTTGAAAGCATTGTCACTTTCGTCACAATTACGTCACAATGTTAATGACAAAATCGTCACAAATGACACACTTTTCACAAATTGGTCACATTGCGACGTCACAATGTGGTCACAATGTGACGTCACAAACAAGCTCTAAAACGGCCATAACGACTTCACATTTTAGTCACAGTGACTTCACATCGACGTCACGTGACGTCACATCGACGGTCACAAAGTCACAATGTGACTTCACAACGACGTCACCGTGACGTCACCATGTCTTACGGGGTAAGACATGGTGACGTCACTGCAACGTCGTTGTGAAGTCACATTGTGACTTTGTGACCATCGATTGTAGATGTAACGTCACGTAACGTCGATGTGAAGTCACAGTGACTAAAATGTGAAGTCGTTATGGCCGTTTTAAAGCTTTTTTGTGACGTCACATTGTGACCATTTTGTGACGTCACTATGTGACCAATTTGTGAAAAATGTGTCTTTTGTGACTATTTTGACATTAACATTGTGACGAAACTGTGACAAAAGCGACGATACTTAAATTGCCAGAAACATGTTTTTAAAAGTAAATAACATGTTTTGAAGAATATTTGTAATTTTCTAAAAAAATTTTAGAAAGTCACATCTTAGTCACAATGTGACGTCTCTGAGAGGTGGCATTTTTGTCACAGATGTGATGTGACCAAAGTGACTCACAGTGACGTCATTGTGACGTCACAATGACCATGCATGCTATGAGGGAATGCTTTTGGAACAAAATAAAGTAATATATCTGTAACTCATTCTAACAGTATTACAATTAATTAACGTATTAAAAGATATTTATAATAAGTAATTTTAATGGAATTCATAAATGCCTTCGGTAGATAAAGGGTTAAGCGAATCTTTTAGTTAAAGTAAAAAATCAGTTTTGTTGCTCAGACAAAAAAAAATGTGCTAAAATTATAAAGTTAACAATATTAATTTTATTATTATAAAATTTTAACAAAATTTCATCAATTTTATTTGAATTAACAGAATTTGTTTTTTTAGTTCGATTAAAGTCTTGTATTTTCAATTTGTAATTCCAACAAAATGTTGTTGTTTTTGCAAAATTTTAATTGGTGCCATGACTCTCTCACGTAATTTCGTTTACTTGATTTCTATAGCTATAAAGGATTAACATAATTTTTGGATAAGAAAAACTTTTGTAAATGGGTTCTCTTCTGAGACGGATTAATGACATTATTATTATGTTATTATGCATTTCAGACGAAAATTGTGAACGGAAAATCGAAAAAAAAAATCAATAATATTTTTTTGTTAATTCAATTTTTCATTGACCCATATTTAAACGAAAACAATTTTTGGATCAAACAAATTTTTGTTGATTCAACAAAACATCTTTTGGGTGGATATACATGTATGTAAATAAACATAATGAAAAAAAAAACAAGGATGATAACATTTTATTTAAAAATTTCGATTTTTAAATGATTTTGATCTCGATAAAAAAATAATAAACTTTTAATACTATACAACATAATGGTTTGCAATTTTATTTGTTTTCACTAAATAAAAAAGTAAATGATTTTCCCTAATATCTAGATTAGTTTAATCAGGTTAACCTCATTTCGAAAAAAAAATCATGTTTAATTGGAAATAATTCGAAAAAACTGAAACAAGTTCTTTTAATCTAGTTTAGAATATAACATATGCATGGCTATTTTAATCGATAAATTATCTTGGAATTAGCATACTTATAATACAATGAAAAATCAATTAGGAAAGTCATAACCATGGTTTATCCTAAGCGCTTTTATTCAATATGGTAATTTCCCATGGGAGAGCATTAAAGCGTGGTTTTAGTAGCACAGTTTAATTCATCGCATGCGAAACAGTAGTAAGTTAATTAATTTTATGTTAGATCAAAAATAGAAAAGGCATAGAAGTTAATTATCATTTAAAAAAATTTTTAAACTTTTATTGTAGATATGTGTACGCATAATAATTAGTTGCTGATATATGCATACATGTAAATGAGCATAATGAAAAAATAAACAAGGATGAATACATTTTATTAAAAATTTTTAAACAGTTTTTCATTTCCTAAGTAAAATTCATTTAGATTAAAAAAAAATCTTTTAATATTGTACAATATAATAGTTTCTAATTTTATTTGTTTTCTTTCAATTATCATATATAGAAGTTAATTATCAACTTTTATTTTGATATGTGTATGCATAATAAATAGTTACTGACATGTACATGTATGTAAATGAATATAACAAAAATAAATAAATAAATAAATAAATAAATAAATAAATAAATAAATAAATAAATTTTTTAATTAATTTTTTTAATTAAGTAAAATTTTAATATTTTTTTTAATTCTGAAGTCAAAACTGAAAAATTAAAAACTAGCCGGTTGTAGATAATCCTCAGCTATCCTATGCAAAAAAAAAAAAAAGCGAGATATTTGAAAAGATCGCCCCCATACACTTAAAATTATCATCTGGATCTTCAAAACTACTCAGTCATAAAATAGAGGAAACTACCAGTATATTCACATAGAAAATACTGCAAATAACGAAAAGGGATTAAACAAGGCGAATTTCTCTTTAACAAAACGCTGCGATATTTAACAAAATTTTTTGCTGTGTTTCTCTCTGACCGTTCGCAACCCTGTTTAAACGAATTATAAATGCTACACACTTCATTTACAATACTAAGCAAATCACGCAAAAAATAAATAGCACGAAAATAGCAAATCGTTGGTTTTCTATCTTTAAACATAAATAGCATGTAAGAAATAACATGGCTATCTGTGTACATTTACGTAAGAAAAATGGAGAAAAATAGACAAAGAGACAATGTAAATTCATAAACATGTTAAAAATATTATTTCATTATTTCTTACTTCTCAATTATGTTTGTTCCGAACATGCGTTATTGTTATTTTTTTCCCTCTCTCTGTCAGATATCCATTGTACTGGAAAACTTTCAATAGTTGACATTGTTAATTCCTCAAGGCTATACTGCAGTTAATCAGTTTACTTTAATGGAATGCTGAGACTTTTTTTTACTTTTTAGTACCTAAATGTGACAAGGAATTGAATGCTGTGGTAAAAATTTAATGCTTCCTTCAATTGATCTGCTTTAGATAGTCGTAAAAAAAGACCTTAATTAGATTTTTTTTTTCTCTTGTGTCGAAACAGAAGTTTAAAAATCCCTTTTAATGGGTTCTTTTGTTATTATCACTTTCCATTAAAGCTTTTAAAGCAAGTCGAAAACGCTTAACTTCAAATATTTTTTTTTCATTAAATTCTATTTTGGATTATTTCTGTAAGTTACTATGAAAATTTGCTATGACATAAATGTGCTGCTAAAGAAAGTATTAAACTTGAAACATTGTTAGAAATATTAATGGCAATAAGAATATTTATAGACATTTAACCCTTTCAATGTATAAAATTGAAGCTGGTGTTAAACACAATTGAAATGAAAAAAACTTCTTTAAACACCATAAAGTAAGTTAACTGCGCAAGGCCTTTCGAAAGAACTTAGTCTTTCTTCGTCAGGCGCAAAAAAGACGTGCGTCCACAATGAATGTAGCGGCACGACTGGACATACAATACAATAAAAATTTAATGGTTACTCTCACCATTAAATTTTTATTGTAAATTTTGTATTATTTAATCGAATCAGTCGTGCCGCTACATTCATTGTTGACGCACGTCTTTTTTGCGCCTGACGAAGAAAGACTAAGTTCTTTCGAAAGGCCTTGCGCAGTTAACTTACTTTATGGTGTTTAAAGAAGTTTTTTTCATTTCAATTTAACCCTTTATATCTCGACGTTACTTTTACCGCCTCCCTGATTTGTCCGTACCTGATAGTGCAACTACAATCTTCCAATTGTGATTTGCCAGTAACCACGTGCAAGCATTGACGTTACGATCGTGATTCATTACTCTCACCATTAAATTTTTATTGTAAATTTTGTATTATTTAATCGAGCAAGGTGTGGTGTGGTGTATTTTGTCGGCCGATTATCTACGCTATGGGATATAGGCCCTATGGGGTGGGTTGCCCTCCGTGGGGGTCTTTCTAAGGGAACCTAACCCGTATTTACGCAAGGTTCGAAGAAAACCACGGAAAACTTCGAACGGTTAGGCCGACGGTCGCGATTGGGTTCGAACCCAGCACCTACCGTCTACCAGTTTGGAGGTCAGAACCTCGCGGCCACTGGTGGGGCTCGAGCAAGGAGAGAAATAGACAGAGAGACAACCAAACTTCATTCCATTTCTTTTGTTATCGTCTCTTTCCATGAAAGCTTTTATAACAAGTCTAAAATGTTTAGCATCAAACATTTTTATTTCATAACTTTTGTTTTTGAATTATTTCGGTATGTTAATATGAAAATTGGCTATAGCATAAATGTGCTTTAAATGCTGTTAAAGTATGCATTAAACTTGAAACATTACTGGAAATATCAATAGCAATAAGAATGACGATAGACATTTAACCCTTTTACACCTATGTTACTTTAACTGCTTCTCTGATTTTCCTTTATTTCGTACGGACATTCACATATCAATCATGATTTATTACTCTCAACATAACTTTTTATTGTGAATTTTATATTATTAAATCCGAGCATGGAGAAATAGACAGACAGACAACCCAAATTCACAAACATGTTAATACTATTATTTCATTCAGTCTTACCTTTTCAATTATTAGTTTGTTCCGAATGTTGTATTAACTATGTGGAAAATAGTTTTTGTCCACGGTAAAGATTTAGGAAACCTGAAGTATATCTGAATGTTTTTACTGGTAGAATTCCGCAAATTTATCTAACTCATTTTATTTGTTTTCTGACTGGTCTATGTTTAATGTTTTAAAATGGAATACTTCTGTATTTTATTTAATTCGTTTTCTGATTGGTCCATGCTTAATGTCTAGAAATGAAATACTTCTGTTGCCCCGATGACAAATAAAAAGAATGATGCCCAGTAAAATTGATGGCATAGAGCTCATAGGCTATGCACTATGCAGACTAATTGTATATTACAGCCTTATACAATAATGCCTTTCGAAAAAAATAAGGAAGGAGTACTCCCCCCTTTCCCTTTCTTTATACTTAATCATTGAAGTCCCAAAACTAATCAGGGATACGCCTTATCATATAATAAACCTGCTTCCAAAATTCGAAGCAAAACGAATTATTCTGCATAAAAACCCATTTTTGTAATTTAAGAAAGGTTGTCCGCCGTTCCCTGCTTTATAATCAATCTTTAAACCTCCAAAACTGTTCAGAAATTCAACTTATCAGAAAGAACCTACACCCAAAATTTAAAGCAAATCAAATAGCTCTGCATAAAACAACAAACTTAAGGGGAAGGTAATCGCCCGTACCCCTCTTTATAATTAACAAAAGAACACCACAACAAATGAGCGAGGCTTCTTATTATTATGAACCTGAGTCCAAAAATTAAAACAAATCGGTTAATTCTGCATGAAAAACCATTTACATAAATTATGAGGGGTAGTTTCCCGTATCCTCCCTTCATACTTATCCAGTGAATTCCAAAAAGGAATCAGGGAAGCGCCTTTTCAGAATAAACCTACATGCAAAATTTGAAGCAAATCGGTAAATTTTGTGGGAAAAATTTTAATTAAAACGAGGGGATAACCCCACATTCCCCCTCTTTAAACTTATCGAATGAACACACAATACTAATCCCGGAGGCACGTCATTAGAATGATCCTACATCTAAGATTTGAATGAAATCTACTAATTCTGGATGGAAAACCATGTATATAAATTAAGGGGAGGGGCAATAGCCTCCGTTCCCCTTCTTATACTTATCGAATGAACTCTATAAACTAATCAAGGAAGCGTCTTATCATAAGCCTATATCCAAAATTTCATGTAAATCGGATATTTTTATCATGAGTTATCGCTTTACGTACGTCCGAACGTACGCACGTATAAACATACAGAACGGGCGGGCACATAAGCTCTCAGGCTTTGATAGCCTGTGAGCTAAAAAGTAGTAAAAACTAAAAAAAAATTAATAACTTAATAACATATTTAGATACAGGTTTCATCCATGTTGAATTTTAAAGTAATATTTTTTTCTGTATACGACGGCGTACAAATTTAAAATGTGCTATGTTTAGAAATTAAAAAAATTACAATACCGAAATTTTTTTAATTGAAATTTCATTTAATATTTGTTTATGACTGGCCCAGGAATATTCACGTGACTCTAAACGTCCAGGCATATTAATATGACTCTGTTATTACGTAAACTACGTTTTGATCATCATAAAAATGATGTTTTTATCTTTTTTTTAAAATATAGAAATCGTTATTAAGTCTAAAATTATAGTCATCGAAAATATTATTTACTAAATAGTCGTTGTAATTTGTTAAATTACAAAATAATTTTATGTGTTAAGGTTATTTTTTATATAATTTTATGTATACAGACTCTGTGACAGATAGACAGAGGACAGAGACGAATAGGGTTTCGTTAGATGAACGAAAACTTAAAAAGAAACAGAACGATTTTTTTCAGATACCCATTGAAGTCGAAAGTTTTTAAAAGCTCACGTTGTTAATTTTTCAAGGCTATACTGCAGTTAATCAGTTTACTTTAATGGAATGCTGAGACATTTTTTTTTTACTTATTAGTAAATGTGACAAGGAATCGAATGCTGTGGTAAAAATTGAATGTTTCCTTAAAATGATCTGCTTTAGATAGTCATAAAAAAGGGAAACCTTAATCAGATTTCATTTTGTTGTGTGTGTGTGTTAAAAATCGCAGTTTAAATTTCTCTTTTAATGGATTCTATTGTTATTGTCACTTTCCATTAAACCTTTTAAAGCAAGTCTAAAATGTTTAACTTCAAATATGGTTGTGTCATTAATTTCCGTAAGGTATTGTGAAAAATGAGTATTTCATAAATGTGCTTTAAATACTGATAAAGAGTGTGTTAAACTTTGAACATTACGGGAAAAAATATTGCAATAAGAATAACGACAGACATTTATCCCTTTATGCAATTGGTTATAATGAAAGTTGTTATGAAAATTGTCTATTGCATAAATGTGCTTTAAATGCTGTTAAAGTATGCATTAAACTTGAAACATTACTGCAAATATCAATCGCAATAAGAATGACGATAGACATTTAACACTTTATACACCTTCGTTACTTTAACTGCTTCCCTGATTTTCTCGTAACACGCACGGGCATTCACGTTCCAATCGGGGTTTATTACTCTCAACATAAATTTTTATTGTAAATTTTGTATTATTTAATCCGAGTATGGAGATAAATAGACAGGCAGACAACCCAAATTCACAAACATGTTAAGAATATTATTTCATTATGTCTTACCTTTTCAACTATTAGTTTGCTCCGAATATTTTATTTACTTATTTATTTCGCTTTCAGATATCCATTGTACCCAAAACCTTTTAAAAGTTGATATTGTTAATTCTTCCAGACTATACTTAGTTAATCAGTTTACTTTAATGGAATGTTGAGACTTTTTTTATGTACTTTTTAGCAAACGTGGCAAGGCATTGAATGCTGCAGTAAAAATTGAATGTTTCCTTAAAATGATGTGCTTTAGATGTTCGTTAAAAAAAAGGAAAACTGAATTAGATTTCCTTTTTTTGTGTCGAAACCGCAGTTAAAAATTCCCTTTTAATGGATACGTTTCACGAGCACCAGGGCTCGCTTCCTCAGTGTATAAAAGTTAAAATATTTAAAAACAGAAAACCCCCCCAACTGACAGCAAGTCAGAGACCCAAATGATCGCAAACATAGGGCGTGTTCAACGAACTTACCAAAGTGACCAATGTAACCGGTAACTTACCGGAATGGTAAGTAACCGGTAGCTAACCAATTGACTGATTCTCTGGACGCACTGATTAGTTATGTCATGTAGCGCCATCTATATTCCATTGCTGTAATTATTGTTTTATTTACAAACTATTTCGAGTTAACTAACTTCGAATTATGATAAAAAGTTAATCAAATACAATTGATTTTTTAAATCATCAGATTTTAAAACATTCACCTTTTATATAAACATTTTATTTATATTTTAGATCATGGTCTATATTTTAATTTAATTTTTTGCAATAGAGCGCGTGTTTTTTGTTATTTATATCTCATTGTCGCGTGTCATTTGTATTGACCGGGAACTTATTTGACGGTTCCGAAACATGACAATTTATTTTATTTTTATTATAACACCTTTCTTAAGTAAAATTAAAATTTTTATTAAAATATTAATTTTATTAATATTTTTATTAAAATATTAATTTTTTGATAGATTCGAAACCGAATCTACCGCCTGTTGATTTGAAGTTGCCATTTATTTTTAACTAAATAACATGCAACCGATCACGTGATCCAACTAACCAAGATTTTTCCCCGGTTAGTTCGGTCACTTACCGGTCACTTCGGTCACTTGTGCTGAACAACGTTGGTTGCTTACCGGTTACAGCACTGAACGCATTCGTAACTAATCTTACCGGTTACTTACCGGTGACATTGCTGAACACGCCCATAATACCAAAATACCCACAAGCTTCAGCAACCAATAAGATTAAACCGGAAATGAGGTGTTATGACATAATAAATCTAGTACGGTACACTTGAAAGGTCATTAACCAAGGAGTTTTTTGCTTTATGTATATGGAGTGCTTCGAAAAAGTCTAAGTCTAGCAGAGTAGTGCATTTTTGGATAATAGTAGCAGAGGTAAAATTAAAATTATGGCCCTCCTCCCAACAATGAGAAGCAATAAAGGAATTCTTTAACTCTTTTCTTTTAACATAACCTATATGTTCAGCGACTCTTTTTCCGAGTTTACGTTTTGTTTGTCCGATATAGGACAAACCACACTGACATCGTATATTGTAAATACCCCCAATGATCCAGAGGAGAAATTTGATCTTTTAATTGAGAAAAGGTTAATTTATTGACTGGTTTAAATACAACTTTCAAATCATTATGTTTCAAAATATTTGCAACTTTAAAGCTAATGCTTTGATGAAACGGTAAAATAATTAAACTAGAATAAGGTTTGGTTTAGTTTGGTTTATTTTTGTCGTCCGATTATCTGCGCTAGGGATATAGGACGGGAGAAGTGCCCTTCGTGGGGGGGTCTTTGTAAGGGAACCTAACCCGTATTTACGCAAGGTTCGAAGAAAACCACGAAAACTCCGAACGGTTAGGCCGACAGCCGCAATTGGGTTCAAACCCAGCACTTGCCGTCTACCAGTTGAGAGGTCTGTACCTCTCGGCCACTGGTGGGGCTAAACTAGAATAAGAAACAGGTGTAACAGAAGAATCAGGATCATCGAGATGTTTATTGAAACTATGAGAAATTAATTTATTGATATATGATAAACTGAAGCCACGATCTATAGCAACTGATCTTGTGTAATTTAACTCATCACTAAGAGAACTGTTATCTGAACAAATTAAGTGAGCTCTATTAATTAAATACAGAAAAGCAGAAGCTTTCTGAGAAGGGGGGGTGACATGAATTACAATGGGGGGGGGTAATTCATGTCACCCCCCTTGTCAGAAAGCTTCTGCTTTTCTGTATTTAATTAATAGAGCTCACTTAATTTGTTCAGATAACAGTTCTCTTAGTGATGAGTTAAATTACACAAGATTAGTTGCTATAGATCGTGGCTTCAGTTTATCATATATCAATAAATTAATTTCTCATAGTTTCAATAAACATCTCGATGATCCTGATTCTTCTGTTACACCTGTTTCTTATTCTAGTTTAATTATTTTACCGTTTCATCAAAGCATTAGCTTTAAAGTTGCAAATATTTTGAAACATTATGATTTGAAAGTAGTATTTAAACCAGTCAATAAATTAACCTTTTCTCAATTAAAAGATCAAATTTCTCCTCTGGATCATTGGAGTATTTACAATATACAATGTCAGTGTGGTTTGTCCTATATCGGACAAACAAAACGTAAACTCAGAAAAAGTGTCGCTGAACATATAGGTTATGTTAAAAGAAAAGAGTTAAAGAATTCCTCTATTGCTTCTCATTGTTGGGAGGAGGGCCATAATTTTAATTTTATCTCTGCTACTATTATCCAAAAATGCACTACTCCGCTAGACTTAGACTTTTTCGAAGCACTCCATATACATAAAGGGGCGCAGCATGTCCCACAGGGGACCTTGCGCCATAAAATCCCATTCAACCATATACATAAAGCAAAAAACTCCTTGGTTAATGCCCTTTCAAGTGTACCGTACATCTCAACTTTCTGGTTAGATTTATTATGTCATAACATCTCATTTCCGGTTTAATCTTATTGGTTGCTGAAGCTTGTGGGTATTTTGGTATTATGTCTGCGATCATTTGGGTCTCTGACTTGCTGTCAGTTGGGGGGGGGGGTTTGGTTCTGTTTTTAAATATTTTAACCAAGGCCCCCTTATCATAATATCAAGGCCTCGCATTCAGGAGAAAATCCATTGTTGAAATTGTCCCTATAATTGCCAACTTATTATATGACTTTGTCTCGTAAGTAACGCCACCTGGTGCATACTACTGCTAATAATCCCATAGGAAATAATGGAAAACATTTCATTTTCTAACATTAGATGGCGCTACCAACGTGAAAATTATGTAGTTCAGCGCCCCCTGTACTGCAGTCAAAGGTAACTTGGCGAATGACAAGCCTTGATATTATGATAAGTTAGCCTTGATTTTAACTTTTATACACTGAGGAAGCGAGCCCTGGTGCTCGTGAAACGTATACGTATGTGGTGTGTGTTTATGTATTGTGTGTTAAACATTGATTTTAATTATTGTAATCTTCGACACAAGGTTTTAGCTATTATTTCCTTTTAATGGCTTCTTTTGCTATTGATACTTTCCAGTAAAACTTTTAAAGAAAATCTCTAAAATTTTAAGAAATTTTTTTATTGCATTAATTTCTAATTGGGATTATCTCTGTTAGGAATTATGAAAAATGGTTATGACATAAACGTGCTTTAAATACTATTAACCCCTTACGATGGAAGCCTTTTACGAAATTTTTAATGTTTTATTCACTGTTTTTAAAAACAGAAATGTATGCCTTATTAAATCGAGATAATGCTCCTCCTATTAAATAAGACAAATTTTACTGTAGAAGTTTACTTGCAGGGATAACAAGGATGTTTAAACCTTTTTGCTACATGTATACGTGTCGCTTGTCCCCAAAGGGTTTTAAAGTGTCTACTAAACTTCAAACATTACTGGAAATATTAATCGCAATAAAAATGACGATAGATATTTAACCCTTTATTCACCAACAATTCTTTAACATACCATAAAAAATAAATGGTTATGAAATTCATTTCGTACATCCATAGTAGTAATACAGTTTAAAATGTGATATAGATACTTTACTTTGCATTATTCTAGAAGCATTAATAGTTTCATAAAGCTAAAATGTTTTTAAAGCATAATTTATTTTTTATTTGCACATTTTCAACTTTCTTGACATTTAAAGATTGAGGGTGAATAGCTTCAGATCGGAAATATTAGACATACAGACAACCCAAATTCATAATCATGTGTAAAATATTATTTTATTATGACTTACTTCTCAATTATTAGTGTGTTCCAAAATCTTTTTGTTTTTTTTCTCTCTCCTTTCACATACTTAAGGAACCTGAAAGCTTTTAAAAGATGACATTGTTAATTCCTCAAGTCAATACTGTAGTTAATCATTTTACTTTAATGGAATGCTGAGACTTCTTTTTTTACTTTTCAGTAAATGCGACAAGGCATTCAATGCTGCAGTAAAAGTCGAATGTTTCCTTAAAATGATCTGTTTTAGATGTTCGTCAAAAAGGGAAAACGTAATTAGATTTCCTTTTTTTGTGTGTCGAAACCGCAGTTTAAAAATCCCTTTTAATGGCTTCTTTAGTTATTGTCACTTTTCATTAAAGCTCTGAAGCAAGTCTAAAATGTTTAACTTCAAATATTTTTTATTTCATTAATTTCTATTTTGGAATATTTCTGTAAGGTATTGTGAAAAATGGTTATGACATAAATGTGCTTTAAATACTATTAACCCCTTCCCGATGGAAGCCTTTTACGAAATTTTTAATGTTTTGTCACTGGTTTTTTTTAAAACAGAAACATATCCCTTATTAAATCGAGATAATGCTCCTATTAAATAAGACAAATTTTACAGTAGAAGTTTACTTGTGGGGAAAACAAGGATTTTTAACCCTTTTTATTGCAAACAAAGGTTAAAAGTATGTTTTAAACTCGAAACATTGCTGGAAATATTAACCTCAGTAAGAATGACGATAGACATTTTAACCTTTATACACCAACAGTATTTTAATATACCATTAAAATTTAGTTCTTTATACACCAACAATACTTTAAAGTACTATAAAAAATTTTATCCTTTATACACCAACAATACTTTAAAGTACCATAAAAATTGTATCCTTTATACACCAACAATACTTTAAAGTACCATAAAAATTAATCCTTTATACACCAACAGTACTTTAAAATACCATAAAAATAATTTATGAATCTCATTTTATACATCGATTAGTAGTAATACAGTTTAGAGTGTGTTTTAGATAATTTACTTTGCGTTATTCTAAAACCATTATTCGATTCATAAAAGCAAAATGTTTTTAATTTAATTTTTATTTGCATATTTTCAGCTTTCTTGACGTTTAAAGATTGTGGGTGAATAGCTTCAGTTTGGAAATATTAGACAGACAGACAACCCAAATTCATAATCATGTTAAAATTATTATTTTTTTTAAATTACTTATCAATTATTAGTTTGTTCCGAATTTGTTTTATTTTTCCCTCTCTCTTTCAGATACTCAATGAAGCTGAAAGCTTTTAAAAGATGACATTGCTAATTCCTCAAGTCTATATTGTAGTTAATCAGTTTAGTTTAATGGAATACTGAGACTTCTTTTTTTACGCTTTAATTAATGTGACAAAGAATTGAGAGCTGTGGTAAAAATCGAATGTTTCCTTAAAATGATCTGCTTTAGACAATCGTGAAAAAAGATAAACTTAATAAGATTTTATTTTTTTTGTGTCGAATCCGCAGTTTAAAATTTCCTTTTAATGGCTTCTTTTTTTATTGTCACTTTCCATTGATTTTTTTAAAGGAAGTCCAAAATGTTTAACATCAAATATTTTTTCTTTCATTAATTTCTATTTTGGATTAATTCTGTATGTTATTATGAAAAATGGGTTATGACGTAAATGTGCTTTAAATACTTTTAAAGAATGTATTAAACTTGAAACTTTTTAGAAATATTAATCGCAATAACAACTATAGACATTTAGCCCTTTATACACCGACGTTATTTTAAAATAGCATAAAAATAAATTATTATAAAATCAATTTCACACATCTATTAGTTGTAATAAAGTTTAGAATGTGTTATAGATTCTTTACTTTGACTTGTTTCAAAAGTGTTATTGGTTTCCTATAAGAAAAATATTTTTAACCCTTAACCCTTTATACACTAACACTGCTTTGAATTATCGTAAAAATAAGTCGTTAAAAAATCTCTTTAATACATAGATTAGTAGTTATACAGTTTAGAATGTGTTACAGATACATTTCTTTATCTTGTTTCGAAAGTATTATGGGTTTCCTAAAAGAAAAAAATATAACCCTTAAAACCATGTGTCGGCAACATACCCAATTAAGTCTTCTAAATACTATTAGAATAATATTCAAAGTTTAATGCGTAATGTTGGCAATAAAATACACACTGAAAAAATATCAAATTGATTTTTAACATATAGATGGCAGGAATGGAGCTGTTTATGAATTAAGAAAGATTTATTTTTTCAATTGCCAATAGATCTGCCTTTTGTTTTGATTGAAAATTTGCGAAATACCGTATTTTGATCTGCAGTGAGCATATAAATCTTATTCTTTAGCATATTTATTATAACTTGTTGTTTGTTCAATATTATGCAATTTTATTTGGGAAAAATTTCTTTTCAATTAAATCTAAGTTTTCACGGTTGGCGTTAGCTTGTTTTTTAGCCGGTAACCATATTTAAAACACAATATGATTTTTAAAAGTATTCTTGCCATGATCTATTTATTATAGAGCATTTTAATTGGTCGGAAAATAGAGGTATTCTATGAAAGAAACGGAGTGACGATGCAGCAAATGGCATGTTAAGAATGGCCCCTTGGTTTTGCCAGCCAATTTTGTCACTTGGTTGCTGTTGGCAACAAAGCTTTTTTTTTGTTGTTGTTGTTATTTGACAGACAATTTTTTATTCTTTAGTTGTTGAATGTTTCTGAATTTTAAATATGGCGGTAATAACTGAACTCTCAGAATGAGAATAATAATAATTGTTTCTTTATCTAAATAAAATGTTTATAGTCTTTTTTTAATCTGAAGTTTATTTAATTGTAAGATTTACTGCGTTTATTAGAATTTAATATTTACGAACTGATATTTCAATACGAACTGTGTTCGATGATTTGAATGTTATTCGAAAGATAAAAACCTGCAATCTGAGCGAAAATGTATTCTTCATGGTACAGATTTTTAACAATGTAATCGTTTCAATGAAATAGGTGGATTGACTACGCTGCAAGAGCCACAGACCTTGGGCGTGTTCAGCGAACTAACCAAAGTGACCAATGTAACCGGTAACTTACCGGAATGGTAAGTAACCGGTAGCTAACCAATTGACTGATTCTCTGGACGCACTGATTAGTTATGTCATGTAGCGCCATCTATATTCCATTTTGACATCGAACAACAGAAAACGAAACCGAATCTAACGCCTGTTGATTTGAAGTTGCCATTTATTTTCAACTAAATAACATGTAACCGATCACGTGACCCAACTAACCAAGATTTTTCCCCCGGTTAGTTCGGTCACTTACCGGTCACATCGGTCACTTGTGCTGAACGACGTTGGTTGCTTACCGATTACAGCACTAAACGCATTGGTAACTAACCAATCTTACCGGTTACTTACCGGTGACATTGCTGAACACGCCCTTTTTATAGAGGGCAGACTTCTGATTATTTAATATCAATTCGCTAATCAGAAAAAAATTCATCCGGATCTCGGATTAAAATTTTCATACGAAATATACATATATAAGTTAATTCATAATTTCATGAAACATGTTTAACCAGAAAAATGTAAATGTCATAACTGGTTTATTCACTGTTTTTTTGTTAAAGTGTACTTGACTATGTTATTGAGCATTCCCATCAGTCAGAGGGGAGATAGTTTTAAAAAAGTGGTGGAGGGATTATGCAGAAAAAATTGCGGATTTCCAAGAGTGCATTTTTTCAAGCAACAAAAAATTCGCAAAAATGCAAGATTCTGATTGGTGAATTACTTTTCGCTGATCAGAGAAAAATCTTCCTGGACCTCGGCCTATATGTTGTTAAATCGTCGCCGACATCATGAAAAAGCGCCGATTATGCTTAACCTTTACGTAGGGGCTGTGACAGCATCTGTCCGGGTTTACATGTATTCTCAGGTAGACACTGAGCGAGCCCCTGCGTAAAGGTTAATATCTTTACTGATCAATGCAGGTGACGCTGACGTCAAAAGAAAATCTGATAGAAATACCCTATGCTCATTAGGGCATGTTCAGCGCAACTTACATAAATGACAAATCTTACCGACTTTTTTTTGGACAGTATGAAATGAAAATCAACGCAAATTGTGACGTCCGCTACAATTTAGCGGGATAGTTTTCGTTGGTGCCTCAATTCGCGTACACAGTTAAAAATATCGTGAAAAATTACCTCTCTTTTTAAAGATTATCTATTGTCTGACTACTAAGAACGCGCCATAGGCGGTTATTGAGCATACTTATTATCAAAAAATAGATAGTCTTTTTTTAAGTTAATTTTTTCACTATATTTTAACAGAGTAAGCGAATTGTGGCAACAACGAAAACAATCCTGTCGAATTCCAGCTGAAGTCGCAATTCGCCTTGATTTTTTATTTCATGCTGTCCTAAAATTGATCACTTCGGTAAGTGACTGTTCAGTCGCGCTGAACTTGCCCAAAGTTTTCTCTGTTTTTGGAAATCTCTGAGCGCGTCACTGGTTACGTAGTGGTAGAATTGGTTAGTTACCAAAACCTTCAGTGCTGCTAGCCGATACGCAACCAAAGTCGTTCAGCGGAAGTAACCGAAATGTCTAGTAATGGATCGAGCTGACGGAGAAAAATATCCGGGTTACTTGGATCATGTGATCGATTACATAAACATTTACACTGTTAAAAATTTGTACAATTTGCTGCATTGTCATTACGTTGCTTTCATAGAATATCTCTATTCTGACCAATGAAAATGCTCTATCGTAAAGTAAAATTACCGTTTTCTATAAAAGAGGTGAATTGACGATGCAGCAAATGATACAAATTTTTAACAGTGTATAACAACAACAATAAAAGATAATTATAGCAGCGTAATATAGATAGCGCTACTAGTAAACAATACTTTTGTAGTTCAGTGAATCTTCCAACCGGTTAGGACCGACTACTTACCGTGGCATTATGGGCGTATTCAGCGCAATTTACCAAAGTAATCAATATCATTGACCGATTGTAGGGCAGTACGAAAGCGAATTATTGCACCAATGAAAACTATCCAGTTGAATTGCAGCTGATGTCACACTTCACCTTGATTTTCATTTCGTACTTGTCTACAATCGGTAAGTAACCGGTAAGTGGCAGGTAAGTTGTGCTGAACACGTCCTATGTAACCGGTCACTTTGGTCGCTTTGGATAGGGGGCCTCCGTGGCTGAGTGGTTACAACACCACTCCGCTAATCACTTAGGAAGTTGTGGGTTTGAATCCCACTGGATCCATTGCACACACTCTCTGTGTGGAGCTCCTAGTTGTATTCCTCTTGTGATGCAAAATTTTCTTGTGCTATCTCGTCTCTCTATCTAACGATGATTTTTAAGCAGGCTTTCATGTCGAGCACACAAGTCAGATGTATGTTGTTCAATTAAATTGGGATTGGTCTACTGAACGGCCAAAGTATTTAAAAAATAGCGTTAAGTCAAACGACACATATTTTAACATAAATATTTTAGAACGAGACTGATTTAAACGGCAAGGTTTATAAAAAACCAGTGAAGGAAATAAAAATTGACCTGCTGCCGAACGATGAATTTCTATGTGATTTACTGTCGGATGATGTCGAAAATATGGAAGTTACTGGTTTCATTCCAGACGAAAGTGACTCGGATTCAATTCAAGCGAAAACTATTTCGTCATTAATAATTGAGCTGAAAAGTATAATTATAAAGCTATTGCGACAGGAAAATCATCTATTACGTTTTCAAAAGGACAAACCGAATGAGTCTATTATGCGTAAATTAGAAAAACATACATTTGAAATATTTGGCGGAGTAAAACATGAAGATAAAATTATGGATGATAAAAAGGTTTCTGAAGTTGATATTATGAGAGTTATCAGACGAATTGAATATTTCCAGCTGAGCGAAAAATTGCCCAGGTCGGGAATCGAACCCGGATACTTGGCTTGCAAGGGTAAAGTATTTTCCTTGCAAGCCAAGTATCCGGGTTCGATTACCGGCCTGGGCAATTTTTCGCTCAGCTGGAAATATTCAATTCGTCTGATAAATTTACCAATCAGTTAGATTGTGTTAAAATAATAGTATATTATGAGAGTTGTGGAGGAAACAATCAACAGATTTTTGGAATATCTACTAGCATGCAAAAGATGCGTAATTTTTATAGAAAAAGTTCATAAAACCGACGGGAAATTACTAATTAGTAATATATAGACAAGTATTGAAAATTTTGTCAAATTCAGTCTCTAAATTTAAGGAACACTTCTTATCACACAGTGCGAGTGTTCGCGCTTTTGATAAATGTGAATCTTTGCTTGAACATGATTTGGAAATTACCAATGACAATCTCATGAATATGATTGATTCACTTTTAACTACAATTGAAGACGTAAGCACAGAGTACGGAACAGAGAATCAACTTTCATACACTGTAATGGCAACTTGTTTAACATGGGATTACGCAGAGACAGTAGCGACACGAGCGGACCACTCTGAAACTACGATCATGACATAAGAGAGGTTGCTGATTCGGCGGAACATCGCTTCCTTGGCGACAAATGATAAGGAAAAGAAAAAAATACAGCGACGGCTTGCTGCTTCTTGTTTTGAAATTTATGAAAGAATTATGAAATAACTTTGACGTATTCGTCTTGCAAACAATGCATGTGTCTCTTCGTAACATAACGATCTAATAATTTAAACTTGAAAATTCAAGAATAATAACAGTAATAATTACGAATCAATATAAGCGCGGAAATCTAAGATCAAATAGCATAAGCACATGTACAAAGATGATTAAATCAGCATTCAACAAAAAGCGCCAAGCAGAATAAAGTTACAGTTAAACAGAAATCTCGAGGATAAAAATCGCCAACGCGATGGTTTAGTTTTTAAGTGATCCACTGAGGGCGCTCTTTTCAACCGAGTTGAGGCTGTGTTACTATTCTATGGACGTAACATTCTCTTACAGAGAACTGGATTCTGTACTCATTAATTTTATTCATTTTTAGTGGTTTATATATTTGTATGGCCAACCTCCAATGTCGAATTCTTTTTCGCTTTCATCAATACTGTATAATGAGTAATATTAAAGTTCATGAAAAATACTTTGCATTAAGTTATTTGTAACGTTAGCTTTCAGAAATGATAAAACTACATTTATGTGTTCTGTAAGAAATATATCGAACATTAAAATGAGAAGTGCATCTTTATATTCAGAATAGGAATTTTATAAAAGTAAACCTTTGCCAGTAAGTATATTGTTTTTCAGAAAAAAATAGTCATAAAAGACGGTAACGCTAACATTTTAATAGTTTATACATAATTGAAACTTTTCATATTTTTATCCTTTAACCAATGTGACAGTAGATGTTATATAACTAGTGTGAAAATGTCTGCAAGACCTCTTCATTGGGAGATTGGTAAAAGACGTGTTAACCCTTAACTGTTGTTAGCAGTCTCTGAGAACACAGAGTTTTTAGTTTCACAGTTTAACTTGATTTTTTAATTTAACTATAGATACTGGTCAAATTTTGGAGTGTTATTACTACCTCTAAATACTTTTGAATAGCTGAATTTGATTTATAAGTCTTGTATATAAAGCTTAATATATAAATAGTATTCTGGGAGTTAATAAAACATTTTATTCATCTTTAGATTAAGTGGTCCGAGAGATCGCTCACAATAGCTATGAGGCAATTTTTGTCACAGTACTGAAGGGTAAACTCATAGGATGGTTTCTTTCTATAATGCTTTGTACAAGACTCTGTTATTGATATTATAAAATTAACATTCGCTTTACGATTTTAGTTCTAATTTTTCTAGTTTTTCTACGATTATAGTTCTAAAATTCCAAACAGAAGAAAATTTTTGGCATCGTTTGTAGTTGTTACACTCGAATTTAAAATTTCAATAATAAAAATTAAAAAGCCGCAGTCTACGAGACTGATAACATCTGTTAAAGATTAAATACTTCAATAAATAGGTTATGGAATGTATAATGTATATATCTGGCGAAATGTCAAATGCAACAGAAATTGAAAGTTTTTGTACACGTGACAAGTCTGCAAATTCAAGTCTTAAAAGGAGTAAAAAGATTTTGATCACTGTGCGCAACCGAGAAAATAACTAAGTTTTTTATTCTTGACATCTATTTTAAAATTTTTACCAAAATCGACAAATGTTTCAAATATATGCATAAAGGATAAACTGAACGTTATTAACGGTAATTCCTCACTTTAAGATTATTGTAATAACAAAGTTATCGCAAATATTCTTGTTAATTTTTTTCTATTAAACGCCAATATTTGAATAATTTTTATAAAGTATGATGGGATAATTTAGCTTTTCTTCACTTATATTATACCGATATGTGATGACCTAATCTCTTGTCTTTGGAGAAAGAGGGATAAAGTTGGTGTTCATAAAATGGCTATCCTGATACAACCCTTTTTTCATCAAAGTATCCAAAGTCAAAATCCCCTAACTACAATCATTCAACACTCCAGTTCTCGCGTCGGATCATAGTGATCAGGTTAATAGCTTGTTAGTTTCATTCTTAACCTTTAACTACTGTTAGCGATCACACAGACCGCTGATTTTTTTTAAGTTTTGGAGTTTATCTATATACACTGGTCAAATTTTGTTCGTTTGGAGCAATATTACTATCTTTAGAGATTTTAGAATAGCTAAACTTTACTTACAATAATCCTGTACATAAGGTTTAATAGAAATATTGTATTCTGAGAGTTAATTTAACCCATAGCTACTGTTAGCGGCCTCGGAGACCGCTGAGGTCTTCAAGTTTCACAGTTTAATTCTAAATGCAGGGCCGTAATTATAAACTTGGGGGTCCTGGGGCAACCTAGTGAGGCCCCTCGCGCCCGGGGCAAATTAAAACGTTGCCCCGGGCGCAGTCTTTTTCCGCACGCTGCTATTTAAACGTACACAGTATGATAAGACAAAAAAGATAAAAGATGGATTTTGATTTTTTTTTCGATTTTGTGTATTTATTAATAGATAAGAAGAAAGATATTCCAGAATTTTTTAGATGTTTATGTTATTCAACCGATCAGAGGCCCATATTTTCTTCCTTATACTAGCTTTGGTGGTATTGGCACCGACTCGAACCGGCTTTGGTGGAATCGACTCGACATTCTGCTGTCTGCTCTAGAGCTGCTTTTGCATGCGAAGTGGACGACAGAGAAACATTTACTCTAGCACTTTGATTTTTTTTTATTACAAACTTTTAGCTAACAAGGAAGGTCTCCATTGGGGGCATACTCAGAATTTTTTGAAAAAAATACGAATTAAACTACTCATGTAGGTAATAAAGGATCAGTGAAAATTAGCGGCGGAATTACATTATTAGATATGTAAAAAAATAAAATAGTTTGGAATAATTGGCGTGAAAAGCTAAAAGCGACGCGGGATTTGGCGAGCAGTGCATTTCCTCGCCAAAAGCAGACGATTTTAACGAATCTGAAAATTGATTTTAATTGACTTCACAGTTAAAAATCTGCAGCATTTAATGCAACGTCACTCCACTACATTTATAGAATATCTCTCTTCTGACCAATGAGAATGCTCCATAGAACGGTGAAATGACCGTGTCATACATTGTTAAAAATCTGCTGCATTTTGTTGCAACGCACTCCACCGCTTGTATATAATATCTCTATTCCAACCAATGAGAAAGCTCCATTTCATGGCCAAGTAACCGTTTTCTACACAAGCAAGGGAGTGCGTTGCAACAAAATGCAGCAGATTTTTATCAGTGTATTTTTCAATTTGGAACAATTTTAATCAATTTAAATTGTTTTAAATGATAAAATATATTAATTTCATTTTGTTATAAATACATATAAACGTATGTGACAAAATTACACTTAAAGTAAAAATGCAAAACTAAAATTACTTAAACTAAACTTATTTAAATAAATTGAACATAGAAAGTTTTTTCTTTAAAAAGTATTCGAAGCGTAAAAGCGCATTTTTCAATATTTCGTTTTTTCGCCAACCGGAGATAAATCGCCTAATAAACGAAATTTTTATTATTTTTTTACGGACGTTATAAGGAAGTTCCGCCGAAATTTTTTTTATAAACATATATAACTATATGAGAAGAACATTCTGTAATTTTTTAAGATTTTTCTGAGTATGCCCGTATGGAGACCTTCCTTGTAAGTTTTTTATTCTTGACATCTTCTTTAAAATTTTTACCAAAATAGACAATTGTTTAAAATATATGCATAAAGGATAAACTGAACGTTATTAACGGTAATTCCTCACTTTAAGATTATTGTAATAACAAAGTATTGTAAATCGCAAATATTCTTGTTAATATTTTTTTTGTTTATTAAACGCCAATATTTGTATAATTTTTATAAAGTATGATCGGATAATTTAGCTTTTCTTCACTTATATTATACAGATATGTGATGACCTAATCTCTTGTCTTTGGAGAAAGAGGGATAAAGTTAGTGTTCATAAGATGGCTATCCTGATACAACCCCTTTTTCATCTGAGTATCCAAAGTCAAAATCCCCTAACTACAATCGTTCAACACTCCAGTTCTCGCGTCGGATCATAGTGATCAGGTTAATAGCTTGTTAGTTTCAGTCTTAACCTTTAACTACTGTTAGCTATCACTCAGACCGCTGGGTTTTTTTTTTTTTTTTTTTTTTTGAGTTTAACTATAGATATTGGTCAAATTTTGTTCGTTTGGAGCCCTATTACTATCTTTAGAGATTTTAGAATAGCTAAACTTTACTTACAATAATCCCGTACATAAGGTTTAATAGAAATATTGTATTCGGAGAGTTAATTTAACCCATAGCTACTGTTAGCGGCCTCTGAGACCGCTGAGGTTTTCAAGTTTCACAGTTTAACTCGAAATGTTTAGTTTAACTATACAAACTGCTGAAATTTTGTTCAGTTTGGAACCTTATTGCTACTTGAGATTGCTACTGCAATTGAGTCTCTTGAATAGCTGAATTTTATTTATAATAGTCTTGTACATATAAAGTTTAATACTTAAATAGTATTCTGAGAGTTAAAGTAGCATTTTATTCATCTTTAAATTAAGCTGTCTGACAGAACGCTCACAGTAGTTAAGGGTTAACATTTTATTCATTATTAGATTAAGCGGTCCGACAGACTGCTCACAGTAGTTATGCAACAATTTTTGTCACAGCAGTTAGGGGTTAAAATAAAGATACCAGGTTTGCGTTTCCTGAGATTAATTGTTTACAAATTAACGATTAAACATTTTTAGAGAATGTGAGTGTTTACTTTGCTTGATTTTTAAACATAAAATTTGCATTTATAGTTGAAAAAGTACCAATGCGAGTGCTGGAGGGAAAAAAAAATAGCCAATGGCATGGCGGTTCTTGGCTCCGCATTCCTTGGTACTTTATACGTAAGTTTCATAAGGCGGGTGATAATCTAACACTGATTCTGCAGGGTTTTTTTATCCGAAAAAGCTTAGCTAGTTTAATAGGCTCTGAGGTGAAAGGTTGTGTGAACCCATCTTAAACAAAAAAGTTAATCTTTACCTTTTAGTGGGGCAGTGGGACACTGTGACCATTGAATCAAACATAAGTCATAAGTAACTTGAATGATGTCTTAAAGCAGCGTTAAATAACAAACATCTCATTAAACTTTTTTTTTTCTTTCCAAATGAATTTTTTTTATTGAGTCGCTTGATACTATACGGTGATTTTTGAACAAAGACTCTGGGACGGATGTTTTATAGTGCATTCGATTCCATTTTCAATGGTGACATTAATCCTATTTCCTATGTTCAAAAGATAACCATAATGCGTCCAACAGATCATACCTCCTTAGGAAGGTAGCTTTTGATTCGAATGAAATTTAAAGTCTATTTTTAAAGCAATCGATAAAAAATGTATCTTTTTGCTTATTCTTTTTTTAGGTACTGTTTTATATTTCCTTTTTTAAGCGTAATTTGTATCCTTCGCTCGGCGAAAAATTAATATAATTTTTATATTTTGTTCCCCTTAAATTGCGTTTTATTACTTCTAGTACATTCTGATGAAGTTTTGTAAAAATTGGTATTAGACAGACAGTATAAAGCTATTTTATTTAATCTCTGTCCGTTTAAATGCCACGATCCATTTAAGACATTCTCAGTTTGTTTCTTTTTTCGACGAATAAGCTTAAATTGAAACGAAAAGAATAAACGTTTATAAAGATTTAACTTGTACCTCATGGTCTATTTGATAAAACTGAAAATCTACTTAACAATAAGGGTTTTTTACATATAAAAATGTAAATTTCGTGTAACAGTGTAATTTTGCTCATTTGTATATTTTATTTTTCCCACAAAAATAATTAAGAGAACAGTGGACATTAAAACAGGGACTTTATTAGGTAGCTTTCATTACAAAAAGTAAAAAGCTACCTATTGCAGCCGTCCGGAGGAAAGCATTTCCAGAAAATTTTGGTATATTTTCACCGATCATGATCCCCAGACCCCAAAACCACCCTTCGTTCAAATGTTGACATATATATATATATATATAACCATATATATATAATCTGATTTTTGTCATGCGATAACTAACGTATTTATGAACCGATTTGAACGAAACTTGGTATGTACATACAAATATCTCGACCGAGTTCGTTGACCAGCATCATCTGCCATTTTGTTTCAAAATGGCGGCCATTTAAAAAAAATTAAAAAATTTAAAATTTAAAATTAAATGTGAAAAAATTAAAAGTTGAAAAATATTTTTATTTTATGTGTTAGATCTTAAAACACCAATTTCAGAACACGTTTTGTTTTGTCCATATCTTAAAAAATGATTGAGTTATAGTACTTTGAATTTTTCTTATGGCATTTTGAAACGATCTAATTTTTGTCATGCTATAACTAACGAATTTATGAACCGATTTGAATGAAACTTCATATGTACATAGCACATACAAATATCTCGACCGAGATCGTTGGCCAGCATCATCCGCCATCTTGTTTAAAAATGGCGGCCATTTAAATTTTTTTAAAAATTTTAAATTAAATGCGAAAAAATTTAAAGTTGAAATATATTTTTATTTTATGTGTAATATCTTAAAACGCCATATCCAGAACACTTTTTACTTTGTCTATATCTTAAAAAATGATTGAGTTATAGCACTTTGAATTTTTCTTATGGCTGACATTTTGAAACGATCTGATTTTTGTCATGACTATATCATGCTATAACTAACGTATTTATCAACCGATTTGAGTGAAATTTTATATGTACATAGTACATACAAATATCTCTATAGAGTTCGTAGGTCAGCATCATCCGCCATCTTGTTTCAAAATGGCGGCCATTTAAAATTTTTAAAAAAATTTAAAATTTAAAAATAAATACGAAAAAATTAAAAGTTGAAAAATATTTTTATTTTATGTATTAGATCTTAAAACACCAATTCTAGAACACTTTTTACTTTGTCTATATCTTAAATAATGATTGAGTTATAGCACTTTGAATTTTTCTTATGGCTGACATTTTGAGACGATCTGATTTTGTCACGTGATAACACTCGTATTTATAAATCGATTTGGATGTAACTTGGTGTGTACATAGTACTTAATAAAGCCTGGACCTAGTTCGTTAACGAGTTCCATCCGCTATCTTGTTCAAAAATGACGGCCATTTAAATATTTTTAAAGAAATTTAAAATTTGAAATTAAGTACAAAAAAGTGAGAAATTGAGAAAGATTTTTCTTTTATGCATTTGACCTTAATACAAAGATTCCAAAGCACTTTTTGTTTCGTGTGTATCTTAAAAAATGTCTGAGTTATAGTACTTTTAATTTCTAGTGTTGCTCACATTTTGAAATGATCTGGTTTTCGTCACGTGATAACACGCGTATTTATACACCGATTTGGATGAAACTTGATACGTAGATAGGACATACTTATGCCTGGACCGAGTTCGTTGGCCAATTCCAACCGCCGTCATGTTTCAAAATGGCGGAATATTTTTTTTATTTAAATTTTAAAATTAGGAGAAAAAAGTAAAAAATTGAAAAAGATTTTTCTTTTGTGTTTTGACTTTAATACAAAGATTCTAGAGCATTTTTTGTTTCATCAATATCCTGAAAAATGGCTGAGTTTTACCACTTTCAATTTCCAGTGAGATTGACATTTTGAAACGGTCTAAAATTTCTCGCGCGTTAATACACATATTTCTAAACTGATTTCGATGTAACTCCGTGTGTTCATGGTACATACCAATGTCTTGACAGAGTTCTCGGTCCAACTTTATCCGCCACCTTGTTTCAAAATGGCGGTCATTTAAATTTCTCAAAAATCGTTTAAATGTATAATGATGAATAAACAAAAAATTAGAATTAAAGAAAGGTTCTTTCTAAACAATTTATCTTAATAATGAATTCCGGTGTATTTTTTGCTTTGTCTTTACCTTGAAAAACGCCTGGGATATAGCAGTTTGAATTTCTAATGTGGGTGACATTTTTTTTAAAAACGTCAATTTGCCAGCGATAACACTCGTATACATATAAATGGATTTCGATGCGAGTGTGCATGTTCACATGAATTAAGATTTCGATCAAGCTCTTTTTTTTTTTTTTTTTTTTTTTTTTTTTTTTATCCATTATGCTGTTTTAAAATGGATATCGTGGAATTTGGCGACTCTACAAATCGCTTAAAATAAAACCAGGTTGAATAAAAGATGACTAATTTCTAAAAATTTCTATTAATTTTCAGTATTGACAAAAACTAGTATTCAATGTTACATAATCGTGTTCCACTATTCTGAACTTCCTATATTTGATTTAATATAAAAAAATAAATAAGTAAGTATATGAAAGCTACCTCTTCCTCCCGGCATTGCCGGAAAAACTTTTTTCAATGGATTCATTCGAAAATTGGCAGACATTAATGACCAGCTCAAATAGTTATATGTATAATTTGATAATAAAATAAGTTTTAACTCCTTTTTAAATAGCGAATAATTGTGACATTTTCATGTCCCATGCGCATTTCTTTTACATAAAATACAATATTTATTCATGAGATACTTTTATGTTGCAATAGAAGTTGGCATAATTTGTAAAAGTTCAAAATTTTATACTAAAATGTAGAAAAAAAATAATTTGATATTTATGCTTCGGTTTTCTAAAAACGTAGCACTATATTTTCATATTCACACAATGTTCAACATTAGGATATTCCTGAAATACAATTTTTATGCTAACTTATTGTACAGAGGATATCAAGTATACATCTTAATAAGAATTGGATAATCAGAAATGCACATGGGACGTTCCAAGGTTAGAAATATGCGAAATTTTCAATTTTGATAAAACGGTATTTTAAGTAAAATAAACTGTATATAGTTTTTACCAATGTAAAAGCTTATACCTCTACAAAGAAGCGTCAGAACTAAATTATTTTTTAATCTGATAAATTTGAGCATCTAGTTTCATATTTCTTGAAAACAAAATTTAATTTAGTGATTTTTGAATGTTCACTATTGCCTTAACTTGAGATTAATCCCATACTTAAAATTATTTAGCACTTCTACAAATAGTTTAAAAATAGCTTAAAATGTTTAAAAATAACAAAGATAATTTTCAAAATTTTCTTAATTTTCCAAATTTTGCCAGGAAAATCTAACAGTTTCTTGATAGAATCACTTTGTCATTGAGTCCTTTATCATGCTCAAAACTGGATCTTAACCTCTTCAGACCTGAGGTACATAAATGTGTACCTCCATTCTTTTCCTCATAAAAACTAAACTGTTCTAAATTTTTGCATTTTTACTTTACTTCGGTACACCTGAATGCTTTTTTGCTTTAAAACAAAAGCAATAAATGTCAGCACTGATGAATATACATCAAAAAATAAATATTTTCATCGGAGTTTCGAAAATACCTTCATGACATTGTGTCTAACAAAGTCAGAAATGTTAATGATTATTTAATTTAAATGCTTTACAATAAAAAAATTGAGGATTTGCTGATCATGTACTTGTTTAACCCGGGAGAACTCTCAAGTGAGAATTTCTCTAAAGGTGCCCAATTGCTTTTAGTTTACTTTACTTTCACTTAATATCAACTTTTTGTTTGTTTGTTTAAGTACTTTTATTCACAAAAGAGATAAAGTAATCGAAATCGCATTTTGAAATTTTATTAAAATGAAAAATGTTTTAAAAAAGTCTTAAAAGTACGATGGAGAAAGAGAATTTCATATAGCGAGTTCTCCCGGGTTAAAGTCCTTAATTTTGTTAATTCGTAAATTTATATTACTGATAGTTAAACTGATGTTTTAAGGGGATTAGTGCTTTTATATGCATACTTGTAAACCTAAAATACCGGTCCCCTAAGGTACTGACATAAAAATGACTTTTTCTGTCATCTATGGTGTCATTTCGATTATGCAAAAGCAATATATATTTTTAGGGTTATTTTATGATAAAGTTTGAAGGGGTTAAAATACTTGTGTTTAAAAGTTCACAGGGTAAAGCGTCTAATAAAATAATTTCATGAAAAAGCATAATTTTAAGAATACTTTCTACTTTAGCCTTGGCCGATACATTCTTACACTCTTATTCAATAACTGCTTCAACCCTAAATTAAGGCGCAACACTAGGCACAGAAAAAGTCCCGGATGATAATGTAAAGGGTACAGGGACGTTCTTTTCAAATATTTCCCCAAAATTTTAATATTTTTACATGCTCTTTTTGCACAAGATAACAGAACAATCCACAACCGGCCTAGTTTTTACTTGTTCAGTTTTGGTTTTAGATTTTTTTTTTTACTTTAACTTTCAAAACCGCTTTAAACCGGTTCTGAAATTTCCGGTTATTGAAACAATGGTAATAAAAACAATATATAAGCAAAAACGAAAAAGTAAAAACGGGCCGGTTGTAGATTGCCCTCAGCTATCCTAAGCAAAACAGAATCGTGCAAAAATATAACAATTTGAGCGAGATATTTGAAAAGAACGCCCCCATAGACTTTACATTATCATCCGGGTCTTTTTCTGAGCATAGTGTTACGCCTCAAACCAAAAAGATCAGTTGTGCCCTCAAACGATATTCACCTTTAATCCTGATTGGAAGTCTGCTTGATAATGTCCAGTCAATGCTATCATAAACGTCATTTTAGCATTCAACTGAGGTTTTCCAAGTTCAGGTAGATGTTGAATACGAGCATTAACACTTAACCCTTTCCGGCACGGGGAAATTTTGTTAGTAAAATGAAATTATCAACTGCCATCGGAATTTACATAAGATATTTTTAGAAATTAAGAATTCCTTAATTTAAACTTTCAGTGTAAAAGCAAAATTTTATTAAAATATTAGTGCCGCTTGCAATAAAAATTAGGTATGAATATTTGAATAACATACATCCGACTTGTGTGCTCGACAGGAAAGCCTGCTTATAAGTCATCGTCAATACAAGGACGAGATAGCACAAGGAAATTTACAACACATGAGAACTACAACCAGGAGCTCCACACAAAGTGTGTGTGCAATGGAGCCAGCGGGAATCGAACCCACAACCTCAAGTTTAGCAGAGCGGCGTCTTAACCACTCGGCCACTGAGGCCCAAAAATTAGATATCCCTGACAGGGCACAGTGTGCCGGAAAGGGTTAACTACAATTGAAAGTTTCACAGAATACTGATTCAAAAAATTTACACTTTAACTTCTAATTTTTCGTCTACCTATACAGACTAGTGATTATTTTTTGTTTGTTTAGAGCAACAGTAATTTCGCTAGAAATTTCTGAATCTATCAATTTTAATTACAATTAACACTGTACATAAACTGTATCATACGAGTTAAGCCTTTACTTCCTTTTTCAATCTTGCGGTCTCTCAGTTAGCTGTATCGCAATATGACAATGTGTGACGCAGCACTTAGAGGTTAAACATATCTTATGCCATTTTTCTTCATGCTAAATGTAGATTTAAATGTTCTGTGTATAAATCATTAATTTTTATCATATCCGATTTCTTAATGTATTTTTCAATGCATGTCAAAATGTTCAACTCGCAACTCGTATTGCCGGTCTCATAGACCGGCACTCTTTTCGCTTTAACTTGAAATTTGGGATTTCGCTATATAAACTGAGTTTAGTTTAGGGCTGTAGTAGTCCTGTACATAATGTTAAGTACAGAAACAGCATTCTGCAAGTCAATTGGTTTTTGTATTCGTGTTTCCATCAAGCGGTCTGAGAGATCGCGCCGTACTTTTAGTATAACAAAATTTCACTATACATGTTACGGGCTAAACTTATCTTAATTTAAATTTATAGGCTCTATTGAAAAGAAAGACGCATTAATTGATTTTATCCTTTTCAGAACCCAGCGTTTATTTTGATATATTTTTTAACTTCCGTTATGAATTTATATTAACACTAAGAAAATTTCAATAACAAAAAAAAACATTTTTGCAGATTAAATTTACGATACGATACATCAAATACGGTACTGTTGCTGAGGTAAACGTTATGTAAAAGCATACTTTAATTTTAAAAAATTCATCATTCAGAAGTCTTTTTCCGACTCTAGTGCGCTAGTGCACTGCCTCCTCTACAATGCCTTCTCACTTGTGACGTAGTGGAGGCTGTTTCCCTGACAACGATCGCGTTCTGAGCTTCGTGGGGATTGTGGAACCAATAGGGTTAGTGATTTCGCCTCTACTTCATGACGTTTCACGCTTGTCGTCTGCTCAGTGATTAGGCATTGTAGAGGAGGCAGTGGCTAGTGACACTAAACCGAGTGCTACAACATTGAGACTCCCAAACATAAAACAATATTGGAATTTAAAGAGTAAGTCGCAGCTATATTTGCAGGACCGCTGTAATAATACGATGTTTAAATTGAAATTTGAAAATAACCCTCACATAGTAAAAAATTTGACCATTTTGCAGCATCGTCACTCCATCTCTTTTATAGAATATCTCTGTTTTTACCAATGAGAATGCCCCATATTACAGCGAAGTAATCGTTTCCCATAAAAGCGATGGAGTGACGATGCAGCAAAAGGGTCAATTTTTTACAGTGCAGATGTAACTGCTCTTTACATTGTTAAAAATGTGACCAATTTTCTGCAACCTCACTCCACAGCTTTTATAGAATATCTCTTTTATGACCAATGAGAATTCTCCCATAACACAGTAAAGTAACCGTTTTCTATAAAAGCGGTGGAGTGACGCTGCAGCAAATGGGTCAAATTTTTAACAGTGTACACTGTTAAAAATTTGATACTTTTGCTGCAGCGTCACTCCACCCCTTTTAAAGAAACGATTACATTCACTGTAAAAAATTTGACACTTTTGCTACATCGTCACTGCCATGCTTTTATAGAACATCTCTCCTTTAATCGATCAGAATGCATCCATGATACATTGTAAAAAATATGACTGTTTTGCTGCATCGTCACTCCACCGCTTTTATAGAAAACGATTACTTCAGGCTACCATGGAGCATTCTCATGGGCCAAAAGAGTGATATTCTATAAAATCGGGGGAGTGACGATGCAGCAAAATAGTCATATTTCTTACAGTGTATAATGAAGTAATCGTTTTATATAAATACGCTGGAGTGACGGTGCAGCAAAATTGTCAAATTTTTTACAGTGCTGTTAAAATTTTGAAATTTTTTTTTGCATCGTCACTCCCGGGTTACATAGAAAACGATTACTTCACTGTATTATGGAGCATTCTCATTAATCAAAATAGAGATATTCTATAATAGCGCTGGAGTGACGATGATGCAAAAAATTCTAATTTTTAGTACTGTACTTTACTCTATTATTGAGCTTTTTCATTGGTCAAAACAGTGATATTCTATAAAAATGGTGTAGTGACGATGCAGCAAAGGTTTAAAATTTTTAACTGAATAGGTTTTAACAGGAATGTTTCATGGACATCAGATTTTCACACTATTTATTCTACACTAAAAAATTTGACCCTTTTGCTGCATCATCACTCCACTGCTTTTATAGAAAACGATTACTTCAGCCTATCATGGAGCATTATCATGGGTTAAAAAAAGAGATATTCTATTAAAGTGGGGGAGTGGCGATGCAGCAAAAGGGTCAAATTTTTTACAGTGTGCATTGTATTCTAGACGTTAAAAGTTGATAAACAGCACCCGAATCTTCAATTCTTTTCATACCTTCCCAGCTTAGAGTTGCAAGTAGCCTGTGAAATCCGTAAAAATAGGGCGTGTTCAGCACAACTTACCGGTGACTTACCGATTGTAGACAAGTACGAAATGAAAATCAAGACGAAGTGTGACGTCAGCTACAATTCGACAGGATAGTTTTCATTGGTGCCACAATTCGCTTTCGTACTGATCTACAATCGCCCGGTGACATTGGTTACTTTGGTAAGTTACGCTGAACACGCCCTCAGTTTACTTTACTGGAACCGTCCAGTCGATCAGCCGGATGGTTAGATTTGTGTTATTTACCGTAAACGTAATTGGCAACTTATACTAATTACTTCAATAAACTGCTGCTCTGAACAGACTGTTTTTTCCCGAGATTATTGATAAGAAGATATAACTCGTTTTGTGCACGTAAGCAACACGAAGTTTTCCTGTTTTGGTCAATCAAAGTTTTAATTAAGTATTTCTAAATTCAAAACGATTTAATTTAAAAATAAATATTCTAGATTATGGCGGAATTTATGGACATTTCTCAGCTAGAAGATAGCATAAAGGAAATAGAAAGTGATATTCCGATGAACGATGAAACTGAAACTTGTGAGTTACCTAATGTCCGGCAGAATGTCGACGAAACTGGCATTATCCAATATGGAGTTGCAGGAGCATTTAAAGAAAAATTTAAATTGTTAAGAATAGCTAATGAACTGCATGAAATATCTAGAATTTTTTTGCCACAGAAATTCACTTTAATAGATATAAAACACGACAAACGTAATGATTTTCTTGCTAGTATGTCGAAAGAATACACGATTTATTTACATGAAATACAAAGAATGTTTGAATTTCAAGAAACAACTATAAATTTACTGCAACTGAAATTTAAACTACTAGAAATGAAAAGCGAGAAACGTGATGACCTTTTTATTGGTAAAATGGTATACGATCACATGAATTACTTGCTTGGAGTACAGAAAACTCTTAAAGAAAGAGAAAAGACAGTCAAAACTGTAAAACTGGAAGAACTCTTGAAAGATGTAGAGATACCTGTGAGTGATACAGAAATGGGAGAGCGTCCTAAAGATACCGAAAAAATTGTAATAGAAACAAAACTAGAAGATCTTTCAAAGGATGCGAAAGAATGTTTAGGAACAGAACTAGAAAAAAGTTCTAAAAATACCGAAAGTAGTGAAGAAACAAAATCAAAAGAACTTTCGAAAGTTACGAGAAAAACTGTAGAAGAGGAAGATCGTTCTACGGATGCTGAAAAAATTGTACAGGAAACATTCGATTGTTTTTCGAGGTATTTAGAAGCATACAAAAAATGTGCATATTTCATAGCTGACACGTTTGACAAAGCAGCAGAAAAAAATAGTTATCTGTTGAAAAGTATTCAAAACTTGTTCGATTCAATTTCGATACTTGAAGAGTACTCGGAATCTTATAATTCAATTTCAGAGTCCTCGAAAACAGACTCCGATGCAAAAGAATCTTCAACAAACAGCAACTCTAAAATGACCATAGAAGATCTCTTCAATAAGATTGATTTCCTTATAACTGTGACTGAGAAGGCAGAATTTGCTTACACTGAAATAAAGAGATTAGTTTTTGAATTGATAACTTTTGAGTGAAAGATCTTGCGTTTATAGACTGGTATATAGGCTTATAAATGTATATATATTTTACAATTAAGTATTATTGAGATTTTATTGTACAAACATATTATCGAATTAGTCTTCTGTAAAAATATTATTATGGCTTTTGTTCGAAACATTAAAAGAAATGCTTTAAAATTTCATGTAAACAAAACTCTAAAAACTAAATAAACATGTAATATTTAAAGTAAACATGTAATTAAAATACTCTCCAAATGATTTTTTTCCTGTATGCCATAATGCAATTGAATTATTTTGAGCTTCCCTGTAAATGAACCATTAATCATGCAAACTTCATATGCATTATCAAACATGTTTTAGTGACCTTAAATAAATTTTATCAATTGCATTAATATCAGAGTACATTTATGGGCGTTAGAGCAAGGACAGTTAGAGACAAACCGAATGCAAAAGCACTTTTCAACTTTGTTGGAAAGAATTAACAAAAATATTAAACTGGTAGGAGAGCACAAAAATAATTTGAACGATCTTAAATATCTATTTAGCGAATCAACACAATTTAAGAATTTAATTAACTGATATTTTATATTATTAACTTTAGAATTAATTTATTGAGTAAATTATGTATTTCCTCTTTTTCAATGTATTTTAAGTCACGTCGAGGTACAGTTATAAATTACTAGTTTTATTTCAACTCTTATAAACATTTATTGTTGTGACAGAACTGATTGCATCACTACTGGGATGAATCTGAGACCGCTTGATTTTTGTTAAAGGTAAAAAACTCTTAATTTACGCTATATACATCTGTAATACATTATATGTACAGGACTATATTTATTAGTTTATTTCTAAGACTGTCAGCCGTTCTCAACGTTTCTTCGGGCTGAAACCGCATGTTTGTTGCTCAGGCGTATCGCAAAACAGTTATAAAACGAAATAAAAGAGTAAAAAAAATCATAGTACAATAAAAATTAATACATTGTTAATGCTATTTGTATATTTAAAAGTTTGTTGCGAAAGAAGTGCTGAAAAATTATATCACTATTTCCAAAAAATTTTCATCATAAATTTCTAATGCAAATGCTGTGGATTTTACTTTTTTATAACAGACTTGTAAAAATTTGTTGGTGCTTTTTTTTTTCTACAACATTACACTACACTACAAAAACGCACTACGCATTAAGTGTAAAACGCAACAATGCAGAATATATGGGTTATAAGATGTAGAAACCTGTAAAAACATTCATAAACGTTATGCAGTATTTTTGGCTGAAAACTTCTGTTTTTAAAAATGTTTTGAGACTTTACATATAATGTTTGTGACTTAAAAAAGTACTTAGATATGTTAAGTTTTGTATTCAGAAATAGGAAATTTTGATAATAAATCTCTTTAAAAACTAATATGGTTTAACTAATATTCTATTGGGTAACAATACTTAAAATCTAAGAAGTTTAGGGATAAGGGGGGGGCAGTGGGAGGAGTGGGATAACAGGTTTTTCTCTTTATGTATCATTCTAAAAATTCTATCAATCGCACACAATATGTTGCAATGGTAACCCAATCTTCAGTTTAAAAACATGTTTTGTATATGCTTGCAGTTGTATAAATATTCAAAAGTAAATTTGCCTCGTGTACCTTTTTATGCTTTCTGCATATTAATGACTTGTTTGTGCATAGATGGAATAGTTTCCTTTTTATGGAACATTATAATGTATAATATCCATAATTTAAAATAAATCTAAAAGCATTTTTGTTTGTACAAGAAGTCTAACACAAAATAAGAAAGTGGTGAGGTATTTGACACGTACAATTCCTTTTTTTTATCATCAAGATGAGTAAAATTTACTAACATGCAAACATTCTTAGAGGATAATATATTGATTATAGCATTGATACTATAATCATTAAATTCAAAATATAAATAAGTTTAACTGATGATTTAATGTCATCTATGATTGACAGACTTAAGTTTTCATGCCAGTCACGAAGATACTGGAATTTTAAATTGTGGCACATACATTATTAATCTAGAATTTTTGTTTGTGTATCTACCTGACACTAGACTATTTGTGCATTATAGCTTTGTTTTATTGCTGTCCCATATCTCGCTGTTATTGGGGAGGTATGGGATATATTTTGAAACTAGCTATTTGTTTTATTTTGAAATAACTTTCACATGTTTATTTCTATGCTGTTCAGGGAGATTAAAAAGTCTTCCTCGCACTCAATAAATAAAATTTGTTTTTCTTAAGTTTGTAAAAAGTATTCCGCACCATCCCACTCTCCTCCATGTATTTTGCAAATGTTGTAGACAACTCGTAACAAAGATTGCTTTGTAAAAACATGTTAAAAAGGGCCTCTTGAAAACCTAATATTTTGTAGGGTAACCGTAGATTTTTTTGAAAACAAAATGGTAAGAAAAAATGACAGCTTGGACCTTTTTATTTATTTTTAAAATTGTTTCTTGCGAATTCTAGAATGGAAAGAAATGACTTGTTTTTTACTTTTATTTTTAGAAAAGTATTCTTCAAGTAGACACATATAAAAGTACAAAAAAATTATTTGTAGCAGTTAATCACTTAAATAACTACTGACCTTATTTAAAAAAATATTGCATGATTATGATGACTGTATCTGCTCCAATACATTATCTACCTTTTATATTTGCACCTCAAAGGGGTGCCCTGATCCCCCTCCCCCCCTCAAAAAAACTTGAATTGCGATTTTTATCTTATTTTTTGAGCTAGAAATCTGAAATTTACCAGGATTGTTTATTTTAAGATTCAAATGTTCGCACCAAGAAGTTTCTTAAGAGGTTTCGGGACGCTGAAGAGGACACAGTACCTTTCGAAACCATCTCTTCAATTTTGAATAATATTGTAATGGATATCGTGGCAAAATACCGGGTGTCCAGTAAATAACTGACCCATTTTGAACTTAAATAACAAATAAATGGTTTGAGATAATAATGCGCGGTTTGCGGTATTGTTATTAGAAAATCAATAAATTTTTAAACATGTACTTTGTTAATATAGTTCAAATTTCGGAAACAATAATCGCGCTGGCGGTAACAGGCTGTTTGAATACAGATATGACTCTAATTTTCATAAATGAGATTTTCGGCTGAATCTGAATCTATATGTTGAATCGACTCTCGAATCAGCTTCAGAAATAGGGTACGTTGGTTGGAAAGTGATTTAAAATAATATTTATGATTGAACCATCTGTATTATATTTCCCCTCCTCAGTCTTGAGACTAAGATATTATTTTAAATATTATTATATTACATTAACAAAGTGCATATTTTAAAATTTATTTATATTCTCATAACAATACAGCAAGCCGCGCATTTTTATTTCAAACAGTTTTGTTATTTACATTCAAAATGGGTCAGTCATTTACTGGACACCCGGTACTTAATAATAAACATTAATTTTAAAAAATGTGGAATGGACTACTTTACGAAAAAATATTTATTTTTTAATTTAACTTTAATATTTTTTTCTGCTTTTATAATTTTGAATAATTTGGCTTCTAGACTATTTGGCTTTGGCTATTAGAATATACTAGATGAAACTATGTGTGGATTTTGCATTTAACATGATTTTTTTTCTCTCGTGTATATCAAAAAATGGAGGAAATTCAATAAACTCTCAATTTAAATATATAACAAACTTGAATGTTTAAACCATGTGCACAAATATCAAATACAGCATGGAAACCAATTACAAGTACAAAATTTTTCAAATATAGTGTAGAAACAGTCTATTTAAGCAATGCGTTTAAAAGCACTAAAATATGTATTCTCATAAATGACGAATGTCGCGGTGGCGGGGAATGTGAAATTCTAAAATTGAGGGCCAAAATCAAGGTCAAGTTAAATTCAGCCACTTCATTGGTCGCGTGGTTTTTAGAGAGATAAGGGTGACAATCATAAACTTATTTCTCCGTTTGAAATGTAGTAAGAGGGAAAGTAAATTTGAAGCGATTGTTACCGTCGGCTCTTACTTGCAAAACACATCAAAATATTTTGATGACATCTTTTAAAAAACGAGGGTGAAACATTTAGATTATAAATTGTAATACTTTTTAAATAATGTTATGACAAAAGTTCTTTAGTAAATATTTAGTAACATTTTTTTAAAATTATTTTCCATCATAAGAGACTTTTTTTTTAGTATTCTAAGACGGTTATTTTTTTCTAGAGTAATGAGCGAACATTTGTTTAGTTTGGATTTTAACAATAACATAAAGGGAAAAAAAAATCAATTTTCATTAATTAAAAAAAAAGTACTTGCCGTATTTTTTAAAATTTTTTACAGCTTAAAATTGATATCCTTCATTTACATTTTATAAAAAGTCATGAAAATATATTAAGTTTATTTCAATGGGTTATTTTAATTGAAAAGAGATAAAATTCGCTTCAAAATCTTTTTGGAAAAAGGAGTAAGCCGACGTTTTTTCTGCTGCTAAGAAATTGTTCTCTGAAAAGGACGCAATTAAATGACCAATGAGCTATCTTTATTTCACTTGACTTTAATTTTCACCCTCCATTTTAGAATTTCGCATGCGAAACAACAAATATAAATGTGAGTGACATCACTCGCCGAAACACTTTCTGAATTGATTGTTTTTTTTTAATTTGAATAACATACATCCGACTTGTGTGCTCGACATGAAAGCCTGCTTATAAGCCATCGTCAATGTACAAGAACGAGATAGCACAAGGAAATTTTACAACACAAGAGAAATACAACCAGGAGCTCCACACAAAGTGTGTGTGCAATGGAGCCAGCGGGAATCGAACCCACAACCTCCAGTTTAGCAGAGCGGCGTCTAAACCACTCGGACACGGAGGCCCTTGATTGTTTTACAATGTTTACAATACTTGTAAATCAACCAGATTTGTTTGCGCAATTAGCTGTTGCTGCGATCACCATTTATCATTCAGCATTGGTCAGCATTTATGAGATTCAATTTTTTAACAAATTTACATCGTTGATTGTACTATATATCTTTTAATCATTATATCCAAAGTCTAATCTTTACGAGCTAACTTGCGTAAATATAAAAAAATGAATATTAAAATTCTTATACTAAAACAAAGACCTGTATAAATGCGACGACGAAATATTATGTTTGGTGATTCTGCTAAAAGTTATATTACACGTAAACATTTCGCGAGACAAAATAGCCTGCATTTTATCGTTATCTAAGTATTTCATTGGATGTTCAAGAAAAGGTTTTTCCATCTGCATTTCCAAGCATTTGATTGGCTATTACTGGCAACTCGCTTCGTTTTAGGCGTAAAAGACGATCCGACACAAAAGAATAGTTAGCTGAGCTATTCCCCTGGAGATGCCTGGAATTTAAAGTAACTTTGAAGCCTCGTGTAATAACACTTTAAGAGAACAAGCATTTCAGGTAAAAAAACAAACAAGAAACACAAACGAACAAAATGACGCTCCAGATTAACAATCCTTGGTCAAAATAATCGCCTGGATCCATATAGTTTTCGTTTTTAACGAAATGAGATTGACCAATTAGAAATCTGCATTTTTCCAAACAGTGAAAAGATCACAAAACTGCAGGCGTTGAATTGGTCAATCTCATTTCGCTAACAGTGAATCACCTATCAAGATCCTGGCTATACACTGTAAAAAATTTTACCCTTTTGTTGCACCCATTTCTTTTATAGAAAACGATTACTTCAGCCTATCATGAAGCATTCTCATGGGTCAAAATAGAGAAATTCTATAAAAGCGGGGGAGAACGATGCAGCAAAAGGGTCAATTTTTTTACAGTGTAGTATTTTCAATATCTTTATAACATACATCTGACGTGTGTGCTCGACATGAAAGCCTGCTTATAAGTCATCGTCAATGTACAAAGACGAGATAGCACAAAGAAATTTATATCACAAGAGAAATACAACCAGCAGCTCCACATAAAGTGTGTGTGCAGTGGAGCCAGCAGGAATCGAACCCACAATCTCCAGATTAGCAGAGCGGCGTCTTTACCACTCGGCCACGGAGCCCTCAATACCTTTATATGTCTAAATTGACTCGGAGAGGCAAGATACCAAATTCTCATACACTGTTAAAAATCTGCTGTATTTTATTGCAACGCACCCCCCTGCTTGTATAGAAAACGGTTACTTGGCCGTGAAATGGAGCTTTCTCATTGGTTGGAATAGAGATATTATATACAAGCGGTGGAGTGCGTTGCAGCAAAATGCAGCAGATTTTTAACAGTGTAGGTACTTTTGTCACAGTTACAATGTTAAATATCTGTAGCTTTTGATGCTGAGTAACTCCATCACTTTTATAGAAATTATTACTTGGCGATATTATGGAGCATTCTCATAGGTCAGATTAGAGATAATCTACACTGTAAAAAATTTCACTCTTTTGCTGCATCGTCACTCCACCGCTTATATAGAAAACGATTACTTCAGCCTACACTGTTAAAAATCTGCTGCATTTTGCTGCAACGCACACCCCTGCTTGTATAGAAAACGGTTACTTGGCCGTGAAATGGCGCTTTCTCATTGGTTGGAATAGAGATATTATATACAAGTGGTGGAGGGCGTTGCAGCAAAATGCAGCAGATTTTTAACAGTGTAATATGGAGCAGTCTCATGGGTCAAACAGAGATATTCTATAAAAGCGGGGGGAGTGACGATGCAGGAAAAGGGTCAATTTTTTTACAGTGTATAAAAGCAGTGGAGTGACTATGCGGCAAATGTTGCATATTTTTACCAGTGTTGTAAAATATTTTCTTTCTGAGTAGAATCTCGAAATAAGATTGACTAATCGGAGTATTTGCTCATTTTAAAAGGCGAAATATTCGCTAAAATGCAGGCTTCTGATTGGTCTATCCTGTTTTGTTAATAGGCCAAAATCTACCTAGATCCCGATTTATAGCACTGCCTCCTCTACAATGCCTTCTCGCTTGTGACGTAGTGTAGGCGGTTTCCCTGACAACGATCGTATTCTGAGCTTCGTGGCAATTGTGGAACCAGTAGGGTTAGTGATTTCGCCTCCACTTCATGACGTTTCACGCTTGTCGTCTGCTCAGTGAGTAGGCATTGTAGAGGGGGCAGTGTTTATAGTCTTCATACACTGTAAAAAAATTTACCCTTTTGCTGCATCGTCACTTCCCCGCTTTTATAGAATATTTCTCTTTGACCCATGAGAATGCTCCATAATAGGATGAAGTAATCATTTTCTATAAAAGCGGTGGGGTGACGATGCAGCAAAAGGGTCAAATTTTTTACAGTGTAGTCATTGGTCCTCAATCAACAGCACAACTCAATTTATTTCAACTCAACTTAACTCACTGTGTCTCATGTAAAAGTATCGACAGGTCTATAAACATGAACTCAGCCATTTTTGGCCTACAGAATATATCAGTCTGACGTACCAATTTTTATCATTACTCATTGAAAGTTCTTTTAATTTCGGCTTAAAATATTACTTTGAAGAATAATGGCTGAGTTTATCGATATCTCAGAAGAGGTGCAAGTTGCAGATGAAACTGAAAGAAATATGGAAATTGCTGATCCTGACATTCCTGACGGTCAAAATATCGAAAGGAGAAGAAGTAAATTGGAAGATGAATGCAGAAAAGCAGAGCAGTCAAAAATAAATTTTAAGATTTTAGTTAAGGAACTTCAAGAAATAATGAACAACTTACTGCAACAAAAAGTAAAATTGTTAGGTATTGAAAAAGATGCTGAAAATAATTTGAAACGTTTAACAAGTGACATAGAAACACTTCTGGAAGAAACACGAAGTAAAATTTCGAAGTTTCGAGAAGCTTACAAAAACTGTGAATCTGCCCTGCAAATTTTATTTAAGAGTGCTGAAAAGAATTTAAAAATGAGTAAAAATCCAGTATTTCAACACCCACGTATGCGTGGCTATTTCTGTACTATCATTGAGGAGGTAACTTCAAATAAAATGACGCTTGCTTCATCTAAAAAGGCTTTTGACGAGTTTGAGTCTTTGGCAAAAGATGATTTGAAAACAGCAGTTAAAGGTAAAAACGATGAAATCAGTCGTTTGATAATTATAATTAATAAGGCGTCAAGCGCTTTCGAGAAGTTCAGATCGATTACACTTTGTAATTGAATGTGGATTTTATAAAATTGCATCTTTTATAATGACAGTTTTACTCTGTATTTTAATGAGTAACAATAATATGAAATGGTGTAATTTTTAAAATTATGAATAAAACTTTTTTTAATGATTGAAAATATGAATAATAAATTACTAATGAATGCTTTACAAAATGTATATTGCTTCAAAATAGCTCGTATTTTAGTAAGTTATATTTGAAAAAATCATTTAATGAAAATATAATTGAGAATCTTTAACTTCAAATGCGTGCGATAAATTGATGTAGATAGTGTTTTAAATATTTATACTCATGTCATTTAATTCTATCACTTTTAAGGATTTCTTTTAGCATGTTACGTGCCAAGCAATTTTAATTCATTATAATGAGAAAAAGAAAGAAATGCATTAGTTTTCTGCTTTAACGAGCATTTTTAGTAAGTTTTAAATGAAAGATTTTTGATTAAATATACATTTTAATAAGAAATAGAAAACTTAACCGTATGCAAAATTGAAAATTCAAATTTTGTGAATATTTATTAATATTTTGTATAAAAGAATTTCATTAAAATTTGACTATTGCTTTATCTACTAAAAGAATTTGAAACTGTTAAATTGCTCTGATAAATTATAATCGTGATTTATTTCATGAAGCTATAACTTTCTACAAATTAACATGGATTTCTTTTAATGTGTATTGTGTATAAGATATTTTAATCTGAACACAGATTTGTAAAGAAGTTGTTTTTAATTATCTTAAGTATAAGTGTAAAATTTAAAAAAATGACGGTAAAATGAAAATTATCAAAGCATTTTTCTTAAAGGGGAGGTCCGGGACATAAATCTTAAAATTTTCTGAAGAAAATTTTATAATATTAAATTTTCTTTTGTATGCTTAAAAGATATTTAAACCATGTTTCTATTTTAATTAGATTTTTTAATGGGACAGTTCCCCTTCAACTGGTCAAAAATACTAGATAAATTCGGATACAATTTCTATACCTTTTCAGAAAATAATTAATAAGGCAAATTAAATGAAATTTTTTGGACTTAAGTCTAACATTACTTGCTACAATAAGCTAAAGATTGATGAAAATTATTTAAATTAATTAGGAAAACTTAATTAAATTACCAACTTTTTTTGTTTTCGAAATTACTATACGCCACTGCGTGCATGCGATATCGCGCTTTCATTTTAATTTAGGGACTTTAAATAGATTTCAATTTAAAGATAGCACTTTGCTTAACATAATGAACTTTTAATTATCTTCATTTAAAATATATTTATTTAATAATAAAATTTTTTAAAAATGTAAATTTTCTCGCACATTTTTTTCAAATAAAATTTTTAAGATAGTTCAAAGTTTTTAGTTCATTTCATGAAGTAGTATAATATTAATGCGCACCGAAAATTTAAACCCATTATCTTCAATTGTTTTCGATAAATCATGAGCGTAATAATAATCGTACCCCTCCCCCCAAAAAACCACTGTAGGTAACTAAATTAATTTTTCCTAGCTAACTTTAATAGTTTATATTAATATGGTTTATTTATTGTAACAAGTAATATTGTGATTAATCTAAAAAATTTTAGTTAATTTGTTCATTAGTTAGCTGGTGAAAAGTTATGAAATATGAAGGTTTTCTAGAATTTTTGATCGGTTGAAAGGAAATTGTCTCCTTAATCCAGATTTCAAACAATGATTGTCATGGAAATTCTTTCTCATGAAAATGCATTGTTTTTCATGAGTATGTTCACAATTTTCCCGGATTTAAATTGTTGTAACTCAAGAAACGTTAAAGCAAAATGCTTCAAACTTAGAGCATGTCTTTTTTTTTTATTGTTTTGCTTTAATTCAACAAACTGGGGTAAAAATATTCACTTCTTTAAACGTCTTTGAATAAAAAATGCAATTTTTCTTTAATATTTTGCTTTCAGTATTATTAAAAATGCTAATTTAAAATTTATTTCTGTATATTTAAATGTAAAAGTATTAAAATTTACACAAAATATTTTTAGTTATGGTTTTAAATTACCCCGCTTTAATAAATTTTTATTTTTAAGAGAATTTTTATCATGTGATTTTGTTGACAAATGATACTGTTAATCTTCAAAAGAATATTCAAAATTAACTCAAATTATTTTAAAATGTGTTCCTTAAATACAATTTAAAGTATGGAAGGTATGTGCCTAGCCTCAAATCGCCGTTTTTGTAAAAATTTTGTTATGTATTTTTAAGTGTTCTATCACTCAGGATTACAAAACTTTTTCTGTTTGGCAATTGTTAAAAACAAAAGTTAGTGCAAAATAACGTTTATACGCAAGTTTTTTTTTGCAATATTAAAATCTTAATTTGAGTTTCCTGGAAAATTCCCTTTGTTATTGTATTATACGAAATCTCATTTCTTGAAGTTTTTAAGTTACTAGAATAAAATTTTGTCTTATGATTCTGCTTATCTATTGAAATGTTATGAAGCGAAATGTTTTATGAAAGTAGGCGGGAGTGAAGTAGAATGGGACAATAGGTTTTTCTTTATATATCGATTTAAATATTAAATTAAAAGCACACAAGATGAAGCAATGGTAGCCCATTTTCAGTTAAAAAAAGTTGCTGATCTGCAAAAGCTTGCAATTGTAAAAAGAAAGATTATTTCAAGAATCAAAAAGAAAATTTGCTTTTTTAAAAATAGATTTTGTATGTTTATGCATAAATCTAATAGTTCATCTATTTATGGAACATTATACTGAATATTATCCATAATTTAAACTAAATCTAAGAATAGCATTTTTGATTATACAAGAAGTTTAAAACAAAACAAAGAAATGGGGAGAAATGGGACAGGTCCCATTTCCTTATTTTTATAAGATGGGTGTAAATTGCTAATATGAAAACATTCTTAGAGGATAATATATTAATTTTAACATAATATATTCATTTATTTCAAATTTAAATAGATATTTTTTAATGTCTATTGAGAGGCCGGAATTTTAATTCTAATCGTGAAGATACTGGGATTTGAAATTGTGGCACATGCGTTATAATTTTTGTTTGATTGTATATGTCAAAGATGTCTCTGACATATCCACGTCCTTTGCCATGTCCTTTACACTCGGACGTGTAAAATACGTCCTCTTATCTCATTTAGATTATAGTACATTTTATTAGAGGATTAATATACATTTATTGCTGGAAACAAGATTATATCTATTAAAAGTGTTAACAAAGATAATTACATGTTCCGTTAAATTATCCGAAAGAAATTCTCTGTCAATTTATTAAAGTATTCAAGCTTTTGAGGCACAATATATGAAAATAATCCTTATCGGCAGTGCCTGATTTACGGCAGGGCATTCGGGGCACAGGCCCAGGGCCCCTGATTTTTAGGGGCCCCCAAATGCTGATGAAAGTTTATTTACTGTTCATAATCTGATGTAGTTTGAATGTCGAATGGAATTTTACATTTCATTCTAAGCAAAAGATATATTGAAAAATTATAAAAATATTTGAATATATGTAAACTTTAATTTTTAAAAATATATTTTCAATTCTTATTTAAACTTGTTCTCGTCAGATCATTTAGGGTTAGGTAAGTATAGCTGGAAGCAGACCTCCCTGATATTTTAAATAATTGTAACTTGGTGTTTTCGAAAATTTATTAGTTGTAGCATATTCGATTATTCCAGACATAGACTTGCATAGGAAAAGATAATCAACAACACCCAATTTATTATAAAATTTCTACTCTTTAAATTAAAAAATTGCAAAATATTTATTTAAAAGTTAATTAATGATCATCATATTTGTTTAATGAATATTTAAAAGTATTTATTAAAGTTAATAATTATCTCAGTGCCTTTTTTTCACTCTATCTTCTTGCAAGTATCGTTGCAAGGGGGCCCGCCCGTAATCATCTGTGTCCCGGGCCTCCAAATTAGTAAATCGGTCCTTGCTTATCGGATGTTAGTTTGAGTACATGATTTACCACAAGCTTATACAGGGTGTCTTTGCTAAGATATTGCAAACTTTGAGGGGAAGTAGGATGTACATCCAGATAACTGGGAATTACTTAGGAATGCCGGGTTGGTAATGCCTTCCTAATAGGGCATGGGCGTTAGCAGTGTTGCCTGTAAACTAGTTTTTCGAAATTCCGATTTCTTGATTGGAACCACTTTTTTGAATGGCAAAATTTCCTTTCTTTTCAACATAATATATTATTAAATAAAGCAAATTTTATCACTTCAAAATAGTATTGTCTATTAAGATATCTGAATTAAAACATGTGTTAATCATAGATTATGAAGCACTTTCTAACGTTTCCTGAAATCTTCAACAAAACGTCGTTATTTAGAGAGAATTAAGTGTCTTAAATAAAAAAAATAGTGTAGGAATTTCGGATGTGAATAAGATATTTTGAAATATATTTACAGGGCCAAATTTGCTGTCCTAACCCCGCTGTTTGAAGCTTAAGATGCCCGTTGCGCCTTGTATAGAAAAGTATGCATTCCTGTACAATAGGATTGTTACAGTGCCTTGACACCAACACTTATAGTTTGTACTATGAATTTAGAATCAGCCTGTACGTATAACATACATATATGTATACAGGGTTTATCTAAACTACTAGGCAAAACTTTAAGGGATGATAGTACACATAAAAACAAATTTAAATGGGAAACTAAGGGTCCCAAACGTCTTCCGAAAGAGATTGGCGCCATCAAAACTTCAAATCAATTTGATCAATTATTCTGTTTTCTATAATCATTTGAATTTTGATTCTTCCCACTCCCATTGAACACAGTTCAGTTTGCGCTACTTAACCACAGATTTTGAGCTCAAATTTTAAGTTTATGTCTAAACTTCTAAAAAAAATTAATGAGATGCAAAAAATAACGATAAAAAATAGCTGTACGTTACTACAAAGTCTAAAGCGCCCTCCATCGGAATCTTTTGAAATTTATCTTTATAATTTATTTTCAAGACAATACTGACACAAAGAATAGTTTCCGTGAAAACCGCACACGATTTGACAAAATTTTCCGTTTTTTATAATCATTTCAAATTTTGGACCCTAAACTTTGATGGCGCCTATCTCCTTCGGAAGACGATTGGGACCCTTAGTTTCCCATTTATTATTTGGCTTGATGTGTACTATCACTCCTTAAAGTTTTGCCCATTAGTTTAGATAAACCCTGTATATAATGTATAATGTTACATAATATTTAAATCTGTTTCAGTTCTAACCGATATACAAAATAAATTACGCTTTTGATTTGTAAAAACATGAATAAATTTCGGAACACTTGAAAGTACTGTCAAACCTCGTTAACATGAACACGCTTAACGTGAATTACTTTTTACATGAATGGCTTTCACAGTCTCCTATAAAAAACGAATACAAAGATTTGATGCTGATAACATGGATTACTGTTATAATGTTAAATATTTCGATCCCCCTTGAAGTTCATGTTTACGACTGTACGGGTAATTGAGTTTTCGATATTACTTCTAAACGAATCGATAAAGAGAATATGCAAAAGATTCCTAAGGCCTTACAATATTCTGATGCCAATTCCACTCAGGCATGTAAAGGACGTCCTCTTATGTCATGTAAAGATCATAGTACATTTTATTAGAGGATTAATAGATTTTTAGCATTGCAAACAAGATCATATCTATTAAAAGTGTTAATAAATGTGTTACATGTTTCGTTATATTATCCAAAAAATATTTCTCTGCTGCCGTTTTATTGCCGTAAATTAATATAATTATTGAATTCGTATCATATTATAATTCGTATAAATTAAATTTTTTTTAACCCAATCAAACGCACTGGTAAAGTTATCATACGATTTAAATATTTCCAACTGGGCGGAAAATTAACCAGACCGGGAATCAAGCCTAGATACTTCGCTTACGAGGCAAATGCTTTACAGTTTAAGCTAACTGAGCACGACAACCGGTGAGTATTTTTCACTCAGATAACCTTGTAGGTTATGATATCTGGTCTGTCATTTAGACAGCTCAACGGAATAGATCGCATATAAAGGAACTCCATAGAACAATTATATAAAATCACGAAATATTTAATTCGTATGATAACTTTACCAGTCCGTGTGATTGTGTTAAAAAAAAAAACCAATTTATCTACGTACACATCGTTCTATGAAGTTCCTTAATCTGCGGTCTATTCTGTTGATTTGTCTAATTGACAGACCAGATGTCATGACCTACAAAGTTATCTGAGCGAAAAATGCTCACCAGTTGTCGTGACCAAGTTAGCTTAAACGGTAAAACACTGCTCTCTTAAAAAGTCAGCCACAAAATAGCTCAAGTTGAGCTGAAATCCACTCATCTCAATGTTGAAAGGCAGCCTCTCAAAAAGGAGTTGAAATAACTCGAGTTTTAACCAATATAAATGAAGTTGAGCTATTTAAATAACCAATTTAGATCAAGAAGGTTTAATCGTTTGAAAAACAACTCTTTTATGATCGAAAAAATTACAGCTCTTTCATGAGAAGCCAAATCAGCTCTTTCGTTTTAAGAGGGTGGCCTTGTAAGCCAAGTATCTGGCTTCGATTCCCGGCCTGGGCAATTTTTCGCTTAGTTGGAAATATTTAATTCGTATTATTCGTATATTAATATCATTCGTAATCATATTATTGCCGTAAAACTCTTTCTTAGTCTATTTTCATATAAAAATAAATTCAATATCATGCTAAAAAAGTACATTCGTTATGACTCGAACAGTGACAAATTCGTTAAATTTCTGAAAATCTGTTTGGATAATTAGTATAAACATTATTCACGTAAAAAAATTTTCTTTCAAAATTGGAAAAAAAAATCCGACTCGAAACGGTTAAGTTTTATTTTTTATCTCTCAATATTTTTTTAACCAGAAATATTTAGTAAGTGTATTTTTCCGATATGCAATTTGTCCCAGACGGCAATTAATAAAAGTGTTTCGATATAATGTGATTAAGTTAATAGGAATTCCTATAAAATGATCCTTTTTTTTTTAACCGTCTAGGGAATTCTTTCGCACTGTTTTTTCAGGTGTTTAAGCGTTAAGGAAAGAAAATGATTTTCTTTCCACTTTATATTCTAAATCGAAAGAAATTTATTGTATTTATTTATTTGCCATAAAATGGTTATTTTATTGAAAATAAATGAAAGTATGATTTGAACTTTTTTTTACCATTCGTGTAAACAATTTGTTAATAAGAAGTATTAATTACAGGATTCGTATTAATTAATTCGGGGGATTTCACGTGTTTTAGTACTGCAAATTTTGTAAAGTACAGATTGCTTTACACGAATATAAAAAATGTTATATGTAGGACAGTTGCACCATAAAATTTAACTAATAATAACACATTGCTCAGTGGTGCACAAAACAGGAATTTTAATATGCATTTCTACAATTAAAATAAAACTTTCAACGTTTCGCGCCGTCTTCTGCGGGCGTCTTCAGGAAAATATGATGATGGAAGGAATGGAGTCTTTCCATTATCATATTTTCCTGAAGACGCCCGCATAAGACGGCGCGAAACGTTGAAAGTTTTATTTTATTTTAATTGTACAAATGTATATTAAAATTCCTCTTTTGTGCACTACTGAGCAATGTGTTATTATTAGATAAAAAACGTTTCTCATTAACCCCTTAAGAGGACACTCGAATCGAAGAAAAATACCCGGATAAGGATGTTATGTCTATGATGGCGTTATTTTCAAATATCTAACTCAAATTTTAATATTTTTACATGATTTTTGTTGCATAGGATAGCTGAGGACGATCTACAATTGGTCTAGTTTTTACATTTTCGATTTGATTTCGGATTTAAAAAAATTACTTTAATATTCAGAACCGGTTGAAATCGGTTCTTAAATTGAAGCCATCATTACAATAAAAAATGTGTAGTATAATCAAAAGCAAGAAAACAAGAACTAGCCCGACTGTAGATCGTCCTCAGCTATCCTATACAAAGCAAATCATGAAATAGAACAAATCATATAAATAGTAAAATTCAGCGAGATATTTGAAATTAAGGCCCCTATAGATTTAAAATTATCATTGGGATATATTTCAGCGAGTCTTGTGGCTTCTTAAGCTACGAATTAAATTGGGTATTAAAAATTGAGGTTGATTATTGCCACCACTTTTTTGAAATAAAAATATATTCATCTTATTTAATGGCAAGAAAAATTATTACAGACTAAAGCCTATTACACTATTTTTTTAAATTGGTGGGAATAAAAAAATTCTGAATAAAAGCCATGCTACTCGCAGCTCGTGAATATCACGGAAACGAGACTTAAGAGCACACACTACAAGCTGAAAAAGTCCCGGATGATAATGTAAAGACTATGAGGGCGTTCTTTTCAAATATTTCGCTCAAATTTTAATATTTTTACATGATTTTTTTGCATTGGATAGCTGGGGACAATCCACAACCGGCTTAGTTTTTACTTTTACGAATATGATTATATATTTTTTATATTAGGATAGTTTCAATTTCATAACCAGTTCAGACCAGTTCTGAAAGTCAAAGTATTTATTAAAAAAAAATCTGAAAACAAAATCGAAAAAGTAAAACTAGGCCGGTTGTGGATCATCCTCAGCTGTCCTATGCATAAAAAAATCACGTCAAAATATTAAAATTTAAACGAGATAATTGAAAAAGACGCGCCCATAGACTTAACATTATCATCCGGATCTTTTTCAAACAGTAGTGTGGGCTCTTAATGGGTTAAATAAGGCAAATATTGCTTTACAAGATTTCTGACTAGCAAAAGCCATGCTTTGTTTGGATTCGCGAAGCATTATTTTATAAAACAGATATTTGAAAGTAACAATATTTTTTTTTTTTTTTTATTTTTTATTTATTTATTTATTTATTTATTTATTTTTATTTTTATTTTTTTTTTTTTTTTTGCATCCTTATTAAAAAAAACGTTATTTTATGTTTTGGCGCATTTTAATTTTTTATTTATGATGTAAAACTGGCATAATAAGATATTTTCGAAGCAAACTTTTAAATTTTTTTTTTAAATTTTCAACTGAAAGCTCTTTTAAAGATGTTTTTACTATTTCAAGTAGCCACTGGTGTTTTTTAATTGTTTGAAATATGCATGTTTCCAATCTTTGTAATCAACATCCGATAATCTTTGATAGCTATTTTAGAATAATATATTTGAAGAAAGCTTGAAGAAAGTTACTTCTTCAAAATCCTATTTTCTGGAAAAAACATTTGAAATCTGCTTTCGTTGATACTATGAATTTTTAACTGTAAAACATTTTATTTTAATTTCTTCGTTTTTATACATGTTAGCGTATGAGAATTGCTGTAATTCTCTCCGCGTGGGAGAACTTTTTACTTTCTGCGAATGGCAACTCAATTAATGGAATTACCATTTAACGAAGCGCTCTCTCATTCTCGCAGTGTCGTTTTCACGAATAATTATTGTTGTGTTTGCGAACTTATTAAAGTCTTATTTTTCTATAAAATCCTTCTGATTAATGAGTCGATATTATTTAGCCACAATACGACCTTCGCAAAAATATTTATAAAGAGCTTGAACCAACAACTTCACGCAGATCTTTTAATTTTTCATTTATATAACAAATTTAAGAATTAAATTTATTTGTGTACAATTATTTTGTTGCCAGTTTACAAAAAAAAAAAAAAAAAAAAAAAAAAAAAATCCATAATACAATTCTTTTAAAATGTTTAAGTGTCATCTGTGCAAACGATTTTGCGGGATAATGAAAACATGTTTTATTTAATAAATTAATCATGATTCTATCTATAATTATTTACTCCATGATTTAAACTTTTTTTTTTTTCTGAAAATATACGCGTTTCATTTTTTATTTATTTGCTAAAATGCGTCCGTATTGGAAATGCATGTAAAATAAATTAATTAAAATAATAATTTTTTTAACGTTTTACTGTAAAAAAAATTATATTCTGCAAATCTACAGATCATAATTTATTTTTGTGTTTAATTTGAAGTTAAAATATTGAATAGTTTTTTTGTAAAGCGTACGACAAATTGTAATTTGAGTGGACTAGTAGAGGATTCGCTTCGCTCATCCTAATAAAATATTATTGAATGTCCATGAAGCGTACAACCCCTGTAATTAGAATGGAGAGAATGTAATATGAATAAGTTTTTATGTCTTATGATTTTTTATTTTTTTATTCTGGTAAAAATTACCATTGTGCAATATTCAAATACATATAAAACATTAACATTTTCACATAGAGCTTTGATTTTCGTTCACAACCCTAGTAATAAAAATATTAAAAATATTATCTGCATATTTCACTAGAATATATTTAAAACATTTCATGTAATGGAATTTATCGGACATGGGAATGACAGATTTTTTTTCCTCCATGAATTGCATTTAAATATCCCTCAGTTATATTGATTTATGTCAATAATTTTGATATAGAAGTATTAATAGAGATTTATTAGTATTTTATTTTCAAAAAGTCAGATAATCACGCATAGAATCATTGTTCTCATGCCAGAATTTTTCTCGTTATTTCCTGTTTATAAAAAGGGCTGCAATACGTCTTCTAATAATCTTTAAGAAAATTAAAAAAATTCTAATAATAAATAAATAAAAGCTACTATAATAAGTTGAATTTTTTTTTACCAAAACAGCCGTTTTTATTGTAAGCATATATCTTAACAATCCATAATTTAGAATTATAGTATCTTGTTATATCTCATTCGTATTAAAATTTATCTTTTACCCATACCTTTATCAAAACGGTTCTTAAAACAAAACGGCATTATTGATCGAATCCCATGTACGTTAAACTTTAATTTTTATCTCTCAACATTTCTTTAACAGGAAATATTTTCTAAATATATTTCGTCCTGTAATCGATTTGTCCCAGATCTGATATTAATAAAGTTTTTCAATGTAATAAAAATTTCGATTTTTTTTTTTTGTTAGAATTTTTTTGCATTGATTTTTCAGATGTTCAAGAATTAAGAAGTGGAAATGATTTTCTCTCCAATTTATAGACTAAATCGAAGGGGCTTTATTGCATTACGCTATTTTTCCTAATATGATTATTTTACTTAAAATAAAGGAATGTATGATTTGAACTTTTTATTGTCCACTCCTGTAATCAATGTGTTAATAAGAAGTATTAGTTACAGGATTCGTACACGACTAGGGGTTCGGGAAATTTTGGTTGTTTTTCAGATGTTTAAGTATTAAGGTAAAAAATTGATTTTCTTTCCAATTTGTATTCTAAAAGTAGGAGGCTTTATTGAATTAAGTTATTTTTCCTAACATGATTATTTTATTTAAAATAAATGAACATATATTTCTAATTTTTTGTTTGCCACTCGTGTAATCAATTTTTTAATGAGAATTATTAATTACAGAATTTGTACGCATTAGTGGATTCGGGAAATTTTTTGGCGTTTTGTTCTAGAATTTTTCTACTAGAAAATACTGATCGCTATATCTGAAGATAAAAAAGCTGTACTACTTTGTTATCCTGTCGACCATGTCGCCAAATTATACAAATCGACAAACTAATAGCCAAATTTTGCATATCAACATAATTTTTATTTTAAATAATGAAAGAACAAATAATTTAGTTGAACATTAATAAATCTACAAATAAGAAGTCGAAATAAAAATTACTTTATGACGTTTTAAACACGTATTTCATGTCTAATATCATTGAACGTGACATTCAGGTCAACCAATATCGGCATTTAAATTGTAATTTGGCGATAGTTTTTTTGTCGACGGGATAACCAAGTAGTACCAACAAGGCAAATATTTTTTACAAGTATTCTCATAAATGGTGCTTGAAAATTTATGAATCGTACGAATCCTGTAATAAAAAGGGATAGAATTTAATATAAATGAATATTGTTTAAAACACTTCATGTACTGGCGTTTATCGAACATGCATATAATGGATTTTTTTTCCTCCATAAATTGTATTTAAATATTTATTATATATAATGTTTAATATCAACAAAATTAATCTAGAAGCGTCAATAAATTTATTACTATTTCTATATTATAAAGGCCAAACGTATCTGTGCGTAACGCATACGTCATTTTGCGAATGGCAATACTTTCACATGATATTTCGGTTTTGCAATTTTCGCTACTGCAAATTTTGCACTTCAAAACATCGCACATTTTCAACTTTTGCACCGTCGTATAGAGAAAAAAATGTACTTTTAAATGCAATTTGTTTGAAAGCTGTATCTTAATTTATTTTGGAAGTATTAATTTTTTTGTAGTTTTTAATACCGCTTTTCTAATCATGGCAACAGAAGTATTCCATTTCTATTAAAAGCAAAAAAATTTATGACTGTATCTTTATGTTGCCATTTTCTCATAAAAAAGGGAAAAAATTAAATTTAAATACGTGATGTGTCGAAAATAATACAAAATTTGATTTACACTTAAAAGAATATCAACAGTGTAATATCTGTTTCAGCTAATAGCATCGAGACTTCAAGTTTTGAATGAAAATAATCAAATTAAAATACCAATTTTTTTTTTAAAGGTGAATACAGATACGAAATGTGCGTTTGTAAATTTTAAGATGTTGAAAAAAATGTATAGATTTCGCGAGGAAAAAATTACATGATTGAGTCAAACTTGAATATTTTTTTTAATACTAGCGTAAGAGCCTTAATTGATAACTTTATTATAATAACAGATTTTTATTATTTTTTTACTGCTTACATGCACGATTAAAGTTCATTTTTAACAATTTATTCAGCTGGGTTTTATACAAATAGTATTTTGTTAACCTTAGATTAAATATGATTTTTTAAGGGTTAGACTTATCTATATAAAGGGCATTTTTTACTATGATTACTTTTGTAGGTTTATTACAAAACAATGAAATAGTTCCTTCTTAAAAATTTTCTTTCGTCAAAATTTGACGGGTTCTACCTTGTTATTTTAAAAAGACAGATAATCATGCATAGATTCAGTATTCGCATCTCTCCTGACCGTCCTACGGGCATTGGCGGTATTTTTGTCGCTATTTCCTGTTTATAAAATGAGCCGCAATATTTCTTCTAATAATCTTAAAAGAAAGATTAAAAGAGCATTCTAGTAATAAATCTTTAAAAAAATCTACTATAATAAATTGAAAATTTATACCGAAACGGCCGATTTCTTATAGGCAAATATTTTAAGAATCCATAGTTTAAATTTAAATTATGTTATTTTGCTAAATCTTATTCATATTAAAATTTATTTTTCACCCATACCTTTATAAAAACGGCTCTTAAAACAAAACGGCAGTATTGATCAAATCCCAAATACATTAAGCTTTAATTTTTATCTCTCAACATTTCTCTAACAGGAAATATTTTCTAAATATATTTCTTCCGATATATTCGCTTTGTCCCAGACGTGATATTAATAAAAAGTTTTTCAGTATAATGCAATCAGTGTAGTAAAAATTCCTATTTTTTTTCTTTCTTCAGGAGAATTCTTTTGCGCTGGTTTTACAGATGTTTAAGCGTTAAGGAAAAGAAATGATTTTCTTTCCAATTTATGTTTTAAATCGAAGGGACATTATACTAAGGACTATTTTATACTAAGGAGTATTTTACTCAAAATAAATGAATGTACAATTTGAACTTTATATTTGCCACCCCTGTAATCAATGTATAAATGAGAAGTATTAATTACGGGATTCGTACGTGGCCCCAACAGTGGCCGAGAGGTTCTGACCTCTCAACTGGTAGACGGCAGGTGCTGGGTTCGAACCCAATCGCGGCTGTCGGCCTAACCGTTCGGAGTTTTCGTGGTTTTCTTCGAACCTTGCGTAAATACGGGTTAGGCTCCCTTAGAAAGACCTCCACGAAGGGGCACCCCCCCTGGTCCTATATCCCTAGCGTAGATAATCGGACGACAAAAATAAACCAAACCGGGATTCGTGCGCATCAAGAATTCGGAAAATTGTAGGTGTTTTAGTTCTAGAAATTTCGTGAAGTTCTGCTCGCTATACCTGAAGATTAAAAAAAAAATCATTAATTAAGGGTGTATTTCGATTCAAACTACTTGTTTTCTGATTCATTTTTGAATTCACTTTTGCGCTCAAACACATGAAACTCGCAGATTCTCTTATTTAGAAAGTGCACAAGGTGACGTGAAAGTCAATTCTTTGATAAGTGCACAAAATATTGCAAAAGAAGCAATCAAAAACGGCAATTTGAACACATTTTTCCGAAGTCGGAGATCTGGGAACGAAAAAAAGGGTCTTCCTGAGAAATTAATTGCTTATAAATCAAATTCTAATAAATTGAGCGTAAAAAGACATCACAAGGCACCTTATACATCCCTTCAAAAATCCCCTCAGCAAATTTCATATTTCTATTTTTTAAAAATGTGTCTGAAAATGTATCGGAAAATTTCGAGCTTCTGAAGATGGAAAAGTGTTTTTTTTCGAATACACCCTTAAGAGCCCACAATAGTCACCGAAAAATTACTCAAAAAGACCCGGATGATTATGTAAAGTCTATGGGAGCGTTCTTTTCTAATATCTCGCTCAAATTTTAATATTTTTGCATGATTTTTTTTCACAAGATAGCTGAGGGCAATCCACAACCGGGCTAGCTTTTACTTTTTCAATTTTTGTTTCAGATTTTCTTTAAAAAATTACTTTAACTTTCGAAACCGGTTTAAACCGGTTCTGAAACTGAAACTATCGTAATATAAAAAATATATAACCAAAATCGAAAAAGTAAAAACTAGCCCGGTTGTGGATTGCCCTCAGCTTTCTTGTGCAAAAAAATCATGCAAAAATATTAAAATTTGAGCGAGATATTAGAAAAGAACGCTCCCATAGACTTTACATAATCATCCGGGTCTTTTTGCGTACTTTTTCTGTGACTATTGTGGGCTCTTAAGGCAAATAATACTTTACAAGAATGCTGAAAAAGCTGCTTGAAAGTCCACGAAGCGTGCGAGCAATGAAATTAAAAAGGAGAGAATATAACATGAATAAATTCTTATATATGGCTAAAGTCTTTTTTTAATGTGATGAAAATTACTAATTTTAGGTGCGCTTGGAATTATATAAATACGTACCCTAATAGCATGCATGGTCACAGTGACGTCACTGTGAGTCACTCTGGTCACATCACATCTGTGACCAAAATGCCACCTCTCAGTGACGTCACATTATGACTGAGATGTGACTTTCTTAAAAATCTTTAGAAAATTATAAATAGCCTTCAAAACATGGTATTTACTTTAAAAAAAACCCGTTATTAGCAATTTAAATATCGTTGCTTTTGTCACAGTTTCGTCACAATGTTAATGTCAAATCAGTCACAAATGACACATTTTTCACAAATTTGTCACATTGTGACCAATTTGTGAAACGTCACAAAAGAGATCTAAAACGGCCATAACGACTTCACATTTTAGTCACTGTGATTTCACATCGACAATCGATGGTCACAAAGTCACAATGTGACTTCACAACGACGTTGCAGTAACGTCACCATGCTTTACGGGTAGCATCTATAGTCTTCGATCAATCATCCGTCTTTCCATACGTCCGCATATAATAATATACAAACTACCGAACCGAATCGTTTGAAATTTAAAATATATAATTGTTGCGCAATTTTGTGGAGTCATTTAAAATTTTATGAAAATAGGATGTATAGTTAATTTACAAAGACAATTAAAAGTATTCCGGCACATTACGGTCAATGGGAAAGATAGCTTCAAATGCATTTTGATTCTGTTACACACTTCCGAACATAATACTATTCATATGAAATGCTTACTAAAATATATGTTTTGTACACTCTGTGGTGCAAAGAATGTACATTATTAATTTACAAGTCCACATAAAATAATTCCATTCCATAATGGTATAGACGGAAACATTTTTGGGGGGTGCATTTTAATTATATTAAATCATTTCCCACTTTATGAAATTTATATACATTGCTGAGGTTTAATGCAGGCTAATTCCTGCATAATAGAAAGCATTTAGTATTTACATAGACACACAAAAGATTCTGAATATTGTATTATATCTTAAAAACAGTATATCTTTTAAAATCGTTATAGTACGTACGCTCCTCATTTATTAAGTCTGACGTGAAATTTCCGACTTGCTGTGTATTCTAGTACCTATAAAATATTAATATTTTCACGTAGAGCTTCGATTTTCGTTCAGAGCATAGTAATGAAAATATGAAGAACATTATGAGAATCTTTCACCAGAATAAATTAAAAATATTTCATTTAATGGGGTATCGAACATGGGAATTATGGCATTCTTTCCCCTCCATAAATTGCTTTTTAATATTACTTATTTACATTGTTAAATTTCTATAAATTTGATCTGGAAGTGTCAATAAAAAGTCTATAATTGTAAAAAGTCAGATATCCATGCATATATATAATCATTGTTCTAATTTATCCTGGACAACCAAAGGCCACTGCCAGTATTTTTTTTATTTCCTCTTTATAAAGTTGGCTACAATACACCTTCTAATAATCTTAAAAATAAAATTAAAACAAATTTCTAACAATAAATATTTTTAAAAAAGTACTATAAGTTGAAATTTTTTTACCGAAACAGCCGTTTTCTTGTAAGCAAATATTTTAACAAAAAATAATTTAAATTTAAATTTAAATTACGTTATTTTGCTATATGTTATTTATATTAAAATTTATTTTTTACAAACACCTTTATGAAAACGGTACTTAAAACAAATAAGTTGGAAATTGCACATGAAGCGTAGCAAAGGAGGTGCGTTCGTACGATAACGAAGTTTTAAAATGTTCAGATCTTGCTGATATAGTTGAGCGTACTTTTGATAAAGTATAGTGGTCGAAATCTTTGTGTTCCTGTAAATATGCAGGGAATAATTTTTATTGTACTTCATTAACGTATATCTAATTCATAAAATGTGTAGTAGTTTAATATAATTAAAACACGCCCCAAATGATGTTTCCCCGTATAACATTATTTAGTGGAATACATTTGTAACTTAATAATAGATATTCTTTGCATCATAGATTGTACAGAATGTAAATTTTAGTACATATTTCAAACATTCATGTCAATTCCATTATGTTCGAATGAGTGTAACACCATTAAAATTCATTTGAAACTTTTTTCCCATTGATCGTAATATAACGGAATATTTTGATTGTCCCTGTAATTAATCTATGCATCCGATTTTCATAACATTTGAAATGACACGACAAAATTATGTAATAGATATACGTTTTAAATTTCGAACGATTAAAATGCATTTGAAATTTTTTTCCCCATTGACCGTAATGTGACGGATTCCTTTTGATTGTCCCTGTAATTGATCTATCCATCCGATTTTCATAAAATTTGAAATGACTCGAAAATATTATGTAATAATTATACGTTTTAAATTTCAAACGATTAAAATGCATTTGAAACTTTTTTCCCCATTGACCGTAATGTAACGGATTAATTTTGATTGTCCCTGTAATTGATCTATCCATCCGATTTTCATAAAATTTGAAATGACTCGACAAAATTATGTAATAAACATACGTTTTAAATTTCAAACGATTAAAATGCATTTAAAATTTTTCCCCCCATTGACCGTAATGTAACGGATTCCTTTTGATTGTCCCTCTAATTGAAATATCCATCCGATTTTCATAAAATTTGAAATGACTCGTCAAAATTATGTAATAATTATGTATTTTAAATTTCAAACGATTCGGTTAGGTATTTTTTGCGTTGTTATATGCGGACGGACAGACGGACGGACTGAGCGACAACAATACGTGCTACGTATTTGCAGAATTACGAACGCACATAAAAAGCAGTATTGTTTAAATACCATATATTATATGCTTTAATTTTTATTTCGCAACATTTCTTTAACAGGATATATTTTTAAATGCATTTCTTCCGATATTCGATTTGTCCCAGACGTCTTATAATATAAAGTTTTCCAGTATAATGTAATCAGTGTAATATTTTTTTTTTTTTTTCGTCAGAATTCTTTTACACTGGTTTTTCAGACTTTCAAGCGTTAAGGAAAGAAATAATTTTCTTTCCAATTTATGTTCTAAATCGAAGAGATTATTGTATTAAGTTATTTTTTTCTAACATTATTACTTCATTTAACCTTTTGTGGTGCAGAGCAAATTTGCATTGCTTTAGTATTGAAATTATTGACTGAAACCGGAATTTAAAAATAACTTTATTTGTTAATATGATAAAACTATTTCACGTATTCAAAAAACCGTAATTTTCTTCAGAAAAATTCTGGTGCCAATGTGGCGTTCGAGAATTAAAATTTAGTGGTTTTAGATGTACCAGCGCGTCGCAAGGGATTAAAATAAATGAATGTATAATTTGAACTTTGAATTGTATATGTACCGGGTGTCCAGTAAATGACTGACCCATTTTGAATGTAAATAACAAAAAAAACTGAGATAAAAATGAGCGGCTTGCTGTATTGTTATTAGAATATAAATAAATTTTAAAATATGCACTTTGTTAATGTAATATAATAATATTTAAAATAATATCTCAGTCTCAAGACTGAGGAGGGGAAATATAATACAGATGGTTCAATCACAAATATTATTTTAAATCACTTTCCAACCAACGTACCCTATTTCTGAAGCTGATTCGAGAGTCGATTCAACATATCGATTCAGATTCAGCCGAAAATCTCATATTTATGAAAATTAGAGTCATGTCTCTATTCAAACAGCCTGTTACCGCCTGCGCGATGTTTTTTTCCAAAATTTGAACTATATTAACAAAGTACATGTTTAAAAATTTATTGATTTTCTAATAACAATACCGCAAACCGCGCATTATTATCTCAAACCGTTTATTTCTTATTTAAGTTCAAAATGGGTCAGTTATTTACTGGACACCCGGTATGTTGCTATTTTTAAGTGCTGCATTGGCGCCAACGGTAGCAATACTCTACATGCTGATAGCAAACTTAATTTGAACTTTTGCCACTCCTGTAACCAATGTGTTAATAAGAAGTATTAATTACAGGATTCGTACAAATTTAGGGAATCGGGAAATTTTAGGTGGTTTATTTCTAGAAATTTTCTACTAGAAAGTGCAGATCGCTACATCTGAAGATAAAAAAAAAAACATTAAATAAAGCTAATATTATTTACAAATATTCTCATAAAAAGTGCTTGAAAATTTATAAATCGTACGAATTTTGTAATTAAAATGGAGATAATGTAATATGAATGAATTCTTATAAATGTCTAATTATTTATAAATATTTAGGAAAATAGTTGTTGTTCTCAGTAGAGAATTGGAAAATCTGAAGTATATCTGAATCTTTTTATTCGTTAAATTCCACAACTTATTTTATTTTATCAGTTCTCTGATAGGTCTATGATTAATGTATAAAAATGAAATACTTCTGTTTGTTATTTTATTTGTTTTCTGAGTGTTTCAATGTTTAATGCCCAAAAATGGAATATTTTTGTTGCCACGATGACAAAAAAAAGTATTAAAAACTACAAAAAATAAAAATAATAGTAACAAATTTAGATACAAATTGAGAAACAAGTTAAAAAAATCATTTAAAAGTATTTTTTTTTTCTTTATAAGACGGAAAAATTGAAAATGTGCGAAGTTTAGAAGTTTTAATATTTGCAGTACCGAGAATTGTTAAACTGAAATTTCATTTAGTATTTCTTTAGGATTGATACAAGAATATTAACGTGCCTCAAAATGTCCAGGCATATTAATATGACTTTGTTATTACGTACGCTACGTTTTGATCATCATAAAATGATATTATTATTGTTTTTTTCTTAAAAATATAAAAATAACTTATAAGTCTAAAATTATAGTGTTTAAAAATATTACTTTTCAAATATTCGTTATAATTTGTTAAATTCCAATTATTTATTTATTTTTTATTTTTTTTAATCTTGTGAAATTTACCATTTTTTAATATTCGAGAACATATAAATTATTAACATTTTCACACATAGCTTTAAATATTCGTTCAAAACACGGTAATAAAAATTATTCATAGAATATATCACTTCAATATAGTTAAAACATTTCGCGCAATGGAGTTTATGGAGTAATTGAGATTTTAATAAAGTTAAGTTTTCGCTTTCTTCAATCATCAACTAATTAGCTAATTAAAATTATGCAAAGTATTAAAAATTACAAAAAAAACAATTTTATTGTTAAATTCTATCTAGTAACATATTAATGCATAACTTTAATTTTCGAATAAATCACCAGATTGATTTAACGATTTGTATAATTAAGAATTCTTTCATATGCGCCATTGGCTTATAAAAATATTTAGGAGATGTTTCCGATTACATAAGTAAAATATTATCATCTAAAGAAGAACTAATGAAGTCTGCCCTTAAATGTACCTTGAAAAATGTAAATAAAATATTTTTAATTAATGGCACGAAAACCGATAATAACGATAAAATAATTGAATACTTTTAAATGTGTTGTTTAAATTAATGATGTAATATCAGTAAACACTTGACTGTTTCGATTATTACAGATGATTAATTTTTGAGAATTCTGTAAACATAAAATTTTTAACAATAATTTATTTTAATTAATTAAAAGAAGAAATGATTTGCTTCGAAGAAATGATTTTTCAAATAGAACTGATATCATGAACTTTCATGTTAACAATTTAAATGTTGTGAAAATACTAATAGAATTTAAAAAATTAAATTTTAAATAGAATTTAAGTATTTCAACAGGAAATGCTTAAATACGCCTTAACCCTTTAACTACCGAATTATGAATCCATAAAAATTTTACATTTTAAAACATTTTACGTAATTTTTTTAATCTAAATTAAAATATTTACATAATAGTTTAATCAATTTTTCAAGGATTTTAGAAGGGTTAACTAAATTTCTATTCACAGGGATTTTGTGCGATATTTACAATCCCATTCAAATCTTTTATTTTAAATTCTCTTCTTAGTATTTTGTAGGATTATAAAATGCACAAATATTATGACCTTACAATATGAATATAAAAATATTTCCGATTTGACAAATCCCCACCCCTTCCCCCAGCGCCAAGAAAGCTGAAAAGATACAAAGGCAAAAGAAATCATCCTTTTAAAAATATTTTTGTTTTGTATAACCAATTATGCTTTCGGAACAAAATAAACTAATTTCTTTGTAGCTCTTTCTAAACAGTATTAAAAGAATTTTATGTGTATTAAAAGAATTTTATAATGAGTAATTTTAATGGTACTTTTAATGATACCGTCGGTAGATAAAAGGTTAACAAGTTAACTGATCAATATTTTTGAAAAAAAACTTCCTAATAATGTATATTTTTTATTCTGTCTTTACAGAATTTTTATCTTCCATCATCGGTTTTTAAAACAGAAATTTCTGCCAAAGTGAATCAGAAAAATGCTCACATTAAATAATCCAAAAATTACAATAACTGTTTACTGGGGAGAAAATAAATTATGGTTGAAGTATGGATGCCCGTAAGTGGCACGAACGAATCATGCTTGAAAATAAAACACGTAGCCCATATGACGTACGGGCAAAACAGAGAACCGGTTAAGAATTTTTCTTTGTGGGAGAAAACTCTCATCACGAAAAATAAATGTGAAAATTTGTGAAAGACATTTTTTAGTATGTTTAAAAACAAATGCCTACTTTACGTAGATAAAATTTTATCTAATTTAAGAAACAATTTTACTTTACTCTTCTCTGATAAGACTCATACTGCATTATAAAAATTTGAATAGTTTATAATATTAAAAACTTTATTGAATACATTCCAAAAATATTTTAATTTATTGATAAGTTTTATAATATATCTGATTCTGATATTTTAGAAGAAATCAAACATAGAATGAATTACACATTTGTTTGACAAAATAAAGATTACATTTTTCGAACTCTTGAAATCTACAGGTTATCGAGTTTTCGATAATTATACGAAGTGAATTGTTTGAAGAGGATGTGCCTCAAAGGTGCCTCAGGCTATTCAATGTATGTGTGGAAATTCTACTCAGGCACGTATAGCTCTGACACTTACGTCATTTTCTATCATAGTAGTACACTATATTAGAATATGTACAATATTTTAAGAAATTTAGTACTCGAAATAAAATTATACATTTAAAAAGTATTAATGATTATGATATTAATTACAAGTTGCTTTAAATTGCCTATTATCCTAGTAGCATGCATGGTCACAGTGACGTCACTGTGAGTAATTTTGGTCACATCACATCTGTGATCAAAATGTCACCACTCAGTGACGTCACATTGTGACTGAGATGTGACTTTCTTAAAAATCTTTAGAAATTTATAAATATCCTTCAAAACATGTTATTTACTTTAAAAAACATGTTTCTGACAGTTTAAGCATCGTCGCTTTTGTCACAGTTTCGTCACAATATTAATGTGAAATAAGTCACAAATGACACATTTTTCACAAATTTGTCACATTGTGACCACTTTGTGAAACGCCACAAAAGAGCACTAAAACGGGGATAACGACTTCACATTTTAGTCACTGTGACTTCACATCGACGTCACGTGACGTCATATTGACAATCGCTGGTCACAAAGTCAGAATGTGACTTCACAATGACGTTGCAGTGACGTCAACTTGTTTTACGGGAAGTTGCTTTAAATTAGCTATTAGTAACTCTGAGGTGTATATTTAATGAAGTTTTGAATGCATGTAAAATATAATGAATGAAAGTGGTGTTTCAAAACAAGCTAATTAAGAATAAATTACTTTTATATCTTTTAACTCTTTTAGGGGCAATGTACTTATGTCCGTAAAATTATAAAATCATTGACTGGCACCAGAATTTAAAAACAAATTTACATAAAAATAGGAATAATCTGTTCTTCACGTTCTTTAAAATTGTTAAATTTCACATTTAAAATTAAGTGGAATATTTTTCATCCCACCGCTCGTCAAGAGATTATATACGATATATATATATATAAAATTCGTATTAGATATTTAAAAAAAAATAAAGTAATGAAATATTTTTTGAGTTCAAAGATATTTATTATAACAAATTCAACTTTATTTCTTTAACTCTTCGACTACCGATCGATGCAAAATTGTCGAGTCATTATTTCCCCCCCCCCCCTAAAAATATGCATGGTTCGATATATATATCGAATATATATATATGTGGGATTAAAGAATAAAGTATCCGGCAATAAAAGATAATAAACTCAATGATTTAATGAACGTGATATCCAAAATGAGACTCGTGTGATGATGCGTGGAAAGAACGAGGTGTTCTATAGATTTCAGCGATGGCCAGTTGGATGGATTTTTAATCAAAAGCTCAGGGAAGCTTATTTATTTTAAATATTATTCAGTTCTACTGTTATCATTGAATGTTACTTACATATTTTATGTCTATTAAACCTTTTTATCTTATCAAGAATATTAGTTTTACTTAAATCATAAGCTAATCACTCAATATTCCCACAAGTTTTGGGGGTTCGTTGCCGGGATTGAAAGATTTGAATGATTTCGCTGATTTATATTTGAATTTGAATTTCACGATGAAAGCTATTTTACACTAAGGAGATCTAAGTCTAAGAAAAATGTTTTGTTTTTAAACTAATACGTATTATGTAAAAAAGGAACTGTTTGTTATATGTGTAATGATTAGAAATTATCCGTAATCAAGCCTGCAAGATAGTGCACTATATTGTTTTGTTGAAGTGTAAACAAAAATTATAATGTCTGTTCTGAATAAAGCTAGAAAGGCGGACTTGTTAACATTGTGTGATGACCTAGGTATAGTTGTGCCTCAGAGTCCAAGAATCATTGATTTGATAAAGTTGGTGACTGAATCGAAGGATTATGAAGAAAATTTTGTAAAAGTTCGACTTGAAGTCATTGCCGCGGAGAGAATAGAAAAAGAAAGACTAGAAGCAGAAAAAGAAGAAAGAAGATTAGAAGCAGAAAAAGAAGAAAGAAGACTAGAGGCAGAAAAAGAAGAAAGACGATTAAGGCTGGAAGCAGAAAAAGAAGAAAAAAGACTAGAAGCAGAAAAAGAAGAAAAAAGACTAGAAGCAGAAAAAGAAGAAAGACGGTTACGGTTAGAAGCAGAAAGAAGATTAGAGGAAAAGAAGATGGAAATGGAGTACGAATTACGAAAAATTGTACTTCAAGGAAATATGATAAATACAAGTGACGGTTCGGCTGTAACTGGTACAGGTAAGCAACTAGATTTGTCTGAATTAATGTCACACTTTGATGGGAAGGGTGATATTAGTATCTACTTAGCTCTATTCGAGAGACAGATTTCTAGGATGAATATAACAAAAGAGAATTGGGTCATGCACTTATTAAGTTTAATGCCGCTAGAAATTGCTAATGTTATAACTAGAGAACCAGAAACATTAACAAATAACTACGATTATGTAAAAAACTTGCTGCTCAAAAGATTCAAATTGACGCCAGAAGAGTTTAGGCAAAAATTAATGTCGCATAAGAAATAAAACTCAGCCACTTGGCGCGATCTAGCATTTGAGTTAAGGAATTATTTAGAAGAATGGATTACCGGTCTTGATGTGTCGAATTTTGAAGATTTAAAAGAATTAATACTGGTAGATCAAATCAAAAGAAGATTACCGATAGAAATGAAGGAACATTTCATCGATGATCTTCCCAAAATTAAAAGTGTTGATACATTAGTTTGTAAACTAGATGATTACGAAACAGCAAGGCGTAATATTAAAACCACGAATAGAAATTCACACCACTTTGAAGATAGGAAGTCAAAAATGCGCGAAAATAACAATTCAAAACCGTGGTTACCATCTCAACGTTATGATACTTTAAGAAAACAACAATTCGCAGATAATACAGCTAATAAAAATGAATCTTCTAATTTAAATGAAAGAAACAGGGCACAAATTAGATGTTTTAAATTTAACCGTCTTGGCCACGTAATATCCCAGTGTGAAAATGGGAATAATAGTCAAATAAATTATGACAGCCAAAATCGGAGCCAAAACCCGCGATTATCCAATCACAAAGAAGTGAATTGTGCATTAATCAAAGAAACAAACAGCGCCAGACCGGATCACATGTTAGACACCGATATTAACGGGAGCCAAAACCCGCGATTATCCAATCACAAGGAGATAAATTTTGCAGTAATCAAACAAACAAACAGCGCCAAGCCGGATCGCATGATAAATATTGATATTAACGGTGAAAAGACACAGATCTTTTTTGACACTGGAAGTGATATCAGTCTGGTCAGTTATGAATACTATACGAAAATTGGATCGCCAAGATTACGTTCAAATAATATTTCTTTGTCAGGCATAGAAAGAGTAGTTGTTTATCCTAAAGGATACTTTTCATATGAATTTAATATTGATGGTTTTCTAATCAAAGCAAATTTGTATGTGTTAGAATCTCTTTCATATGATATTTTATTGGGATACGATGTGATTAGCAAATTAAATTTGGCGATAGATGAGAGCGGAATTAGGATCGTTGGCAAACGCAACAACATTGAAGTAGATTACACTGAAATTCAGACGAATTCTGATATAAAATTGAATCATGTTGCCAGAAATAGTAATGAGAAGAAAACTTCTACGTTAGGTAATTCACGTGATGCAAATATTATAGTTGCAAATGAGAAAATTGCAGGAGGTAATCACTTGATTAATTTCACGAGAGTCATAGAAGAAAATGAAATTGATTTGAATCACGTGAGAAATTTGAAAATTAGAAAAGAAATAAATGAGAAAGAAGAAAATTTAATTAGTAAGAAAAGATTGAATGAAAGAAACGAGAAATCACAAACAGGACGAATGAATGACCTAAAAGAAAAACGCAATTTATGTGCACGCGCCAATGAAAATAAAAATGAAACGAGGAAAATTGAAAAATATTATAAACGGAAAAACACGAGGGAAGAAAAGAATATTGAAAAAGTTAATGCAAATAAACACAAGTTTATCAGAAATTACAAGAAGCGTGATTACAATGATAGAGATGAAGAAAATAAATATTATTCGAGAAATAATTTTAATAGAAAATGTCACACATGTGAAAATCGGAGAAAATATTTAGGGGAAAGAAAACTTCAAATTTTTGAAAAAGAAAGGTTTGAACCATGGGAAAGGAATAATAAAACAAGCATCAAAACAAATTTTAATGGTTCGCGCAGAAACCTATATTTTTGGAGTAATGGTAATTATAGAAAACAATTTAACATGACGAGAAAAGTACCTTACAGATATGAATTAAATGATCCCGTGGTAATCCAAGAAACGCAATATGGAACAGGACTGAAAAAGGAAAAATTCCATGGACCTTATAAAGTTACTAAAATAAAGTCAAATGATCGTTATGATGTAGAAAAAATTGGAGACCATGATGGTCCCAACAAGACCTCAACTGCTGCAGAATATATGAAGCCCTGGAGTAACGCATCTGCATAACGTGACATGTTTTTGTTTTATGTTTACCTGTTTTGTATGTGTAAATTTGTGTCTAAATTTTTATAAACAGCTGCCGAGGACGTCAGAAACGTCAGGATGACCGAGAATGTGGGATTAAAGAATAAAGTATCCGGCAATAAAAGATAATAAACTCAATGATTTAATGAACGTGATATCCAAAATGAGACTCGTGTGATGATGCGTGGAAAGAACGAGGTGTTCTATAGATTTCAGCGATGGCCAGTTGGATGGATTTTTAATCAAAAGCTCAGGGAAGCTTATTTATTTTAAATATTATTCAGTTCTACTGTTATCATTGAATGTTACTTACATATTTTATGTCTATTAAACCTTTTTATCTTATCAAGAATATTAGTTTTACTTAAATCATAAGCTAATCACTCAATATTCCCACATATATATATATGTATATACTAGCTGTCCTGCCCGGCTTTGCTCGGGTTCGTGAAAAAACAGCAAGAATTGCGAAAAAACTTTAAAAATCATAATAAAAACCCCGAAAGATTTAAAAAATGCTGCACGAATTTCGTCTAAACTTCGTTGAAAAGAGATGGGCTAGAAAATTGAAACTGGATTATTTTTACTAACGTGGAAAAATATGACAAAATCGCAAAAAACATTAAAAATCACATAAAAATATAAAACAAAATTCAAAAATTGTGTTTCAAAATTCGAATGAACTTTGAAGAAAAGAGATCAGAATTTACTACATTCAGCCAAAAATTGAACGTCTAGAAAATCGAAGCGGGTCGCTAAGAAACGTAAACATCGCTTTAAAAATGGCAAAATTTTCAAAAGTCATGGAACTCAAAATTTATTCTACTTGGGTAAATGTTTGAATCTAATTAATTTGATAATATAAAAAGCATTGAAATGCGAAAAAAACCCGCTAAAAAACTGTAATAAAAACCTTTAATGGCACAGGAGAAAATTTATCATATTAGCAAAGAAATTTAAAACCGAATTCCTTTTCCGTATCTGAAAAAATCGCCGTGAACTCAAACAAACAAAAAAAGTATATTGCATTAAAAATTGCTGTAGATCAAAATAGGAGAGCAAAACAATTACCGTAAAGGATAAAAGTTTGAAATCAAATTCTTATTAGTCTAGAAGTTTAACATCGAATTCCTTTGAAAAATGTAAATAAATAAATAAATAAATAAATAATGACTGAGAAAGCTCAAAAATTGCTTTGAAAATTGTAATAAAAGTCGTAAAACATTAAAAAATCCCTAGTCTAAAAATTCACTGTTATAATATAAAATATTGTAATCAAGAAATTAACCATATTAAACAAAAAGTTTTAAATCGAAATCGATTTCCGGATGTAAAAAAATCGCCACGTAACTTAAAAAATAACTAAAAATCACATAGAAAATTGCATTAAAAAATAGCTAAGTATTTGGAAGTCAATGCTTAAAAAATTAATATTAAGGCAGGGCCGGAGGGGGGGGGGGTTATGATCGGAAATCATTTATAAATAGCAAAACGTAGACATGGAACGCCAAAATCATATTAAGAGATAAAACATTGCACTCAAAACATAACTACATTAAACAAAATGTTTGAAATCAAAATTAGTTTCTGAATGGCAAAAAATCGCCAAAAAACTTAAAAAATGGCTAAAAATCGTATTGAAAGCTATATTAAAAATCGCTGAATATTTAAAAGTCATGGCTGTAAAAATTTAATATTCAGTCAAAAATATTGTAATCAGAAATCGTTCATGAATAAGGAAAAGTCAACACGAAACACCTAAAATCCCCAAAACTAACTAAAAATTACATCGAATATCGCATTAGAAATTGACAAAATTCAAAAAGCGTGGAAAACAAATTGTACTATTTATGCTAAAAGTTAGAAACCGAAATTCTTTAACCGATGTCAACAACTGTCGCAGAACCTGAAAAATCACTATAAAACAGATTAAAAATCAGTAAAATTCAAAAATCCGGATAAAATTTACCATAGTAAGATAAACATTTATATTAAATTCCTGCGGACAAAGTTTACCATAATGGGACAAAACATTGATATCTGAACTCTTTCATTAGTTAAAAAATATCAACACAAAACTTAAAAAAAAATCGCTAAACTTTTTATGAAAATACGCTAAAAATCTGAATCATTGATGTCAAAATTTACTACATTAAGCTACAAATTATTGAGAAATTTCTTTTCCAATTGTTAAAAAGTCGCTGTGGACTCTAAAACATCTAAAAATTTTATTAAAAACTGCATTACAAATCGTTTCGAATTTAAAAATAGCAGGGGATAACATTTACATTAATAGAGTAAAATAGTGTAATCTGAATTCTTTCTTCAATACGAATGAAAAAAATTGGCGCAAAGCGTGAGAAATAATGAAAAGATTGCTAAAAGTTGCATTGAAAATTGCAATGAAAAATCACTAAATTTCAAAATTCGTAAATGAAGGGTAAATGTTTGAAATTAATTTCCTTTTCCAAATTTAAAAAAAAAATGCCGTGAGATTCAAAACACCAATACAAAACCATTGAAAAATTCATTGAAAATCGCTAAATGTAAAAACATCCCGTGAATAAAAAATTATTCTAGCATTAAAACATAGCAATCATTCCTTTTTACATGAATTACAAAAAAATCGACGCAGAACACAAAATATATCAAAAATCACATTGGAAATCGACAAAATTAAAAAAAGGTAAATGTGAAATTTACTATATTAGGCTAAAAGTTTGAAACCAAAATAATTTTTAATTGTTAAAACACCGCTGTGGTGGGGGTCGAAAAAAAAAATGTTACTAAATCGCATTAAAAAGTTCATTAAAAATGCATTGAAAAATGCACTAAATATCGCTAGGTATTATTAAAATCGCAGTAATCAGAATTTCATCAAACGGATAAAACATTCTAATTGGAAATCTGTACTATTTGATTATCCGGTTGACCAAGAAACTATCTAGGTCAAACGATAAAATTAAATGACAATAATGGCGGATCATAAATTCCATATTCACTTGACATTAAACATGTTACATATGTTTGTTACGTCATCAAGTGGTTTTTGCTTCTTATTTTTATATGTATTGTTATTAATGCTTTTCTAAATTATCTCTCCTTTCATTATTTAACATAAAAATTAAATCAATTTGCTTAATTTGGCTTGTTTCACGATTGATGTAACTTGGCGAAATTGGTCGACAGGATAATCAAGTAGTAAATAGAAATCCTTTATAGATAATAAAAAATCGACACGGAACACAAAAATTCTTGAAAAATCGCATTAAAAATCTCTAAAGTTATATTAGATTAAGAGTTTGAAATCAATTTTTACTTCCGAATATCAAAAAATCACCATAAAACTCGAAAAATTTCTAAAAATTGCATTGAAAAGTACATTAAAAATGACTAATATAAAAAAATCACAGGGGTCAAAATTTACTCTAATAGGGTAAAACGTTGTAATTGGAAATATCTCATGAATGAAAAAAATTCGACATCAAACGCAAAAAATCTCGAAAAATCGCATTAAAATCAGCTGAAATTCATAAATCTTAACAACTAAAATTTAATACATCAGCCTGAAAGTTTTAAACAAAATTCCTTTTACTAATGTCGAATAATAGCGGCAAAATTTACAGTAAATAATTCACTAAAAATCCAAACATCGTTGCACGAAATCCAAATAAATTATATTGAAAAGAGAACAAAATTCACTAAATTAGGTCGAAAGAATGAAACCGCTTTCTTTTTCCCTAATGTGGAAAAATCGCCTCGAAACCCACTAAAATTCTCATATGAATTAAATTAAAAAAACTGAAAATCGGCCTTCGAGGTGTAAAACTTCATACATAACTTCGTGCAGCGGTCTCTCCAGAGCATCGCCAGTACTTTAAAAATTTTAACATGCGTTATAAACTACCTTAAAGTGTAAAACAGATCTCCTTATTACATTTCCTAATTTTGTTCGCGCCCCTCTTTTCACGCACCCTGAAATGTGTCACACCATTCTTTGTTTACATTTTTATCATGTATTATAAACCATTTTAAAATTTAAAATAAATCACATTGTTATATTTTCAAATTTTATAAAAATCGCGTTCTGTTAGTTCCATTTTTCACCACCAGGTAGCGCACTCTATTCTTCAAAAACTTTATCAAAACGATACTCTGTTAAACAACCTATCAGGTGATATATTACTCCAGGGGGTAGCGGTCTTAAGCAAGAATTTAAGATATTTTATGAAATTGCTATTCGAAAATAGCGGTAACTAAATTCTTGACATTTTAGGTAAATTTCGCAAAAAAATACTACTTATTGCATTCTCAACAGCTCAAGATTTTTATAGAATAACTATGAAAAAAATAGATCCTAAACGCAAAAAATCTTGAAAAAGCGTTAAAAACACATTGAAAATCGCATTAAAAATCGTTAAAATCTAAAATTCGTAACAAACACAAAATTTAGGGCATTAGGCTAAAAGTTTGAAACGGCTATCTTTTTGTCAATCTCAAAAAAAAAAAAAAAAAAAAAAAAACCGCAAAATGAGAAAAAACACTGAAAATCGCATTAAAAATTCAAAAATCGCTGTAAAAATTCCGAATAAATTTTGTTGAAAAGAGAAAAAAATTGCTATATTGGGTTAAAAGAATGAAACCGTATTTCTTTCACTAATGGGATAAAACTGCAAAAAGAACGCTAAAATTCGCCTAAAAAATTTAAAAAAAATCTAATCAAAAAATTGAAAATCGGGCTTCGAGGTGCAAAACTACATGTATAAAAGTACTTTCCCTCCACATTTTGTAACTCTACGTACAGCAGACTCTTCAGAACAGCGCTGACACACACACAAACTTGTATCTTTATTATTATAGATTTGAAAAAATCGCGATCTGTTAGTTCCATTTTCCACCACCAGGTAGCGAACTCTATTCTTCAAAAACTTTATCAAAACGATACTCTGTTAAACAACCTATCAGGTGATATATTACTCGACGGGGTAGCGGTCTTAAGCAAGAATTTAAGTTTTTTTTATGAAATTGCTATTCGAAAATAGTAGTACCTAAATTTTTGACATTTTAGATAGATTTCGCGAAAAAATGCTACTTATTGCATTCTGAACAGCTCAAGTTTTTGATAGAACAACTATGAAAAAAATAGATGCTAAACGCAAAAATCTTAAAAATACGTTAAAAATCGCATTGAAAATCGCATTAAAAATCGTTAAAATCTAAAAATCGTAACAAACACAAATTTTAGGGCATTAGGCTAAAAGTTTAAAACGATTTTCTTTTTATCAATCTCAAAAAATAGCCGCAAAATGAGAAGAGACACTAAAAATCGCATTAAAAATTCGTTAAAAATTCAAAAATCGCTGTACAAATTCCGAATAAACTTTGTTGAAAAGAGAAAAAAAATTGCTATTTTGGGTTAAAAGAATGAAACCGTATTCCTTTCATTAATGGGATAAAACTGCCAAAAATAACGCTAAAAATCGCCTAAAAAATTATTTAAAAAAATCTAATCAAAAAATCGAAAATCGGGCTTCGAGGTGCAAAACTACATGTAAAAAAGTACCTTCTCTCCAAATTTTGTAACTCTACATGCAGCAGTCTTTTCAGAACAGCGCTGACAGACAAACATCCTTCTCTCTTTATTATTATAGAAGAAGATATATATAGCTATAGATATATACATTTTATAAAAATGATTTTTTATTTCATTTTATCGGTTTAAAAGTTTTTAATAAACTTTCTGAATCTATTTCAGATTTCAGTTCATATTCAGCTCACATTTTCCTCACCATTAAAAATAACTGTAAGCAAAAAAAATTAAGTGAATACATGAATGGGACACCACTCTAATTCACATTAATATAACGTTTACATTTTATACTTGATTCCATTTTTAAATTTTAGGGCGAAATTTCATTAATGCTGCTGAGTCAATTTTAGTAACAGAATTCCTGTCGCGTAAAGTTGTCCTGTTCGAAAAAGGCTATATAGAAAAGCTTAAGGCAAAATCTCAAGTTATTGACGTTGTAATCAAAATTATACACATTCCTATTAACTCTTCGGACTCCGGCGTCTCTTACACAAATTTTATTGGGCCAGCACCACTTTTTAAAAGGAAGTGTCCTTTAAGAGCCCACAATAGTCACAGAAAAAGTACTCAAAAAGACCCGGATGATAATGTAAAGTCTATGGGAGCGTTCTTTTCTAATATCTCGCTCAAATTTTAATATTTTTGCATGATTTTTTTGCATAGGCTAGCTGAGGACGATCCACAACCGGCCTAGATTTTACTTTTTCAATTTTGGTTTCAGATTTTTTAAAAAATTATTTTAACTTTCAAAACCGGTTTAAACCGGTTCTGAAATTGAAACTATCATAATATAAAAAATATATGAGCAAAATCGAAAAAGTAAAAACTAGGCCGGTTGTAGATCGTCCTAAGCTATCCAATGCAAAAAAATCATGTAAAAATATTAAAATTTGAACGAGATATTAGAAAAGAACGCCCCCATAGACTTTACATTAGCGCTCGGCTTTTACCGCGTGACTAGTGTACGCTCTTAAGAGCCCACAATAGTCACAGAAAAAATTACTCAAAAAGACCCGGATGACCATGTAAAGTCTATGGGAGCGTTCTTTTCGAATATCTCGCTCCAATTTTAATATTTTTGCATGATTTTTTTGCACAAGATAGCTGAGGGCGATCCACAACCGGGCTAGTTTTTACTTTTTAAATTTTTGTTTCAGATTTTCTTTAAAAAATTACTTTAACTTTCGAAACCGGTTTAGACCGGTTTCGAAAGTTAAAGTAATTTTTTAATGTAACGCCAACTTTCGGCTATTTTTAGAATCATTTTTTATTACTCAAGAAAAAAATCCTAATTTTGTCTGAACATACCCGTGCAAACCGAAAAATTTTCCGCGCATTATTTTTTTTTCATTAGGGACTTTTAAATTTTGCGCGAATTTATGACGCACCCTGTACCAGTAGTCGAAGTTGGCTCTCTCTGCGTCTGGAAAAGACCTTTTATTTTCATATAAAATAAAAAAGAAATTAATTCATCAAAGACACAATGTTTTTTCTAATTATAAGAATTTTATCTAATTAAAAAAATTTTCGAAGTATACACACGTCGATTTATCTTTCAAAATGATTTTTTATGATCACCTCTTATACTACAATCTTTTCAAGGAGTATTCAAAATACTTCTGAGATTTCAAATTAAAATTTTTCCATCACTGTTAAGACTGCAGCTTTTAACAGGCAAGCAAAAAAAAGTTTTAAAAATTTAATCATATATGCATTATTTCAGCATGAGGTGATGCAGTCAGAAATATATTTTACTTCATTAATTTTTTTCTGGTTCAAAGCATCTTTAACTGGATCATTTTAACGGAGTTTTACGGAAGTTAATTTGAAGGTTTGTACATATGAAAACAGTAATATTATCATTTTAATACCTTATAGGTTACTAATATATTTATGCGTCCATTATGAAAGTCTATCTTTAATAATTTCAAATTCTCCACAGAATATTTGAGTTGTTATTTTTTATTAAAAAAAGATTAAATACACGGTGAATAAGTAAATGAAAATTAGTACTAAAAATGTCCTAGCATGATCTTGAATTTTAAGAATAACCAATTGTTTAATTTTAACATATTTAATAGGCTGAACAATGTAAAACATTTGTGTAACGTTACTCCATAAAACTGGTGGCAGCCTTGCTGCCTCCAATTTGGTGAAGTATTTTAACCGATATAATCGGTGTAACATTGCAATGTTACACCAGTAATGCATGTTTTTATTACACCATTATGTAAGTGAAAAATTACTCAATGAAGTGTAAATCGTAGCTGCCACCAATTTTATGGAGTAATGTTACCACGAATGTTTTACAGTGCATATTTAATAAGATAACAATATACAACACTATTATAATTTTCGATTGCTAACATTATTTAATTGATTTTTTACATTAATTCAAAACAAATCTATTGTCTTAATTTATAAGTTTTAAAAAATATCTGTTCTTTAAAGTTTTGAAAGATTCAAAAACATAAATAAACTACACATTTTAGTACAAAAAGCAGAAGAAAATTTAGGAACACTCGGTATACAAATGATTGAAATCTCGACAAATAAATGAAGTGAACCATTTGAAGAGAATAGACCTCAATGTTGCCTTAGACTACTCCATGCATCGAGGGAAAATCCATTCATGCACCTAACAATCTTATACTAACATCATTTTAGATTACAGAAGAGTGCTCTAAATGTGTGTAGGATTAAAGGGCCTTCAGTACTTCATCATAGATTAAACGTTTTACATGTGCTAATGAATACTGTTTTGCATACAAGTTTATTTATATTATTTATTAAAAATTACTTAATGCAATATATAAAGCTATTTTAAGTTAGTTAATTATAACGGACGTTAAAATTACTTTAAAAAAATTAACTCCTTGAGGAATGGTGGAATACATTATGTACCATTTAAATTTAATCTAGATTGCCGCCATAATGTTTAAAAATATTTTTACTTTTAAAAGCTTAATAAAATTACGTTGTAAAATTGGTGTTCCTGTTTTTAATTTTTTTTTTCAAAAATGCTGGTGTGCATCCAATATTACGGATACAAAAATATTTAATTTTGAAAGGATTAAGAAATTAAAATTTTTACTTCGTAAAAAACATTAAAATATTAAAAGAAACAAATGAATGTTATGAAAGCAATTCAAATGTGTTTTAAATATTTAAAATTTGCATGGTAATTTTTTCAAAGGTAGAAAAAAAGGACAAAAAAAGAGACTTCTTTAACCCCTTGAGGCGCGCTGGTATATCTATGAAACCACTTAATTTTAATTCCCAAACGCCACACTGGCACCGGAATTTTCGTTAAAAAAATTCCAGTTTATTAATTTCTTGCAAAATAGGTTTTTCTTAATTACAGATAAAGTTGTTTTCAAATTCCGGTGTCAGTGATAAATTTCAACACTTAACCAGTGAATTTATTCTGCGCCGCAAATAGTTAAAACTTTAAGCATTATTACATGTTAAGCTTCCTAGGCTGGTGAGTTTTTCCAAAGAATTATTGGTAATACATACGATTAGTAAACATCTATTTAAAATTTGTATCAATGATTGTATCATCGCCCTGTTGAATAACTACTTTGTACTGTTTTTCTGCGATTGATAATGTCGCAATATTTTATATTAGTATTTAAGGTATACTTGTCCTCTATCAAATTTCGCACGAGTATGTAAATTGATACAAATTGACCTACAGTTCTGAAATATTTCTTTCTCTGAAACGTAAAGTGTAATTTAATCTGCATTACCGAATCTACCAGTTTCTTTATTTAAAAGTTCTCAAATTACACCAGAAACTCTAGAATAAAAATTAGATTTTATTTAATTTTCGAAGATAACGGTAGCTTTTTAACCGACTTCAAAAAAGGAGAGGAGGTTATCAATTCAACGCGTATGTATTTTTTTTATGTATGTTCATCGATTACTTCGAAACTATCATGGTTCGTACGGATCCTGGAATTTTATGACCAAGAAATTTTTTCGTACCAGTATTTTTTTATAGAAGATCTCCCATTAAATAAAGCGAAATTTCGCATGTTTGAACTAGATTTATTTTTTCATAAAATAATTCTGGTAAATCACATGAGAAATAACGGTACCCGTACGAACCATGACTATGCAACCGATTTCTGTTATTTTTGTTTTAAATGAAAGAGTAGGCTCTCAAATTGGTACCACATCCGTTTCATCGAAATTGGTTCAGTACTTTTTTAGTAATTAAGCAAAAACTAATAAAATTAGTGATTTTTCACTAATTGAAAGTGTAGAATAAGTTCGCTGAAAGGAGAGGAGGCAGAATGGCTGAGCGGTCTAAGGCGCCTGATTCAATCTCTGGTTCTAAAAAGCGAATGTGGGTTCAAACCCCACTCCTGTCATACGTATACACTATATTGCCATTGATTATTGGACACTTGCGATTTTAGACATTTTACTAAATATCTAGAAAAATACATGAGGAATCATCTCGAAACTCTTAGTGTATAAATATAATTGTATACGCCATACATCGCCGTGAAGATTTTTTACCGAAACTCCATAGGGGACCGTCAACAAATTAAAAAAAATGAATATCTTTTGAATAACCCTGTCAAAACTAATGTAGCAAAAGTGCTCAAACTCTAGATTATGATTGAATGCCTTATTGTAATACACTGTGTTTATTTTTATGTAAATAGCATGCATACTCGCAGAGTAATTAAGGTTTTATAATAATGGTCCCAAATTTTTCCACGTTTTTTCCTTATAATTTTCAGAGTTCTTAATATAAAATAATACTTTTTTCAGAAAATAGGACAAACAACATTGCAGACAGTACCCTGTAATCAGAATTAAAAAATAATAAAAATTGTATGAAAAATGAGTAGGTTTACTAAATAATTTTTTACTGCGCATGCGTCAAAGATATCAAAATTTCATTTGCATATTATGTTAGCTAAATGTATAGAGCAACCTTTGTAAAAGTCTCAAAATCATAGCTTGAAAATTCTGAAAGTAATCGTCTATAGAAAAAGGACAAAATCCGTTGTTTCCAAAATGAAGCAAAAAAATGAGGGATTTTATCCAAATGTAGTAGTACATCCCGTATTGTGTATTCTATATTGACACTAAACAATGAATATATGGATACAACCCCTCTTGTTTTTGCTTCATTTTGAGAATAACGGATTTTCAACTAATTCAATTGACGATTATTTTCAGAATTTTCAAGTTATGATTTTGTGACTTTCACAAAAGTTGCTCTATACATTTAACTAACATAATATGCAAATGAAATTTTGATATTGTTGACGCATACGCAGTAAAAAATTATTTAGTAAACCTACTCATTTTGTACAAAATTTTCATTATTTTTTAATTCTGATTACAAGGTACTGTGTGCAATGTTGTTTGTCATATTTTCTAAAAAAAATATTATTTTATATTAAGAACTCTGAAAATTATAAGGAAAAAACTTGGAAAAATTTGGGACCATTTTTATAAAAACCTTAATTACTCTGCGATTATGCATGCTATTTGCATAAAAATGAACAAGGCGTATTACAATAAGGCATTCAATCATAATCTAGAGTTTGAGCACTTTTGCCACATTAGTTTTGACAGGGTTATTCAAAAGATATTCATTCTTTTTTAATTTGTTGACGGTCCCCTATGGAGTTTCGGTAAAAAATCTTCACGGCGATGTATGGCGTATACAATTATATTTATACACTAAGAGTTTCGAGATGATTCCTCATGTATTTTTCTAGATATTTAGTAAAATGTCTAAAATCGCAAGTGTCCAATAATCAATGGCAATATAGTGCATAACATACAGCATTTTTTTAAACGACTTAAAAAAAGAGAGCAGGTTATCATCCATTCGACGCGTATGTATTTTTTTTTATGTATGTTCACCTATTACATCGAAATTATCCAACCGATTAAACTAGTATTTGTGTTAAATGAAAGAAGTTACTTTCGAATTCGTACCACTTCCATTTCATAGAAATTAGTTCAGTACTTTTTTAGTAATTAGGCAAAAACTAATAAAATTAATGATTTCTCGCAAATTAAAAGTAACATGAAAGTTGAATAAGCTCGCTGAACGGAATGCTGTCAAGATAGCCGTGTGGTCTAAATCGCCTGGTTTAAGCTCTGGTTCTCGGAAGTGAGCGTAGGTTCGAACTCCACACCTGACATGCATGTGTAATTTACAATAACTTTTTCCTTATTATAATTTTTATTAACCGACTCCAAAAAAGGAGGAGAAAGTTATCAATTCGACGTGTATGTATTTTTTTTATGTATGTTCACCAATTAATCCGAAACTATCCAACCGATTAATTTTTTTTTCTGTGTGTTTGTTAAATGAAAGAAGTTACACTTGAATAGTTACCACTTCTGTTTCAGCGAAATTGATTCAGTACTTTTTTAGTAATTAGGCAAAAACTAATGAAATTAGTGATTTCTCACAAATTTAAAGTAAAATGGACGTTGAACAAGCTCACCGAATGGACTGCCATCAGGATGGTCGAGTGATCTAAGGCGCCAGATTTAAGCTCTAGTTCTCTGAAGAGAGCGTGGGTTCGATTTCCCACTGACATACGTGTATGATTTTCAATACTTTTTTTGCGTATTATAATTTTTATTAACAAACTTCAAAAAATCAATAACTTTAAACTAAAAAGAGTAAAATAAACTTTTCTATCAAAAATTGAACCCACTTCAAAAACTACTGCAAAGTAAAAAATAATTTTTTTACATAATAGTAATAAGAAATTAAAATAAGAGCGTAGTATTTACTATGCGTATTATTATATTTATGTGCATTAATTTGATTTTTTTGGAGTCGGTGCCAGGCAAGCCAAGTTCAAAATTAAAATTAATTATCCAGTGCAAATCGTAAAAAAATTATGTTAATTTTTTTAAACTAAATATTAAATCGTAAAAAAACTCGTAGATACTTGGATGTGTGTCTATTGGAAAATTACATGTAATTTAGCTTGGCTGGCACCGACTCCAAAAAATCAAATTAATGCACACAAATATAATAATACGCATAGTAAATACTATGCTCTTAATTTAATTTCTTATTACTATTATGTAAAAAAATTATTTTTTACTTTGCAGTAGTTTTTGAAGTCGGTTCAATTTTTGGTAGAAAATTTATTACAGTTTCTTAAATCTACCTAAATGCAAAGCTAGAGTTGACAATGGCTGATATATATATATATATATTTAATTTGGCTTTATTGATTGACAACATTTTTTAGAATTAGTGAAATTGCCCTTCTTTTTTCTTTATTTATTGTGTCATTGTATCAGGTTAAATAAGGCAAATTTTTATATTTTCAAAAACCTATGCCAATCAAGCAATCTGCATTAAAGAAATAACTCAGTGGAAGTACTGTGCGAAGAAACTTCACACCTTTTATATAAATAAAATTAACATACATTGCAAACACCTAGAGAAATTGGGACAAATTGAGTAGAAAACCGAGAAAAAGTACACAATACAGACAATGTAGATTTGATCAAAGAAAAGGAAATATATAGTGTATTATTTTCCAGTTAGGAGTTAAGTAATTGAGAAGATTTTCGCAAGATGTCAGCTGCATTTTTATAATCGGATCTAATGTTTCTGATTGCTGCTGGGGTAAACTTCTCACTTGTGAAATTGGATAAAAAATTTCGTCTTAGTTATCTGTCTTATTCATGAAAATATTTTCTCAGAAAAATGATAAAATTTTATTCTTGTTTTTACTGATCTCTCTCTGCGTGGTACCGGGTTGCAACAAGCGCCAATTTTTATAATTCTCCCATATTAAAAAAAAAGTCATATGCTGCCACAACATATGCAAGAGAAATGTATTATAAAAATTGTTCTCTTAAAATAGTGGTACAAACAGAATGTAAAAATAATCATCTGCTTGTTTATAGAAAGTCACGATAGGCCAGAAATGCACATCCTGATTACCATCAAAATAAACTTCCACCAGTAAAAATGGAAATCCATTTCCCCCATTATTTATTAGTGAAAATTTCCATTAATAAGGAATTTAAAAAAGGAGAATATTACTATACAAATATACTGGTGGTAGGTTCGACCGATAGTAGCCAACTCCATCGAAAGTACTTATAGATGAAGCTTCACTATTTTAAGGAATTGTAAATTTCTTTTTATTAATAGCTTCCTAACATAATTAGATAGCAAACTTTCAATTAGAATATAGAGAAGGCGTGACTCCTTTAGTAATTGGAAGACCGTGTTAGAATATTGGAAAAAAATAGAAAAGCATAAAAGAAAGCGTTGGAAAGTTGAAAACAACCAAAAAAGTTAGAAAAGACAATTCCTAAAAAAAGACATTTTTCAGATCTTACATTTTATAATTAGAGATTAAAATCAGCTTCAATAAAGGGTGCAACGCAAAAGTAGACTTATGTTTCACTACTAAAATGAAGATTGCTTGAACCTGTCCCCTGTTCAGTGAAAGCAAAAATCTTAGTTATTATTAGTTATCTTTTTAGTTATCTTCTATAATGCAATTGACTTGAAATACGGATATTTATTTATTTTTAATATAGAAAATATCGTTTCCTACGTACCATCGTCGGCATATTTCAGTGATTAAGATCCTTATATTTTGAAACCCATTAAACCATCAATTAGAAGAAGGTTTTGTCGGAACCTTTAAAATATGACCCTGGAGGAGCAAACCCGTGAAGAAAAACTTATTTTCTTAACTATTTCATCCAAATTTTCATACATTTTATTTTGTAAATTGCATTTCTATCCATCCGATAGTTTCAAAATTTTTGTAAGTGGTACAATTCTTGTGTATTGAGATGTTCTAGAAAAAATGTTAAAATGCGAACGGTTAGTTACATTTAGCTGAGATAAATAAAGTATTAGTAAAATTTGAACCAACATTCCTTTAAAAATTGAAGCTTAAAATGTAACCGCTTCCGTAAATGTTGATTACTGTCGTATCAAAAATTGACCACTAAATTTAAATAGGACATTTTCGTTATTCAAATGCCAAATTTCAATAGTTAATAAAGGCACACACAAGTATTCATTTCTGATGATTGAAATTGATTTTAGCGGTAGTCAAGTCGTGCGTTTCCGTCAAATTGTGATAATCTCCCATCAGTGTCAGTGAAAAGATTATAGTAACTGACTAAATTGTCACCAGTAAAAACAAACAGATTTTTTTTATCAGATTTGTAAAAGAAATATTTCCATGAATAAGGACTTCAATAACACGAATTCATCTATATAAATTTACTAGTAAGAAATTTGCCCTGTAGTATTCATAAGGTGCTGGTGATTAACCCTTTCCGGCGCAGTATTACCACTCCGGCAACAACTAATTTTAATTCCAAACTTAAAAACGGCGCCAATAATATTTTAGTAAATTTTTACTTTTACAATAGGGATGGGCATTATTTATCGTATTAGGATAAATAACAGTGTTACTACGCTAGAACCTAATATTGCATTAATATGTTGCTGAAAAGTCCCTGTTAAATAAATAACACATGGTTCTTAATGACAGCATCTTCCTTCACTTGTTTTAATCAAGATTTCATTTTTTGTACCTCTAAAATAATAATAATATTCATTAAAAACGTCCTTAATCGTTTCTTTTGAGACGTTTGCCGAACAATGTTGAATGTCCGGGCTGGGTGCCCGGACAGCGCACACCCAACCCCTTCCTGCTTGCGCAGACCCATTCACAATTATTTAAAAAATTTGCGTCCCCCCTTATTAAAACACCCTTAAAAACCCTTATTAAAAAATATCACAATTATACACTCTAAGATAAAAACCTGTCTAAAACGGAATTTAAAGCTGTTTTATAGGCTTCCGTTTTAGAAGGTTTTACTATATAAAATGAGATATTGTTTGTATCCAGCAAGTACAGCCCGGACAGCCCCCCCCCTGCTTGCGCAGACCCATTCACAATTATTTAAAAAAATTGCGTCCCCCCCTTATTAAAACACCCTTAAAAACCCTTATTAAAAAAATCTCACAATTATACACTCTAAGATAAAAAAACTGTCTAAAACAAAATTTAAAACTGTTTTATAGGCTTCCGTTTTAGAAGGTTTTACTATATAAAATAAGATATTGTTTATATCCAGCAAGTACAGCCCGGACAGCCCCCCCCCCCCTGCTTGCGCAGACCCATTCACAATTATTTAAAAAAATTGCGTCCCCCCCTTATTAAAACACCCTTAAAAACCCTTATTAAAAAAATCTCACAATTATACACTCTAAGATAAAAAAAAACTGTCTAAAACGGAACCACAGAAGAAATAACTCCTTAATATTGGCTAATTCAATAACTGTTAGATTTTTCACCAGTTTTTCAATTCAGTTCAGTTATGTAGTTCTTTTCTGTTAGATTTTCCACCCGTTTTTGAAAAAATGTAGTTTTTTACATTACAAAAGAACATTTTATCGCTTCGTAACTGTTGTTTATTTTCAAACGTTTTGTCTGAGGATAATGTTGTTATCGTTAACGACTTTTGATTTAAAGTTTCGTTTCCTGTTTGGTTTTCATTCGCGGTTGTTGAAGAAAGAGGATGAATAAAAAAAGATTGCGTCTCTTTTTTATTAAATATCAGAAAGACTGAATTTGAGATTTATGGATTTGATTTTTAAAGGGCTCTTCTGGGGGGGGGGGTTCCCTATAGGACCATTTTTTGGGAGGGGGCCTGGGGGGGGCGTTTCTCATTTTTTGATGTAATATGTCTATCGAAAGTTTATGCTTCATACATTACAAATCTAGCATAAACAATTTTCTCCCGTTATTCTGGGTCAGGTTACGGACCCATTAATGGGTTGAAATTTAAATTTCTTAAACTTCTTCGAGGTTTTTTTCCAAATCGGTATCATAAAAAAATTGTGCCAACGTGATGTGTGTATGACATCTGCCCCATATAAATATTATTCAGTCTTTTTTAATTGCAGTTTTATTATGTAAAACAATATGCATTATTTTTCATGCACAATTGCGCATTAAATGAAAATTGTAATGCAATTTTTGTAGTAGTACTTTATAATAATGAATAAAAAAAACACATTATTTAAAAGTATTTCCTGCACAATAAAATGTTTCCTGACGATTACAAAAAAATATGTCCAGACAATTCAAAAAATAAAAACGTAATTGTCCAAGTTTTCACTTCTGTCGGCACTCCAAAAATGTCACTTTTTTTAGGGGGAGGGGTGAAAATTTTGTGGAAATAAGTCTTATTTTTTATTTATGTATGGATCCATATAAAAAAGTATGAGCTAGTGAACTTTGGAACCATTTTAATACAACTCATATTCCAAATATTAAAATAATTGAGAAAAATTATTAAAAAATTATTTTCAATTTAATCATTTTTATACTAAGTAAATGCAATTAAATTTCTTATAAATTGAATCTGGAATGTTTAGATAAGATTTTAATATTTACAAAATATAAAATACAGTACAATATATTAGGTTTACAGCTTTCTGAAAGACATAAAAATAGTAGGATAAAATTTAGATGAGTTCAAAGTATTCGAATATTTTATTTTGCGCAACAATATTACCTTATTAATATGAAGTAAATGGTAGTTAATGTTTTGTAGCACCCAATTTTGCTTTCATAATAGCGTACAATCGATCTTGCATACTATACATATCTGCTATTAAGAAACTAGCAGAAAAAAAAAAAAAAAAAAACTGAGTCTGGAAAAAATTTCATTCTCTACCATCTGTCCTATCTCATATGTTTCTTTGTCCTATCAGTTAATATTTGTTTTATGTTTTGCAGCCGCTCTAGTAGTGGCAGCACGCGTTGACATGCTGTACGAAAATTCAGTAATGCATTTCATCTCAGATTTTAAAATATCAACAGTGCTGATTGAGAAACGCGGTATACGGAAAATGGATTTTTGAAAAATTCGTTTTCCTCTGTATGTTAAAGAAAGTTTTCTTAATATGTTTTCTTGTACTTTCTAATTTTCCTGTTTTTCGTATTTCCTATAGGATACATTATTTGATATTCAAAAATATATGTGCCTAAAGATATTTTTTTTATGTTGTTGCACCACCAGTGGTTGAGAGATTCTGCCCTCAAAACTGGTAGACGGCAGGCGCTGGATTAGAACAAAACCCAATCGCGGTCGTCAGCCCAATCATTCGGAGTTTTTCGTGGTTTTCTTCGAATTTTGGATTTCCTTGCGTAAATACGGGTTGGGTTCCCTTAGAAAGACCCCCCCACGGAGGGCACTCCCTTAGGGCCCATATCCCATGTGTTGTCCGTTTGGGAGCATATTTAGCAATTGTTTATAAATTGTTTATTGTATCCTGTTACAAAAATAACAGGATGTTGGAACCTGTTACCAGCTCTACTGTGGAATGATGTAACCTGTTAACCAAAAATAACCATATTTCCCATCTCTAATAGGGATGGGCATTATTTATCGTATTAGGATAAATAACAGTGTTACTACGCTAGAACCTAATATTGCATTAATATGTTACTGAAAAGTCCCTGTTAAATAAATAACACATGGTTCTTAATGACAGCATATTCCTTCAATTGTTTTAATCAAGATTTCATTTTTTGTACTTCTAAAATAATAATAATATTTATTAAAAACGTCCTTAATCGTTTCTTTTGAGACGATTGCCGAACAATGTTGAATGTCCGGGCTGGGTGCCCGGACAGCGCACACCCCACCCCTTCCTGCTTGCGCAGACCCATTCACAATTATTTAAAAAATTTGCGGTCCCCCCCCCTTATTAAAACATCCTTAAAAACAATTATTAAAAAATCTCACAATTATACACTCTAAGATAAAAAAAACCTGTCTAAAACGGAATTTAAAACTGTTTAAAAGCTTCCGTTTTAGAAGGTTTAATATATAAAATAAGATATTGTATGCATCCAGCAAGTACAGCCCGGACAGCCCCCCCCCTGCTTGCGCAGACCCATTCACAATTATTTAAAAAATTTGCGTCCCCCCTCTTATTAAAACACCCTTAAAAACCCTTTTAAAAAAATCTCACAATTATACACTCTAAGATAAAAAACTCTCTAAAACGGAATTTAAAACTGTTTTATAGGCTTCCGTTTTAGAAGGTTTTACTATATAAAATGAGATATTGTTTGTATCCAGCAAGTACAGCCCAGACAGCCCCGCCCCTGCTTGCACAGACCCATTCACAATTATTTAAAAAATTTGCGTCCCCCCCTTATTAAAACACCCTTAAAAATCCTTATTAAAAAAATCTCACAATTATACACTCTAAGATAAAAAAAACTGTCTAAAACGGAACCACAGAAGAAATAACTCCTTAATATTGGCTAATTCAATAACTGTTAGATTTTTCACCAGTTATTCAATTCAGTTCAGTTATGTAGTTCTTTTCTGTTAGATTTTCCACCCGTTTTTGAAAAAATGTAGTTTTTTACATTACAAAAGAACATTTTATCGCTTCGTAACTGTTGTTTATTTTCAAACGTTTTGTCTGAGGATAATGTTGTTATCGTTAACGACTTTTGATTGAAAGTTTCGTTTCCTGTTTGGTTTTCATTCGCGGTTGTTGAAGAAAGAGGATAAATAAAAAATGATTGCGTCTCTTTTTTATTAAATATCAGAAAGACTGAATTTGAGATTTATGGATTTGATTTCTAAAGGGCTCTTCTGGGGGGGAGGGTTCCCTATAGGGCCATTTTTGGGAGGGGGGCTGGGGGGGGGGCGTTTCTCATTTTTTGATGTAATATGTCTATCGAAAGCTTATGCTTCATACATTACAAATCTAGCATAAACAATTTTCTCCCGTTATTCTGGGTCACGTTACGGACCCATTAATGGGTTGAAATTTAAATTTCTTAAACTTCTTCGAGGTTTTTTGCCAAATCGGTATCAGAAAAAAATTGTGCCAACGTGATGTGTGTGTGACATCTGCGCCATATAACTATTATTCAGTCTTTTTTAATTGCAATTTTATTATGTAAAACAATATGCATTATTTTTCATGCACAATTGCGCATTAAATGAAAATTGTAATGCAATTTTTGTAGTAGTACTTTATAATAATGAATAAAAAAAACACATTTTTTAAAAGTATTTCCTGCACAATAAAATGTTTCCTGACGATTACAAAAAAATATGTCCAGACAATTCAAAAAATAAAAACGTAATTGTCCAAGTTTTCACTTCTGTCGGCACTCCAAAAATGTCACTTTTTTTAGGGGGGGGGTCGAAAATTTTGTGGAAATAAGTCTTATTTTTTATTTATGTATGGATCCATATAAAAAAGTATGAGGTAGTGAACTTTGGAACCATTTTAATACAACTCATATTCCAAATATTAAAATAATTGAGAAAAATTATTAAAAAATTATTTTCAATTTAATCATTTTTATACTAAGTAAATGCAATTAAATTTCTTATAAATTGAATCTGGAATTTTAGATAAGATTTTAATATTTACAAAATATAAAATACAGTACAATATATTAGGTTTACAGCTTTATGAAAGACATAAAAATAGTAGGATAAAATTAAGATGAGTTCAAAGTATTCGAATATTTTATTTTGCGCAACAATATTACCTTATTAATATGAAGTAAATGGTAGTTAATTTTTTATAGCACCCAATTTTGCTTTCATAATAGCGTACAATCGATCTTGCATACTATACATATCTGCTATTAAAAAACTAGCAAAAAAAAAAAAAAAAAAAAAAAAAAAAAAAAAAAAAACTGAGTCTGGAAAAAATTTCATTCTCTACCATCAGTCCTATCTCATATGTTTCTTTGTCCTATCAGTTAATATTTCTTTTATGTTTTGCAGCCGCTCTAGTAGTGGCAGCACGCGTTGACTTGCTGTACGAAAATTCAGTAATGCATTTCATCTCAGATTTTAAAATATCAACAGTGCTGATTGAGAAAACGCGGTATACGGAAAATGGATTTTTGAAAAATTCGTTTTCCTCTGTATGTTAAAGAAAGTTTTCTTAATATGTTTTCTTGTACTTTCTAATTTTCCTGCTTTTCGTATTTCCTATAGGATACATTATTTTATATTCAAAAATATATGTGCCTATACATATTTTTTAAATGTTGTTGCACCACCAGTGGTTGAGAGATTCTGCCCTCAAAACTGGTAGACGGCAGGCGCTGGATTAGAACAAAACCCAATCGCGGTCGTCAGCCCAATCATTCGGAGTTTTTCGTGGTTTTCTTCGAATTTTGGATTTCCTTGCGTAAATACGGGTTGGGTTCCCTTAGAAAGACCCCCCCCCCCCACGGAGGGCACCCCTTAGGGTCCATATCCCACGTGTTGTCCGTTTGGGAGCATATTTAGCAATTGGTTATAAATTGTTTATTGTATCCTGTTACAAAAATAACAGGATGTTGGAACCTGTTACCAGCTCTACTGTGGAATGATGTAACCTGTTAACCAAAAATAACCATATTTCCCATCTCTAATAGGGATGGGCATTATTTATCGTATTAGGATAAATGACAGTGTTACTACGCTAGAACCTAATATTGCATTAATATGTTACTGAAAAGTCCCTGTTAAATAAATAACACATGGTTCTTAATGACAGCATCTTCCTTCACTTGGTTTAATCAAGATTTCATTTTTTGTACCTCTAAAATAATAATAATATTCATTAAAAACGTCCTTAATCGTTTCTTTTGAGACGTTTGCCGAACAATGTTGAATGTCCGGGCTGGGTGCCCGGACAGCGCACACCCCACCCCTTCCTGCTTGCGCAGACCCATTCACAATTATTTAAAAAATTTGCGTCCCCCCCCCTTATTAAAACACCCTTAAAAACCCTTTTTAAAAAAATCTCACAAATATACACTCTAAGATATAAAACTCTCTAAAACGGAATTTAAAACTGTTTTATAGGCTTCCGTTTTAGAAGGTTTTACTATATAAAATAAGATATTGTTTGTATCCAGCAAGTACAGCCCGGACAGCCCCCCCCCCTTCTTGCGCAGACCCATTCACAATTATTTAAAAAAATTGCGTCCCCCCCCCTTATTAAAACACCCTTAAAAACCCTTATTAAAAAAATCTCACAATTATACACTCTAAGATAAAAAAAACTGTCTAAAACAAAATTTAAACCTTTTTTATAGGCTTCCGTTTTAGGTTTTACTATATAAAATAAGATATTGTTTGTATCCAGCAAGTACAGCCCGGACAGCCCCCCCCCCCTCCTGCTTGCGCAGACCCATTCACAATTATATAAAAAATTTGCGTCCCCCCCCCCTTTATTAAAACACCCGTAAAAACCCTTATTAAAAAAATCTCACAATTATACACTCTAAAATAAAAAAACTGTCTAAAACGGAACTATAGTAGAAATAACTCCTTAATATTGGCTAATTCAATAACTGATAGATTTTTCACCAGTTTTTCAATTCAGTTCAGTTATGTAGTTCTTTTCTGTTAGATTTTCCACCCGTTTTTGAAAAAATGTAGTTTTTTACATTACAAAAGAACATTTTATCGCTTCGTAACTGTTGTTTATTTTCAAACGTTTTGTCTGAGGATAATGTTGTTATCGTTAACGACTTTTGATTTAAAGATTCGTTTCCTGTTTGGTTTTCATTCGCGGTTGTTGAAGAAAGAGGATAAATAAAAAATGATTGCGTCTCTTTTTTATTAAATATCAGAAAGACTGAATTTGAGATTTATGGATTTGATTTCTAAAGGGCTCTTCTGGGGGGGGGTTCCCTATAGGACCATTTTTGGGAGGGGGGCTGGGGGGGGCGTTTCTCATTTTTTGATGTAATATGTCTATCGAAAGCTTATGCTTCATACATTACAAATCTAGCATAAACAATTTTCTCCCGTTATTCTGGGTCACGTTACGGACCCATTAATGGGTTGAAATTTAAATTTCTTAAACTTCTTCGAGGTTTTTTGCCAAATCGGTATCAGAAAAAAATTGTGCCAACGTGATGTGTGTATGACATCTGCGCCATATAAATATTATTCAGTCTTTTTTAATTGCAGTTTTATTATGTAAAACAATATGCATTATTTTTCATGCACAATTGCGCATTAAATGAAAATTGTAATGCAATTTTTGTAGTAGTACTTTATAATAATGAATAAAAAAAACACATTATTTAAAAGTATTTCCTGCACAATAAAATGTTTCCTGACGATTACAAAAAAATATGTCCAGACAATTCAAAAAATAAAAACGTAATTGTCCAAGTTTTCACTTCTGTCGGCACTCCAAAAATGTCACTTTTTTTAGGGGGGGAGGTGAAAATTTTGTGGAAATAAGTCTTATTTTTTATTTATGTATGGATCCATATAAAAAAGTATGAGCTAGTGAACTTTGGAACCATTTTAATACAACTCATATTCCAAATATAAAAATAATTGAGAAAAATTATTAAAAAATTATTTTCAATTTAATCATTTTTATACTAAGTAAATGCAATTAAATTTCTTATAAATTGAATCTGGAATGTTTAGATAAGATTTTAATGTTTACAAAATATAAAATACAGTACAATATATTAGGTTTACAGCTTTCTGAAAGACATAAAAATAGTAGGATAAAATTTAGATGAGTTCAAAGTATTCGAATATTTTATTTTGCGCAACAATATTACCTTATTAATATGAAGTAAATGGTAGTTAATTTTTTGTAGCACCCAATTTTGCTTTCATAATAGCGTACAATCGATCTTGCATACTATACATATCTGCTATTAAGAAACTAGCAGAAAAAAAAAAAAACTGAGTCTGGAAAAAATTTCATTCTCTACAATCTGTCCTATCTCATATATTTCTTTGTCCTATCAGTTAATATTTGTTTTATGTTTTGCAGCCGCTCTAGTAGTGGCAGCACGCGTTGACTTGCTGTACTAAAATTCAGTAATGCATTTCATCTCAGATTTTAAAATATCAACAGTGCTGATTGAGAAAACGCGGTATACGGAAAATGGATTTTTGAAAAATTCGTTTTCCTCTGTATGTTAAAGAAAGTTTTCTTAATATGTTTTCTTGTACTTTCTAATTTTCCTGTTTTTCGTATTTCCTATAGGATACATTATTTTATATTCAAAAATATATGTGCCTATACATATTTTTTTAAATGTTGTTGCACCACCAGTGGTTGAGAGATTCTGCCCTCAAAACTGGTAGACGGCAGGCGCTGGATTAGAACAAAACCCAATCGCGGTCGTCAGCCCAATCATTCGGAGTTTTTCGTGGTTTTCTTCGAATTTTGGATTTCCTTGCGTAAATACGGGTTGGGTTCCCTTAGAAAGACCCCCCCCCCACGGAGGGCACCCCCTTAGGGCCCATATCCCATGTGTTGTCCGTTTGTGAGCATATTTAGTAATTGTTTATAAATTGTTTATTGTATCCTGTTACAAAAATAACAGGATGTTGGAACCTGTTACCAGCTCTACTGTGGAATGATGTAACCTGTTAACCAAAAATAACCATATTTCCCATCTCTAATAGGGATGGGCATTATTTATCGTATTAGGATAAATAACAGTGTTACTACGCTAGAACCTAATATTGCATTAATATGTTACTGAAAAGTCCCTGTTAAATAAATAACACATGGTTCTTAATGACAGCATCTTCCTTCACTTGTTTTAATCAAGATTTCATTTTTTGTACCTCTAAAATAATAATAATATTCATTAAAAACGTCCTTAATCGTTTCTTTTGAGACGTTTGCCGAACAATGTTGAATGTCCGGGCTGGGTGCCCGGACAGCGCACACCCCACCCCTTCCTGCTTGCGCAGACCCATTCACAATTATTTAAAAAATTTGCGTCCCCCCCCTTATTAAAACATCCTTAAAAACCCTTATTAAAAATATCACAATTATACACTCTAAGATAAAAACCTGTCTAAAACGGAATTTAAAACTGTTTTATAAGCTTCCGTTTTAGAAGGTTTTAGTATATAAAATAAGATATTGTTTGTATCCAGCAAGTACAGCCCGGACAGCCCCCCCCCCTGCTTGCGCAGACCCATTCACAATTATTTAAAAAATTTGAGTCCCCCCCTTATTAAAACACCCTTAAAAACCCTTTTTTTTAAAAATCTCACAATTATACACTCTAAGATAAAAAAACTGTCTAAAACGGAATTTAAAACTGTTTTATAGGCTTCCGTTTTAGAAGGTATAACTATATAAAATGAGATATTGTTTGTATCCAGCAAGTACAGCCCGGACAGCCCCCCCCCCTCCTTCCGCAGACCCATTCACAATTATTTAAAAAAATTGCGTTACCCCCCTTATTAAAACACCCTTAAAAACCCTTTTTAAAAAAAATCTCCCAATTATACACTCTAAGATAAAAAACTGTCTAAAACGGAATTTAAAACTGTTTTATAAGCTTCCGTTTTAGAAGGTTTTACTATATAAAATGAGATATTGTTTGTATCCAGCAAGTACAGCCCAGACAGCCCCCCCCCCAGCTTGCGCAGACCCATTCACAATTATTTAAAAAAATTGCGTCCCCCCCCCTTATTAAAACACCCTTAAAAACCCTTATTAAAAAAATCTCACAATTATACACTCTAAGATAAAAAAACTGTCTAAAACAAAATTTAAAACTGTTTTATAGGCTTCCGTTTTAGAAAGTTTTACTATATAAAATAAGATATTGTTTGTATCCAGCAAGTACAGCCCGGACACCCCCCCCCCCTGCTTGCGCAGACCCATTCACAATTATTTAAAAAATTTGCGTCCCCCCCCTTATTAAAACACCCTTAAAAATCCTTATTAAAAAAATCTCACAATTATACACTCTAAGATAAAAAAAACTGTCTAAAACGGAACCACAGAAGAAATAACTCCTTAATATTGGCTAATTCAATAACTGTTAGATTTTTCACCAGTTTTTCAATTCAGTTCAGTTATGTAGTTCTTTTCTGTTAGATTTTCCACCCGTTTTTGAAAAAATGTAGTTTTTTACATTTCAAAAGAACATTTTATCGCTTCGTAACTGTTGTTTATTTTCAAACGTTTTGTCTGACGATAAGGTTGTTATCGTTAACGACTTTTGATTTAAAGTTTCGTTTCCTGTTTGGTTTCCATTCGCGGTTGTTGAAGAAAGAGGATAAATAAAAAATGATTGCGTCTCTTTTTTATTAAATATCAGAAAGACTGAATTTGAGATTTATGGATTTGATTTCTAAAGGGCTCTTCTGGGGGGGGGGGGGGGTTCCCTATAGGACCATTTTTGGGAGGGGGGCTGGGGTTGGGCGTTTCTCATTTTTTGATGTAATATGTCTATTGAAAGCTTATGCTTCATACATTACAAATCTAGCATAAACAATTTTCTCCCGTTATTCTGGGTCACGTTACGGACCCATTAATTGGTTGAAATTTAAATTTCTTAAACTTCTTCGAGGTTTTTTGCCAAATCGGTATCAGAAAAAAATTGTGCCAACGTGATGTGTGTATGACATCTGCGCCATATAAATATTATTCAGTCTTTTTTAATTGCAATTTTATTATGTAAAACAATATGCATTATTTTTCATGCACAATTGCGCATTAAATGAAAATTGTAATGCAATTTTTGTAGTAGTACTTTATAATAATGAATAAAAAAAACACATTATTTAAAAGTATTTCCTGCACAATAAAATGTTTCCTGACGATTACAAAAAAATATGTCTATATAATTCAAAAAATAAAAACGTAATTGTCCAAGTTTTCACTTCTGTCGGCACTCCAAAAATGTCACTTTTTTTAGGGGGGTGGTGAAAATTTTGTGGAAATAAGTCTTATTTTTTATTTATGTATGGATCCATATAAAAAAGTATGAGCTAGTGAACTTTGGAACCTTTTTAATACAACTCATATTCCAAATATTAAAATAATTGAGAAAAGTTATTAAAAAATTATTTTCTATTTAATCATTTTTATACTAAGTAAATGCAATTATATTTCTTATAAATTGAATCTGGAAGGTTTAGATAAAATTTTAATATTTACAAAATATAAAATAGAGTACAATATATTAGGTTTACAGCTTTCTGAAAGACATAAAAATAGTAGGATAAAATTTAGATGAGTTCAAAGTATTCGAATATTTTATTTTGCGCAACAATATTACCTTATTAATATGAAGTAAATGGTAGTTAATTTTTTGTAGCACCCAATTTTGCTTTCATAATAGCGTACAATCGATCTTGCATACTATACATATCTGCTATTAAGAAACTAGCAAAAAAAAAAAAAAAAAAAACTGAGTCTGGAAAAAATTTCATTTTCTACCATCTGTCCTATCTCATATGTTTCTTTGTCCTATCAGTTAATATTTGTTTTATGTTTTGCAGCCGCTCTAGTAGTGGCAGCACGCGTTGACTTGCTGTACGAAAATTCAGTAATGCATTTCATCTCAGATTTTAAAATATCAACAGTGCTGATTGAGAAAACGCAGTATACGGAAAATGGATTTTTGAAAAATTAGTTTTCCTCTGTATGTTAAAGAAAGTTTTCTTAATATGTTTTCTTGTACTTTCTAATTTTCCTGTTTTTCGCATTTCCTGTAGGATACATTATTTTATATTCAAAAATATATGTGCCTATAGATATTTTTTAAATGTTGTTGCACCACCAGTGGTTGAGAGATTCTGCCCTCAAAACTGGTAGACGGCAGGCGCTGGATTAGAACAAAACCCAATCGCGGTCGTCAGCCCAATCATTCGGAGTTTTTCGTGGTTTTCTTCGAATTTTGGATTTCCTTGCGTAAATACGGGTTGGGTTCCCTTAGAAAGACCCCCCCCCCACGGAGGGCACCCCCTTAGGGCCCATATCCCATGTGTTGTCCTTTTGGGAGCATATTTAGCAATTGTTTATAAATTGTTTATTGTATCCTGTTACAAAAATAACAGGATGTTGGAACCTGTTACCAGCTCTACTGTGGAATGATGTAACCTGTTAACCAAAAATAACCATATTTCCCATCTCTAATAGGGATGGGCATTATTTATCGTATTAGGATAAATAACAGTGTTACTACGCTAGAACCTAATATTGCATTAATATGTTACTGAAAAGTCCCTGTTAAATAAATAACACATTGTTCTTAATGACAGCATCTTCCTTCACTTGTTTTAATCAAGATTTCATTTTTTGTACCTCTAAAATAATAATAATATTCATTAAAAACGTCCTTAATCGTTTCTTTTGAGACGTTTGTCGAACAATGTGAATGTCCGGGCTGGGTGCCCGGACAGCGCACACCCCACCCCTTCCTGCTTGCGCAGACCCATTCACAATTATTTAAAAAATTTGAGTCCCCCCCTTTTTAAAACACCCTTAAAAACCCTTTTTTAAAAAAATCTCACAATTATACACTCTAAGATAAAAAAATGTCTAAAACGGAATTTAAAACTGTTTTATAGGCTTCCGTTTTAGAAGGTTTTACTATATAAAATGAGATATTGTTTGTATCCAGCAAGTACAGCCCGGACAGCTCCCCCCCCCCTGCTTGCGCAGAACCATTCACAATTATTTAAAAAAATTGCGTTACCCCCCTTATTAAAACACCCTTAAAAACCCTTATTAAAAAAATCTCACAATTATACACTCTAAGATAAAAAAAACTGTCTAAAACAAAATTTAAAACTGTTTTATAGGCTTCCGTTTTAGAAGGTTTTACTATATAAAATAAGATATTGTTTGTATTCAGCAAGTACAGCCCGGACAGCCCCCCCCCTGGTTGCGCAGACCCATTCACAATTATTTAAAAAATTTGCGTCCCCCCCTCTTATTAAAACACCCTTAAAAACCCTTATTAAAAAATCTCACAATTATACACTCTAAGATAAAAAAAACTGTCTAAAACGGAATTTAAAACTGTTTTATAGGCTTCTGTTTTAGAAGGTTTTACTATATAGAATAAGATATTGTTTGTATCCAGCAAGTTCAGGTTAAAAATTCTGGGCACCCACCCGTTCAAAAAGCTGGTTACGCCTATGCAACCACAGAAGAAATAACTCCTTAATATTGGCTAATTCAATAACTGTTAGATTTTTCACCAGTTTTTCAATTCAGTTCAGTTATGTAGTTCTTTTCTGTTAGATTTTCCACCCGTTTTTGAAAAAATGTAGTTTTTTACATTACAAAAGAACATTTTATCGCTTCGTAACTGTTGTTTATTTTCAAACGTTTTGTCTGAGGATAAGGTTGTTATCGTTAACGACTTTTGATTTAAAGTTTCGTTTCCTGTTTGGTTTTCATTCGCGGTTGTTGAAGAAAGAGGATAAATAAAAAATGATTGCGTCTCTTTTTTATTAAATATCAGAAAGACTGAATTTGAGATTTATGGATTTGATTTTTAAAGGGCTCTTCTCGGGGGGGGGGGGGGTTCCCTATAGGACCATTTTTTGGGAGGGGGCCTGGGAAGGGGCGTTTCTCATTTTTTGATGTAATATGTCTATCGAAAGCTTATGCTTCATACATTACAAATCTAGCATAAACAATTTTCTCCCGTTATTCTGGGTCACGTTACGGACCCATTAATGGGTTGAAATTTAAATTTCTTAAACTTCTTCGAGGTTTTTTGCCAAATCGGTATCAGAAAAAAATTGTGCCAACGTGATGTGTGTATGACATCTGCGCCATATAAATATTATTCAGTCTTTTTTAATTGCAATTTTATTATGTAAAACAATATGCATTATTTTTCATGCACAATTGCGCATTAAATGAAAATTTTAATGCAGTTTTTGTAGTAGTACTTTATAATAATGAATAAAAAAAACACATTATTTAAAAGTATTTCCTGCACAATAAAATGTTTCCTGACGATTACAAAAAAATATGTCCAGACAATTCAAAAAATAAAAACGTAATTGTCCAAGTTTTCACTTCTGTTGGCACTCCAAAAATGTCACTTTTTTTAGGGGGGGGGTGAAAATTTTGTGGAAATAAGTCTTATTTTTTATTTATGTATGGATCCATATAAAAAAGTATAAGCTAGTGAACTTTGGAACCATTTTAATACAACTCATATTCCAAATATTAAAATAATTGAGAAAAATTATTAAAAAATTATTTTCAATTTAATCATTTTTATACTAAGTAAATGCAATTAAATTTCTTATAAATTGAATCTGGAATGTTTAGATAAGATTTTAATATTTACAAAATATAAAATACAGTACAATATATTAGGTTTACAGCTTTCTGAAAGACATAAAAATAAAATAGGATAAAATTTAGATGAGTTCAAAGTATTCGAATATTTTATTTTGCGCAACAATATTACCTTATTAATATGAAGTAAATGGTAGTTAATTTTTTGTAGCACCCAGTTTTGCTTTCATAATAGCGTACAATCGATCTTGCATACTTATACATATTTGCTATTAAGAAACTAGCAAAAAAAAAAAAAAAAAAAAACTGAGTCTGGAAAAAATTTCATTCTCTACCATCTGTCCTATCTCATATGTTTCTTTGTCCTATCAGTTAATATTTGTTTTATGTTTTGCAGCCGCTCTAGTAGTGGCAGCACGCGTTGACTTGCTGTACGAAAATTCAGTAATGCATTTCATCTCAGATTTTAAAATATCAACAGTGCTGATTGAGAAAACGCGGTATACGGAAAATGGATTTTTGAAAAATTAGTTTTCTTCTGTATGTTAAAGAAAGTTTTCTTAATATGTTTTCTTGTCCTTTCTAATTTTCCTGTTTTTCGTATTTCCTGTAGGATACATTATTTTATATTCAAAAATATATGTGCCTATAGATATTTTTTTAAATGTTGTTGCACCACCAGTGGCTGAAAGATTCTGCCCTCAAAACTGGTAGACGGCAGGCGCTGGATTAGAACAAAACCCAATCGCGGTCGTCAGCCCAATCATTCGGAGTTTTTCGTGGTTTTCTTCGAATTTTGGATTTCCTTGCGTAAATACGGGTTGGGTTCCCTTAGAAAGACCCCCCCCCCACGGAGGGCACCCCCTTAGGGCCCATATCCCATGTGTTGTCCTTTTGGGAGCATATTTAGCAATTGTTTATAAATTGTTTATTGTATCCTGTTACAAAAATAACAGGATGTTGGAACCTGTTACCAGCTCTACTGTGGAATGATGTAACCTGTTAACCAAAAATAACCATATTTCCCATCTCTAATAGGGATGGGCATTATTTATCGTATTAGGATAAATAACAGTGTTACTACGCTAGAACCTAATATTGCATTAATATGTTACTGAAAAGTCCCTGTTAAATAAATAACACATTGTTCTTAATGACAGCATCTTCCTTCACTTGTTTTAATCAAGATTTCATTTTTTGTACCTCTAAAATAATAATAATATTCATTAAAAACGTCCTTAATCGTTTCTTTTGAGACGTTTGTCGAACAATGTGAATGTCCGGGCTGGGTGCCCGGACAGCGCACACCCCACCCCTTCCTGCTTGCGCAGACCCATTCACAATTATTTAAAAAATTTGAGTCCCCCCCTTTTTAAAACACCCTTAAAAACCCTTTTTTAAAAAAATCTCACAATTATACACTCTAAGATAAAAAAATGTCTAAAACGGAATTTAAAACTGTTTTATAGGCTTCCGTTTTAGAAGGTTTTACTATATAAAATGAGATATTGTTTGTATCCAGCAAGTACAGCCCGGACAGCTCCCCCCCCCCTGCTTGCGCAGAACCATTCACAATTATTTAAAAAAATTGCGTTACCCCCCTTATTAAAACACCCTTAAAAACCCTTATTAAAAAAATCTCACAATTATACACTCTAAGATAAAAAAAACTGTCTAAAACAAAATTTAAAACTGTTTTATAGGCTTCCGTTTTAGAAGGTTTTACTATATAAAATAAGATATTGTTTGTATTCAGCAAGTACAGCCCGGACAGCCCCCCCCTGGTTGCGCAGACCCATTCACAATTATTTAAAAAATTTGCGTCCCCCCCTCTTATTAAAACACCCTTAAAAACCCTTATTAAAAAATCTCACAATTATACACTCTAAGATAAAAAAAACTGTCTAAAACGGAATTTAAAACTGTTTTATAGGCTTCTGTTTTAGAAGGTTTTACTATATAGAATAAGATATTGTTTGTATCCAGCAAGTTCAGGTTAAAAATTCTGGGCACCCACCCGTTCAAAAAGCTGGTTACGCCTATGCAACCACAGAAGAAATAACTCCTTAATATTGGCTAATTCAATAACTGTTAGATTTTTCACCAGTTTTTCAATTCAGTTCAGTTATGTAGTTCTTTTCTGTTAGATTTTCCACCCGTTTTTGAAAAAATGTAGTTTTTTACATTACAAAAGAACATTTTATCGCTTCGTAACTGTTGTTTATTTTCAAACGTTTTGTCTGAGGATAAGGTTGTTATCGTTAACGACTTTTGATTTAAAGTTTCGTTTCCTGTTTGGTTTTCATTCGCGGTTGTTGAAGAAAGAGGATAAATAAAAAATGATTGCGTCTCTTTTTTATTAAATATCAGAAAGACTGAATTTGAGATTTATGGATTTGATTTTTAAAGGGCTCTTCTCGGGGGGGGGGGGGTTCCCTATAGGACCATTTTTTGGGAGGGGGCCTGGGAAGGGGCGTTTCTCATTTTTTGATGTAATATGTCTATCGAAAGCTTATGCTTCATACATTACAAATCTAGCATAAACAATTTTCTCCCGTTATTCTGGGTCACGTTACGGACCCATTAATGGGTTGAAATTTAAATTTCTTAAACTTCTTCGAGGTTTTTTGCCAAATCGGTATCAGAAAAAAATTGTGCCAACGTGATGTGTGTATGACATCTGCGCCATATAAATATTATTCAGTCTTTTTTAATTGCAATTTTATTATGTAAAACAATATGCATTATTTTTCATGCACAATTGCGCATTAAATGAAAATTTTAATGCAGTTTTTGTAGTAGTACTTTATAATAATGAATAAAAAAAACACATTATTTAAAAGTATTTCCTGCACAATAAAATGTTTCCTGACGATTACAAAAAAATATGTCCAGACAATTCAAAAAATAAAAACGTAATTGTCCAAGTTTTCACTTCTGTTGGCACTCCAAAAATGTCACTTTTTTTAGGGGGGGGGTGAAAATTTTGTGGAAATAAGTCTTATTTTTTATTTATGTATGGATCCATATAAAAAAGTATAAGCTAGTGAACTTTGGAACCATTTTAATACAACTCATATTCCAAATATTAAAATAATTGAGAAAAATTATTAAAAAATTATTTTCAATTTAATCATTTTTATACTAAGTAAATGCAATTAAATTTCTTATAAATTGAATCTGGAATGTTTAGATAAGATTTTAATATTTACAAAATATAAAATACAGTACAATATATTAGGTTTACAGCTTTCTGAAAGACATAAAAATAAAATAGGATAAAATTTAGATGAGTTCAAAGTATTCGAATATTTTATTTTGCGCAACAATATTACCTTATTAATATGAAGTAAATGGTAGTTAATTTTTTGTAGCACCCAGTTTTGCTTTCATAATAGCGTACAATCGATCTTGCATACTTATACATATTTGCTATTAAGAAACTAGCAAAAAAAAAAAAAAAAAAAAACTGAGTCTGGAAAAAATTTCATTCTCTACCATCTGTCCTATCTCATATGTTTCTTTGTCCTATCAGTTAATATTTGTTTTATGTTTTGCAGCCGCTCTAGTAGTGGCAGCACGCGTTGACTTGCTGTACGAAAATTCAGTAATGCATTTCATCTCAGATTTTAAAATATCAACAGTGCTGATTGAGAAAACGCGGTATACGGAAAATGGATTTTTGAAAAATTAGTTTTCTTCTGTATGTTAAAGAAAGTTTTCTTAATATGTTTTCTTGTCCTTTCTAATTTTCCTGTTTTTCGTATTTCCTGTAGGATACATTATTTTATATTCAAAAATATATGTGCCTATAGATATTTTTTTAAATGTTGTTGCACCACCAGTGGCTGAAAGATTCTGCCCTCAAAACTGGTAGACGGCAGGCGCTGGATTAGAACAAAACCCAATCGCGGTCGTCAGCCCAATCATTCGGAGTTTTTCGTGGTTTTCTTCGAATTTTGGATTTCCTTGCGTAAATACGGGTTGGGTTCCCTTAGAAAGACCCCCCCCCCACGGAGGGCACCCCCTTAGGGCCCATATCCCATGTGTTGTCCGTTTGGGAGCATATTTAGCAATTTTTTATAAATTGTTTATTGTATCCTGTTACAAAAATAACAGGATGTTGGAACCTGTTACCAGCTCTACCGTGGAATGATGTAACCTGTTAACCAAAAATAACCATATTTCCCATCTCTATTTTACAATGACAGCTTAAACCAGGGAATTCTTAATTTCTAAAAAAATCTTTTGTAAATTCCGGTGTCAGTCAACAATTTCTCTTTTTGCAAACAGAATTTGTCTACGCCGGAAAGGGTTAAAAAAAACTACCCCCATCCTGCGACAATTTCCTCACTTACTTGACTCGCAAATGGTACACTGTATGTTACATGTCTCCTCCTCTTTATTCGTAACTATATTTTAACCCTTCGGACTCCTGTGCCTCTTCTACAAATTTTATTTGATTAGTACCACTTTGTTAAAAGAACTTTCCTTAAAGTAAACAATTTGAAAAACTCTCTGATTAAATAAGGAAAATTTTATTTTCCTTTATTACTGGTGCCAAAAACAAATTTTGGAAGGAAATTGATGTCTCCGCAGCGGAGACAACGGAGTTACAAGGGCTAAAAATATCGTCTCCATGATGCTCAAAGTGAATTGAGTTCAGTGTTGCCAGATGGACTACTTATTTCAAATTCAGATTCTTGACTGGCACCACTTTTTTTGAAGTAGTAAAATGCGCCTTATTTAATGACATATTAATAAAGGCGAAAACAAAGGGAATTTTGCCCTTTCAAAAAAGTGGTGCGAATCAAGAAATCCAAATTTTAAAAAAGTAGCCTACTGGCAACACTGCTTGAGCTCACCAGTGTATTTAAAAGAATTAAAAGTCATATTTTAAAAACAGATTATGACATCTATAGAAAACGTTTTCCGTTTTAAGAACATAATCTTCTTTTGTTGGTACCTTTAAAATTACTCCCCGAGGTGTGTGTGGAAAGTAAAAAAAACATTTTCTCAAAAACCGAATTTTTTTAAAATTATTTTCTTTAAAGGCCGAATGCTCTTATTTAATTGTTTGTGGCATATAAGATGTAGGAGTACGGTCTTTCAGACTATGTCTTCTTTTTAAGTGCGTTCGTAATTTTGTAAGTACGTAGCACCTATAGTTGTCGTTCAGTCCATCCGTATGTCTGTCCGTCCGCACATAAGAATGCAAAAACTACCCGAATGTACCGTTTGAAATTTAAAATATACAATTATTACATAATTTTATCGAGTCATTTCAAATTTTATGAAAATCGGATACATAGATCAATTTCGGGGAGAATCAAAATTATTCCGTTACAATGGGAAAAAAAGTTCCAAATGCATTTTAATCATTTGGAATTTAAAATATGTAATTATTAAAACATTTTGTGGAGTCATTTCAAATTTTATGAAAATCGGATGAATAGATCAATTACAGGGACAATCAATATATTCCTTTACATTATGGTCAATGAAGAAAAAAAAAATTAAGTGCATCTTAATGGTGTTACACTCATTCGAACATAATAAAATTGATATGAATCTATGAAGTACATATTATAATATACATTTTTCACAAACTGTGGGGCAAAGAATATTTGTTATTGATTTACAACACCACACAAAAGTATTCCGTTACATAATGGTATTGGGAGAACATTGATTGGTGCGCGTTTTAAATATATTAAACTATTTCATATTTTATGAATATGATACATGTTGCTGAGGTATAATAAGAGTTACTATTCCTGTATATTTACAGGAACACAAAAATATTTCTAACATTACACTGTATCTGAAGTACTGTCGATTATAACAACAAGATCTGAATATTTTTAAAATTTTGTTATCGTACGAATGCACCTGCTTTTCTACGCTTTACGTGTAATTTACAAGTTGTTTTAAGTTTATGAAGAGTTTTAAACAAAGTAAGATAATAATAACAAAATACCTCCAAAATCTTCTTATTTCACACTTCCTTTTCAACCGATGTATAAATAAGTCTTCAACGCATAAACCATGACTATTACCTTCTCTGAAAGATCAAAAAGCGTTTTTAGTCAGACCAAGTTACGAATGTCAATTACTAACTCAACGAATTATTAGAATTTTCAAATTCTGAATTTCAGATGCATCACGAGATACTTTGTGTTAATTTCGCAAACATTTTCTGTTTTGTGCGTGCAGTAGATTTGGCTTACCAGGGGCGTACAAAGCGAAAACTGCGCCCGGAGCAAAGCTTCAATTTGGCGCCTCCTTCCCTCACCATTTTCTTGTGACAAGACAAAAATAACGTTGGTAGTATAATTTTGGCACCTGATAAATTCCCGTCCCCTTCACCCCTCCCTTTCCCACTGTGCTGCTGCTTACTTTGAAAGACAGGCAGACAGGCACACACATGCAAAGACATAGCTAAAGTTTCTTTTATTAATATAAATAGTGACAGTTAATTCTTTGTCTCTTGTTAAGTTACATTCAGAGCTTAAAAAACAACAATTAGTGTTATTCTAGCTATTGATTTCAATTATAGACATTCCATCAAACCTTAAACGGGGAATTCCAAGAACGTTCAAAGAACAAAATTCAAAGAACATAATTACAAAATGATATTATATTTCTTTGTTGAATTGCAGTAGTTTTTTAATTCCTTATTGATGAGCAACCGGTATACGTGACGCAAAAGGCTTACAGAATCCTTGATTATTCTGATAAGTAAAATTTTGCAGTAATTTTCTTTTAATTTATTCCGAGTATCTTTCCGATTCAATTAGGCAAACATTTCTGTTTAAAAAAAAAACGGTTATAAAACATTAAAGATTCTGTAAAAGACGCTCATCCCGAAGGTGTTAAACTATAGTTTAACAAGAATGAATATGAAAATCATGCAAATTTAATAACAACTCTTTTTAGTTTTACATTATAATCATTTCAAGGGCTGTGGTTCTTTTTCGGACCAACTAATTTTTATTCTTAAAAGCCTCATGGCCACCAGAATATTGAAATGAAAATTTTTCCTTTATCAAATACACGTAAAAAAGAAAAAAAAACTTTTACGTATTTTGAAATAAATTTATGTAAAAAAATAATTTACGTGTTTTGAAATAAATATATACTTGAATTCTGGTGTCGTTTATAAATTTCTGCATTTTACGAATAGAAGATCCTTGCCCCTAAAAGGATTAACTCAAGAGCCGCGGTGACGAGTCCTTTTAACCCGTAGCAAACAAATAAATGTCGATTCAAACTACAAAACCCTTTATAAAATGAGTTAAATATATGCTGCGCAAAAAATATTTAAATAAATAAGTTCAATTGTTTTAAATATAAATTCTGATGAGAAATGTTTTTGTAGAACTTGAGTAAAATTTCCCACGGTTCTAGTGTTAAAAGATATTTTGCTTGAAGAACATGAATCTTTGAAACGGGCAGAAAAAAATGATTGTGGAAAACCGTTTAATTTACAGGGAATATCTGTAATTCTGTATAAAAAATCAGCTTTTTCTGTAAGAAATATGATTTTTTAACAGTAAAAATTACAAAATCTAAATTTTTACAAAAAAACTGGTTTTTTAAAAACAGTTTTTTCTTTAAAACAGTTTTTCTTTAAAACATCATTTTGTCAACATACGGTTTTTTTCTAAATAAAGTTTGCAAAACAATACAGATATTGTTTTGCAGCGTACAGGAAGATTTTTTCTATTTATTCAGATAATCTGTCAGAACTATACATTTAAATTTTCGCTTTCCAGAAACAAATTAATTATTTTGTAACAGAAACATATTATCTCATTGAATCGTAATTAATTGTGAAGTTTATCATGTTTCGGAAATCAATTTATAAATGTTCTAATGGTAATTAATTAAGCTATTTATTTACATATTTCCTTTAGTTACATCACAAATAAATGATTCCAGCATGTTTCATTATTACTAGATAATGGCATAAAGCTGTTTAAGCAAATCACAACTTGTTTTAGTATCGGGAGGATTCCTAGTTATGTATAAATTACATAAACCAATGTATCAAAAAGACGTATTCAGATTTTAATTAAGAGTCCGTACGTAAATGATTTTCTCTCTCGAAGAGATGAACACTGATTGCTATTATAACACAAAATGGTAGCTGCTCATTTAACGTTTTTAACTTATCAAATACTATCCGATGTTAATGGAACCTTGACCACTACTTACTGACACTAATGCTCATCTCTGGAATTACAATATCTTTTTTAGTTTTAAAGCTCTACCCACACGCTAACTGTCTTTTAATATCTTTAATTTGTCTTATTTTTCTGTTAAATTTGTCCGGTTTCAATTTCTCTTATTTTTTTTCCTTTTCTTTGAGAGGCCAAGGTATTCGGGTCGTAAGAAAGGAATTTTGGCGCTATCCGTGGTCGCCTACATGCGACAGCGCTCTCGCACAAGAGACTAAGACTGTTCTGATCGCCGACGGAAATTGGCCGCTCACCGCGGCGGCTGATCCACCCACCCACCCACCTACAACCACCATCAGAGAATGAATATTATATATAAAGTTCTATGAATATTATATAAAATGTAATTTACACGGCTTCATTTTCATATTAGAAGTTCAGTCAATTTCAGGATATTCTGACCAATATTGCGTTGTGATAATAATGTTACTCTGCGAAATGAAATAATGTTAAGGGTATTTCGTTTCAGTGTCATAGGTTTCAGTTGTTGTAAAATATGATTCATTATTAGTTAAGTAACATTGTAGGATCGTTCTGAAATTATTCAAATCTGAAGAAGCACATTTTACTTAAAAATATATTGAAGTTCAGATTCAAAACATATGTTGAATGGATAATAATGTATAATAAGTCTATGAATATTATATAAAATGTTATTTGCATTGCACTATTTTCATACGTTCAGTCTCCTTAATGGTAGTCTGACCAGTATTGTGTTGTGATAATAATATAATCTACGAAATTAAACAATAATACGAGTAGCTCGTTTCAGTGTCATCAGGTTTCTGTTGTTGTAAAATATGATTCATGGCTAATTAAAGAGCTTTGTGGGAGCTGAAATGAATAAAATTTGAAGATACATAATACAGAAAATGTGTGTCATTGTTTTTAGAAATTAGTTTTTTCTGTTACAAATATGGTTTTTTTCCGTAAAAATTACAAAATCTTCATTTTTGCAAAACAAAAACTGTTTTTTTTTAACAGCTTTTTGTTTTCTTTTTTGTGAAAAATACGGTTTTATTTTTAAAAAAAAGCACAGGTTTTATTTTACACAGCATTTTTTTCTATTTATTCAAATAGTCCTTCAGAACAGTACCATTAAATTTTCGCTTTATAAAAACAAAATAATTATTTTGTTACAGAAATACATTATCTCACTGTATTTCAATTAATTATGAAGTTTATCATGTTTCGGAAATCAATTAATAGATATTCTAATGGTTATTAATTAAAATATTTATTTACATATCTCCTTTAGCTATATCACAATTAAATGATTCAAACACTTTGAGTTTCATTATTAGTAGATAACGGCATAAAGCTGTTTAATCAAATCATAACTTGTTTTAGTATCGCGAGGATCCTAGTTATGTATAAATTATATAAGCCAATGTATCAAAAGGACGCATTCACATTTTAATGAAGGATTCATACATAAATGATTTTCTCTCTCTAAGAGAATAACACTGATTGCTTTTATCGCACAAAATGGCAGCTGCTAATTTACGTTTTTAGATAATCAAATAATACCCTATGTTAGTGGTACTTTGATATCTACTTACTGTTACTAATTCTCATCTCTGGAACTATAATATCTCCTTTAGTGCAGCTCTATGAATATCGTATAAAATGTCGTTTGCACGGCTTCATTTTTATATTAGAAGTTCAGTCTATTTAATGGTAGTCTGACCAGTATTGTGTTGTGACAATAACATTGATTTTCGAAACTAAAATGATGTCTCTTGTCAGTGTCATAGGTTTCTGTTTTCTTAAATAGGATTTATAACTTATTAGGCAATTTTTTAGGTTCTGTAATATCCCCCATAACGATCATAGCATTTTCATTGCTAAGATGTCGAAATAAATGAATGACACCGGTAATTAAGAACAAATATATTTCTAAATAAGGAAACGTGATTTTTCACATACAAAATAAAAGGGATATTTTTAGATAAAAATACCGGTGTCAGTGTTGCGTATCGGAATTAAAATTTTGTGGTTTCGTGGCGAAACCAATGAACGTTAAAGGGTTGAGCAGCCTGGGTGAGATCGACAGTTCGCCGGTTAAGAAAAAATCCGGTTAAACTGGAAAAATAAATTAAATAAATAAGTATGAGCGTAATTAATTAATTAAACATGTATGATGCATATAATTTTTCAATTTGCGTAATTTTAAAAAAGTACATACAATTCACAGTTTTTGAAATGCACAATATCTGTAACTAATTGAAGTGAAAAAAGAACTATCAAAAATAAGAAATAATGAAAAGCATTTAATCCAAATTATATTGTTGATAATCGTCTTCAACAGGACGAGCTATGGGGTGTACCTCGTAGGTGGAAAAGCCCTCTAGTTATTCTAAAAAATATATAGGGATTGTTTTAGAGTGATTAATAGGATTTTATTTATTTATTTATTGAAAAAATCCACCTGAACTGTATCTTTAAATTTCCGCTTTCCATAAACAAATTATTTTCTGACATAAATACATTATCTTATTGAATCGCAACTAATTTTGAAAATTATCATGTTTCGGAAAACAATTTATAAAAATTCTAATGGTAGTTAATTTAGCTATTACTTTACATATCTCTTTTATGTATATCACAAATAAATGATTCCAGCCCTCTGAGTATTATTATTATTGGATGATGACATAAAGCTGATTAAACAAATTATAATTTGTTTTAGTATCGCGAGGATTCCTAGCTAAGTATAAATCATATAAACCAATGTATCAAAATGATCTATATTTTAATGAAGGATTCCTATATAAATGATTTTTCCTCTCTAAGAGAACAACGCTGATTGCTATTATCACACAAAACTGGCAGTTGCTCATTTATATTTTAAATTATCAAATAATATCTGATGCTATTACAGTAAAACCTCTAAATAACAGACACCTCGGGAACGCAGAAATTGTCCGCTATTCGGAGGTGTCCGCTATTGGAAAAACGTCAGAGATTGAAAAACCGCTAGGAAATGCTTAATGTTTCATTAATTGACTTTTATATGCGCTAAAACCTCTATTCTATCATTAATCGGAAATGAAAGTTATTTTTTAAGCAATGAAATTGAAATAAAATCGTGCTCACCTTTATCCACTGTTTATTACATTCTTATTAAAAAAATTGTTACAAAACTTTACTTCTGCATGCAATTTGTTTTTCAATGTGGCGTTATCTGACACAATAGAGTTCCAGGCAGGGAGGGGGGGGGTTTCACTTTTTGACCATTAAAAGCATAAAATCTCAAAATCTTCCGGGGTGACATTTTGATGCATTCGGAGATGTCTCTCCCGAGAAACCTCCTGAATTGAACACTGAACGTAGGGGGGGGGGATAGTATTTTTCCAGCCCACCCTCTACATTTATCTGTGATCACAAAATTTGTGACACACTACCTTGATAAATTTAGAGCCTTTTTAAAAAAAAATTTCATTTTTTCTAGTTTAAATTTTTTTTTCATCCTTTATAGCCGAAAGCAGTGTCCGCTATTCGGAATGTCCGTTATTCAGAGGTTAAACATACAAAAATTTAGGTTTTGGAGTTGGGATTGGAAAACTGTCTATTAAATAGAGGTGTCCGCTATTCGGGAGTGTCCGTTATGTAGGTTTTACTGCAGTACTTTGATCACTATTTACTGATAGCAATACTCATCTCAGCGATTCTGGTGGCAGACAACCTTTTCAACATTTTAGCCAAAGGACTGAATTTCCTGATAAAGGGTCAAACAATAGTTTCACGTGAGTGCGTCTAAAAATCATACAAATTCTGGCACAAATACTGTTAGTTTAACATTTAAAATGACATTTCCCTTAAAGAATCTTAGTAAAAAAATAAATATTTAACCACAAAAAAGAATCTGTCAAACTGACAGAAAAAAGTGCTAGTAGAAAACGTTTAATTTACAGGAAACTTCTGTAATTTTTTACACAAAACAGTTTTTTCTGTAAAAATTACAATATCCATATTTTTGAAAAACAAAAAGTTTTGTAAAAAAATTTTTTAATAGCAGTTTTATTCTAAAAACAAAGACAGGTTTTTTTTCCAGTGTTCAGTTACATTTTATTTTCCATTCATTCAGATATTTTTTCATATCTGTAACTATAAATTTTTGCTTTCTTTGAGGAAATTGATTATTTTGTGACAGAAATGCATTATCTTACTGAATCGCAATTAATTATCAAGTTTATCATGTTTCGATAAATTAATAAATATTCTAATGGTAATTAATTAAACTATTATTTTACATATCTGCTTTAGCTATATCACAAATAAATGATTCCCGCACTTTGAGTTTCATTATTAGTAGATAATGGCATAAACCTGTTTAATTAAATCATAACTTGTTTTAGTATCGTGAGGCTTCTTTGTTATGTATAAATTATATAAGCCAATGTACCAATAGGGCGTATTCCGATCTTAATGAAGGATTCATATGTAAATGATTTTCCCTCTCTAAGAGAAAAGCACTGATTGCTATTATCGAACAAAATGGTAGCTTCTCATTTACGCTTTTAAATTATCAAATAATATCCTTTATTAATGGTACTTTGATCATTATTTATTAATACTAATACTCATCCCTGAAACTATGATATCTCCTTTAGTTTGGCTCTATTAACATCATATGTCATTTGCACGGCTTGCACGGCTTCATTTTCGTATTAGAAGTTCAGTCTATTTAATGGTAGTCTGACCTGTATTGTGTTGTGATAATAACATTGATTTTCGAAATTAAACAATGATGTCTCTTGTCAGGGTCATAGGTTTCAGTTTTTTTCAATAGGATTTATAATTTATTAGGGAACCTTTTAGGTCTATTAGCATACTGTTTGACCGGCTTGAATGGCACCAAGACTTCGCCGGTCAAGAGGAATTTCGGTTAAACTGGAGAAATAAAAAAAATATGATCGTAATTTAGTTAATTAAGCGTATACAAGACATTTAATTTTTCAAGTTGCGTAATTTTGAAGAAGTACATGTCTTTCACAGTTTTTGAAATGATTACTAGCTGTAATTAAATGAATTGAAAAAAGAAGTATCATAAGTAAGAATTAATGAAAAACATTTAATCCAAATTATATTGTTAATAATCGTCTCAACGGTACAAGCTATGAGGTGTACCTCGTATGGGGAAGAGCATCCTAGTTATTCTAAAAAAATACAGGGCTTGTTTTACAATGTAGAGTAGGATTTTGTTTTCTTTATTTATTAGGATAATCCATCAGAACTGTATCTTTAAATGTTCGCTTTCCAGAAACTAATTATATTCTGACTTAAATACATTATCTTGTTGAATCGCAACTAATTATGAAATCTAACATGTTTCGGATATCAATTTATAAATATTCTAATGGTAATTAATTATGCTATTGATTTACATATCTCCTTTAGCTATATCGCACAATGTTGCCAGTGGGCTACTTTTTTAAAATTTGGATTTCTTGATTCGCACCACTTTCTTGAAAGGGCAAAATTCCCTTTGTTTTCGCCTTTATTAATACGTCATTAAAAAAGGCGCATTTTAATACTTCAAAAAAGTGGTGCCAGTCAAGAATCTGAATTTGAAATAAGTAGCCCATCTGGCAACACTAATATCACAAGTATTCCAGCACCTTGAGTTTCATTAGTAGTAGATAATGACATAAAGCTGTTTAATTAAATCATAACTTGTTTTAGTATCATGAGCCTTCCTAGTTATGTATAAATTATATAAACCAATGTATCAAAAGGACGTATCTAGATTTTAATGAAGGATTCATATGTAAATGATTTTCACTCTCTAAGAGAACAACACTAATTGCTGTTATCACGCAAAACCGTAGCTACTCATTTACGTTTTAAATTGTAAAATAATTATCTGATGTTAATGATACTTTGATTACTATCTACTGATACTAATACTCATTTCCGGAACTATAGATTCTGGTGGCAGAGAATTTTTCAGCATTTTAGCCAAAGAACCGACTTATCCGATAACAATAATTTCATGTGAATGCATCTAAAAATCATGCAAATTTCGGGGCAATTACTGTTAGTTTAACATTTAAAAATGGCATTTGCCTTTAAGAATCTTAGTAAAAAATAAATAATTTAACACAAACAAGAACCTTTCAAACTGATAGAAAAAAAGTGCAAATAGAAAACAGGTTAATTTACAGGAATCATCTGTAATTTTTCATACGCAAAACAATTTTTTCATTTAACAAATATGAATTTTCCCTCTAAAAATTACAAAATCCGTATTTTTGCAAAACAAAATCTTTTTTTAAAAAACATTTTTTTTTTGTCAAAATTGCAATTTTATTCTAAAAATAAAATACAGTTCTTTTTATTTTTCTTTTCTTTTCTTTTCTTCTTTTTTTTTTTACAGTGTATAGTAAAATATCATTTTTCATTTATTCAGATATTTCTTCATATCTCCAGCTTTAAATTTTCGTTTTCCAGGAACAAATTAGTTATTTTGTAACAGAAACACATTATGTTATTGATTCGTTAGTAATGATCAAATATAACATGTTTCAGAAATCAATTAATTGATATTCTTATGTTAATTAATTAAACTATTAATTTAGATATCTCCATTGACTATATCACAAATAAATGATTATGGAACTTTGAGTTACATTATTAGTGGATGATAACATAAAGCTGTTTAATCAAATCATAACTTGTTGTAGTATCATGAGGCTTCATAGTTTTGTATACATTACATGTAACCAATGTATCAAAAGGATGTATTCAGATCTTAATGACGGATTCATACGCAAATGAATTTCTCTGTCTAAGAGAACAACACGGATTGCTATTATCACACAAAATGACATCTGTTTATTTACGTTTTTAAACTATCAAATAATGCCCAATGCTAGTTGTGCTTTGATCACTATTTACTGATACTTAATACTCATCTCCAGAACTATAATATCCCTTTTAGTGCAGCTCCATGAATATTATATAAAATGTCATTTGCACGGCTTCATTTTCATATTAGAATTTCAATCTATTTAATGGTATTCTGATCAGTATTGTGTTGTGATAATAATATTCCTCTGTGAAATTAAACCATTAGAGTATCTTGTTTTTTTTATTGTCTCAGATTTCAGTTGTTATAAAATATGATTCATGGCTAATTAAACAGCTTTATAGGATCTAAAATTATTCAAATCTGAGGATGTACATTGTATTTACAAATATATTGAACTTCAGAATCAGAATATATGTGTTGAATGGATAAGAACAATAAATCGATGAATATTATATAAAATGCCATTTGCACGGCTTCATTTCATATTAGAATTTCAATCTATTTAATGGTATTCTGATCAGTATTGTGTTGTGATAATAATATTCCTCTGTGAAATTAAAGTATTAGAGTATCTTGTTTTTTGTCTCAGGTTTCAGTTGTTATAAAATATGATTCATGGCTAATTAAACAGCTTTATAGGATCTAAAATGATTCAAATCTGAGGATGTACATTGTATTTACAAATATATTGAACTTCAGAGTCAAAATATGTGTTGAATGGATAAATAGGTATAATAACTCTGTGAATATTACAGGCTCGCACTGTTCCTAAAAATTTTCATACAATCATACCACTATTTTAAGACGGTAATAATTATTGGTACTACTAGATTATCCCGTCGACCAAAAAATTATCGCCAAATTATAAGATTACATGCTAATAATGGATGATTGTGAATGTCACGTTCACTGATATTAAACGCGATACACATGTTTAAAACGTCATTAAGTTGTTTATAATTCCACTTTTTATGTGTATTTTTATTCGTGTTTTACTAATTTATTTGTTTTGCCATTATTTAAAATAAAAATTATGTCAGCATGTATAACTTGGCTATTAGTTTGGCGATTTTTATAATTTGGCGAAAATGGTCGACGGCATAACCTATAAGTACCTAATTATTATATAATTCTATTGTAGATGTTACAGGAATCTTTCACGAAGATTTTTGATTTAAATTATTGGTAGCAAAGTGTCACAATTTTAGGAACGGTGCGAACCCTAATATTACATAAAATGTCACTTGTACGGCTTCAATTTCATATTAGAAGTTCAGTCTATTTAATCGTATTATGACCAGTATTTTGTTGTGAATAATAATAATGATCTACGAAATTAATCAAACCTACGAGTATCTCGATTCATTGTCATTGCTTTCATTTGTTGTAAAAGATGATGCAAGACGAATTAAGCAGCACTGTAGGATCTGAAATGATACAATTCTGGAAGATGCAAATTGCATTTGAGGAGCTACGGAAGCCAAGGGGTTTAACCATTTCCGGCGCAGACAAATTCTGTTCGTAGAATGAGAAATTGTTGACTGACACCGGAATTTACAAACGACTTTTTAAGAAATCAAGAATTCCCTGATTTAAGCTGTCATTGTAAAAGTAAAATTTTACTAAAATATTTTTGGTGCCGTTTGTAGGTTTAGAATTAAAATTAGGTGTTGCCGGAGCGGTAACACTGCGCCGGAAAGGGTTAAATGACTAAACTGAAAAAGTGAACTAAGTGCATTGACGACCTGGATATATGCTTTTTTCTTTTCAGGTAAAGAAATATAAGTGATTTTCTAATTATGTGCTGCATCCTACGGATAAACCACTTTTGCCGAATAATAATCAATATTGATTAATTATATATTAAACTAAAATTGTACTCTGCTTTTATTTATAGTTATTGAAATAAGAGGCAAAAGACAATAATGAATTAAGCAGTAATTTCCTATTTCAACTCAGTTAATTATTATTGATGTTTAAATGTAACGTCAGTTACGTTCAAAGTCAATTCACTCCAAATCGAATTTTTGTCACTTCTACCCCTTGCTTTATCAGGTCGCCATTTACAAACATCGTCGGTATAGCAAACGGTTCGTCAAACTATCGAATATGGAAAACAGTGTTGCCAATGGGCTACTTTTTTATTTAAAATTCAGCTTTCTCGATTGGTGCCACTTTTTTCTAATAAGTTGAAAGTCCTCTTGTTTTTACTTTAATAATTCTGCAATTAAATAAGGTTAAATAAAGCGTTTTTTAGTATATCAGAACAGTAGTGCCAATTAGCAAATCTGAATTTAAAATTTACTGCTAACTGGCAACATTGTTTTCATATTTGGCTAGTTTAAACGAAGTACCGACAAAATACTGAAATAGAGTTAAATTTCACCTTAGATTGTATTATCATGTAAGTAATAATCGTATATATTAATTTCCCAACAAAAAATTACAAAATATTATTTTTGAAAAAAGTTTGTTTTAACAATTTGAAACATGAATAAAGTGGCAGTTGCTCAGTTACGGTTTTTAAATTATGAAATATATTCGATGTACTTTATTCACTATTTCGCAATACTATAGCTAATATTTGGAACAATTATTGCGTTTTGTGCAGCTCTAATAAATACAAGAAAACATGCATGTTGCACAGCTTCATTTTGAAATTAGAAATTCAATCTACATTAATGGTACGCTGACTATACTATTGAGTTTTGATAATAATAATTGATCTGCGAAATTAAACAATGCTACGAGTATCTCGTTTCAAAGTCATACGTTTCAGTTGTTGTAAAATATGATTCATGGTTAATTGAAGAGCTTTGTAGGATCTGAAATGAGTCAAATCTAATGATGCAATTAGTATTTTACAAATATTTTGAAGTTCAGAGTAAAAATATATGTGTTGAATGGATAGTACAATACAAAATATTGGAACAATAAATCGATGAATATTATATAAAATGTCATCTGCAGGGCTTCATTTTTATAAGTTTAGTCAGTTTCGTTTCATTAGTTCTGACCAGTATTGTGCTGTGATAATAATATTAATCTGTAAAATTAAACAATGATACCTCTATCTCGTTTCACTGTCATAGATTTCAGTTATTATAGAATATGATGAATGGCAAATTAAACAGCTCTGTAGGATCTGAAATAATTCAAATCTGAAGATGCACATTGTATTTAGAAATATATTGAAGTACAGAGTCAAAATTTATGTTGAATGAATAATAAGGGATAATAATTCTATGAATATTATATAAAATGTCATTTGAACGGCTTTATTTTTACATGTTCATTCTACTTAATGGTACAGTGATGTATAATTGTGTTTACTGATGATAAAATTGATCTGCAAAATTAAACAATAATACGAGTATCTCGTTTCAATATCATCGTTTTCAGTTGTTGTAAAATATGATCCACGATTAATTAAAGAGCTTTGTAGGATCTTAAATGAATTGAATCTGAAGATGCACAATATATTTATATATATATATATATTGAAATTCAGAGTCAAAACATGTGTTGATTGGATAATATTTTATAACTAATAATCATATATATTACTTTCCTAACACAATAATTTTAAATAATGCTTTTTTATAATTGCAAAAAAAAAAAAAAAAAAAATCTTTAAAAGCTTGCAATATAGAGAGTAGTGATTAGCACTCCGACGGAAAACAATATAATGTTTTTACTTAACATCATCTTAACAAAAAATACATTGACTAAAATATCCTAATTTTTCTTAATCTTTTACAGGTTGTGTGCGCAAGTGTGTCTGAGATAAACATTCATAATAGATAGTGAAATATCCTTGAGCTTAACGAAAACATTACAAAAGTACATATAGTCGTCGTCGGTTATAACGTACATGGGATAAAACGTACTTTCACTTATAATGTACTCAGATGCATGGTCTCGATTGAAATCCTAGTACAGTTTAATGTTTTTATTAACATCAACTTATCAAAAAATACATTGACTAAAATATCCTAATTTTCCCTAATCTTTTACAGGTTGTGTGCGCAAGTGTGTCTGAGATAAACATTCATAATAGATAGTGAAATATCCTTGAGCTTAACGAAAACATTACAAAAGTACATATAGTCGTCGTCGGTTATAACGTACATGGGATAAAACGTACTTTCACTTATAATGTACTCAGATGCATGGTCTCGATTGAAATCCTAGTACAGTTTAATGTTTTTACTTTACATCATCTTAACAAATAATACATTGACTAAAATATCTTAATTTTCCTTAATCTTTTACAGGTTGTGTGCGCAAGTGTGTCTGAGATAAACATTCATAAAAGATAGTGAAATATCCTTGAGCTTAACGAAAACATTACAAAAAAACATATAGTCGTCGTCGGTTATAACGTACATGGGATAAAACGTACTTTCACTTATAATGTACTCAGATGCATGGTCTCGATTGAAATCCTAGCAAAGTTTAACACTAGAACCGCGGCGACTTGTCATTTTGACCCGTATCATATGGAGAAACATCGATTCGAACCAGAAAACTCTTAATAAAGTAAGCTAAATATACACTGAGCAAAAATATTTTCAATAAACAACTTAAATTGTTCTAAATGAAAATTCCGGTGAGAAATATTTTCATAACTATTTAATGAATTTTCCCGCGGTTCTAGTGTTAATGTTTTTACTTAACATCATCTTAACAAAAAATACATTGACTAAAATATCCTAATTTTCCTTAATCTTTTACAGGTTGTGTGCGCAAGTATGTCTGAGATAAACATTCATAATAGATAGTGAAATATCCTTGAGCTTAACGAAAAATTACAAAAGTACATATAGTCGTCGTCGGTTATAACGTACATGGGATAAAACGTACTTTCACTTATAATGTACTCAGATGCATGGTCTCGATTGAAATCCTAGTACAGTTTAATGTTTTTACTTTACATCATCTTAACAAATAATACATTGACTAAAATATCCTAATTTTCCTTAATCTTTTACAGGTTGTGTGCGCAAGTGTGTCTGACATAAACATTTATAAAAGATAGTGAAATATCCTTGAGCTTAACGAAAACATTACAAAAGTACATATAGTCGTCGTCGGTTATAACGTACATGGGATAAAACGTACTTTCACTTATAATGTACTCAGATGCATGGTCTCGATTGAAATCCTAGTACAGTTTAATGTTTTTACTTAACATCATCTTAACAAAAAATACATTGACTAAAATATCCTAATTTTCCTTAATCTTTTACAGGTTGTGTGCGCAAGTGTGTCTGATATAAACATTTATAAAAGATAGTGAAATATCCTTGAGCTTAACGAAAACATTACAAAAGTATATATAGTCGTCGTCGGTTATAACGTACATGGGATAAAACGTATTTTCACTTATAATGTACTCAGATGCATGGTCTCGATTGAAATCCTAGTACAGTTTAATGTTTTTATTAACATCATCTTAACAAAAAATACATTGACTAAAATGTCCTAATTTTCCTTAATCTTTTACAGATTGTGTGCGCAAGTGTGTCTGAGATAAACATTCATAATAGATAGTGAAATATCCTTGAGCTTAACGAAAACATTACAAAAGTATATATAGTCGTCGTCGGTTATAACGTATACGGGATGAAACGTACTTTTACTTATAATGCACTCAGATGCTTGGTCTCGATTGAAATCCTATGTAATCCTACTGATTTAAAACTTCCACTATAACAGATTATGAAAAGGCCATAATCTGGTCATAACGTACTTTTTAGACTCGAACAAAATGTAAAATTTGGATGTCATCTTTGCATTTCTGGTTTCTAAATTGATAAGGTGTCTTTTGCATTTTCCCCATTGAGTTTTAAGGCTGGATTTACTTTCAAATATTCTCCTTCAAGATAAATTATCCTCATATTTACCCAAACGTTTGTGGTTATAGACAAAAACATGGGAAGACTAAAAAAAGAAAATGAGCAAAAATGAATTTTAGTAAAAGAGTTCCATCGTTCAGAATGATTGTTCAAAAGAAATACAATATGAAAAGAATCACAAAACCACGAAAATGGGCACCGAGGGTGGAAGAATAGTCTATTAAAACCTTTAAGGAGGTATTCTGGTCTAGAGTTATGAACTTTAGGTACTTTTTGAAGTACCGTAAAAAAAAGACAAACAGTATTTTTAGTATGCATTTTTTATTAGATGTTAATTAATATTACATAAATACAGAAAAAAAGTGAAAAATTGAAAACTCAAAAAGTTATTGGGTAATTGAAGTAAAGGTCTAAAAAAACAGCTTCCGCCTAAGAAAGACTACGATTCCAACACTCATGCAATCTGAAATATATATATATATATATATATAATTAATTTGCAGTAATGCCACTATCATACTAACTAAAAAATAGTTGAAAAATGTTTTTTTTACAAAATGCATGGCTCCCAAATAGTCTGTCAACAGAACATCAATATTTTCTTAGAAAGATTTCCGTTTTAATTTTTCTTGCAAATTGCTCAGAAATCGCATTCGAAGATTTGTTTTAGCACGAATGCTGCAGAAACCAAAATGAAATTTTCTATTAAAAATTGATGTTCAATTCGCGGACAATTTGGGAGTCCTGAAATGGCAGTTGCCTGAAAAAAGGTGTACTACTTTTTTTGAGTTTCCGATTTTTTTTAAAATAGTAAAAATTAAAATTTGGGGCTGAGGATTGTTAATACGATAAATAAATGTATAGAAAAGACACACGCCGAATTTCAAGTAAATCGGTTCAGAAGAACTATAGAAATCGTGAATACCATTTTTAAAAAGATAGTTTCGAGAAAAAAGGATTTTAATTCTGCGTAAAGTTTCTCGGAGTTTAAGTCATAAAGTGACTTTTTATACTTACAATTATTCGATCCGCCATTCTTGCTGCATATATGGGTCCTTCCTCGACTTAAAAAAAAGCATTTTCCGCATTTATTTCACCCAATAGAGCAGTTTTGTCTTCTTTTGGCTCGTTAGATACTCAAACCTCTGATCACTCAATCCAGGCGTTGTGTCGTTTCACGGCAAATGAATCAGCTTTCGGACCAATTTTGATTCCCTGTATCAGTTTAAAAATGGGAATGAAGCCTTCATTGAATATGCAAACAGCAATAAATGTAGCAATTTCAATTATATTAGCTCCGGAATGAATATGTCTAGGCGCAAAAGTAGTTTAAAGACTCATTACTATTTTTGGTTACTGAACCTGGATATCGAGTCAGTAACACCTTCGAAACGATTTACGACGAAACAATCACAGGTAGACAGATAGTCCCTAATGTCGTTTGTCTGATTTTTTCCGACCGAGGCGGTTTGGATACCGGATAATCCAAACAGCTACATCGAAAATAATTCGAATTTTGAAAAATCTTCTTAATGACACATTCTTAAATGATTAAGATTTGAAAATATGAAAAAAATCGCTTTTTTCAAATTTCTAGTCCAGAATGCTTCCTTAAAGTCTTAGTACTTATAAACAGTACTCGTTTTTGTTGTGGTGAGGCGGCGTTTTTCATTTTTAATTGCATATAGAATATGCTGAATTATCGTTGTGTAAAATAGAAGGTCCTGATCTACTCCATCACATTGTTGAATTTCCCCATCTTTTTTTTCACCAACCGCAAATTGCTGTCAAAAAATATCATGCATCAAGTTGAAGGAAATAAAAAAAAATTCTCGTAAATTATGCCTTACAAGGGAAGGTCTCCATACAGGCAGACTCAGAAAATTCTGAAAAAATTACCGCATATTCTTTTCGTGTACATATTTTTATAAAAAATCAGAATCGGCGGAATCCCTTTAAAATGTTCGTAAAAAAATATTGAACATTTCGTTTATTTGGCGGTTTTTCAGCGGTTGGTGGCGAAATATAATTTTAAAAAATACTTTTTTTATGTCAAATGCTTTGTAAGATAAAAATATTTCATGATGAACATGTATTTAAAAAAAGTTATATAAATAACTTTATTTTTGTCAGTTTTAGTTTGTTTTAACTGTAGTTAAATCATTTATATGCATATATATTGCATATACATACATATACTGAGAGTTAAGTATGATTTAAAAAAAATAATAATAATCCTTTCAATCACAAAGTTAGCTCCAAATGAGCACTGCTGATTCAACTTTGTTGCTATGGAAACAAACAATTATCCGATATTGAAATATGTTACTGCAGCATTCTTCATCTGTTCTTTATTTTGGAATACGTTTAAATGTATGAAAATATTTGTTATATGTGAAACTATCTTTACTGCGAGCATTATAAATAATACAAAAAAAAATGTATGTATTAAACTCCTTAATTGTTTTAATTTAAATACATTAATATCATTTGAAAGCATTTAAAAATCTAACGATAAAGAATTTTCATTTACATTAAAATTGTTTGCTTTTGCCGAGGAAATATGCTGCTATCCAAATCGAACGATGTTTTCGTCTTTTCACGCCAATTATTGGAGAGTATTTTATTTTTTAATACTATCTATTGTAATTCCGCCGCTAAATTTGAATGACCCTTTATATATACATAAGTAGTTTAATTAGTTTTTTAAAAAAAATTCTGAGTATGCCCACTATGGAGCCCTTCCTTGTTAGCAACTTTTGTTGGAAAGTGTGTGCATTCTAACTTGACATATTAAATTTAACTGTGTCATACAAATCAACAGAAAAATGCCACATTTTTTTTTATATAAAATAAACATACAAATATTTTTTCATGTTTTTTTTTTTACTATTCTATGTTTTTAAACTCATAAAAATTATATTTTACATTTATATCAGTGTGTCTGCTTCTTATGCGCCTTTTCCCCACATTTACACTACAATTTATTTAATTGTTTATAACGTATTTCGGTTGTTACGTATCACATGTTTTGGTCTATTGAAAGTACATTATAACCGGTGACGACTGTTTATTTATTTAAATGTATATTTTCATGTATTCTTATATTCTTTTTAATTTATCGCATAAGACATTATTGCTGTTTTTTTAATATGCGGGATAAAAAAACATATTTCGCATTAATCCATTTATTCAGCAAAATGTGCATCAACTCTCAAAATTTATAACGTGCCATTTTTATAGGGAAAAATTAATAGTTTTGATATACTTACAAAAAATGGGAAAGATGTAATGGAATAAGATGTTGGGTAGTTGTGATATCTGCTCGATTAGAAAATGTTTCAAATCAGTGTTGCTAGTATGTTAGTTTTTTAAAATTTAGATTGCATGATTGGCGCCAGTTTTTAGGGGCATTCGTAATTATGTATATCTGTACCATCTATAGTCGTCGTTCAGTTCGTCCGTCTGCCCGCCTATAACAGAGCAAAAACTATCCAACCGAATCGTTTGAAATTTAAAATATATGATTGTTACGTGGTTTTCTCGAGTCATTTCATTTTTTATGAAAATCGGATGTATAATACAATTACATAGACAAACAAAAGTATTCCGTTTTTTTACGGTCAATGTTAAAAATAATTTCAAGTGCATTTGAATCAGTGTTCTCGCTGTCGCTCGCCATTGCGCCAAACTCCAACTAAATTCTTCATTTGGCGAGTAAACAAGCGATTAGATTCGCCAAATTGCTAGTGCTCAATTTTTGCTTTTTCCTACTTTTGTTTATCTTTTTTCGTTTTTTTTTTTTTTTTTTTTTTTTTTTTTTTTTTTTTTTTTGTGTGTGTGTGTGTGTGTGTGTGTGTTGCTTATGTTCAATTGTTCCGTACTGTCAGAATGGAAACTATTTAAAAGTTTCTTAAGCTCTTGTTGCAGAACAATCAATTTAGCAGATACCATCGACTTCATCTATAAAAACGATCTGCAATAAGGAAATTTTATTTCATAACATTTTAATGAGTTAAATCGGTTATAGAGTTTCATTCTTGATTACGCAAGATATTTAGAATATACATATTTTTATTATATTTGAAACGGATAGTTGAATTTAAATTAATGGCAATCGCTGTCGCAGATATAAAAATTTAGGTTATTTTAGAACATATTGAAAAAAAGGATACATTAAAGGATTAAAGATTATTTTTTTAGTGCTACACGGCGAGTCTATTTGGCTAATGCTTTTTTCATTTGGCGAATGTTTTTTATTTTTAATTAGCCAAATTACTAACGTTGGTTAAATGTCAGCGAGAATGTTAAAATCATGTTAAACTCTTTCGCACATAATAAAACTGATATGCGTCTGAGAAGTACAGGGTGTCCAGCAAATAACACCCTGATTTCAAATTTGAATATCTCAAAAACAAAAATCGATAGAACTATGCGGTAAACGGTTTCTTTATTAGTAAAAATAAGTAAGTAAGTAATAAATTAGTAAGCTGTAAAAATGTTACACTAAAATTTCGAACGATGAATATTTTGAAAAGATTATGTTCTGATTGCAAAGAATGCTCGACTTGACATTTTTCTTGCTTTAGATTGCTTATAGAGAACGAGTTTTTCGGGGTACTTAGCCATATTTTTAGAACTAAATTTTTGAAATTTCTGAAATTCCAAAAATTTTGTTCCAAAAAACTTTAAGATATGACGTTGTCCGCCCAAAATCTCATTCAAACCAAGCAATTTAAAGCAAGAAAAATGTTAAGTCAAGCATTCTTTGCAATCAAAACATAATCTTTTCAAAATATCCACCCTTCGAAACTTCTGTATAACATTTTTACAGCTTTCCTAATAATCAAACAGATTACCGCATAATTCTATCGATATTTGTTTTTGAGAAATTTAAATTTGAAATCAGGGTGTTATTTGCTGGATACCCTGTATATACTTAAATAAACATTCTCTCATAGCTGCCAACTTGTACGGATTTTTCTTACGACTAAAATTTAATACAATTATTATTCTTCATAGTAATTACATGTTAGTAGAGTGAACGCCTCTCTAAATCTTGAATCGAGCTGCACTTTCCTAGTCCATAGGAGTATAAATAATTGATTTTAATTTATCTACCATGTCCTCATTTACACGTAGCGGCCTGGACGAGATCGTCACAATTCTATAATACTAGTGTAATTTACATATATTATGAAAGTGAAGCTGTTTTACAAAAAAAAAATCTCTTTAGTATTAAATATTTTTTACTTAACCGTTTGACTGCTACGCGGCGCAAAAGCGCTGCGATAGTTTATCTCGAAAACCGCGGCGCAGCGCTTTTGCGCTGCGAGTTCTTTATAATACAAAAAGAATTATTAAAATTGATTGATATTTGTCTAAACAACAGTGTTTTATATGACAACATTATTTTTTCCTTTAAAGAAATCAAAATATGTACCGCAATTTTCGTGCATTCTTGCAAAAATTGCTTAGCACTAAAACGGTTAAATTTTCCATGAAAGTGTCATGTTGCAGATCATTAGCTTCTTCTACCGTATGCTTAATATCTGTAAGTCGTAAAATCTTAAGAAATCTTATTGAAATTTCATCAGCTGTTCAGCTTCTGTTTTTAAATCTTCAGCTGACTTTTCGTATTAAAAAATATTCTCATGCTTAATCAGGGTTCGCACACTCCTTATATTTTGTAAGGACTCTAGCACCACTATTAATGATAAGAAAATTTATTTTTATTTTTTAAGATACAGAATTCGCAACCACCTCCTCGATTCGCAATTTTCTCTATATTTTTCTGCAGTGAAATACATTGAAAATACTGTAAAAATTTAGTGGTTAGATCTGTGCGATCCCTGTTAATAAAATTTCTTTCTTTTATGGATCAAATAAGGTCGAAAAAGTAAATAATTTCAGCATTAGGGTGAACTGGGGCACATTGATACATGGGGCATATTGATACACACCTCTACTGCTCACAGGGTCATTATAGGAAGTTTCACAACAGTTCCAAAAGGTGAGGATATTGTACACAACGTCTTGGCATGGTACAGTAGTTGGTTGAAATGGAACGGGTGATTTATTGTTTTTGCAGGTCAAAAGGAAATTTGACTTGTGCAACTAAAATGGTATTATACAACAGTTCCAGTATTTTTAACCGAAAGAAGACTGTCCCTGGCAAGTAAAGCTACTCTTTATCAGTTCCTTAGTCTTTATTGTTAGGTAAATTATGAAGTGTTGGATTTGAGACTCATTTTATTCAAAATGGCTGTATGGGGAACATTGATACACTCTATGTCGGGGCACATTGATACAACATAAATCCTTTTCTTGTTATTTTTTTCATTCCCTTTTATTATTATTTTTTAACATACACTCCTTAATCCAACCATTTTTCGCCAAAAATTTCTAATAATAGTTTTTATTGAAGTGAAATATCTCTAATTTTTTTGGAACATTTTATAGTATTTTTGCAAAAAGAAAACGTACGAATTTATCCAACAACTAGTCGAATTAACAGAAAAAGACGACAGCCTGGCAAATCTCGAATTTATATCGATTTTCCAGATAAAAAAGTATTTTCGAGATGAGAAATGTTAAGTAAGAGAAACAAGCTGGAGAACAACAAAGGATAATTATATTATAAACATAATTTTTAATATAATTATCCTTTATTTTCTGTTTATAAACTGATTTATAAACAAAAAAACCTGTTAATTTTTTCATCTTTCCTAAGAAAGATCATAATGCTGGGGTTGACGTACCAGATATGATAGTTAACACAGCCAACAATCACACAGGGAAGAGCGGGAACATCAAATCATTATTCATTTAATTTTGATAAATTTAATATTACTTACAAATAAATTGTGGGTGATTTGAATTTCTTTAAACAAATACAGAATGTTTTGCTAACTAATTTTCTTTGAAAAATATGCATTGGTGTTATTTTTTCTCCATTTTTCCCAAACGTATCAAAGTGCCCCATCAAGTGTATCAATCTGCTTTGGGGATGGGGTGTACATTGATACAAATGTTTTTTTTTTATTACATGAAAAATATTATATAGAACATCGATTGTACATTTTTATAATACACTACACAAGTTTTTCTGACACCACATGGAAAAATAAATTGAAATTTCTACTTTCTAGACTCCAAAAAAATTCTTAGAAAAAAGCTGTATCAATGTGCCTCAATTTCCCCTATATCTCAAAATATCATACACTGAAATTAGAATGTTTTTCCCAAAATATTAAATTATGAAAAGTACATAACTGTATAATATTTTTTATTTCATTTAAAATTTTCATGAAGTGTCATTTTGCACAGTATTAGATTCCTCTATCGTAAATCTTAATATCTATATTTCGTAAAATCTTAAGAGCTTTTGTGGAAACTTCTTCTTTTAATTTCTTCGATTTTTTCTTTTAATTCTTTAGCTAAATTTTCGTAAGAAAAGTATTATCATCCTTAATAAAATTTATATAAGTTTTGGATCAAATAAGGTCGAAAAAGTAAATAATTTCAGTCTTATATCTCAAAATAAGATGCAATGAAATTAGTAAAAAAAATCGAAAATATTGAAATCGACGAATTTATTTCATATTTTAAGGTATTCCATCATTTTTATACGATTGCTTAGAATACTTATAAGCAAAGAATAACAATAAAAAATATACAAATAGTAAAATATTCATTACAGAGGATAAAATATATTCGAGAACTGCGACCATGTTTTCTAGTGATATGCACATTAAATTTTTAAAAATGATTTGAATTTCGAGGATCGAGAAGATGAATATTATGAAGTAGGAATTGGAAATTCGAGTTTCTTTCATGCGCATGATTAACTTTCTCAAGGGCAAAACATTTCGATTAGAGAATATTGTTATTAGTTGCGCTACATTTTTACTTAGATTACTACCATTGCATATACAAAACAAGAAAGAAAAAGCCAGCTCTCGTCTCCGCGTTATTGAAATATACAGGTTTAGCACAAATGAATGACCAGATTTTGAAAATTGATTTTTTCAAAACTATCACACATATTATAAGAAATGATATATGAAGATAAAGAGGATCATTCCAGGTTATTTTTAGTTCAAAATGTTCGGTGTGCAAACCTTTTGTAACGTATTTAACACCAAATATTTAACCAAATTCGTTTTACACATATGGCAATTTTACACAGTCAACGATTCTCAATGCGCACAGATGCAATAAATCAATAAAATAATGCTAAATGGTGCATAAGTGCAGCATTATTCTTCTTGATAGAGTTCTTTTCTTTTTATTTCATAAGCCTGATAGTGGCCCATCACTTTAGAACACGCAATTAAAGGATTAATACGAGTATATTTTCAATGAAGCAGAAGCTTCATACAGAGCCTAAAACGATAATGAGATGACTCACCGGGTTCTATATTCAAAATCTAGGTTAGAAACTTAATAAAGTCACACGGAACCGACAATTTAGCCAAAGAACCCCTAATTGATAAAAATGGAAGCTACTACTAATTTGCATCATGAACTGTTTATTCGCTGGTTTGTAGGAAGCTTCCCCTTCAAATAGTTAGATGTATAATTTCGCGAATTTGAAAACTTTGTATCTCTATAACGGGGAGACGAGAGCAAATTAATTATTCGTCTATCTAAAAATATGTTACAAAATGCTGTTTCGATTGCTACTTATTATTTTTTACTTTTATTTCATTATTCTGGTAGTTTTCTCTGGTCAAAATATTTCTTAACATCTTCGCAACGAAAGTCTTGTAAGCAAATATTAACATTTTTAGCAAGAATAAGATTTACCAAGAATAACGATTTAAGATTATCTTAACATGAAATCTTTAGGTATGCAGATTGTGGTTTCTGAATTATAATCCTTATTCGGTTATTTCTATGGGTACTTGTAATGTAACTCACATGCTACGATTTTTTACTAGCAATATTTTAGAACATAAAATTGTAACTTATTTTATCGGAGATATCCATAGCTGCCGACTTTCGGGTAATCTTCCATAATACCTTGATTAGTTTGATCTAGGTTAACCTATCTTCGAACAAAAATATTTACATCAGGAATCTTTATTTTTTAATTTAATTTCTTTGAAAAAAAATCTGGTTCGAAATCCCTTAAACCAGGGTCAATTTAACGCATGTATTACGAAATATTTATGTCAGATTGGCGTGTATGGACATGGTCGACTAGATCTACAGGCCCATCTATTTGAGATTAATGTATGAAGCCTCCCGCTAGACGACTCTGATACCTTGCCCAATTTATTCTGCCCAATCGTGCAAACCCTGAATCAAAACAATGACCACGTGCCGAACCATGTACACCGAACAGAAAACAGCTTACTCAATGTTATTTTGTTGCAGGGTTTGCGTCACGTGATCTCGCACGTGGTCCAATGAAATGGTTCAGGGTTTGAAGTTGATCTTCACATTTTCGGCGGTTTTCAGCGAAATGCGCAGGCCTATCTATTATACTATCTATTTGGCTATGGTATGGATAGATCTCATTAATCAAATAACGCCAATCAAACTCTACGGAAGTAACGGTGGCCAACAATGATAGCAGTTATTAGTTATATGACTCAGGGTTGACATTTTGGTCTCCAAACTTAATCCGAAATTTTTGGAAAAATAATTTTTGCTTTATATAAAAGCTGAATGTCTCTTATTAAACGAATCATGAAATGCTATTCTTTATTTCTTGTATGAACTCGAAATTTCTGAATAAAACTAGAAGCCAAACTGTTAACTATGATGTGATTTACACTACAGAAATCCATGGAACTAGCCATTCATAATTCATAGTTGCTATTGACTATTAGTTGAAATATCAGCTAACTTTACAAAATACTTGATTTGTTATATAAAATTTTTATTCATATTAAAAAATAAATAAAACGGATATTACAAACATAAAGCAACTGAAATAAACAAAATTCTCTAATTTCAGTTTAGAGCTATGTAAATATGAAATGTGATTTTGGACATTAAAAGATCCACCTCATTTAAAATCCTGATAATTAGAACTGGGAAAAAATGTTCTTTTAATCAGGATTGGATGTAATTTTTTGGTAATAACAGAGAGTACATTTAAAATGTTAAAATCCTTTCTAACAGATTTTGTAGAACTTGGCTTTTTAGCTCACAGGCTATGATAGCCTGTAAGCTTATGTGTCCGCCCGTTCTGTATGTGTGTTCGTATGAGCGTAACGCGATAACTCATGATAAAAATATCCGATCCACTTGAAATTTTGCATATAGGTATATCCTGACAAGGCACTTCCCTGATTAGTTTTTGGAGTTTATTCGATATGTATAAGAGGGGGAACGAGGGCTCATACCCCTCCCCTTAATTGATATACCGTAATTTCGGGTGTATAAGCCGCAGCTCAAACAATTCTTTTTCGACCCAGAAATTTTTAAAAAACAAATATAACTAGTCAGATCGCCGTAAATATATCTCTTCAATCACTAAATGAGATTTCTGGGTCTAAAAAGAATTGTTTGAGCTGCGGCTTATACACCCGAAATTACGGTAAATGGGTTTTTCGTTCAAAATTACATTTTCGTTCAAAATTTAGATATAGGATCATTCTGATGAGGCGATTCCGTGACTGTTATTAGGTGTTCATTGAATAAGTATAAAAAGGGAGAACAGGGATTCTAATGCCCCTCCCCTTAATTTATATAAAGTGGTTTTTCAAGCAGAATTTCAGATTTCGTTCAAACCTCTGAATAGTTGTGGAAGTTTAACGGTTAAGTATAAAAGAGGGGGATAACTCCTCTTAAATGATAAATGGATTTTTATTAAGAATTATCTGATTTGCTCTGAATGTGGATATAGATTTTTTATATGATAAAACGTGTCTTTGATATTTTAGGAGGTTCAATGATTAAGTATAAAAAAGAGGAAAGGGGAAAGCTGTTTCCCCTTCTTAATTTTTTTTCGAACGGAATTAACCCTTGAAAATATAAGGCTGTAATGTACAATTAGTATGCGGAGCCTGTGAGCTCAATGCCATCAGTTTAACTGGGCAATATTCTTTTTATTTTAATGGTCTTTTAATTGTGTTTATCTCTCGCTGCTTTATCCAACCCTTTTATTATAGTCGGAAACTATATATTCAGTTGTACAACCTTTGAAAGATAAAATTTATCACATGTTTATACTAAAATATTTTCAAAGGAAACCTACAGGAATTTTTTTTAATTGTGATGCAACTGTATTATAAAATACTCATTAGTCCTAGCCCGTAATGAAATTGTTGATGATAGAATTCTATTTCGCATTTTTACAGTGCAAAATTAAAAAATATATATTTTTTCAATTTTAACTGTTGCTGAATAATTCTGTTAATGAAATGATTGGCTGACCCCAATATTTATTATAGAAAATAAATGCTTGCTTCCCCGCCCCCGTAATCTATAATCGAAAAATTTTAATTTAATTAAATATTCTTGGTGAATGTAGAGTTAAACTTCCGAGAACACTTTTGACACCATAGCTCGTGAATGGGTAAAGTCACGAAGCATCGTCAAATACATATCTGATAATTTAAAATTTTGTGTTTTTAGATTTACTGCATTTAAATGCGAATTCTGTTTAATACACTATTTTAAATTTTTTCCACATCTAAACAATATATATTTTATGAGATAATGCTAATAAAACAGAAAAAGTATGTTTCACATCCATGCATTTTTACAAGGATTTGAATAGCGGCATTGTATAACAGTATATTCTAATGAAAATGGTATAGAATAATCTTTACTCCGCTGATATTAACATTTATCTACAAAAAATATTTTCAATCAAATGTAAACATATTCATTAACGCCTTGTGGGGGAAGCAATAATGTATCTGTATTATTGAATTGTCACCGAAAAAATCAAAAATTTTATTTTAAAATAATGAAGAGCAGCTTTTATGTTTCTGATGCGAATGTCGTTTACATAAGGTGAGATAGAAATATCTCACGGTCCTCCTTAAGGTAAACAAAAATGATTGCATTTATTAATTTATTAAAGTATTATCTGTAAAAAGCATTTTACGATGTGAGATAAAAAAAATTTTTGAACATCAGAATGCTTGTTTTCGGTTGAAAAATTCATTATTTAAAATATCAAATTGGGTATTTTATTTTTTACATATATAAAATAAATTAATAATATTTTAAGTCATATTTATATTTATTGGAGTTTTGTTTAATTTTTATTTTAAGATGTTTTCGCTACCCTACTGCATTGTTAAAATTGGGACTAAATTTTAATTTTGTTAATATGTAATTTATAAATATTCCTCTGGCAATTAAATACCCTATTATTATAAAATTTTGCTTCTTATTTTTGAAATCTAACGTATTCTCACAATATGTGCACCATCAGTATTATCAATAGTACTGATTTAAAATACAAGATTTCAGTGGAATATAATTAATTTTTTGCTGACAACATATTTATATTCGATGATGTTCCTATTAAACTAAGGCGGCGCCAGAGGGGGGGCCGGGGGGGCATACGCCCCCCCCCCGTCGGGCATACCTGGCCCCCCCCATCGGGGTCAAAATTCGATGTCGTCGGGGAAATTATTTTGACTTTTGACTTTCGTCCCCGTCAAGTTGCGTCAACATATAAAGAATTTTTTTTTTATATTAAACTCAGATTGACTAAACTAATTCTTTTGAATACGAGTCGCTTTCTGACTGAATTTTGATTCTTCCAGACTGTGTTCAGATAAACTCGATCTTTCAAAAAAAAAAAAAAATCGAATTTCTTAAAATAAAATCTATAAAGATGACTACACAGGATGATAGATGAATGACTCTGTACGTGTGTATATATATATTTTTTTTTAAGATAAAATTTATACTTATATTTAGTTTTGTCGGGGCTTTCTTGGATGACTAGTAGAACGCTGCATCGGGTCGGGCAAACTGAACCTGACACGACTCGCAAACTGGATCGGATCGGGTTGAGTCTGTTTTGTCGTTCTGGGTCAGATTCCAGTTGGGTTAATTGTTTCAGGTTCGGGTTGGATGTTGACACTTATGGTTCTTAATTCAAGATAGATCTCTCAAAAGAATTTACAAAATTTATTTTAAGTTGAAAAATTATATATTGAATGTTAATGAATTTATATATGCTGATTTTTTACTTAAAAGTTAAAACTGATACTGGAGATATAGCTGTAGATATATTTTTACATAATTGCATGACAATGTGGATATATTTTTTCATCAGTTACGGTTGGGATCTATTTGAGGCTGAAATATTTCGGGTTCAGATCGAAATATGGAGATATCGGGCTTGGATCGCGTTTCGGGTAGATTCCTGCATCACCTTGAGAAATTAAACCCAACTCGACAGGCGATTTGAGTCGGATCTGGCTAAAGTTAATATTTTTTTCTGAGAAGTTCGGATTGATTTCTATTTTTCAAGTCGGGTCAGATTTAATTGTTTTAACGTAATGGGTTCGATTCTACCTCATTTCTCAAAAGTATCGCCGAAGTATATTTTAAAATGTAAGATTATATTATTTGAAATTCAATGAGTGCATAAATCGATACATTAATTTTTCTATATAAAATATATAATTGATATTGGAGGTGTTATTGTAGGTTATTTTCCCATTATTACTTAACAAGATGGAATTTTCTTTTTCAATTTTCTCTTACATTTCGAGTTGGGATTGAAATACTTTTAGGTCAAAGATTTTCGAGCTCGGGTCATTTTCGAGCTCGTTTTTAAAACTGGTTGAGGCTGAATGGATATAGAAATAACAAGTTCAGGTCGGGTATAACCCAATCCGTTGAGGACTCTATGCTCGCAAAATAATCCGTGAATTGAACTATTTTTTTTCCTTCATTATATTCCGTTAAAACAGAAAAAAATTGCTTTTAATTTTACTTTCATGTGCTTTAATTTTGCTATTTCACCCCCTCCCCGCCCCCCGTAAAAAAAAAAAACAATCACTTGAAATATTTACATCTAAAACAACATGTTCGCCAAATTACATGGGTGTTCTGGCAGCTATACTGCTTAGTACTTTTTCGTATTAGGAACGGAATTTATAAATCCGTTTCATCGAAATATAGGTATAAAACAAAAATCTAAGATCAAAATTTTCGAAAAATGTCCAATCAGAAAGCAGAAATTCCTTAAAATAATAGAAAAGTCTCTTCAAATCACAGGGATATTTCGGCATTATCACGACGGACGCTTTTCGCTGACATTAAAATAATGCACTTTTAGGTTTTCAACTATTTTACAAGTTTTCACTTCATTTAAATTTGTCTTTTGTTTTTAATTTGGGAATTTTGTATTTAAGTTTTTGTTTCAGATTTCAATTTTGTATCATATCAAAATTTGAAACATCGCACTTTCTGCATTCGATCAATATACACTCTCAAACAAAATGGAAATTGAAGATGTCTTTCCTATTGTTTTTATTATTACAACTACAGCTAAAAAAATCTGCTTTAATTTACACATTTTCTCGAAAATACAGAAAATTCATCAATCTAATCCTAAAACCACCTGAAATCCTCTAATATCTACAGTTGTATTTTTGTTAAATCAAAAGACTGCTCAGTTTACTGAGCAGCAACAGTGTGCATTAGATTTTTATATTCGAAACTGATTTTTTGCGTATCTCTATTTTCTCTGAAAATAATGAAAAGTTCGTGAACCGAATCTCAAAATTTTTTGAAATTCTACAATCAAAACACCAGAATTTCTTCAAGTAATAGAAAAATCCGTTCCAATAACATGTGCGTTCCGGCAACTTATTATCTGTACATTTTATTTTTGGCGAAATGTTTTTTGAGAGTGTATGGAATAATAATTACATTTTCTCAAAAGTGACAAAAATAGAAAATAATGAAAAATGTAAAATGCGGTATTTATGAAGTAATATAAGGTACATATTTCAAAAATTGTAAGTTCAACTAATTAACTTCACTCCAGCAAATACATTCAATTCAAATAAAGAAAACTAATATTTAGCATAGAAAAGTGTTCAAATGGAACGAAAAAAGATACGAAGAAATTTCAATTTTATACACGTTTTGTTATTAGTAAGTATGCTGTTTCTTTATACTTGTGTTCTTACTTAGATTTCAATCTACGATGTTTAAACCACAGAACAGCTGCAATTTACTAAAAGGAAATACATGCCTATCTGTTTTGACTAGTTTTCAAAATCTGATGTGCAAGTTCATATAAAACAAACTTTTCGCCAATTGGAATAAAGAGATTGATGAATAATTTTGTTTGACTTCAGCAGACGGTATTCTTGCTGATTGGTTGTAAGAATAACATTTATGTATGTTGCTATGGGAATTACAAAAAAAAAAAAAAAAAAAAAAGAAATAAAAAAAGAAAAACACTTGTATTGTGAAGACCGGAAGGATATTTCAAAGTTACATAGATGCAGTACTCTTATTTTCGTCAGTTTTCCATTGACCACAGATATAAGGAGTTAATTTTTTTTCCAGATCTAGTATTTTTATTTTAATACATAGAAATAAGATTTAAAGTTTCAAGACTTTTATAACAGTAAGTCCAAATGATTTCTCATTTATTTTCGTTTATAAGTGATTTGATACTTTTACCGGAGTATTTTAATTTCAAAATTGCTTTATACGCAGAATTCGTACTTTTGCTGATAATAATAATTTAACTAATGTTTTTGGAAGTTTTTCACTTATATTTTTGCATTCAGTAATACCTACAGTAGAGCTTCAATTATTTATATTCAGAGTAATTATTATAATCTAGAGTATAAGTGGGCACCAAAATTGTTGATCTAGATGCAAAATTTATTTTGTAATCCTACGCGTAAGTTGTCGTGGCAATTTTCTCCTCGTCAAATGTCTGACAGTTTGAAGCCCCCTATAAATATTAATTCTGCATATTGTAATTTTATAAATATATGAAATGAAATAACATTCTTATATTATATTCTCAATCTTCTCATTACTCCAAAAATTGTGTTTTAAAAACCTATGCATTTTAAGGTATTAAATGTTGAAAGTAGTCATTTTTTTTTCATTTTTTCCAAATTTAAAAGTCCTATTACCCCTTAATATAATATTACATGAGAAAAGAATATAATACATCAACGCCTGCTACGAGGGCAACTTGACTATAACTCTCTTTTTTTATGCGATTTTGTCTTAGAAGATTTTACTGTGTGGCATTTTTCTGATTTCTAAGTCTCTAATACATGATATAAGGATTAACGATAACTGAATGATAATGGAAACATTTAAATGCAAATAGATATTCATTCAAAATAAATGAAGATTGCCGCCCAGAGCACTTCTTAAAAAGAAAAAAAAAGCTATTTTTTATTAGAACTCCTCTTGCAAAACGCTTTATAACCATATCGAAGTAAAAATTCACGTTTTGTAGAAATAGAGTCGGGAGGGCCGAGATTTCAACCCCCCCTTTTTTTGGGGGGGGGTAGAGGTCTGCACGGGCCCGGCGGAATCGTTTCGGATTTTCTAACGGGCCGGGCCGGCAAAGAAATGGAACGGGCCAGACGGGCCGGGCTGATAAAAAAAAAATTTGGGTCTGCCGGCCCGTTCTGAAGATCTAATCTGAAACGATAAAATATGAGCTATTTTCAACGAAAATGGTTTTAACGAGAATAACTATAAATGTGCGTCACGAGCCATACTAGTTTGACAGCATCAATATAAAAATGTACAGTATAGAGATCGGCATCGCAGAGTTACATTGTGTGTAACCCGTTGTAATATGTTTTTAGCTGACTCATGCCGGATCGATATCAAACCTGCATTATTTTTCTACATTAGACTGGTCGGAACGGAACTAGACTTAATTGTTCTTTCGTATGACTTAATTGTGTGTAGGGCAGAAAACATGATTTGTAAAATTATTAACAGCGATAAAGAACTTATGTTAGCTTAATCTTTGGATGTATATTTCTTGATGGTTTTTAAATTAATTTCTCAGTAATGCAAAAGTTTGAAAGTTGTTTAATTTTAAATTGTAAAAGTATAAAAGTGATAAGCCTAACTATTGAAGGGATTTAGAATAGAATAGCGTTTTTCATTTTGGATAAATAAAATACTTGTGTAACCTTTTTGAGATATAATAGTTTCTCAAATGATTGCAGATTTTTCTCCCTTCCCATGCTATTGCTTCCGGAAATTGTATTCAAAACGCTAATTATGACAGTATTTTATTTACTTGCAGTATTCTTAAATTGCTTGTATCAAAAAATGGATAATGCCATTCGATTATAGAGTTTCTGAATAAAGATACCTGCTAATCTTATGCGTTTCTGAGAAAAAAATGAATTTAGAAATGTATCAGAAAGGAGCTTCTTTTGAATTTAAGAATGAATTTGGATTTAAAATCTTTAATAAAATGATATAGAAATATATTTAAAATCTTCTTTTATTAAACAGCTTCAAAGGTAACGATGTTTTTAGCTTTCTTTCTTTTTTCTTTTATTCTAAGCCATATTAATTTTTTAATGAATCTTTATTCGAATGTTGAAAGCCTAAGAATCTAAGTAATCATTAATGGTGTTCATGTATATTTCCTGTAAAATCATTCCATAGATATGTATGCAGTATTCTTTAAAGAAATCTTAAGGGTGTATTTCGATTCAAACTGCTCATTTTCCGATTATTTTTTAATTCATTTTTTGCTCTCAAATACACCAAACTTTCAAAATCTCTTATTTGGAAAGTACACAAGGCACCGTGATTGCAGATTCTTTGATAAATGCAGAAAATATTGAAAAAAAAAAAAAAAAAAAAAAAAAAAAAAAGCAATCAAAATCGGCATTTCGAACTGATTTTTCTCAAGCGGAAGTTTTGGGAACGAAAAAAAGGGTCCTACTGATAAGGTAATTGTTTATAACTCAAATTCTAATGAATTGAGCGCAAAAAGACATCACACGGCAGCTCATACGTCCCTTCAAGAATCCTCTCATCAAGTTCCATGTTTCTACTTTTAAAAATGCGCCTGAAATTGTATCCGAAATTTTCGAGCTGTTGAAGGTGGAAAAGCGTTTTTTCGAATACACCCTTAATTATATGATAAAAATCTGAATTTTTTAGAAATCGTAGAAATTGTAACGGGCCGGGCCGGGCCGGGCCGGGCTCGGGCCGAACTTTTGAGTTTTACAACGGGCCGGGCCGAAATAGTTTTCCTACTGGCCGGGCCGGGCCCGGGCCTTGAAATTCCGGCCCGTGCAGATCTCTAGGGGGAGGGGGTGTCAGGCTAAATTATATATGTATGTATTTGTATTTCCTAGACAGTATAATAAGGCCGAGTTTTAACATTTTATATCGACCGGATCATTAATCTATTTTGTAAAAACCGGATCAGGCCCTAGACCTAAAATTTTTGCCCACGCAGGTTTTTAGGCCCCAGACCAGTACGCGGGACCTCTAATATATATTATGAACTTGGCCCCCCCTGTCGGGGATAAAGTGCCCCCCCCGTCGGGCAAATTCTGGCGCCGCCCTTGCTATTAAACTAATGTTGACTTGATGATGCATCTAAAGAGCAATCCCATTATAATAATTCTCGAAGGATACCTCTAATAATTATATGTTTGGAAAGACAGTTGCTTATTTATCATTCGTAATTACCAGACGGAAGTTACGGTCCTGGAATTCTGACTACCATTGTATCTAATGACTTATATCAAGAAGAAGTTAATTGATGAAATTCTACTATGGAAATTATTGTGAATTGTAATTTCTATCGAATAAAATTACTAAATGATTAAAATATTGTAAGTTATAGTCTCCGGCAACTAAATATTCTATTTATTATAAATTTTTGCTTCATACTTATGAAATGTAATTTATGCTCACAATATGTGCACATCAGTATTATCAACGATACTGATTCAAAATAACAGATTTCAGTGGAATGTATTTCCTTGCTGACAAACTACTCTTATATTCGATGATGTTCCTAATATATTGACTAGTTGATAAACCTAAATAGCAATTCCATGATAATAATTGTTAAAGAAAGTCTCAAAAAATCAGATATTTGTAAGACAGTTGTTCATTTATCATATTTAATTACCAAACGCAAATTACGCTCCTGAAACTCTGACTACTACTGTATTAAAAGACTTATATCAAGAAGAATTGAAACAACATAACGACATACATTGTATGGCTATTATATCACCGAATACACGAATACGGATCCCCGTACGTGGCATGAGAAAACCATGAATGTCAAAAACGCGTTGCCCGTATGACTTTCGGGACAATCATTGAAGCGGTTAATGGTATTTAAAGCCGCATTTATACTTATCGGAGTTTGTCTAATTTTTATTTCAAAATCTTTATGTTACGATGTACTGCATTGAGTAAATAAGGTTTTAAGATTTAATTTTCTTAATATTTAATTTATAAATATTCCTCCGGCAATTAAATACCCTATTTATTATAGATTTTTCCCTTCATATTTATGAAATGTATCTTATGCTCACAATATGTGCAGTGTACGTAAGTTTTATGAATGATACAGGTTTAAAATACAAGATTTCAATGGAATGTACTTTCTCGCTGATAAACTATTTATATTCGATGATGTTCTTAATAAATTACTGTCCATTGGATAATGCTCCGAAATAATAATCTCTTGCTAATAATTGTCAAAGGATGCTTCTAATAATTATATATTTGAAAGACAGCTGCTCATTTATCATTTGTAATTACCAAACAGAAATTACGCTCCTAGAAATCGGACTACTATTGTATCTAATGACATATATCAAGAAGAATTTAAACTATGATATTTCATTCTACGATGGAAATTATTATGAATTGTGATTTCTCTTGAACAAAATTACAATGAGATTGAAACAATGTGAGTCATAGTCTCTGGCAACTACAGTGGTGACCAAAATTGTGGACACTTTTAGGTAGCTTTCACTCCAAAAAGTAAAAAACTTACTTTTGCAGCCGTCCGGAGGAAAACACTTCGGGAATTTTTGTTATATTTTCGTCGATCGTGAGACCTAAATCTCTAAACTCTCTTCCGTGTAAATGTTGACGTACATATATATACTATATACATCCATATACTGGGTGATCCAGAAGTTTCGGGAGTTTTAAAAAGTTAATAATTAAGAAACTATGTATAATACAAAGGTTCTGTTTTCAGATATATGCTCAGAAACATGTGGGATTTTTGTTTACAATGAATGTTTTTAAATATATATAGTTACCATTTTTAGCAACAGGTGGCGCTGTTGTATAAGACTGAATGTACCTATACCATGCGTTATATAGACACATGAGTCCATTGCGAAACTTCTTTCCTATGATATTGTTGAGATTTCGTTTTAAGGGTGGTTTATGTTCAAACATTTTTTGTAAGGTAAATGAAATTGCATTGTAAGGGAAATTTGATACAAAATTTCATGAGCAACTGCAGTGTTTAGACATTTGTTAGACTATGTTTAGACACATCTTTGCATGTCGCGTTGTTTTCATATCGTACAATACGTCAAGTTAAAACTGCAAAAGAATCGATGGCCATTGCAAATGTGAAATGCTATGGTAAGCAAGGTTTGAGAATAAGGCTCATTGGAAGATCGTAATAGAAACAAGAGATCCCAAATGTCTGTTACAATCGTAAATTAGGTAGGATTCTATGCCAATACTCTGTAGAAATCACCAGTTCGTGGTGAGTGCAGTAAACTTGTGATATCACGATGAACTGAAATTTCTTCTGGAATTTCTTTCTGCTCTGAGGATACTGTGCACGCTGTTTTGCATCGGCTCACGGCGGTACTTATAAGCCATGAGCGTCATAATTAAACTTTGTAACCCTTGGACACTAATTCTTTCTTTTAAATGAGCTGTATCATACTATAAAAACAATACTATTAATTTTAGCGCCACCTGCTGTCAAAAAGTGCAACTAACATAATATGTTTTTTTTCATTGAAAAAACAAATCCCACAAGTTTCTCAGCATTTCTGTGAAAACCGCATACTTCTATTGTTTATAGTTTTCTAATTATTAGCATTTCAAAAGTCCCGAGACTTCTGGATCACCCGGTATATATATATATATATATATATATATATATATATATATATATATATATATATATATATATATGTATATATATATATATATATATATATATATATATAGATAGATAGATAGATAGATAGGTATATGAATTTTTCGTGTTGTAACTCTCGAACTTATGAACCGATTTGGATGAAATTCTTGGTATAGTATATAGTACTCTTGGTAAATGCATAGTTGAAATAAATGTCTCGACCGAGTTCATTGGCCAGCTTCAACCGACATCTTATTTCAAAATGGAGGCCATTTGAATTTGTAGACACTTATGGAAATTTTTATATTTTCTAATTTTTTCTTTAAAACGATCTATGTTACATTATGTGACTGTTTAAAATGTCTTTTGATGTTTCTAACATTCTGTTTAAAATGATATATAATAGTTTGCATTTTTGTGAAACGGAACTTTCTCTATAAGTATACAAAGTTAAAAAACATAAAAATTTCAAAAGAATCAATTAGCCGCCATTCTAAAACCAGATGGTGGATTAGGTTGGCCAAAAAATTCGTCGAGACATTAATACTCCCATAATGCACATAAAAAAAAATCATCCAAATTGGTTCATAAATTTGAGAGTTACAGTGTGACAAAATTCTAATATATATATATATATATATATATATATATATATATATAGATAGATAGATAGAGAGAGAGAGAGAGAGACAGAGAGAGAGAGATGGATATATCTATATATATAGCATATATATATATTACAAAATTTAATTTTTTTTCGCCAACATTAACCTTTATACTATATTAATTTCCTTATAATTATATTCCGTACTCAGTTCAACTTATTAAATTAAAATCTTATTTCTAGATCTTATCTATTAATCTTTATTGAAACGATATAAATTCTTAATTCGCCTTAAAAAACATTTATTCTAATATGCGTAAATATAAAAAGATGGCTCTAAATCAAAAATATTCTTAATTAAACTTCATTTCTTAATATTCCAAATAAAACTCATTTTTTCTATGTTTTTATCAACCCTTTTTAAGAAAGTCTTATTAAATTTATTCCAAAACCATACCTTTCAAAAAACATCATTATTTTTATTTATTTATTTATTTTTCCTACTTCAACATTTGATTTTTGTGCATCAATAAATTCATTTCTTTTCTTTTTCTCTTAAAATTAATCGTTTGCAAAAATATCGTTTGTCTAATACATTCGGAATTTTGAGTCGATTATAAATTAGTTAAATAATATTTTTTTAAAATAAAATTATCGTCTGTGGAATAAAAATCTCAACTCTGGAAATGAGTTATGTTTACAATGAAAAATGATGGTTAGAGAGTAGGGAATTTTCTAGAACTTTACTTTTAGATTTAAGAAAGGAAGCCTGGAGGTGAGAAGAGAGATTCTTGGTTTTTTCTTCGATGAGTACGGCTCGCTGAAATAATGATGGAATATTCTTTTTGATGTTTCGGTTAAAGGCAGTTTGCAAAGGGAGCCTTTCCCTCTCTTATGACTACACTTTAATAAATTAACTTGCAGTAGCCGATGAGTAATTTATTGCATCTTCTACATTTATTTACTTATTTTTTTCTCGCTTGCCATGACTTCTGTGCTGTGAAAGGGGAAACCAGCAATGATGTTTCTGGCTTCTAAATTAAAAATGTCCCAGTCTTTTATTTAGTCGACAGGATTAATTATGTGACAGGAGCGAAGAATGGTACTCAATATGACATTTTCGGATTGCAAACTGAATGTGTTCAATGAATGGAGTGAAAAAAAAGCGTGTGTTCCTGTTAAAGAACTTCACGTCTATGCTTGAAAAGATGCTAATCTGAAAGAATTGCCATTATCTCTTGATTCCTCCAGTGTCTATAACAGAAGAGATTTTAATGTTAAATAGCTTTCTGTGCGAGTGGTTTGATAGATTTCTTCGAAATATTTCGTGATTTCCTGAGGCCTGATATTCCACCTTTTTGCTGTTTATGTGTAACTTATGACTCAAGATAATCATGGTCATAATGACAAAATTTTTAAAATTAATCATTTCAAAGTGGATTAAATAAAGGAAATAGAAGTGCCACGATGTCTGACATTCATTTTGTTGCCGCCCAAATATTCGATCAATGACTTTAGGTATTACTGGTAGTGATGACAAGAAGGAAATTTATGTTCACAATATCTGCTCATTTGTATTATCAACGATGCTGATTTGAATTACAAGGTTTCGGTGGAATGTAATTTCTCGCTGACAAACTATTCGTAGTCGATGATGTTCCCATTAAGTTCATGTTGACTGGATGATGCTTCTAAACAGTAATCTCATGATAATAATTGTCAAAGGATGCCTCTAATAATTATATATTTGAAAGACAGTTGCTCATTTATCATTTGTAATTATCAAACAGAAATTATGCTCCCGGAACTCTGACTACTGTTCTACCAAATTACTTATATGAAGAGAAATTTAAACAATGATATTTCATTCTACGCTGAAAATTATTGTGAATTATGATTTCTCACGAAGAAAATTACCATAGAGTCATAGTCTCTGGCAATTAAATACCCTATTTATTATAAATGTTGGCTTCATACTTAGGAAATGAAATTTATGATCACAATAATGTGCACATTAGTATTATCTATGATACTGATTTTAATTGCAAGATTTCGGTGGAATATAATTCCTTGCTGACAAACTATTTATATTCGATAATTTGCCTAATAAATTGATGTTTTCTGGATGATGTTCTTAAACAGCAATCTCATTATAATGATTGTCAAAGGATGCCTCTAATAAATTTATATTTGAAAGACAGTTGCTCATTTATCATTTGTATTTACCAAACGGAAGTTACATAGCTGGAATTTGAACTACTATTGACTCAAATGATTTATATAAAAAAGAATTTAAACAATGATATTTCATTCTACGATTTAAATTATTGTGGATTGTGATTTCTCTCGAATAAAATTACAATGCGATTGAAAAAAATGTAAGTCATAGTTTCTGGTAATTAAATACACTATTTATTATAAATATTTGCTTTATACTTACGAAATGAAAATGTTCACAATATGTGCATATTAGTTTTATCAATGATGCTGATTTCAAATGCAAGATTTCGGTGGAATGTATTTCCTTGCTGAAAAACTATTTATATTCGATTATGTTCCTAATAAGTTAATGTTCAATGCATGATACCCCTAAATATTAATTTCATGATAATAATTGTCATAGGATGCTTCTAATAATTATACATTTAAAAGACAGATGCTCATTTATTATTTGTAATTACCAAACGGAAATTACGCTCCCGGAAGCATTTTCAGAAAGAATCACGTTTTGAGCACCAGTCTTGGCGAGTTGGCGAAAGCGAGAACGTTCATCTAGCTGCATCGCCAAACACAAAATAAACTAAGTTCAAATATGTCATAAAACATATGATTAATAGAATTATATTTATTACAAGAGAATCTTTACTACTGTTTTTAATTAACTTCTCAATTTCTTCGAACATAGCGAGTTAAGGAACTAATATTTTTGAATTGAGAAAAAAAAAAAACTGTTTAGATGTTGTGTGAAATTTAAAGCATTTTAATCTGAAAAAGCTCTTTGTTTTAAACTATGTTTTAATCGTAAACAACGGTGAATAACATTTCCTCATATTATAGTATTTGCTTGATAACATTTACAGAAAAACAAATTAACAATAAGCGCGATCTCTTTGCAGAAGGAAGGGTTGCTATTCGCTAGGCGTTCGACGCCACAAACAAGAAAGGGTGCGTAGCACTGACTTCATCTCCGCGCCAATCGTTGTTCTGGCGATAAGGTGCTCAAAACGTGATTCTTTCTAAAAATGCCTCCCGGAATTGGAACTACTATTGTAACAAATGACTTATATCAAGAAGAATATAAACAATGATATTTCATTCTACTATGAAAATTTTTGCGAATTGCAATTCCTGTCTCACAAGATTACAATAGGACTGAAACAACGTAAGTCATAGTCTCTAGCAACTAAGTACCCTATTTATTATAAATTTTTGCTTTATACTTATGAAATGTAATGTATGTTCACAATATGTGTACATTAGTATTATCAAGGATACTGATTTTAATTACAAGATTTCGGTGAAATGTAATTGCTCATTGACAAACTATTTATATTCGACGATGTTTCGAATATGTGAATGTTGACTGGATGATGTTCTTAATCAGCAATTTAATGATAATCATCGTCAAAGAATGCTTCTAATAATTATACATTTGAAAGACAGTTGCTCATTTACCATTTTTAATAAACAAATGAAATTACGCTCCTGGAACTCTTGACTACTATGATGATACTCGTCAAAGATCGTTTCTAATAATTATACCTTTGGAAGACAATTGTTCATTTATCATTTGAAATTACCAAACGAAATTACGCTCCTTGAAATCTTGACAATTATCGCATCAAATGACTTATATTAAGAAGAATTTAAACAATGATATTTCATTCTATGAGTGAAAATTATAGTGAATTGTGATTTCTCTGGAATAAAATCACAGAACGGTAGAAACTATTTAACCTTTGGCATTCCGTTTTCTCCGCTGCGGAGACATCATCTTTCCTTGTAAAATTCGTTTTCGTCATCAGCAATAAAGGAAAATAAAATTTACCTTATTTAATCAGAGCATTTTTGAAATTGTGTACTTGAAGTAAACTTCTTTTTAAAAAGTGTTGCTGGCCAAATAAAATTTGTGTAAGACGGTTTGTCCGAAGGGTTAAGTCATAACGACACTGTTTGGCTAAATGTCATCCAACACATATCGTTTTTGTTTTTTCGTCGAATATCTACAGAAATGTTTTATGGATTCGTTTAAAGTTTTAGCCCTTTATCTACCGAATTATTTGTTACGATCGATACTCAATAATTATCTTTATTAAAAACTGAGGATATACTGAAATTGTAAAATAATATTAATGTCAAATTTAGATATGTTTTTTCATTAAAACTTGTTAAACAAATCGGTAGTTGTAAATTTTTTAGTAAAATGTTTATAAAAAAATAATAAGAATAATTAACCAAAGATACTTGTATGGAAATATCACAATTCTCATAAAAGCAATGTATTGAAATGTATTAAGATCTGCTGTTTAAATAAAAAGATCTTTTAACTTGAAAATGTTTCATATAGCTTATTTAAATAAAATAAAAGCTTGTAAGAACTCGTCTTACTTATTTACAAGAAGAAAGAAAAGCATCACTTATCTAAATATGGATATCTCGGGGGATACAATCTTCTTTAAATACTTTTTTCCTTGAGAAACAGAGCTAACATTTAGAACAATAAACACACATAAAATATTCACTCATATTCATAAAACTCACTGCTCACAACCATCTTTCGAATTTTTTTAACATCACTAAGAATAGAATATTCTTAATAGAAAAATAGTGTTACCAGATTTTTTTTACGACGAAAAATATTACCAACTACATTTTTAATTCAGCGGAGCTCAGGTCACGTGACGAGTGACAGTCTATTTCTTTTCCTTTCTTTTCCTTTGGAATGTGCGTGTTACAAGCTTACATATTAAAATAATTAAGAAAATTACCACTTTTTGAAAATATTTAATACTTAAACTAATTCTCTGCTGTACGTGAATTTGATTAAGAAGAGTATATTGAGTGGAAAGAAATAAAACTTTTATTAACGAATAGAGTAGATCAATTTTGTATTAAATTTTCTTCAATGGTACTCTAAAGTACCGTCAGTGCGCAAAGGGTTAAGGATTTAATGAAGCGTTCCCATATTTTTAGTACAGATTAGGCCATTAGAAAAATTAGGAGATTTACGAGAAATTGAATAAATAATTATAAACTGGGATCGTAGGCATCAGGGTATTCAGAGTATTTTGCGGATGACATTTACCACAAAATGTCTGTTTTATATCACTCTTTTTTTATATATGTATTTAAATTCACATTACAAAAACTATCAGGTTGGCCCCATTTTAACAAATTTGATTATTCTATTTTTATCATCCATCTAAAAGTTAGTTATAACTGTTACTGTACGTTAAAGTCCGTGAAGTTAAAAACATTCGAGTGCAATGTTCAAGCCGTGTGATGAACTTAATATCTTTGGTTTCGTCTGTCAGCTCTGTTCCAACAGAGCTATCCTGGACAACGCCGATGGACACAATTTACTGAGACATTGGTATTGTATAAGCATCCAAACTGCTTATATGACTGAAGACCATATATTAACCCTCATGTTACGGGCTCTGCGATTTACACGAGTAACATAACTATAGCAAAATTTACGCAACCAATTAATTTCGCGGCAATCCATTTGTTTCCATCTTATTAGCCCTCTTAGAGTATTTCCACCAGTTATTTTTTATTGTAAATTTTTCCTTAGTTATTCAGGGAATATTCCGCATTAGAGGGTTAGTACGCTTTGAGTTTATCGACAAAGAAATTTTTTGATACCGGTATTTTCTTCAGAAAATTTCTTATTAAAAAAGTCAGAGTTTCGCGCGTTTTACATCGATTAATTTTTCTATAAATAACTAGTACTCCCTCTGTCCCAAAATTAGTTGCGACATTTAGGTTGAAAATTTTGTCCCAAATGAGTTGCTACATTTCAAGTAGGTGGAGTCATAAATAATTTTTGATACAGTTTAGTAGCACGACACCAGTAAAATTATACTAGAATCTTGAATTTGGTATAAAAAGATATAAGAAGTAATAGATGGAATAAAATGCTTTTAAATGAATTAGAATTGATTAGACTGAAGACAGTTTTATGCGATTGCTGTTTAAAAAAATCTTAATGGGGCGTGGCTTAAGAGCGTGTGAACCGTGATTTTTTAAACTAATTAATTGCTTATTTATGGAATGATGGAAGCAATGTTTGGTACGTAAATATTGTTGATTGATAGTATAGCTCTCTGAAAAATGTTTAAACAAAATCATAAAGTCATAAATATCAATAATCAGTGCAAAAGTATTCAAATGTCGCAACTAATTTGGGACAGAGGGAGTAGTATTTATTTCTCCTCGAAAATAACCTGAAGTGTGCAAAGACCGAATAAGAAAAAAAGATATTTTGAAAAACCGGTGATAAAATATTTTAAAAAATCTCTAAAAGATGCTGTACACGAAATGATTAAGTGCGCAATTTTTAAACCAATTTTGATAAAACAATTTCACAGCGGTACGTTTAAACAATTAAACCTCGGATAATAAAACTCCATGAAATTACATAAAATGATGGATATGTAATGATATTGTACATTTTAACTGAATCACATGCTTCCATACTTTATGTCGCAATGGCAGTTCAGTCCATAAATTTTGTATTCGAAACTCGGATTGGACAAAATTTCCCTCAACCGGAAATATTTCTGCTTGTAATAATACCAAAGTTAAAATACATACTATTATTATGCATACATCTTTTAACCTTCCAAGTCCTGAGGCACATTTTACGTAGCATTACAAAAACCAATTTAAAATTATACAAAACCTTCAAACTGCATCAATGCTTCTAATATTCATATTTAATTAAAAAGTTTAAATGTAATTTTATCGATTTGAGAGGCATTTAAATTAATTTAAAGGGTGTTTTTCAGTGTCGCCTCCACCTCCAATCGACATCAGGACTGAAGAGGTTAGTGTGGAATTACATCACCGATGATTTAATCTGCTTAGCTGCGTTTCTTATTCTAAACCAGATTTCACTGCAATCAGTTGTCAGAGGAAGAAAGTCTACATAATAACCAACACTAAGCCTTTTGAAAACAAAAATACTGAAGCTACGCTTCATATGGTTGTGCATACTCAGAGATGCCAACATTTCTTAATTACTCCGGAGTCTGATACAAAATTTGCATTCTCAAACCGAAAAATATGTCTGAGAAAACGTGCCTTCTTTGAGTGAGGTACAAAGTCATTTTTTTCGTCAGACTTTACTTTTCTGCTCTGCTTTACATCATGGCATTCGATCTATTCTGAACTTGAACAACTATTATTATATTAATTAAATTTGTTAAACTTAATTAAATCTTAATCCTTAACTGTACTTCTCCTGAGCTATCCGACTTCTCACCTGAAGCTCCGCCTGTCTATAGTCACGGCAGGGAAAATCGGCATTTCAAGGACAAATGATTTCTTTTCATTTCCTCTTCGTTGTCATGGTATAAGAGGACGCTAGTCCCTCGTCCCGTTTTTTTCCACGGCATTTCCGCAAAACAAATTTACCCATGCAAGAGTATGAGTTACAGCGTTATTCGATCAACTGGATCTCTCAAACGGTGTGGAAAAAAGAAGTGCGGTCAGTCGGTCACGTGGCTGTTACCATAGTTACTAACCTGAAATAGGGGTTGAGGAGTGACCAACAAAAGGGGAACATTCGTCCTTGAAAGGACAATTTTTCCTGCCGTGACTATAGTACCGGATTGGCTGCCCGCGCAGTCGACCGGTACATATAGACCACACTTTCCTATCTTCTCCTCATTTAGTCCTCGGATTCCCTGGTGCTCAGAATAGCTCGGGTGTTCAGCGGTGAGGGCCGGCCTTTGTAAGGGCCTGACAAATTACGATGCGTCAATGGTCACCACCGGCACTCTACTATATGGGACACTGGGTCGATCCAAAAATTTATTCAACCTGCACTTGTCTACCAAGTTTATTTTTCTTATAATTGAACTCGTCTTACAGCTAGTCTTATATCAGGCTTACCAAAGATGTGTTCTACATTTACTCATCGACAGGGCGTAGAGCTGCTTTGCAACTAGTCGTTGAGCCAGAAGCCAAAATTAGGGTTTTTGATTTCATCTCTGGGGACTTGGTGATACCAAGTGTCCCAAAAATGACAAGTGGATTTTAAAATTCAATAACTTGCAAACGGTAACAACTATGTAAAATTTTTTTGCAGGAGGGTTATGTAAAATGTCAGGAGTTTTTTTTACCGTAATTTTTGATTTTAGTTCGAATTTCAGGCAATAGGTGGCGCTGACGGCGATTAAAGTCCAGGTGATCAGTACTGAGTTAGGTCAGTTTCGGCGTCTATCTGGCCTTCAATCGCCGTCAGCGCCACCTATTGTTTGAAATTCGAACTAAAATCAAAAATTACGTTAACAAACTCTTGACATTATACATAACCCACTTGCAGAAAATTTTTAAATAGCTGTCACCGTTTGCAAGTTATGGAATTTAATAATCCATCAATCATTTTTGGGACGCCCTGTATATACCTTTTTGGATTCACAATGGTCCAAGGAGTTCATTTTATAATGATACTATTAAATTTGTGGTAGCTTATAGACGCCATTTTGAAAAAATTAGTCTCATCTATCTCACATAGATACAAATGATTTTTTTTTCTAACCGTTACCACATAATTTTCAATGAAAAAATGCAGAGAACAAATATTATTGAACATATAACGTTATACAAATTATATATTTGTTAAGATTTTATTTTAAAATTGTTATTAACATTTTCAATTGGATAAACCTATCAAAAGACATTTGCGATGGAAGAAAATCAAAATCTTGTTTTGCATTTTAATGCATATTATTTTCACGCGGATAAGATACAGTAGTTCAAGAAAAAGTAATACTAGTGAAATTTTTTTACTGCGTCTGTTAAGAATTAACCCTTTTGGGATCACGGGTGCATATATGCAACTTCAAAACGCGCTTCCTTCGCTTGTTTTTGATACCATTTAAAAGGGTAACATTTTCCTTATTTAATTAAGACATTCTCTTGTCTGCTAAACTAAATTTTAACTGTTACATTTAAACTGTTTGCCAAAAAGTGGTTTCCATTGAATTAAATTGTTGTAAAAGATGCTAGTCTCTGAACGGGTTAATAAATAACAGAAATCTTAGTCTTCTGCACGTCTAGCATGATTGGTTCACATTCCTGTATCCAAATAACTTCAATCGTCATAGAACAGTTCAATGTTCTGCATATGCTTGCAGTGTTGCCAGATGGGCTACTTATTTCAAATACAGATTCTTGGCTGGCACCACTTTTTTGAAGTAGTAAAATGCGCCTTATTTAATGACATATTAATAAAGGCGAAAACAAAGGGAATTTTGCCCTTTCAAAAAAGTTGTGCGAATCAAAAAATCCAAATTTTAAAAAAGTAGCCCACTGGCAACGCTGTACGTTTGTACATTAGGTTATTAAATAAAAACGCACATGGACAATGTGGCAGATGTTCTTGAACAAGAATATGACAAGAACCTCAAGACCAGTTCAGGAGCAAGAGGACTATCAATCCACTGAATCTCTAGAGAGCCTTTGCCCTCACTATCTGTTCCAAAAATCCAACCATATTTATCTGGGGATGGAAGATCAGATTCAGCCTGTTGGCACTTCTTCCGAATAAGACCGTGGTATTTGCCTCGCATTACCTGTAAATAAAGTGTATTACTACATGACAAATACTTTTTACAAAATTTTTGATGTTTTGTCACCGGTTTTTTAAAATAAAAATTTGTGCATTATTAAATCGAGAAAATGTTCCAAATAAATAAGGCAAATTTCACAGTAAAATTTTACTGGTGGGGATAAACACGGATTCTTTAGCCTTTTTGCGGCAAGTATACGTGTCGCTCTTCCTCAAGGTGTTAAATTTTAAGTATTTTTGCTTTCCATAATACGGATGGTAAACTTACGACTCAAGCTGTTTTTTGTTTCTTCTGATCAATCGACTTCAGTATCAAACGCCTTAAGCGCATCTCGATATTTGTGTTCTGATTAATCATTTTCCCTTGCCTGCAAAAACACTTATTGCACTGACAGTGAATTCATTTCAAGAGATGCATTATATATGTCTTTACCTAGAAGCCCATGCATCTCATACAAATTGCAGTATTTTTCTTTACCCTGTCATTAGATCCAAATTTCACAAATATTAGTCCTTCCTAGTTTTTCAAATCGTTTTTTAAAGAAAACAGTCCTGAGATAATGATATTTATAAACGCTGACGCTAAATTATGGCGTATGCAAAATATGAGTTGTGTACCACCGCTTCTGGGAAGCAGGTAAATTTAGTGGATTCTTCAACTAGTTATTTCTTGAATTTATAGTATTTTTCTCTGTAGATAACGTACAGCATTCGTGTATTCAACTATTTCAGATAATGTTCATTTTGCGATTCCTGAGAAATGAAATGCATAAGTTAGTTCTTGTTCTCCTCTTCGGATAAAATCTGCTTCCATTTTCATACTGTTTGTCCAAGAGTATATAACTTTTATAACATAACCAGCATTTCATATTTTCATTCATTTATTTTTATTGATAAGTGCCTTATATATCAAATACAACATCTATCCTTTGAGAGGATGTACAATCTTGTATTATTTCAAAAAACAATTTCTTCGCTAGTTCTCCAAATTATTGTAGCTACTATGGTAGTTTTGAACAAAACACATTCTGTAATTTATATTAACAACACAATCATTTGCATTGTTTCAGCAGTAGCAATTTTGTCATAACATCCAACAGTTGATTTTTCAGTTTTTCGCATTGAACCATCAAGTGTTGCTAAGGAATATTCAAGAAGCCCTAGATGGTAGGAAAAGACAGTTCTTATATTTAAATCCAAATTTCTTCGCTTTGCAAGGATCGTCATCTGAGAAAAAAGATTTCCTTTTGTCATGGCAACAAACTGATTTATTTAACTTAAAATTCGCTTTCTTTTTCAAGTCATAAAATGTGTTCAGCTTATTGGAGGTTTGGAAAATCCTTCTGCCTTTGAGTTTTCAGACAGATATTCTCTCTTGAAAGTTTGGTAAATTTCTTCAGTCATCTCATGAGCTTTGATCTTGTCTTCCACAATTTCTGGATTTGTAATTGCTCTCGTTGATTCTATTAGCCTGTGTTTATTTATGTATTCATTGATAACCATGTTCTGTTAATATGAGATATCACGTATGTCTTTCTGAATATTGCTCAAAGACTGATCTGGATGTAGAACCGATTTTTCTGAAGAACTGATTTTGGTTCTTTGACGAATCATGTGAAGAAATTCTGCCCTGGTATAAAAAGATCTTTTAACTGAGACAGGTTTTTGACTGAACTTTGCTGTAGCTTTGGACCCCTGCATTTCTTTTTTTATTGTCTCTTTAATCGTCCTGTTAATTTTACAGTATGTAAAACCAGGAAAATCTTTTCTATCACTGTGCTTATCGTCGGAATTTTCCAATATGGCGTTCATTGGTTACTCTGTTTTTGAAAATATCATGGATAAATGGTATGGTGTGGTAAATCCAAAAATGTATGGTTTACTAAGTCCACTGACATTAAATTATACGAGCCCCATGCTCATTGACGGCGGCCATTTTTCAATATGGCGCCCATAAGCTATCTTGGTTTTGTAAATATGGATAAATGTTATTCTGATGTTGTGGTGACCCCAAAAATGTATGTGTATGATTTAACAAGTCCTCTGACATGACACTACACGAGACCTTGGTTCAACGGCAGCAGCCATTTTTCAATATGGTGCCCGTTAGCTACTCTTATTTTGAAAATATGGATAAATGTCATTCTGATGTTTTCGCGAATTTAAAACAGTATGGTTTAACAAGTCTGTTGGCATGAAATCACAAGAGTCCCTCCCTCAACGCCGGCGGCCATTTTCCAATATGGCGCTCAAAAGCTACCCCATTTTGAAAGTATCGTGGATAAATGAGGTGCTGTTGTTGTGGTGAATCCAAAAATATGTAGTTTATTAAGTCCCCAGACATGAAACCACTCAAGCCTCTAGCTCAACGACTAAACCGGGAAGCCGTTTAAATGCCTCTTCATTTTCATGATCAAAAGATTTTACTAATAATATATATTCTACATAAAAATATGAGAATTTATATCATAAAACATTTTGCTTCTAATACGTTGTATAATAACAAAAACATTTAAAATATTTTTATTTACATGTTTCAACTCAAAAATTAATAGAGTCATCCTCAGAATATAAATAGAAAAATAAAAATTACAAATACAATGAACGTGAAAAACAGAATAAAGAGTTATTGAAAATAAATAAATTAAATGTATCACGCGCATTTTTAATGTGATATTGTCCTTGGTCTAGTAAAACAATTACCATGTAAATTGTCTAACCATTCAATCCATATATAAGGACAATAAAAAACATTAAAAATGCGCGTGATACATTTAATTTATTTATTTTCAATACAGTAGAACCCCGCAAATTCGGACCCCGTTAATCCGGATCTCCGGATAATCCGGACCGGTTTGTCCATCATTTTTTTCAAGTTTGAGAAGCGATTGGCTAATTTCCATAACATTAACTGCTTTCATCGTCGTATTCTGAATAAAAAAAACTTTTTTCTGAAATATTTTCGGAAGTGTTAAATAAAGTAAACATTTTTACTGCCTGTAAATATTCAATAACTTTAACATAAAGGTGATTTTCTGTAAGTATGTTTAATTTTATTTCATTATTTTCTAATTCTCCGGATAATCCGGATTTTCGATAATCCGGATTAGGTCTGGTCCCAATTAATCCGAATTATCGGGGTTTTACTGTAACTCTTTATTCTGTTTTTCACGTTCATTGTATTTGTAATTTTTATTTTTCTATTTATATTCTGAGTATGACTCTATTAATTTTTGAGTTGAAACATGTAAATAAAAATATTTTAAATGTTTTTGTTCTTATACAACGTCTTAGAAGCAAAATGTTTTATGATATAAATTCTCATATTTTTATGTAGAATATATATTATTAGTATTACGAGTTAGTGAACGTAGTAAAGACTTATTTAGTGTTATTTTTCACATTCAAAAGATTTTATCTTGAAATGTTTTGGTCAAATAAACTTTCCGGTTAAAAACATGTTTATCTTGGACCAGACTACGGAAAAATTGAGACGTTTGCGTCTATGCATAGTTCTAAAAAGATTACTGAATCTCATTATATACGTAGTTAATAATTATTTATAATTAATTTAACAAGTTTAAACTTCTTTTACACTTTTTTTTTATTGTTCTTAAGTATTATAATTTTTGAAGAATAATTCAGAACACAATAATTTAATTGTTGCAGGTTTACTTTTCAAAATATTTTTTTAACTTTAATTTACGATTGAGTTAAAATGAATGTTTGAAAAAATTCTTACAATATTGTTAATAATATAGTGTATTTACGAAAATGAATTTGTATTTCAAGAATAACTAAAATTTTATAATTCATTTATAAATTTTAAGCTACACTTATTAATTTTTATTAATTTTAATTATTACAAATTTCGACAAATAATTCATACCACAAGATTAATTATTGATGATTTATTTTTTGTATGTTTCAATTAAGTTTATTATTTTTTCAAAGGTTTGATAAAAACATTTGATTGAAGTAAATGTCTATTTGGAGAATTATTAATATTTTATAATTTATATATAACTTTAAATTACTTTTACTTACAGTATTTTTAATTATTTTAGAATGTGTAATACCTTGAGTATATGCGAGCATTTTAAACAAGCACAAGGGTTTGCAAAGTTTAAAAAGTTCGACGGTATTTTATAAAATGTAATTTATTTTTCTTGTTTTCAAAATACGTATATTTAACATACTTTAATCTTGTACGTTTCCGTATGAACACTTACAATTCTAAATATCAACGAAGCTACATATTTATGAATACATTTCAAATATAAAATAATTTAAACAGATTAATTGTATTAACATTTCATTAAAATCATAACAATCATATACTGCACGCAAAAGTAGGAAACGGAAATGGAATTTAATATAACTTAAACGAAAATCTTGGTGCTATGCATATCTTTTAATTCCTGCATTTCACTTTTAATAGTATTGTACGGGTGAATAATTTCGTGCAAGATTTTCTAGTTTTGAAATTTTCCAAATTATTTTAGTCATTATTGTCCTATTTTAAACATAGTCACGAAATTTCATGAAAGAACATATGTAAATGTTAAGCACGTTTAGATTTTCTCCTGAATCGTTAATTAAACCAGTGGAGCTACATGATAGTTTTGAAGGGAATTCTGATTTCATTATGTCAATAATTATAATAAAAATACTACCATAATTTCCGGCTTATAATCCGCAAATCAAACACTTTTTTTCAACCCAGAAAATTTCTTAAATAAACTGTAACTTTTTACATCGCGGTAAATATTTGAATTCAATAACTAAATAAAATTTCTGGGTAAAAAAATAATTATTTGATCCGTGGATTATACGCCGGAAATTTCGGTAGTTTGAGTAAAGAAGGAGATGTATTCTAAAAATGAGGAATTCAAATATTTGACAGAAATTTTATATACAGGGTATTTCACTACCAGACTGACACATTTTCAGAAGGTGTAGGCTAGGGGACACAAAAAGGACTCGGAAATCATATAGCAATGTAGGGAGTGTATTTTGGTGTGATCGAGAAAATACTGCCAGTAGAAACCGGCATCGTCATTTCATAAGGAGGATTAGGTCAAGAGATATTCTGGTCTTCCCTCGTTATCCCACTGTAGAGGATGAAACAAAGAATGTCCCTTATGTGCAATCGAGCGCATTTGTAACCAATGAAATGGAAATACTTATGGGTTTTTGTTTGTTTGTGATTGGAAAACTCATTCTTCGACTCATCTGTCTTACTTTGTCTTGTAATAAAGCTATTTACATGAAATGAATATAATGTTTCGGATATTTCTAAAAAAATTGAAAGAATGGATGCAATTATTTCACATCTGCGTGTCCGTACCTGCAATCTGTGTAAATTTTCAAGGCATTTTTAATGATAAATAAAATATCTTTGTTACTATTAATGTTATTAAAGTACCAAAGTTGTACTTTAACGAAAGTAAAGTGATAGTTGAAAGTAAAACTTTGTTCTGTTTAAAAAAAGAAAAGTTAGGCAAATGCACAGTAAAATAGACAGATTTTTTATAGACTGCAATTTATTTTTAAATAAAAATGGGGGGGGGGGACTTTTTATGTACAACCAAGTTATACGTAAATTTTTAAGAATATACTTAATTAAATATATATTAATGTAAATTAGTTAGTAACTTTTTATTTGTATCTTTAAGCAACTTTTTATAAATTGATTAAACCAGAAATAATTGAAAATGCTAACATTTATTTCCACGTTCAATAATTTCATCCTCATGTTTTAAGTTGATGATTAATGTGAAATCATTTTACCAAATTTGCATTTTCACGTCCCATAAACCCGAAAAATCCAACTATCGAAATTTAAAGAAGAAAAAAAAAACAGAAATTTTACTATTGCCAAACCTCGGAGTGGATTTCGTTACACATTTGATGTTTATTCGTGTCCTACGAAGCAGAAAAATTTCAATGGACGCTCAAAAAAATAAAGTTGAAAATTTTACTAGTTCGGAAATAATTCGGAATATATTAACATGGATAGCCCAGTATAAATCAAAAATAACCATAATAATTCCTATTATGGATTAAAAATTACATATAATTGATTTAATTTCACTTCAGACTATCTAACAACAACAAAAAAAAAAGGTGCCGGAGTCGAAGTCGAAGTTGGTTTGCTTTTCAGAGACTTCGACTCAGACTCCACAACTCCGCCTCCCACTCTGCAACCTTGCTATAAAGTATAATATATTATATAAAACTCTTATTTACATCATATTTCTTACAAAATACATAAATTACTTTTAAGCATTATAGAAAAGAATCTTCTTTACAAAACACAATGGCCGCTACTGTAAATTTTCAGAAATATCATCCTTAAAATTAATCTTCTTTTTACAAGATGAAAAGCTTTTATATACGCTTGGAAAATGTTTTACGAAGAAAGCTTTTAACATGAGTTTAAAAAGTATTTTTCACAGAATTTATCTCCAGAAAATCAAAACAATATTTCAAAAAAATTCAATTACACAAAGTTCTTTATTGTAATCCATTAATGCTTGGAAAATAAGAAAACTTTACACATGTTATAAAAGTTTATAGCGGTGCATTAGAAATGCATTAAATTTTAATCCGCATAGAAAAGTTTAAGTAACGTAGCAATATCTGATGCTTCAGAAACTTATAATTACAACATATATTAATTAATTATTGCGCCGATTTAACAAAGCAGATTGTACTTCAAAATATATGATGAAGGATAAGATTTAATTTTTTTTTACTACAAATATACTTCTTATGACCAAGAAATTTCAAATTATTGTTAAATTATATGTATTAAAACATATTATTGATAAGAATAACTAAGGAACCTTCCCAGGTGTAAGTTGTGGATTTGGACGAGTGTGGAAACAAAAGGTAGATCTCGTCATGTACGTTAAAAAGTGCACTGGAACTATACGTACCAATCCAACCGTTTTCGAGATATCGGCACCTGAATTGTGATTAAATAAATAAAAACAATGACAGATAGATATATAAACTGTTCGCAAGTTAAATATTTCTTTGCATTATTTTTAATCCTTCTGCTAGTACCTTTTCCAGAACTACAAGCAAAATACTTTACACCCACACATTGCCAGTTATTTTCCCTCTTTTAGACAGGCACTTTGCAATCTACGAAGTTTTCGCGTACGGCTGAATTCGGATAGATTTTTCCACCTGTTTTTGTTATTTCCAGCACTGTGTTTTATGCAAATTTTTAGGCAAATGTGTGGCGTGACATAATGGATAAACTGTATGTGTATATAGTGTGTAAAATAGAATGTTTTTTTAGGCTGGCTCGACTTGCGAACACTTTACATACCTGCATATCAATTTATTTATTTATTCATTCACACTTCAAGTGCTGATAACTCGAAAACGGTTGGATTCGGATGGGTAGTTCCATTTCACTTTTTAACGTACATGACGAAATCTTTCTTTTGATACCACACTCGTCCAAATCCGCAACTTACACCTGGAAACGTTCCCTAGTAAGATTTTGTTTGATTTTATAGATTCTTGATGTTTTCTTTTAACCCTTTAACGCTTTCAGGCAAATGGAATTATGAATAAAGCGTAGAAGACGTATATTTTCTAGCCGTTCTGATGAAGTAACTGAGGAGTTTGTCACACGATGATGACTATTTCTTATACTCGGATCAACAGATTCTGATTACATCTGAATTCAATCTACTACATAGAAAATTTCTACTACATAGAAAAATTAAACTCTTTATGCACTGACGGTACTTTAAAGTTCCATTGAAGAAAACTTTATATAAATCTTATTTATTCTGTCTATTTATAAAAGTTTTTTATTCTTTCCATACAAAACACTCATTTAGACACACAATTTAGGTAGAATAGTGAAACAGTCGAAGCTAAATAGTTTCAAAAAGTGGTAATTTTATTATTCGCTTTTATAAGAATTTCTTTTCTTCCTTTAAATAAAATTGTATGAAGCATATTCAACTGCAAAAGCGTTTCTATTTATAGAGAGGATCATGTTGCATTTAAACGCATTGCTTTTTAAAAATTGTGATATTTTCAAAAGAGTAATTTTGGTTAATCAATCTGATTATTTTTGTAAATATTCCACAAAATATTATAACTACCGATATATTCAATCAATTTAAATGAAAAAAAAAGATATTTAAATTTCACATTAGTATTATCTAAAAATTCCAGTATACCTTCAGATATTAAAAAAAAGATAATTTTTGAGGTGGATCAATTTCTTCATAAATAATTCTGTAGATAAAGGGTTAAACTCTTTATTGAAGGAAAAAATTTCTCACAAGAAAGGAAAAAAAAATTCTATTTATTTTTATTGACGTCAGTTTACACGAGAATTAAAATCTTTTCACTAATACTGACAGTTGATTTTTTTGTTGTCACAATGTGCCGAAATTACCTCCACCGAAGTAAACTTTTACCAATATGAATTATTATTAGTTTTTCTAATTAATTTACCATTCATGAGGTGTTTAAATAAAGAAAAATTTTCTACTTAAATTTACTGATGGAAGTTTTCCGTGACAATAACAAATCCATGCGAAAAACAGCTATAGTTGAAGCTTTACGACTTTAAGGATATGCCATTACCTCTTTTTTAATAGTTCATTATTCCAGACCAAAAAACTTCTGTTTGTAAAATGATTAAATTATTTACTCACACCGGAATTTTATAGCGAATTTTCTAGAAAATAAAGAAATTTTTCTTATATATTTTCATAAGCAAAATATCTTTAAAATATTCTTTGTGGCACTTTTAAATTTGTAATTGAAATTAAATGTCCCGCTGTTGAAGCACTGCGATTAAAGGTCTTAATTAAGTCCATAATTGCATGACATTTTTCGTACCAGTAAATTATTTGAAAAATATTCTGTCTATTTGGTTGCGGAAATTTTCTGATTTTATAGAGCCTGGTGTTTGTACACAAAAATACTGATATTAAAAATTTCAAGATTGCAACCACGAGTTAGACGTTTTTTGAGAAAATAAACGAAACACATTTTGTTTATTTAATTGCAAAAATTCTTTGATTTTATAGATACCGTGTTTCTGCATAAAAATATTGGTATTAATAATTTGGAGGTTGCAACAATGATTTAGACGTTTTTTGACACTATAAAGTAAAAACATTCCGTACATACCTTTTACCGTACTAAAATATTTCCCTTATATCTTATATAACCAAATTAGATCTGTCATTAAAAAAAAGTCAAATATTGCCGTTTTAAATCAGAGGTGTCGAAAAACATGTTATAAAGACGCAAGTTAACTCTTCTTGCTCTTACAGTGTACGGGAAACCCGGTTGAGGAGTTAACCTTTCAGTCGCAAGGTACTTCTATTGCTACAATGATTATAAGAATGCGTGACGCAGTAATTAAGGAACAAATTTATATTAAAAAAAAGATTTATTCCAAATACACAAAGAACAGAAAATACGTATACAAAAATTCTGGTGCCTTTTATGGATTTTGGGATTTAACTTGGATAATGAAACCATGTAATGGAACACAAATCTACAAAAAGTAAATTAACTCTAGCAGAAGTGTTATTTTTATTACTGTTTCGGTACTTGATGAATGACACTTTTAATGAGATTTAATTAATATTAGGATTAATTACGGGTGGATTTTTATGGAAAAAAGAACATTATTGGAAGAAAGACAAAATTTAGTATATTCGGATAATAGACTGAAACAATTATTTTTTATTAGTATTGAAAAAAATATTTAAAACTGTAAAACCGTTAAAATCGCGTAATAAATTAAATGCAAAAATTTAATAAAAATATTCGAAATCGGATTTCGAGGTGCTCAAAAGTCATATACAGAGTGTTTCAAAATTATATGTGAGAAATGTAAAGATAGGTAAAGGGGACCTAAATAAGCAGCTTTCTTATAGAAATATGAGTGCGAAAATGCACCGTTGAGGCAGTACATGTCCCTGTTGAATTAGGCAATTAAGAGTTCTTCGCAGATTTGCACCGTCATTTTCCGCACTAATTTCAAGCAACATGTATCTTTATAACATTGCGGAGTCCGCCCACGTGCATCTGATGAAGGGGGCTGTGCAAGGAAATAGCTCACACTCAAAGCATATTCAACAGGTTTCGATCTTGTATACAGTGTTCTCGTTGGCATTTGATCAACGTTAGTAATTTGGCTAATTAAAAATAAAAAAAACATTCGCCTAATGAATAAACTATTAGCAAAATAGACTCGCTGTGTAACACACACACACACACACACATATATATATATATATATATATGTGTGTGTGTATTTGTATATATATATATGTGTGTGTGTATATATATATATATATACCCCCTTTTTTCAATAGGTTCTAAAATAACCTAAGATTTATAACTGCGACAACGATTGTTATTAATCTAATTTTCAACTATCCGCTACAAATATAGTAACCCTTTGGACTATGATTGAAGTAGACAATTTCAAAAATTATCTGATTAAATAAGAAAAAAATATTTTCCTTTATTACTGGTTTGAAAAATTTTGGAAGGAAAGATGATGTCTCTGCAGCGGAGTGCCAAGGGTTAAAAATATGTATTTATTGAAAATCTGTATATATGCACATGTTTTAAAAACGAAAAAGAAAAGAAAGAAAAAGCAAAATTTGAGCACTAGTAATTTGGCGAATCTAATCGCTTGTTTACTCGCCAAATGAAGAATTTAGTCGCAATTTAGCGCAATGGCGAGTGACAGAAAGAACCACTACTCTATTATACTGTTTCTTCCACTACATGACGTCTGCGATTTTCAATGCCGTATCACGCTTCACAGCTTAAAATGATGCACTTGGCGCACAATTCCTCATGAATACACTCAAATAATAAGAGATCCAGCAGATTCCTATTTTGTAATTGTTCCATGTGGATCCTTTGAGCAATTGCTTCATTTCCTTTACAGCCCCATACATGAAATACATGTCAACAAGCTCCGCATTGTTATGCATATTGCTCGAAATCCGAACAGAGAATGACGATTCAAGCCAGCGAAGTATTTTTATCAACCTAAATCAACAAAGCCCTCTACTGCCTTTACACTGCATTTCCGCAGACACATTCCTGTAACAGATTTGCTTAATGAACTCTTCTCTGCTGTTCTTTACATTTCTGACTTGTAAATTTAATGCGCTTTATAACCAATTTTCATCACAAATTTCTATAACTCTAGATGTAACGGTTTCTTCAAAACTTCATCGACACACACACAAAAAACTTATTTTTACCTATTATATATATAAACTTTTTAAGATGTTTCGTAAAATAAAATGTTTTTAAGTTTTTTTTTTTGGTATATATATTTTTAAAATAATAAGAAAAAAATATTCTTCGTGCTATATGTTGTGTTAAAAAAAAATTCCCAATATTTATTTTAGTTTCACAAACTAAACTAAATTTGTGCTCATTATCATTTCATAAATGAAAAAAGTACAAATTTACAAATCATCATTTTTTTTTACTTGTTTCATAGCATTAATTGTTTGAATATTTTTTTTATTATTATGTTAACCCAAAATACACAATAATATTTTTGAATGTCAAATATTTGTTTCAAAAATTGTATTTTTAACATGCTAGTGAACAAAATAGCAATATTTTTAAAATAAATAAATTTATTTTTATTGGAATTTTAATGAAGTATTAGTTTCAGAACTTAAATATAAACAACACTCTTATATATATATATATATATATATATATATATATATATATATATATATATATATATATATATATATATATATATATATATATATAATTTATTTAAGATAAAATATGCAGTGAAATTAAAAAAATATATATATTTGAATTTCCATAAAGCTGCTGATGCAGGTACTTTCATACAAAAATTTCAGTTTTATGTTTGGAAAATTTTAATTTTAAGATACTAATTTAAGAGAACTTTTTCGTAATAGTTTAAAAAATTTTCACATTTATTCTTAAAATAATTTCATTTTATAATGTTTATTTTGTAAATTTTATTAATCAAGTTTTACTACGAATTGTTAGATTACAATTAGTAAAATATTATGATTAGTAAAATATATTTTTCCCAAAATATATTTTACTGAATTATTTTTTTTATTAAAAACATATTTAATAGGATAGTTATAAGTTTAATATTTTTTGCTAAATATTTTAACTTTAATAATTTCTAAAATACATGCAATTATATTAATTTTTCAAATCTTAAATGTTTGTCAGTACATTTGTATTATAAACTTGTTGAGTGAATAGAAAAAATATTGTAATATTTGAAATAATTTGCAAATTTATTCCTGAAAAAGTATTTTTCTTTTTTAAATGATTTTCTAAAGTTTAAAAATTTGCGGCCTTTGCAAAATTATATTTTTAATGCTTCACAAAATCGCAGACTCAGTTTATAATTAAATTTTCATATCAGCTGAGAAAAATAAAATAATATATTAATTTTAATGTTTTATACACATGAGACACTATTAATTAAAAAATATTTATCATATAGAAATATACTAGTTAATTTACTAGTTTGTATGAAATTTATTAATATTATTGTTTTTAATAATGCAGCAAATCAGATTAAAAATATTTTATAATTTAGGTAACATTTTCATTTTTTACTAATTACATAAGATTCAGTAAAATTTATCCCTTTGTGCATAATTCCGTAAATTTGCATCTAAAACGGGAATAAGATATAATTAATAATTCAGGATGGCTCAGAAAAAATGAATTTATTTACTAATGGAAATATATAAGGATAAACGCTACAATGAAATTTCGAGATACATTAAGATTTTAATTAAGAATCTATTAAAAGTAGGAAAAATACATTAAAAAGTGAAATTATATCTTTAAAAAGGGATAAGTTATATTTCTATTTTTTTAAAATGTGTTTGCACTTTTTTTATTCACACTTTCCAACAGTATTAACCCATTAGTGCCTAGCGTCCCTTTTTAGGGACGCTTCAAAAGGTGCATGTAGCACTGTTTTTGACACCGGTAGAAAAAAACAGCAATCTTTATTTTATTTAATTGAAACAATTCCGTAATTAATGAGCTAAACTTAATTCTTTTAAAAATAGTGGTGCCAACCGAATAAAATTTGCACAAAGGGTGGTGAGCATGAATGGGTTAAAACGTGTTCATGTATACTAGGGATGCACAACCTATGGCCCGCGGGCCAAAAGTGTCCCGCGATGGGTTAACTCGTGGCCCGCGAACTTCTTCAGTTTAGAACTAGAAAAATTACAATTTTTGTGTAAAAGCTGCAGCAAAAAATCGTAAATTTCGTCACTTTATCCCGGGAAAATATAAAATTTCGTCAGTTTTTTTAAGAATCGCAAATTTCTTTGATCACGCACAGAAAAATCGCGAATTTCATTGATCAAGTGCGAAAAAAAATCGCACGTTTCGTTCATGAGGGGCGAAAAAACGCGAATTTTGTCAATCGAACACGAAAAATTCGCGAGTATTGGTCGATAAGACATGGAAAATCACAGATTTTGTCGATTGGACGCAAAAAATTGCACATTTCGTTGATCGGGCAAGAAAAAATCGGCAAATTTGATGAAGATGCACGAAAAAATTGCAATTTAAACTCATCGACTGCAGAAAAATCTGATGTTTTCTCAGTTTATCGCCTGAAAAAACACGCAAAATTCCTTGATCGGGCACGAAAAATTCGGGAATTTTGTCGACCAGGGACGAAAAATTCGCAGAGTCCGTTGATAAGGCATCAGATAATCGCGAATTTTGTGATGATGCGCGGAAACAATGAAAATTTCGTTGATCAGCAGTGAAACAATTGGAAGTTTTGTAAGTTTATCAAGAGAAAATATCCTGAATTTCATCTTGCCGCGTAAAAAATGCAATTTCGTTAAAATTAGTTAAAAATCGCAAATTTTATTGATTGGGTGCCGAAAAAATGCAGATTTCGTCAGTTAAAGGCAGAAAAAGCACAAATTTCGTTGATCGGACAAGGAAAAATCACGAGATTTATTGATCGGGTTAAAATTATGAATTTTGTCGGTAGAACACGGGAATATCGCGAATTTCATCGAACTCACGCGGAAAAATTGCAAATTTCATCGATCAGGTTCAAAGAAATTCGCGAATTTCGTCTATCTGCTGCGAAAAAATCAGGAATTTTGTCGGTCGGCTTTGCAAAAATTGCAAATTTCGTGGATCAGATTCGTAAAAATTGCGAATTCCGTTAATCGGATTTATAAAAATTGCGTCGTCGATAAGGTTTGTAAAAATCGCGAAATTCGTCGATCAGATTCGTAAAAATCGATACTTTCGTCGATCAGCTTTGTAAAAATCGCGAACTTCGTCGATCGGCTTAGAAAATATCGCGAATTTCGTCGATCGACTTCGTAAAAATCACGAATTTTGTCTATCGGCTTCGCAAAAATCGGTAATTTTGTCGATCAACTGCAGAAAAATCGCTAATTTTATTGATCATGCGAGGAAAAATCGCGTACTTCGCCGATCTACTTCGTAAAAATCGATAATTTTGTCAATCAGCAGCCGAAAAATCGCGAATTATACGGATCATGCAATGAAAAATTGTGAAATTCGCCGATCAGCTTTGTAAAAACCGCAACGTTCAGCTATCACTTTCGTAAAAATTGCGAATTTCATCGATCGGCTTCCTAAAAATCGAAAAATTTGTCGATCGGCTTCATAAAAAACAATAATTTCGTCGATCACCAGCAGAAAAATCGATCATGCGAAGTAAAATTGCAAATTTCGCCGATCAGCTTTGTGAAAATCGCAAAGTTCTGCTATCGGTTTCATAAAATTTGTGAATTTTGTCGATCGGTTTTCAAAAATCGCAAATTTTCTCGATTAGTTTTATAAGGATCGCAAATTTTGTTAATCAGGTGCTGAAAGATTGAATTTTCTTGATCAGTTTTGTAAAAAATTATGAATTTTGTCGGTCACATTCGTAAAAAGCCCAAATTTGGTTGACCAGACATGGAAAGCTGCAAATTTTGTTGACTGAACGTTGAAAAATCGGGAATTTCAGTGATGAGGCACAGAAAAATCTTATCGATCAGCTCCTTCTCTCTCCTTCGTTCATAAAGGTCACATTTTTTGGGCACCAGCCACTTATCTTTGTTTTTTAGCACTTTTAATAAAACAAAATTTACTCGCTTTAATAAAGTCAAGTCAATTACATCTTAAGAATAATCCTTGCTATATCTGTTATATATACAAACATAAAAACTGCTGATATATCCGTACCAATTGAATTGGATATTTTCACTGATTAAGCAAACCCAAAGGGGTATCTCCATCACTTCCCTCTGAAAACATATTTTTTTTCCGATTATAAGCCGGAGATCACAATTGAAATTCAATTTGCTCCATATTATTGATGTGGCCCTCGACCATCCAGACATATTTGTAAGTGGCCCTTCTCTTGAAAAGGTTGTGCAAGGTTTGTCTCCCAGTTTGTCCCGTGGTATAACCTTTGTAAATGTACTCGGACATGCATTGGATATATCGTCACCTGAGAATAAGATGATTCTATCTGGCCAAAAAACAATTTCGAGTTAGAAGACTTTGAAAATCAGCATGCTGTGTACGTGCAACTATTAAAGTTTGCAAAAACCTTTTGGCATTAATAGGTGCATTTGTAGGTATAGACACTAATTCTACAAAATCAAAGCTTTTAAATAATATTTTCATGGAATTTTTTGCATTTAAAAAATTTGATAGAACCATATTATTCTCAAACGTATTGTTATCCTTAGAATAAGATGGTTCTATCATGAAAAGAAAAACCATATATTTCTTAATTTGTGTAATTTTTTATAGTTTACCAAAGTACAATTTCGTTGATTAACCTCTTCAATCCCTGAGTACCCAAATTGGTACATCAGTTTTGTGACATTTTATTAATGATATTCAAATGCAAATAAAATTTCGGTATAAGAATAATATGTTTCGAATTCTAAGTTTCGAGCTAATGAAAATAAAACAAAAATCTCGCTCTGAAGTCAAATGAGAGAAGAAATAATTCAATAATAATTAAAAATACTGTAATAATCGCCAGTAGCGAAGAGGTTAATTCGAATAAACTTCAGTGGATAGTAAAATATTTATTATTATCTGTATTGTAGCACAATAACAGCAATTTGCCGTTTTCACTTATTCATACTAATTAAACCATCTTCACAAAACTAATGGATATACATAAGTTGATTGCATTATTTAACTGAACATAAAATAGCTTAAACATTTAATTTTATTAAATAGGAACCCAACAGTTATCCTTTTTTAGCGTGTTATTTCAGTGGGGGAATATTAAAATTAATACAAAGAATTGTAATTTTATTGATAAATGAAATTGAAATGAAATTTTCTTAATGAAAATTGTCTTATTACAGTCAGGCATACTCTTCATAAAAAAAAGACTATATCTCTAAGGAAAAAACTTTCTTGTTCTTTTTAACACTAGAACGCCCGGCAATTTTACTCAAGTTTGATAATAATATTTCTCACCAGAAGTTTTACTCAAAATTATTTCATTGATTTATTTAAGTTAAATCTGCTTGGATCAAATATAAATTATTTCAATAAAAATTTCTGGTTCAAATTCAAATTTAATCATATGGTTGGAGTCGAATCGACTCCTTCCGGGCGTTCTAATGCTAAAACTACAAAATAAGTTTGAAACTCTTTTGTTAGTCGAAATTTTGGAATATTCCATAAACCATGCTATATTTTATATTACAGTTAGGCTAAATTTTCTTAAACATATTTTAAAAATAGAACCTTTCGTCTCTCGGAAACTACTTTAGCATGCTCTACAGGTCTTTTATTTTATCTTTGTTAATGCAATACTTCTTTCTCTGTGCTACTTTAGGATTTTGTAAAGTCCTTTGTGTAAATGATGTTGATACTCCTCCTCGTTTAGAGGGACTCCTTTGCAAATTAACCCCTGTGAAATTATGGCAACAACAGTTTCTTGTCTTAAATTCAATATTATAAAGAAGTTGTGTGAATCATAATTGCATAACCTTGGTCTACGGAACGAGATTATAGGCAATTTTTTTGCTGCACGAGTGAAAATCGAAGAGCTGTCCTGATTTCATTCTCCGGGTTCTAAACGGATTACTGCGATTTATGTTCAGCAACAGACGTGCAAATGGAAGTGGCGAAAAATATTTTGCTACATCCATTGCTCTTTCTATTTGGCTCTGAATATTATCCACTTCTTGCACACATCAATGTCCAGGTGTACAATATCTTACAGTAATGTCCATAATATGTAGATAAAATCGTATAAGTATTACAATTGCATGAGATATCATTCGGTTTCTATTCTGAGGAATACAACTGTCACAATATAAAATTAAACTATAAGGATGTAGAAAGTCTGTCAGTATCTTCCGAACAGTCGTTGATACATCTGAACTTATGTCATTTCTATCTCTGCCTGACATGTTGTCTATCCACAAGCAACAATATGCTTTCTTTTCTTTATCCCATGTTACCTGTGGTGTCATGTTATACAAGTAAATTTTCTTTATAGAAAAAGTTGCTGACATCACTTTTGGGACATGTTATAACTTTTCTAATACAAAGCAAATTACTGACTTATCAGGGGAATTTCTGTCATCATTTCTATGAGTTCTGGCGGATTCAACTTCTTTTTTGTGAAGATCATATTTAAACTGCATGTCGTTATTAATTTTTCCCTGTGTTTCAGCATGTTTATACTCCTGACCGTGATAACATCTATCTTTCTTTGGTTTATTGAACTCTATGTTGAACTGCATAATAAATATGTGCCTATAACATGAAAGTTTCTCTGCCTCTACATTGCTTTCTCTGCATTTTTGAAAGTACTGTGAGGGAGTGACCTTTTGTCATAAAGGCACTCTAGTGTTTCTGAGATCGTGACGTCAATAATTTAACATTTTGTAGGCGTAAAAGCGACATCTATCCTCTCTTTTACTTTAACTTTCTAGAGTGTGTGTGCTCTTTCGAATTCCGCAGTTAGCTCGCGGTTATTAGTAATATGTTAATGTGAAGTATCTCAGTTTGCAGCATATAAAAGCTTGGGGGTGAGTTTGGGTGTGTGTGTGTCTGGCATTAGCCAGCAGCCAGCAAGTGCGGACCTCTGCCATTAGACAAAGAAGTGGATGATTGTTTAGCGAAGTGCTGACGAATAGAAAGTAGCAACGGCCTCCAGTAAAGTGGAAAGGAGTTTGGATAGTGGATTTAAGATCGGCCGTGGTAAGAAAGTTTAATAGTAGTTCCATTTTAATTATTGATGAAATAAAGAATTATCCACAGCCACGGGCTGTTTAACTAAGCTTTGTTCAACAGCTCAGCCAGGAGACAGCGTCAAGTGTTAGGCGGTGCCACGACTGAGCTAGGTTGGGGCCTGTGAGTATGATTTTAGCTGTTCATAGTGTTCTCAGTGTGTAAAATTTTAGACTTGCTCCACTTCCCTTCGGCCATTATCACTTGAATAAACTTTGTTGTTTTAACCAAAACTACTGAATATGTCTGCATATAACGTTACAAACGTCACCCACCGTGGGTTCACCGTTACAAATGGCGCCCAACGAAACATCGGACATTATGAGATTGTGCCACGTGTGTATTTCACCGGTGAGGGTGATATTAGTGAATTTTTAGTTAAATTAGATGATTATATTTTGTTCAATAATATACCTGAAAAAAGTAGATACGTAGTGCTTAAATGCTCGTTAAAGGGCGAAGCACTTTTGTGGTTGGAAAATATAGGAAAGTTTTTGATTAATGAAGAAGCGAAAAGATTTGAACAAACTGTGATCGAGTTAAAGAAGGCATTTCCTCCCGTTAAAGATAAAAGTATTTTGAGAAAAGAGTTCTATTGTAATAAGCAGAATATTTATGAGTCGCCGTCAAAATTCTATCTACGTAAGCTTGAACTAAAAAATAAATTAGATTTAGATATAACATTTGAGGAATTGTTGGACATTGTTTTTCCTCTTTTTAATCCAAATATACAGGACTTTATTGAAGTTAGAGCACTGAAGAATTTTGCAGAAATGCATCAGATATTATCGAAGTACGAGACTCGGCATAGCTCGGATCAACGGGATTTGCGTAGCCCTCGGCAGAGACCTGTCACGGATAGTAATTTGAGAAATGAGGGGGAACGTAATTTTGTGAGAGGGGGACAGCGATTTCCGGATAATAATGTGCGTAATAGAAATGATGGATTTGGTCGTAATATGTCGAATACGAGTAATGGTAATAGGAATGGTGGTGGTGCTAACAATTTTAGAAGTGGTGAGAGAAGTATGTATGGAAATAGGCAGAATAGTGGTTATAATCGTAGTGGGGGAGGACGGGACAGGAATGTTTCTTCGCAAGTAAGGAGATTAACTTCGGATGAGAATGTTGAAAATAGGTCAATGCAAAACAAATGTGTTCAGAGGTCGGAAATGTCTTCGGTGAGTTTGAATAAAATTACTATTAATCCGGTTGAGTTACCTGAAGTGTTAATTGTGTTAGATGGTATTGTCGTTAAAAGTGTCTTCGATACAGGGGCAGATAAGTCGTTCATTTCTTTTGATTGTTATCGGAAATATTTTTCGTATAAGAAGTTGAAAAGGTCAAGTCTTGTGGTTCAGTCAGCACAGGGAGTAGTTTGCGATAATAAAGGTTCAGTAGAATTGGAAGTTGAAATTCGTTCGGTTAAGACATGTTGGGAGTTTTGTGTGTTAGATGGGTTAACAGTGCATTGTATAGTTGGTGTGGATTATATGAAGGATAGAGGAATTAGTTTGGATTTCTTTAAAAAGTCGTTAATAGTGAATAATGATGAGAATGTGAGTAAGAAAGAGCCAGTTTTAGTGTCAGTTAATTTGGAGGAGTCGGGGTTAAGTGAAATGGAGAAGGAGGAATTTAATAAGTTTTTGAATGAATTTGGAGAGGTTTTTTCTGATAAACCGGGTTTAACGCTTGTCGCGTGGCATGAGATTGATACTGGTTTGAAAGCACCTGTTGCTAGTAAACCATATCGTTATGATAAAGTTAAACAAGGTATAATTGATTATCATATTCAAAAAATGCTAGCGGACGATATTATAATGCCGATTGAGTCGCCTTTTGCATCTCCAGTAGTATTATGTCGTAAAAATAATGGGAAAAGTTTAGATAATCCAGAGGCATATAGGTTTGCAGTAGATTATAGAAAGTTAAATGCGATAACGCAATACCCTCAGTATCCTATTCCAGTTATTGATGACATTTTGGCTAATATAACGAGTACGAATTATATGTCAACGTTAGATCTTACGTCGGGTTTTTTTCAGATTGCAATGAAGCCGGAGGACATACCTAAGACTGCTTTTATTACTCGGGACGGTTGTTTTGCTTTTAAGAGAATGAGTTTTGGTTTATCGGGAGCGCCGGCAACGTTCCAGAAGGCCATGAATAATATCCTTAAACCTTTGCTTGGTAAGGGTGTCTTGGTCTACCTGGACGACATAATTATAATGGCAGCTACTTTTGAAGAGCATTTAAGATTGTTGAGGGAAGTATTTACGTTGTTAAGAGATGCTGGGTTAACAGTTAAGTTAGAAAAATGTAAATTTTTGAGAAAAGAGATAAAGTATTTAGGAGTTAAAATTACGCGTGATGGTATTAATATAGATAATGAGAAAATTGAGGCAATTACGTCAATGAGTCCCCCCAAAAATAGTAAGGAAGTGGCGACATTTTTAGGGATGGTGGCTTGGTTTGCCAAGTTCATTCCACGTTTCTCGGAGTTATGTGAACCGTTGTATAATTTAAAAAGGAAAAGGGTGAAGTTTGTATGGTCATCAGCGGCTCAGAGATCGTTTGAATTATTAAAAGAGGCAGTAGTTTCCCCTCCTGTTTTGGCTCACCCCGATTATTCATCTCAGTTTGAAGTGTATTGCGATGCGAGTGCAGTGGGGGTTGGAGCGATGTTAGCACAGAAAGGTCGACCTATAGCGTTTGCGTCAAGAATTTTAAATGCAGCGGAAAGGTATTATTCGATTACGGAAAGGGAGTGTCTTGCAGTAATTTGGGCTTTGAATAAATTTCGTTGTTTTTTCACTAATATACCGGTTAAAGTCGTTACGGATCATTCATCTTTGACAAAGTTAACTAATGGAAAGGGTTTGTCGTCTCGTATGGTCAGATGGTGTTTGAAGTTAGCAGAGTATAATGTGGTTATAGAACATAGGGCTGGCAAGGAGAATGCGGTAGCGGACGCTCTGTCACGAAACCCGCATGGTGGTTTAGAGGTCACGGAGGAAGTTAAGTGTTGTGCATTGTCTTCATTGGTGTTAAGGTCGCGAGAGCAGTTGATAAGAGAACAGAAGCAAGATGAAGAATTTGGTAGCTTGTATCGATACTTGGAAAATCCTGATGATGTCCCGAGCGCAGATGTGCCTATGTTTGAGAAGTGGTCCCAATCTTTTAAGCTTATCGATGGTCTTCTTTTTTATTCTAAAATTGTAAATTCACGTGGTGAATTAAGAGTTTTTATTCCGGCTAGTCTTCGTAAGGCCATCTTGAAAGAATTTCATGATAATCCATTAGCAGGTCACTTAGGAATCAGGAAAACTTATGCTCGAATTTGTGAATCCTGCTACTTCCCTAAAATGCGGGAAGCAGTGCGCGCTTATGTCTCCAGCTGTAGCACATGCCAACGTTATAATTATAAAAATGTAAGTCCAGCTGGCAAATTAATTCCTATTAAAGTAAATTTTCCTAATGAATGTGTAGGTGTAGATTTAATCGGTCCTTATCCATTGTCTAATCCTAAAAGATATAGATTTGTGCTAGTTATAGTTGATTATTTTAGTAAATGGGTAGAGTTAGTCCCCCTCAGGAAGGCTTCTGCACCTGCAGTTGCCGATGCATTTTTCGATAATTATATTTCTAAATATGGTGCACCAATTAGGGTAGTGAGCGATCATGGCCCTTGTTTTATTTCTGATATATTTAAGGCCCTGTGTGAGAAGCTGGAGATCGATCATTCTTTTACTGTTCCGTATCGACCTCAGTCTAATATGGCTGAACGTGTAAATCGTACATTAATTCAAATGATTTCTTCTTATGTTGGTTCTCATCATGCAAATTGGGACCAGTTTCTTCAGCATTTTGCGTACGCACTTCGTACAGCAGTTCACGAGTCGACGGGGAAAACGCCTGCTGAATTGTTTTTGGGTAGAAAAGTCATTACTCCATTCCAAAGGTTAGTTATGGTGTCGGATGCGGAAAGTCAGTACATGTGTCAGGATATTGAGAGGTTGGTTAAGGAAGCTCAGGTTCAAATGGGAAAAGCGCAAGAAAAGCAAGCTCAGTATTATAATATGCGTAGGAGGGAGTTAGAAGTGAAAGTTGGAGATTTTGTGTTAGTAGAAAAGCATTGGTTAAGTTCAAGTCGTCAAAAGAGAGTAGCTAAGTTTGGTCCGAAGTTTGTAGGTCCGTTCGAGGTTTTAGAAGTTCGAAATAATAATTTGGTTGTTGATGTCAATGGTGAAAGAATGACGGTTAATTTGGATCAGGTTAGAGTTTATAAGTTTAGAGAAAATGGTAGTGAAGGTTCTCATGTGTCGAGTGGTGTTTCGCGAAATTCCCGATCAAATGAGTGTCCCGAGTCCAGCACTTCTTCATCTAATTCTTTTCATCAATATTCAAGAAGAAAATTTGGTCAAACAGCTCCAAAAACTGTTCTTGAAAGTCGAAAGCCTAGCAATCCGAGAGCAAAGTATGATAATAAAAATAAGAGAATTGTGTCAGATACATCGGACTCTGTGTGCCATAAAAGACAAAAAATTATAAACTGTCCAGTTCCTCCACCTATTAAACAGCAACCTCGCAAACATACATTATCTAATAGTTCACCATCTTCAGTGATTAATCCCCGGAAAAGATTTCGTATGGACACTCGACAAACTGTTAAAAGGACTTTAAAGTCGGAATTTTTGCCCAATAAGAAACAGCGTAGGTCTGGAAAGAAACGTGGTCTAGGATCTTCAGTGACTTCGGGTGCATCTAGAAAGAGGAGACAACGCTCAGATTACCGGCATCAACAGTGTGAATCTCGCCATGGAGTGACCCCAGCAAACCGGCCAGAGCAGAGTCGTCGAGCGGAACCTACAAGTATCCCGCGGCATCCATTCAGAACCAGGCTGCAGGCACGACAGTCAACTGTGGCGTCACCATACAGTTCCGATGACGAAAGATCCTTCGTACAAGGTTTCTGGGACAGGAGGAGAAAGCCATCCTGTAGTATGAAGCCAGCCAGCAGCGAATCATCTCTATGATTGGGTGATAATGTTCTTTATTAAATTTCTATTAGAGTGCATATATGTGGTAGCAATGTGAAAGAATAGAAAGCAGAAAGACTGTTTGATACTTTTGGCCATTTTTGGAATTTTTTGACGGACTCACGATTGGTGCTTAATTGTGTTCAAAATTTGTTTGCAAAATTGTTAGTTTTATGTATGTTTGAGATTTTGGTCTTAACTGCTTTTAAAAATTCTGGATCTATTGTTAAATTGTTGTGTTATTTGTTAAAAATGTTACTATATTGTTATATTGTTCATGTGTTATAAAATGTATGTTAATGAATGTTTAAATTTTCAGAAAGTACAGATAGTAATTTGGGTTATTTTGTACACGCGCCGCGGTTCAGACGCGCACGTGTTTTGCGGTCAAGAAGTCCTTGACACGCGTTTCTATCTCTTATACTAACATTTAATGAATTAACTTTCTTCTTATCGTTCGTGTTTTATGAGTTGCGTTTTGTACTTTAGTTGGGAATGGTTTCCGCAAGTTGTGAAGTTTTAAGCCGCGTTTGAATTTGAAATTGTATTGTATTAAAAATTGAATGTTAATGTGATTTTCTTGCAGGGAAGTATACCTGTGTTATGTATTGATTCTGCTATTTTTCTTTTAGTTAATACAGATGAAGAGCATGATGACGTCATTTTGTAAATTTTTGATATTTTTTGATTGTTGCATAAGCACAGCGATATGCCGCTGTACGTATGTGCCCCAATTATTGTTAAAGTGGAGTTAAGTTCTGAAGAATTTTGGGAGTTAGTTCATTGGCTAATGGGTTCGTAGGTATTACGTAGTAGCAGAGTTATTTTGAGTATGAAGTAATTGTAATTCTAGATGAAGTCGGAATTTGGATGAGGAAAATTTTTGCGCATTGGGTTTTTTGGACTTGGTGCAAATTCTAGTATATTAAAGGTTGTGGAGAAATTTTTGGTAAAGTTATAGTTGTATTGCAATATTGAGGAAAATTTCGGAAGTTTAGTATTTTGAGAAATTTTAGCACTCCCAGTGGAGTGGGCTGTTTTGAAAGAAGTAATTAGTTTTGAAATTTTACGAGTTTTTGGAAGTTTTACGGAGGCTATTTGTACGATAGAAGAATGATTGGATTGAATATGTGGATATTTGAGGCAAACTGAGTTTTTTTTTGGTTGTGATGGGTTAAAGTTAATATTTTAAAAGTTATGTTTCGGCGCTAAATTTCACCCATCACTGTGTTTTATTACGGCTCGAAATTTATAACAAGAAAAAGTTCTGGGCATGCATTTGGCCCAGCCCTTTTTCTCTGCGGAATCCGAGGGAGGGTTGTGAGGGAGTGACCTTTTGTCATAAAGGCACTCTAGTGTTTCTGAGATCGTGACGTCAATAATTTAACATTTTGTAGGCGTAAAAGTGACATCTATCCTCTCTTTTACTTTAACTTTCTAGAGTGTGTGTGCTCTTTCGAATTCCGCAGTTAGCTCGCGGTTATTAGTAATATGTTAATGTGAAGTATCTCAGTTTGCAGCATATAAAAGCTTGGGGGTGAGTTTGGGTGTGTGTGTGTCTGGCATTAGCCAGCAGCCAGCAAGTGCGGACCTCTGCCATTAGACAAAGAAGTGGATGATTGTTTAGCGAAGTGCTGACGAATAGAAAGTAGCAACGGCCTCCAGTAAAGTGGAAAGGAGTTTGGATAGTGGATTTAAGATCGGCCGTGGTAAGAAAGTTTAATAGTAGTTCCATTTTAATTATTGATGAAATAAAGAATTATCCACAGCCACGGGCTGTTTAACCCTTTGCTCCCCAGTGGTTTAGGTCTTAAACCACCGATCTTTAATTCGTATATTTCAGTTCCCACCAGAAAATTAAAACAACAATATTTGCTTTAATCAATAACAGAACATTCCATATTTAAATAAAACGAAATTAGCCATTGAATTTTTCTGGTGTGAAATGAACTACATAATTTCTAGAACGTGTTCTGGCATGGGAATTAAAGGGTTAACTAAGCTTTGTTCAACAGCTCAGCCAGGAGACAGCGTCAAGTGTTAGGCGGTGCCACGACTGAGCTAGGTTGGGGCCTGTGAGTATGATTTTAGCTGTTCATAGTGTTCTCAGTGTGTAAAATTTTAGACTTGCTCCACTTCCCTTCGGCCATTATCACTTGAATAAACTTTGTTGTTTTAACCTAAACTACTGAATATGTCTGCATATAACGTTACAAACGTCACCCACCGTGGGTTCACCGTTACAGTACAAGTCATAAATTTTCAATAATTTAAGCCCTGATTCTAAATATGTTTTTTAGTGCTTGCTCTGTTGTAGTGTGAATCAATCTTGGGAAAACTTTCAATATGAGCTTTTATTTTATTCTTGATATCATTTGAGGTTATTCTGCTTGAAAATTTGCCTCGGGTATTTTGTTCGCAGCTGGAGACAAGATATTGCCAGTAGGATGTACATAACTACATAAAGGCACTTTTAATTTACGAAAAACTCATAGTAATGATATCAATTGGATTTGTAGCAATTACTTTTACTGATTTTTTAAAAATTGTTTTACCATCAAGAATATCTAGAGCTGATGTTTCATCTAAACTGTCATTCATTCTTTCCACAAGATTTTATAAATCTAAATGAATTAAAATTAGTCTTTCATCCCTGATTGGATCAAATCCATTAATAAAATGAAATACAATTCGTTTTGCATATGGACGTACTAAAAAACATATTTAAAAGGATTTTTACTGATAAAAAATTTCTTTCTATTTTACCGAAAAACGATTTAGTTATTGAAATATTGAAATTCTTTCACACAAGAAATAAAAGATTGCCGGTTTTCATTATATATTGTAAATTAAAATAATATTATATTATATTCTACGCTGTCTGTGATTAATTTCCACATAGAATTCTGTTATTCTGACTGCTTTCAACAGTTTCTGATAGGACAATATTATTCTCTTTTGCAAGCGGGTACAAATTATATAATTCGAAATTTTAATGCAGAAATGCATTCATTGATACAAATAAAACATCCCCATGCCAAAAAGTCAATTTTTTTCAAAATGTCAGTTAGAACCTTATTATTCTCATGTGACGATATGTAACGATATGTATTCTCATGTGACGATATGCCTTTCCCGACGGGACCTTTTACGGAATTTTTAATGTTTCGCCACCGGTTTTCATAAACAGAAATTCGTGACTTATTAAATCAAGAAAATGTCCCGACTGAATAAGGGAAAGTTTTCAGTAAAATTTTATTGATGGAGTAAAGAGGGATTCTTAAGCCTTTTTGCCGTGCACCGGTGGTACGCGTCGACGTGAACGTGTTAAAGTCCAACTTGGCATGTTCCGAACTCAAAATGAATTGCTTGCCTTTTACAGTTAATTTACATGGTTACTCAAATGTAATTTGTTCCATTATGCTCAATGAGAAAACATTGTTTTCGGTGCATTTTAAAGATCTTACACCCTTTCATAAACAATAAAATTGATATGAATAATAGCTGTGATAGACAACATGATTTCTATAGAGCATAGAGAAAGTGACATTGTATTGTGTTACATGGATGTACAAATGAATTCATTTGCATTATACAAGATGTTAATGGAAAATAGAGATACTTGCACTAGGAAAGAAAAATGTTTGACTGAGTGCGTTTGTAATACATATTGTAACTTTTCATCTCAGCATTAATTCATTATTTGATCGGTGAGTCTATTTTGAGTAGTACATGTTTATAATAGGTGCGTCAGTTCAGAGTCGCACCAGATATGAGGTACGTATCGTCATATGTTTTCTTTATTAGAAGGCGAGCCTTCGGAAGATATTCACGAAGAAAATTCTGTAGTATATGAGAACATTATGTAACATGTACTCGACATAATGTAACGAAATAATGTCATAATGTAATGCACCTCTCAACTCCACTATTCTTTCCAGAGCCCAGAGGGCGCTGTTTTCATTCGTTTCTTGCACGGAACATTTTTTCTTACCCCCCGAGTGAGATCTGAGTTAGCCCGACTGAAAACATGTCGCACCGTTGACATGTAAAATGTTCTACATCTTATCCAAGGTGAATGCTTCCCATGTATATCAAAAATCTCATCTGTAATCGTGGTATGTTTTGTGTGTGTTTGTTGTGTTTTGTGAAATAAATGTTTTTCTGACGTTAAGTCTTCGATTCTTCAAATAACCGTCACAATACCTTTTTCTGGACGCGGGACGAATGTTAATGAGGAACTCAGAACAGGTAAGTAACCTTAATTCAGTTGGTCAGTTAACCGTTGAATCAGTATACGGTATCAATATACAGTATTAGTATCAGGATTGTATCTTTACATTTCAAAAACATTTCATAATTTTTAGAGAAAATCATTTGCATTGTGATCTAAAATATTTAAAAGATCATCATATCAATCATCATCATCATTATCATCAGATCAACATATTGGTATACATTAGGGTGTACTACAAAATATGTTTTATGTAAGTTATCGAGTAATTAAAATTTATTGATTATACGTAGATACACTCGAAATAATTCTGGTACAGCTCTGGCCATAGCCTCTGAAGGTAAGTTTACAGCTGAGATATGCATTTTAACTTCGGTATATTTAGTACATTAGAAGGTGCATAAATATATTCAGGACTGCATAAAACAATTCGCACAAATTACCGGCAATGAATAGCAAACTGTTGAGAATAAATTGTACTCAAGATATATCTATATTTAGATATTGCATTTCATTGTATGGACAAATATGAAATTTCTTAACAATATTTCGAATCTGTAGGGAAGTGTTTCATAATATGTGAACTCCCTCTCTGTAAAAATAAATAGAAAATTTGAAACTTTTGTAACAAAAATTTTCCGTTAAAAAAGCCGTTTAAGTAAGGTAAAATCATCCATTCAAAATTTACTGGTGGAAGTTTTGTTTGACGGTTATCAGACACTGTCCATCCGATGTAGAAAGATCAGTCGCCTTTTTGTGACAACCCCTAAACGTTCCATGCCTTAATTACATTACTCGCTACTGATGACATTGCAGTAGATGCTTCCTCTATCGAGCTATGTAGGAGGCTATGTAGAGCTGGAGACTATGTTAAGCAAAAGGGATTTATTAACTTAAACATTAAGACTTTAATACATTCACTTAAAATCACGAGTATACTCCTGGCTTTAATTTATTAATTTCTTCATTGCCACTACTTTAGAATTTAAAAAATTGCCTTTTTAAAATCTAAGAATTTCGCTGTATCAGTAAAGTGAAAATTACTTTTTTGAATTCGGGTGGCAAACAACTTTCAACAAGAAATACAAAAATTCTTACTTTCTAGTTTTGCAGTGAACTTATAAAATGGCAAGTCTAACAAGGTGGAAATTACACGTCAAATGTTGCAAATGATATGCGTTCATACTATAACGAAATTTTAAAAAATATTCAGAACTTTGTGTAATAGCATAGAGCAGGGGTGCACAACCTTTGGCCCGCGGGCCACAATCATACCACTATTTTAGGCAGAGTAATTTTCCGTATAGTAGTGACAGAAACTTTTCTATTAAAGAAAATAAACTACACTTTTCAAATATTCTGGTGTCAACCGATTTTCCTGTAAAAAGGTTGTGCATCCCTGGCATAGAGTACTTATGATACAGTTATATTATTTGAAATATTTTATGTGTTCTTGTAAATACTGTACGCTTTCTATTGTACAGAAAGTATCTTGTCGCAAACTTCAGCAACATATATCAATTTCATAAAATGGGAAGTAGTTTAACATAATTAAAATAGGCCTCAAATAATATTTTCCCATGCCATTAAGCAATGTAGCATTTTAGTGGGGTCCTTTAAATTAATAACAATATTCTGTACACCACAGAGTGTACAGAATGTATAATTTAGTATATATTTCATAGATGAATAACAATTTTACTATGTTCAAAAGTGTATAATACCCTTAAAATGTACTTAAGTCTATTTTTTCCCATTTTCCGCAATATAACGGAATAATTTGATTATCTCTGTAATTAAAGTATACATCCGATTTTCATAAAATTTGAAATGACGTGTCAGAATTATACAACAATTATATTTTTAAATTTTCAAACGATTCGGTTTGGTAGATTTTTCTCTGTTATATGTGGACAAACAAACAGACGGAATGAAAGATGAATATAGCCACTAATAATTACGAACGCAGCTAAAAAGATACAATTTCAAAGCTCTCATATTTATTTAAATGTTTAACAAACATATTTTTCGCAGATATTTTTTAAGAAAATTACTAAAATTCTAGAAAATCATCTTATATCAAGAATAAAATGTCACTACCATTTCAAATGAGATTCTTTTAACGAAGCATATTCAAAAGAAAAGCTTTTAAATTCACTCGAAAATAGTTCGGCAAATTTGTGTAATATGAATTCAAGCCATTTCCTTTCATCTAATCTCATAACGGGAAAAGTTATTTCAAAGTGTTTTTATAATTTGAGATATTTTATAGGGATTTATTACATTTCAAAAGGCGTAAAATAAAGTGAAATTAAAGTAAAGTGTGAAGTTCTGTGATGTTTTTTAATAAAAAATGTGTTATTTTTTCAATTTTTGCAAAATGTTATTCATAAAATGTGTTTAAGAAAATAATAAATTTTCATAATTATTTAATTTTAATCCTTTACTGTAAATTATTTTGCGGATTTTTAGATAATTTACTTGTTTAAAGTAAAAACATTCGACTATAAAAAAGGCATTCAAAATGTAAAACAGTTTAGTTTTTCTGGGGAGAAGAAAAAAGGTGCACATAAATGTGGACACAGCAGAGCAGTAGTTGTATTTTTAGCTTAAAAACAGCTCATTTATTAATCACCTTGAAAATGACTTTAGATAAAAATTTATCGCTGAAATGGTGATTACACAAGAAAATACAAGCCAAAAAATCACTCGTTGTAGTAATTCTACGAACGAATTCTTTAGCCTTTAACCCGTTAGTGCCTAGTGGCTCTTTTTAGGGACGATTATAAAAAAGGCAATAAAGCACTTTTCACACCAGTAAATCAAAAAATAAATATGCACTATTTTTCAGTCGACAAATTCCTCAATAAATTAAGATAAAAATTATTTTTTTAAAGTGGTGGGAAACCCAAAATTTCAACCACATGCACAAAATAACCGTAAAAAGTAGTTGTTCGTTACTCTAAAGTCTAAAGCTCCCTCTATCGACAATTTTTGAACGTAACTTAAAAAAAAAATTCTAAAAATATCATGATTTAAAGAATAATTTTAGTGAAAACCGCAAACGAATCGACCCTTTTTAACGTTTTTTATCATTGTTTGAAATTTTGGACCTTAAATTTTAATGGCCCCTAATTCCTACAGAAGACGTTTGCGCCCCATGGTTTCCTATTTAATAATGTTTGTCTTCGTGTCTACTATCATCCCTCAAAGTTTGTCGGTCTGGTAGCGAAACACCCTGTATATTCTTTTGTATTACTTCTTTCTCGAAATTTGTGATTAAATAAAATAATTAATTTTTTAAATAAATTGGCTTTTATGAACAGAATTTATTTAATAAAAGCCATATTTTAATAGATTCATAATATGTAACTGTTCAGTATAAGATTAAATTCATTCAAGGTATTAATATTTCATAATCATTTTTATTTATAAAGAAGCATTCAATACCTACTATAATGAATATCTTATATGTAACAGATTTTGACAAATATATTCGTAGTAATGTGTTTGAAACATTTTAAAATTAGAATCTTAATATACAGTAGAATAATTTTTGTTGTTGCTTTTGAAATATGTTCAGAATTCTATGAATAAAATTAACATAATCCAATATATACATAGAAATTGATACATAATTGGAAAATTTTCTCCTAACAAGGAAAAGAAGTTTTTTCTAAATTTAATTGAGAATTTTACAGAAAAAAACCCCTAAAAGTTACAGCTTTTAGAGTTATTTCATGATTTTAAATTTTCGCCAAAAAAAGATTTCCGTAAAATATCCTATTTTCCCTTGGAATTATTTAAATACGCAGCACCCATAGTCATCGTTCAGTTCGTCAGTCTATCGGCCGGTCTGTCCGCATATATTAGAGCAAAAACTATCCAACTGAATCATTTGAATTTTATTTATAATTGTTGATTAATTTTATTAAGTCATTTCATGCTGTATGAAAATCGGATGTACAAGGGTTGGACAAAAATATGGAAACACCTTTTGAAATGCATGTTTGAAAAGAAAGATTGATTATAATGAACTATGTTGATGGCACTGGAGTTTTCGCCTACTGACGCCACCTATACAACTTCGTAAAATCTCTGCACCATTCAGTCGTTATTGGAGCACTGTTATGTGAGATTATCATTGCATTATGTCAGAGTTAACAGACTTCGAACATGGACAAATTGTTGGCGCGCGTATGGTGAGTGCTTCCGTAAGAATGTAGCCGAGGTTTTTAGTGTTTCAAGTGTCGAAGATTTATTCCACATATTTCAAATGCGGAAAAAACCGGTCAAGTCTATCCAATGGTACAAGCTTTGTTCCCCAATGATGAGGGTATCTTCCAAGACGACAACGTCCTCGTTCACAACGTCCAGGACTGGTTTTCTGAGCACGAAGATGAATTTTCGCATCTCCCCAGACCGCCGAAGTCATCAGATTTGAATATTATCGAACCTTTGTGGTCTACATTGGAGCGGAAAGTGCGTTCTCGCTATCCACCGCCAACATCGTTATCTGAACATGCCACCGTTTTGCAAGAATAATGGTACAATATTCCCATGGCAAACATACAGAAACTGTATTTATCCATTCCGAGAAGACTGCAAGCTGTTTTGAATAACAACGGGTACCGTACACATTACTAAGCAAGGAAACGTGTTTTTTTTTAAGGTGTTTCCATATTTTTTTCCAACCCCTGTATAGTTTAGTTATAGGAACAATTAAACTATTCTGTTACATTACATCCAATGGACAAAAATAATGTTTGAATTGCATTTTAATGGTGTTACTTTCTTTCGAACATAATAAAATTAATATGCATCTATGAAATACATACTAAAATTTACGTTTTGTAGAATCTGAGGGGCAAAGAATATTCATTATAAATTTAACGGGCCACAGAAAATGCAGTCCATTATATAATAGTATAAGAGGAAACATTGTATGAGGCGAGTTTTAAAAATATTAAACCATTTCACATTTTATGAAATATTTTCTGCGGTTTATTAGAAGTTACTTCCAGTATAACAGAAAGCAGAAAATATTTACAAGGATACACAAAATATTTAGAATACTCTACTGAGATATGAAAGATATGATAATTTAAAAAACTTCCTTTTAGTACGGACGCAAATCATTTGCTACGCTTGATCTGCAATTTAAAACTTGTAAAATTCTAGATTTTTTATGTTTATGCAAATAATTTATTGTCGCAACTATTTTAGAAGGAATGAATTAGAATATAAATTTTTAAAGAAATCTCTTTTGTTGCAAAATGAAGAGCTTCTAGAATAAAAAAGTATATGCTTGAAACAAATTATATTTTGCCAGAAGAGTTTTTTAAAAAAATTCTGTTTTAATATCAGTTAATTTGAACGGAAACAATATCTTTGTTCGGTAGATTAAACTTCGTGTTAAAGTCAAATAAAAATTGTTATTTTAATAAAACCGGTGTCAACTGCAGGTTTTCCATGTTAAACAGAAAAAAAATTCCGGCTTTAACGGGTCAAACAGATACGAGTGTTAATTTAAGAGTTCTCATACTTCCGTGCGTTTTTCGGATGCATTTCATAATTTTGTTATTTAAATATCGTTCCATTTATGAAATGTTATGTACATGAAAGTACACAATCTTTGAATTTAAGCTAATAAATATTCTGTACTTAAATATTACACTATTTAAACTTTAAAGAAAATTTATTTTTGAAAATAAGAATTTTAAACACATTATACGGGAACAGAATATTTTTAATGAAGTTGACATTTAATAGCTTTTTAAAGGATATTTAAAATAATATAATCATTTACACGTTACAAATAATACATACAAATCATTCTTTTACAACAATATGAAAAGCGCTATCTTTAAATACGACATTTATGCAGAAATAAAATGTTTTTGTTTAAAATTCAAGAACATTACTTTACATAAAGAAAAATAGATCCAAAATATTTCACGTAAATTAGATTTTCAAATAACATTTAAGTCAAAATATTTTAGTTACATTTCAAAAGCATTCATCGGAAAGAAATGTGCAATATGAATTGAAACTACTTTATTTCATAGAATTTTTAACTAAACATATTTCAAAGTATGCAAATACCTTAAGATATTTCACGGAATTTAAATTATATTTCAAATGAAATAAACATGTTACTTTACATAAAAGCTTAAATTTGACACTACAACTTACACATAATATAATGAATACATTTACATGTAATAACATAAATCTAAAAGAAAAAATATTAAATGTATATGTATACAAATATATATATATATACAGGGTGTTTCTAAATTCATGGTCCAAACTTTAAGGGGTGATAGTACACATCAAGACAAACAATATTTAAATAGGAAACCAAGGGTCCCAAAGTTTTCCGAAGGAGATAGGCGCCATTAAAGTTTAGGGTCCAAAAATTCAAATGATTATGAAAAACACAAAAATTGGTCGATTCGTTTGCGGTTTTCACTAAAATTATTCTTTGTGTCAGTATTGTCTTGAAAATAAATTATAAAGATAAATTTCAAAAAATGACGATAGAGGGTGCTTTAGACTTTAGAGTAACGAACAGCTATTTTTTACCGTTATTTTTTGCATCTCATTAAAGGTTTCGTAAGCTTAGACTTAAACTTAAATTTTGAGCTCAAAATCAAATAGTTGGAAGCAGTTAAGTAGCACAAACTTAACTGTGTTCAGAGGGTTTTAAATTCAAATGATTATAAAAAAAAACGGAAAAATTGGTCGATTGATTTGCGGTTTTCACTAAAACTATTCTTTATGTCGGTATTTTATTGAAAATGAATTATAAAGATAAATTTCAAAAAATGCCGACAATAAGTCTAAGCTTACGAAACCTTTAATGAGATGCAAAAAATAATGGTAAAAAATAGTTGTTCGTTACTCTAAAGTCTATAGCGCCCTCTATTGTCGTTTTTTGAAATTTATCTTTATAATTTATTTTCAAGACAATACTGACATAAAGAATAATTTTAGTGAAAACCGCAAACGAATCGACCAATTTTTCTGTTTTTCATAATCATTTGAATTTTTGGACCCTAAACTTTAATGGCGCCTATCTCCTTCGGAAGACTTTGGGACCCTTGGTTTCCTATTTAAATATTGTTTGTCTTGATGTGTACTATCACCCCTTAAAGTTTGGACCATGAATTTAGAAACACCCTGTATATGTATATACAGGGTGATTTTAATTTTTTTTTACAATAAAAGAGGGGTGATAGTACACATCAAGACAAGCAATATTAAATAGGAGACCAAGGGTCCAAAACCTTTTCCAATGGAGATAGCCGCCATTAAAGTTTAGGGACCAAAATTTCAAATAAACATAAAAAACAGTAAAATCGGTCGATTGATTTGCGATTGATTTTGATTATTCTTTATGCCGGAATTTTCTAGAAATTAAATTATAAAGATAAATTTAAAAAAATACCGATAGAGGGCGCTTTAGACTTTGGAGTAACGGACAACTAATTTTTGCCGGTATTTTTTGCATATCATTGACTGTTTTCGTAAGCATAAACTCAAACTTAAATTTTGAGCTCAAAATCTGAAAGCTGACAGTATTTAAATAGCACAAATTGAACTGTGTTCAGAGGGTTCAAATTTCAAATGATCTTAAAAAACGGAAAAATTGGTTCATTGATTTGTAGTTTTCACTAAAACTATTCTTTATGTTGGTATTTTGTTAAAAATAAATTATAAAGATAAATTTCAAAAAATGTCGATAGAGGGCGCTTTAGACTTTGGAGTAACGAACAACTCTTCTTTGGCGTTATTTTTTGCATCTTATTAAATGCTTTCGTAAGCTTAGACGTGAACTTAAATTTTGAACTCAAAATATGAATAGTTGGGAGTGGTTAAACTAAAAAATTACAACTAAACGCACCGATTTTAATTGTTGTTTTGAAGAAATGGTGTGTTTGCGAATTCTTGATTCCAATTCTTGCCAAATATTCTCTATGGGATTTAAGTCTGGAGATTGAGGTGGTGTTTTTATTATTTCAGTACAGTTATATAGCAGCCAGAGTCTAACATTCAGAGCAGTGTGCTTGGGGTCATTGTCCTGGTAGAATTTAAAATCGTTATGAAGGTTCAATTTTCGTGCTGAAGATTTCAAATTTTGCTTTAAAATATCAATATACTTGAACTGATCCATTAAACTGTCAATGAAAACAAGATTACCAACTCCAGCGGACGACATACACCCCCCCCCCCCTCATTCACCTTCCTCCTTCACTATTGGTACCAAGTTCTGTTTGCGAAATTCTTCCCTGGGTTTTCTCCACACCAAGATTCTACCGTCAGAACCAAATTTACTCTCTTTAGCAAATATAACTTTATTCCAGTAATCAGAATTCTTATTTATGTTGGATTTTGCGAAAGCTAGTCTGAGTTTTCTATTCTTTTCACTTACGAAGAATTCTTTCTTGGCTACTCTACCGTGATATCCAGCAGATCGAATTACCCTTCTAATAGTCTCAGGATTAACAATTATTCCATATAATGCTTGTAAATCAGCAGCAACTTTTGAAGCACTATTTCTTGGATTTTTTTTTAATATTTCGAACGATAATTCGTTTTATTCCATTGGATAGCTTTGATGGTTGGCCAGGTCTTCTTTTATCCTGAATCATATGATTCTTTTTATGTCGTTTAATGATATTGAAAACTGTTGAACGACTCAAGTTAACTGTTTCAACAGTTTTTCAATAGATTTTCCACGTTCAATATGCAAATTAATAACTAATTTCCGAATTTCAGGCGAAGTTTCTTTTCGTTTAGCATTCATGGCTACACAGAGCTAAAAAACACAAAAATTCCAAAACAAACTGGAGAGAAATACTGCAGACGATTTTATAAATTATTGCCAATTGCTTTTAAGTAAAAATAAAACCCCCAAACATATTTTTATTGCTTATTTCAGACGATTTTTGTTGCATATATAACTGTGTCCCATCACTTATGTGAGCTATTTTTTGTTCCGTTCTAAACATTTGTATTTTTATTAAATTAATATTTTAATATTTTGACAAAATGTATGTTATGTAATAATCCCTACTAAATTTAAATATGAAACACACCCACAAAAAATGTGTACATGTTTTTTTTAATTTATTTGATTAGTTTCCTTCACTCTCAAAAAAACTTCCGTCAATTCACAGAAAAAGTACTGGCAGCAGTGCTGCCAGCAAGTTTCTGTAAAAAGACGGATATCCGTCTTTTTTTTTTCCGTCGCAGGAAGAAAATGTTCTGTTTTTTGAAGGAACGTCCGTCATGTTTTTCTTCTTTAAAAGAGAGAAAGTTTCCGTCTTTTGACGGAAGTCCGTCATGTTTTTCTCCGTTTTAAAGAAGAAATTTTTCTGTTTTTTGAAGGAACGTCCGTCATCTTTTTCTTCGTTTTAGGAAAGAATATTTTCTGTTTTTTGAAGGAACGTCCGTTATATTTTTGTCTGTTTTAGGGGGGGGGGGGGGATTTTCCGTCTTTTGAAGGAATGTTTTTTGAAGAAAGTCCGTTTTTTTGCTTCGTTTTAGGGGGGGGGGATTTTCTGTTTTTTGAGCAAATGCCAGCTATGTTTTTTTTTTTTTTTTTTTTTTTTTTTTTTTTTTTTTTAGATGAGAAAGTTGTTTTTTTTTATTATTTCATTAAAGATGTTCTTTATAGCCAAAAGGATCTACACTTTAACACACAGAATTGGCAGGTATCATTCAAAAAATGTTTAAATTTTTGATAAAAATCAGATCATTCATAAAATGCTGTCATCTTTGGTGTTTCAAACTTAATACCAAATGAAGTCGAAATGGAAGACCTGTTTCATCTCAGTTTTCCATTTTAATGCAATTTAATTACCTATCAAATTATTAAATATTTAGATCATGTGATTATAACCCCCCCCCCCCCATTTGTTGGACTGGTTTTGCTTTTGTCGGGAAAGCGGTTCAAAATGACAATTTTGATGGCTTATTCCGAAAGATCTATTTTGTTTACAAAAAACAGAAAACTGAGTGCATTTCGGTTGTTTCTGAATAACACCTGTCAATTTCATGCGCTTCTGAACAAAAATAAATTAACATATGTCACAAAGTTGCCCTTTTTGATTTAAAAACAATCTTTTGAAAAAAATATCTTTTAATGTGTCATCAAAGTAACTTCAAAAAACCATTACTATAAGTTTCTATTGCAAATATCATAAATATATTTCATAGATGAGTAGATATTGAGCAAAATATTGAATATAATTAACAATTTTTTCCATGTAAGGAATGGGAATGATTTGTTTATTTCGAATCTGTTCACTTATACTAGTATCCATTCACAAAATTGCCAGTCATTGAAGAAACATTCACTTACCTTCCAATACCTTAAACTTTATTAATGAAAATTGAAAAACAAATTTCTCCTGAGAAGTTATTCTATTTTAAAGCATATGAACGTTTAAGAAATTTTATTCTAAAAACAAAAAATATCCATAAATCTTTTTGGGAGGGAGGGGGAGGGGAGATATATTACAGGAAGCTCATTTCCTAGAAAATAAAACATTGATGTTTTCATAGGATTTTTTTCAGAAATTACCTTTCTCCGTGCCTCCATAAAACCAAAAAGATTGAAATATAAAGAAACTACATGCAGATTTGCTTATTACATTACGATCACTTATTTAAAAAATTCTAGAATGTCTGGATCTGTTTTCTTCAATTACATCATAACATGTTACTTTGCATTTAATTTATATTTTTTTATGATATAGAACTACATTTTTAAAAGTATTTTTACTTCAAAATTATGACAAGTTGAATATAGATTCTGCCATTGCAGAATTCAGTTTCGCCTCCGATTACAAAAAAAAAAAAAAAAAAAAAAAAAAAAAAAAAATCGATAGGGTCTTTTAGAAGGGCGACCCTGTTTAGAATGCAATGAACTAACTTCATTTTTCTTATGTTTATTAATATAATAGCAAACAGAACGGCGTGAAATACCCCAATTGATTAGCAATTTCTCTCTGAGTCATTGGAATTGCGGAATAATAAAGAGATGCAATTTGACGTGCTACTTCTTCATTGACTAGATTCATCAAAAACGGATTTTTTCTTTAATTTAAACGCTTTTTTATTGACGTTGAGAAAAAGGAAATGCATTTTAACAATAAAACGAATGGAATCCCATCGAATTTGACGAATGAAATATTTAAAAGACCCGATCGATTTGGTTTAAAAAAAATCAAAAGTAATTACTTTATTGAATCAATGTATAGTAAATATATAAATATTTTTATAAATACATCCAAAGTTATTCAGACAATACCATTAAATAAACGAATATTTCCAAACTTAATGTCAAGTTTGTCAGTTACAATTTTGCATGCAAATATTCGCACATTTTCAGTTAAAATTGTAATCTGAGTGCCGACGAAATCCAGAAATTTTATTTTATATGCATTCACAGAAAAATTGTTTTATTAAAAAAAAAAAACTAATTTTATTTTTACTGTGACATTATTTTCACTAACTGAAGTCATCTGAAAGTAAAATCTCAACTCAGTGTCCATAATGAAAAGAAATATTTAAACGTAATATCGTTATGAGTAAAAATGCGATGTTTTAAATAGTGATGTCATTTTCTCTTCAAATGTTTTTTAAAAGTTACTGTTATTAGTAATATGAAAAAGGCATCCGTAATAATATTGTAATTCATATTTATCTGGTTGCTGAATGACATCATTTTCCTCATTTGAAATTTTTATTTAGACATTAATTTTTATCATAAATTATTTTCTATTATTTTATTTACATTATTATTATTATTTCTCAGTAAATATAATTTTTTTTTACCTCAATTAGTGCATAATTATACGCAATCATTTTATTGTGGTTAGATTTTACGAAAACAATTGACTTTTTTCTTTTAAATGCAAGGACATGTTCACTGATGAAATAAAGCTTCTGACTCGTGGAAAGTGATAATGGAAAATAAATTTTTATTATCGAGAGAAAGGGAAAATTGAGTTGCCACCATATTTAAGAAATATCGTAAAAAGTATTTAAAATTAAAAATGAAGTATAAAAATGGAAATAAATTAAAAAATAGCTAAAATGGGCACAACTACAAATAAATAGCTTTCATTTCAAAAAATAATTATCAAAATCTGTTGAGTAGAAAATTTTGGGCTGACGACACGACATTTTTTATCATGTCTGAAAGAAATAGCATCGGAAGCTAAAAAGAAAAATGAAATCGAAGCTGAAGTATATTGTAATAAATATTCTAAGTTTCACCCCCTCACACTCAAGTTGTGAATTCTTAAATTCTAGATCGATTTTAATATCAAATTTTAAATTATACAAAATATTGCACATTTCAGATATTTAACTTTAATTTCAAGATATGCATTACACTTCTTTCTAAATAATCAGCAATAATTTTAAGAGTAGTATTAATAATTTATATTTTGTGGTATATATATCCATCCAGCTGCATTCCATATATTTTAAAAAATTCAGCTCTTTTATAAAACACATTTAGCTAAATATGTCTTTCAACTTTTGTCTTATCTTATTATTGGTCTTATCACACATCAGAATTCATGATTTTTTTAAAACTCCCACAGTATTGTTTTATGACTTTTCTTTTGATTTATAAAATAAACATTATACACAAAAATATGCATGTCAAAGTATTACCAATATATTATTAATAATATTACACAATTTATGTAAATGATTAAAAGGCAACATTTAGGTTACGGTAAAAAATTTTATTGTACAAAATACATGGTAAACTACAAATCAAATGTAAAAAATTATAAGACAAGAAAAGGACAAGCAAATGCTTTAGTCAGAGTTTTCCCCAGAGGGTTTCAGGGGGGCGCTCCGCCCCTCTTGCCCTTTAGTTTAAAAACTAGCGCCCCTCTTGCCCTTCATCCAAAAACTAGCGCCCCTCTTGTCGCTGATTGAAAAAAAATATCGCCCTTCTTGCCCCACATTTGAGAAAACACAGAATTTCAGCGATGATGCAGACGCGCTATAACGCATAAATTACATAAAAAATCGGCGTCGGAACGCAAAAAAATAGTTCTTAAACGTCCCACAGGACGTGTAATTTCGCCAAAAAATTGCGAAAAAAAAAGTCAAATTTCACTAAAAAAAATCACGAAATAAAGACTCATTTCTAGCAAAATTCACGACAAAATGGCTAATTTCGTCACAAAATCCCATAAAAACGGCAGATTTCCTTAAAAGATCGTAAAAAAAAAGGCCAATCTTCATGCAAAAAGCGCGATAAAACGGAAAAATTTGTCAAACAATTCACGAAAAACGGCAATTTTCGTTAAAAAATTGCGATTAAATGGCAGATGTCGTCAAAAGATTTGCAAAAAAAGGCAAATTTTCGTCAAAAAATCGCAATAAAGCGGAAAATTCTGTCAGAAAATTTCCGAAAAACAGCTACGTATTTTTGCCAAAAGTTCGCGAAAAAACGCAAAATATCTCGAAAAGACGGTAGATTTTGTCAAAAGATTGTAAAAAAATGCAAATTTCCTCATAGAGACACACACACACAAAGTTAATGCCAGAAGTGAATTTTTCTGTTCTACAAACTAATTTTCCTGCTTGAAAATTGTGTTTTTAATGCTCAAAAAGCGGATTTTCCTACTTCACGATCTAGGCGTGTGAAGGGAAAATTACTCCTGGAGCATAATTAGAATTTGAGGCCTGCCCCCCCCCTCCCAACTTTTTCTTGTGACAACCCAATAGTGACGTTTGTAGCATAAATTTGGCGCCCCCTAAATTTCCGAGCCCGAGGCGACCTTCTCCTCCCCCCCCCCCTTTGTTCACAATCCTCTTTTGACTGTACAAAACTTTCTAAATGTGAATCCTGAAAGCACCCGTTTATGAAACAAAAAGAACCCTTTATTGAACAAAAGTATTCTTTTTTCTCAAAAAAAAAAAATGTCTTTTTCAATAAATCAGGCCTGCCCCTTAACAATCTTTTAACAAAACCGGCCGTTTTTCCGCGATCTTTTAACAAAATTTGCCTTTTTTCGCGATCTTTAACAAAATTTGTCGTTTTTTCGTGATTTTTTTTAACAAAATCTGCTGTTTTTCGCAATTTTTTACCAAACTTTATGGGTTTTTTTTCTTTTTGCTCAATTTTTTGGCGAAATTTTTGTTCTTTTTCGATTTTTTGACGGAATTTCTGTTTTTTTTTCACGATTTTTTGAACCGCTAAATTCTAGATTCGACTGTATAAAAAGTGCCCTGAAGAATGTAAAAAGTGCCCTTTTCAAAACAGTAGCACCCTGCCCCTTTTTAAACCTGGGGGAAACTCTGCTTTAGTTAAGATAAAAAAAATAACTACAGTATATAAAAGACATTAACACATTTTAAACAAATTCGGAAGCGAATAAGATATAAGCATTTGTTTAGTTAAAGTGCTCGTACAAAAAAACAAGTTTGGCAACTCGGTTGATTACTAATTTTTCGAATATACCAAGCCAAAGGCATATTCGTTCTACTGAAAGAGATTAAGCTATGGTGAGGTAATCAGCTTGCTTATCATTCATATCATCATTATTCGGTGACAATTATAGACTTCTTCCACCATTCAAAATAATTGAGATTCACTACATCAGCCATTAAGCTGTTTACAACAGAGATACCTGTTTTATAAAGAATAATTAAAGTTATTGTGTCTAGCATACTTTAAGATTTTTTAAATAAAAACACAAGTTACAGAATTTATAAACATATACATATACATATAATTACAATCTAATTGTTACAGCTCAAGAAAGAAAAAAACATTAAGCAGTTCCATTCGGTTAATCCAACAGATCATGCAACAAATAAATGTAGTAAAAAAAAACAAATAAAAATTGAATTCAAACAACACACTTAAAAACTTATAGGACCAACTATTAGGTTTAACTCTCATTGCATTGTGTACCACATATGGCACATACCTAAAAACATAATTCTCAATGTGTGCCATAAATTTGGCCAATATGATTACTGTAATTGATCAAGAATAGTCCAAAGAATGGAACAACACTAATTTTGCCCATATCAAATGGCTAGATTTGACAAAAAAAAAAAAAAAAAAAAAAAAGAAGAAGAAGAAGAAAATGTGCAGTTAAGAAGTTGAACATCTAAGAAGTATTTTTTATTTGCTTTAGAAGTTGATTTTATTTATTGTTATTAAATAAGCATTTCATTAAATTATAAAATATTATTCCACTGAGATATAGCTTATATGATATAAGTTCACTCTCTCTAATCCACAATAGCCTATAATCCACTAAAAACCTATAATCCACAGTGTAACTGGATTCAGACCATAATAAAAGTTGATTGCCCTTATGAATTAAGAAATTTTTAATGCATTCTTTAGACCGAGATATTTTATGTACATTATGAATAATGTGATATATTCTAAACACATTCACTAGCTATATAAAAAGAAAAAAATTCTTAGAAGGGATAAGTATCCCATGAGTAAAAAACTCAGCTTTTTAGGAAGATAGACTGATCTCTAAAGGTTTCAGGATACAATAAACTAAAAACCTATAAAGCAAATAGAAATTTGTTCTAATAGTTTTGTATTATATCATTTGAATAGTTTCATAATATTGAATATAACCTTTTTTTATATTAAAAATCATTTCTTTCATTTCTGTGTAATTTATTTGCAGTATGATTATTACATTTGTTGATACATTCCTAATATTAAGATGTAAACAAAGAATTGACCTATAATCTGCACAATTCTATAATTCACAAAATCCTTGATCCCAACATGTGATTAGAAGGAGTGTACTGTAATTATTATAAATAATAATAAATTACCTGCCACAGAATAAATAAGCAATGAAAACATAAATAGTTTTATTTTTTACTAAAAACATACATTTCAACTATATGGAGATCTGCCAACTGCTATGAAAATAAACCTTAGTTCTTACAAGCTTGAGTTATTATAAACTGCAATGCTATGAAATGTCTTAAATCACAAACACATTTTTTACATTTGCAATTTTTAGTCCATGAAACATTTTTAAGGAGTGGTTTTGATCTGAAATTTCCAAAATTTTAAAGCATTTGTTCCGGAAATTTTAAAATAACGACAATTAGTTTAAAAATTTGGACAAAAAAAACTGGATTGCACAATAAAGTTGTTAACATAAAACCCTCAATGTTTCTTAACCACCAATAAATCGTGTTTTCGTAAATGTTAATATCAAGAATTTTCTTCTTTAAAAATTTTGTTGCCATCTCAGAAAACACACAAATGTTCACTTCGTAGCTGAGTAAAATCGCTAATTTCATTCGAATTTAGGAAAAATAGTGCAAAAGTAAAAAATAATGAATTTTGATAGATTATGAAGGGAAAATATAATCAATTTTCGCATTATCGCTGCAGAGTTGTGTTTTTTCAAATATGGGGCATAAAGGGCGCTTTTTTTTTCTTTGAATGAGCGATAAGAGGGACGCTAGTTTTTGGATGAGGGGCAAGAGGGGCGCTATTTTTTAAACTAAAGGGCAGGAGGGGCGGAGCGCCCCTCTGAAACCCTCTGGGGGAAACTTTGTAGATATTACATCTTAAATTTAATACAGACATAATTTAAAATAAATATTTTGGCGCAATGAGGTTGCGAAACTTCCTTTTAATTGAGACATTTTAATAAAATATACATTTTAAACAACGAAATTTCCTATATTTGCATGCTTAAAAATATCTTTCTCATAGGTTAATAATGCGTCAAGTAAGCTAAAAAACATATAACTAATTTTTTATGAAAATATTTTTTGTTTGAGTTCGGGCAAACATCATGATCACACGTTATAAAATATTTTTGTAACAAAAATTATAATTACTTGTAACTATCACTATTAATTTAATTCGGAGTTTCTAGTTTTTTTAAGAAAATAACAAACATAAGCTACATATGATATTACATTATCTCACAGTTATACAATTTAATGCATAGCATAAAAAATGCTAAATTATGCCAGATTAAAAGTAAACAAAGCTGTATAAAAAAAAGTTGATTACAACTGTTATACTAAAGACATACTTTTCGTTAAATTCGATAATGTCGACATTGTTCTTAAAATGACAGTGTACTAGTGCACTATTAAAAACATGATCTAATTAAAAAAAAAAAACACATGCAAGCATTATTTAGCTTACGTCTAAAATCTAAAAAGAATAATAATAATATTGCTTACATTATGTTTACTTTTTCACCTGCTAAGTTTGGAACTTTGAAAGCGGATGTAAAATGGCGCATGTCATCTGATAACTTACGATTCGTAATCAAAACAGAAAATCAATTTCTTTCCACTGAATTTCGTGTTACATAACAATAATTTCGACTTTAGAATAGAATACTACCAATCTGAGTTTATTATTACGCTGAATTTGTTGATTTATTGGAATGAATTGCGACTAAAGAATAGAATACCATCATTCCGTGATTATTCTTAAACTTTTTACGGAGCTGCTACAGAAAATAGTATAAAGTTTATTTGGCATTTCATAATTCCAGTTTAAATGTAATAATGCTCCTTTGTTTTTAAAATGTAGATAATAAAAAAGATAAATGACATGTGCCAAAGAAATGTCTAATAATTTAACGGTTATACAATGAACACATAGATATGATTAAAATCAAATTCTGAAATAAGTACTTACCCATTTTTGATATATTATCCGAATTTTGCAATAATTTGTCAAACGTGGCGCAAGTACACACACAGTCAGCAACACATATATAATTAGCGACTTATATAATTTGTTTATAATCAGAGCCATAGATTAGGAACAACAGAAGCAGGTAACATCAGACGTAGAGAAGAAAAAGACAAATGCGCATGCGTGCGGGGAATAAACGAAATTATTCGTCTTCTTCAGCAACGATTCACAGAAAAATAACCTTTCCAAGGAGTACAGAAATTATTTGTTCGAGAATGAGGCAAAATGTAGTGTATAAAGACGAATATTTCTGACAGTGTTTTGTAAAGCACAAGTGTCCCATCACTTATGTGAGACACTGTATATATATATTCTTATCTAAATCCCCAAAAATGTAGAAAAATATTTTTAAACGCACTAAAATGTTATTTTCTACCTTATGAACTGAGTATACATTTAAAATTTCATCAAAATCGGTTAAGCCGTTTCGTGTAAGTATGGCAACTATCACTGTGACACGAGAATTTTATATATTAGATATATATATAGAGAGAGAGAGACAGTTTATTTGGATCGTTGGAAAATTCAAAACTCGGATTTTTTAATTTCATCTCTCACCATTCTCTTAAAGCAGATTTTTTTTAAACGCACATTATGATATCATGTCAAAGAGAAATTTGCTATGAACTTATTTCATTTAAAAAATGGTGCTAGTAGAATATAAAAATACTTATTAGTGGCAGCAATTGGCTGTTATAAATAGCCACTGGGTATTAATACAACCCATATTTTGAATGTGCCGGCGAAAAATGTTTCCGCAGATAGAATTAACATGCTGCTGTAAATTATGATAAATGTTTTAATTTATACTGTGATTATGTTGAGAAATAGCTGCAAAATGTGCCTCTTAAATGTAAATAATAAAAAAGGTTTCTTTCTTTTTAAAAAAATCATATACAGACATTACTTAACCTCTTGAAGGGCGGTGTTGGCAAATTTCAACACCTAATGCCACACTGGCGCCAGAAATTTTCTATGAAATTGTCAGTTTTATTAAATACACAAAAATACATTTTTATTACGTTAAAAATAAAATTTCTTGTAAATACTGGTGTAATTCAATTATTTCAACATTTTGTAAATGCAAGTACCTTGTTGCAGAAAGTATTAAAAAACAGCCTTCGTTTTATATAACATACATCACATCTATTGACTAATAAGCGTATCTGTAAATTCAGATCGCAGAATTAGTTCAAAAGCAGCATGTCATTATTTATAAAACAATAATCTACCCCTAAAAGAAACAAAATTATTATATTTGTGTACCGAACAATAAAAATAATACCAATCAAGGGCGGATCCAGAGATCAGTTTTTTTCGGGGGGGGGGGCGATCTCGAGTGACATATAATCAATATATTCATAGTTTCTGTTGGTTATGGCTTTACTTGCAGTTAATTATTAAATGAGTATGGAATAAATAATGCGAATAAAATACTATAGACTCTCAATTATCCGACAGCCAATTAACCAACACACTTGGTTAATCAACTCTCCTATTTTACAATATCCCTTTTCTTCAGAATTTAGTTTATTGTTACATATTGGGATGAAAAATGAAAAATGTTACAATAGGCTTGTCAGTTCAATAAAAATTGCCGTAAAAAAGAGTCGGATTACAGGGCAGTGGATACAGGAGAATGAGCAAGAAGGCAAACGGAGAAGGCCAGACATTGTCCAAGACTTCTCTCGGCAGAAATTCCAGAAAATGCTGGATGCCGATCCTGCGAGTCCTGGCGACATTATGGAGTCCCTGCGTCTTGCTCTACAGGGCTTTCACTGCCATCTCAGTCAAATGGTGGTTGAGGTCCTATCATCTTAGCTTGCCTTTACCCAGAGACACCGTGCAGTCCCGAAAGACTGCTTCTATACTGTTAAAAATCTGCTCCATTTTGTTGCTTTGCGCTCCGCCGCTTGTATATAATATCTCTATTCCGACCAATGAGAAGGTTTCATAATACAGACAAGTAACCGTTTTCTATACAAGTGGCGAAGTGCGTCGCACGAAAGGCGGAGTGCGTCATGAAAAAATACCTGGCTTGAATAAGATGAAGATAATTTTCCATCTGCAAAAATTCACCGCTCGCTGCTAGAGTGGTAACAATAAAGAAAGTTTACAAATAAACTTTTCTGTCAATCAATCTACCATTACATTTCTGTCATAGCGATCATTGCAGGTATCGTCTTGGCAACGGAGGTTAATCATATCATATAACCGTTAATCATAGACCAATCAAATTACCGGACTCATATACAACAGGAATGATAAAGAACGAATAGGTTTTTCTTGCCGACCCACAGGGTCGGCACGAAAAGTATATGTATCGTCAGCTGTCCTTTCCTTTTTTGGAAATTGAATGAACTGAAATATGATCTGTCGCAAAATGCATCTTTTTTGCCTGATTTGGCTAATTGTGATCTCCACCTATACCCATGGCTAAAAAATCTTACGACTGAAAACGTTTTGCATGAAAGTACACTGTTAAAAGCATTGTGAAAAATTGCCTCTATTTTCAAAGATCATCTATTTTCTGACCAATGTGAATGCTTCACATCGTTTAAGATCTTTCTCATTGGCTAGAAAATAGATAGCCTTTACAAATAAGGTAATATTTCACGATATTCTTAAGAATGTAGAAGTAAAATTAGCTGTTATCGACTATTTTGGAAAAATTGAAAAATCGAATTTTCGTGATGGCGAATGACTTTGCAACATCGCTGGAACTTCAGAGAAATTATGCAAAAAAATAAAACCAATTTTTAGAAAAACTCTCATTTTCCCTTTCATTTTGTGTATGTACTATCAAAAATGTTTTAAAAAATAGTGGGTCAAGTAAAATATTATGAGAGCAATTCATTTATTAGTAGATTATATAGAAAAATATGTTAAAATTCTTTGGATTGAAAGAGTGGTGCGAGTTGAATTTAAAAATAATCACAGTTGAATAGGCCGGCGGCAGAAGTCTATGACGATGGAATTTCAAAGCTGATTTACCGCTATGATAATTGTTTTAATTAATACGGCAATTATGTTGAGAAGTAGCTTATGTACGTGTCTTTCATACGTAAGTAATAAAACATGTTTCCTTTCATTAGTTTTTTTAAATTCATAAACGGAGGCTACTTTCCGAATTGCCCTCGTACAACCTGTATATATATATATATATATATATATATGCGTGTGTGCGTGTGTGTGTATGCAAAATGCTGCTTTAATCCATTTACTATGAGCACTCAACTAGTAGTAGTAGCAATCTTGCGGCACACAGTGGCAAGACAAAAAATGAATTTTCTGGGAATATTTCTCATGAAAATAAAACATAGACACGCCCTTTTAAAAATATATTTATTCATATTTTACATCACAGTAAGCAATTTCACTAATACTTCTGTTTAAACTTCGTACCGACGTAAGATATCGTCATAATAACACAGAAAAATGACATTATAATATAGTAGTTCATCCAGTATAGATTTTTAATTCACCAGATGACTGGGTTCTGTTTTGTAATTGAGAAATTGTAGAATTACCCTTCTCAAATCCAAGTAATCGTGTTCTATACCAAAATACGCACGAATACAGGATTTTACAGCAACATTTTGCGTTATATATTATCTTTTTAGAAAACGGGAATTTTACCAATACGAAATTTTAAACGGCGGAAAAATTAGAATATTTCTCCCAGTTCCTGGGAGAAAAGTAACGCGTTGCTCACAAGGAAATGTGGGTAATCGAATGATTTTTAAAAAGCAAATAAAAGATATTAGAAACAATCAAAGAAAAAATTAAGTGAAGGGGTTTTAGAGAAAGTGTTGCTTTCAATAAATTAAAGTTTTTTAATAAAAAAAATTAAGAACGCGCAAGTTAATGATATGGAATTGAAATATAATAAATATGTTAAGATATTAGAAGACAGAAAAAATTTAGATATTATAAAAATTTGGAAATAATTAACCTAGAATTAGAACAATTTTTTTATTATTACATATAATTATACATTATTTTATAAGTTCTTATAATATAATTTCTATATGTAAAGTAACAAAACCCCTAAATTTTCATATTCACACAGTTGTTTAAATTTCAGAATATACTAATTTTATTTGAAAAGCAATATTATCTAGAAAAGCTGGTTTACACGTGGCATAGAAGATAATAAGAAAGAGATAAATATATATATATTTTTTTTTTACATTGTACGTGAGTTTGTTCAACAAAATCTCTTTTGCACGTAAAATGAAATATCATATCAATCTCATATGAGATTGATTTTCAAATAAAATTTGTTTTAGAAATGTCTGTTACAAAATGAAACCTTTTTACATTCTTTTGTAAAACAGCATGTAATATGAATCCAACTATCTTCTTTCACGTAATCTCATAATGGGAAATATTTTACTCCAAATCGTTTCCATGACTTGATATCTTTCATGGGAATTTAATACATTCTAAAAGAAGTAAATTTCGAATTTTAAATAAAAGTGTCAATATACACTTCAAAAGTAATGAAGAAGTTTTAGTTCAGAAATTGTGTTTTAACATGAAGGATTTTATAAAAATTTGAATCCTAAAACGTTTATTAGTTTTTATAAAGATTTTTTGATAATGACTGTTATGTAATTAATGATTCTAAATAACTAATTATCGAGCATTACAAAAGTAATACTGTGTAAGTAAAGACAAAATACATTTCGATCTAGAAGATCTTTGCGAAAATACCATGTAAACTCTTCCGAGTTTTCCACTATTTTATAAAAGCGTTGCTTTATCTTTAGAAACTTCGTAATTATTCGACTCAAAAGAGAAAAAAGGGAAAAACAAAACGTTTACAAGCATTTATGAGTTTTGTTAATTTGAAATAGCGTTTTTTCAGATGCCATAATTCTCCCCAAATTTTTTTTCCATGTTCAACAGATAAACATAAAAATAAATAGCCTTAACATTAATAATAATTTTTACATTAGTTTAATACTCTTCTATACATAAAATTTGTTACGCAAAAGAAAATGTTTAACTGTGAATTGATAACATAGGAAACGAGAAGAAAAAAAAAACATGCGTACAGAATAGATTATGAAACCTTTTCTAACACAATCATAATACTATAACAAAACTTGATTGCTATTACCATGAATAAATTTAAAAAAAGAAATTTTTTGTACACCATTGTATAAGATCTACAGATATGTATGCTAAAATTAGTTTAGTTAAACAAGAATTAAAAATTTCCGCTCAGAAATTTTTGCCAATAAATGGATATTTTTTAAAACGTTTGTGCAGTCTCCTACATGATCTTTATAAATTATACACACCAAGTAATGTTTTAAAAATAATTAAATTAAATCGGGTATACCATAGCTGAAATAACACTTTCAGCACTTATTGTTTTTCTTCTCTAACTAAATTTTCTGAATGTCCCTGTAAAGGAACACCAAATTCTATGCTCATCATATTCCAAACTAAAATCCTTTTAGTAGACATGATAAATATGAATTGCAATGTATTCAAAAATTGAGTAATATCATTAAAATTAACCGCAAACGTTTTTTCCTGGTATACCGCAGTGTAAGGCGATCATTTTGAGTGCCCTTGTAAAAGAACCGAAAATGCCACACCCCCCCCCATTTATATTTCCAAATTTGCCACATTAATACGCAATAACATGTATCCATTTCATGTCAATCGGATTATATTTACTCAAGTTAGACTATCGACAAGCATAGAGACAGATGGACGGAGTGACAAACGGAATTCATAAATAGTTTCCGACTATAATGGAAAGTGTTTAAAACTATATTTCTTGTGAATGCAACTGGTTAATGTACCAAGATTCGTACACTTACTGGTGAAGAAAAAGAATTGCAGTTAGATTGGCGCTACTCTCTATGCAATTTCTTAACTTCAACTTCCACTTTTAGAACACTCTGATTTTTGTAAACAGAGTGCAGCCAATATGTTGCTTTGATTAGAATGAATTGTTTCGGAAAAAGATGTGACAATTAAGTCAAAAATAGATATGAAATTGGAGTATTGTGTCTCCCAATGATTTAAAGTTATGTAAATATGTATATATAGGATTGTAAATACTTATTTTTTTTATCTTATTAAACGTTTTAGTTAAAGAAAAGTTCAGCGAAGAATTTACTTGTTTCGATTTCCCTTTTGATATGCATTATTTCTTCTTGTGGATTATTTCGATTGACAATACATTTGATTTAGAATGTTTTAATAGAGAAGTAAGAATTAATTAAGCTTGATACCCTTGGAATGAAACCTTGATTTGATGATATATTTTTTTCATTGGAATTTTTCGACAAAGAATATTTTCGTTACCAGTATTTTCATATAGAAATTTCTTAATTAAATAATGAGAAATTATCCGTGTTTAATGTAGATTTATTTACCTATAGTAAAAATATTAATATTTATCCTGAAAATCCTCTGAAATGAACGAACCCTGATGCACTATAAATATGTTTCGAAATTTTATTTTTCCCATGTGTCCATGAATAGAAAATTTCATAATTTCATCTTAGAAATGCATTTTTAAATGTAAAAATTCTACTAATTTCTGAGGATAAGGAAGGAAAAAATAAATAATAATAATAATAATAATAAATAAAAAAAAAACGTAGAAATAGTGAAAGAAGTTATTTTATATTTTCATAATGTTTTCAAAATGGAACTGTGAATCAAGCAGAGGAGACCGATTGTGCGATAATTACCGGTAGCGAATGAAGTAACTGAAGATTTAATCACAAGATGGCGGTTGTTGTTTTATTACATGGAAGTAAAGTAAACATGAAAAAATCGGGAAAGTACCTCTCCACAAAATTTTATTCCTTACTTTTCGTCTAATTTTTATTTTTATTTTATTTTACTTTTTGTAAGAATGCTAATAAAAAATTTATGCGAGTGTTAATCCGTAGATGGCGAATGTTTTTGCTTACATCGAAGTAGGGTAAACCTGTAAAAATCTAGTCTCCACCAGCGGAAAGTCCTTCTCTACTAAATTTTATTCGTTATTTTTCGTCTAATGTTTCGTTTTTTATTTATTTATTTATTTATTTATTTTTGTAAGAATACTAATAAAAATTTAAGCGAACAAAATTTAGTGGTGAAAGACAGCAACTGCCGCCTATATTTTTCCATACCTGGAAAGGATATGATTTTAATCACAAGATGACGGATGTTTTTGCTTATATCGAAGTACGGTAAACTTGTAAAAATGTAGGCTCCAGCAGGCAGTCTATCACCACTAAAGTTTATTCGCTATTTTTCGTGTACTATTTCGTGTTTTTTATTTTATTTTATTTTGTTTATTTTTTTGTAAGAATGCTAATAAAATTTAAGCGAAGAAAATTTAGTCGTGCAATTGTCGCCCAGATTTTTACACACTTGGAATAGGATATGATTTTAATCACAAGATGGTAGATGTTTTGGCTTGCATCGAAGTTGGGTAAACCTGTAAAAATCTAGGCGCCGCTAGTGGAAAATCCCTCTCCACTAAATTGTATTCGTTATTTTTAGTCTGATAGAAGTATTTCGTCGATTGTTTTAAAATTTTAAATATTAATAAAAAAAATTAAGCGGAGAAAATTTAGTGGTGAGTGACAGCATCTGCCGACTAGACTTTTACGTACATGGAATAGGGTGTAATTTTAATCACAAGATGGCTGATGTTTTTGCTTTCACCGAAGTAAAAATTTAGACGCTAGCGGGTGATCTCTGATCACTAAATTTTATTCGTTATTTTTCGTCAAATATTTCCAACTCCCCCACCCCCCTTCTCTCTCTCTCTCTCTTTTTTTTTTTTAATTTTTGGAATGTTAATTTTTGATCAATAATTTTCAAGGTTAATTTTCGATTTAAAAATTAAGCGAAGAAAATCTTGTGGTGCGAGATTGCAACAGCCACCTAGATATTTACATACCTTGGTTAGGGTATCATTTTAACTTCATCAGACCTGTTATCACCTGTAGGACACACTAAAGAGTACCCTTTAAATTAATTTAAATCCTTCTAGAATTGTTACAATTACTTTTTAACTTTTAAAATAAATGTATGCGTATAACGAGCGTCAAGATATCGAATAACTCATGTTTCGAGATGTTTCATATAAAATTTAATCTGGTTTCGTTGGGACCTCGTAATATTTTTCTCAGCACAGAGAAGGTTAATCATAAGACGGCGGGAGTTTTTACTAACATCGAAGTAAGGTAACCCTGTAAAAATCTAACAAAGAAGGTCTCCATACGGGCATACTCAGAAAAATCTGAAAAAATTAGAGAATGTTCTTCTCATATAGTTATATATATTTATAAAAAAATTTCGGCGGAACCTTCTTATAACGTCCGTAAAAAAATAATAACAATTTTAACAATTTCGTTTATTTGGCAATTTATCTCCGGTTGCCGAAAAAACGAAATTTTGAAAAATACGCTTTTACGCTACGAATACTTTTTAAAGAAAAAACATTCTATGTTCAATTTATTTAAATAAGTTTAGTTTAAATAATTTTAGTTTTGCATTTTTACTTTACTTTAAGTGTAATTTTGTCATATACGTTTATATGTACTTATAACAAAATGAAATTAATATATTTATCACTTAAAACACAATTTAAATTGATTAAAATTGTTCCAAATTGAAAAATACACTGTTAAAAATCTGCTGCATTTTGTTGCAACGCACTCCCTTGCTTGTATAGAAAACGGTTACTTGGCCGTGAAATGGAGCTTTCTCATTGGTTGGAATAGAGATATTATATAAAAGCGGTGGAGTGCGTTGCAACAAAATGCAGCAGATTTTTAACAGTGTATGACACGGTCAATTCACCGTGCTATGGAGCATTCTCATTGGTCAGAAGAGAGATATTCTAAAAAAGTAGTGGAGTGGCGTTGCAGTAAATGCTGCAGATTTTTAACAGTGAAATCAATTTTCAGATTCGTTAAAATCGTCTGCTTTTGGCGAGGAAATGCACTGCTCGCCAAATCCCGCGTCGCTTTCAGCTTTTCACGCCAATTATTCCAAACTATTTTATTTTTTTACATTTCTGATAATGTAATTCCGCCGCTAATTTTCACTGATACTTTATTACCTACATGAGTAGTTTATTTCATATTTTTTTCAAAAAATTCTGAGTATGCCCCCAATGGAGACCTTCCTTGTAAGAATTAGCTGGTAGTTTTTCACCTCTAAATTTTATTCGTTATTTTTCGTCTAATATTTCTGATTTTTTTTTTTTTTTGTAAGAATGTTAATAAAATTTAAGCCAAGAAAATTTAGTGGTGCAAGACTGCAACTACCGCCTAGATTTTTTGATATATGTATATGGTATTATTTTAACATGGGAAAACTACCACGATAAAAAACAATGGAAAATTTGCCCTAATTATAATAGAAATTCTGAATAAATAAGATATTTAAATTAAGCAAAACTATTCATTCAAATGCATAAGTGGACGTTTGCCCTGGTAGTAAACAAATTCACAGTCATTCAGTAGTGGCCACTTTTGAGAAATATTGGGTAGGCTCAAAAGTTTTTGAGTAAAATAATACAGTTAAATAACTACTAATTACCGTTGGAGAGAAAGACCACAGAGGAGCGAATGCATGGTTCAGACGGATACCGTTATTTTCCAGGCGAAGAACCAGCATTTCTTTATAGAAAACTAAATACGGTTCAAAAACACAAAATTCCGTCCTATTTAAACACAGATTTTCTATAAGAAAATATTTGTATAGAAGAATTTCTTGATATGAAATTCCAGGACCCGTACGCATTTTCAGAAAGAATCACGTTTTGAGCACCAACCTTGGCGAGTTGGCGAAAGCGAGAACGTTCAGCTAGCTGCATCGCCAAACACAAAATAAACTAAGTTCAAATGTGTCATAAAAACATGTGATTAATAGAATTATATTTATTACAAGCGAATTTTTACTACTGACTACTGTTTTTAATTAACTTCTCAATTTCTACGAACATAGCGAGTTAAGGAAATAATATTTTTGAATTGAGAGAAAAAAAACTATGTTTAGATGTTCTGTGAAATTTAAAGCATTTTAATCTGAAAAAGCTCTTTGTTTTAAACTATGTTTTAATTGTAAACAACGATGAATAACATTTCCTCATATTATAAACTTTGCTTGATAACATTTACGGAAAAACAAATTAACAATAAACGCGAACTCTTTGCAGAAGGAAGGGTTGCTATTCGCTAGGTGTTTGACGCCACAAACAAGAAAGGATGCGTAGCACTGACTTCATCTCCGCGCCAATCGTTGTTCTGGCGATAAGGTGCTCAAAACGTGATTCTTTCTGAAAATGCGACCCGTACGAACCATGGAATGACTAAAGATAATTTAAAATATCTTTTTTCTAAGCAAAATACAAAATTATTAAAATTTAATAAATAATTTTATTAAATTACAGTTTAATTTCTTTTTTCACGAATAAAACAGTATTTGTTATACATAATATAAAAATTGCTAGCTATGGAGAGTGAAAAAAAAATGTTATAGAAAACAAAGGAAAACATACATTTTTTCATTTAACGACATAAAACAGATGAAAAAATATGTAGGAAATTAGCTTTTCAGAGAAATGTAACTGAACATCCACTGAAAGTGTTTTCAATGCTCTTGTAAGTATAATTGATATCCTTAATATATTTCAAACAAAATACCTTGACACAGTTTATAAAAGCAAATTTCATTTCAGCTATATTATAAATAAATAACAAAATAAATGAATTGAAAATGGGTAGGCGGAAAGATAAAATTATTACGTGGGCTCGCGCCCCATAAGCCCATATAAGTTGGCGCCACTGATGTCATTGATAAATCACTACTGCATCACTAATAAATGTTTATCCCGGTTCTAATCAGGTGTTGCAAAACCGATTACAGTTGCAGCTTCTGAGAATATTCTGAGAATATATGAATTCTTTAAAGATAGAAAACCAACGATTATAAATGCACAAATAAAGTATGAGAAGGTAGCAAATAGCTATTTCGAATCTACTAACGTGATTCTTCATCAGTGCAAAACTCAGCGAGCTAAAAAATTGCAAAACTGAGCAAAGAGACAGAGAGACGCAGGCTTATATACCCGCTATGGAAAGAATCCCGCCTAAAGAAAAGCAACCAATGAGAAGAAAGCAGCCAAAACAACTAGGTGGACAAGTAGCGACATCTATCGGAGAACAAGCAAAACAAAAACTAAAAAGCGAGTGAGGGAAAAAAGTATTAAATTAAAGATTTCCAAATACTTGGAAAATAAGGCGTACTAGATAAGTCATTGACTAAGGAGTGGGAATTTTTTATGATGTGGTAAGCTTCCCAAAAATCAAGATCAAGAATGGAAAGACACTTGGGAAGCTTACCACATCATAAAAAAATCTCACTCCTTAGTCAATGACTTATCTAGTACTCCTTATTTTCCAAGTATTTGGAAATCTTTAATTTAATACTTTTTTTCTAACACGCTTTTTAGTTTTTGTTTTGCTTGTTCTCCGATAGATGTCGCTACTTGTTCACCCAGCTGTTTTGGCTCTTCCTTCTCATTGGTTGCTTTTCTTTAGGCGGGATTCTTCCCATAGCGGGTATATAAGCCTGCGTCTCTCTGTTTCTTTGCTCAGTTTCACAATTTTTTAGCTCGCTGAGTTTTGCACTGATGAAGAATCTCGTTAGTAGATTCGAAATAGCTATTTGCTACCTTCTCATACTTTATTTGTACATTTATAATCGTTGTTTTTCTATCTTTAAACATTTGTGCACAAAGGCTCTATTTGCTATTTTAAATATATGAATTCGTCTTTATTCATACTTTCGTGAGTCTGAAAAACATTTTTTATTTTAGTACACTGTATGAGAATCTATTAACTCCTTCCGACTTACTTTCTGACACCTCGAATTTTGATTCCAAAGCTGCAAATTGCACCAAGACTATTGAATACAAATTTGACATTATAATGAAAGTTTAAAGTAACAAGTTTTTCTATTTTTGAAAAAAGTATTTTGTAAATTCCAGTGTCAGACAATCGTTTCATCATTTTAAAATGAAATGGTTTTCTGTCGGAAAGGGTCAACTAGATTGTTATGATTCAATTTTTTTTTTCAGAGTTTGCTTTTGTTGAATTTCTCTTTTGAACAATCGGGTATATTAAGAGGCATTGAGAAAAAAATTTAAATGTAGTTAAACTTCTTAAAATGAAAATGAAAATTTAACCCTTTGCGGCGCAGTGGTTTCATAGATATACCACTTAATTTTAATTCCCAAACGCCACATTGGCACCGGAATTTTGTTTTAAAAAATTGCGGTTTATTGAATGCATGAAATATAGCGTTTTCTTATTTACGAATAAAGCTGTTTTCAAAATCCGGTGTCAGTGATTAATTTCAAAACTTAAGCAATGAATTTGCCCTGCGCCACAAAGGGTTAAAGGAGAAAAATTATAAATTTGCAGTTAATAGAAAAAAAAATAAACATAGGATTAATATATTGACTTAAGTCTTTTAAAATCAGTAAAGGGTATTAAAATAGCAAATAAAGCCTTTGTGCACAAATGTTTAAAGATAGAAAACCAACGATTATAAATGCACAAATAAATTATGAGAAGGTAGCAAATAGCTATTTGATACCTTCTCATACTTTATTTGTACATTTATTATCGTTGGTTTTCTATCTTTAAACATTTAAGTAAAGGGTATTTCCATGAGCCCATGCCGTGTAAGTCACATACTACGATTTTCAATACCAGTATTTTAGAACAGAAAAATGTGCCTTTTTTATCAGAGATATTTCGTTAATTGAAAAAGGGTTTTCCCTTCAAACCTTTCAAATATAACAGTGTCCAACAACTTAGCAATTATTAAAAATATGTCACATACACGACAAGTGCTCATGGAAATACCCTAAAATGATTAAGGCAATAATATAGCTGTAGTTGTAAAGCTACTATAAAAACGAAAGAGAGTGAAAATACAAAGTATGTCATACAAGAAAGTCTACCCAACTAGTTTAAAAACCGATATCGATTCCTGCAACAAAGAATTTTATCAGACGAAAATATGTAATAAATCTTTCTAAAATATATTTTATATCTAAGCTAAAAACTTAACAAAAATTTATTTTTTTACAATAAATGAAGATCACAGATAAGAGAAGAACACAAGATAACAGAACGGCTAACAGGGGAGCAGTTCGAAGAAGGAGTATAAAATTTATTGGCCTCAGTTTAGACACAATATTATGTATAAGAATTCTCAGAGGTGCATTAAAATTTCTTTTACTAACTAGAACGAAAAATTTTCTTTTAATTTTATTCCTTAAAATGTTTAAAGTGATATTGAACTACAGTTTTATAGTTTCAATTTGCATCTAACATATTTATGACATAACCGTAAAATTTAATGCATTCAATAAATTTTAATTGATGAATGGCTTATGGTATTTATATTAACCTATTAAACTACTAATGAATAAAGTAGCCTAAATGCAGGGGTGCCACAGGCGACAATTTTTTATATTCTGCTAGCACCAGTATTTTTCTAATATAAAGTTTGGAACATACTTCTCTTGGAAATGTTGGCAAAATATTTGTTAAGAATTTCTCTTTTAAAAAAGTGGAGTCACATACAATTAAAAAATAATCGCCTTTGACAGCCTTGTAAATGCTATCATTAGTGTTTCCAATTTAATTTATATTTTAATGCAAGTATTTTAAATTTGCACCAGAAATTTAATACAGAAATATTTAATTTATTTAGAAACTGACATCCTGCCATTAAAATAAGCTAAAGTTGTTACATTAATAAGTTAGAAAGAACTTTAGAGCGCGTTAAGAAGCAATTAGCAGAGCTGCCAACTTCTACGCCTTTTTAAATGAGATAAACGGGTTTTTAACCAGAAAATTCGTTAAGTAATATGCATCATGAATTTATTTCATAATATTTAGCACTGCATACTTTCTTAACTTGTTACACGGAATTTCTGGTTTGAATGTGTTTGTTCAGCCGTAAAAAGGCGTAGTAGTTGGCAGCCATGAATTAGTGGTTCGATTATTTACTTGTTTCCTGGCTTATTTTATTCATCTTAGAAATAGGATTTATTTTTTATAATGAATCTTTAAAAATATTATCTGAGTTTTTATTATATCAGTTTAACTAAAAAATATTATCTTATTATTAAAAAGTGAAAACAAGAAAGTCTGCCCAACAAGTTTAAAAACTGATATCGTACTTCACAATATCAATTCCTGCAACAAAGAATTTTATCAGACGAAATTATGCAATAAATCTTTCTGAAAATATTTTATATCTGAGCTGAAAATTTAAGAAAAAAATATTTTTATACAATAAATGAAGATCACAGATAAGAGAAAAACACAAGATAACAGAACGGCTAACGAGGGAGCAGTTTGAAGAACTAGTATCAGATTTATTGACGTCACTTTAGAAACAATGTTATGTAAAAGTATTCTCAGAAGAGCATTACAAATTTTTTACTAACCTGAAAGAAAATTTTTCATTTAATTTTATTATATAAAACGTTTAAAGTGATATTAAACTATAGTCTGATAGTTTCAACTTGCATGTAACATATTTACAATATGATCTGTAAACATCCAAATTGGATATTTACAGATTTTATGACATAAACGTAAAATTTAATGAATTCAATCAATTTTAAATTATGAATGGTATTTGCTGTTCATATTATTCTTCTAATGGATAAACTAGCCTAAATGCTATCATCAGTGTTTCCAATTTAATGGATTTTTTAATGCAATATTTCAAATTCACACCACAGATTTAGAATAGAAATAATTACTTTATATTGTAACAGATATTCCGTGATTAAATTTAGCTAATTTCTATTAAATTAGTATATGAGAAAGTTCATTAAGAAGTTGTTAGTGGTTCGATAATTTACTTATTTCCATGCTTAATTTATTTATTTAAGTAATTTGCTTTTTATTTTATTATAAATCTTTAAAAACTGTTATTTGTTTCTATTGAAAATAAAGCCATTTAAAAAAAAATAAGTTATACAATATTAATAAATATTTAATTGGGTATTACAGAGTTTCAATGATAGGTGAATATTTATATATTTTATTTGCACCACTGTTTAAAACAAGTTGGAAATTGCACGTGAACGTAGCAAATGAGGTGCGTTCGTACGATAACGAAGTTTTAAAAATATTCAGATCTTGCTGATATAGTAGAGCGTACTTTGGATAGAGTATAGTAGTCGAAATCTTTGTGTTTCTGTAAATATGCAGAAAGTAATTTTTATTACACCTCAGAAACGTATATCTTATTCATAAAATGTGAAATAGTTGAATATAATTAAAACACGCCCCAAACCATGTTTCCCCGTATAGCATTATATAGTGAAATACTTTTGTGTGGCCCTGTAATTTAATAATAAAAATTATTTGCATCACAGATTCTACAGAATGCATATTCTAGTATATATTTCATAGATTCATGCCAATTCTATTATGTTCGAATGAGTGTAACATCATTAAAATGCATTTGAAACTTTTCCCCCATTGACCGTAATGTAACGGAATCCTTTTGATTTTCCCTGTAATTGATCTATGCATCCGATTTTCATAACATTTGAAATGACTCGACAAAATTACGCAATAATTATATGTTTTAAATTTCAAACGATTAAAATGCATTTAAAACTTTTTTCCCTATTGACCGTAATGTAACGGAATTCTTTTGAATGTCCCTGTAATTGATCTATCCATCCGATTTTCATAAAATTTGAAATGACTCTACAAAATTATGCTATAATTATGTATTTTAAATTTCAAACGATTCGGTTGGGTAGTTTTTGCGTTGTTATATGCGGACAGACGGACAGACGGACGGACTGAGCGACAACAATAAGTGCTACGTATGTACATAATTACGAACGCACCTAAAAACTGATGAAGTACTTTGAAATTTCAGTTCCTACAACAAAGAATTTTATCAGACAACAATATGTAATACATCTTTCTGAAATATATTTTATATCTCAGTTAAAAACATATTCGAAAAATTATATATTTTTTTACAATAAATGAAGATTACAGATAAAAGAAGAACACAAGATGACAGAGCGGCTAACAAGAGAATAGTTTGAAGAAGTAGCATAAAATTTATAGGCCTCAGTTTAGAATCAATATTATGTAAAAGAATTCTCAGAGGTGCTTTAAAATTTCTTTTACTAACTTGAAAGAAAAATTTCTTTAAATTTTATTACGTACAACGTTTATAGTAATAATAACCCTTCGGAATCCGGTGTCTCTTACACAAATTTCTTTGGGTAGCACCACTTTTTTAAAAGAACTTTCCTTGAAGTAGACAATTTAAAAAATTCCCTGATTAAATAAGGAAATAATTATTTTCCTTTATTACTGGTGCCAAAAACAAATTTTGGAAGGAAAGATGATATCGCAGCAGCAGATACAATGGAGTTCCAAGGGTTGAACTATAGTTTTGTAGTTATTGTTTGCATCTCACATATTTTTCAAAAGAACCGTAAAATTTAATTGATTTAATAAATTTTAATTGTATAATGCGATATACTATCGATACTGCTGTATTAAACATCTAAAGTCCATAATAACATATAAGCTATCATCAGTGTTTCCAATTTACTGAATTTTTCACACCAGAAATTTAATATAGAAATATTTACTTTATTTAGTAACATAGATTTCCGTCATTAAATTAAACTAAAGTTATTACGTTAGAAAGCATGTTAGAACGTGTTCAGAAGTCGTGAGTGGTTCGATAATTTATATATTTTCATGCTTATTTTATTCATCTAGTTAATTTACCTTTAATTTTGTCATAAATCTTTAAAATTTATTATCAGTTTTTGTTTAAAAAAGCCATTCTTTAAGAAATGTGTTAAACATGGTTAAATACCTAAGGGGGTGTTACAGTTTCAATTGCAGGTGAATATTTTCATATTTTAATCGCACCACTATTTTAAAAAAATGCATTTCTTTTTACATTTTTGTTGCAAATGTTCTGAAAGCATATGTAATAGATTTTAGTTTTCAAAAAGTGGAGCAATTAACCTTCCTACCCTGTTCAAATTTTACTCAATCTTGATAAAAACATTTAACACCAGAATTATTATTTAAAACATTTTAATATATTTAATTGACTTTTAACTCTTAATCTGGTATTTAACATTCTTTATGAAAAAAGTTCTGATTCGAATCGTATAAAACAAATGATAGCTATGGGTCGATTAGACCCATTCAGGGTAGGAAGGTTAAAAAAATATTTGTGTGTAATTAAATTTGTCTTATACCACCACGTATTTCCAATTTCTAAAATATCATTAAAAATATGATTTAAATAAATCATAGTTTCCTTTTAAAGAAAAAATATAAAATATATGATTATAAAAAGCTTGAAAACGTGTTTATAAACTGATATCGTACTTTAAAAATTTGGTTTCTGCAATAAAGAATTTTATCAGACGAAAATATGCAATAAATTTTTCTTTCCGAAATATTTTTTTACATCTGAGATTAAATCCTAACAAAAAATTTTTTTTTACAATAAATGAAGAACATAAGACGATAGAACGGCTAACAAGGGATCAGTTTGAAGAAGTAGTATAAAATTTATTAACCTCAATTTAGAAACATTGTTATCTAAAAGATTTCTGAGGGGTACCTTAAAACTTCTTATGCTGACATTGAAAGAAACATTTTCTTTTAATTTTATTAAAAATAATGGTTAAATTGATATTAAAATATAGTTTGATAGTTTCAATTTGCATCTAAAGGGGTCGCAGCGTCCCTAAAATTTTCGCTTTTACCTACCAAAATTTTAAAGCGATAATATTTAATGTAGAATTTCATTGTAAATGTTAAAGGAGTCTGACATAAAGATTTTATATTTAAAATACTGGTAGAAAACTACAAAAACTTTAGGGACGCTGCGATCCCTGCATCTAATATATTTGTCACATAATCTCGCTTAACTAGATTATAATTTTATGTAAACAAAGGCTTTAAAATTAGTTCAGATTATGCTTTTCTATATGATAAAATCAATTTCTCGACCCTTTCGTGTCTGAAATGTTTTTTCCATTTTGAGAAGAAAATTAACGTTATTTTAATAACGTTATTCGTAGCTATCCATATGGACTTACTGAAGTTTGAAGACTGTCTCAGCGCCTGAAATCTAACGGTTGCACATAATTTCTGCACTATACAATTCATATTTACATGATCACAATCTAAGGAAGAGTTTTTGAAGAGGTTTAAAAAATGACGTTTCACAACAGGATTTGAGAGGATGTTACAATTTTTCAATGTTTTTTGCGTTTTATTGCACATGATTGGTTCAGAATAATAACTTATATTTTTAATTTAAAAAGTGCAATATATATCAAATGAAAATCAAATTTTGAGTTGCTTAAAAGGCGCAAATACCAACCTAGTGAAAAAGATTCCATGCCGGGAATCGAACCCGGGCCATCAATATAGCGCACTGACGTTCTACCGACTAAACCACATGGAACGACATCCAGCAAGGAACTTATCACTTTTAAACTCAAATATCTATTTGAGTTTCGTGTTTGCCCTAGATCGGTGGCTTGCGAATTGTATTCCATCTTGTGCTGCGTTTGTAGCCTTGCCAACATGTAATAGTGATAAGTTCCTTGCTGGATGTCGTTCCATGTGGTTTAGTCGGTAGAACGTCAGTGCGCTATACTGATGACCCGGGTTCGATTCCCGGCATGGAATCTTTTTCACTAGGTTGGCATTTGCGCCTTTTAAGCAATTCAAAATTTGATTTTCATTTGATATGTTGTATTCAAGGCGAATTTTCTCTCTGGAAAAAATTCCACTCATTAATATATTCAATCGAGTGCAATATATGTATAAAATAAAGGAATCGCTAACGTTGCAAAGAGAATTAAGTAAACTTTTATTATTATTAATATTATTATTATCATATGTCAACACATACACAGTAAACAATATGACTATTTTACTGCATTGTCACTCCCCCCGCTTTTATAGAATATCACTCTTTTGGCCAATGAGAATGCTCCACGATAGCCTGAATTAGTCGTTTTCTATAAAAGCGGTGGAGTGACGATGCAGCAAAATAGTCATATTTTTTACAGTGTACATCGAGTCATAATAAGAAAGGTATAGTCCTTTGACATATACAGGGATGAGATTTCCGCTTTTTTTCACACCAGTAAAATCTTAGAGAAAATGCTATATTTTTTAATCGGAACATTTTTGTGATTTAAAATAACAACATTTTCTCTAAGATTTTACTGGTGTCCAAAAAAGCGGAAATCTCATCCCTACATATACTATACTATTCTTTCCTATCCTATACTTACGACATGTATTTATACTTCTGTCGACACAACTTTCGATACATACTAACTTTTCAATATATCGAAAGTAACTAAGTAATTATTACGTCAAAATAATAGTCGATGAAAGGACAATGTATTAATAATAGTACACCAGACCCGAAGAGGTTAAAACAGGATTTATACGGATACCGTTGTTTCCCAAGCGAAAAACTAGGATTTTTTTAAAATAGAAAAATAAATCTAGTTCACACCCGTTGTTCTATTTAATTAGAGATTTCGTACAAGTGAATACTGATGTAGAATAACTCCCTGGTTATGAAATTCCGTGAACTGCAGAAACACTGTTAAATATGTTATCATAATTTTTTTTATAAACATTTCTCATATCGATAATGCAGCTTAATACATCTTATCGCAAATCTACCTTTTATAATCTGTCAAAATCTGTTAATTCTTCTGCCTTTCTATCTTTCATATTTCAAATACAGATGTATTTTTTTTAAATAATATTCGATTAAGCAGATATTTGTTTAAACGGGAAAAACTTGTAAATGTAACATTTAATGTGTAATAAAATAGCAAATTTACTAAATATTGCATAATTAATTAACAGAGGAAAAACACCTTTAAAAACTTAGATAATGTAGTAAGAATAATAACTGTTAAAAGAATAACACAAAGAAACAAAAACAAAATAGCGCAAAGTAAATATTTTATGCATAAAAAATTAAAGTTAGTGGATTCATTTGGAGTTCATTACACTTAAACAGGGTTCGCACAGCTCTACCACTAAATTTTTACTGTATTTTCAATGTATTTTACTGCAGAAAAATATTGCAAAAATTGTGAATCGAGCAGGTGGTTGCGAACTCTGTATCTTAAAAATTAATTATAAAATTTATTTTCATTAATAGTAGTGCCAGAGTCCTTACAAAATATAAGGAGTGTGCGAACCCTGTTAAAACAGTTTGTCTGAATTGGGTCCAAATTTTGCTATGCTTGCCAGAATTTAATTTACGTCATTTATACAATTCTAAAAAATAAATTAAAGTGGTTTATATGAAATTTTAGCGAAATAAATGACGAATTATTTTTCGAAAGATATCATAATTCTCTCTTGAGCCTCTAATTGACGGTACATTTCGATTAAAAGGTACTTCAGTCACGCAAATAGAATCGCTCGCTAATGCTAACCCTACGGAAGAAATTTATAAAAATATCGCGGTAGCATTTCAATATTTTTAAATGATCTTTTTTGCATTGGATAGCTGATATTGATCTGTATAAAAGCCATTTTTTATTTTTTCGATTTTGATTGTTCATTAATCTAATGAAGCTATTTTCACTTTCGGCTTCGAAAATGAAAGTATCCCCATTATAAACACATGTAAATTAATTTGCAAATGCAAAAAAAAAAAAAAAAAAAAAAAAGTTCTGTGACAAATGAAAACAAAATTCAAAATTGATCGAAACTGTTCAGCTTATTTTACCATTTTTTAAATTAAATAAATAAATACATAATTATAAATAAATAAGAGAAGAAAACTCATATGACCTGTCCATTCTACACCTGCCTGCCTAAACCAATGCAGGAAATGCTGAAAAATTATTTTCTGTGTAAGAACCGAAAATGATAAAAAGTGCAGGGAAATTCCAATTGAAACGCGTTTTTTCACACCCATTTTTCAAATTGTCTCAATCTGTTGTAATTCGTTTAAACGTGGACATTTCGTGAAAAATATTGTGTCAATCGAGGAAAAATAACATAAATCCAATTCGAATAAGTTCGGTTCCGGATGACTTTATTCGAATAATCTGAATTCGATTATCCGTGACCCGATTCAGTTGGAGAAAACTGTAAGTTAAACTTTTAAATGAGTTGATGATATTAACTATTTTAAGGTTTTCTCAAATCTTCGAATACGTTTAAGTTCCTTTCAGCTATTTCTCCCGTTACCCGTAGTATCCAATGAGGAATGTATAACATTCCATAATATAATCTATAATATAATGGTAGCCATTAATCTTTTTTGAAATAATTCTCGAAACGTGCTTTAAAACGCTTCCATGCTATGTAAATAGGCCAGAAATTTCTAAATTTTTATTAGAAAACGTACTTGTGATATTTGCCATAGTCTTAATTTTCAAAATACTAAAATTATCTTTGATGCCAGTAGCACTTCCGAATTATGCTTCTTAAATTACATCTATTTAATTGAATCACAATGTTACATATATTTAATGGGGATGTTTTTTAGAATATTTTTGTGCGCATTTACACCTCTTTTGTATGTCGTATTTTTTAGGAAATTTTTAAATATCATTTAAACATTATATGTAATTAACATGCCAAATTTTACGTTTCTAGGCCCTTCAGTAACACAAAACTCAGATTTTTAGGATGTTTTTTTATCCTGCACTTCCTTTGGGGTTATGACAACGACACAAGGTACAGTATATGCTAGAGCAGCGGTTCCCAAACTTTTGGGCTCGCGGAGCCCTTTTTGGAAAGAATTTCTAAGGCGGAGCCCCTAAACCCAACGATACTCCTTGGTTTACAAATTAATTTTTTTTATGCCTATGAAGCACAGAAGAATCTACTGGATAAAAATACGAGACAGTAATTTCCAATACTGGACAAAGGTTCTCAGCAGAAATTTTGAATTCATACTATAAATTATCAAAATCAAATTTTCTATTATGTAACCCTTTAACTTTACCACTGAAGCGACCGGATATATCCGTTCACTAGGATGCAGGTTTCACTGCAATTGAAGCTTTATTTAAATTAATATAATTCTACAACTATAGTCCACTTTTAAGAAATTAAGTTATGATTGATACTTTTAAGGCTTATAAGCATGTACGTAACAAAAAAAATTATATGATGATAGAAAATCTCTCTTTTATTAACATTTAAATTGCAGAGAAAAAAAAAACATAACAATTTTGCGCTTTTGCTCGGTAGTCAGGAGGTTAACAGTTTTATTTACCACAATTTCCTGCGTATAATCCGCGGATCAAACAATTCTTTTTCGATCCAGAAATTTTATTTAGTAATTGAAAGCAAATATTTACGGCGTTCTAAAACATAACATTTTATTTAAAAAATTTTCTGGGTCAAAAAATGATTGTTTGATCATCGGATTATACGCAACTAATTACGGTAATATTACTATTATTGGATACAGTAAAATAAAAATAAGGATTAAAACCCTATTTTTTGTATTAAAATATCTACCTTGTATAATCGAGATATTTCCTTCAAATACAGCAAAAATTATAGTTAAAAATTTGTGATTTCTGAAAGTTTTAGTAACGAGGAAAACTCTTTTTTACCCGAACGATACTCAAGCAATACTGTTAAGGGGTTAATGATATCCTTTTTTAAAATAAAAAATCCTCTTTTGTGATTTCCATTATGAACTCGGAATTAAAGATCAAAATGGTAACCATATTTGTATTATGCATTGCAATGGGGCTTAGATAAAACTATCATTATTTATGGTGAAAACCACACAAACAAAGAAAAAAGGCAAGTTGTACAGTTTTCGTTTGCCGAGAGATACTTCTGCATAATTCCAATAAGCTACTCGCAAAAAAAGAAAATGCGCCCTTGAGTAATTATGTAACAATTTTTCGCCAGAGTCATTTACCCGTAATGGAATTTTCTCATTTATGGAACATTTTTTGGTTCTTCTTTAAGTTTCTAGTACTTCTAATCGTGCAACGAAAATGAATGCCTCTTAATTTCTTTTTTTTTTTTTAACAGTTTTTAAAAAATACATTTAGAAGCAGGTCATCGTTTTACTATTTAAGTGAGCGGAGCAAAATCTATAAGCTGTACTCCACACATTTTCTTAGGAATTTAGTTGAAAGTACAGGGCAGGCCATTCCATGACATAATTAATCATTCCTTAACTATCCAAAAACCATTTCTAGAATAATTTTGCAAAGGTTATGGGGCCGTTTTTCGGCTGGAAAATACAATTTTGGATACCAATTCTCTCTTCAGTTGGCAAGAAATGAGTTTCCCGCAATTCTTGATAATTGATAGCCAATATACAGTCTGAGGAAAGAGCTAAGTTAAGTTTATCACCATAGCAAAGTTTCCCAACACTACTAATAAGCCTCTATCGTGCTGTCTTTTGGGGAAAATTTCCTCTAGTTTTCTCATGTCATGAAAATAGAAACCAAGGCAGTCTGAGCCACACAAACTATTTTTTATCCTCTGGGAATAAATCCAAATGTCCCCGAACTTACCAGGTTTGATGATACTTGGCCCCATCTACACTGCGTTGCTTGTGGATAGCTTTCAACATGGACTGCCTCAGAATGGAGAGGTGGAGGCTTAATAATGGTTTTTGAAAGCTTCGACTATGGTGGTAAACGTAACCTGGCTCATCCCTCAGACTGCATCTTGGTTACTACACTGTTAAAAATCTGCTGCATTTCGCTGCAATGCACTCCCCTTCTTGTATAGAAAACGGTTAGTTGGCCGTGAAATGGAGCTTTCTCATTGGTTGGAATAGAGATATTATATACAAGCGGTGGAGTGCGTTGCGGCAAAATGCAGCAGATTTTTAACAGTGTAATTACCAAGAATTGGCAGAAACCCATTTAATGTCAAATGAAGAGATAATTGGTGAACTATATTGGATTTTTAAGCCGGAAAACGGCCCCATAACCTTTGCAAAATCCTCTGAGGAATGGTTTTTGGATAAATAAGAACATGTCATGGAATGACCTGCCCTGTACCTTCATCTAAACCCCCAAGAAATTGTGCGGAGTATCTCAGTAGAGTTTTAAACGCCCATGGCAGGTAGTTCAAGTCTGTGGCAGAACGGAAGGCCGCCATCATTGAGAACTGGGATAATATTGATGCTAATGCCTTCCAGGAATTAGTAAATAGTATGCCACATCATATATACCAAGTCATATATACGCATGGCGTATATATTGGCTATTAACAGTAGTGGCTTTATTTCGACGGGTGACTTTTTTCTTCCTCTTTTTTATGCATTCATTTTTTCTGACTTATTGGAGAAGGGTGTGCTTCTATATACTTCTAAGCAACTCATTACTAAGCAAAAAATCACTAAGCATAAACATATGAATAGGCGGAGCTCCAAAGAAGAAAACTGTTCTCTTTTTTGTTCGGCAAGAAGAGTTAACAGCACTGGCGGACCTTTTCTCTTTCGATTCACGTTGTGCATTTGATTCAGAGTACTATTTCATACAGCTGGTTCTAAATCGAAATTTTAAAACACATTAAATATAGAAACATAAAATAAAGTAATTCAAACCAAAAATATTATACATAAAATAGATAAATCTGTAATGCAAACATATAAACGCTTTTTAAAGTGTATTATTGTATTTTTCAACCCAGTTATAGACATTTATTATTGACACACACACACACACACAAAATTTAAAAATCCTATATACTTTATATTTAATTCCTATAAAAAAAATTTCTACATACTTCTGAAAGTATTTCATTTGCAATATGTTAATGTCTTTTATGTTTTATTTATTTTCCTGGAACGCCGCGGAGCCCCTGGAAAGTTGAGGCGGAGGGCCAAGGGCTCCGCGGAGCACACTTTGGGAACCTCTGTGCTAGAGCAAGGACTAATACCATCATTTTGACATCATTATTTTCTAAATTGGTTCGTTAGTTCCCATGAATATTTAAAAATCGCAATTTAGAATGTTTTTAGAACGCTTTTCGTGCATTTTCACCCTTTTTTAATTTTGTATTTTTTAGGAAAAGTTCTTAGACACCATTTTTATCTTTTAATTAACATGCCGAATTTCATGTTTCTACAGAGGTGTGAAAATTATTAGAATAGTTGTGATTTTTTCAGTTTTTCTCGATTAATATTGTAAATATTTGAAATTTTCCATGAAATGTAATTTGTTTTGTTGATCTAGTCGATTTTCCCCTCCTTTAGCATAGTTTTGGGGATATAATTTTGTTAAATGTTGTCCTTTTTAAAAAAGATAACTACTCGAAGGAAAGTAATGAAATTGTTTGAATTGCATAAAGAATTTGTTTGATTAACAAACAAATTTAAAATAAATTTCTTAAATTGTCTGCTTGCTGTGCAAGTATTTACTTACTTTTCTTGAGTTAACATCAGTATTGTTTTATTCTTAAATCAAATAGTTTCGCTATTTGTATTAGTTTTTACTAAATGATAGCTCTTTTTCATTTGTCAAAGGATTATTGCATCATTATGGGTAATGAAAATGATATTTCTCCTAGAAAACTATGTATCGTACAGTGTCTCATCCAAGAAAATAACTATACACAGCACGAAATCGCTAAGAAGGTAAAAATTTTGAAAGCTTCTGTTTTAGAATAAAAAGACCTTTGCACTCGAAATGTGAATGTGAAAATTCTAGAGTAGAGAAATGTAGAAGGAAAGGTAAATTGAAAGTAAGAACGGAAATGAAATTATTTCAAAATGCAAAATCTAACAAAAGAATAACTAATAATGAATTAAAATTCTCTTTGCAAGCGTGTGAAATAAATGTATACGATTGTTCTGTCCATAGAAAGCTTATCTCAGCTGGACTTGGTGCTCATCGCCCTCGAAAAAAGCCTAAAATAACATCTGCTATGGCAAAGAAGAGACTTTCTTGGGCAGAAGTTATACAACAACAATAATAAAAATGACTGGAATAAGGTGAAAAATATTAATTTTTCCTTAATTAATAGTTGAGCTTAAGTTATTACTTTTTTTCTTCAAGCCACGTTTTTTGCATATTGACTAAAAATACAGAACTGTTTATAAATTCAATAATAAATTTCTTTATAAAATTATATCTCTACAAATACATACCTTAGGATATATTTTTGTCTATTAGGTATGCTTTTCTGATGAATCGATGTTTGCGATATCAGAAAAAAGCAGTCAATATGTCACAAGAAGTGCCAGTGAAGAATTTTCTCCAAATTGCTTAGCATAAACGGTTAAACATCTTACTAAAATAATGTTTTGGAGCATGATATATTTTCAGGGTATTGGACATTTATACATTGTAGAAAGCATTATGTACCAATATCAGTACAAAAAGTGCTTGAAGAAAGACTAATTCCACACTTAAAAGACTGGTTGCCAAATGGAGACTATATATTCATGCATGAGGGAATTCCGTGTCATAAAGCTTCATCTGTAATCAAAATTTTTAATGAAAACAATTCAAAAACCCTTACATGGTCTGGAAACAGTCTATATAAGAATCCCATAGAGAATATTTGGGCGTTATAAAGAAAAAAAAATAAAGAAATGCAGCATCACCAACAAGAATGATCTGATACAAAGATTAATTCGAATTTGGCACAATGACAACGAAATATAAATTAATTGCTAAAAAGTCATACAAAGTATGCCGAAACATATCGAATCTTTAATTTAAAAAAAAATGGGAATGCACACTAAATCTTAAATGTATCAATATTTTTTAAATAATGTATTATTTCTTTAATATAGTAAGATTTTACAGTAAATTTCACAATTATTCTAATAATATTCAAACCTCTGTGATCTTTTGAGCAATATAAAAATTGTATTTTTAGAACATTTTGCTTCTACACCCTCTTTGGGTTAATGGTATCGACATAAGATATAGCCGATGTTCAATTCGGGGCAAAACACATCATATTGTTACCCTTACTTTTGAAATCGTTTCAGTAGTTCCGGAGATTATCCCCTACAAATAAATACACTTTACTTCTTTATAATATAGTGTAAGGATCTAACTGCTGTAAGAGTCTAATTTGGCTAATTAAAGCTAGACAATGGACTGGTACATTGAAGTCTGGTGATGGCGGAAGCACTTGAAAGGATTAAGGTCTTTTTCTTCCTGTCGACAGTAAGTCTAGCGCGGCCTATTTCATGTGACATTAGCATATTAGTTACGGCTACCATTGACTAATCGCCTGGACCTCCCTGGTAGCCGATCGTCGAAGGAAATAGTTTCACTATCCCCAGGCGTACGCTGGCAATCTGTCGCCAAGGCGGATCCCAGCTGGACCAATCAAACTTTGATCTGGGAGGGGCCAGAGGGAGAGGAACTTGCTCTCCAGATGGGGATGAAGAAAGAAGAGAGAAGAGGAGGTTGGAGAAGGATGCTCGAGATGTCAGCTCGCTGTAAAGGTGTGTGGGAGATTTTCATAAAGAACCCTGAGTTCTGTAATTTATTCTATCTGTATCTTAAATAAAGATAATTAACATGGAAGACGGATTTGCATCACTGTAATCTACCAATAACACAAAATCGAATCTAGTGAAAGCAAATTCCTCACAATAGGTACAGATTATTCGGAGATTCGATAAAATGAAGAAAATTAGTTTAACATGTGGGTGTCCAGCGCATTTGGAGCACCCATTTATGCGAGAAACTAGCGGTCAGTTTGAATAATATTTTGTTCTTTATTATATTTTCAATCCTAAATGTGCTTCACAAGGAACTCTTTTTATGAAAACACGAACCTGGATCAAAAACGTATCTTATAACTTTTAAAAAGTAATAGCCCAGTACCAGTTGTTTTTTACCGAAATATTTATATATTTATTTCAAATAGAGACATTAATATTTATAGTTGGATCTTACAATTTTAAATATTATTATAGTATAGCTAGAAGAGGAGTTTTGAAATTGATTTTTCTATATTATCTTCAAAAAACAGGTGTTGGAATTTTAATTTATTTCCTATAAATCTGATAGAAATCAATTTCTAAAAATTAAAGAAAGTCACATATCGACTAAGATTAACACATTTATGATTGGAATTTTAATTATTTTCATACTGAAAATTTTAATATCATTACGAAAATCTTTTATTGATAAAAATAGTGCTTGTTTGAGTAATGGCATTTTAATTAGATAAAAATTTTCAGTCTGGATCGTAATTAATTAATGTCAAAATGAAGTATTTTTAAACATTAATTAAAATGTATTAGATTATTAAATAAAAAGAAAATAAAATTAGCGATTAAATAACGTTTCAATAGAATTTAATTATTATTCTAAATAATAAAAAAAATATTTATTTTTCAGTGACAAAAAAAGAGCAGAGAAAATTTATTTTAAAAAAATTCTTAAAAAAACTTTAAAAAACACACTCAATAGTAAATTGTGCCACGGTTTTCAAACCATGACATTTAAAAGTAAATTTTCTATCTTCTTTAATGGTGTGGAAGTTGAAAATATATGATGCATGAAAGATTAAAAAAAATATGCCTGTAGCAAAAACTTTGCATAACTAAAATTTAATTGGTAAATACTGGTATCATTTTTTATTAGTAAAAGCAGAAGATATTTAAGAAAATATTGCCAAAGTGGTCGCTTATAACATAGTTTTTGGGTGTGGCTTTATGAAAAAGCAAAAACTTGTCGTAAGTTGATGCAAATCGTTTACAACTTGATAAGTCATTTACTTATTAAAAATGGAAAATCCTATTCGATTACAAACTGATTTAATAGTCAGACCTATCATTTTTTATGCCTGAACATTTCAAAATATTTCAGAGAATGTGTCACAAAATTTCACTTTATTGATTCAGAAATTTCAGAACTACCTTTAACCCTTTAGAGTCCAATTTTTTCCCTTTTGAATACAGAATTATTTTTAATTTAATAATATTAATCGTAGCTATTCAAATAGACTTAGTGAAGTTTAAATATCATCCCAATGCCTGAAAACTAACGAATATATTTATTTTCGGCACTATTCAACTCTAATTTATACGATAATAAGTTAACCATTTCCGGCACACTGTGCCCGGTCTGGGATACCTAATTTTAATTCCTAACATGGAATCGACACCACACCAATAATATTTTAGTAAAATTTTGCATTTACGATAAATGCTTAAATTAGGGGTTTCAAAATATTTTTAAAAAATCGTTTGTGAATTCCGGTGTCAGTCGATAATTTCTCATTTTACTAACAGATTTTGCAGGTGCCGGAAAGGGTTAAGGAATTTTTTTTTTTTTTGGGGGGGGGGGGGGGAGACTTTTGGAAAAAATCGTACCGCAACAGAGTTTAACAGACATTAGGATTCTCTAATATTTTTTGCGGTTTATCGAATATTTTTCGTTCAGAAAAGTTACCTATATTTCAGATTTAAAGAGTAAAATATGTGTATAAATTAATTACTAAAAGTTCTACGACAATTAAGCAAACCTTTATTGTTATTGTTATCACGAAATGTCAAAACATATTTGAAATAATAATAAGAAACCATATACTATACTTCTACATGTAGAAAATAACAAAGGTAATTTTTTAGAGGAAATAATATTCGATGAAAAGACACACTATTAATAGTATACCAGACCTGAAAGGGTTAATAGATTTTTTGTTATACCAGTCTTTTTATAACTTTTGGTTCGCTATTTATATTTTTTAATGTTTAAGGGGGCAACTTAACTCGAAATAATACAAAATATCAATTTTTTTATAAAAAGCAAGCCCATTTAATTGTGAATAATATGACACCACATTTTTACCCATACAGTAATTACATCGTGAGATATTGTAAATTTTGCAAACACAACCAACGGAATTTTTTACACAAATGAAAACTTTAAACTTCTTTTTCTCCATGTTCATATTGTCATCAATCTCAAGTGTTCAAAAATGCTAAGAAATTTTTTTCATTTGAGATTGAGATTTGATTTTCTTTTACGTGTTCCTTTTCATATATGTAATAAATGTCGATATAGCGAGCCCATAGCAACAGGCTTGCTTCAGATACATTTGGCCGACTTGGCATCTGCTCCGTATCAAAGTACAACACGTGGACGCCCTTGGTAACAGCCACGTGTGAAGTAAATGTTGCATAGTCAGCACTTTCACACGAAAGGGCCGCAGCAACAGTACAGAAGAAGCAGAAGGATGCCGGATCCAGCTAGGTGAAGACGTGCTCAACCGAGCTCTAGCTAAAAAGGCCGAAGATGCCCCTTAATCTTTTACTTTACTAATTTTTCCCCTTCTAAATATTTTGTAATAACCAAGAACTATTAAAGTTATGTGACATTACCCCTGGACTCCTTCATTGATATAAATCTACATAGTAATAAATATCAACCACTTATTTATATCATTTTTTGATAAGATTTTTTAAACACTTATATTTCGGTCATATAGCACTATTTGGCAAAGATTTAAAGAGTCATAAGACACAAAAAATTTGTTCAAAATTTTAAATGCGTGAATATTAAAGGATATTACAAAATGCATATAGCGATTATAAATTACTATAACTATTTAGTCTGAAAGAATTTATCGATAAGGATTACAAAAAATGTAAAAAAGGAAGCTCAAAAGTTTGCTTACACACTTATTTTATGTAAATCTCCTGGTCACACGGACAGCATCTCAGCATCCTTCTGGTTTAAACATCAGATACCATCCACATGTGTTGTTGGAATTTTGGAGCATACTGTGTGCTAGAATTTTACAATAGTCATTTCTGCCATCTCAGTCTAGCCTTTTGACAGCCAAGCAAAAGGGCAAAATAGTAATGTTTTTTCTCTTCAATTTAATTAAAAATATTAAAAAAAGATGTTTTTACTAGACTGACACAAAATATTTTATTGCGTATAGGTGTATAAGCTTTTGAGCTTTTTATGTTAATTTTTAAAAACTGGTTTTTATTTGTACAATTTTATTAATTTAAATATTGGTAATGTTGCAGTGAATCCTACAGCTTAGAGAACAAAAAAATCCGTTCGCGGCAGTCAGGAGGCTAGAGAAGATATCGTCAGCGACACAGTAAATCCCCTCCTAATGCTGAGACCGTATGCATATGGTACAGGAGTTTGAACAAAACAGGATATTTTCATGTCGCCCTTATGACAAAGTAGAATCACATAGAAAAATTATAAAGTGTGTGAACAAAAATTTTAATTTCCTTTTGAAATTCTGCGTAATTCTGATTGATAAATTGCTTTAGAATAAACTGTTATTGCCGTTTGTAATCACTATATTCATTTTGAATAACTCTGCATTTTACAAATTTATTTCTAAATCGGTTTTCATAGCTGCCAATTTTTACGCATTTTTGCAATTACTAAAATTGTACAAAATTTTTCCATTTGTTTAAGAGAGCTCAGGGGTTGAAAACTTTTCAAAAAATCGATTTTATTTATGATCTAGTTTGATTATTCAATTAATTCTTAACTCAATGCAAAAAATCGCATAAAAATATCAGCATTTTTAACGGAGTTATAAGCATTTATGTATCAATTCTTACATAGCCGCATCCATATAATTTCAATTTTAAGTCGTGTTTTCTCAAAACTTTATTTTTGACGACTAACACCAAGATTAGAAAACTATTTGATGGAATGGCTTAATTTTTTTGCATGCATATAACATCATAATCTAGATTATGATTTAAGGATATAACTATAACTTAATAAAAAGAGTATTAAAAAATCTCTCAAAGTTGAAAATTTAAAAAAACCCTAAAAAATACAACTTTTTTTCCATTAAAAATACTCAAAATATTAAACTATATAAAATATATTAATTCATAATCTAGATAATGATGTTATATGCATGCAAAAAAATTAAGCCATTCCATCAAATAGTTTTTTTTTTAATCTCGGTGTTAGTCGTCAAAAATCAAGTTTTGAGAAAACGCGACTTAAAGCTGAAATTATATGGATGCGCTATGAAAGTGTTGATACATAAATGCTTATAACTCCGTTAAAAATGCTAATATTTTTATGCGGTTTTTTGCATCGAGTTAAGAATTAAATGAATAATCAAAATAGATCATAAAAAAACCGATTTTTTGAAAAGTTTTCAACCCCTGAGCCCCCTTAATATTAAGATTTCGATGATTAAATAATACAATATGTACTATTAAAATTTTTGTGGTGGCAAAAATGTGTATAAGTTGGCAGTTATGGTTTTATTAACAAAGCTTTTCAATTTATCACAATGATGACAAATAACCAATGAGCTTTTTTTTTTTTTTTTTTTTTTTTGGTGCCGAGAAGGTTTTGAAGAGAAAACGCTGTTATATTTGATTCATTGCAATGAAATCAAATCGAACGATTTTTTTTTTTTTTTTTTTTTTTTTTTTGCATAGCTCGTGTACATGAACACTCCCAAACGCAAATTATATTAACAGATGGAAACATACTTGAATACCTAAATTGTTCGAATAATATTACTAATTCTTCAGTTGTATTGTTTAGCTAGTACTTTTATTACATGCCACTATTTAGCTAAAATTTAATTCAAACTAAAACACTCTTAAAATTAGTGAAATTACATTTTCAGAAATTACCGTTCGTAGACGGCCATATATCAAAATCATTGCGTGACCCTGTACATCACTTTATTTATACTCTATAAACATTTCTTACAAAGAAGGTCTCCTTACTGGGCGTACTCAAAATATGTTGAAAAAAAAATGCTAGTTACGCTACTTACATATGTAATAAAGGTAGAATTTCAATAGAAAAGCGGAAAAAATATAAAATATTTACAATATTGTGCGCGAAAATATAGAAATGGCACGCGATTAGGCCGTCAGGATTTTTCCTCGCCAAAAGCAAATGTTTTTATTGCATCAGAAAATTGCTTGTTAATTGTCACTCGGAATCCTTCATTATTCCCACCAGTTATTTTTTATTGTAAAGTTTACCTTATTTAATCAGAACATTTTCTTATTCTATTATGAAAAGAAATTCTCTTTGTAAAAACCGGTGAAAAAAATAATAAAAATTAAGTAAACGACTTTCGTAGCAAGGAGATTAACCCTTCGAACTCCGGTGCTTCTTGCACAAATTTTATCTGATTAGCACCACTTTTTTAAAAGAACTTTCCTTGAAGTAGACAATTTAAAAAATTCTCTTATTAAATAAGGAATATTTTATTTTCTATTATTATTCGTGCAAAAACATATTTTGGAGGGAAAGATGATGTCTCCGCAGCGGAGAAAGCGAAGTGGTAAGGGTTAAAAAGTAATTGGTAGAAAAGAGTAATTTTTGAAATTCTGTTTCATTGTAAACGGTAATAAATCGCCAAATAAACATTTTTTTTCACGGATGAATTTTTGAGGTTTCACCGAAATTACTTTTATAAACAAATATATCCATGTGAGAAGAGCATTCTGAAATTCTTTCAGATTTTTCTGAGTACGCCCTTATGGAGATTTTCCTTGTTAGTGAACTAAATGAGGCACAGCATATAATTGCATAACTTATGCATAAGCCACTAAAAAACTATTATTAAGGTAATTTAAGTTCATACTTAGCAACTTTTGAAAATTCTTTTATGTAGTCATTTATATCATCTATGGGATTAGTACACTCCATATACTGTACTGTAGATAAATATAGAGAAGCGTAAAAGCAAATAGCATAATTAAAAAAAACTTTCCTGCCATCATCGCTAATATACAGTATTTCGGATAGAATATACTATTCGAAATCTTTTGTGTTTCTAAATGTTACGTACTTCGTATTATACATGAAATAATTTATAGTAAGTCTCAGAGAAGTACATTAATTTCATTATATATTAAATGTTTTTAACATAATTAAAATACGCCGCAAACAGTTCCCCACTATACCATTATGTAAAGGAATTCTTCTGTGTGGAATAATTATTCTTTGCATCGCACATTCTAGCGAATGCAAATTGTAGTGCTTTTTGTAAATACGTGTCAGTTAAATGAGGTTTGAAAAGGTGTAACAACTTTAAAATTCGTTCGAAACAATTTTCCCATTGACCGTAATGTAACAGAATTCTTTGACTGTCCCTGTAAATAAACAAATCATGCTACACTTTTCATTTGAAATAGGAATCGTGCTAGGATAAGCGTCAAAAACTTCCGAAAATTTCAGGGCAATCCGAGTCTATTTATGAAAGTTAGAGTAGAGTACAGTCAGACGGATATACGGACGAATCGAGACAAATCGAAATAATGATTTTATGTACTTTGCTGGAAAGTGTTAAAAATATTCGATTTAGTATCTCTCTGAGTATTCTATGCTAATTTTTTTTATAAAAATGTTCTATTACTAACCCTTTCATTTGTTTTATTATTTATTGCCAGTTTTAAGTTTTTGAACTTTAATGATTGGTTGAAAGTAACCGAGTTACATTACACATTTGTACACTAGCCAATTTCAGACAAGCATAGACAAATACTATTTTATGGAGTAATATATCATTAATTATATATAAAATGTAAACAAAATTTCTACTTATAAAACACTGACATTTCTATATCTCTTTCTAAAATTTACATAGAATGATTTAAAATTTATTCACCTTGTACTCATACAAATCAATCAATAGTAGTTTGGCAAATGAGATAGTGTTTTGAGATGAAATTTTCGACAGCCCATTAGGGCTCTAAATGTTGTCACGTAAACTGATGACCCAATGAAAGCTAATAGCTCAAAGGGCACTTCAAAATTATAGTTCATCATTGTTAATTGCTAAAAGAGCTTAACAATGCATTTGCTTAACATTTATGGTCATGTTTGCATTAATAAATTTTGACAAATAACATTTAAAAGATTAAATATCATCAATAAAGATTTTAAGGCTAGAACTGTGTAATAAGGACTTTCTTGAATTACTTTATAAATACTCGTTTCGGGTGATTCCAACAAGAAATCAAAATAAATTCACCGCTGAACGATAGAAAAATTTCTGTAACATTTTTCTGATTAAACACTCATGTTTTTGTATCTCTTACTCGAATTTACATCGAATCATCGAATGATTTAAAAAATATCTATCGTATATTCATACAAATCAACCTACAGTATTTTAATAAATAAGATAATGTTTGAGATGAAATACTTGGCAGGGAATTAAGTTCTAAATGTTATCTCGTATATTGATGGCCCCATGAAAGCTAATAGCTCAAAGGGCTCGTCAAAATTACAGTTAAACATTAGTAATTGCTAAAATCACATTTTCTTAACATTTATGGTGGGGTTTGCATTTAATAAATGTTGACAAATAACATTCAGAAGATTATATGTCGTCAATAAAGACTTTAAGACTACAACTACGTAATACATGCTTTATTAAATTACTTTATAAATATTTGTTTCGGGGGATTCCAACAAGAATAAAAAATAAACTGACCACTAAACAACACAAAATATTCTGTAACATCTTTCTGAAAAAACTTACTTATAAAACACGGACGTATCTGTATCTCTTATTCAAATTAACATAGAATGATTTAAAAATTATTCATCTTGTATTCTTACAAATCAACTCACAGTAGTTTAGCAAAGGAAATAGCGTTTTGAGATGAAATACTTGACAGCTCATTACGGTTCTAAATGTTGTCTCGTAAATTGAGGACCCAATGAAAGCTAATATCTCAAAGGGCACTTCAAAATTACAGTTCATCATTAGTAATTGCTAAAAGCACTTTCTCTTAACATTTATGGCGATGCTTTCATTCTCTTAATATTTATGCTGTTGCTGGCATTTAATAAATGGTGACAAATAGCATTCATAGGTTTAAATGTCATCAATAATGATTTCATGACTACAACTGTGTAATAAAGATTTTAATAAATTACTCTACAAATATTTGTTTCGGGTGGTTCCGACAAGAATAAAAAATAGATTCACCGAAACAACAGAAAATATTCTGTAACATTTTTCTCGTCCAACGTACTTATAAAACTCTGACGTTTTCGTATTTATTCCTCAAATTTACATGGAATGATTTAAAAATTATTTATCTTGTATTTATACAAATCAACTCACAGTAATTTAGCAAATTAGATCGTGTTTAAGATGAAATATTTAACAACCTATTACGGCTCTAAATGTTGTCTCGCAAACTGATAACCCAATGAAAGCTAACAGCTCAAAGGGCTCTTCAAAATTACAGTTCATTATTGGTAATTACTAAAAGCATATTCTCTCAGCATTTATGGTGGTGTTTGCATTTAATAAATAGTGATAAAAAGTATTCAAAGGATTACCGTAATTTCCTGCCGCGGATCAAACAATTATTTTAGAAACAGAATTAAAAAAAAAGAAATGCAGGAAATGTCATTAGATTGTTGTAAAAATTTGTCTTTAATCACTAAATAATATTTCTGGGTCCAGAATGAATTTTTTGATCCGCGGATTATACGCAGGAAATTACGGTAAATGCCATCAATAAATATTTTGAAACAGGAACTTCGTAATAAGGAATTTATTAAATTACTCTATAAATATTTGTTTCAGGTGGATCCAACAAGAATAAAAAACAAAATCACCGACGAACAATAGAAAATGTTCTGTAACAATTTGCTGATTAAACTTACTTATAAAACACTGGCGTTTCTGAATCTCTTACTCTAATTTTGATCGATTTTAAAATAATGCACCTTGTGTTTATACAAATCAACCCACAGTAGTTTAGAGATAGTTTTTTGAGATAAAATACGTGTCAGCCCATTAGGGTTTAAATGTTGAATTGTAACTCGATGATTCAACGAAAGCTAATAACTCAAAGGGCTCTTCAACATTGCAGTTCATCATTAGTAATTGCTAAAAGCACGTTCTCTTAAAATTTATGGTGGTATTTGCATTTGATAAATGGTGGCAAATGGCATTCAAACAATTAAATGCCATCAGCAAACATTTTAAGACAAGAACTGCGTAATAAGGATTTTATTAAATTACTCTACAAATATTTGTTTTGGGCGGTTCCAACAAGCATAAAGAATAAATTCACTGATGAACAACTGAAAATATTCCGTAAAATTTTTTTGAATTAGCTTACTTATAAAACGCTGACATTTCTGTATGTCTTACTCAACATTTACATCGAATGATTTAAAATTATGCACTATGTGTTCATACAAATAACGCCACAGTTGTTTAGCCAATGAGACAGTGTTTTCGGATGAAAGATTTGACAGTCCATTAAGGGTCTAAATGTTTTCTCGTAAATTGATGGCCTATAAAAGCTAATGGCGCAAAAGGTATTTCGAAACTGCCCTTCATCATTGGTAATTGCTAAAAGTACATGCTCTTAACATTTATGATTGTGCTTGCATTTAATAAATGGTGACAAATAACATTCAGAAGATTAAATGCCTTCAATAAAGATTTTAAGACTAGAACTGTGTAATAAGGGGTTTATGAAATTACTTTATAAATAACTGTTTCGGGTGGTTCTAACAACAATAAAATTTAATTTCACTGCTGAGCAACAGAAAATATTCTGTAACATTTTTCTGATTAAACTTACTTACAAAATACTGGCGTTTCAGTACCTCTTACTCAAATTTATATCAAATGATTTAAAAATTATTCATCTTGTGCTCATGCAAACCAACCCACAGTAGTTTAGCAAATGTTATAGTGCTTTGAGACGAAATACTTGACAGTCTATTAGGGTACTAATTTTTTTCTCACAAATGATGACTCAATCAAAGCTAATAGCTTAAGGACTCTAGTTTATCCTTGGTTATTACGAAAAGCATATTCTCTTAACATTTGTGGTGCGTTTGAGTTTAATAAATAGTGACAAATGAATTTCAACGGATTAAATGCTGCCAATAAAGATTTTAAGACTAGAACTGTGGAATAAGGACTTTATTAAATTGCTCTAAAAATATTTATCTTCGGGTTGTTCCAACAAATCCACCTATGAATCCACCTATGAATCCCACCAACAACAAATCCACCTATGAACAACAGAAAATATTCTATAACATTTTTCAGATTAAACTTATATAAAAAGCAATGACGTTTTCTGTATCTCTTAGTCAAATTTCCATCGAATGATTTAAATATTATTTACCTTGCATTGATACAAATCAATTCACAGTAGTTTAGCAAAGGAGAGAGTGTTTTGAGATGAAATACTTGACAGCCCATTAGGGCTCTGAATAACATCTTGTAAATCGATGCCCCAAAGAAAGCTAAAAGCTCAAAGGGCTCTTCCGAATTACAGCTCATTATTGGTAATTGCTAAAATCACATTATCTTAACATTTATGGTGGTGATAGCATTAAATATATGGTGACAAATAGCATTTAAAGGATTAAATGTCATAAAAAAAGATTTTAACCCTTCGGACACCGGCGTCTCTTACACAAATTTTATTTGGCCAGCACCACTTTTTAAAAAGAAGTGTCCTTCAAGTACACAATCTCTAAAATGCTCTGATTAAATAAGGCAAATTGGTACTTCTAGGTTATCCCGTCGACCAATTTCGCCAAATTATACAAATCGCCAAACTAATAGCCAAATATTACATGTTGACATAATTTTTATTTTAAATAACGAAAAAACAAATAATTAGTAGAATGTTAATAAAAATATTAATAAAAAGTCGAAATAAAAATCACTTAATGATATTTTAAACACGTGAATCGCATTTAATGTCATTGAATGTGACATTCACGATCATCCATTATTGGCATTTAATCTTATAGTTCGGCGATAATTTTTTGGTCGATGGCATAACCTAGAAGTATCGTCAAATTTTATTTTCCTTTATTACTATGATAAAAAGTTAATTAAATCCAATTGATTTTTTTAAATCATCTTATTTTAAAATATTCACCTTTTATATAAACATTTTAATAACAATTTTTTTTTAAAATTTATCTTAAGAAAGGTGTTATAGTAAAAATAAAATACATTGACATGTTTCGGAACCGTCAAATAAGTTCCATAGTCATAATATAAATAAAACAAAATTTCAAAATATTTCTCGGACAATACAAATGACACGCGACAATGAGATATAAATAACAAAAAACACGCGCTCTATTGCAAAAAATTAAATTAAAATATAGACCATGATCTAAAACTTAAAAAAAAATAAAAATTTCAAACTATTTCACGGTCAATACAAATGACACGCGACAAAGAGATATAACAAAACACAAAAAAACACGCGCGCTATTGTAAAAAACTAAATTAAAATAAAAATAGACCATGATCAAAAGAAATTCCAACTTGGTTCATCCCATTCAAGCCCTCACGAGGAATTTATTCACTAATTCTAACCATAACTTAGGAATAATAAAAGAAACGGTATCATTGCAAACCAGATTATTACGCGTATAAATTTCAATGGACTCTCTTATAATAGATTTAAGATTACAATTAGATATGAAACATAATTTACTTTGATTAAACAATATTTTTATCTCCCCATTTAAATATGTTCTTGATAAGGCAGTGTTAGTACGTCCAAATTTAATATAAGATTTTAATAATCTGGTTTGCAATGATACCGTTTCTTTTATTATTCCTAATTTATGGTTAGAATTAATGAATAAATTCCTCGTGAGGGCTTGAATGGGATGAACCAAGTTGGAATTTCTTTTGATCATGGTCTATTTTTATTTTAATTTAATTTTTTACAATAGCGCGCGTTTTTTGGTGTTTTTTTATATCTCTTTGTCGCGTGTCATTTGTATTGACTGTGAAATAGTTTGAACTTTTTATTTTTAGTTAAGTTTTAGATCATGGTCTATATTTTATTTTAATTTTTTGCAATAGAGCGCGTGTTTTTTGTTATTTATATCTCATTGTCGCGTGTCATTTGTATTGTCCGAGAAACATTTTGAAATTTCGTTTTATTTATATTATGACTATGGAACTTATTTGACGGTTCCGAAACATGTCAATGTATTTTATTTTTACTATAACACCTTTCTTAAGAAAAATTAAAAAAAAATTGTTATTAAAATGTTCCTTTATTGCTGATGGCAAAAACGAATTTTGCAAGGAAAGAGGTTGGTTGGTTGGTTGATTTTGTCGTCCGATTATCTACACTAGGGATATAGGGCCATGGGAGGAGTGCCCTTCGTGGGGGTCTTTCTAAGGGAACCTAACCCGTATTTACCCAAGGTTCGAAGAAAACCACGAAAACTCCGAACGGTTAGGCCGACAGCCGCGATTGGGTTCGAACCCAGCACCTGCCGTCTACCAGTTAAGAGGTCCTAACCTCTCGGCCACTGGTGGGGCGCAAGGAAAGAGGATGTCCCCGCAACGGCGAAAACGGAGTGCCAAAGGTTATAACTAGAACTGCATTATAAGAACTTCATTAACACTATAAGCACCGAGAGCAGTCAATTTGACCTCTTCGGCACATTAATAATTCAATTTCAACCAAAAAGTTCTTTAAAAAAGTGTTAAATAAGTACATCACGCGAAAAACAAGTAAAAATGATAGTTTTAAATACGTTAAAAATAAATTCTGGTGTACATTTTTTTTTTTATAAAACTTAAGCGTAATTTCCGGCGCTACTTATGTTAAATTACTCTATAAATATTTATTTCGGATGTTTCAATAAAAAAATTACATCTGAACAACAAAACACATTCTGTAAAATTTTCTGAATAATGTTTGGAATTATAAGAATGATAGTTACAGATCCCGTGGCAGAGACGTGTCAACATTGTAGTAAAAAGGAAACGAATCCTCGCAGAAAACTTTCTTCAGCGGTTTGCTGAATGCAGCTGATAGAATATTTTTTTATTATTATATGTTTATTTTCATTTCAAATAAACACAATTGAATATTATCTGTTCTATATCATATCTCACTGGACATGAAAACCTGTATCTCTTAGCAAATTTTTTTTCCAAGCACCTTCGTCGTTCCAAGCCCAAGCTCGCACTCTGATTGGTTGTTGCTCTCGGCACTGTTTTAACGTAACTTGGCGATAACCATACTTGGCGAAAAATACTTCGCTCGTAAGTGAACGAGTAAACCTAAAACCTAACCTCCTCATTCTTATTCTTCCTTCATTCTTATCCTCGTGGTCTTCAGCTCTTGTGTGTAAAAACTTTTAAAGAGTACAGCTTTCAGTAAGACACGTTCCATCCAATCCAATGCTGCAAGAGAAAAGTTACTTTCTACTCGGTTCGGAAGGAAATAAAACTCGACGGAAGCATCTATCGCTACGCCAAGTATGGTTATCGCCAAGTTACATTGAAAACAGTGCCGAAAGCAACAACCAATCAGAGTGCGAGTTTGGGCTTGGAACGACGAAGGTGCTTGGAAAAAAAACATTACGCTATCTCTTACGCTAATGTTATTGACAGAAGCGACTCTTTTATGAAACACTTTTAGTACGTTGATATTAATTGCAAGAAAAATGTGCTAAAAATTTATTTTTAAAATGTGGTGTGCATAGAATATAAAAATAGAATCTCATATATTCTTAATACTAGATAATATACAGCCGACTCTCATTAGTTCGAAATCAAATAAATCGAATCTTCGTTTAATTCGAACCAAACATTAAGTCCCAAAATTTCCAATGGCAGAATAACGTTAAAGATTTTCATTTATTCGAAATCATTTTCTCTTGACGTCGTTTAATTCGAAATGATGAGAATTCTTTTTTTTTCTTTATATACTTTTTCATTTACTTTAGATCCTTGAAATTGCTTTCTTTCTTTCATTTTTGTCAGAATTGTTCTGACAAAGTATACATATAATCCCAAGCATTTGATATTTGCTTTCTTAATGCCCTGTTTGTCCATCAATGACACTTCTACACCTTCACCCATTGTGTTTGTTCCTAATCTCTTAATTTTTTTATGTAATTGCATTTTTAAATTTAATATTAAGTCATTTACTAACCATAACAGTTGAAATAAATTTAAAAAGTATTATAACATTAATTCCTTTGTAATCGTACAACTTTAAACATGTTTTCTTTTCATAACTTTCCTAATTCGAACTCAGGATCATTCAAATATTTCTTGTGGTCCCAACGAGTTTAAATTAACGACAACCGATTGTATTTCAATTTCAAATTTAATTTGTAACCTTTTGATCTTTCAGATTATACAAATAAAATTAACACGTACGTTATGAAGTATAATGTACGTTTTATAAAAAATGAAATACTGATATCAAAGAAGCCGAAAACATGGCAGCTCTGTAAGTTTATTTATTGTCTATGAATAAAAAATGTTTGTTTTGATTTATTTTGTCAAATGAAAAAAACGCATTAGAGTTCTTATGTGTGTCTCGTATATTGATGACTCATAAACTTAATAGCTCAGAGAACTCATCATTCAGAGAATTCATCATTCTGACTTCGTAAAGAGGCATCCTTTTAAAATGTATGGCAGTGTTTTGAGTTAATCATTGGTTACAAGAACATTTAAGAGATGAAAAAGATTTAAGTAGCAGAACTTAGTGTTGAACACTTTATTAAATTACCCTATAAATATTTGTTTAGGTAATTATGCAAAATCGATAGTGATTTCCTATTATTATTATTTATTTAATATTGTATAGATGTTGAATATTATATGGATACAAATATTAGTCTAAAAGTTAAAGTTGCGTTACGTTTAACTTGTTATTTATTTTAAAAAAATTATTAGTTCGATTTATTTTGTCACGTAAATAAACGCATTAGAGTTCAAATGGCTGTCTCATGTATTGATGACTCTTAAACTTAATAGCTCAGTAAACTCTTCAAAATCACCGTTCATCATTCTTAATTCCTTAAAGGGCATTTCTGCTAAAATTTACAGAAGTTTTTCTAGTTAATCATTGGTGACAAAAACATTTAAGAGGTGAAGAAGATTTAAGTAGTAGAAAGCTTTATTAAACTACTCTATAAATACTTGTTTATTTGATAGTAATGCAAAACCATGATATAATATATGAATATACATATATTATTACTTTGATATTGTACAGAGGTTGTATATATTAGCGATACAAATAGTAATCTTCAAGTTAAAGTCTCAATAGGTATAATTTGTTGATTATAAAAACACAAACTTGATTCTTTCCATTTATTTGGTCAAGTGAACCAAAGCATTAGAGTTCTAATGCCTGTTTCGTAAATTGACGCGTCATAAACTTAATAGCCAGGATAACTCCTGAATATTATAGTCCAACATTCTTAATGATCAAAATCGCATTCCCTTAAAATGTGTAGTATTGTTTGTATCTAATAATTGATTTAAAAACGTATTTATGACATAAATTTACAGCAAGAAAGGTTTATATAGTACAGGGTTTTTATGTATACCAGAATTATCCAGGAGAGTCGCCAGTATTTTGTTATATATAAGGAATCTAAGTTAATTTGGCAACATTTCGCAAAAGTTAGTTTGGCAATATTAGAGATTTTCAATGAGAAAATATTAATGTCTAGTCTTCAAAATTACAGAAGACGTACGAATGCTCTAATAATGGATAAATAATAATTGGATGCTGGGAATATGATTTTCGTATGATCAAAATCTATCATAATAATCTGTATTGACACTGCTCATTTCTGGAGAACAGTTTTTAATCCTAGAAGACTCGAGTTATATAAGTTCGTGTTTTTTCTTTAAATAATAATCGATCCACTTGACATTTTTTCTTTTATTTCACACCACACACACATATAGTCGACCAGACACTAACATATACTATTTACATGAAAAGAGATACATATTTTTTACGGGGAAGTAAAATATTCTTCCTCGCATCGAGAATTCGAACAACTTCTACCCTTTTAAACAAAAACATTGCGCCACAGGTGGCTTTCAATTGGCGACAGCACGGCGCCTCCGGGTTGATTCACACGTGATTTGCAACAGCTTGCCCCCCCATGAACCTATGGGGTTCATCATAATACATGTTGCAATACGATACATTAAATCAAATACAAATTTCAAAATATAATAAGAATATACATACTTTAAACACTTTAAGAATTCTGGACATACACTTCAACTAGAATAATAAAAGAAAAGATTAGAATGCAAATTTCACTAAAACAGTCAATTGTCATTGAGTTCCAAATTATAGAGTAATTGCACCGGCCTTCTCAAAACAGATTTTTGAGTTTTTATTTTGCAGGCCCTCACCTTGCCGTCTCTTCCAGGAAAGGTTTCTATAATTTTACCTAAACTCCAGAAATTTCTGGGTGAACTATCATCTTTTATTAAGACAATATCGTTTATTTTAAATTGGGGAATATTAGTTTTGTTTATACTTTGGTGGGCTGATCTCAAATTTAATAAATACTCTTTCTTCCATCGGGACCAAAACAATCTCATCAATTTTTCGCGATAATTATAAGTTTTAAGCAATTCTTTCCTGGAAGAGAGGTTCGAGTCAAGGTGCAGGCGTGCTGGAGGGAGAGAAGTTATTCTTCTCCCTATCAAAAAGTGTGCTGGGCACAATGGTACGGGGTCCTGGCTTTCATCACTCATGTAAGTGATGGGTCTAGAGTTTATAGTGCCTTCTATTTCAGCTACTATGGTGGACAGTTCGTTGTAATTTAACGATGTTTTGCCCATCGTTTTTCGTAGGGCTGTTTTAACACTTCGCACCATTCGCTCATAAAAGCCACCCCACCAGGCGGCTCTTTCTACTATATATTTCCACTTTATTTTATGGGAAGCAAAAAATTCTTTCACCTCTGGATGAGCTACTAAGCTCCAAAGTTTATTAAATTCTAGTTCAGCACGTTTAAATGTACGTGCATTGTCGGAATAAATTACGGAGCATAAACCCCGTCTAGCGATGAACCTTCTAAATGCGAGTAAGAAGGCTTGCGTAGATAAACTGTCTACCAGTTCCAAATGAACATTTCTTGTAACAGCACAGGTAAGAAGTAAAATATATTGTTTATTGTTCTTATCTTTTACGAATAAGGGACCGGCGAAGTCGCATCCTAGAATATTAAACGGTGGAGACTGTTCAATACGATCAGGTGGCAACGGAGCTACTGTCTGGTCTCCTGGATTTGCAGAAAATCGTTTGCAGACAACACATTTTTTGAGTAGATCCTTTATCGTTTTTCTAGCTTTTAGAAGCCAGAACCTTTCTCTGATTTCGACAAGCGTATGTGTCACTGAAGAATGATACACTTTCTCGTGTGCATACCAAATAATTAACTCAGCTAATTTAGTTTTGGGCGGCAGAATAATCGGATACTTTTCATTTTCTAGTAAGATGTTAGATTTTGAAAGTCGCCCTGATACACGTAAGATGCCCTCAGCATCCAGAAAAGGATTTAATTTCATTAGATTAGAATCTCTTGGAAGGGGTTTTGCCTTTTCTAAACATTTAATTTCTACAAAGTATTTTTCATTTTGAATTTGTCGTATCCAATAATTTTCCGCTTCCTGGAGTTCTTCCATAGTTAAAGTGTCTCGATTATCTTGTTTATGCCTAGTCAAATTTATGAAACGCAATACATAGGCTGTTATTCTCAACAATTTATTTAAATTAGAATATCTATTAATATCGGTGATTCTTTCACGAGTAATAACAGTGTTCACAACGATTTTATCTCTGGATTCCATTTCAATGTTAGAAAAGGAACTTTTTACGTTATTGTCAAGTTTCGGCCAAACATTTTCGGATTTACTTAGCCAATCCGGGCCATGCCACCAGTGCTTGTTACTGGCTAATTCTTTGGAAGTGAGTCCTCGAGTGAGCATATCAGCTGGATTATCTTTACTGCTGACATGCCTCCATGCACTGGGATCAGAATTTTCTTGTATTTCTGCCACCCTATTCGCAACAAAGGGCTTCCATTTGGCAGCAGAATTTTTGATCCAATTTAATGTTATTGTGGAGTCCGTCCAGAATACTACCTTTTGAATATTAGTGAAAACTTTTTTTAGATGGTTGGCTATTCTGGCAGCTATTAATGCACCTAGAAGCTCTAATCTCGGCAAAGTGATTCTTTTTAAAGGGGCCACACGAGCTTTAGAAATTACAAAACAAGTTTTAGAAAAGCCCTCGGAAGTCTGGTATCTGAAGTAGCCCACTGCCCCGTAAGATTTTAACGAAGCATCAGAAAAAAGATGAAGTTGAACTTTATGATCTAAAATATTATCTGTGTTAAAATAATACCTGGGTATCTGAATCTTTTCTAACAGTTTTATTTCGCTATACCATTTTTCATATTTTTCTTTAAATTCTTTAGGAAGTGTGTCGTCCCATTCTAAACCGCGTTCCCATAACTCCTGAAGAAGTAATTTAATTCTAATTAAGAATGGCGATATGAATCCGATAGGATCGAATATTTTGGCAGCGCTGTGCAAAACATGTCTTTTGGTGTATTCCAAATTATCACCATCTGACATAAATGCCTTAAAATCTATTGACAGGACGTCGTTTATATTATCCCAATTAAGTCCCAGAATTTTTAATTTTGAATGACTTTCGTCTGTTTCTATAACTGGGTTACCATTCTTCCATAATTCCCTTAATTCCAAAGAATTTGTATTAAATTTTCTCAAGTTCATATTCGCATCCTTAAGTATTGAGACAGCAGAAGCTGATAAATTGAAAGCTTCTTGGACTGTCGGAGCCCCATATGCCAAATCGTCCACGTATAAAAAATTATCTAACATATTATAAGCAATAGGATTAATTTCTTTGTACTTTCTAATATGTTTCTTAATTGTCGAAGCCAACACGTACGGGGAGCTCGTGACTCCAAAACAATGTCGGTTAAAATGATATAAAGTCACAGGTTTATCTATGTCACAATCATCAAAGTATAAAAAACACAAATAATCCCTGTCCTCTTTAGACACTTCTATTTGCAAGAATGCTCTAGCAATATCGCCCAAAAAAGCAATTTTATGAGACCTGAAATTTAATATTATGTCAATTAAATTAGGATTTAAATTTTCTCCAGCGAAAAGACAATCATTTAGACTTTTTTCATTATTTCTTTTACTGCTAGCATCATAAACAATTCTTGATTTCGTACTAGAAGAATCTGGTCTAAAAATAATTTGGTGTGGCATTACGTAACCAATAAAGCAATTAGTATCGCACTTTTGAATAATACCTTCACTTAATTGTTCTTTCATAATTTCGTTATATTTCTGAAATAAAGATTTATTACCCCTTAATCTCTGTTTCGCAACTTCGTAATTATTTGATAAACTTTGTTTGTTTATTTTAGAAGACCATAAAAGTGGCGCGATATACCTTTGATTCTCGAAAATTATTTCCCTCTGAAATTGCGTAACCACCTCATATTTTTCGTCGTTTTGAATATCAGTAGGAAAGGATAAAAAATTATCTACATCCCACAATTTTCTTAAATCATTGTCTGTTGATGTACAAATGACCTTAAAACAAGAAGTTCCATTTACATTATTGCTATGCATTCGTCCAATTAAAGTTTTTCCAAATATTGTTGGTTGAATAAATAAATATTTATTGATTTTCTCTACCCCTCCCGTGATTGTCGCAAACATATAATCACATCCCAATAATATTTGTACAGTCTTTTCATTAATAAATCTGTCAGCAAACTCATTTTCATCTAAACGGAATTTATTTATGAGCTGCGAATCAATGTGCGATTTTACTTGCGTTGCACTAATTATGTCTGACACGAGCGCCTGAACTGTTATCCTTTTATACGGAGGATGGCGACTAATTATAGTAATATCCACTAAATCATACTCTTGTTCTATGGCGTTACGATTCGCGAAAGTATAAACTAGCAACTTCTCTCTTTTTACTGGTTTTAGTTTTAAAGCAGTTGCTAAATTCTTTGCAATAAATGTGCGCGAAGATGCAGAATCATATAATAACCTTGTACTTAATTTCTTGGAATCACCCATTACCTGTACGCACGCCGTTTGCAAAATTGTCGAATATTTTTCTGGAAAATTTTGAGTTTTAATAACAGATGATACAACCGCTTGATTTTCTTGATTTTGTACAATTTCAGATTTTTTGGTATTCTCAACGGGACTAATTTCAGAGGATTTCTTAGCGGGGCAAAACAAATAATTATGTTGAAAACTCTTGCATAACTCACACGGTTGTATTTTTGCTTTACATAGAGATAATAGGTGGTTCTTATAAAAACATCGGTAACATCTTCCTTCTTTTTTTAACTTATAACGCTTTTGTTCATCTGTCATTTCCTTACATTTTAAACTATTATGATTCGAATTACAGAATACACAAACATTTTTTACGACCGTGTTCAGCGCAACTGAAGTGGGAAAATTACCCTTTGTTCTGGTAGGAGCATTTTTTTCCCATCGAGATTTTTCTGGACTTTTTAAGGAATTTCCTGATATAACAGTTGCCGCTTCCCTTGAATCAATCTCAAATTTTATAAATTTCATTAATTCATTAACATCCCCTGGCTTTTCGTTATCCTTTTTTCTTTGAAATTCAATTACCAAATTATGAGGTAATTGCCTTAAAATGATAGGGATTAGTAAATACCCAAAATTGTCCGTAGCTACTCCTATCGCCTGCAAATTTCTAATACTTATTTCGCATTCATCATACAAATCTCTCAACATTTTCGTATTAGAGCATGACCTGATCGGTTCGATTTCTAATAATTTATTTATAAAACCGCTAATTAAAATTTCCGTTTTACCATATCTTTTTTCTAGTAAATCTAACGAGTGATCGTAATTACTTTCTGTTAGGGCTAATCCAGATACCGTTTTATAGGCTTCACCAGACAAAAATGATTTCAAATATATTAATTTTTCAATTTTTGTCAAATTATCATTAACATCAATAGTATTCTTAAAACTATTGATAAATTCAAGAAATGTATTAGGATCGCCTTTAAAATTCGGAATATTTAATTTTGGCAAATTTACAGTAGGCAATCGTGTACTAACATAAGGAACCGTACTAGCGTTTGACAACGAACTAGTGTTTCTCGATTCAACATCATTTTTAAATTTCTTCAAATTTGTTTTTATTTTAAATTTCGTTTCATTAATAGTATCATTATAATCGATACTATTTTGAACTTCCGTTTCTAAATTTGTATTGTCAGTGATCAATTCTTCGATTTTCAAATTAATTTCCTTTAATTCTAATTGTTTTTCCTCTAAATTTATCAAAAATTCCGAAAGCTTATCAATATGATCTTTATTTTCAAAATCAATATCTTCAATAAACGACTCGACCTTTGTTATAAATTTAGTTACGGTCGTTTTCATAACTTTACGCTTAGCCTTAAATTTTTCAAGATTCATGCTTAGAAATAAAAATTACAGTACCTTTTTTATGCCGAGATTCGAGCTTCGTTTCGGTGATCTTGAAATCACACTTCTGGATCGGGAATCTATGTTTAATCCATCTTAATGTTCCATTTCCCGGGTTTCGGCACCAGTATTGACACTGCTCATTTCTGGAGAACAGTTTTTAATCCTAGAAGACTCGAGTTATATAAGTTCGTGTTTTTTCTTTAAATAATAATCGATCCACTTGACATTTTTTCTTTTATTTCACACCACACACACATATAGTCGACCAGACACTAACATATACTATTTACATGAAAAGAGATACATATTTTTTACGGGGAAGTAAAATATTCTTCCTCGCATCGAGAATTCGAACAACTTCTACCCTTTTAAACAAAAACATTGCGCCACAGGTGGCTTTCAATTGGCGACAGCACGGCGCCTCCGGGTTGATTCACACGTGATTTGCAACAATCTGATCTTAATCAGAATTTCAAAAAAAGAATAAATAACATAAAGCAGATATACAATTTTATTGAGAATCCATAGAAATCCTATGCAAAAACAATCAAGTGTGTAATGATACTCTATCGTATAATATACCGAGTTTGTGATTTAAAATCCTGAAAATAAATCCTGACAATTTGAGAAAGCGACGTATTAAAATTTATGGTTTCAACAACTAAATATTTCATTTTACTATTCATTAAAAACACTACTAATTCAATCTTCAAGCCACGAGTCTCTTTTCTTTTGAAAAATGAATCGTGTATTTGCATAAATAAATAAAATATTCTATGAGAAAGAGCCTGATTAAAGGCTCTAAAGTACTAAGATGTTTTTAAATAAAATTAACTATTAACATCTGTGTTTGATTATTGTAATCGCCTTTTAAGTAAACCTGAACATTTTTAAGTTCATATTATATATTTTGAAGAAATTTTGTTTTCATGTGCTTTATGGCTATGCGTTTTCCAAGTATTTATTTAGACATGTTATTTAACCTTATTAAACTGTTAAGTTTTGCTATAATATTGAAAATATATTGGAAAGTAGTTTCATAATCAATACTATTCACATGAATATTCATTCTTGTTTGATATTATTCTCGAGTGTAAGAACAAAATACCGGTATTTGTAAGTACGTTAAAAAATATTCTTATGTATTTATGAAGACAAATGATTTTTTTTAAAGAAAATCTTTACTTAATGTATATCCTTCTATAGTAAAAAAAACTAGCCTTAAAAGGAATGACTGATGGAATGATGCTGATGTGGAAGATTTCCGGAACTAACGAATCCGGGTTGTCCACCCCTTCCAAGAGCCGAATAGACCAATCAGGAAAGAGCTCCGTCTATGCATCGCCGTATGGGTTACCATAAAGAGAGGAAAGGTTACCATCGCCAACAATCGCCAAATTTGGCGACCAAAATTAGTTGTCAAAAGTGACGCCAATTTGGCGATAACTGTAATATTTCGCCAAATTTTTAATTTCTTTACAACACCAGTCGTTTGATACATCATTTGAGAGGTTTGCAACTGCTTATTCATATAATGGATGTCTTGTGTGTTATCCCCCACTCTGCTCCCCAGGGGGGACACATTTTTAATTTCTTTACGACACCAGTCGTGTTACACAAGATTTGAAAGGTCTGCAACTGCTTATTCATATTATGGATGTCTTGTGTGTCACCCCCACACTCTGCTCTCCCCAGGGGGGTCACGTTTTTAATTTCTTTACAACACCAGTTGTGCGACACATCATTTGAAAGGTCTGCAACTGTTTATTCATTTTATGGATGTCTTGTGTGTCACCTCCACTCTGCCCCCCCAGGGGGCACATTTTCAATTTTTTACAACACCAGTCGTGTGACATATCATTTGTGGGGTCTGCAGCTGCTTATTCATATTATGGATGTCTTTTGTGTCGCCTCCCACTCTGCCCCCCCCAGGGGGACACATTTTTAATTTCTTTACAACACCAGTCGTGTGACTCATCATTTGAAAGGTCTGCAACTGCTTATTCATACCATGGGGTATTGGCGAGCGCAGCAAGCAGGGGTAGCCAATAATTTGGAATCGCGAAGCGACTACGCGGGGGGTTGGCGAGCATAGCGAGCAGGGGGGTGGCACCCCCCTATTATATATATATATATATATATATATATATATAACACAGGGGAATAAAATTATTTGAAACTGATTTAGTTTCAAAATGTGCTACAATTCCTTTGTGAGTCGCCTGATTGCTCTTAAGCAATTTCTTTTCACACGGAATTTCTATTACAAACTTGCTGGAAAGTGCATCATAAATAATGATGTGCACATGTTTTTTAGATCTTGTTTGTTATTATTTTGAGATTGAAGATCAATCTAACGGTAAGTGAAAAAAAAACCAGTGGAATAAAAGTATTTGAAACTGATTTAGTTTCAAAATACGATACAATTCCTTAGTGAATTGCATTATTACACGTAAATAATTTTTTTTTCTTACGAAATGTTCCATTGAGTTTTTCCGCTGGGGAAAAAAGTTTTCAGAAACTAATAAATGTCATTTTTAAAAATTAGATTTTGAACTGTACTACGGAAAAGGTTATAAAATATGATCAAAAGAATTGTTTCGCATTAAAATTGATTTATTTTATATTTCACTTTTTAATATAAAAGAAAAGGATTAATAATAGAATATGACATTGAGAAAATATAATATGCATATATTGCAAAAAGTAAATTTTCGTATTTCAAAATAAATAAATAAGTAAGTTAGACATTAAAATTTCATATTTCACATTATTCGACAATCTTAGATTATTATTATTGTTGCCTAAGTTAAAAAATATTCCAATCACTCCATTTACTTTAATTCGTTTTTATTTTAAAAGTATGTATTTTTCTTTTCAAAATCTATTCTAAAAAATATTTTAACTCATTATTTATTCCAATGATTTTTAATTTTTCCAATCTTAAAAATCTGATATGAACTCTGTTATTTTTTTTATTATTATTTTGTTTTATTAATCTTAAAGCCGTTTCTAGTGATTTTCCGAGACATACGGATCACTCCTTTTACTTACCCACCATACGTAGTATAGGGTAAATCTTGCAATCGTTTTGAAAATCGAAAAAAAATTTTTGACGGATTTACACGTTTTAGATAGTGGAGATTGCAAAAAACATATTTTTTAGAAAAAAAAAATTGCCGGCCGTCTGTCTGTCTGTCTGTAAACGCTCTATCTCCCGAACAAATTGAGATACAGACTTGAAATTTCGTATGTAGTTAGTATGTAAGAATGGGACGAAGCCTATCAGCAACCTCGATTATCCGGAACTATTTTTTTCGGACCCTCGAAAAATTCGTTCTGATGAAAGGCATATAAAAATTTCCGAATTTTTTTGTTTTAAGAAATGGACATAAAAGGCAATAAAATAATACACATTTTGCATATAGAACGAAGTCGATAGGATTATTATTTACCGAGATATTGGTAATCCTGTTTTCCACATTCTTCGATTTTTTATGACCCTGTATTTCATTCGAATTTCAATTCAGAGGTATATTTTAATTGGAAATGAGACGCTTAATCCGACACAGTTAATTTTTAGTTAACAGAATTATTATTTTTGGAGTTATAAGGATGTTTCTTTTACGCAGTTCGGTACTACTTGAATAGTTTGGCGTTTTATATAATTTGTCGAAATTGGTACATCAGCAGTTCTTTAATAAAGCATTACTATGTATATTAACAATATTTAAATTTTGTTTATGAATTGCAATGCATTGTATAAATAGTTTTCACATGTTTTATTTTCATATACATATCCATGATGGGTAAGTATTACGGTGGCCCCCAACGATTAGTTTTTCCCGCGCTTAAATTATGATCGTATTTTTACTCTATCTGTCATTGGCTAAACGATATCGCTGCTATATGCTACTGACTTTTAAAACTAAAAAGATTCAGATATACTTCAGATTTCCCAATTCTCTACCGTGAACAACAACTATTTTTTTCCAAATAGTTACAAACATATTTTAACACAAACAGCATTCATTACATTTAAAAACTCGTTAATATCATTCAGAGTAACGAGATTTTACTATATGAAGCAGATTTTACGATTTCAAATATGAATATTTGTTTTCTATATTTAATCTATGTGACTTGGTGCGATTCTTTTTATAGCACATTAAGAAATATATTCAATAAAACAAATTAGAAATTGCACGTCAAGTGTAGCAAATGAGATGCGTTCGTACTGTAATGAAGTTTTAGAAATACAGTCGTGTCTCTATATAACGAAATCCACCGTTCTAATAAAAAATTCGTTATATAGAGAAATTCGATGTATAGAGAATGATGTTAAAAATCGTATTTAATGTGTGAAATTTGAAAAAATATTATTTTAAAACTTTTGAATTAAGAATTTGAAGTGTTTAAAAATAAAAATTAACCTAAACATTTTATTTCTTAATTATTTAAACTGTTTCAAAAAAGAGAACAGACATTTAATTGAAAGCTTAATGAAAACCAAATAAGGAAGACTTGCATTAATTTCAGACGAAGAAATCTGTAATTTTTTGGGGTTTTTTTATTTTAAAATTGTTACGCTCTCAAAAAAAAATGCTCAAATTTTACCAAGGAATGAAAAATTGTAGTTAACATTTTCCTCCATTTGAAGGCCTCTCTTATGTGCCTCTCATTGATTTCTCTTTTATATGTGTATCAATCCAATTGACATTGGTTTGAGAAAGATGTGGAAAGGTGTGTGGGAGGTGGGATGAATTCGTTGGATTTAAAGAACAAGGAGAAAAGTAATATTAAATAAACTCAACACTGACGATGAGTCAAAAATAAGTGATGGAAAATTGATTCCATATGATTTCGAAACTTTTTAAAACCGTTTTTATGGCCAACTTATGAAAAAAAATTCGTTATATGGAGATAGATATTTCGCTATGTAGAGATTGTTTTTAATGTAATCTTGCGAAAAGGGGACCGTTAAACTAAAAATTCGTTATATAAAGAAATTCGATGTATGGAGTTTCGTTGTAGAGAGACTCGACTGTATTCAGATCTTGGTACAATAGTATACAATACTTCGAATACAGTATAGTACCCGAAGTATTATGTGCGTCCTTGTAAATACTATCTGCTTTCCTTTATACAGAAAGTTATTTGTAGTAAACCTCAGCGACGTATATCAATATCGTAAAAGTGAAATAATTTAATATAATTAAAACGCGCACCATACAATATTTCCCTCTATACGTTATACAATGGAATATGACACTGTAAATTAATAAGAAATATTCTTTGCGCCACACACGGTCTAGAAAGCATCTTTAATATTGTAAAGAACTTAATTCCAAAGAACTTAATTCCTAAGCCTATGGTAGATGGCGCTACTCGTCCTAAGACAATGAAAAGAATTTTCGAAAAAGGAAAAAATTTTCAGTTGAGTGGTGTCAGCTCGGAGTTTTTTGTATAGTGAGATGGTGTAGCGTTGTTTCTGTTTTGTTATGGAATATGTGATATAAAAATGTTATTCAATTTTTTGTTATTTTGTGTCGTGCTCGTCTACGTGAGTGTTTACGTGTGAAATAAATTTTAAAAAGAGAAGAATGAGTTATTCCTTAGTGTCGACTTCTGCATTTCTTAGTCAACTCTACCTTCTATGTTGTTACAATATATACTTCAAGATGCATACATATGTTGTTATTATTTTAAAGAGTGCAACTTCATTCAAATACATTTGAGACTATTTTTTCTAATGGACATATGTAAGGAATAATTTTGATTGTCCTTTAATTAAACAAACATACGATTTTCATAAAATTTAAATTGACTCTAAAAAATTAGAGAACAATTATACATTTAATAATTCAAACGATTCAATTGGATAGTTTATGCGTCATTATATGCTCATAGACGGGCGAACTGAACGACGACAATAAGTGCTATTATTATATTATAATATACTAATAATAGTATACTTATAATAATACTTATAATATACTTATAATAATAGTATACTTAATAATAGTAATACTTATAATAGTATATTATAATGTACTATTAAAGATATTTGTTATCAAAGATGGTATTTTAATATCAGATTAAAATACATTTTCGTTCTTCCCCTTTTTTGTGTGTTCGTAATTATGTAAATACGTGTATTTACATAATTACGAACATACAAAAAAAGGGAAGAACGAAAATGTATTTTAATCTGATGTTAAAATACCATCTTTGATAACAAATATATTTAATAGTATATATCTTTAATAATATTACATAGTAAAGAATATCGTTTTCCAGTTTGTTAAGAACGGTCGTTTTCTGGAAGAAATCTGTTATTACAACTGTCAATCAAAGAAATTGATTGCCTGAAATTTAGGGGATAAAAATAAAGGTTTGTTTTTGCGTTATGTTGACTTTTAGAAAAAAAAGTCAAAATTCGTAATTTTATTTCTCTTATATATCTTTATTTTTTATTTATATATAATACAGTCACCGCAAAAAAAATCTTGACATTTGAGATTTTAGACGTTTTGTTGAATATCTAGAAATATACATGAGGAATTATTCTGAAACTTCAGGTGTGTAAACAATATAGCACAGGTCATATATTTTCGTGAAATTTTTTTGCCGAAGTCCCATAGGGGACCGTCAAAAAATTGAAAAAGAATGAATATCTTTTGGATGACCCTGTCAAAACTAATGTAGCAAAAGCATTCCAACTGCAGATTATCATTAAGTGACTTATTGTAATTATGTGTGTTCATTTTTATGCGGATAGCATGTATACCCGTAGAGAAATTAAGGTTTTTATAAAAACAGTCCCAATTTTTTTCAAGATTTTTGCTTATTATTTGCAGAGTTCTTAATATAAAATAAAGTTTTTTCCTGAACTTATGACAAACAATATTATAAATAATACCCTGCAACCAGAATTTAAAAAAAATAATAATTGTATGAATAATGAACAGGTTTACTAAATAAATTTTCATTGCGCATGCGTAAAAGTTATGCAAATTTTGATTGCATATTGTGTTAGCTAAAGGTATGGAGCAACTTTTGTAAAAGTCTCAGAATCGCAGCTTAAAAATGCTGAAAATTATCGCGGATGGAATCTGATGAAAATCCGTTGTTTCGAAAAAGACGCAAAAAGATAAGGGGTTGTATCCAAATATAGTAGTGAGCGCGATAGTATGTACTACATAATATTGCGCGCACTACTATATTTGGATACAACCCCTTATCTTTTTGAGTCTTTTTGGAAATAACGGATTTTCATCAGATTCCATCCGCGATAATTTTCAGCATTTTTAAGCTGCGATTCTGAGACTTTTACAAAAGTTGCTCCATACCTTTAGCTAACACAATATGCAATCAAAATTTGCATAACTTTTACGCATGCGCAATGAAAATTTATTTAGTAAACCTGTTCATTATTCATACAATTATTATTTTTTTTAAATTCTGGTTGCAGGGTATTATTTATAATATTGTTTGTCATAAGTTCAGGAAAAAACTTTATTTTATATTAAGAACTCTGCAAATAATAAGCAAAAATCTTGAAAAAAATTGGGACTGTTTTTATAAAAACCTTAATTTCTCTACGGGTATACATGCTATCCGCATAAAAATGAACACACATAATTACAATAAGTCACTTAATGATAATCTGCAGTTGGAATGCTTTTGCTACATTAGTTTTGACAGGGTCATCCAAAAGATATTCATTCTTTTTCAATTTTTTGACGGTCCCCTATGGGACTTCGGCAAAAAAATTTCACGAAAATATATGACCTGTGCTATATTGTTTACACACCTGAAGTTTCAGAATAATTCCTCATGTATATTTCTAGATATTCAACAAAACGTCTAAAATCTCAAATGTCAAGATTTTTTTTGCGGTGACTGTATATATTGAAAGATGCACTTAATGGGATCCATAATACTAGTGTACAATAGAAGTTTCTGAATTATGGTTTAAAACCCAACAGATATAAAGATTGTTTAGTTTTAAAAATGCAAATGATTCAAAACTAGTCAGATGTGGCAATCCCAAAACTTTCTTCTATTATATGAATGTTAATACTTCCTGAAAATGCAGCATAGCAGCGCCATCGGTTAGGTGGCTTAAACGAAAATCTAGTCTGCAACAATTTATGTCGATTTATAACTGAATCTGAAGTTTGATGAATATCGGTGCATTAATTTTTGAGATAGAGCTATTGCAAAATATTTAACAAAATGCATTTTGCTTGTTTGTAGGATAAATCAAAATTTTGTCTCTCTTGTGACCAGAGTGTCACAAAAGGAACAAAACATTTATTTAATACAGGGTGTCCCAGAACTTCGTGTACAAACTTTGAGGAGTGGTAGAGAACATCGTTTGGATTCATAATTACACAAGAAAGCATGGACGGAAACGTCACCCTTACTTGTTAACCCTTACACAGACAATGGCTTGTCTAAGAAACTACAAAATTTTTAATACAAAATTAACATTGACACCAGTATTTTAATATGATTTTTCCATTTATTATGTTTTTGAAATGTCTCTTTTTCCTTCTTTGCAAATACATTTTAACGCAATTTCTGTTGTCGTTCATATTTTTCCATGTTTTAGCAATTGCTAATAGCTACTACGATACTTGATTTTAAAGAAAAATAATTTTCAATTTAACTTAAAATTAAATCATTTCTTGTACTTTGTTTTGTGTAATAAAGCTTTCTACACTGCTTTCTGCTTTGTGTCATAACTGTGTTTCTTTTCACGGACATGAATTTCACGGATTAAGCACTTCCATTACTGAAATGTGGAAAAATAGGAATGACATCAGAAATTGCTGAAAAATTTATTTGCAAAGAAGAAAAGAAAATCAATTCACATAAAAAAAAAAAATATATATATATATATATATTAAAATTTTCGTACGAATGTTCATTTTGTATTAAAAGTTTTGCAGTTTCATAGAGTGAACCCGTAAGACATGGTGACGTCACTGCAACTTCGTTGTCAAGTCGCATTGTGACTTTGTGACCATCGATTGTCGATGTGACGTCACGTGACGTCGATGTGACATCACAGTGACTAAAATGTGAAGTCGTTATGGCCGTTTTAGAGCTTTTTTGTGACGTCACAATGTGACCAATTTGTGAAAAGTGTGTCATTTGTGACTACTTTGACATTAACATTTTGACGAACTGTGAAAATTTTTTTAGAAAGTCACATCTGAGTCACAATGTGACGTCACTGAATGGTGGCAATTTCGTCGCAGATGTGATGTGACCAAAGTGACTCACAGTGACGTCATTGTGACGTCACTGTGACCATGCATGCTATGAGAGAAAGGATCTGTCTGTAAAAGGGTTAACAAGTGACTGTGACATTTCCGACCATGCTTTCCCATGTAATTGTGGTTCCAAACGATGTACTCTATCACTGCTCAAAGTTCCTACACGAAGTTCTGGGACACCCTGTATACAGATAAGCAAAATGCATTTTCTTACAAATTGGGTCTGTGTTACATGAGTGGGAAAAAATGGTATTTAACTGGTAATGTAATTTTTTATCTTAATTAATTTTTTTAATAATATAATTGAGATTATTTATGAAAATTTGCTCGAATTGTCACAAAATTTCTGAATGGATGTTCTCATATATTCGCAAATAAGTCGAGGAATTTCTAAAATTTTTCTAAAATCAAATTCGGGGAGGGGAATCGTTTTCTACACGAGTCAAAAAAGAAAAATCTAACATTTTGAATACAACAAAATTCTGGCTTTTTAAGTATATAAATAGTTAAGTAATATGTAATATAAAATATTGAAATACAGTAAAACTTCTAAATAACGGACACTTCGTCAACGCAAAAATTGTCCGCTATTCGGAGGGGTCCGCTATTGGGAAAACCTGAGAAAAATCGCTAAGAAATACTTAGTATTTCATTAATTGGCATTTATATGTTCTAAAACCTCCATTATAAGAAATTAAAATTATTTTTTAAGCAAAAAAATTTAAATAAAATTGTGCGCACCTTTAACTGCTATTTATTACATTCTTACATACAAAAAAAAAAAAAAATGTTACAAAAGTTTTTTTTTTTTTTCTTGCGATTACATGTAATTTGTTTTTCAATGTGACGTTATTGGTCCGAGCGAGGATATAGGGATTACACTTTTTGATCATTAAAAACATAAAATCATAAAATCTTCCGGGGGGACATAGACATTTGAATGCTCTGGGAGCTGTACCTCTTTGACAACTCTCTGAATTTAACAGTGAACGTGACGGAGAAATTTCCTCAGCCCGCCCTCTACATTTATCTGTGATCGCAAAATTTGTGACACATTGCACGGATAAATTTAGAGACTTTTTTACTTTTCTTTTCATTTTTGTCTTGTTAAAAATATTTTTTCATTCTTTATCGCCGAAAATAGTGTCCGCTATTTGGAATGTCCGTTATTCAGAGGTTAAACATACGAAAATTTAGGTTTTGGGAGTGGGGATTGGAAAACTGTCCGTTAAATAGAGGTGTCCGCTATTCGGAAGTGTCCGTTATGGAGGTTTTACTGTTGTAAGAATTTATCATTAAAAAAGTTTCAATGACATTTTTTGGTTGACTTGCACAAAAATCAAATTATATTTAAGAGAGTTAGAGCTTAGACAGATGGACTGACGGACAGAAAATGCGAATGCATAAGCACTTTTCAACTTGGTTGGAAAATTGCTAAAAAAAATACAGTTTTGAATTCGAAAGAAGTAGACCTTTCACGAAACAAAATTACTCGAGTGAGCCAATCGGTGGTGGTATTCAAACAATTTAACTATTGATTCACTGCCTGAAAGATTTTTTACTGATAAACATAAAATAGAAATGACGAATAACAAATAGATTATGGAACAATTTCCAATATTAGAAGGGTATTATGAATTAGATATTATCGATAAAAAATGCTGTTATGTACATTGTTAAAAATTTGTTGCATTTTGCTGCATAGCCACTCCGCCGCTAGCATTTCTATTTCCGACCAATAAGAATGCTTCAGTGAAGTAACCGTTTTCTTTACAAACGACGTATTGCGTATGCAACAAAATGCAGCAGATTTTTGACAGTGTAGATAAACATTTTTAAAAAGTAAATAAATAGGAATGCGATTTTCGCATTTGAAGACTCATTTTGATGGTGACATATTCTACTTCTTTCTAGGAAGTGGGGAATCCCACTCTATTAGGAGTGTTAAATTACACTCCTAAAGGAGTGAAAATGCCTCTCGTTCTTTTAAAGAGTGAACTTTTTGCTCCTTCCAGTTTAAGAGTGTACTGAAATGATATACATTACTGAGGTGCATTACAATATGTTCATTTTAGAAAAGAATGTGCATAACGTTTATAGTTCAGTTACAGGGAACCAACAAAAGAATTCAAAAGTTTACTGAGTGTTAATTGCAGAAGTGCTTTTTAAATTATGGTATCCGTTATGAAATTTTTGTTATCATAGTACTTGTATGTATAATTTATCTGTATCATATATAAGTCGGCGAAAAGTGTTCGAGAACACTTTTGTTTATGAACGAAAAAATTTTCACGCATAATTTCCAACTATGCTATGTTCTTCTCTTGTATGTATAATTTATCTGAATCATATATAAGGTGGCTAAAAGTGTTCGAGAACACTTTTGCTTATGAACGAAAAATTTTTGAAGTATAATTTCCAACTATGCTATGTTCTTTTTCACACAATAAAATTTTGCACACTTTATGGTATATGTTTACAGATTTATAGATCATATACAGGACTGCACGAAATGTTTCTAATATTTTTCTGAGTATAGATACTAATTTTAGTAATTAGGTTTTCAATCGTGTTACCCGTATTTCAACTTGTTTATTTCTGTATAATCTTTCATATTTTCAAATAGTGAAGTTTTCTAAATTATTATTCTGGATTATTATTCTGAATGAGTTCAAACATTTTCCATAATCTATTCATACCGCAATATTTATGCTTCTTCTTCTTGATTAAACCATTTTCTTTCATAAAATCTTTTAACATTTCATTTAGATAGGTCTTTCTTAACGTTAACCTATTCATTGTTAAGGAAAGACATAAATATACGTTTATATATATTTTTTTAAATCCAAAATATAAAGTACGTTTTAATAAATATATTAAAATGTCTTGGCAGATTTGATGTCATAACCAAGAATTATGCCATTTATACATGACATCCTGTTACGACGAGATTTTGTCTGAACAAAATCTGTTATATCAACTGTCAGACATCAAAATTGATGTCACAAAGATTTCGAAATAAAAACAAAACATTTTCTATTACTTTGAAAATTTAGAATTGAAATCAGAATTCTCGATTCTGTTTCTGGGTGACTTTGTTTGATAAATGTCAACGTGTTAACAGATAAAGATATATTGCACTATAATATTGTTACGAATTTTGTAAATAGTTAATATTTGTACTGTAAAATAATGTAAATAATCTTATTAAGTTGCATTCCTTCACTAACATTAGCTTTTGTAACATTGTCTCTGTTATCAAGCAAACCTGTCTATTATTTTTCAGTGAATGTCTACGGCATATTGGCGAAATATTACAGTTATCGCCAACTTGGCGTAACTTTTGATGACTAATTTTGGTCACCAAATTTGGCGATATATCTCCAAGTTGGCGATAAACTTGTCGATTGTTGGCAATGGTAACCCTTCCCTCTCTATGGTAACCCCCCTTTAGGTATACTGATACATTGAATGTTATTCCGTGGTTTTCTGGATTTTTCGAGAACCTTGTAGAAATTTCCAGTGCATGCGGCGAGACTATATATAAAAGAGCGATGCGAGCTGGTTGTTATTATTTACCAGTCAGTCATTGAGTGAGCTACGATTATTTAAGCAAGTTTGCTTAAGTTTTATCTACGTGTTTTTGAATGTGATTTAGTGTTGAGACGTTGTATAAAGAGTCTCTGGGACCTATATCTGTACTTGTACGATATATTTGAACAGTTATTTTTGAATGTCTAGTAATATTTGTGAGCTTCGAGGAAAGTAGCTGTGAAGTTTTGTAAATAAATTATTTTCTATTTTTCTAAGAGACAAGACATAAGATCATAAGACTAAACATAAGATCAAAATAACCCTATATACGCTACAACAATATATATTAGAAAAATAAATTCTTATTTTTCTAAATTTTAATAAAACTTATTAACCTTTAGTGTAAATAGTTTCTTCTTATTATTAACTTAGTCATTTTTATAAATAGATCAAGTCGATGAATAGATATAAATAGATATAATTGATATTATCATTATTAAAGATCTCATTTATACATGTCATCTTCTGGCGTCTTAAAACGAATTTTTTCTTTTTACTTTCTGAAAAAATTTATTATTACAACTCTCTGTCACCGAAGCTGATAGTAACTAATATTAAGAATAAAGTATTTTTTTTTTTCTTTTTTAATGGTTGCGGCATTTGATAATTGTGAATGTGCTAACTGTTAAGGTTCGATTTCACCATTATATTAGAAATAAAAAGTCCATTTTTTTTTCTAAATTTGAGCAAAAATCATTTAATCATTCATAGAGCTTCTTTCTCACTGCTTCTTTCTTAACATATTATTAGTTATTGTTATTAATATATGTATGTTTTTAATAGAAAATTTAAAGTACGTTTTGATATAAACATATTGAACTGTATAACCATAATTGACATTATCATCTAGAAGCATGTTATGCTGTTACAATGAGCTTTTTTCTGAACAAAATCTGTTTTCACAACTACACAGTCATCGATAATAGTACCATTAAGATTTGAATAAAAATAATCCCTGTCGGCTTAGTCTATACGAGGAGGTCGATTTCGAAGTTAAGTGCTCATTTACACAACAAGAAGCAAAATATGGTTCGAGATAAATCCACTTTAACGATTTTATTTGGTCTCTTTTTGAACAATTTTTAATTTCACTTTTCTGTCAGAGCTGCTTTTATCAGAATAATCTTATGCGAAATTCGGTTCAAATGCACATTTTGATAGCATTATTTGAAATATATTCTGACTTTATTAAAAAATCGTCCAATACGGCGCATTATAAAGTTCCCGAGTTAGAGAAACTGTGTATTGAATGCATTCGGCAGCAAAATTGAATTTAAAAATGAATCATAAAATAAGCAATTTTTTATTTCATTACATCTTCAATACTTCAATCACGATAGCTTTGGGAAATTTTGTTCGAAATACCCACTTTGACAGCTTTTTAAAAAAATATATGTTCTGCCTTTGTCAAAAAAATTATCAAAACGGTACATTATACAGTTCCTAAATAAGAGAACTGTAAAATGGAAGCGTTTGAGAGCAAAAATGAATTTGAAAAGGGGCCAGGAAATAAGCAATTTGTTATTTGAATACTTCCTCATATTTTCAATCACAATCGCTTCGGGAAATTCTGTTTAAAATGCCATTTTAACAGCATATATAAAAAAATTATATTTTGCCTTCATAAAAAAACTGACCAATACATCCCATTATATAGTTCCTCAATAAAAGAAAATGCCAATTGGATGTGTTTGAGAGCAGAATGAAATTAAAAATGAGTCGGAATATAAGCAGTTTGGACTTGAGATTTTTCTTCAACACCTGTTATTGTTTAATTTATTTTTGCTATAATAATGGGTCCTATCAAAAACTTCTCAGCATAAAAGTTGTGGATATTATTAAAAAAATGCATAATAAATGTAATCGGATATGATATTTTAAGAATTGAAGAAGTTGTGATTTTTTTTCTTTTTTCACTCCCCTTTTTGTTTTCGTTTTTATTCATTTATTTATGTATTTATTGCAATAAGAGTTCAAAAATTTGTAAATACAAAAATTTTAAATAATATTAAGAGTTCTTATAGCAAAAAGTATTTGGATTTGATACCTTGAGAATTGACAAAGTTGTGAATTTTAACTCCCAAAACCTCTATTTTTTTGCCTCTTGATCCCATTTTTGATTTTATCAAAAAACTGTCGTGCGTAAACTTAAGTCCCATTTTTAGAAGTAGTATAAAATTTAAACTGATGCTATATCTGTTTTAATTAAGCAGTTATGACAATTTTTTGGATTTTACAAAACCCCTCCCCATTTCTACCCCCTTGGTCCGATTTTGCCCATTAACAAACATGATCGAGATTTTGTGCTCCTTGAATTTATCTATCATTTTGGAAAGACATCTGGGCAAAAGTAAAATTATCGTGTCCATAAAAATGTTATATATATGTATAACATTTTGTATGTAACAGGTGTATTAGCAGATTTGTACAGGTTATCTAATTTTTCAACGATTTTTTTCAAAAACTCCATTTCGTCAACAAACTGAAAAATATCTTTTGAATAACCCTGTACCTAAACTAATTCAGCAAAAGCGTCCAAACTGTAGATTATGATTAAGTGGCTTATTTTAATAAACTGTGTTCATTTTGATGAGGATAGCGTGTATAATCGAAGAGAATATAAGGTTTTCTTAAAAACAGTCCCAAATTTCGCCAAGATTTTTACTCATAATTTGCCGAATTTTTAATATAAAAAATATGTTTTCTCTCAGAAAACATGACAAATAACATTGTACACAATATCCTGTAATCATAATAAGAAATAATAAAATTGTATAAATAATGAGCAGGTTTTCTGAGTAATTTTTCTATGCGCATGCGTGAAAGCAATTAAAATATAATTTTCATAAATTACAGAGCAACTTTTGTGAATGTCGCGAAAACATATCTTTAAAATTCTTAAAATGATCATCGATAGAATAAGCTCGAAATCCATTGTACCCAAAAGGAAGCTAAAAGATGAGGAGATATATCCAACTATAGTAGTACGTGCAATATTGTCTATGCTTTATTTTCAGTAATAAATGGATATATGAATACAATCCCTCATCATTTTGCTTCGTTTTGGGAACAACGTATTTTTAGTTTATCCTAATGATGATAATTTTCAGAATTTTAAAGCTATGGTTTTGAGACTTTCACAGATTCTGTACATTTAGCTAACACAATATGCAAATAAAATTTTGATAGCTTTCACGCATGTGCATTGAAAACTTATTTAGTAAACCTGTTCATTTCTCACACAGGTTTTATTGTTTTTTAATTGTATAATGTTGTTTGTCATACTTTCGGAAAAGAATATTATTTTATGTTAAGAAAAATATAAACGAATATTAATTTTATTTCGAAACATTGATTTTATTTCTATAATAGTGGCAACGCAATGACTCACTTTTTGTGGAAAGAAGGAACGAAACGAGAAAAGATAAGCATAGTTATTATTTTATTATTTATTGAAATTATCTTTTGTTTCAATCGACAGTGAAAGCAATATTATGATTAAAGCAAGTTTTTTAGAAAAATTTGAGAGAAGGAAAATCTTTTTCACATTTTAATCGTAAGGAATCGGTTCTTTTAAAAACCAAGATTATTTGTGATATTACAAATTGACATAATATCCACTGACATGAAAAAAAATCTATTTTAGTGGAGAAAAAAAGAGGAAAGGGATTATTCTTGGATTTTTTTATTGTTGTCGTGGTGAAATCAAAAATGAAATTATTAAAAACTGAAGGTAACTTTTAAAAAAAGAATTTAATTATTATGTATTGAAAGCTGAAAATAGGAAAAAATACGTCAAAATACGAGGGCAATTCGGAAAGTAACCTCCATTTATGAATTTAAAAAAAACTAATGAAAGGAAACATGTTTTATTACTTACGTTTAAAACACACGTTCTTCAGCTACTTCTCAACATAATTATGCCTTATTGATAAAAAAAATTATCTAAACGGTAAATCAGCTTTGAAGTTCCATCGTCACAGACTTCTGCCGCCGGCCTATTCAACTGCGATTATTTTCAAATTCAACTCGCACCACTCTTTCTATCCAAAGAATTTTAACATATTTTTCTATGTACAAGTAATATTCTACTTGACCCACTATTTTTAGCTCACAGGCTATCATAGCCTGACAGCTTATGTGTCTGTCCGTTCTGTATGTACGTTCGTACGTGCGTTCGTGCATAACGCGATAACTCATGATAAAAATATCCGATCCACTTGAAATTTTGTATTTAGGTATATCCTGACAAGGCGCTTCCCTGATTAGTTTTTGGAGTTCATTCGATATGTATAAGAGGGGGAACGGGGGGCTGATGCCCCTCCCCTTAGTTGATATAAATGGGATTTTCATGCAGAATTAAGTTTTCGTTCAAAATTTACATTAGGATCATTCTGATGAGGCGATATCGTGACTGTTATTAGGTATTCAATTAATAAGTATAAATAGGGGGAACAGGAGTTCTAATTCCCCCCCCCCCCTTAATTTATATAAATGGGTTTTTCAAGCAGAATTTTCAGATTTTGTTCAAATCTCTGAATAGTTTTGGAAGTTTAATTGTTAAGTATAAAAGAGGGGGATAACTCCTTTTAAATTATATAAATGCTAAATGGGTTTTTATTAAGAATTATCTCATTTGCTCTAAATTTTGGATATAGATTTTTCATATGATAAAGCATGTCTTTGATAGTATAGGAGGCTCAATGATTAAGTATAAAAAGAGGAAAGGGGAGAGATGTTTCCCCTTCTTAATTTTTTTTCGAACGGAATTAACCCTTGAAAATATAAGGCTTTAATGTACAATTAGTATTTGTAGCCTGTGAGCTCAATGCCATCAGTTTAACTGGGCAGTATTCTTTATTTTTAAACATTTTTGGTTGTACATTTATCAGCAAATTACAGATGAGTCTCTCTATAACGAAACTCCATACATCGAATTTCTCTATATAACGAATTTTTAGTAGGAACGGTCCCTTTTTTGCATAATTACATTAAAAACAGTCTCTATATAGCGAAATATCTATCTCCGTGTAACGAATTTATTCATAAATTGGTCTTAATTTATTTAGTTTTAAAAAGCTTCGAAATCATATGGAATCAATTTTCCATCACCTATTTTTGATTTATCGTGAGTGCTGAGGGTTTTTTTTATTATTATTACTTCTCTCCTTGTTTTTTAAATCCAACGAATTCATACCACTTCCCACACACCTTTCCACATCCTTCTCAAAACAGTGTCAATTGGATTGATACACATGGAAGAGAGGAATCAAAGAGAGGCACATAAGAGAAGCCTTCAAATGGAGAATAATGTTAACTACAATTTTTCATTCCTTGCTAAAATTTGAGCATTTTTTTGAGAGCGTAACAATTTTAAAATCAAAACAATAAAAAATTACCGATTTCTTCGTCTGAAATTAATGCAAGTCTACCTTATTTGATTTTCAAGTTTTCAAATAAATGTCTGTTCTCTTTTTTGAAACAGCTTAAATAATTAAGAAATTAAATGTTAGGTTAATATTTACTTTTAGACATTTCAAATTCTTAATTCAAAAGATCAAAAATAATATTTGTTCAAATTTCACACATTAAATACAATTTTTAACATAATTCACTATACATCGAATTTCTCTATATAACGAATTTTTTACTGGAACAGTGGATTTCGTTATATAGAGACTCAACTGTATATAGAAAAATATGAAATTTTTTTTTGGATAGAAAGAGTGGTTGGAGTTGAATTTAAAAATAATCGCAGTTGAATAGGTCGGCGGCAGAAGTCTTTGACGATGGAATTTCAAAGCTGATTTACCGTTATGATAATTGTTTTAATTAATACGGCAATTATGTTGAAAAGTAGCTGAAGAACATGTCTTTCATACGTAAGTAATAAAATATGTTTCCTTTCATTAGTTTTTTTTTAAATTCATAAACGGAGGTTACTTTCCGAATTGCCCTCGTATTTTCACGTAATATTGAAAAAAGTACGAAAATTTTAAAGTAATAAAATTAGTCCACGCGAAACGAATTTAAGGGTTATGATTGCGTCTTATGTAAACTGTCCTCATATATTTAAAATGCCTGCAATATATAAATTACTACACGAGAAAAACTTTTAATTGTGAATATTAAGTCTTACTTTTAAAGCTAAAATATTATTCCCAAACATTTTAAAATTAAATAATATATATATCCATGAATCTTAAAAGAGAAGAAAGAATTATTACCTGATAAATGCATTTAATAGTGAAATTTACGTCATATATATATAAAAAAAATACATGCACGCGTATTCACCAACGCGGGTTAACACTTGAGTCCATATTAAAATGTCATGAACATAGATACAGAGAACAACTTCTCACGCAATTTATTAGGATGAGCGAAGCGAATCCTCTACTAGGCCACTCAAATTACATTTTGTCGTACACTTTACAAAAAAACTATTCGTTATTTTGACTTGAAATTGAACATAAAAATAAATTATGATCTGTAGATTTGCACAATATAATTTTTTTACAGTAAAACATTAAACAAATTATTATTTTAATTAATTTATTTTACATGCTTTACCAATACGGACGCATTTTAGCAAATAAATAAAAAATGAAACGCGTATATTTTCAGAAAAAATATATATATAAATCATGGAGTAAGTAATTATCGATAGAATCATGATTAATAAATAAAATATATTTTCATCATTCCGCAAAATCGTTTGCACTTGGCACAGATGATACTTAAACATTTTTTAAAAATTGTATTTTTGATTTTTTTTTTTTTTGTAAAATGGCAACAAAAGAATTGTAAGCAAATAAAATTAATTGTTAAATTTGTTATATAAATGAAAAATTAAAAGAAATGCATGAACTCGATTCAAGCTCTTTATAAATGTACTAAAGCAAAGTTGGCCGATTCAGAATTGACAAATGGACTTGAACCATTTCTTACTTTATCATTTGGATCTGAAGTAATGTTACGTTCTTATTTGTGGACCGAAAAAGGTTTAGTGAACGGAACTTCAGGCTTTGTTGCACGTATTAAAGAAAATCAAGGGCCACCAGACCAAATATTGCGAATAATCATGGATAAATTTGAAAACTACAGTCATTTAACTTATAAGAATTAGTGCGTACCAATTCCACCAATAATTAAATTCTGGAAAAATGGAGGTATAAATTGCTCAAGGAAAGAATTTCTTCTGCTGTTAGCTTTTGCTGTTATAATTCAGAAATCTCAAGGTTTAACATTAGATGAAGCAGTTGTAGATGTTGGGGATATAAAGACACCAGTTGGCTTAGAAACGTACGTATCGTTGTCGAGAGTGAAAATCCTTCAAAATTAAACATTCAATCGAAATTTTCCTTACGAAAAATTCTACAATATCAAAAATTCTCATACGCTAACATGCATAAAAACGAAGAAATTAGAATAAAAAGTTTTACAGTTAATAATTCTTAGTATCAACGAGAGCAGATTTCAAATGTTTTTCCAGAAAATAGGATTGTGAAGAAGTAATTTTATTCAAGCTCTTTTCAAATATAATATTCTGAGATAGCTATCAAAGATTATTTGATATTAATTACAAAGATTGACAACATGCCTATTTCAAACAACTTAAAAAAAACACCAGTGGCTACTGGAAATTTTAAAAACATCTTTAAAAGAGCTTTTAGTTGAAAATTTAAAAATATTTTGTAAAAGTTTGTTTCGAAAATACTTTTTTATGCCAATCTTACATCATAAATAAAAAATTCCTAGGAAATTGATAGTTATTTGGTACATACGTATTAATGCCAACGCAGCAGAAGTTGCACTAATGCGCCAATAAAGAGCAATCTTGTTGCTCGCATACGCACAAAAAAATGGCGGCAAAAATCAGCAAACAACAAGGAATTCAAAAGATAACTGCGTGCGAACAAGAAGATTGCTCTTTATTGGCACATTAGCGCAACTTCTGCTGCGGTGGTGTTAATACGTAAGTACCTTTATTTGGCTGAACTTACATTTCTAGAATTAAAACGCGCCAAAATATAAAATAACGTTTTTGTTTAATAAAGATGCTAAAATAATATTAAAAAATATTGTTTCTTTCAAATATCTGTTTTATAAAATAATGCTTCGCGAATCCAAACAAAGCACGGCTTTTGCTAGTTAATATTGAGTCATAATTTTGGAACTAAATGACAAAATGGCAACAGGCGTAGATCAACCGTTCTAAAGTAGCACCACCTATAAACAAAGTGAAAATGGCTACTATCGTAATTTCGAGAATAGTTCAGAAATAAAAATACAAAATCAATTTATATATTTTAAAAAATATATGCATTTGAATATTTACGAATATCAGAATGAAGAAAAAATATTTCAAATCAACTAGAAGTCTTATGTTAATTGTTATGTTCCTCCGGAAAGTACCGTACATGAACAGGATAAATGTAAACAACACGCGAACTAAGGCACCATTTTACATAGACGCCACCTATTTAAAATTTATTTCACGGAACGGTTTTCTTTTTCGAAAGGCTATTTCGTGAGAAGCCCTTCGTGACCAGCATTTAACACGGACTCAAGAGTTAACCCGCGTTGGTGAATACTGGTGTCCGAATGATTGTCATTCTCTAGAATTTTAGTGTTACGTGGTATGGTATAAAAGTAGTGAGAGAAGCAAATTTGCTTATATATTACATCACTTAATGCATAATAAAATCAGGTAAATGTATGCACAAATAACTTTCAGTTTATTTTGTAGAAATGAGGCATTAAGAAGTCCATCCGACTCACTCCATTTTCTTAGAAATTAAGGTAATGATATGACTGAGTTGAAAATTTTCAATATATCTATACAATGCTTATGAATTGCTCTTGATTATAAAGTGTTTAATGATAAAATTTAAAACAAAAGTTGCAACAATTTTTATGAATAAATAACTTTAAATGTTTCAAATGAGCATTTTTATTTGATGCGTTAGTCAGATTGAATTCTGAACGCCAGAAATTGTATTCGATATATACTTATTAGTAAATTATTATATTCTTATTAATTAAGATAAGCAATATGCATTGTAAAATGAACCTGAAAATATGCATGGTGGTGTTTTAAAATTGAGAAAATTATTCATGAATAAGAAATACCTGTTCCTCAAAATACCTAAAACTCGATCACAGCATAAAATGTAATCGTAACGTGGTTTTGAAAGCTATTTACAAGCAGACACCGTTTTTTAGTCGCAAAACTAAAGAAAGAATTATGTCCATAGCGTCGTTATAAGACAAAAAGATAGTGACACTTTTTAAGCAAACAGTTTTATTCAAACCTATTTTCAAATGTGGAATTAATCTTACTTATTAGTTCTGAAAAAAGCCATGTATTATTAAGATAAGGATGGACGCGTCAAAGTCACTGAAAAATGACACTTTCAATAGAAAAACATGGCAACCCGATTACAGAAGGTAGTCATCATTATATTGATAATATCATTCAATATACCATAACCTGTTATTTTTTTTAAACAGTGCACATTATTATGTTTGCAGAGCTTGCGAAATCCGAACGGGGGTTAGTGAGCGTAGCTCGCAGGGGGATGATCCCCCTAGTATATACATAAACATTTTTTTACTAATGGTAGTTTTGGGTCTAGAGGGTCATGATCGATGTAGATCTGCATAATTTGTTTCAACATAGGAGCTATCGCAATCGGTAGTATTGCATACGAAATCTACATAATTAGACTCTTTCTCTTACATTGACAATTTAAAATTGAAATCAAATTGCATTCTTTGGTAAATGTCAGTGTGTGAACAGTTCATGTTACATTGCACCACAATATTTATTAGAAAAAAAATTTCGAAATTTTAGCAAAACCATTTAATTTTTCTTTACATTAAAATTGTTAGGATTAGATAGGAGTGTTTTTTGTATTCAAGTATAAAGTAAGTTATAATAAAAATATTCAAAAGTATAGCCTCAGCTTATATAATCATTGAAAAAACATGTCATTTATAAATGTCATCCTATTACAAGGAACTTTTTTCTGAACAAAATCTGTTATTACAACTGTCAGTCATCGATACTGATACCATAAAGGTTTGGGAATAAAACATAATTGTTTCTATAACTTTGACAGCTTAGAATTGAAATCAAAATTCGCTATTCTATTTGTGGTTGACATTGTTTCAGAAATGTCAACGTGTTAACAGTTAAACTTATAACTGCACGATAATATATGTTAAAAATAAAATGGCCCTTATTTTTGTATAGATACTGATCTTATTTTGAAATCCAAATATAAAGTATTTTTTTATTAAAATATTGAAACGCATAGCCAAATTTGATGTTATCATTTAAAACATGTCATTTATATTTGTCATCTTCTGTCGTGTTATGATGAGTTTTATTCTGAAAAAAATCTGTTATTACATTTGTCAGTCATCGAAACTGAAGGCATAAAAATTTGAGAATCAAAATCTTTTTTTTGTGACTGCACCATTTGATAAAGGTAAAAAAAGTAAAAATATGCTAACTGATAAAGTTTGTTTGATACATCATATATATTAGAAAAAAATCCCCCTTTTCTCTCAATTTGAGCAAAAAAAATTTAATATTTGATATACCTACTTCTTTCTTATTGTTAAATTATTTATCGTTATTAATAGATAATGTTTTTTTTGTTGAAAATTTAAAGTACGGTTTAATAGGCATATATTGAATTAAATAAACACAATTTACTTCATCATCAAGAAACATGTCATTTATATATGTCATCCTATTATGACGAGCTTTACCTGAAAAAAATCAATTATTACTGTGGGAAGCCCTTTTCCACTATTAGATGTGCATAATTCCTTCTCCACATCGCTTGTGAGAAGCCCGTTTCCGATATTAGGCGTGCATAATTCCTTCTCCACATTGCTTGTGGGAAGTCCGTTTCCTATATTAGGCGTGCATAATTCCTTCTCCACATCGCAACTCTGATGACAATGGGACTGTAATGTCGCAGCCGAATGAAAGGCGTGGTTAAGCGCCAACGTTTAAAACTGAAGTGAAGGGTCAATCCATTTCAAGTGGTCCAGAAAATATTTTTTTGGTCGCTCGACCATTTTTAAAAAATTTGAAATTTTTTGTACAACAACCCTAACATGACGGAAGTTCAAAATGACCGTTATTTTAACCCATTAGTGCCTAGCGTCCCTTTTTAAGGACGCTTCAAAAAGTTTCATGTAGCACTGTTTTTGACACCGGTAAAAAAGAACAGCAATCTTTATTTTATTTAATTGAAACAATTTCGTAATTAATGAGCTAAACTTAATTCTTTTTAAAATAGTGGTTCCAACCGAATAAAATTTGCGCAAAAGATGGTGGGCACGAATGGGTTAATTTTATAATTTTTTGTTTGTGCATGGCGGCCATCTTTGTTTCATCGTGTTCAGCGATTTTCTCAGATACTAGGATATACAAAATTGTAAATATCTCATCTTTTTTTTCCAATTGAAATAGGGTTTGCAGCTTTTTGTTCAGAACAAAATAGGCTAAATGTACGGTGGTAGAATAATTATTTAAAATAAATTTTTGCAAGTGAAATTTTAACACAAAATTTAAGATTTTTTCCAAAATCTATCGATTTGCAAGAGGAAATTTTTCATGCAAGGAAAACTGTCAATCTTTCACATTTTTTTCTACAAATAGGTCAAAAGTGCGTGTACTCATACACCAAGTCCCAGATCTGGGAGTTGATTTCTCTTTGCGAAAAAAATTCTGAAATTTTTCAAAAATTTCAAAAATCGCACTTTTTAGGCTTTGATATCTCTGGTGGGGCACGAGATAAAAATTTGAAATTCTGGCCTTTGATAGTATGGTGTAGTCTTGCTATGTACAAAAAATTTCAAGAAGGAGATTTAACTCAAGCTGAGATATGACATGGACAATATGTGAAAACAATAATGTCAAACTATTGTAACCTACTATGTAATTGTTCCACAAGACTGTCAACCTTACACAATTTTTTCTACAAATAGGTCAAAAGTGCGTATACTCATACACCAAGTCCCAGATCTGGGAGTTGATTTCTCTTTGCGAAAAAAATTCCGAAATTCGTCAAAAATTTCAAAAATAGCACTTTTCAGGTTTTGATATCTCTGGTGGAGCACGAGATAAAAATCTGAAATTCTGGCCTTTGATAGTATTGTGTGGTAGTGTTATGTACAAAAAATTTCAAGAAGGAGATTTAACTACAAGCTGAGATTTGACATGGACAACTTGTGAAAACAATACTGCCAAACTATTGTAACCTACTGTGTAATTGTTCATACCTCCAAAATTTTAAATTAATTATTTATGGTACAAAGTTAAATGTTAATTACAAATATCTTCTTCAAGTGCTTCTGTGGATTTAAACAATTCAGAATGTATGCTAAGCAATACACTATTTGTCCAGATGAACAAACCTAATTGAAATGCTATTGCAACAATTTTCCTCGGAACACATTTCAGAAAAGTAAATTATAGACAATGGGTTGCAACTGATCGAGTTGACATGGTTTCAATTATTAAACCTAAAGAATTTCATTCAAGTTAACAAGGGATGACAAGACTTGGGTGACTTCAAATAAAATTTCGAGAAAGAACAGCCTGAAACTGACAACATTAAATGGTCGAACTCATAATATCTCTCGTAAATAGTGTTAAGCTCTTTGTTGAGCATATATAATATCTCTGTAAATTAAACATTTATTATTAAACTGTTTTCAGCAAACGATATTTTCTGTATAAATATTGTAATAAATGAGACTAATCTCATTTCTCCTAATGTACTCATAATAGCATTTCTTAACATGTTTTAATCACCGTATCTCAGCTTATAGTCAAATCTCCTTCTTGAAATTTTTAGTACATAACACTACTACAGAATACTATCAAAGGTCAGAATTTCAGATTTTTATCTCGTGCTCTACAAGAGATATCAACGCCTAAAAAGTGCGATTTTTGAAATTTTTGACGAATTTCGGAATTTTTTTCGCAAAGAGAATTCAACTCCCAGATCTGGGACTTGGTGTATGAGTACACGCACTTTTGACCTATTTGTAGAAAAAATTGTGTAAAGTTGAGTCTTGTTGAACAATTACATAGTAGGTTACAATAGTTTGGCAGTACTGTTTTCACATATTGTCCATGTCATATCTCCGCTTGTAGTCAAATCTCCTTCTTGAAATTTTTTGCACATAACATTACTACACAATGCTATCAAAGGCCAGAATTTCAGATTTTTAACTCGTGCCCCACCAGAGATATCAAAGCCTGAAAAGTGCGATTTTTGAAATTTTTGACGAATTTCGGAATTTTTTTTGCAAAGAGAAATCAACTCCGAGATTTGGGACTTGGTGTATGCGTACACACATTTTTGATCTATTTGTAGAAAAAATTGTGTAAGTGTGACAGTTTAGTTTTCCTTGCATGAAAAATTACCTCTTGCAAACGGATAGATTTTGATGAAAATCTTAAATTTTGTGCTAAAATTTCACCTGTAAAATTTTATTTTCTAAAATTTTTCTACCACCATTCATTTAACCTATTTTATTCTGAACAAAATGCTACAAACCCCATTTTAATTGGGAAAATAAAAGACGAGATATTTACAATTTTGTGTATCCTAGTATCTGAGAAAAGAACAAAGATGGCCGCCATGCACAAACAAAAAATAGTAAAATTAAAATAACGGTCATTTTGAACTTCCATCATGTTAGGGTTGTTGTACAAAAAATTTCAGATTTTTCAAAAATGGTCGATCGACCAGTGCTGGACCACTTGAAATGGATTGACCCTGAAGAAAAGAAAACCAAACAGTTGTTGACAGTTTGCGGCAGAAAATAAAAGAATGCCCGCGATGCGCGCAAATTCTGACGTGAACGACGTGTAGCCCAGTAAATTTAGGGTTTGGTAGCTAAGTAATTCATAATGAGCTGAAAATTTCAGAATTAGCTCCTTATGACGAGTAAAAAACAACCTTAAAAGTCTCAGAAGTTCTCATGTGTGCTTCTATCCAAAATGGCCGATCAAAGATGGCCGCTAAGACCTTTTTGCATCGTCCAATGTTTTTTCCATTTCTAAATCATATATCAATATTTTTTTACTTCTGAAAAATTCTGTGATCTCTATTTACATCTGTTTTAATGTATACATAAGGCTTGACTAAAGCAAGGGCATACGGGGTATGTGCCCCGAGCCCCCGTGCCAGAAACAGCCTCAAAAACTAAATTTAGGGTTTGGTAGTTAAATAATTCATAATGAGCTGAAAATTTCAGAATCAGCTCCTTATGACGAGTAAAAAACAACCTTAAAAGTGTCAGAAGTTCTCATGTGTGCTTCTATCAAAAATGGCCGATCAAAGATGGCCGCTAAGACCTTTTTGCATCGTCCAATGTTTTTTTTTTCCATTTCTAAATCATATATCAATATTTTTTTACTTCTGAAAAATTCGGTGACCTCTACTTACATCTGTTTTAATGTATACATAAGGCTTGACTAAAGCAAGGACACACGGGGTATGTGCCCCGAGCCCCCATGCCAGAAACAGCCTCAAAAACTAAATAAAAAAACTAGAAAAATAAAAATAAAATTCCTAAAAAAAATCTCTCTATTGAGGCTTTTTAATGGTCTTCTAAAAGAACGTTAAGGTGTAGGGTGCCGCAAAGAGATACCTGCCCAGACCTCAGTCGATTAGTCGAGCACTGTACCTAGTTTTTATCAAAATAAAAGCTAAAATGAGTTGTGCATTCATTTATTTGCCATCAAATTAATAAAATTTCATTGGCCATTAGCCTGTTTTGCCGTGTTTAAGAAACTATTGGCAAGTCATCTGTATGTTTGTAATCCTACTTGTGAGAATTATTTTTGAAATTTTGTTTTAAAAAGTGACAGATATTCTATTTTTATATATAGAAATGGAACTGTGGAGGACTGTGTAAAAAGAAGACAGAAAGTTAGAACAAGTTTAAATTATTTATTACAAGACAAAAAAAAATTAAATCCAAAGTAAAAATACAATAAAAAATGCTTGTAATAAATAAGCTAATAATGTTATGTTAAATAAACTTAAAACAAAAGTACCAGAATGCCTCTCAATCAGTCGCTATCGTGTTCTTCGAATCCGTTAATTGGACGAACTGAATTTGTGCATGTTTCTCCTAAGCATGAGGAATAAAACCTAGAACAATGAGAGCTGCCTTCTTGCACTGACATCTTTCATCATAGTCCCTTGTTGCAGTTATTTTGCAGTCACAAGAGATAAGCTGCAGAAGATCTTCAGGTGCTGCGGAAAGTGCTGAAGGTAATGGGTTTAATCTGCCTTCCTTCATGACCCATCCCCATTCAGAAGGATCTAGGTTGTTTCCCAGCCGCTGTTGAACTTGAAGTAAACCCGAAGAGAATGCTGCGAAGTTTCTGCACTTATTGGTGGAAGAACGGCAAGGTTAAATTTTGATGAGAGATTTTTGGTTACTTCTTTATTGTAACGGATATATCGCAGCTCATTTAGGGAATCAACTTTCTCTCCCCCATAAAGATTCTTCATGAATATCTCCCCAATTTCAATTACCTTTTGGGGTTTAAGTTTAGGACTGTTGAATAAGGAAGTCAATGAAAGCAGTTCATGGTTTTTCTTTATCAATTTAAAAGCTGAGGATTTCCCCTTCCTAAAAATTGTTGATGTGGTATCACATCCAGTTGTTGCATGTTGGAAGAGAATGGAATCCTTCATGGGACCAAGGGATTTTTGAATTTTAAGTATGTTGTAGCATTTTTGTTCGTGAGGTCGTAGAAAGAAGAGTGGTTTTCCTGGATTACCTCGTGCGATGAGAATGGTCAGCAGATCTGTGTCAGAACCAACTACTGTGACTAATCTAGAATTGGTCATACTTGAATTGATTTCTGTTGTGCAGAATAGTGCATCAGCATCAGCATCCGCCTGTAGGGCAACTATTCCTTCGGCCTGGCCCATGACCATTCGAATAAGCCTAGCCTTGTTCTCTGAGTTCCGTAGAAAAGCAGCTTGTTTGGTTGTGGCCACCATGTTTTCGTCAAAAGCAATAGTAGCAGACATTTTCGACACCAATCTTCTTTGCCTCTCTACACTTTTAGTTGATAAGGCACAAGTGTACCTATCAAAAACAACTGCTTCACATGGAGAAAAGTGTTTCTGGACAAATCTAACATATTTGAGGCAAATATCTCTGTAAGTGTCGGACTCATTCCAAACTAATGCATGCAAGAGAAATACTCCATCTACAATAAACGAGCAAATTGACGGAGGTTCAACACAAGGCTCAATTGTTTCAATGATAGCAGCTAAAGTTGATTTAACATTCTTCCTCATTGAAACTTCATCAAAGAGGGAGGGAGGTTGAGGAGCCAATTCGTATTTGAGGTAATCTCGTAAATTTTCATTTGACTTGAGTACTGCAGCAATCATGGTAAACAGCTGTAGAGGATTGAATATCACAGTTGAATTCCTTATTATCAATGTGTTATTTGTTGCCGATATTGGTATAACTCTCTTTTTCCGTTGAAGTTTAATTTCCCCAAATGAACATCCTATGATTGAAGACAGTAAATTTTCACCAACTTTCTTTGCATTGTCGCAGTTTGTTTTATTATCAGCAACCAATCCACTAGCTATATTCATCAACAAATGTTTAGGACATGGATTATCAAAAGGATTGTGAAGCAGTAACCATTCAGATAATTTATTCAAATCAGAATCATCTCTTGATTGTCTGGAAGGCCGAAATTCAACGTGTTGTTCTGAGCATACATAAGTTTTTTCACAAAATTCTTCTAATACTTCCGATACTTTCATGTTTATTGAGCAAGAAGCAATCCATCTGGACAAAGTAGAATCTTCCATTCCTCGTCCATGTGTTAATCCTCCTGCTACTTTTATGGATTTCATGAGACTGCTCTATTATCATATCTGGTGCAACTCCACTCCATGCCCTGTCTTTTCTGCGAATAGTAAAATAACCATCAACAATTTTTTTTAATTCATTGCTTTCCATTTTCGCCGTCAATTCTTCCATTTGCTGAATATATAAATGGGCGCATTTGGCATAAAAAATGTGGCCTGCTACATGAAAGTAAGACATCATGGATTTAATGCTATACAAATGTAATTCCCAGTTCCCAACTCGATCTGCTTGAATACAGAAAAGAATAAGTGCAATCAGTTCCATGTACTGTAACCACAGTTTGCCAGTTCTAAAAAAATCTCTATTTTCTGCAGCTGTTTCAATAGTGTTGATCAGCTGTTTAATGCAGTTGTTGTCTTGAAGATTTTCAATACGGCTTCCATTTGTCACCATAAGTTCATGAATAACATCTCGAATTTTGCTTTTGGTATTGTCATCTAACTCGTGCAGATAGTGTTGAAAAAGTTTCTCATACAGAGCTACGTATGTGAGAAAATGTGCTCTTAAGGCTCTCGAATAAGCATGCCCATTCATCATTTTCTCAATCGTTTGCTTCGAATACAGCAATTCCCACAGCTCTTCGATTCCACTGTCTGCCATTAGGTATCCAATAAGGAAAGGGCATGTTTACAAACAAACACTTCTGTCAACCAATCTACCGCTACATTTTTTGTCATAGCGATCATTGTAGGAACCATCTTGACGACGTAGCCAATCATATCATACTTACTTATGCAATGGCAAACTTAGACCAATCAAATTCCCGGAGTTCATCCGTACAGTGTCAGTCGTTAAAGAACGGACTGGTTTTTCTCCCTTATCCACAGTAATTCGTCCACAGTGACGTCAGCTGCCCTTTCCTAATAGTACCTAGGTAAGACATGAGAAGATGGAACCCCCCAAGCCTCACGACAACATTTGCCAGAGCAGCTCCTGTTTCTGCTGCCGTAACGATTTGCATAGCTTTCCAAAACAGCGGTTGATCATAAGTCACTATACATGTGTTTTGTCCCAGTGTTTTACATTCTTTTGCTGCATAAACCAGTGTTGAATATATTGTATTTATGTCAGAAGCAGGGTGGCTGAAAAACGGAACAGGAACAATACTACTAGTATCGTATTGCATGGTGCTAATATTCTTGTAGATAGCATTCATAAACCCATTCCACACAGGCTCTGGTGTATTTTTAACAAGATGTAAGCATAACCACAACTTATTGGGGAACTTGGCCATTTCTAGATTTGTGACATTCTGTTGGTTGATTAGAATCGGTTTCACTACCACATGAGAAAGGCCATTAGTGCTTTTTGGGGGGCAGGTTAGAATGTCCATTTTTCCTAGCTCAGTTATAGTTTCTGCTGAAGGATTTTTCGGCCTTGGGAATCTGGTATTAGAAACTAACTGTTCTTGTGGTGTGCTTATTCGAATACCGCCCATACAATGGAAGGTATTATGCCCATCTAAGGTCCTGATATTGAAATCGGCATTATCAAATACCAATTGTGTGAAATGAGACACGGTCTGTGGAGGTACAGCATTCATGCATGCGAACTCAAATCGCCGAACCTCATTATAACTAGCAGACATTCCCAAACAGTGCAAAATGTCTATAAGTTGACGGGAGGCAAAATGGCGCAAACAGTAGACTCCGCATGCAAGGAGGAGAGGAGATACAAAAGTTTTTGGCCTTGTCATTGAAATAATTGAATGACAAACCATGCTTCGTTTTTTCTGTACTTTGTGACTCATTGTTTTAGATTTAGTTATATTATCAATTAATAATTTTAGAGTCTCTGGAACAGAAAAGCATAAATCATCCAATATGTTCTCAGGATGAGGATATGTTTGGTTGTCATACACTTGAGTCTGAATGTCCTCTCTAATAATTTTGGCTGCCATCATAATAATCCTCTTTCTTTCCTCAAAGTCGTTCTTTTCCCTCTTTTCGTACCATGCGTCATAGAGAAGTTTTTTTGACCCATCCTTGAATGTGAAGACTACATCCTTCCCAAAACCCTCACGTCCATTGACAACGTTAACACGTTCACCATACTTTTTTTAAGATCTTTGATTTGTTGGCTGCTATAAATTTCCACTCCCTCAGCAGTCAATTCTTAAAGTTTCGAGAACAGCTCTTGGCCTGAATAGTGGCATTCATCTTCCTCATCTATGAATTCACAAAGTTTATCAAAAGCAGACCTCATCCTTATGTTTACTGGCCTCCCAACAGTTTTATCAGTAACAGGATTTGACAAAAAAGATGCATAACAGTTTTCATGATACCTGCCTTCAGCTGCGACTACGTCAATGACATTGCTAATTCTTCTCAAAACTGTTTCACCTTCATCGTCTTTACGCTCTTCAGCTTTCTTTTTTAAACTGTTTAAAGACTCCAAAGTCTCTATCTGATGAACAACTTTTCTGTACTTCTTTGCTTTTTTTGTTTCTACTTTAACTGAAGCCTCTTCACCGCAAAACAAACATTGAGTTTTAAAATTGAAACCCGTGTCTTTAGTTCTCTTTGTAGGTCTCTCACAAACTGTAGCATGGTCTCGTTGTGAAATTTCCTTAGTAATCAAAGATGGCATAGTGTAATATTTTCTGCAATCTGAATGCACAGTTAAACTTTTGACATCCAAAAAATATTCGTGTAATCCATCCTGCCGTTTTTTACTAGCATTGAAAAGGGTTTGAAAGCCCCTTGCCACTGTAACTGTTTTACCAACATTCAGTGCTTCACCACAAATCACACACAACGGATCACAATCCATTCGAACTATATTCGGTTATAAAAAGCTAAACAGAGCAAAAACAGAAGCGAAAATGACCACGTGTGAAGCCTTTTGCCGAAACAATAAACTATGAGCAGTGCAGGTGTCAGCATTACTCTTCAACCCCCTCCCATGTCTGTATGAAGCGCATGCGTAGGAAATTCCTTGGTGCATTATCTTTTATTCTTATTAGCAGAGCCGGCGTCAGCAAACTCATATTCCTCTCCAACCCCCCCCCCCCCCCAATGTCTGTATGGAGCACGTGCGTAGGAAATTCCTTCATTCACTATCTTTTATTCTAATTCTCATCTGCATTTTTTGATTAAAAATGACTGTGTGTGAAAATATACATGAAAACTCCAAAGGAAAAAACGAGTTTTATTTTTTAAGTAATTTCAGTTTAAATAAATTGAATTACCGTACATTTATAATTAGGGGAGTGCGAAGAGAAAAATGCGCCCTGTCCAAAGTTGCTATTTATCGCCCCTCACCCCCAAATTTTTCTTGTGATAGGCTAAAAAATGACATTGGTAGTATAAATTTGGCGCCCCCTAAATTTCCGTGCCCGCGGCGACTGCCTCCTCCCCCCCTCTTCTTCGCACGGCGCTGTTTTTAATTTCTTTATTTTATAAACCTTAGCTCATATTCCAATTAGCATACTTGCTGACTGCATTGGTTTCCTGTAGAAGCGAAAAATATTCACTTTTGACTTAAATATGCAGGAAAACATCCAACAAGGCGCAATTATTTGGCGACCACAGTTGATCCGCCATTTTGGATAGAAGCCGACATCGAATTTTTTGAGACTTTTCAGAATCCATTCTATACATATCCAGGAGCTAATCCACCCCAGGGGGATACCTTCTTTAGGTATTCACGGGCTTCACAAACCCGGGGCACCTGAGTGATCTTTCTCCTTTCCTTTTCCTCTTACTCCTCTTGTCTTCCTTTCATCTTTGTTTCACTCTCATTGTGGTTTCCTCTTCGGAGGTGAGAGCATTTCTGTATGGGCCGATATCATCCTGTATATCGACTCATGGAGAATTGTAAATCACCCACGTGTTGGCCGTTCGTGGCGACCCGTGTCCCTGGAAAGGGGGGATCCTGGCAGTTGAGGGAAACCAACACACTGCTTTGGCCTCTGCTTCAGGTAGACGGGAGGTGCATATTGGTCCCGTGTGCATCAATCGGCTGGTCAGCTGACTTTTGTCACTGGCTTTAGGGATCAAGTGATCGAGCAACTACTAGTCATCTCGTTAAGGGTGGAGACTGACATAGGGTTGTCTTGTGACCGTATGGGCCCTGGTTAGCACTGGTGCACGAATGTGCATCCAATTGTAGGGCTCGGGAGTGGGTGGTGCGGCCGGGGTCTGAATTTTATTTTATCTACTATGGATGGAAATACTTCACTTCCTCCTTCTCTCTCTTGTAGAGAGCAACAAATGTCACAGAATTCTGCTTTCACTCGATATTTCATAATTAAACGCACTGATAGCCACTCTGATAGTTCCTTTGGAAAAACATCGCCATTTCTCATTGCAAAAACGTTCCAGTCTGTCTTAGGGGATGGCCACACTCTCAAAAAATTACAATCAGGAGATTTATTAGTAGAAGTATCTACAGCTAAACAATCGCAGTTTCTCACTAATTGCTCTACAATAGGCACATTTTCCGTTTCTGTACAAATACATAAATCTCTAAATACAAGCCGAGGTGTCATCTCTGAACCAGACCTATTATTCTCTACAAAAGATGAACTCTTAGAAAATTTAAAAGATCAAAATGTCCTTGATGCACGTCGTATCACTATCCGTCGGAATGGACAAATCCTTCCTACAAAGCATGTCATTCTCACTTTCAATAGTCCTACTTTACCAACTAGAATCAAAGCCGCTTACCTGAATTGTCCTGTCAGACCTTACATTCCTAACCCTCTCCGTTGCTTTAAATGCCAACGTTACGGCCATACTAATGGTACATGTCGTGGATCTCTTACCTGCGCACGTTGTGCAGAAGTGGGCCATGACAATAAAGATTGTGAAAAAACCGAACGTTGTGCAAACTGTAAGGGAGATCATACTGCATATTCCCGTACTTGTCCTAATTGGAACAGAGAAAAAGAAATTATCACAGTTAAAATTACTCAAAATTTGTCTTATCCTGAAGCTCGCAAACTTGTAGAAACCAGAACCCCATCTGTCGGAATTTCTTACTCCAGCTTACTTAAAAACCAATCAAAATCTGTAAGACATGTAAGCACCCAAACTGATTCCTCATATCCACCTAATAGATCTACTAAATCACAATCAACTAGCACACCAATTAAAGAAACACGTGATGTCTGTCTCCCTACTAAACTGTTTGGAACCCCTAAATTAGAACGCTGGCTACCTTCCACAGAACCGGTTAAAATAATTGACTTACAAAAAAGAGAACAGAAATTAAATTCTCCATCCAAAAAATCATCTGATCCCCAAACTAATATCAAAGCTGGAACCTGTACAAAAATATCGCCTAAGTCCAACACGGTCCAACCCAACTCTAGTCAAATAGTGAAAACTGGTGTTCAGAAAGAAGGAACCAAGGCTGGGATCCAAACTGCTACAAAATCAAAAACATTACAAAAATCACATATGATTAAAAAACAAACAGAAACCATAAAAACCCCAACTCCAGCAACCCCACGGCGGAAGACTGTCGTCAAAAGATTGCAAAATTCATCGTTCAGCCCATGCAAAAGAAATTTTAAAGATCCCAGACAACTGCAGCATTATGTCCAAGAAGCTATGGAATGAGAGTCTTACGGCAGTGGCTCGGATTCAGACGAAAACACAATTTTTGAAGAGTATGTGCCTGGTTAAATTAATTTTTTTATTGGTCTTTGTTTTAGTTGTATTTTAGGTTTTCTGTAGTACTTTTCCAATTTGGTCATCGTGTCATTATCTTACTGTTTTAGAGTTTTAACTAGTTTTAGCATTTTATCTTTTTACAATTTTAAATATATTTGTCAGGTTTTAATTGGTTTTTAATTTCATGTATCACCGCCTTGCCTTTATCAACTTAACTCATATCTACAACATATTTTTATTTCAGCTTTCACTTTTTACATTTTATTTTAAAATTTAACCTTGTCTTATTCCTACCATGTTCTTGGCGCAGCATGTCCCACAGGGGACCTTGCGCCAGAAAACCCCATTCAACCAACCAACCAACCAACCAGGAGCTAATCCTGAAAATTTTAGCTCATTATAAATTTCTTAGTTATCGACCCCTTTTTTGGTCTAAATTTACTGGGCTAGTGTTAAAACGACATAAAATCTTTTATAAATAATATGCTGTAAACATTCATCTTGTAAATAATTTAATGTTTAACATAAGTTTTAAAATTTTAACGGTGTCAGTATGAAATTTATGTCTCTGTTTATTTCTGTTTCTACATTACAACTGTCAATCATCTATATTGATACTATAAAGATTTAAGAATAAAAACAAGACTGTTTCTACTATAGTGAAACCCCCAAATAAGGGACACCTCTTTTTAAGGGACAAAACATCCGGTCTCAGTGCCTGAGTATAGGACGTGTAATGTATTTACCTCTGAATAAGGGACACTCGATTTAAGGGACACTTGAAAATGAGATTAAAGAAACTGGTTTTTGAATTTCAGATAATAAAGTAGTCTGTGATGAAAATGAAAATACAGATTTTTGTGAACTTATTAAACAGACAGACAGTCGTCAGTCATGCTGATACGGAGGCATATGACACTATCAACGGCCATTTATTTACTCACAATTCTGATTCAACGTTAGTGCTTTTATAAACATTGAAAGTAATGATGAAAATTGTGAAGATGATTCTGAAAGTGGGGAATAAAAAAATTGTGAAATAGAAAATTTCAAATATGCTTTTAAGCTGTTCTCAAATCGAAAAAGGGCAGCTTTTAAGACATATGTTTTAATTAATTTTTATCCAGAAATGCCTAAAACTAGGAAGTATAGTTGTTCAGAAAATATGTAACTGACCAGTTTTTTCTATTTTTTTGCAAATGCAATAGATCTTTCCGAAAATATCAATGTGGGCATTTTGAACCAAATTCCTAAGCGAAAGAAAAATAATTACTTAAGAAAGCGTAAAAAAGTCTTTGTCACGTGATCAAAATCATTTATTACGCAACAGGTAACTTATTTTTCAAATAATTGAAAATACGGTTCAGTTGCAAATCGCTACCATAGTCAATCATTCCAATTTTATACCTTTCAATTTAAAAATGAATTTGTAAATGCGCCAAAAAGTTTTCTGCTTTCTAAGTAAAGCAGTTGAGAGATTTGTTGCCATAAAATACACAAAACAATTGAATACTTTTTTTCCTTTGGTGAATACTGCTAGTAATGAAAAACTAAAATTTATAAGTGTGATAAATGAACATTTGAACAGTTTATACTGAAAAATTGAAATTTGCAAAACAATCCTTTTTGATTGTTACTTTAAGTAAAATTATTTCAAATGTTTTTATACTTTTTGCTGCATGTACACAGTTTGCATGAAAATGCAAATCAATAATTCCACAAATCATTTAATGATTTCGTAATTGACTGAGAATTTTAATTAATTTAATTCTCTTTCCTTCCTTTTGTCTGATTAACATAATTTATACACTTCGGGTCATGTAAGGGACATCATCTTTAATGCTTTGCTTATTTTTATATACTTCAGAATGATTAACTAAAAATAATGTAAAAACTCCGAATAAGTAACACCTGTATTTAAGGGACAAAAGTACCCCTTCCACAGGTGTCCCTTATTTGGAGGTTTCACTGTATTTTAACAATTAAGAATTGACATAAAAATTCCTGCTTCTATTTGTGGTTGATATTGTTTGATAAATAATAGTCAGTTTGTTAAGAGTTAAAGTTAGATTTATCACAATATATATTAGAAATAAAAGTTTCTTAACTTTCTAAATTTTAGAAAAATTCATTTATCCTTTGATATACAGGGTGGTTAGTAATTAACGTGAGATGTTCAGAATCCTCAAGTGAATAAAATTTTCGGCGAAACGTAACCAAATTTGATCAGCATACATAGTAGACCATGGGATTTCGAATTCTTAAAAAATCGCCAGTAGGGTCGATTTTAGCATTGATTACCGTCTAAAATCCATGAATTTGCATAAAATCAATTCTGTGTAGTGATCATGAGTACGAAAAAAAGGCTAAGAGAGTTATCATCATTATTAACTCCCAAATTACGGGACCATGCTTTGCTAGTCAAGCTGTGTTATTAGCAGAACGAGAATTGCAGTGCTGGTCTTTCTGAATTTCACCGATTACAGAATTTGCCAAAAGAAACGATGAACATAACAAATTTACAAAAGATAATTCATCGATTTGAAACTACGCGGCAACAAGGCCAAAAACGCAAAGTGATTAGTCAATAACAAGTTAACGAATTTGTAACTGCTATTAACAAACAAGAGAGGAGAAATTTGCAGGTACCATCAGCGCTCGGCCAGTATCTCAGCAGTATAAAATTGATCTGTACTGTATTTTTTGGCATTTAATCATTGAGCATTTACACTAATACATTTTTGGCGCGCCAAAATTGCCCCTAGTAGCGATTTTTTTTTGTATGTGGTCTAGCAAAGAATGATCTCGTAAGGTGAGAGCCATCGCAAAGCAGTTGGTCTGAGAATGATAAGAACTCTCCCAGCCTTTCCTTTTACACTTATGATCGCTACATAAAAATGATTTTATGCAAAATAATGCATTTTAGTCGGTAAATAACGCTAAAATTGCCCCTAGTGGCGATTTTTTTTTTAAGAATTTGAAATCCTATGGTCTTCTATGCATGCTGATCAAATTTTTGTTATGTTTCGCCCAAAATTTACTCTCATGAGGGTTTTGAACACCTCACGTTAACCCATTAACGCCCGAATTATTTTCTTCGCTAAAATTTAAATTTTGTATTTCCCACCACTTTTAAAATCAAATTAACTTTTATCTATATTTATCGAGGATTCTGTCTCGTGAAACAAGGTATATATTTATCTTCCACTTTACTGGTGGAAAAACCGCTTTCTTGCTGTTTTTGTAACCGTCCTCAAAAGAGGACGCTGGGCGTTAATGGGTTAATTACTAACCCCTCTGTAGATAATTCTTTTTTATTATAAATTATTCACCGTTATAAAAGAATGCAAGTCACATTTTAATTAAAATATACCGTGCGTTTAAATAAAAATATTGAAATATATAACCGTAATTGATGTAATCAATTACGGTTATAAATTAAATTAGTTACAATTACTGTCATTTATGTGTCATTTATTTCATTTTCCGACGTTACGACGAGTTTTTTTCTGAACAAAGACAGTTATAATAACTGTCAGGTATCAAAATTTATTCCATAAAGATTTGAGAATAAAAGCAAGACCGTTTCAATTACTTTGACAATTTAGAACTAAAAGGAAAATCCTTGATTCTATTTGTGAGTACACTACTTGATAAATGTCAATGTGCGTTGCTAGCAAAAGTTAGTTTAGACCATAAAAAGTATAAAAATAAAAAATCCTTATTTTTCTAAATTTGAGCGAAGATAATTTATTCTTTAATATAGATATTTCCTTTTTATCATTGAATTATACACATAAAAAATGCAAGTATATTTTAATTAAAAAGAAAAGTATATTTTTATAAAAACATTGAAATATATAATCACAATTGTTGTCATCATAAATAAACACGTCATTTATACATACACGTCATATATCATCTTGTTACGAAGAGTGTTTTTTTCCTGAACAAAATCTGTTATTATACTTGTCTATCATGGAAATTGATGCCATAAAAACTTGGGGAAAAAATTGTTTCTATTACTTTGACAATTTCAAATTGAAATCAAAATTCCCTATTCTATTTGTGGATGACAATGTTTAATAAATGTCAGTGTGTTAACAGTTAAAGTGATATTGTACCATAATACATATTAGAAATAAAAAATTCCTTATTTTTCTAAGTTTTAGCAAATTTATTTAACCTTTGTGGAGATATGTAGATAATTCTTTCTTAACATTAGCTTGTTCATTCGTATAAATAGATACAAGTCCTATATTTGATTTCAAATATAGAGTATGATTTTTAAAAAATATTGAAACATATAATTTCAGCTGGTATCATCATGAAGAATCAGGTCATTTAAGCATATTATACTGTTATAACAAGCTTTTTTCTAAGCAAAATCTGTTATTAGAACTGTCAGTCATCGAAAATGATGCATTGAAGAATTGGGAATAAAACAAGGCTCTTTCTATTGCTTTGACAATTTAGAATTGAAAATTCCTCTTTCTATTTATGGCTGTTATTGTTCAACATTGCTGACATTGCTGACAAAATTCTCAATTACTTTGACAGTTTAGAATTGAAATCAAAATTCAACATTCTATTTGTGAATGATATCGTTTGATAAATGTCAACATGTTAACAGTTAAAGTGAGGTTGTACCATAATATATATTTGACATAAAAAATTCTTATTTTTGCAAATTTGAGAAACCTCATTTAACATTTGATGTAAATAATTCTATTTTAACATTTACTCGTTAATTTTGTTATGAATAAATAAAATTCTGATCCTTAAATCTAAGTATAAAGAATGTTTTAATAAAAACATTTAAATGTATAATCACAATTGATGTCATCATTAAGAATCATGTCATTTAAACATGTCATCTTGTTATGACAAGCTTTATTCTGATCAAAATCTGTTATTACAACTTTCAGCGATCAATATTTATCCGTAAACATTTGGGAATGAAAACCTGTAAATAAAAAAACCTGTAAAACCTAGAAAATAAGACCTGTTTCTATTATTTAACAATTAAGAATCGAAATCGAATCCTGATTCTATTTGTGGCTCACATTGTTCGATAAATGGCAATGTACTAACATTTATAGTTAGATTAACCAATAATAAACATTAGAATAAAAAATTCCTTATTTTTCTAATTTTAGCAAAACTCATTTAACCCTTGATGTAGATAATTCTACTTTAGCTTAAAACAATTTTCCTGATTCTATTTGCGGTTGACATTGTTCAATATATATCAGTGTGTTAACATTTACAGTTAGTTTAAACAATAAAACACTTAGAATAAAAAATTCCTTATTTTTCTAATTTTAGTAAAATTCTATTAACCCTTGATATAGATAATCTTATCATTAAATTATTCACAATTATAAAAAATGCAAGTCTTGATTCAATAAAATTATAGCATTATATAACCGTATTTGATGTCATCATCAAAAACCATATCATTTATACGTGTCATCTTCTGTCACCTCATAAAGAGTTTTTTTCAGAACAAAATATGTCATTACCACTATCAATAATCAAAATTGGTGATATAAAGATTTTAAGAATAAAAAAAGACTGTTTCTATTTCTTTGACAGTTTAGAATTGAAATCAAAATTCCCGATTCTATTTGCGGCTGATATTTCTTGATAAATGTCAACATGTTAACAGTTAAAGTGAGATTGTATGATAATATATATTAGACATAAATATTCCTTTATTTTGGTAAAGTTTAGCAAAATTCTGTTATTTTTTGATTTAGATAATTATTTCTTAACAACAACTTGCTGATTGTTATGAATAAATTCAAGTCTTATTTTTAAATCCAAATATAAAGTATGTTTTAATAAAAATATTTAAATATATAATTTCAGTTGATGTCATTATTAAGAAACATGCAATTTAAACAATTTAATCCTGTTACACCGGGCTTTTCTTAAAGGAAAATTTTTTATTACAACTCTCAGTCATCGATATTGATACCATAAAAATTTGGGAATTAGGTCCAGATTATTTGGATTGCTGTAAGTTAAAAATTGAAATTAAAATTCTTGATTATATTTGTGGTTTATATTGTTTGATAAATCTCAATTTGTTAACAGTTAAAGATAGATTGCAACATAATGCATATTATAACAAAAAACTCACTATTTTTCTAAATTTTAGCAAATTTCATTTATCATTTTCATGTAGATAACTTTTTCTTGTCATTAAATTATAAAAAAAATGCGAGTCATATATTAATTAAAATGTAATGTACGTTTTGCTAAATATATTGAAATATATAACCGTAACTGATGTCATCATCAAGAAACATGTCGTTTATACATGTCATCTTGTTACGACGGACGGCCTTTTTTCTAAAAAACCCTGCTATAACAACATTCTTTCACCAAAATTGATCTATAAAGATTTGACAATAAAAGCAATGTTGTTTCTATTACTTTGCCCGTTTAGAATTTAAATCGAAATTTGTATTTGTGGTGCATTATTTGATAAATATAAATATGTTATCAGTTAAAATTAGATTATACCATAAAATGTATTTGAAATAAAAATTTCTCATCTTTCTAAATTTGAGCAAAAATGATTTAATCATTGATATAGATATTTATATACTTTTATTTTAGCTCAATCAAACTGATTGGTAAATTTATCATACGAATTGATTATTTCCAACTGAGCGAAAAATTGTCCAGGCCGGGAATCGAACCCAGGTACTTTGCTTACAAGGCCAATGCTTTACCTGTTAAGCTAACCGGGCGATTCCCGGCCTGGAGAATTTTTCGCTCAACTGGAAATATTCAATTCGTATGTAAATTTACCAATCAGTTTGATTGAGCTAAAATAAGAGTATATTTACGTACCCATCATCATATGGAGTTCCATTACCTGCGGTTTATTCTAACGAGCTGTCTAAATGACAGACCAGATGTTAAGACCAATAAGGTTATCCGAGCGAAAAATCCCAGCCGGCTATCGCCCTGTTAGCTTAACAGGTGAAGCGCTGGCGTTGTCAGCCAAGGATGTGGGTTCGATTCCCGGCATGGACAATTTTTTGCTCAGTTGGAGATATTCAATTCGTATAGATATTTCTGTTTTATCAATGGATTACACATGAAAAATGCAAGTCATATTTTTTATTGAAATATAAAGTTTGTTTTAATAAAAAAATTGAAATGTATAGCCACAATTGATGTCAACATCAAGAAACATGCTATTTATATATGTCATCCTGTTATGAGGAGCTTTTTTCTGAACAAAATCTGCCAGTCATCGAAATTGATGCCATAAGGATTTGGGAATAAAAACAATATTACTTCTATAATTTTGACAATATAGAATTAGTCAAAAACCCCGATTTTATTTGCGGCTGTCATTGTTTGTTAAATGTCAACGTGCTAACAGTTAAAATGAGACTGTACCATAATATACATTAGAAATAAAATTTTCTTATTTTTCTAAATTTTAGTGAAATTCATTTAATCTTTGATTTCTTTGTTAACAATAACGTGTTCATTGTTATGGAGGTTTTATTGGTTTAATTGGTTTTATTTTGGTATCATTTTTCTCGTCATTAAATAAGATAAGTATTTTTTTTTTTAAGTGGTGGGAATAATGACCGTAATTTAATGCGACCTTTTCCGGCACAGTGTGCCCAGTCCGAATACACCTAATTTAAATTTCAACCTTGCAAACGGCACTAATAATATTTTAATAAAAGTATCAATTTACAATGAAAGCATAAAACAGAGGATTCCTAATTTCTAATAAAATCGTTTGCAAATTCCGTCGTCGGTTGACAATTACTCATTTTACGAGCAGAATTTGCCCGTTCCGGAAAGGGTTAAGGGATTAATAAAAATATTTAAATATATAATCACAACTGATGTCATGAAGAATCATATCATCTAAACTATTTTCTGAAGAAAATCTCTTATTACAACTGCCCGTCATCTGAAGAAAATCTCTTATTACAACTGCCCGTCATCGAATTTGACGCCATAAATATTTGCGAATAAAAAAAGACTGTTTCTGTTACTTTTGCAATTTAAAAACAAAAACAAAATTCGTTATTCTATTCGTGATTGCATTGTTTGATAAATGTCAATGTGTGAAGAGGTAATGTTGGATTGCACCAGAGTATATATTAGAAATAAAAATTTCACTTTTTCTAAATTTTTTAAAAACATTTAATTATTCTTAGCATTAAAATTTTTAGGTATCTTTTCTACCGAAATATAAATTAAGTTGTAAAAAATATTTAAATGTATAACCTCAATTTTTATGATTTTTAACGCCTCCGCGACGGGAACCTTTAAGGAAGTGTTTAATGGTTTGTTACTGGTTTTTAAAAACATAAAATTGTGCTTCATTGAATCGGGAAAAAATTCTCCGATTAAATAAGGCAAATTTTATTAGTGAGGATATACAACGATTCTGAGCATTTTTTGTGACACGTATGCAGCACATTTGTCCCCATGGGGTTAAGAAACATGTCATTTATATATGTCATCCTGTTAAAACAAGCTTTTTCCTCCTCAAAATTGTCATCATAACTGTTAGACGTCGATACTGAAGCCAAAAAAATATGTGACCAAATCAGAGTTATCCTTGGTTTTTGACTAACATAAGCGATTTGGTGCATGACAAATAAAAAACACTAGCCAAACGAAAAGAATTGTTAACAAAATTTTCCTTAAGCTCTTTATTGTATCTCCCTTCTTTTTACAGAAACTGTTAAAAATAAGTGCATTCTAAATGTCTCCTAAAAGTGTTAATATCTAAGGCATTTTAGCACTTTAAATAAAAATTGAAATTAGGTACTTTAGGATGGTCATAAAAATCTTCCTGCATATATGTACCCCTAGCAACCTAACAACTAAACCACTGAAAAGGAAATTTCAGATATAGCTATATAAAGATATGAGCTCGAGTATGTGATGATTTTAAACAATAGAGCTCTTACGGTTACGGTTACAGTGAAATAATTTCAGAATTTTCGAATGGTAAGAACCTTTTTTTTCCAGTGCAAATTTATCAGCTTATTGAAAAACTATAAATGGCATTGAGATAATATTACATCAGCAATTTTAGTCATATGTGTATACGACTGAAATTGCTGCTGTAATATCATGTCACTCGATCCTTATTAGTTCCTACGTAACGTAATATTCAGCACTCTAAAGCAAATGATTATATTTTTATTTTCACTTTGCGTGCATAAATACAACTCCAAAAACATAATTTAGGACAAATTTTACAAAATTACACAGATCACAAGTTAAAAAGAAATCGGCTATTAAAAATATATTTTGTAGCCCCTCCGTTCCCCGCAATAGTTTTTTTTTTTTTTTTTGCAAGTGTTTTACGTCGGCAATTTTCATTGTACGGTTATCATTTCAACGCCATAAAGTTTTTCAAAGTCCCGATGAGTTGGCGCATGAAAAAAATGGGTGTTACAATTCTGAAATTTCGAAACTTTTCACTGTAACCACAAACGTGACAGCTCTATTGTTTTAAATCCTTTTGAGCGCATACTTACAAATAGGTATATCTAAAATTTCTCATTACTTGGTCGAGCGGATAGGCCACTACGCGTTCATACATCGTGGAAGTTATGCATAGAACAGAACTGATTTTTTTGTGTATGATTATTTTGGGTATGACAAACAAATCCTCCCTGACATTGAAAAAATCTTCCCATCGTTACATTGTCATGCAGAGACGGGATTTTGCGTATAGATTTAACCTTTTAATTCAGTTATTTGTAAACAGTTGATGATAACAGAATAAGGGAAAACAATTGATTTTTATAAATATCATGATGCACATTAACTCGTTTTTACTCCGATTAGTTAACTGAATCAGAAATTTAAGATGAAAATCAAAATTGGTATTGTATAAATTAATAATATTAAGTTATTAGCATGTGTAAACTCTTTTTGAAACATTAATATGTGCGTATGGGATCGAAGAAAGTTTGGAAATTGACTCATCCAACTAGTTGTTTTATTTATACAATGTAATCACTGACGGACACTTTATTTTTAGCTTTTATGTTTCAGTGTTGCGTTCAGTAATACATGGGACACCCAACATGATGTCGAAATGCCACAATGACACCAGAATTCTGTTACAAATATTTTCCGTTTAACCCTTTCCGGCGCAGTGTGCCCATCCCCCCCTCCCCAGAGTTACCTAATTTTTATTCCAAACTTGCCGTAAATGGCACAAAGAATGTTTTTTTAAATTTTGTTTTTAAAATGAAAGCATAAATTTAAATTTTCTTAATTTCTATAAAAGTACTTTTCAAATTCCTATGTCAATCAATATTTTCTTATTTTATGAGCAGAATTTGCCTGCACCGGAAGTATTTTTGGCTATCCCACCGAAGCTAGCATAGGGGAGAAAAATACAGGCTTCTGATTGGTCGAAAAATTGTTTGCAAATAGATCACCTGAATGCTAATGTACATATTAGGAGCGTATATGGGTATATGATTAAAATAATAATAAGAAGAAGAAATTTGATTTAAAAAAAAAAAAGTAATATAGAACAATTGAGTTTGACGCCGTAAAATGAAAATACTATTATTTCTAAATAAATTGTTCTGATTGTGTATAAATGTGCATATCATGTTAAAAAAAAATAGAAAGAAGAAATGGCAATTCTATTTTTATTATTTTCTAAAAGTAATGCAGAACAATTGTTAAACATCCTGATTAACTTGTTTAATAATAAATTCCGAATTATCTATTAATAAATATGTAAAAACAGAAGGAAAATCTAGCTATTAAAAGCTTTTCAAACAGAAATTGATGATTAAATAAACGTAAACTCAAAGATGAAGGAACGCTAAATTATTCAACCAATCAGAAGCCCGTATTTTTCTCCCCTATACTAGCTTCGGTGGGATCGGCAAAAATGCGCACCGGAAAGGGTTATTACGTATAATTAGCTTTCTATAAAATTTCCAAATAAATTTGTCCGTAAATTCCATTGTTATTCAGTTAATGCAATATTTTCGCAATGGAAGTTCGCTGTGCCAGAAAAAGGTTAACCGCTTCTCTAATTTGTCCGTACGGTGAACGTATTTTTGCCAATCATGATTTGTCCGTACCATATACGGGTATCCATACTGCAATCAAGGTTTTTAGCTCACAGACTATCATAGCCTGAGAGCTTATGTGCCCGTCCGTTCTGTATGTACGTTCGTTCGTTCGTGCGGAACGCGATAACTCATGATAAAAATATCCGATCCACTTGAAATTTTGTATATCCCGGGAGTAGTCGCGGCTTTTTTTCGAACGTGATTAGTCGCGCTCGGTCTATTCGCCGCCGTTCCCTTTTGGCCGAAGAAACAGCGGAAAAGTGCCGTTGTTCCTCGAAGATCGAAAACAGGGAATTCAAGAGGAAAGTATTGCTTGAAAACGAAAAGATACGGGTAATATCGATTAGTACGCATTTACGTTAAGTAGGGGAGAGTGGGGATACTTGAGCATAGGGGATACTTGAGCCACCCCCTTTATCTCTACAGTTGTTCAATTTTTCTTTCTAAAACTGGCAACATGGTAATATATTTATAGTTCTGAACATGTAAAAAAGAAATCATATACCTTGGTACCATTTTTAAAGTATGGTGATTAACCCTTTGAGCTCTGCTGGTAGAATTTTCTACCACAAAATTTTAATTCTGAAATGTCACAACGACACCAGAAAATTCGACCAAATTTATTTGAAAAAGGTTTAATGCATTTTTTCGCGTATATTGTAAATCGGTTTTTTTCTTTGCAAAATACTGGTGCGAATGTGACATCTGGCTCAAGTATCCCCTCCATGGGGATACTTGAGCCACAATGTAAAAGAAAAAGTAAAAATTTATTAGACATAGAAAAATAGTTCAAAATTAATTGAAAGTGGTTTTCAAATGAAGAAAAAATATCAAATTTTCATTTTCAATATTTTATTTTGTTCTAAGAAATTCTAAAAAATTTTAAAAAATTAAAATTTAAAAAATGGCTCAAGTATCCCCATCTTCCCCTATATATTTGGTTAGCATTTAAATAAATGTTTTAATAATTATTTAAAATATATATATATATATATATATATATAAATGATAAAAGTTTTTATACAATCTGAATAATTTTCTAAAGATACAATAAATAAGAATAAAAAAATATTTTCAGTTTTTTGAAAATTTGAAATCGTGATACATATTTTTTGAAAGGACAGTTTAGTTTTGACGTATGTCTGGTACTAGGAACCAATTGAAGATGAAAAAATACATCTCATATATAATTTTTCTTACTATTTCGACGTAAATATAAGAATAGAAGAGCAAATAACCCTTTTTTAAATTATTAACATAAAAACAGGAGTTACTTTTCATATTTTTTCCCTTTTCCCAAATCTTCTTCGTATCGTCGTAATTCTTTTTTGCATGTAAAACCTTAGAGGTTTTATAATTCAGTAATTTTTCTCAAATGAGAAATTATATATTTGCACCAAATGAAAATGTATGAATAATATAAAGTAATACATATATAATATTTTTTTCTAATAACTTCGTTTCATCTTTTTTTTATTTCAAAGTTTGTAAAAAAGATAAGAATTACTATATAATCTGACTGAAATTTTGAAGCTACAATGAATAACGAATTAAAAGATACTTTCAGTTATAACATTGAAATTGTGATACAATTTAAAAAAAAAAAAAAAAAAAAAAAAAGCAACAACGCACTGAAGTTCGTTATAACGGTGGACTGACACTAGGAGCCAATTGATGTTGAAAAAATAAATCTTAAATATTTTTATTACCATATCTATACAGATATAAAAAAAGCAAATAAAATAATCTCTTCTTTGTAATTAGTAACATAAAAGCAGTAGCTACATTTCATTTCTTTATTTTATTTTATATATTTTTTCTTTTCGTTTATTCTTTTTTTTTAATGAAAAATATATATGCACTAAATGAAAATATATGAATAATATAAAATAAGAAAATAAATAATAAATGTATTAAGAGCTATTTTTTCAAAATTTGTAAAAGGGGTAAAAATTATTATATACTGGGATTGAAATTGTAAAGATACAAATAAATATCAAATTAAAAGAGAATAAATTTTGAATAAATTTTCAAATGTAGATATTATATTTGATATAGATAAATCGTTTTTTTTTGGAGGGGGGGAGGGGGGGAACTGTCAACATTGATTTTGACAATGTTTCATTTTTTGGCGCCAATCAATATTAAAAAGATGCAATATTTAATTTAAGTAAATATTATTTTGTAATTATTTACAATATTTATCAAAGTATAATTCAATTTCAATGAATTTCGCTTTTGAAAAGAAAAACATTATTAATGAAAAATGATTTCTGAAATTAAATGCCAAGAAAATTAACTTTATTAGATCTTAGCACTAGGCACTCTTTAAATTCGGGTTTAAAAAAAAGAATTGCTATGGCGTTGTTCAATAATGAATATTTTTATTAGCAACAAGCATATTTTAGAAACGTAGTTATCCATTTTTTGTATTTTATAAACATTACCTGAATTATCAAAAAAATAAAAGTTTTTTACTTGCATACGTTGTAATCTACATTACAAAATTCGCATTATTTAGCACACTCGACACATATATTGTAAGTATGTTCTTTGCAGATATACAAAGTACAGTGTTGACAAATTTGTTTTGCCTTCTTTTCTGCTTTATTGTGCAAAAACTACATCTTTCAGTCTTCGCAGATCGATTTTTTTTAAATTTTATTTCTATGGTCCTTTATTAAATTAAACACAACCATTTTACGCGTATTTTTCGGAAAAATAATTTGAGAATTTATTCCCGCAATATTCATAAGCTTAAAAAACAATGTAAGCGGTTTTTTATTACTTATCCTTGCTTATTCTTACATATTATATTAAAAAATTAGGTTGTTGAGTTTATATTTATATATTTATATAGTTCACAATTTTCCCTAGAACAGAATCATTAAGAAACAGTTTTCAGAAGTCAAATATTATCAGCAGAAAGAGAAAAAAAAAAGAGAGGGAGAGGAAACGGGACTCCCCGATTCCAAGAAACCCCCTTCTGAGAAATTCGGGGGAGTAGGAAAGAAGATTGCTAGGGCGAAAAAAACATCGGCTACGTGAGTAGTCGCATGCCGGTCAATCAGACCGAATTTGACTTTAAAATACAATAAAAGCATGAAAAATCGTAGGAATGACTCGTAATTTCTCTGGGCAGAAGGTCGAACAGTGAAGGTCAGCTACGCGGCATTTCACCATTGTAATTTTAAGGGGAGATGGGTTAATCAGCAGACAAAGAATTCCAGCGGCGAAAAGACCGACGCGCGACTAACCGCGGGATATAGGTATATCCTGATAAGGCGCTTCCCTGATTAGTTTTTGGAATTCATTCAATACGTATAAGAGGGGGAACGGGGGGCTCATGCCCCTCCCCTTAATTGATGTAAATGGGTTTTTCATGCAGAAACAATAGTTTTTGTTCAAAATTTACACATAGGATCTTTCTGATGAAGCACTTCCGTGATTGGTATTAGGTTTTCATTGGATAAATATAAACAGGGGAAATGGGGGGGTCTAATGCCCCTCCCCTTAATTTATATAAATGGGTTTTTCATGCAGAATTGTCAGATTTCGTTCAAATCTCCGAATAGTTTTGGAAGTTTAATAGTTAAGTATATAAAAGAGGGGGATAACACCTCTTAAATTATATAAATGGGTTTTTATTAAGAATTAGCCGATTTCCTCTGAATTTTGGATATGGATTTTTTTTATGATAAAGCATGCCCTGATCAGTTTAGAGGGTTCAATGATTAAGCATAAAAAGGGGAAAGGGAGGAGCTGCCCCCCCTCTTTAATTTTTCTGTTAACGGAATTAACCCTTGAAAACATAAGGGTGTAATGTAGAATTAGCATGCGTAGCCTGTGAGCTCAATGCCATCAGTTTAACTGGGCAATATTCTTTTTTATTTACTCCCAGCAGTAAATTGTTGTTGTATATTTTGTATTATTTAATCCATTATTCAATTAGCCCAAAAATTCTCTTAAAAACCGGTAATAAAAGATTAAAATTGTTGTACAAAACATGAAAAAATTTGGCATTATTTGAAAATTTTACTCAAAAATATTGATCAATTAATTGGTTGAGAATATTTTAATGACGCTGAAAATAAAAATTTATTCAAAATGGTCTGACACTGTAGGGAAAAAATAAAATTAACAATTTTGTTAACATTTAAATTTTTAATGATTAGAAATGTTATTAAATTTTTAAACTAAACATGCAAAGCAATTACATGTTGGAATTTAATAAAATACTTTGAAATTTATCTTTGTTCATAAATGTCACTGTTATATAACATACATATCAAAGTGTAACTAAATTCATCAATTCTTCCCCGAGCAAAAATATTTTACATGAAAAATTACATTTCTATTAATTACATTTCTATTCCTAAATGAAATATTAAATATTGAAGACGCGATTTACATACTTAATAGAAATTTGTTTTTTACAGAACTGTGCGCGCCATAAGGAATAAACAATGACTGTTTGACATATTTAAGACATACAACATTTTTATTCGGAAAAATTTCATTTTATTTTCATACACATCAAAAATTAGAAAAACATTTGACAGTTTAATTAAAACATATTAACATTTAACTTTCGGAAACTTTTAACATCAGGTATGTTAAATTCATTTCTCTTGATTATGATGATGCTTTTAATTCTTTATTATCTAAATATAATGATACAAAATAAGCCGAAATGTGTCACCTTTAAATAAAAAAATGTATTACAATGAATAAGAATTTGTATAAAATCTTAATACATTTTTATTAATATTTATTTAATGCAAAATATTTCAAGACATTTTACAACGCAATTGAAAAAATTGCTATCAAAAAAATATGTTTTTAAAAAGTGCACTTATAAAATCCACATTACAGTAAAATGAAGTTCATTTCAAATTAAGTAATACAGTCAAACAGAGTAACTTTGAACCGTGGGGTGAAATATGCACCACGTCCTAATTTTCAATATTTTTGACTATAAAAGATTAAATAAACTCCAGAATTGTGTTCTATTGGCAAAATTTTAAACGGGGATTTTCACTCTTTGTTTTAAAAAATGAATTAGCAACATCATACGCAATTAATTGCATTATCCAACTATTATTGTGAAATATTTTTTCAGGTTAATTTTGAATGCTGTTTTGAAGTCGTTATAATCCATTTAAATTTTAATAGTAAGTAACAATATATTCTTTATCAGACATATTATTACCTAAATGTTAAATATTAATGTTTTGCAATTATTTCTTTATCAATAGTTAATAAAATTCAAAATAAGAAGTCACATACACATTTATTCACTTTTTTTGGATAATTTTGAGCCAGCTCAAAACGATACTGATGTTTATAATTTATTGATTATAGGTGCTACTGTTGAAAATTCTCCATATTTGCACACATATTTTATATGTGTGCAAATATGGAGATTGAGATTTTACTCTGCTTAGATTTCAACTGAGATTGAGATTTTACTTTCAGATGACTTCAGTTAGTGAAAATAATGTCATAGTAAAAATGAAATTAGTTTTTTTTTATAAAAACTATTTTTCTGTGAGTGCATATAAAATAAAATTTCTGGATTTCACCGGCACTCAGATTACAATTTTAACTGAAGATCTGTGAATATATGCATGCAAAATTGTAACTGGCAAACTTGACATTAAGTTTGGAAATATATTTATTATAAATTCATTCAATAATATAATTACTTTACTGAAAGCCAAATCGATCGGGTCTTTTAAACATTTCACTCGTCGAATTCGACGGGATTCCACTCGTTTTATTGTTAAAATGCATTTCCTTTTTCTCAGAGTCTATAAAAAAACATTTGAACTAAAGAAAAAAATCCGTTTTTGATTTATCTAGTCAATGAAGAGGTAGCACGTCAAATTGTATCTCTTTATTATTCCGCAATTCCAATGTCTCAGAGAGAAATTACTAATCAATTGGGTATTTCACGCCGTTCTGTTTGCTATTATATTGATAAACACAAGAAAAATGAAGTTAGTTAGCTGCATTCTAAACGGGGTCGCCCTTCTAAAAGACCTCTATCGATTTTTTTTTCTAATTGGAGGCGAAACTGATTTCTGCAATGGAAGAATATACATTCAACTTGTTATAATGAATTATTTTAGATAATATTTATTATACAGTACAAAGTTACTGTAAAGTGCTAGATAACTTTAAACCGGAATAAAAATTCCTTTTTATGTCTTTTATCATTATTATTCCTTAATTTTATAGTCATACAATAATTTAGTATCATTTCTTCTTTTTTATGTCCCTAGTTGCAACAATATTCTTAAAATAAGAGTATGGCATATGGAAATATAAAAAAAGTGAATCAAAGTTACCCTGAATAACTGTGCTTGTTAAGCACTTATCTGATTTGCCTCTACTTGCGTCGTACGGCCAAGAAGAGTTTGCTTGATTGATGCAGGACTTGTTAAACGCCCAGCAAACTTCCACCATTAAAAACTAATATAAATTTTTACTCTTTTAAAAAGAGAAATGCTTTCCAAATAATGTGGGTGAATAAAACAAAAAAAAATAAAAAAAATAATTGAAATTTAAATGACAAAATTATTCGTGTATTAATCATTATTTTAGATAATATTTATTATACGGTACAAAGTTACTGTAAAGTGCTAGATAACTTTAAACCGGAATAAAAATTCATTTTATGGCTTTTATCATTATTATTCCTTAATTGTTATAGTCATACAATAATTTAGTATCATTTCTTTTTTTATGCCCCTATTTGCAACAATATTCTTAAGATAAGAGTATGACATATGGAAATATAAAAAATGTGAATCAAAGTTACCCTGAATAACTGTACTTGTTAAGCACTTATCTGATTTGCCTCTACGTACGTCGTACGGCCAAGAAGAGTTTGTCTGATTGGTGCAGAACTTGTTTAACGCCCAGCAAACTTCCACCATTAAAAACTAATATAAATTTTTACTCTTTTAAAAAGAGAAATGCTTTCCAAGTAATGTGGGTAAATAAAACAAAAAAAAATTAATGGAAATTTAAATGACAAAATTACTCGTGTATTAATCAAAATCGTTGACTTTGACAGGTGGATTGTTTATATAGAATCTAAATGGCCGAATAGCAGGGCCTAGCTGTCGCCTTTGTAAACTTCCATAAAAGGAAAAGCTATTTTTACCTTAATGCTGACAGAAATGGTACATTAATATGGTACATTAAAGTGGTACATTAAAGTACAGTTATTCAGTACCCTGAATAACTGTACTTGTAAAGCACTTATCTGATTTGGCTCTGCGTGCGTCGTACGGCCAACAAGAGTTTGCTTGATGGGTGCAGGACTTGTTTAACGCCCAGCAAACTTCCACCATTAAAAACTAATATAAATTTTTACTCTTTTAAAAAGAGAAATGCTTTCCAAGTAATGTGGGTAAATAAAACAAAAAAAAATTAATGGAAATGTAATTACTTGTGTATTAATCAAAATCGTTGACTTTGACAGGTGGATTGTTTATATAGAGTCTAAATGGCCGAATAGGAGGGCCTAGCTGTCGCCTTTGTAAACTTCCATAAAAGGAAGAGCTATTTTTACCTTAATGCTGACAGAAATGATACATTAACAGGTGTTTAAATAAGGAGAAAATTTATCTGAAAATTTACAGGTGGGAATATGGTTTGGTAGTATTCAGACCGCGGGAAACAGATTACAGTTGAAATAAAATCGATTTAACCCTCTAAGTGTATGGAACGTAATATTCCGTTCATTGATCTCCAAATTTCACTTCAATCAAAGGAATATTTAAGATTATATAATTCTATAGATTTAATGAATTTTCAATACATTTTAGAATGATTAATACTTCCTCAAAATTACAAATCTCAAAAATTACATTTTAGAATGGTTAATACTTCCTCAAAATTACAAATCTCAAAAATTACATTTTAGAATGATTAATACTTCCTCAAAATTACAAATCTCAAAAATTTCATTTTAGAATGATTAATACTTCCTCAAAATTACAAATCTCAAAAATTACATTTTAGAATGATTAATACTTCCTCAAAATTACAAATCTCAAAAATTTCATTTTAGAATGATTAATACTTCCTCAAAATTACAAATCTCAAAAATTACATTTTAGAATGATTAATACTTCCTCAAAATTACAAATCTCAAAAATTACATTTTAGAATGATTAATACTTCCTCAAAATTACAAATCTCAAAAATTTCATTTTAGAATGATTAATACTTCCTCAAAGTTACAAATCTGAAAAATTACATTTTAGAATGATTAATACTTCCTCAAAATTACAACTCTCAAAAATTACATTCATATTTGTAATTAAGTTTTTTTTTATAATGTTGAAAAAATCATATCTTCTGAACATTTAAAAGAAAATGAAGAGAAAACAACATTGCAATTTTAAACATTTGCAAGACGCTCAGGCGGTTAAAGGATATATTATTTACTTTTATTTCATAGTCTCATGGGTCATAGACATCAAATAACGTTGCTGATAACAAGGGTTTGTGTGTGCGCATATTATATATATTTGGTTAGAAATAACTACTTTTACAAATGTTGTACGAATAAAAGAATAATAATTATATAAAAATGAATTTTACACTAAAATTTTATCTTAAAAATTAATTTTAGACAAATTCTTACTTCTTTGCAACTTTTGCTTTAAATAATTACTTAATATCACGCATTGTATATATATATATATATATATATATATATATATATATATATATATATATATAATTAAAAAAAATGCGCCATTTTGCCCTCTCTGAGCTTTTAATTCTAACTTTGTGGAACATACTTTTAAATCTTAGTATCGTAATGTATTAATATTTTAACAGCTAAAGTTCTTTTTCTTATTTTATTTAACTTAGTAATAATCTATTGCTTGTTTCAAAAAAGAGCGGGAAAACGATTTCAAAATCTTCTTTCAATGTAGAGTCTATTTTTTCTTTTTAGAATAAGTATCGAGATTTTAATTTTATTTTTATTAAGATCGTCTGCCGGTGTGTTCTTGCGCGGATGTGAATAGGTTATTCTATTCCGCGACAGTATTAAGATCTTACGGGTAGGCCACGCCCTGTCTTCCAATAAGAGATGGAGATGTCTGACGTCGTAGCCTTGAAGTTAATCCTAATTGGATCTTTAATTTACATTCTTTAATATTTAATTTTCACGCATTGTATATATATATATATATATATATATATAATTAAAAAAAAAATGCGCCATTTTGCCCTCTCTGAGCTTTTAATTCTAACTTTGTGGAACATACTTTTAAAGCTATCGTTCAGTTAAAAATAAAAATGCTTATTCCCAATAGATGGCGCGGACTTTCACACTTCTCGACGGGGGGTGGAGCGAGAACTTTCATGTTTTGGTAATCCTACTTTTTTGTTAACTAGCGAGTTTTCATATATGACCCCTCTCTTTCCCTTGCAGTGTAGGAGAAAAGCGGTGGGTCCGGCTGATCTTTATCTGGTGCGAAGAAACGAAGAAAGGGATCTTCATGTTCACACAGACTATAGTCAGTTTATTTTTTCTTATGATCTGCATGGCAGATTCGAATGCAATAGTGATATTGTCACTGTATAGTTCTGAAAGCAGTCTTTTGAAATTTACCTTTGTTTAGTAAACTACAAAGGGGCATTTCCATGCGAATTTGTTAGTCTGTTACACAACTGAAAATCGCTATGCTTGTTGGCCACCGTTATTTTCGAAAAGTTTGCTTCGCTTTATTCAATTGATGATATATCTTCGATAAACTAAGCCACATTTTCTCGTTTTAAAATACTGGTAGCTAAAAATCGTAGTACGTAACAGACAAACAAGTTCGCATGGAAATGCCCAAAGACATAATTTTAAAACACATTATTTAATCGTTATATTTCCTAATTATGATATTTTTAATAGTTACTTTGCATTTTTTTTTTCTAAACTATATTAGTTTCTTTAATGTATTGGATTGCTTAAGAACACATAGGTTTAAATATGATGTAAAATTACTGTATATGATACAGCAATCGAAAAAAAATTGTATATACCGTTCAATTGTAATCTCTATTATTTATGTAAGCAAGGCCGGTGCTATTGCTAGACATTTTGCCGCCTGAGGGGAACTTTATTTTGCCGCCCCTATGACACTATTTTTTTCTTTTAACCACTACTCAAACTTTTTAAAAAATAAGTATAAAAGTAAAGTAAAAGTAAATAAGTATATTAGTATAATAACTATAATTTATTTACATACATATAAAATGCATTATAAAATTTATATTTAACGAATTTAAAATAATTAAACTGTTTTATTTATTTTATTTTTGCATCTTTTTAAAAATAACAACAGCTACTTGAAATTAAATTAATAAATAATATTATACTAGTATATAAAAAAGGCCAGAAAGTCTCATATAAAGGATAACAGTAATACTTCAAAATCTCTTTTACTTTGTTTTTAATTTCGAAAAATCAAGCACGTTATGGATATTAGAAAAAAAATTGTTACAATAGGTAAAGAGTGTTTTAAAAATAAATATTACTGAGACAAAATATGTTAAACATTTAAAATAAATCACTTTGCGTATAATATTTGTGTATGAATTTCAAACAGAAAAAGAAAAATAATAATTTAGTATAACAAGTTATTTATCTTTTGAAAATTGCATATACAACACAAAATCGCTTATTAATAATATTAATAAGAAAACAGCAACTAAAAATAAGACAAAAGTTTAGAGAAGAGAGTAATTTCTCTTTATTTAGCTTCGACGAAATTACACATTATCATGTCAAAATCAATATTATAAAATGAAAAAATATAAATAAATAAATAAATTTAGCGCAAACTTCGCAATATATTATTGGTATTAAATAGAAAAATGATGATAGACAGAGAAAATTACCTAATCATTTCAAATGAAACACTAACAATTAAAACATTAAAAATATTTTCAAACACACAACTATCGACAATAAAATATTTAATTCAATAATAAATTCACCTTGATTCTTTTTTTTTTCTTTGTGAAAATCGTTTGCTATATCACGCTAATCAATATAGAAAACAATTAGATTTTCATTTACTAAAATAATTTAATCACAGCCAACCTGATGGGCGCTGAGTTTCCGGGCACCTAAAAAAATTGCACAAAACGCAAAATCACAAGAGAAATAGCAAAATAAAAAATAATTAAAAAAAAAAATCAATCCATAAGTTCCTATTAAACGTTATAGAAAAGATAACAAAAGGTACTATATTGGATTGGAAGATTGAAACTGAATTTCTTTTACTAATGCAAAAAAATCACAGCGAATCGCGAAAGAAAATAAAAGGGGGGGGGCACTAAAAATAGTATATAAAGAATTGTTAAAATTTCAAAAATTGCAGACAGTAAAATTTATTTAAGATTAAAAAAGAATTTCTTTTTTAAAGTCAAAAAACCGCCACAGAACCCCCCCCCCCCTACAAAAAAACATAAAAAATTCGAAGTTTGTTCAGCGTTCAGTTTGTTAGCTGAAACGAGTACAAATTTTAGTACATTAGATTAAAAGATTATAACCGGATTCTTTTTTAATAACGTTAAAAAATTGCTTCAAAACTAAAACTAAAAAAAAAAAAAAAAAAAAAAAAAAACAGTGAAGGTTGCTAATGATTAAAAAATTGCAGAAAAACAAAATTTATTACAGTGTTTTAACCTATTCTAAAAGGAATTTTTTCACAAATAAATTCACAGTTGAAGTTAATAACAAAATTCTGTTACGAATGTCAAAAACTCATGTTGAAAATTGCATTAAAAGTCGCGAAAAAATCAAAAATTGCGGATAAATAAATTTAATGTATTGCGCTGAAAATCGATACAAAGTTTTATAAAATTTACAACAAAATTTCATATAATTAGGCTAAAATTTAAAAAATAAAAAGCTTGTGTAACGAATGTCAAAAACTTGCAGCAGAACGCAAAAGAAAAAAATAAATAACAATCACTAACAATCGTATTGAAAATGTCATTTAAAATAACTAAATATTCAAAAATCGCGGAGGATAAATTTTAATACATTTAGCTAAATTTTTTAACGTAGAATTCCTTTCAAGAAAGTCAAACAAGTAGGTAAATGTGATATCAGATCGCACTGGGGGTTTCGTCTAATATCTCTTTCAAAAAACTTTATCCTTATTCTTACTATGTGTTATAAAGTTTAAAGCGATTGATTCTTTAGGTTTCCCAAACTTAATAAAATTTAGAAAATAACCCGTAGTCGGACGACCCTCTCCTTCCCCTGAATTTTTCCAGCGAATGAAATAACATCCACATGCGGAAGTACTACAGTATTCTAAAATCAATAATTTAAAAAAATTGTACTGCGATTATCAAATCCTAATAATAATAATAAAAATACACATATCTCTTTTTATTTCCGCCTCACATGGTTTGCCGTTCCAAAAAATACAATTCTGGATTTGGTTTGAAGGAGGATTTCTTTTGAGACTTATAGCAACTGAGCTGTTGTCTCGAATGATCCAAAACTTGAGAAAAGACAAATATGATTGAGAATGAAGATAAGACAATTCTGGAATTAATTACCAAAATAAAAACAAATACACATTTATTACGTGATTTATTTAATCCATTAATTTATGCTAGATATATAATAATTTTTATATCTATTTAAACTTTGGCAACAGTTAGAAGACAAATAAATAAATAAATAAAAATAAAACAGATGATATTAAAATAAATATTTTAATTAAAATAATAGTCTTTTTCAAACTTTTATGATTTGTTGTGTTACAAGAGGTATTCAGCGGTAAGTATACAAAATTTGAATGCTCTGACTTGTATAGAATTTGTGTACGGACTCTGTGACAAACAGACAGAGGGCAAGGACGAATAGGGTTTCGTCAGGTGAACGAAACCATAAAAATCGCCGCAAAACTCGGAAAAACGATAAAGATAATTTAAAAATAGTTTTAAAAAAATACAGAACAAAATTGAATATATTTTCCTAGAAAACAGTAACCGGAAAAAAAAACCCGCGAAAAAAATGTTTAAATAAAAAATTAATTTTTTTAAATAGCAGCAGATAAAATTCACTATATTAGGGTAAAAGTTTGAAACCGAACTAATCTTACAAACGAAAAAAAAAAAAAAAAAAAAAAAAAAAAAGGCGAAATGACAGAAAAATTCCAAAAATTGATCTATGTAATTAAACTTTATCTAATTTTTTTTATATTAATCTTAAATGTTAGAATACATTTCCTTTTACTAATGTCGAAAAATCGAGAAAGGAAATAAAAAAAACCTTTCAAAAATCCCAGTGGTTAAAATTTATCACAATGAGACGTATAGCATTCTAACAAAAATTCACTGCCAAATGTGTATACATATATACATGTATGTAAAATCGGCACGAAAAATGAAATTATGCAAAATTTTGCTTTGAAAACAGCGGAGACAAAATTTCATATGTTAGTCTGAAACAGAATCCCTTTGTGAATGTCTAAATATCACCACAAAATACAAAAAAAGGACAAAAAAAACTGCAAAAATTTCTAAAACCGTGATGTACAAAATGTACTATATTCGACTAAAAGTTTAAAACGTTTCTTTCCAATATTAAAAACTGCAGCAGAATGGAAAAAATCCACTAAAAATGGTATAAAAAATCTCACTAAAAATCGTTAAAAATTAAAAAGTCGAGGACATTTTTTTACTACACCATTTTAAAAGTTTAAAACCTAATCAAGAAGGAATTACATGTTCAGTATATATTACAAGTAATATATATATATATATATATATATATATATATATATATATATATAATACACTGGTGTCCAAAATTTAAGCATAATTGGTAATTAAGTAATTATTTTTAAGTAATGAAAGAAATATGAATTGGAATGTGCTGAAACTCCAGGTGTGTAAACAAAATAGTACGCGTCATATATTTTCACGAAGAGTTTTCCCCGAAATCGAACAGGCGACCGTCAACAAATTGAAAAAGAACGAAGATCTTTTGAATAACCCTGTCAAAACTAATGTAGCAAAAGCGTTCAAACTGCACATTATGATTAATTGGCTTATTGTAATGTACTGTGTTAATTTTTACAAGGATAGCATGTATACTCGTAGAGAAATTAAGGTTTTTATAAAAACAGCCCTAAATTTTTCCAAGTTTTTTGCTCATAATTTGCAGAGTTCTTATTATAAAATAATGTTCTTTTCTGAAAATATGACAAACATCATTGTACACAATTCCCTGTCATCAGAATTTAAAAATAATAAAAATTGTATGAAAAATGAGTATGTTTAGTAAATAATTTTTCATTGCGCATGCGTCAACGATATCAAAATGTCATTTGCATATTGTGTTAGCTAAATGTATGGAGCAACTTCTGTAAAAGTTTCAAAAACATAGCTTGAAAATTCTGAAAATGGGAGCCTATAGAATCAACTCAAAATCCGTTATTCATAAAGGAAGCAAAAAAAAAAAAAAAAAAAAACAGGGGTTTTACCTAAATATAGTTGTACGTGCAATATTGTGTAGGCACTAAACAATGGAATATGGATACAGCCCCTCATCTTTTTGCTTCATTTAGGGAATAAAGGATTTTGATCTCATTCTATCAACGATAATTTTCAGAATTTTTAAGCTATGTTTTTGAGACTTTCACAAAAGTTGCTCTATACATTTAACTAACATAATATGCAAATGAAATTTTAATAGCGTTCACGCATGCGCAGTAAAAAATTATTTAGTGAACCTGCTCATTTGTCATACAATTTTTATTATTTTTTAATTCTGATGACAGGGTATTGTGTACAATGATGTTTGTCATTTTTTCAAAAAAGAACACTATTTTATATTAAGAACTCTGCAAATTATAAGCAAAAAACTTGGAAAAATTTAGGACTGTTTTTATAAAAACCTTAATTTTTCTACGAGTATACATGCAACACTTGTAAAAATTAACACAGTGCATTATAATAAGCCAATTAATCATAACGTGCAGTTTGAACGCTTTTGCTATATTAGTTTTGACAGGGTTATCCAAAAGATCTTCGTTCTTTTTCAATTTGTTGACGGTCCCCTGTTTGATTTCGGGGAAAACTCTTCGCGAAAATATGTGACGCGTACTATTTTGTTTACACACCTGGAGTTTCAGCACATTCCGATTCATATTTCTTTCATTATTTAAAAATAATTACTTAATTACCAATTATGCTTAAATTTTGGACACCAGTATATATATATATATATTCTGTTAACCAACTGATGGCCAGTTACCAACATTTGGAAAGAACTTTATTTGGAAACTAGAAATGAAATTACAAGAAATCCCCCCTAATAAAGTTTATCATATTTCAAGAAGAAAAAAGAGGATTTTTTTAACCTTGGGAGGAGTGGAATAAACGTTTTGTCAAATGGTGTATCGTTTCATGTGGATTTTTTTTTTCTTCTAAATCGAATAACACCATCTTCAAGTCGATACAATTTTTTTAAAGTTACGGCACGTTTGATGAATAAAATGACAAAAATTATATTTATTCCCTTTACATACGCAGAAAACAAACTATATCATTATGTTTGGTTGGTTTGGTTTATTTTTGTCGTCCAATTATCTGCGCTAGGGATATAGGACCAGAGGGGGAAGTGCCCTTCGTGGGGGTCTTTCTAAGGGAACCTAACCCGTATTTACGCAAGGTTTGAAGAAAACCACGAAAACTCCGAACGGTTAGGCCGACAGCCGCGATTGGGTTCGAACCCAGCACCTGAGGTCTACCAGGTGAGAGGTCTGTACCTCTCGGCCACTGGTGGGGCACTATATAATTGGAAAACAAATGATTAAAATTTTATTACAACCATGGCTCGAGGGCCCGACTTAGATTGTGTTGGGCCCTGGGGTAAACGTAATTCGGAGAGGTCCCCTTTCTACCTTTTGGATTTTTTTTTTTTTTTTTTTTTTTTTTTTTTTTTGAATTAAAAGAAGTGTCTAAAACTAAACTTTATACTAATTGTCTGTATATGTAAATTTCGTACCAAGTACTATTAGCATTTGTATACAGAATATCACAAAATAGATAACTTTAAGAAACTATTGAATACACTTTTCCATCGGTTATGGAAATATAAGAATAAATGTGAATCATTAAAATGTAAATACATTTGTGATGTAACTGTTACATTGAGGGGAGAAGGGGGGTGCATGAGGTTCGAAAGCAGAGGAGATATGAGAAAAGAGCCACATAAAATTTAAAATAAACAGATAAATAAAGAATTTTGGTGACTTTTGGCCTTTTTTATTAGTTAGGCATAACAAAAAAATTATATTTGCCCTTGGGCGGGGGGGGGCTCAATCGGAAGACCCGACGTCCGATGCAGTTGCCCTGTATGGGCCTTACTTAGTCAGGTCCTAATTATAACAATATAGTATCCTATAGCTTTTTAAAGAAATTTTTTATTAATGTTTCCTCCTAAGGTGATAAGTTAAAATCATCAATTATGACCAATTTTGAGTCTTCTTTTTTAGTCATCTTGTAATGTACGTAGGTAAGCAAAGTAAAAATTTGCAAAGAAATATTTATGTCAACCAATTTATAATTTTTTTCTATAATTATCAAATTAATATTCTTAATTAAAGTTGTGACCAAATTTTTTGTATCTCTGATATATAGATGTGAGCCATATCGAGTACCAAAATTTATGCCTGCATACATATGCTTTATTATATAGCACTCTTGAAAGATAAAAAAAAACAGGATGCAGTTTTAGAGGTATCGACAAACCAAAAATATGTACTTAAAAGCTAAAAGCTTCTTCTAATTAATAATGTAATTTGTTTTAAAAAGCCAGAATTTTAAACCTTTCGAATGTACCAGTAATCACAGAGACGATATATTTTCTCCACTAAAAGAAACTAAGCGTCCGTGTTTTAATACAATCTTTTTAGAGCATCCCAATAGATCAGATCTAATCACCTACAAAAAATTTTAAAACTTCTGACTGTAGAAATATTTTTTACAAAATTAGGTTAGTGAAAATTTCGACAAAATCTGTAAAAGATTGAATGTTTCGCCGCGCTTTCGCCCTTCTATAGCGCACTTTTAAAGTTTCCAAGAAGCCAAAAGTATACTCTTACAAATGAATCTTCTAATCTATAGCTTATTTAGTTGTAAAGTGTATGAATTTTATGATAATTCTTTTAAAATATACTGGCGAATGCAAGTCATTTCGCGCCGAACAGAAACAACATATCCTGCGTTGAAAGTAACTAAAGTCCGCAGTCTAACAAACAAAATGAAATATGGAATATTTTGACAAAATCGGTAAAAATCTGAGTGTTTTTTTTTTTTTTTTTTTTTTTTTTTTTTTTTCTGTTTCATTCACTTTTGGTATGCAAGGACTCTTACAATCAAATTAAGCAGAAAATAAAATGCAAAATAGCAGACACTTTTAATTCAATACTTTTTTCGCTTAAAAATATAAATTTAGGTAGGTCAATTTAAAGGTCATTCATAATGCGCTCTTCTTAATAACTGGGGAAATGTAAAAACAACATCAACTTTTTTGCGGCCCCAAATTTTCGCGGCCCTGGGTAAATGTCCGACTCCCCCCCTCCCCCCCTTAAGCACGGCCCTGTTTAGAACCTATTTCTATGCAATAGCATAAGAAAATGACCATCTAAAGAAAGTAGAAAGTTTCCCTCTCTGTACATTCTTATCGCTCTTGACCGGGATCCAGCTGACGTCACAAGAGGCTTTCTGCTTTGAAGGGGTGTCTCCCCCTCGATTGGGAAGCATAAAGGGGGCATCTCTATTCCTGTCTTGCAACGAGTGGATTCATGGGGTTGCCGGGTTTTCCGTCATTTCTTTCACGCCTGTTCAAATAAAAAAGCTTTTTTTTGAAAAACAAAAGAACTTTTTGAACAAAATTTTATCTAATAAGGTATAAAATCTGTCCCTTATTGAATTTATTAGAAAAGTAATGATAACATATAAAAAAGGAAACATAAAAACGATAAAAACAATCCTCTTTTGATCCATACGGACAACAAGTAGAACCCGTATCTCCACCTGTTGGTGTCTATTGGAAACAAGGGAAAAATTTTAAATTTAAATTTAAAAAAAAACGGTGATATATTTCATCCAAAAAATTATACCACTTTTAAGATACGAGTCTTATCTTTCACCAAAAAAATTTTTAAATCAATCACTGCAATAGCAAATGCGTTATAGTGATTTTTAGAATGTATCATAAGCAGTATATGAGACGATAATACTGACGGTTACCCTTAAATCTTAGTATCGTAATGTATTAATATTTTAACAGCTAAAGTTCTTTTTCTTATTTTATTTAACTTAGTAATAATCTATTGCTTGTTTCAAAAAAGAGCGGGAAAACGATTTCAAAATCTTCTTTCAATGTAGAGTCTATTTTTTCTTTTTAGAATAAGTATCGAGATTTTAATTTTATTTTTATTAAGATCGTCTGCCGGTGTGTTCTTGCGCGGATGTGAATAGGTTATTCTATTCCGCGACAGTATTAAGATCTTACGGGTAGGCCACGCCCTGTCTTCCAATAAGAGATGGAGATGTCTGACGTCGTAGCCTTGAAGTTAATCCTAATTGGATCTTTAATTTACTAACGCGGACTGGGGAGGGGCTAATTTTTTCGTGAAGTCTCGGAAATTCATTCTAGGTTTGAAGAGCTGGAAGAATGCAGCTGACTTTTGAACTAGTAAGACGTTCGTTTCATTTTTCCGATAAATTGGAATATAGAATGTTATAGCTTGGTCCACGAAAGTTGAAGTACTCGATGTGTGTAACGTTGACTGCTGCAATAACTTCACTTATTTTATGAGTTATAATAAATATGAATTCAAGACTGAGTGATTTAAATTTCTTATGGGGAAATACCCAAAGACACCAATCCACTGCTTGTTAACATATCATTACGGCTGCTCATTTGTTAGTAGTTTAAAGGAATATTCGCATTGTTCAACGAAAATTGATCCTTTAGATGGAATACCGCCCCTTTTTTTCGTCACAAATATATATAATATTATGATGGAATAAATCAAAATGCTTTGCAATTAATAATCTTAAAAATTAATTAATTAAGTGCTTTGGGACAAAACGCTCTAGCCTTGTCATCAGTGACAATTGCAATGATCATACACTTTTGACATTTAACAGCTTCCCTTTATAATTAATTTTGATCATTTATCATTGTTGTATTAAATGAATGTAACAGAGTTACTTATTCTGAATTTATTTATTTATTAAAATCTTTTCTCACTTAGCATAAGAAATTGCAAATGTATGTTGATTTTTAGTAATAACTAATTAAGTTTCATTTATACAATCTTTTAGGAATTTCTTTCAGCATTATTTCGTTTGTATTAATTTTTGTTTATTGAATAATTTCGAAGTTAAAATTGAACTTTCTTTTTCATGGAAGATGCAATATGCCGATAATTTAAAATTTATATTTTAAGGTGTGCCTCGAAATTTTGAAAGAGAAACCATTGTCTAAAATATAATTATCATTAAAATGCGCGATAGAGCTTTGTGTTTATAAATAGTTTCATCCATTAGCATCCACCAGCAACATTACAAAAAACAATCTTTTTGCACATGATATATAGTGGTTTCTTAGAAGCCTTAAAAACTAGAAAGATCTACTAAAATCTACTTTTAAAGTAACTTGGTGACGAGAGGGTTAATATATATATTTTTTAAATATCTAATCTCTTTGAAACATACGATTAATATAAATATATAATATCACGAATTATATCTAATATTACGATGCAGTACATCAAAATGCTTTTCAATTAATAATCTTACAATTAATTAATTAACTGATTTGGGACAAAAAGATCTATCCCAGTCATCAGTGACAATTGCAATGAACATATTCTTTTGACATTTAACAACTTCCCTTTACAATTAATTTTGATCAATTACCGTTGTTTTATTAAAAGCTAGTAACAGATTTATTTATTCATTAAAATCTTTGTTCAATTAACATTCCAGCAACTGCAAACGTTAGTTTATTTTGAATAATAAGTAATTAAGTTTCACTTATACAGTCTTTTAGAAATTTCTTTCAGCATTATTTCGTTTGTATTAATTTTTAATTAATGAATAATTTCAATATTAAATATAAACTTTTTTATTGAAAATAAAATATGCAGGTAATTCAAAATGTATATTTTTACGTGTGCCTCGCAAATTTTAAACAGAAATTATTATCTAAAATATTACTATTATTAAAGTGCGCGATTTTTAGTAATAACTAATTAAGTTTCACCTATACAGTCTTTTAGGAATTTCTTTCAGCATTATTATTTTGTTTGTATTAATCTGTATTATTTGTATTATTTAATGATTAATTTCAATGTTAGAAATAAACGTTCTTTTTAATTGAAGATAAATTATGCAGATAATTCAAAATGTATGTTTTAAGGTGTGCTTGGAAATTTTAAACGAGAAACCATTGTCTAAAATATTTTTATTATCAAAGTGCGCGATTGAGCTTTCTGTTTATTGATAGTCTCATTCACACGGGCCTTATATGAAGACAGATAAGTATTGCCCTATAAAGTAGAAAAAAATTATGGAGATCTTTTATGTGTGCAGATAATAGCTTTCATTATAGCAGAAAGACGCGCTTGTTGTCGTTTTTTGCGTCCTTTTTAGGGTTTTATACTTAAAAAGTAACAAGTTGGAAATTGCACGTGAACGTAGCAAATGACGTGCGTTCGTACGATAACGAAGTTTTAAAAATATTCAGATCTTGCTGATATAGCAGAGCGTACTCCGGATACAGTATAGTAGTCGAAATATTTACGTTTCTGTAAATATGCAGGAAGTAATTTTTATTACACCTCAGCAACGTATATCTTATTCATAAAATGTGAACTAGTTGAATATAATTAAAACATGCACCAAACCATGTTTCCTCGTATAGCATTATATAGTAGAATACTTTTGTGTGGCCCTGTAATTTAATAATAAAAATTCTTTGCATCACAGATTGTACAGAATGCATATTTTAGTATATATTTCATAGATTCATGCCAATTCTATTATGTTCGAATGAGTATAACATCATTAAAATGCATTTGAAACTTTTCCCCATTGACCGTAATCTAACAGAATCCTTTTGATTGTCCCTGTAATTGATCTATGCATCCGATTTTCATAACATTTGAAATGACGCGACAAAATTACGCAATAATTATATGTTTTAAATTTCAAACGATTAAAATGCATTTAAAACTTTTTCCCTGTTGACCGTAATGTAACGGAATCCTTTTGAATGTCCCTGTAATTGATCTATCCATCCGATTTTCATAAAATTTGAAATGACTCGACAAAATTATGTTATAATTATGTATTTTAAATTTCAAACGATTCGGTTGGGTAGTTTTTGCGTTGTTATATGCGGACAGACGGACGGACTGAGCGACAACAATAGGTGCTACGTATTTACATAATTACAAACGCACCTAAAAACGGAACAATTATACATTACATTGCCAAAGATGGCCAGCTACTTGCAATTTCGGACATTTTGTTAAATATCTAGAACAATACACGAGGAATTATCCTGAAACTCTGAAGGTGTAAACATAATAGTACGAGTCCTAGATTTCGGCGAAGATTTTTTTCCCCGAAACTCCATAGGGAACCATCAACAAATTGAAAGAGAACGAATATCTTTTGACTAACCCTGTCAAAACTAATGTAGCAAAAGCGTTCAAACTGTAGATTATGATTAAGTGGTTAATTGTAATTAACTGTGCTCATTTTTATGCGGATAGCATGCATACTCGTAGAAAAATAATGATTTTTATAAAAGGAGTCTCAAATTTTTCCAAGTTTTTTGCCTATTTTTTGCAGAGTTCTTAATATAAAGTAATGTTCCTTTCTGAAAATATGACAAACAGCGTTGTGCATAATACCCTGTAATCAATATTCAAATAATAATAAAAGTTGTATGAAAATGAGCAGGTTTACTAAATAATTTTTCATTGAGTATGGGTCAACAATATCAAAATTTCATTTACGTATTGTGTTAGCTAAATGTATAAAGCAACTTCTGTGAAAGTCTCAAAAACATAGCTGTTCTTTATATAGCTTTATAAGTCTTAATTCGAAAGGTCACAAGTCTGAAATTGCACGTTAAACGTAGCAAATGAGGTGCGTTCAAATGAGTATAACATCCGAAATTCTCTGTGTGTCCCTGTAAATACTATCTTCTTTACGATACTACAGGAAGTAAGTTGTAGTAAATCTCAGTAACGTATATCAATTTCATAAAATGTGAAATAGTTTAATATAATTAAAACACGTGCCAAACAATGTGTTCTCCTATACCATTAAATAAAGGAATACTATTGCGTTGCTCTGTAAATTATTAACAAATATTATTTGCGTCACAGATTGTACAGAATGTATGTTATAGCATATATGTCATCGATGAATATCAATTTTGTTATGCTCGGAAGATAGTCGTTGAGCCAGAAGCCAAAATTAGAGTTTTTGGTTTCATTTCTAGGGATTTAGTGATATGTACCTTTTTGGATTCACAATGGTCCAAGGAGTTCATTTTACGATGATACTATAAAATTTGTGGTAGCTTATTGTTGTGCTTGGAGAGATAAGAGAAACACTTATTTATTGTTTCATCTCATAAGTAGGCTAAGTGATCGTACTAATTTTGTGAGGGACATTGCGTTGAATGCAGGCCAGCAAACGACCCAAAAATGCTACCATTATAGCACTCTTAAAAATAGCAATCTTTAACCATGAATAATAAAAATTCAAAGCAAAGTTGTAAGAATAAAAATGATAAAAATAAAAGTTACCTGTGATTTTTTGGGTGTTGAGGAACAAAAATCCAGTAGACAAGTGCACAGGAATCAAAACACAAATTGATGAAGATAAATATTTTTTATTTATGATAACTTGCGAGCTTTGAATATTTCTTTATATATATATAAATATATTTTGTTTTTCGTGTACATTAAATCATTTACTTTGTTGCAAAATTTTTTACAATGGTGTTATTTTACGAGTTGACATATTCGAAAATATAATTCTTCTTCATAAGGTATTCTTATATGTATCTTTATAGCAAGAATTAAACATTTTTTTCTTGATCGAAAACAAAGATAATATCATTTTTCAGAACATCAATTATATATATTTTTCAAAAATATGTTTGAAAAACTTCACACAGAGATATATCAATATTTGCTCCTGGGGCGCCGTTCCATATTCAAAATTTATATATATTTTATGGCCAAATGATAATATGATGAAGAGATTATGAGAAAAAAAAACTTTATGAAAAATATATCCTCACTTCTTGAATGAGAGTCACCACCTCAGCATTTTTTCTTCAGAGGGAAAGCGAGCTTACAAAAAGGCATTGAAGAAATGAGAAATGAATCGGTTAGAGAGATTTCGATGAGAGATTGACGAGTAAAATATTGAAAATAACCAAGACGTCATTTAACTTATGTTGTGTAGCCAGAAAGAAGCAACAAACAAATGATTCAGGATGCGGTTGAAGAGGAACTTACTCCTGGCCGCCTTAAAAAATCAACCTCGAGAAGCCCTGGCGTGGACATTGAAGAACAAAAAACGGTTGCATTCAACGGTCTCGGGGGCGCACACTTGCCCCGAACTCCGCTAAATTTTTCCGGCATTTCGATCATCCACCAGCATCCATCACGGCTGGGGTCTAACAGCGCAACTCCTCTGACCGCGGGGAGTCAGGAGGGAAAAAGAACTAGGGTTACTGTAAACCAGGCATACGCCAAGTTGGCGACGCACGAAAGAGGGGAGCGAGGAAAATTAAGCCAAGTTACGATACCAAGTATGGTGAAAAATGAATTTAATAAGGAAAGAATTGATAAACACTTAAAGAAGGAAGGCCAAAGCAGGTGGCCAGGCATTCAACGGCTTAAAACACGTCACCTGCAGAATATAATTTGATAGGCCAAGGGGCGTGCCAGACTAACCGGAAATACCACCCATAGAACAAACTAGATTGTTCTAGAAGGTTTTTTAAACCGGAAGGAATGAATTCAAAACAAGATTTTACCGGTTTGGAACATTCGAAAGCTAGGAAAAGAAGAAAACATTACAGGCGACAATATCAAAAGAAACGAAATCGAAATAATATTTAAATTAAGAACATGAATAAAAAAGAGATGATATGAAATAAAATAGTTAATAAAATTGAATTAAACTAAAAAATATGGGGGGGGGGGTTATCGAGCAACCACCACATATCTACCCGGGGCTCCCCAAAAGAAAATATTGGTGAGATGACAAAAATGTAACAATTTTTTCATCGAGACAATATTTTCTAAAACATGTACAAAGATATAAAATAATTACACAAAATAAATGTATCAGAAATAGTTATATGAATATAAATAATTGTTTTACATGATATTTAAATAATAAAAATAATTACTATTATGGTAGTAATCCTTATGTAAATACACCAAATATAGCAAATATTAAAATGGAAGGTATACAAAAATTTTCTTCCAGAGGTATCTTATCATGTATCAAAAAAAATTATTACAGTCTATATCTATGTGTAGAAACAACAGTCCTTAACTATGAAGAGTCTCTTGTTAAGCTGTGCAAAATACAATATGATAACTAAATGCTTTAGCATATGTAAAAAAATATTTGATTATACAACAACATGTATATTTATATTTTCAGTTGGCAACAAAATGAAACATACTATAACTGTATATGAATCATACTATAATTGTATATAAAAATGGATGGTTTCAAATACCACATGATAAAATTGAATAAATTTGTAAGTTGAAGATTTGAAAAAGAAAACTACATGCAAATGGTGCAGAGAGATTATTTAGGCTTTTATAAAAAAAAAATTTACTTGTATCAACATATAGCTTTTTAAGCTTTTAATTAATCTTAAATGAATAACCTTAGCATTATTCAATAACACATTTTCAAAGAAACTAACAAATTCCAAAAAAGCATATGTTAAATTGGTAGAAAAAGTAATGTTATTTTCGAATGAAAACATCATGAAAATGAATATATCAATTTTCAAATAGCAAATGTTGATACTCTCATAAAAGGAATATTCTTGAACACTTTCAACATAAATTTGACAATAATTGCATAAATACTTTTAATACTATACTTCATTCAAAATAAGCATAAAACATAAGATAGGGGGAACTGGGGTACATTGATACAGTTTTTTTTCTAAGATTTTTTTTGGTGTGAAGAAAGTAGAAAATTCAAGTTTTTTTTCCATGAGGTGTCAGCAAAACTTGTGTAGTATGTTATAAAAATGTACAATCATTGTTTTATATAGTATTTTTGCATGTAATTTTTAAAAAATCAAAAAAAGTCATTTGTATCAATGTGCCCCATCCCCGGGGCAGATTGATACGTTTGAGAAAAATGATGACAAAATAATACCAATGCATATTTTTCATAGAAAATGAGTTAGAAAACCATTTTATATTTATTTATAGAAATTCAAATCACCCACAATTTATTTTTAAGCAATATTAAAGCGATCAAAATTAAATATATTATGACCTGATGTTCTGGCTGTTTCTTGTCTGATTGTTGGCTGTGGTAACTTTGTCATATCTAGCACTTCAACCCCAGCATTATCTTCTTTCTTATGAAAGATGAAAAAATTACCAGTTTTTCTGTTTATAAATAGGTTTATAAACAGAAAATAAAGGATAATTATATTAAAAATTCTGTTTATAATATAATTATCATTTTCTGTTCTGCAGTTTGTTTCTCTTACTTAACATTTCTTATATCAAAAATATTTTTTTTCTCTGGAGAATCGAAATAAATTTGAGATTTTCCAAACTGCTGTCCTTTTCTTTTGTTAGTTCTACTAGCACTAGATGCTGGGTAAGTTCCTACGTCTTCTGTTTTCAAAAATACTATAAAATGTTCTAATATAAAGAAATTAGAGCTATTTCACTTCAATAAAAACTAATATTAGAAATTTTTCGCGAAAAAAAGTTGGATTAAGGAGTGTATGGTAAAAAAAATAATAAAAGGTAATGAAAAATTGAACTATTAAACGATTTAGGCTGTATCAATGTGCCCCGTCATAGACTGTATCAATGTACCCCATACAGCCATTTTGAATAAAATGAGTCTCAAATCCAACACTTCACAATATATCTAACAATAAAAAATGAGGAACTGATAAAGAGTAGCTGTACTTGCCAGGGAGAGTATTCATTTTGTTTGAAAATACTGGAACAGTTGTATAATAGCATTTCAATTGTACAACTTAAATTTACTTTTGAACAACAAAAACAATAAATCATCCGTCCCATTTCATCAAACTACTGAATCATTCCAAGATTTTCTGTATGTAGTTGAATACACTAGCATTACCTTTTGGAGCTGTTGTGAAACTTCCTGTAATGACCCTGTGAGCGGTAGAGGGGGTGTATCAATGTGCCCCATGTATCAATGTACCCCAGTTCCCCCTACTTATATTCTGATAAAAGGAACTTATATGAATATGTCAATCTTGTATATGACTTGATAATGTCAACTTACAAACAAAAATCAATTATGTCAAAGAATTTATATAAGACCTTTTGAATATGTTTAAATGCAATTTTTCAAACACTTTTAAAAAAAAAACAAGTGATCATTTTTGTAATTGTTATATAACAAGTATTTTATTTTATATAAATATATAATGACTCAACCAACATCTTTGGATCCAAAGTATAAATACTCATAAGTATACAAAAAAAAATATAATACTTATTGTGAGTCATTCATTTTTTCTATATTTCAATAATAAGAGTAAAATTATTAGTATGCATAAGTTTATCATGCATTTTCATTTTTTTGTTAAAAAAGGTTAATTGTTAGAGCATGCATGCATTGTAAAGAGAAATTATTATATAAGTCACAATAGGGAAAAAGACTTCATGAGTACTCATATTCATGTTTACCTTATATCAATTACAATCCACTTTTCTTAGTAGAATAAACATATTTGAAAAATAACTTTAAATAATGACATAATATTATAACAAGCAAATAAAAGGATAAATTCTTTCTCAATTTTTTAGCACCAACTATTGCAATTAAAGACTTTGTAAGGTTAAAAATAGTAGTGTATGGCATATTTGAGATCATATATACTTATTACAATAATTATGGTTTAGAAATGAATATAGTGAATAGTAAAGATATTGAAAACCATACATACATCAGGAGGATGACTGTTGTATTGCTTCAAGGAGAAGAAGACTTAAGTAAAGAAGAAAAAAAAATATTAACAGCTGCCTGCAGCTTGGAGGAAGAAAACAAAAATTACACAGTCATTCTTCTTACTCGAATATCAGTCTAACTAGTATTGACTGAATATACTACAAATCAAGAGTCATCCTGAAAAAGGAAAAAGAAGATTAGTTTATTTTTTATACAATTTATGATTGCGAGGGCGAAGATCATAATTTTTAAATTGAGTAGACTTGTTTTTAACACCAGTATGAGTGCTATCAGGAGGAGCTTGTGACAGTACTGATTTACTTGAACATGAAGATGTTTGTTGGCACTTAGAAGAAGAAAGAATTTGAGGAGATGTGTTACAAGCAGCATCATGATTTGAAACTTGAGTAGGAGAGTGTTGTCTCACAGGAGTAGAAGATGCATTATCAACAGGAGCTTTATCATGTGATACACTTTTAGAAGAAACTGAAGGATATTGCAATGCTTCATTTCTCTTTTGAAGCTTCAAGATTCTGTTAGTGTGAATCAACATGGGTGAAGCGTGACTATTATTAGAATCTTGAATTTGAATAAGCACAGGAGAAATTATTTTCTTTACCACGTATGGGCCTTGTACTTTTTTGTTAAACACAGTGGGAAATTTTACGTAAACAATGTCATTAACATTGATGTTGGCAAATTTTAATTTTTCTCTCGATTTTTGGTACACTTTTTGTCTAGAAGATTCATTATTCTTGTAAGCTTGATAGTATATTTTCTCAATAACATCCATTAATTTATGAATTTCATAGGCAGTATTGAGAATTTTCCAGGAAACTTGAGATTTGTAATTGGAATAAATGTCATTTATTTCACTTCCAAAATGAAGAAGATTTGGAGTGAATTTTGTGGCTGGATGAGGTGTAGCATTATATATGGATTGGTGAATTTTTAGAGCAGTTGGTACATCACATCCTTGTGAAGCCATTGTGTTCACAGACGATTTTATTTGAGAATTAACTCGCTCACTTAATCCGTTAGCCTGGGGATGGGCTACAGAACTGTGTTCCAATTTAATGCCAAGCTTTTTATTAAAGAAAGAAAACATATCACTAGTGAACTGAGAGCCATGATCAGTGAGGGTTAATTCAGGCTTACCATGAGTGGAAATGTAATGTAATAAAGCTTTTGTAACAGACTCAGCGCTGATATTATTCAAGGCATATAATTCTAAATGACGAGAAAAGTGATCTATGATAGTCATCACATATTGACGATTTCTTAATGGGCCGAGTAAATCCATAGAGACTTTTTGATTGGGAGCAGTTGGAAGTGGTGCTGGTAAGTATGGAGCAGTATTTTTTTTATGATTTTTGTTTACTAAACAAATTTCACAAGAGTTGACATAATTAATGGTATCAGAAACAAGGGTTTTCCAGGTAAATCTTTTCTTTAAATTAACAATAGTTTTATGAATGCCAGTATGAGTAACATGAGCAATTCTTAACGCTTTTGCTCTAAGTGACAAAGGTAAAACAGCTTTATGCAGCTCAATATCTTCTGAAGAAAAATGTCCATTGTAGCAAAGTAAATCATTACTTGGATTAATATAATAGCCATTTAAACTTTTAGACTTTTTGTTATTTTTAAGATCTTCATAAATTTGTTTAATTTTTGGGTCTTTTTGTTGTTCAGAGAAGATGGTGTGATCAAGAATTTCTAATAATGGATCTTGATTATTATCATTATTTGGAGGTGAAGAGTCACTTTGAAGATGACATGTGTGGTGGATTTTGTCAACTAAACCACATGGAAAGTGAGGAATTTCATTATATAAATCTTTTTGATTACCTACAATTGGTAGTGGTTCTTGTGTAGAAATAAGATCTGGATTATTATGGAGATCTTCAGTAGGAATGTGAGGTGTTCTACTTAGAAAATCTGCTAACACATTCTCTTTGCCTGGTACATGCTGGAATGTGTACGAATATTCTGACAGTTCTAACATCCATCGAGTAGTAATATCAGCTGGTGAAGTAGCCTTTTTATAATTATTAAGAGGTTTGGCATCGGATAATAGAATAAAGGGTCGACCAAAAATATAGTATTTAAAAGCTGTTATGCCTTTGTAAATGGCATAAAGTTCCAATTTGATGGCAGGGTATTGTCTTACTGACTGAGATAGAGTTTTGGAATAATAGGAGATTGGTCTGAGTTCACCATCAAATTTCTGCATAAGAACAGCTGATATTGCTGTCTTTGATGCATCTGTATTAACATAGAAGGTTTCATTCTACTTAGGAAGATTGAGCATAGGCTTTTGAAAGAATATGTCTTGTAATTTTTTAAATGCATTCTCTTGTTCAGATTTCCAAGAAAATTTATTTTTAGGTTTGGTGACTTCGATGAGAGGAGTAATCAATTTAGCAAAATTTGGAATAATTGACCTATAAAATGAACACAAACCTATAAAACTTTTCGTTTGCCTCTTGGTTTTAGGCGTTGGAAAAGAGGTAATTTTTAAAATGTTACTTGTAATAGGAAGAATTTTATGATCTGTGAGTTGGAATCCTAAAAAGTTAATAGAGGTTTGCATAAAGGAACATTTTTCAGAAGACAGAGTAATGTTATTAGCAATAAGAGTGTCTAATAGCTTTGTGAGTTTCATAGACATTTCTTCAAATGAATTAGCACCAACTACAATATCGTCTTGGTATGCATAACATGAATCAATTTGAGATAATTGAATAACTGAGTCAATTAATTGTTGGAAGGTGCTTGCAGCCGTCTTCAAGCCAAATACGAGACGTAGGTAGGTAAAGATTCCCCATGGAGTAGTAAAACTGAGCTTATCCTGCATATCTTTAGGTACAGCAATCTGCCAGTATGCAGAGGGCAAGTCAAGAGTAGTATAATACTTAAATTTTGATAATTGCACCAATAGATTTTGAATTCTAGGAAGAGGATATGAGGATGGTATAATGATCGAATTTAGCAATCTTAAATCTAGAGCCAAACGATACTTTTGAGGCTTGGACATATCAGTTCTCTTCTTTTTAACAAGAAGCATGGGACACGCCCAAGATGAATTTGATCTCTCAATAATGCCAGCATTTAACATTTGATTAATTTGGTCAAGAGCTTCTTGCTCAAGTGCCTGTGGCACAGGAAAAGGTAGCGTTTTGACTGGATGAGAATTTAGCATAGTGAATTGAGGATTGACCAGGTCAGTATGACCTAAAGTGTCAAGAGATTTTGAAAAAGCTAAAGCTTTACTGCACAATAATTTTGTTAAAGATTCTTTTTCATGAGGAGGTAAATATTTTAGATCAAAGTCATTTGGAGACAGTTCTTGGATACGTTTTCTCTTAACCTCTTCAGATGGCAAAATCAAATTACAGTATTCGTTTTCAAAATCCAAATCAAAAGAGTATTCCTCAATATCTTTCTCATCCACATTAATGCATTCGCCAATAATGGAATTTTTATTTAAATGAATATCCAGCTTTGATATATTCTGACATACAACCAAAAATAAATCATTTTGAATTGAAGACTTGGAATGCAAAGATTCATGTAACACAAGACCTTTATTTCTTAAATTGGGTTTGAAAATAAAATATTCAGATGGAGGATTTAAGTACTTAACATGTAAATAAACAAAGGAATTAGGAGGGATTAATTCTCTATTGAGTAATTGTACCATATTGGAATTCACCAAAATTTTATTACCAATATTTAAATGAGTTGGCTTTTCACCAACATAACTAAGATCATTAGTATTTTCAGATGTAAAATTCTTGCCAGACATATTATTAATAGAAGATAAATAGTTCACAACATTACCATAATCAGTTGGAAAAGAGTTAGAAAAATAAGTAAAATTACCATCAATATAAGGGTTATGAAAATTCATAGCAGTACTAGCAACATTATTTGTAAACAAACCATTACTTTGAAAATTATAATTGTAAGGATAGGTTGTATAATTGTTGACTAATTGTAAATTTGTATCATCATAATTTGCACATATATTATCAGTATAAATACCATTACTTAGATTATTTGACATCGAATCTTCATAACAAGGCATCTTGTGTACATCTAAAGAATATGGTACATTTGAATTATCATAATTATATTCAGAATTCATGAAATAGCAAGTAGGAGATTCGTTATAACTGTGAAAAGGAATATGTTTATCCTTAATCAAGATAGACTTAAAGCTTGGTGAAATAGTTATGGAATGTTTATTGATAAACTCAAATCCAAGTATGGCTTAAAAATGAACATTTTGTATCTTTGTAAGGTAAAAGACATGATGAAAGAAAAATTTATCAATTTTAAACGCAATCTCTATGCATACATTGAAAAAAACTTTGGAATTTATGGTACACACAGATACATTACGGGATAAGAATTTATAGTGAAGCCTGGATTTAATGCTATTAAAGCATTCCTGATCCAAGAGTGACAAACTTGATCCCGTATCAATTAATGTTGAAATCTCATTATGTTGAATGTTTATGAGTATGCATGGAAGAACATATGAATTATTAAATGAGCTGCAGATGACATGTCTTTCTTGTACATCATCATCAATTTCAAGATTTTGTTTGGATGTCAAAGACTTATAGGAATATGAAGGTTTGTTAAATTTAGGTGTCACAGGGGAAGTTTGGACAGCTGTGGACGATACTAAAGTGACTGAAGAGCTTTTGTCACATTGTTGTTTATGTTTGTTAATAAAGTGTACTGACCCTGAATGAGAATTACGGGAGAGAAGGCGGTCAGTAGAACCAGTCTCCCTTACATGTTTAAATGATAGAGATTGTTTTTATTATTAGAAGAAGAGGTATAGTTTTTCCTTCTGTGAGGGTACGACGCAAATTGAGATGAAGAATTTTGATTTGAAGAACTGATAATGTTCTTAAATTTGTAGCACGTATCCATACGATGATTTTCCACAGAACGCACACTGCACAACATCTCGTTTATGATAAAAGGAAGCAGAGTTTTTTTTGTGAGAAAATTTGTCGAAGGTGGGTTGATGATAAGGACGTTTCCGATAAAAATTATATTGACGAAAGTTATTTTTACGTTTATCTGTAGCCTCTTGTTTATTTGGAGAAGGAGAATATGTTCTCGGTTTTCTTTTAAAATTACGAGAAGCATGAGAGTTGTCTTTTGGAGTTTGCAAAGGTGAGAAGGTAGTTTGAGAATTGACATAAACTTTGTCCTTCGTATGTTTTATAGGAGACTTATGGAGCACATTACTAGAAGCAATAGAGTTATCATGGCTTTTTTCAGTATCCAAACAATATGCTTGATTATAATTTTCATACGATTTTTTAGGGGGAGAGTCGTAAATATCTTGAAGAAAATTTGCTCGTTCAAGAGCTAACTCAAAAGATGAAATATTTTCTTCAAGAATTTTTCGTTTAATTTGTTTAGGCAAAGCCTCAAGAAAATGAGTGAATTTTAATGAATTGAGAGCAGGAGGATCCAATTTAGGGTAAGCCAGCCGAAGTTGTTTATCCAGCCGAAAAGCAAAATTTTTGACTGATTCATTTGAATCTAAGCTTAAATTCTGCAAGGATTTAAGAGAAACAGTCTTCTTTGAAGGTAAGAAATAGTCTATAAAAGCTTTCCGAATGTCTTGAAAATCATAGTTCTTGAACTGAGACTGTGTTTCAAGAAAGAAGAGTATGGCGTTACATTTCCAGTTTCGATTTGAAAAGAACAAAAAGTTCTTTATCTGTGAAATTATTTAACTCTTGTATATCAGATAATTGATCAAAGAAGAATTCCACAGTCTGAGGGTTGCCGTCGAATGGCTGAATGGCAATATTTAATTTAGACTTGGGAGGCATTATTAGATAATTAAACTGAGAGCTCAATAAAAGACAGGTTAGATTTGAACATAGACTGGTCTTATAATAAATAATATATAAATCGACCGATTATTTAAAAATATTGACAAATTTCATTTACGTTATACATCATTTTTATATATATTAAGAAGAAGAAGAATTATGTGATGAAGAGGAGAAAAATACCAACATATCGTTGTTAGCATCCGATCAAAATAACATGGCCCAAAAATTTTATGTAAACATATATCATATGGCTCAAAACAAATATTCTTATATTTATGACAAGAGGAATAATTTATATTAGCATAATCAATTATATTTACCAGCACCTCCGTTAAATAATACATATATTAGTTATAAATTATATCATGGCAAGAAAAATATATCAATAAATTATGTTATATATACTGTACTGCTCCAAAAGAAAATATTATCTCAGCATAAAATCAAAATATATTATGCATTCATTTATTACACCACACTCAATAAAATAGGAATATAAAATATTGATCACTCCATGAAGATATAATTTGAAAAATAATGAAGATATAATTGAAGATAATGAAGATATTATTGAAGATAATGAAAGATAATTGAAGATAATTGAAGATATTTTTTTGTTGGAAATATGTATATATAAGGAAAACACAATGGTAGCAAAGGAAAATAGATGGTCAAGCGTTGGTCATTGCACCAAAGGAAACATTTAACTGTTGTGTTTGGAGAGATAAGAGAAACACTTATTTATTGTTTCATCTCATAAGTAGGCTAAGTGATCGTACTAATTTTGTGAGGGACATTGCGTTGAATGCAGGCCAGCAAACGACCCAAAAATGCTACCATTATAGCACTCTTAAAAATAGCAATCTTTAACCATGAAGAATAAAAATTCAAAGCAAAGTTGTAAGAATAAAAATGATAAAAATAAAAGTTACCTGTGATTTTTTGGGTGTTGAGGAACAAAAATCCAGTCAGACAAGTGCACAGGAATCAAAACACAAATTGATGAAGATAAATATTTTTTATTTATGATAACTTGCGAGCTTTGAATATTTCTTTATATATATATAAATATATTTTGTTTTTCGTGTACATTAAATCATTTACTTTGTTGCAAAATTTTTTACAATGGTGTTATTTTACGAGTTGACATATTCGAAAATATAATTCTTCTTCATAAGGTATTCTTATATGTATCTTTATAGCAAGAATTAAACATTTTTTTCTTGATCGAAAACAAAGATAATATCATTTTTCAGAACATCAATTATATATATTTTTCAAAAATATGTTTGAAAAACTTCACACAGAGATATATCAATATTTGCTCCTGGGGCGCCGTTCCATATTCAAAATTTATATATATTTTATGGCCAAATGATAATATGATGAAGAGATTATGAGAAAAAAAAAACTTTATGAAAAATATATCCTCACTTCTTGAATGAGAGTCACCACCTCAGCATTTTTTCTTCAGAGGGAAAGCGAGCTTACAAAAAGGCATTGAAGAAATGAGAAATGAATCGGTTAGAGAGATTTCGATGAGAGATTGACGAGTAAAATATTGAAAATAACCAAGACGTCATTTAACTTATGTTGTGTAGCCAGAAAGAAGCAACAAACAAATGATTCAGGATGCGGTTGAAGAGGAACTTACTCCTGGCCTCCTTAAAAAATCAACCTCGAGAAGCCCTGGCGTGGACATTGAAGAACAAAAAACGGTTGCATTCAACGGTCTCGGGGGCGCACACTTGCCCCGAACTCCGCTAAATTTTTCCGGCATTTCGATCATCCACCAGCATCCATCACGGCTGGGGTCTAACAGCGCAATTCCTCTGTCCGCGGGGAGTCAGGAGGGAAAAAGAACTAGGGTTACTGTAAACCAGGCATACGCCAAGTGGGCGACGCACGAAAGAGGGGAGCGAGGAAAATTAAGCCAAGTTACGATACCAAGTATGGTGAAAAATGAATTTAATAAGGAAAGAATTGATAAACACTTAAAGAAGGAAGGCCAAAGCAGGTGGCCAGGCATTCAACGGCTTAAAACACGTCACCTGCAGAATATAATTTGATAGGCCAAGGGGCGTGCCAGACTAACCGGAAATACCACCCATAGAACAAACTAGATTGTTCTAGAAGGTTTTTTAAACCGGAAGGAATGAATTCAAAACAAGATTTTACCGGTTTGGAACATTCGAAAGCTAGGAAAAGAAGAAAACATTACAGGCGACAATATCAAAAGAAACGAAATCGAAATAATATTTAAATTAAGAACATGAATAAAAAAGAGATGATATGAAATAAAATAGTTAATAAAATTGAATTAAACTAAAAAATATGGGGGGGGTTATCGAGTAACCACCACACTTATAGATGCTATATTGAAAAAATGAGCGCCATATACCGCACATAGGTACAATTTTTTTTTTTTTTTTAACCATTATACCTACCACATAATTAAATTTCAATGAAAATTTGCAGAGAACAAATATTATTGAAGATAAAACATTATACAAATTATATATTTCTGAACATTTTATTTCAATATGATTATTAAAATTTTCAATTGGATAAACCGATCAAAAGGCATTTGCGATGAAAGAAAATCGAAATCTTGTTTTCATTTTAATGCGTAGTATTTTCATGTGGATAAGACACAGCAATTGAAATAAAAAGTAAGTACTGATGAAACTATTGTACATAGTATGCTAGATATAACCCTTTCGGAACCACGGGTGCATATATGCAATTTCAAAACGTGCTTACATCGCTTGATTTGATACCATTAAAAAAGTAAAATTTTCCTTGTCTAATGAAGACATTCTATGGTTTGTTAAACTAAATTTAATTGTTTGACAAAATGTAGTTCCAATTGAATTAAATTCTTGTAAAAGATGCTGGTCTCGAACGGGTTAATAAATAACAGAAATCGTAGTCTTCTGCACGCCTATCATGATTGGTTCACATTCCTGTATCCAAATAACTTCAATCGTCATAGAACAGTTCTATGTTCTGCATATGCTTGTATATTAGGTTATTAAATAGGCACGCACATAATAGTGTGGCACATGTTCTTGAACAAAAATATGACACCAGTTACAAAGCAGCTTCAGGAGCAAGAAGACTGCCATTCCACTCGATCTCTAGAGAACCTTTTCCCTCACTATCTGTTCCAAAAATCCAACCACATTTATCTGGAGATGGAAGATCAGGATCAGCGTATAGGCACCTCTTCAGAACAAGACCGTAGTTGCATTGCCTATAAGTAGAGTGTATTACTACATGAGAAAAAGCAATGTGACTCCACAGACTTTTTGTTTTACAGAAAAAGATATATAGAATATAGCGCGATTCATCGATGTTTGAGTAGTTTTGCTTTCCATAATAGAGATGGTAAAACCACGACTCAAGCTGTTTCTTTGTTTCCTCTTTTAAATCAGCTTCAGTATCAAACGGCTTAAGCGCATCTCGAAATTTTTGTTCTGATTCATCATTTTCCCTTGTCTGCAAAAAACCCTTATTGCACTGACAGTGAATGCATTTCAAGGGTTGAATTATTATCTCTTTACATAGAAGTGGATGCATTTCACTCAAATTGCAGTATTTTTTTACCCTTTCATTGGATCCAAATTTCACAAATATTAATTATTCCTAGTTTTTCAAATCATTTTCTAAAGAAAACAGTGTTAAGATAACGATAATATTTATAAATCCAGACGTTAAAGCATGGTGTATGCAAAATATGAGTTGTGTACCACCGCTTCTTGGAAACAGGTCAATTTATTGGATTATTCAACTGGTTATATTTGAATTTATGTTATTTTTCTCCGTAGTTAACGGTAGCATTTGTGTATTCAACTATTTGAAAAATTGTTCATTTAGCGATTCTTGAGAAATGAAATGCATCATTTTTTTCTAGTTCTCTTTATCAGATAAAATCTGCTTCCATTTTCATACTGTTTGTCCAGGAGTATATAACTTTTATAACCTCATCAACAGTTCATATTTTTCGTTCATATTAATTTTATTGTCAACTGCCTGTATGTATGACATACAACATCTATACTTTGAGAGGATGTATCATCGTGTATTATTTCAAAAAATAGATTCTTTGCTAGTTGTCCAAATCATTGTAGATCCTATGGTAGCTTTGAACAAAGCAGATTCTGTTATTTATATTAAAAACACCATCATCTGCATTCTTTCAGCAGTCGCAATTTTGTCATAAATCCATCACTTTGATTTTTCAGTTTTTCGCATTGAACCATCAAGTGTTGCTAAGGGTTATTGAAGAAGCCCTAGATGGTAGGTAAAGACAGTTCTTATATTTAAATGTCTTCGCTCTTCAAGGATCGTCATCTGAGAAAACAGATTTCCTTTTGTCATAGCAACAAACTCTGATTTACTTAACTTCAATTTCTCTTTCTTTTTCAAGTCACAAAATGTATTTAGCTTATGGGAGGTTTGACAAATTCTTCTGCCTTTGAGTCTTCAGACAGATATTTTCTCTTGAAAATTTGGTAAATTTCTTCAGTCACCTCATGAGCTTTGATCATGCTTCGACAATTTCTGGATTTATAATTGCTTAAGTTGTATCTATTAGCCTGTATATTTAATCTATTCATTGATAACCATGTTCTGTAAATATTAGATATCACCTTTGTCTTTCTGGATCTTGTTCAAAGACAGATCTAGATGTAAATTAAATTTTTTTAGGAACTGATTTTGGTTCTTTCACGAATCATGTGAATAAATTCTGCCCTGGTATCAAAAACTTTTAACTGCCGCAGGTCTTTCACTAAACTTTGTTGTAGCTTTTGACCCCTGCGTGTCTTTACTTAATGTCTCTTTAATCGTTCTTTTAATTTTACGGCATGTAAAATCAAAAGAATCTTTTCTATCACTGTGCTTATCGGCAGAATTTTCCAATATGGCGTCCACTGGTTACTCTGTTTTTGAAAATATCATAGATAAATGTCATTTTGTGATGAATCCAAAAATGTATGGTTTACAAAGCACACTGACATGAAAATGCGAGCCCCTGGCTCAACGACTGTTGCCATTTTCCAATAAGGCGCCCATAAGCTACCTTGGTTTTGTAAATTTGGATAAATATCATTCTGATGGTGCGGTGAATCCAAAAAATGTATGTGTATGATTTAACAAGTCCTCTTACATGACATCACACGAACCCCTGGCTCAACGGTGGCAGCCATTTTCAATATGGCGTCCATTAGCTACTCTTATTTAGAAAATATCATGGACAAATGTCAATCTCATGTTGTCTTGAATCTAAAATAGTGTGGTTTAACAAGTCCGTCGACATGAAATCGTAAGAGTCCCTACCTCAGCGACGGAGGCCATTTTCCAATATGGTATCCTTAAACTACCCTAGTATTGAATGTATCATGGACAAATGAGATGCTGATGTTCTACTGAATCCAAAAATGTATGATTTACCAAGTCCGCTGACATGAAACCACACGACCGCGTAACTCAACAACGGCGGCCATTTTCCAGTATGGCGCCCAAAAGCTACCCTCGTTTTGAAAGTATCATGGATAAATGAGGTACTCTTGTTGTGGTGAATCCAAAAATATATAGTTTATCAAGTCCCCAGAGAGGAAACCACACAGGCTTCTGTCTCAACAACTAAGATTGTAAAATCATTAAATAGCACTTGAAATTATTTTTCCATAGGCCGTAAAATAACAGGATTTTCATTGTCCCTGAAATTAAACTAAACATCCGATTTTCACACAATTTGAAATAATACAACAATTATATATATTAAATTTCTGAGTATATGGTTGGGCAGTTCTTGCTTTGTTATCTGCGGATAGACGGACGGACGGAACGACGACTGTTGGTACTACATAATTATGATTATTTGGTGATTTACATAAATGGTTAGTTACATAATTATGAACGCACCTGAAAAGAAATCATTTAGTTTTCTAACAAAGTTGTTATAATTTTATTTTACATAGTTTTTTTTACGTAACATAAAATAATATTTATTCCTCTAAGCGTTTGGCCCGAAAAATTCCGTACACTAAGCTTCAGGTTTCACTGCAATATAAGCAATGTTTAAGATATTATAATTCTATAAATTTAATGAATTTTCAAAGCACTGAAGAATGATTAAGACTCTCAAGGATTACATTTATATTCCTCAATAAGATTTTTTATGTAATATTGAAAGAATCATATTTTATTAGCATTTAAAACAAAATGCAGAGAAAACAACATTACAATTTTACCCATTTGCAAGACGCGTGGAGGGTTTTAAATTTACAAAGTAAAGCTGCATAATTTGTTAATACAAATAATAATTTTAGAATACAGGAAAGCTATGTTGTTACAGACATCGCTGTTGTATATTAATGCCATTTCATTACATACGGTACCAGCTTATTTTTATCTTTTACAACAGCTTACGCAAGATTTCTCTTAATAATTATTTCCAGGTCATATTTATCTCTTGTCAATATGAGTTGACTATTGCTCGAAGGAAAGTAGATTATACACAAAGGACAAAGTTATCAATTTTCTGTCAGATAACACACTTGACAATGAAATTCTACATCATGTTCTGAAATTTTGAGCGTTAATTTTTTCATAGAAGGAAAGAAATATTCATGTATAAAAGGAATTTTGATTCTTAAATGTGAATGTACTGCATTATATTGAAGTAAACTTGGATATTTATGCTTTGAATTTATCGAAAGTATGAAAATGTAGAACAATAAAGACATGTAACAATTTCGCCTAACTTACTTTATGCTGAATTAACTAAACTGTATTAATAGTTATTCTTACATCAAATTTCAATGATGCTTCATAAAAATAGTTTAAATATCTTTAAGTTTTTCAGCCGATATGTACGAAGGTTGGGATTGACGGAATATCACAAAATGTCATATTTGATCATCTGAGAAATGGAAAGTATCCATTGTAAACAATTCAAAATTGCAGATATAAATTTATTTTCTGTTGGAGAATAAAGAAATTTTCCATGAAAAATTGCTAAATTTTGAAGAATTTAAATAATAAATTATGTTTTATGTAACTGTATGTCATTTCTAATGTTATATACTGGCATATATATGCCAAGATAATGACAGCCAGGATATCCAAATATAATAGTACGTGCAATATTGTGTATTCTATGCTGCCATTAATGGATATATGGATCAATGGATATATGGATACAACCCCTCAAGTTTTTGCCTGACTTTGGGAATAATGGATTATGAGCTGATTCTATAGACTATCACTATCAAAATTTTCAAGCTATGTTTTTGAAATAGTTTCAGATGCTGCTCTATAAATTAAGCTAACACAATATGAAATGAAATTTTTATATCATTGACGCATGCGCAATGAAAAATTATTTAGTAAATCTGCTTATTTTTCATACTATTTTTATTAGTAAATCTGATGACATGGCATTGTGTACAAAGTTCCTTGTCATATTTTCAGAAGAGAACATTATTTTATATTAAGAATACTGCAAAATATAAGCAAAAAACTTGGAAAATTTTGAGACTGTTTTTTTTCAAACCTTAATCTCTCTACGAGTATACATGTTAGCCATATAAAAATGAATACAGTAAATTGAAATAAGCCACTTAATCGTAATCTACAGTTGTAGCGCTTTTGTTACATTAGTTTCGACAGGGTTATGAAACAATTATTCGTTTTTTTTCAATTTGTTGACGGCACCCTATAGAGCTTCGAAAAAAAAAAATCTTCACGGAAACATAGGATTGTAGTACTATATAGTTTCAGATATTAGAGTTCCAGGGTAATTCCTCATGTATTTTTTCTAGATATTTAACAAAATGTCTCAAATCGCAAGTGGACGGTCATCTTTGGCCATATAGTGTATATCAGCCTACACTCTCACAAAAAACTTCGTCTTGAAACGGAAAATTGGAGGCAGCAGAGTTACCGGTTTGCATATAAGCAACCTTTACATGGATACGGACATGGGAAAAACTCCTGTGCTGTGATTGGCTTATGCTATGGAGCAACTTCGTGCGTCACAAACACGTTACTCGTAGTATTGCAGGGGAGAGATAACAACAAACTGATATGGTTTTATGATGTTCAGTACCATAGACTTCTAGTCACAAGATTTTTATTTAAACAAATGTGAAATTTCAAAGAAAAAATAGAAATTTTTGAGCGATTATTAATTTTTGTTCACCGTAATATCGTCTGATTAAATGATTTAAAATGGAATGATCTCCAAAAATCAAATGTTAGTTAGATGAACATTTGAAAATTTTTATCTGCATTCTTACTATGTAGCTGCAACAATATGGAATTATTGTTTTACGGAACTATTCAATTTAATACTATGTAAAAAAAAAAAAATCTAGTTTTAATATGCTTGAAGGCTGCAAAGCTCATTTCTGTCTTCAAATGTATGCTAGCTAGTTCAGTGGTTACAATATCCAATTTTAAATGAAAATAGCCATTTTAATCATAAATACAATCATTCTGCTATCTTCGAGAAATATTATGTTTTCTACTTCGATAAAGTAATTTTAACTATTCCTTTTTGGATGACTATAATATTTTGTGATTCGTGCAACCATTGCTTATTTCTGCAAAATTATACTGAATGCATATATTTTTTAGACTTCATTTGTGAGCCAATGCATTACTTAAGCATCAAAATTATAAATACATGTCTATGCAATTATAAAAATTGTAAAAAATTAAATAAGAAGGAATTATATTAAATTATTTCTACGACGAAGTCTTATCTATTGTATCGATCCGAATAACAACTCTTTTACGACAAATTTAAACAAAACAAAAGCCTTTTTATTTTCTGTTAAAAGAGCGAAAGACAACGCCATTTACATTCCCGTTACAGGGAAGAGAGAACCGATTAGCCAATCACAGCACAGAATTCTCTCCCATGTCCGTATGCATGTAAAGGTTGCTAATATGCTGCCGGTTTACCACTCTCAATTTGAAAATTATTTCTGTTGTGGAAATATCCGTATTTAAAACGAATTTTTACGTGTCTCTTTCCCAATGCTCCGTAGTGGAAATTTCAGTTTTCTCGCAAAATATCTGTAAAAAAAAAAGGTATAGTACTTTTTATAATTTCCAAAAAATTGTACATTTTCTATCCCAAAAATTTTTAAATAGGATCAGGAGTTATGAAATAAAAGCAAAAAATTACCTTATAATAATGATACAATTTTCGCTTTTTCTGTTTTTTAATTATTTGTATATTAATCTTCCGAATTTTATTTAATAACATCTCATTCTACAAAATTCTGGGTTTTAAACTTGCAATATCATAAAAAACATACAATATTTTTCAAAACTTTTAAAAAATTCTATCTTATTTTTTATTTTAAAATTTAAACCACTTTTATTTAAGAATAGTCAACTTTCATATCAAATTAAATTTTACAAAATTCTTTTTAAAATGAGAAGTAAAACAGTTCTCTATACTTGATATATCTTGAGAAATTCAAAATTTGGAAAATTTATGCATGCCAAAAACTGATGATTTTTCAAAAAAGAAAAAAATATCCCGACGAGATGTAAAATAATAATAATAATGAAAAATATTTTCTAGTTTTAATATATTTATCTATTTCATCTATTAATTTCATCTATCTATTTTATCTATTTCATTATTGATTTTTATTAGAAATCAATTTATTGCATTAAAATGAATTCGTATACAAACTCGTAAAATGTCAAATAAATTGTTATTTTTCATTTATAAAATTTCAGGACTTTCGAAAGATTCGGTCATCTCGAACTCGAGTAAAATCTTAAAAACCTGAATCTTAAATATCCAAAGTCAGCTGACTTGAAACGAAAAAAAAAATATTATAGTTTACTTGACCTACGGGTGGGATAGAAATTGGATGCACCTGACCCGATACAGTTATCTACTATAAACCTCCCTTTTTTTTTCGAAATTTTTAGAAATCCAGCCTTTTAATTACAAAATATATTTTGACACGAAAAAAAAAAAAAAAAAAAAAAAAAAAAAAAAAAAAAAACGAAGACGCTATTATTAAGTCTGAAGGAGCATTATTTTCAAATATCTTATTTGAATTTTAATATTTTTCAACGCTTTTTTCCTCTTTTACATAGGATATCTGAGTACGGTCTATAACCGGGCCAGTTTTTTCTTTTTAGACTTTCGCTACATATTTAAAAAAAGAAAAGAATTTTTTTTTCACTTTCGGAAAAGGTTCTAGCATTTAAAGTATCTTAACTGAATAAAAACCATATTCAAAATTGAAACAGTAAGAATTAGCCCGGTCTTAGATCATCCACAGCTATCCTATGTATGAAAAATTATTTAAAAGTATTAAATCAAAGGGATAAATTTGAAAATAAGCCTAAATTATAGTCCTAATTGCTCTCACAACCATCGATTTAGAAATACAAATATTGTGTTGTAATATGGAATTACTTCATGGAATTATCTGCAGTAGCATCTTCTATGTCAAGATTTTGAACTTTTTTTTGTTTGTTTGGGATCGTACAAATCCCCAAGGCCATCTTATCATACTAACAGGCCTCGCAATCACCAAGGTTTCTTTGTCCGTTGTACACGTGGTCACAGACCACATGATTTTCCCGTTGTAAGCACCATATAATGTGAGAAACTGAAACTTTTCCACTTTTTCCTATAAATTTTTTATGGAGTATTACCAATAGTATGCACCAGGTGGCGTTACTCACGGGACTGAATCATATAATAAATTGGCAACTATCTGGACATTTCACCAATGAATTTTCTCCTGATTGCTTGGCCTCTTATTATAGTCCAAGAGCCTAACGCACAAAACCCTAAGTCACAAGAAAAAAAATCCTTTATTTTATGGAAAAGTTATAATAAAGGAATGTAATCATCCATGTCTGCCGGAAGCGAAGTGGTGCATAAGCCAAATATTGATACCACCAGAGGTTCAGCCTTACGTTTAACATTGTATTTCCCGTACAAATAAAAATATGAAACATGGAAAATTCGGTGCAGGAAAACATAATGCTAAGTCTACTAGTTAACCATTAGTGGTATTCATATTTAGCTTACACTGTAAAAAAAATTCAAGAGGTTATTAAAAATTTTTTAGTAAATTTGTATTCCACACAATTTTTTATTAACCATTACAAACTTTTTTTTTGCAAGCGAAACAAGCATTTCTTTTCTAAACTGAACAAAAGAATTTTTTGTATAACTAACTTAAAAATTTTTAGTATGAGCCACCAAGCAAAATTTAGTAATAGCTCCAAAATTATTTTGAATAACCATTTACGTGGGCTCGAAGGGCAGGAGCTTTCTTCGAGCTGCATCCAGACTTCTGGAGCGGAAGATTTTCGGCAAAACCACAATAGATGGCAGCACCAAACATTGCTACTGCTCTGTCAGTAGCAATGCATAATCCCTTTATTAACGAGTACTTACACTGCATACATTCGGGGCGTATTTGGCAGGGGCCACCCGGACCTTTTAGCCTGGAGTCCGTTACTATAACCACTATGCTATCAAGGCCACACCAAGTGCGTTTTAGTAATAGCTAATAAAAATATAAAATTATTAACTTTATTCGTTTCTAACTTTTTTCTAGTAATTCTTACAGATTTTCTTATAACCGACTAAGAATACTAAAAATTTTTTAGTAATTACAAGGATCACTAAAGTTTTTTTAGTAGATCGACACTTTTTTTTTTTTTTTACAGTGTATGCACCACTTCACTTCCTGCAGACATGGATTGCAGACATTAGATTACCTTTTTACAGCTGTTTCATAAAATAAATAGATTTTTCTTGTGTTCGATGACTTAGGGGTTTATGCGGTCGGCTCTTGGACTATTATGATAATGTAGAATTGCAAATTCCGTTGCCACGATGATTTTTTTTTTTTTTTTTGTAAGCTGCACGTCTTAACGACACATAAATCTTGTTATATTGCATTTTAATTTCGCATCGAACTCTTAAAACATCTGATGTGTATTGAAAATATCAGAGCCTTTCTGATATACCATTGTAACATGTCTTTATCTTTTTTTTTATTCATTTTTATTCTTTAAACCTAAGATTGAAAATTAAAAGATTGTAAAATATTATGTGTTTTGTACTCTTCCCTGGACGGTTAAAGCACTTCTATTCATAAAATACTAAAATGATTGAATGACACCGGAATTTAAAAACAAATTTATTTCATAATACATTTTTTTTTTTTTTTTTTTTTTTTTTTTTTTTTTTTTTTTTACGTTCTTTGTAAAATTAAAAATTTCATTTAAAAATTCCGGTGTCAGTATGGCATTTCGCAATTCAAATTAAGCGGTATTCTGGGCGCGTATACCCGCGTATAACCACGAAAGGGTTAAGGTATCCGTTCAAAGACATTTTTTACTTATATTTTTGACACATTTTTTGAACTTTTTAGCGTCATCTTACACCGACTAAAGAAAATTATAAATATATATGAGACGAAAATCCTATTATCACAGATGGGATGACCATTTTCTCATAGATTTCATGGCCGGAGAGTTATGGCAAAATGCATATCAAAAGAGGCAGTTTCTCCAATGAAGACAAGGGATAGAGCCCTAAGTAATTTATTGTTGCATAAGTTCACAAAAGTACTCCATATTATAACCGGATATTAATAAGTCCGCCACTCATAAAATGTGGAATGATCAAACTTTAACATCTTGAAATCAAAATGGCAAAACGTTCGATTAGATTACTTCTTTCGACAGGATTCTTTTGACAGTTGCAAGGTCAGAAAAATTCTGAGCTCTGAGCCAGTGTCAGGCCGTTTTAAAGGGGGGTAAATACGTTTAAAGTTACAGACTCAGCGTCAAACACAAATGAGCGTACTTCGGGGGCGGGAACAGCGTGTATCCAATTACGTTATTGGCTAAAAAGTAGGACATCACGTTCGAACTATATTCCAGCCGCGAGAGAATGCCAAATTGACAAGATGTGCGCGGGCTAAAAGATAAAAAGGAATTATGGGATAGCAGACAATATTTAATATATTAAAAATAAAACTTCCGAAAGAATATTTTTTATTCTAAAAAGGAAAAATGAAATAATCAAATAGATTAAAAGTTCTAAATGAAAGATTGACATTTTAATAATACAATTGAGTTATTTTTAGGAAAATAAATATTAAATCACGCCGAATTAAGGAAAAAAGGGAATTTAGATGATAATTAGAATTTAGAATATTACTGAAGTATAAGTAACAGTAGATTTTTTTAAGAATTCGGAACAAAATCTAAACGGGAAAAAAGGCGAAACATTTTTATTATTATAGTATATATATATAATATCTATGCAATTTTTTAACATTTTGAAGCATTTTGGTCATTTTTTAGCATTTTTTTACAAAAACAAATCCTCCCCCCAAAAAACAACAACAAGAAAAAAACAAATCTTTTTTTTTTTTTTTTTTACCTATGCATATTGGACACTCTTGAGTACAAAGTACTAAAAACTAATGAAATATATAGGATTATATATCCTTATATGAAATAATGTATGGAAATCTTAAAGAGATATAGCTGATTATATACGACTACATAGAAAATTACAGTAATTTTAGAGCATTTTTATATTTATAGTCGTTTATCTTTTCCGATAAAAATCTAATTTTTCAAAAAACGCATTTAAAGTTTTCAATTTCGGTTTAAATAAACGTCGTCTGTTTTTTTTAAGCTTTTATTTCATTTTAAATAGGCGTACAGGTAAAATAAAAGCAGATTTAGAAACAGAAATGTTCATTTTATAAGAAAATCAAATAAAAAAAATCCTATTTTTCATGAAAATTAACGTTTTAAACGTAGGTGAAAGCCTTATCCGTTTATAAAGTTAAATCTATTAATTGATGCTTATGTGTTAATATGCTGTAGATATTTTTGTTTCTTAAAGTTTTAAGACTCTTATGAGAACAAAATTTAAAAACAAGTCCAAATCTCTTAAAACCAAGCTGTATTAATCCCTTTACCATAGAAACTTATTTATAATCTTAAGTAATCCCTGCGGATATTTAAACTTACTTCATTCTTAGATACGATTTTGTGTTCTTCGTTGCTAAATATACTTTCTTGTTAATACCTCTTTTATACCCCTAAAACCATGTTTTCTTTATAAATTTGAATTCTTAATTTTTCCTGTTAAAGATTTCTCAGTGTTCGTAATTCAGTTTTATAAAGCTGAGTAAATTATTTATTCAACAAAGTCTTGAAATAGTTATTTGTGAATAGTGGCTCAATACTTTTATGACATTAAATATACATCATGGAAAAAAAATTATAAGAAATATATTTGACTTTTTATATTAACTGCTACTATAAAATATTACATTAAAAAATATTTATTCAGACGATCATATTTTTGTTAAAAATGAGTTCATTAACTATTCTATAATTATGAACAATTAATTAGGACTAATGTTTAAACAAAGCGCACGTTTTTTATGTAAAAACTGGTGTGATTGTGTATTAATAATTTAAATACTATTATTTACTGCCTTCTTAAGAATTAAGACATCCGACTACGATTTTTTTAACTGCACTTTTGATATACAGGGTGTATCTAAACTACTGGGCAAAACTTTAAGGGGTGATAGTACACATCAAGACAAATAATATTAAATGGGAAACTAAGGGTCCCAAACGTCTTCCGAAGGAGATAGGCGTCATCGAAGTTTAGGGTCCAAAATTTGAAATGATTATAAAAAACGGAAAAATTGGTCGATCCGTCTGCGGTTTTCACGAAAACTATTCTTTATGTCAGTATTGTCTTGAAAATAAATTATAAAGATAAATTTCAAAAAATGTCGATAGAGGGCACTTTAGACTTTGGAGTAACGAACAACTACTTTTTACCGTTATTTTTTGCATCTCATTAATTTTTTTTTAGAAGTTTAGACATAAACTTAAATTTTGAGCCCAAAATCTGTGATTAAGTAGCGCAAACTAAACTGTGTTCAATTGGACTTGGTAGGTTCAAATTTGAAACGATTATAAAAAACAGAAAAATTGGTCAATTGATTTGCAATTTTCACTAAAATTATTTCTTATGTCAGTATTGTCTTGAAAATAAATTATACTGATAAATTTCAAAAATTGTCGACAGAGGGCGCTTTAGACATTGGAGTAACGTACAACTATTTTTTTATCGTTAATTTTGGCATCTCATTAAATTTTTTTAGAAGCTTAGATACAAACTTAAATTTTGAGCTGAAAATCTGAATTGTTGAGTGTGGTTAAGTAGCGCAAACTGAACTGTGTTCAATGGGGTAGGGAGGTTCAAATTTCAAATGATTGTAAAAAACGGAAAAAATGGTCGATTCATTTGCGGTTTTCTCTAAAACTATTCTTTATGTCAGCATTTCCTTGAAAATAAGTTTTAAAGATAAATTTCAAAAAATTCCGTTAGAGGGCGCCTTAAACTTTAGAGTAACCAACTGTTTTTAACTGTAATTTTTTGTAGCTAATTAAATGCTTCCAAAAGCTTAGATTTAAATTTTTAACTCAAATTCTGAATCGTAGGGAGGGGTTAAGAAGCGCAAAATGAAAAGTGTTCAGGAGTTGAAATTTTACCCTGCCCACTCTACGAACACAGTTCAATTTTTCGCGTCTTAATTACTCACAACGATTCAGATTTTGAGTTCAAAATTTATGTCTAAGTTTTTAAAACATTTATTTAGATTAAAAAAAATAAAGGTTAAAAATAGTTGTTGGTTACTCTAAAGTTTATGGCGCCCTCTAACGGAATTTTTTGAAATTTATCTTTAAAATTTATTTGCAAGGAAATGCTGACATAAAGAATGGTTTTAGAGAAAACCGCAAATGAATCGACCAATTTTTCCGTTTTTTACAATCATTTGAAATTTGAACCTCCCCACCCCCATTGAACACAGTTCAGTTTGCGCAACATAACCACTCTCAACAATTCAGATTTTCAGCTCAAAATTTAAGTTTATGTATAAGCTTCTAAAAAAATTTAATGAGATGCCAAAATTAACGGTAAAAATAGTTTTAAGTTACTCCAAAGTCTAAAGCGCCCTCTACCGACATTTTTTGAAATTTATCAATATAATTTATTTTCAAGACAATACTGACATAAAGAATAATTTTAGTGAAAATTGCAAATCAATTGACCAATTTTTCTGTTTTTTATAATCGTTTCAAATTTGAACCTACCAAGTCCCATTGAACACAGTTTAGTTTGCGCTACTTAACCACAGATTTTGAGCTCAAAATTTAAGTTTATGTCTAAACTTCTAAAAAAAAATTAATGAGATGCAAAAAATAACGGTAAAAAGTAGTTGTTAGTTACTCCAAAGTCTAAAGCGCCCTCTATCGACATTTTTTGAAATTTATCTTTATAATTTATTTTCAAGACAATACTGAGATAAAGAATAGTTTTTGTGAAAACCGCAAACGGATCGACCAATTTTTCCGTTTTTTATAATCATTTCAAATTTTGGACCCTAAACTTTGAGGGCGCCTATCTCCTTCGGAAGACGTTTGGGACCCTTAGTTTCCCATTTAATATTATTTGTCTTGATGTGTACTATCACCCCTTAAAGTTTTGCCCAGTAGTTTAGATACATCCTGTATATGTATGTATGTATGTATGTATCTATCTATCAATCTATCTATCTATCTATCTATCTATATATATATATATATATATTGCATTTTTCAGCGTAATCTAATAAAAAAATTAAATAAAAAAATATAATAAGTATGCAGCTTTTTAGAATTTTAAAGACTTTTGGTCGTTTTGCAGCTTTTTTTTTTTTAAAAAAAGGCTCCAACTTGCATAAATAAAAGAGAGAAAGAAAAAAATGCACGTAACACATTTTTTCCCAACATAATCATATTAGACATTATTGAGTATAATGAACAAAAAATAACTATTCATTATACAGAAATCTAAAAGAGATACAGCTGATTATATACAATTACATTTAAAAAAATCAGTAATAATACGTGTAATTCTTCATAAAAATACTTATGTAACAACATATAATTCGTTTAGAGCTAATTCTTTCATTACACGCTAGATAGTATAGAAAAGCTACACAAAATATTTTATGGTTATAAGATAACATAATTTTGAGTTAGAGTAATAGTCATTCATCTTTAACGACAAAAATCTAATTTTCTTTGAAACCGCATTTAAAATTTTAAATTTCGGTTTAAATTAACGTTGTCTGATTTCTTTAACTAGCAATAATTTCATTTCTGATAGGTGTATATGGAAAATGAAAACAGATTAAGAGACAAAATGCTTTTTCTTAAAAAAAAATCAAATAAAAAAAGCAAATTTTCATCAAAATTGACGTTTCAAACGAAGACGGATACTTTAAAGATATAATCTATGTGTAATTCATGGATGTGTCTAAGCCCATCATGTGCCGTTTGTTCTTTATGTTACCAACAATGTTAAAGAATAGTTCTTTATTTTATTTTTTATAGGACATTTAATATTACATAATACAATGAAACCTCCAAATAAGGGACATTCCAAATAAGGGACACCTCTATTTAAGGAACAAAACTTCCTGTCCCAGTCCCTTGGTATAGGACGTGTAATGGATTTACCTCTGAATAAAGGGCACTCGATTGTTTGTTTGTTTGTTTGTATGTATGTATGTCAGCCAATTATCTACGCTGTGGGATGTAGGCCCTAAAGGGTGGGGTGCCCTCCGTGGGGGTCTTTTTAAGGAAACCTAACCCGTATTTACGCAAGGTTCGAAGAAAACCACGGAAAACTCCGAACGGTTAGGCCGACGGTCGCGATTGGATTCGAACCCAGCACCTACCGTCTACCAGTTTGAGGTCAGAACCTCTCGGCCACTGGTGGGGCTAAAGGGCTCTCTATTAAAGGGACACCTAAAAATGAGATTAAAGGGGCTGGCTTTTGAATTTCAGAAAATGAAACAGTCTGTGATGGAAATGGAAATACAGATTGAAATGATGATATACAGATTTTTGTGAATTTTTCTAACTGACAGACATCCATGTCGATACAGAGGCATACAACACGATTGACGAGCATTTATTTACCCACAATTTTGATTCAACTTCAGTGCGTTTATCCCCATTGAAAAAAATGCTGAAAATTATGAGGACGATTCTGAAAGTGGAGAATAAAATAAAATAAAGAAATCTTTACAGATGCTTTAAGGCTATTCTCAGTTCCAAAAGGGCAAATTTTATGACAAAAGTTTTAATTTATTTTTATTCAAAAATGCCTAAAATTAGCAGTATAGCAGTAGTTATTTGTGTAATCGAACTTTTTTTCCCCCTTTTTTTTTTTGAAAAGCAATAGATTATTCATATAATATTGCTAACATGGGCGTTTTGAACCAAATGTATACGCAAAGAAGAATGTGTACTCAAGAAAGGGCGAAAAACGGCTGTCATGTGATCAAAATCGCTTATAACTCAATAGGTAATTTATTCAAAACTTGAAAACACAGTTCGATTCCTTAGTCAGGCACTCCAATTTTATACCTTTCCTTTAAAAAAAGAATTTGTAACTGTGTCAAAATGTTTTCTGCTTGCTGAGCATAGCAGTTGAGAGATTTGTTAAATGAACACTTGAAAAGTTTATAGTGAAATATTGAAATTTGCAAAACAATAACTTTTGATTGATTATTTAAAGTGTAATTCTTTTAAATGTTTTTATACTTTTTGCATGTACACATTTTGCATAAAAAATACAAATCAATAATTCTACAAATCATTTAATGATTTAATAATCAATTGAAATTTTTAATTAATTCTCTACTTTTGCATCTGATTAACGTAATTTACACACTTCGAATACATTTAAACTTCATCTTTAAGAGTTTGTTTTGCTTTATATCCTTCAGGACGATTAATAAAAAAAAAATAATAAAAACTCAGAATAAGGAACACCTCTATTTATTGGACAAAAATTCCGGTCCCATAAGTGTCTTTTATTCAGAGGTTTCACTGTATTACATAATATAATTACACATTCAAAATGAAATATTTTTATTTAGTTATATGTGTAATAGTACGCTTATTAAGTTCACGGATAAAATTTTAGGATTAGTTAAATCTTGATTGACATATCAAAACGTAATTGGACTGTCAATTCATATCTTACAAGGAAGGTCTGCATACTGGGCATACTGAGATTTTTTTGAAAAAAAAATTAATTAAACTACTCATGTATGTAATAAAAGATCAGTGAAAATTAGCGGTGGAATTGCAATAGACAACAAGTTAAAAAAATACTTTCGAATAATTGGCGTGAAAAGACGAAAGTGTCACACGATTTGGCGAGCAGCACTTTCCACCGCCAAAAGCAAACGATTTTAAAGAAGCTGAAAAGTTTTGGATTTTCAGAATCTGTGTAAATGAATTTAAACATAAATGAATGTAAACATTAATGGATTTAAACATAAACAGTGAGCGAGTTTAATACATTATCTACATATATGTATATTAAATTGCATATATATATATATATATATATATATATATATATTATTTGTTGCTGTAGTTATTTAATTTACCTCTGGAAAAACTATTTTCATATAAAGAAAATTCTTATTCAGTAAAATTATTTTTATACATTTAAGCGTATTAAAAATTAAAAACCTGATGCAATAAAAACAGCCATAGCAACAAAATCGAATGGACAATGCTAAATTGGACTTTGAACTTGAAACAATTTTAATAAATTTAAATTTCGTTTTAAATCTCAAATTTTGATGGTTAAATTTGAATATAAATACATATAAATATCAATATCACTGACATAATACTTAATAAACTAAAGCTTTCAAAACAAAAGATATATATCTAAACACGTTGAACATGAAACTTTTTTCTTTAAAATGCATTTGACATAAAAAAAAAAAAAAATTGAATTTGCTTTTCATCGCCAGCCGATGATGAATCGCCAAATAACAAAATTTTCATTTTTTTTTTTTTTTTTTTTTTTTTTTTACGAACAGGGTACAGAGGTTCCGCCGGAATTTTATTTATAAACGTATATATCCTCATGAGAAGAACATACTGTAATTTTTTAAGATTTTTCAGAGTATGCCCGTATGGAGACCTTCCTTGTTAGTTGAAAACATATAAAAATCCGATTTTAGAGGTAGATTCGTAATTTTTCCACTGTGTTTTCCTGCTCCAACTCCTCCGTATTTTCATATTTTTGGGTGCAGGAAAACGCAATGCTAAACTTACGAGACAACCACTCACTAAGATACGACTCGGCAGACCGATTGTGTTTTAATTTGCAAATCGAGATTTAACTAATAATATAATTTCATCCGTAAACTCGATGAGGTGATTGTCTGTGCTGCTACCTCCCGGTCAAAAGTTATTTCAATGAGTTCAAGGATTCTGAATGCGTGTGTAAAGGCAAATATGCAAGGCAAACGTGTTTCAGTAATGAATGTTTTAATAGTGCCAGGGAGGAATCGATGGTTCATGCTAGACATGAACTTGGGATACCTCAATTGAAAATGAAAAAACTTCTTTAAACACCATAAAATAAGTTACTGCGCAAGGCCATACATTGGGATACCTCAGTCTACATTTTGGACTGTGCTGTTTTTTGTGGTGCTTTACAACCTGTTAGAGTAGTGAATAACAATATTGAAACATTACCACGTGTTTCGCGAAAATCGACATATCGCAATGATATTGTACGGGTGACTAAAGGAAGTCATATCTAACACTTGTGGAGAAAAAATTAACAATTTTTTTCGTCACAATGACATATTAATTATATTTTTTTTTTCGCAATTATGAAAAATATTAAACTTATTATGGATGAGTCTTTCCTAAAATTCCGCATTATCTTAATAAATTTATGTAGCTTTGATTCAGTATAATGTATTTATGTAATGTTTTACATAAAGTTTCTCTTTCCTCTTTAGCGCCCAGAAATGTGGAATTTTTTTTTAACTGAAAGAGAATTTGAAATACTATAAAAAAAATTAAAAGAAATTTATTCTGTATTTTCTTTAAAATTTTATATTAAAGAGTTATCTCGCAATATAAAATTTCGATAAAACTGAATTGCATTTAAAGCAATCGTAGCGTTTCTTTATTTGTAACATTCTCTGTCCTATAATTTTTTAACTTTTATATAATGACAGCGTTAAAATTATATTATAAAGTGACGGCCTTATCGAAAGCGTTTTTCTTTAACTCTGTTTACTAGTTTATCAGAAAACGAGTCTTGGTAGTTTAAAGGATATAAAAGTAAGAACCAAAATTTATCTTCTTTAATTTTTGATTTTATAAAAAGTTAGATTAATAATAGTGTCTTTAAAAGATATAGATTGAATATAATTTATATTAGAAAAGGTAATATTATTGAAGCTTTTACATTGAGGACACAGAGAAAATACATATTTTAAAGACGTAGACATTGTATTTAACCCTTTCCGGCGCGTACAAATTCTGTTCGTAAAATGAGAAATTGTTGACTGACATAACTGACTTACAAAAGACTTTTTTAGAAATTAAGAATTCCCTGATTTAAGCTGTCATTGTAAAAGTAAAATTTTACTAAAATATTATTGGTGCCGTTTGTAAGTTTGGAATTAAAATTAGGTGTTGCCGGAGTGGTAACACTGCGTCGGAAAGGGTTAACCACTTAATTTTGACCTTCCATCTGATTTCCACACGCAGTATTGGCTACATTTTTTTAAATTCAGATTTTTGTATTCTTACCAGTCTAAAAAATTAATGTAACTGACTTTATTCTCGCATAATTTTGCCTTCCATAAAATAATGGGAATATTTCTATTTCCCAAAAGTGGTGGCAATCAAATAATCTGAATTTTCAAAAAGTAGCTTACACTTATTGGTCGCAAGCGGTGAATAATTTGAGGTACAAGCAGTTGCGTTTGTGTAATTCTGACCACCCACACTAAATTCGGAAAACTTTTTATTTCAATAAAATAAAAAGCAGTTTCGTAATCTTTTTTTTTTTCCACCAAAGTTAGAAAAGTAAAGTTTAATAAATTTTTCTGGTACAAAAGGACAAGTACTAGACACTTAAGAGCACACACTAGTCACGCGGTAAAAGCCGAGCGCTAATGTAAAGTCTACGGGGGCGTTCTTTTCTAATATCTCGTTCAACTTTTAATATTTTTACATGATTTTTTTTGCATAGGATAGTTGAGGACGATCCACAACCGGCTTAGTTTTTATTTTTTCAATGTTGGTTTTAGATTTTTTTTAAAAAAATTACTTTAATTTTCAAAACCGGTTTAAACCGGTTCTGAAACTGAAACTATCATAATATAAAAAATATATAACCAAAATCGAAAAAGTAAAAACTAGGCCGGTTGTGGATCGTCCTCAACTATTTTATGCAAAAAAAATCATGTAAAAATATTAAAATTTGAACGAGATATTAGAAAAGAACGCCCCCGTAGACTTTACATTATCATCCCGGTCTTTTTGAGTACTTTTTCTGTGACTATTGTGGGCTCTTAACCGTTAATTCTAGCCCCCGGAGATCAATAATACGGGTTGAGGCGCTGCTATCGAAACCCTCATTGCCTGAGACAGGAGGCGTGACGCCTTCACTAATGGGCCAAGTTCTCACTAATGTTGGAAAACACACCGGAAAATTTTGTGCAGCAATTTTTCCCTATTTTATTTGTGGAATATTTATCAGCTTATAAAACAATAATAACTATTAAAACTAACTCGTGAGTATTCAGATTCTCCTAAATAAAAAAAATAGTCAGATGTGGAATTCCACAATATCGCCGCATCTTGCGGGTTTTTGCAATTGGGGATTCCAAATTATCACAAGTAAATGTAAATAGTTATCGTAGTTTTATAAGATGATAAATGATCCACAAATAAAATAAAATAAAATTTCTATTCAAAATTGTCAGGTGCAATTCCAGTGGTATTAAGAACTCGGTACACTACGAGGCTAACGAGAAAGAACTGCTACCACGGTTCATCCCGATAATTTTTTTTTTACAGATCGCTAGAATGACGTAGTGCTCTATTCATGCACCCGCATTGGTGTATTCGAGCATCACGTGACTCCAGCGGTTTGTAAAAAAAAATACGTGGACGATATCTTGTTTTTCTCGTTAGTCTTGGTCCACTAATGATGACGTCACGACTCCTGTCCTTAGGATTCGAGGTTTTTGATGGCAGCGTCTGAATATTGTTCGTTTTCTCGTTTCCGTCATATTTCAGGGCTGAAGATTCTATTGCGGAAAAAATTCGGAAACCTGAAAATTTTAACTGGCAGTTTCATTTGAAGTGTTTGAAATATGCCAGGTCGCGTTCTGTTTTTGACGTTTCTTGTGATGTTGGAAAAGTCCGATGCATTGCATGTTTCAAAATATATCACTCTGAAAAAAAAATTCATAATCTAATGTATATTCATGTTATTTCAAAATGTTATTTCTAAAAATTTGAAAAAACATGCGAAAAATAGAGGTTTTATTCTCGTTAATTTGTATGGTGTAAAACAAATATTAACACATAGAATTCTTGTGTGGTGGCTTTTCTACAAATGAGAATTTGTTCTATAACATTTTTTCATTTCGTTTTAAAGAAAAGAAATCTTACAAAGAAATCTCTGTATTAAAAAATAGGAACTATTTTCATAATTTTCCGATTATCAAACGATCATTGAAGGGTTAAAGTTTTTATCTATTCATTCTCATTAACATGAGTTCTTGTATAATATTAAAATGAAAGGTTTTTATTAGATACATGTAGCCATGATTTAATTAAGTCATAGTAGAACCCAAGAACCATTTTATCTTATATTTTTCTCACTATGTTATCGCAATAAATTAATCGTTTTCAACATTTTTCTGAGTCTTAAGCTAGCATAGATGTTTTCTTTTCTTTTGCGGAATTATCATTTTATCAATTCTGCATGTTATCGTTATACACTTTTCTAAATAATAAAATATCAAATTAGCAAGTGCCTAAAGTAATTTGAACGTTTCATTTAGTGAATTAGAACATACATAACCTGAAATAATAATGTTATAAATATTTATAAATCCTTTTAATGCTTTTAATAGTACAGTAAATCAGATTAACTTTGACCCATCAAGGTAACATTGGGCCAAGAGAAAAAGATTAAATCTGGTGCATCATGTGATATAATGGCAAAGTTTAGGTCTCAAATTATAAATAGGAGTAGTATGAATTTGGCAACTCATTGGAAATAATTGGTCAAGATTCCACCATAGGAGAATGAAATAAAATTCCGTAAAAATGGCGCAAAATTACCCTGATTGATTATACAATTTACAACAAAATCACTTTTAAATTTAACCAGTAACAGATTTTTTTATTTAATTAAATAAATTTGGTAACATAATAAATTTGCTACACCACCATTCTTCTCTTTTTTTCTTTCCTATTGCCGTATTTTAAAAGAGGAAACAGTTAAAAAATTATGTATTTTTCCATTCATATATTTGTTTGTTTGCGTTTTCACCATGCGTTTTTTTTTTTTTTTTTTTTTTTTTTTTTTTTTTTTTTTTAGGCGATTGATTTATTATTAAGATTGTCATCCACGTCAAATTAATATATTGTAACTTAACTTTTCAGAGAAAAAAAAAATATGTATGAATTTTAGGATTAACATTAAATGCTTGTAACAGGGAAGAGAGACTGATTTGCACCACTAAATTAGTATTTCTTTCCTATTTAATAACAGAATTTCTGAGATAGAATAAAGCAAAGGATAATGTTAAAATTCAGTCGTAATAAAGAAACAATTATTTCGGAACGCTCTCATCCCTGTTATAAAAGACTATTAAGAAAATCCGTACTTTTACATTTATGCTTACTTATTTATTTATTTTTTGTATGAAATGTATCAATAATTTGAAATCCAAATTGTAATAATAATAGTATGTGTATTTTGTACACATGCATATATATGTATATACAGGGTAATTCTAAATTCATGGTACAAACTTTAGGGATGGTACAGGACACTGTGACAATCATGATGAAAAAAGAAAGATCAGATTAAAAGGAAGCAATTTATGGACAATTTATGTTTGCAAAAAACTTCAAGGTGCAGTCAAAGGAGCCCAACAGTCATAATTGGATTGTAGAACAATGGGAATAACTAAGAGGAGAAAGGTCCCTCGAAACGAAGAAAATGGGACAAAACGAGAGTAAGTTATTGACAGTTTAGTGCATAAAAACTTAAAGGGGACCAGGGTCACCGGCCCTTAAATTTTTTAAATCTAAGCCACACTTCCATCAGGACCTGTTTTGGACTATGGACTTTTAAATTTTCAGACTTCTACGTGCTGTAGATTACGCTAGTCCTTTTTCACACACAAACAGAGCGATTTGTTCTTTTATTAATATAGAAGTATAGGTATCAATAATTTGATGGGTAATGATAGATTGATACATAACAAATGTACATTCATGTAATAGATATGGATGTACATTTTTCTGTTAGTTACCTTTTCAAAGTAATCATTGATGTTTCTCTAAAATGCTAAAATGCTATTTATTTTAATAAACAAATTTCTTTTGAATTCATATATCTTTTAAATAAATAAACAAATAAAAGTTGAGGCACTAAACAAGGAGGTCATATTACACAAAATGTAAATGTCGGTACTCAATTGTACTCAATTTTATGTCTCCAACAGAGCTAACTGTTATGTAAGCTTTTCATTATGATTATTTAACATATAAAATAACACATTCACTTGTAATTTAATAGCACTTGAATAGTTACGAATTGAGAGCTGTTGTTTTGAATTTCATGTGAAATGTGAATACAGTGATTTTAAGTGGAAAATACTGTTTAAAAGATTAGATTTACAAAGTTGTCTGAAATAAAGCTTTAGACAATATTTATTTATTATTTAGGTTTACATATAGCAAAACATTATTAACAAAAAAAAATAAAAATGCTGATGAAAATCAATTTGATCTTATTGTTTAACATAATGTATTGGAGAGATCATCGTTGTTAAATTTTGATATAGTCAGTTTTGATAAGTTTTCTGCCTTCCATAAAAAAAACAGTGAACATTTTCACAATAAAATTCAGCGCCCACGCCAAGTACAGCGGAAATTTCTGGGAAAAAATCGCAAATTTCTTTTATAACAATAGGTCTGTTTTTGAAGATCTTGAAAATCACACTTATTGTTTTAGATTGCATCTATAATTTTAGACCACACCTATTGTTTAGAAAAGCACACCTATTCTTTTAGATCACACCTATTGTTTAGAAAATCACACCTATTGTTTTTGATCACATGTATTGTTTAGAAAATCACACTTATTTTTTCAAGCGAGGCGGGGAAGCCTTCGAAGACCTCACCCCCACGCCTGAAATTGAAACTAAAACTGAACATTGACTGATAATAAAAGAATATTAAAAGATAAAAATTGCATTATTACATTCATACTTATATATATATTGTGTAACAAAAATTTTAAATTCAAACAATAATAATGATTGCTTGTTACATTCTTCTAATTACCAGTAGAAGAAAGCATTGTAATTGAAAATTTTTTGACATCCAGATTTCGACGGATTTAAACGTTTTAGGGATCACAAATTCCAATTAATTGACTGAAACATAAATTTAAGATGAAAATCATAGTTGGTATAGCATTGCATTAGTAATATTAAAGTATTAACGCATGTAACTACTTTTGGAAACATTAAGATGTATATATATTGTGTAACAAAAATTTTAAATTCAAACAATAATAATGATTGCTTGTTACATTCTTCTAATTACCAGTAGAAGAAAGCATTGTAATTGAAAATTTTTTGACATCCAGATTTCGACGGATTTAAACGTTTTAGGGATCACAAATTCCAATTAATTGACTGAAACATAAATTTAAGATGAAAATCATAGTTGGTATAGCATTGCATTAGTAATATTAAAGTATTAACGCATGTAACTACTTTTGGAAACATTAAGATGTATTTATGAGGTAAACGAATGTTTTGAGATTGATACATCCAACTAATATACATTAAAGTAATTATATACTTACATGCATATTTTACTATATATATAGAGGGAGATAGAGAGATATATTAAATGTATTGATAGATAAGAATAGACATTTATGTAACATAATAAAAATGTACATAAATATAAAATAAATAATTATGAATTTTTTCTATTACTTAAAGTTTTAAACTAATCGATGATGTTTGACGAAAATGTGAAACTATTTAAGACAAGATTAATTATAACAGTAAATATATTTTCAATTTATATATCCTTTAAACAAATAAAGAAATAAAATTAGAGTGACAAAACAAAGAAGTCATATTACACTGTGCGGAAATACTGCAACTCACATTTAAATCTTCAACACAGCTAACTGTTATGTAAGCTCTTCATAATGATCATTTATCATGCAAAATAACACCTTCTCCTGCTATTTAATTCCTCTTAAATAGTTACATCTTCAGAACCGTTATTTAGAATTTCATGTGACATATGCAGGGACTTTTAAATGGAAAACACTGATTAAAGAGTTAGATTTACAAATTCGTCTAAACTGGAGTGTTAGACAATATTTATTTATTATTTAACTTTACATATAGTTAAATATTATTGACAAAAATAAATTATTCTACATGTAGTGAATAAAATTTATTTGAGTTTATTGTTAAACATGATACATTGAGAATTCAACACTGGTAATTTTTGAATTAGGCTATTTTTAATTAGTGCACTTTTTTTGTAATTTCTGCTATCCATCGAAATTCAGTGACCTTTTTCAAAATAAAGTTTGGTTACCACGCCAAATAAATATATTGCAACCAAAATTTCAAAGAGAAAAAAAATTAAAAAGAAAAAGAAAACATAAGGTTTGATTTTCAAAATGAAAATTGAATGCTTCTAAAAGAATGTTTAAAAAAATCGCATATGCATTTATATTTACTTTTCTTTTCAGCGATGAGTATACCAATGATTTGAAATTTAAATAGTAATAATGATAGCTTGTTTACATTTAAGCTCATACATGCGTATATGCATGTTATATTATTAATTTTAGCTTTCGTAATAACTCATTTTTTATTATATCTTATTGCACTAAATTACCAGCATATTCACTATTTCCTATTCTTTTATAATGTATATCATTCATCCAATTAAATTTCTTAAATTATTTATTATCTTACTCAATTTAATTAAATATTAAAATTTTAGTTTAATTATAAATTTCCTCATCATTTTTGACCAATTTCTATTATTTAGAGTAACTCCGCATGTTTTTAGAAGAGCCATTACTTTTTTTTTTACTCCTTTCATTCCGATTTCTTTTACATCCTGGGGTATTTTTTACTCATAATATTTTTAGCTCCTTACGCCCTTTTGGCAGAACTCTTTGCAGAATTATTCTAACTGGATCTTCACGCATGGCGTAACTGTTTCTTACTAATCAGATGCGCGCGACGTCATTATTTGTAATATTGCGAGGTTGATCGAAAATCAGCGGCACTCGATAAAAACTCAGAATTTGTGCAATTTTCCACTTCCTTACATCTTAGATTGCCTACAAATTCTCTAATGACAATAGGTTTCTTAGTTCTAAATTTCTTCTAACATTAAATGTGATTCGCCATATCAAGACCTGAGATTAAGCATTAAGGTGGGAACTGTTTTGGCTGATGTGGGACTGATAAATTATAAAATATAAGAAAATGCCTATTTTTTTACACGGAGAAACTTCTGGTTTAATTTATTCCACTGTCTTTGCAACCACTTTATGATCTGCATTAACGACTGGCCAGGTGTCGGTGTTAGTTTATATTATGTTCACGCAAAACCTTTTCCGTTCTGAGACAAATACTACGAGAAATTAATAAAAAAACCAGTTTAACTCTTTATCTACCGAATTATGAATTCATGAAAATTTTACATTTAAAGCATTTGACGTAGATTGTTTAAACTAAATTAAAAGATTTACACAATCATTTAATAAATTTTTGAAGGATTTTAAAAGAATTGAAGGATTTAGAAGGATTAATTAAATTTAAATTTATAAATACTTTGTGCAATATTCATAACCCCACTCAAATTTCTTTATTTTTAATTATATTATAAAATGTGATGTTGTACAAATATGATGTTCTTACAATATAAATATAGAAATATTTCCGAATTGAAAAATCCACAACCCCCTCCCTCAACGCCTAAAAAGCTGAAAAGATACAAAGGCAATTTTTGTTTTGTATAAACAATAATACTTTTGAAACAAATTGAAGTATCTAACTCATTCTAAACAGGATTACAACTAACTGACGAATTAAGAGGATATTATAATAAGTTCTTTTCATGGAACTTATAAGTACAGTAGCTAGATAAAGGATTAAAATTCCTATAAAACATATCCAAATATGCACAGAGTGGCGAGTGGTCAGGGAAAAAAATAATCAAAAAAGGTATATAATACCATTAATTAATTAAAAAGAAATTAGCCTTTTTTGATCCCTTTATATTGCTAGAAGTATTTTCTATAAGAAATCACTGGTAGTTATCTCTTTTTCTGACTGTGTTTTTCACTGACCACTCGCCAACCTGAAAAAAGCTATATATGAATGCTTATGATATGTCCCCATTTATTAAAAAAATCTACAATTAATTTTAGCAATTCTAAAAGCATTTAAATTTATTTTAAAGGTATTCTTTAGTCTCTTTTAAAGTGCTATTACACGTAAAAATTGCAAGCGACAAAAATCGCCTGCGTTTTTTCGTTTTCTTAGCATTTCATTGGCTGTTCGAGAAGAGTCTTTACCATCATTTGGATTTCCAAGCATTTGATTGGCTCTTACTGGCGAGTCGCTTCGTTCCAGGCGTCAAAGACGCTCCGACACAAGAGAATCGCGCGCTAACCAAGCGACTCCCCTGGACCCATAGGATAACATGGAGACGCCTGCAGCACGATACGTGTAATAGCACTTTTACAGGCGACACCAGGACGGAGAAGGATAATTGGATGGAATTACAAGGCATTCGATTGAATGTTTACACGCTTTATGTGCCACTACACAATGTGTATATATAAGTATAAATAGAGATAGTCCAAGAGCCGACAGCGCAAAACCCAAAGTCATCGAGCACAAGAAAAAATCCTTTATTTTATGGAAGAGTAGTAACAGGGTAATCTCAACCATGTCTGCCGGAAGCTAAGTGGTACATAAGCCAAACATTGATATCAATATTGGTTCACTTCTACGTTTAAAATTGTGTTTGCCTTACAATTAAAAGTATGGAAACACGGAAAATTGGCTGCAGGAAAACACAATGCTAAGTCTACGAGTCAACCATTAGTGGTATTCATTTTTGGCTTATGCACCACTTCGTTTCTGGCAGACATGGATGATTAAATCCCTCTATTACTACTCATCTATAAAATAAATTTTCTTGTACTCGAATACTTAGGGTTTTGTGCTGTGGGCTGATGGACTAAGAGGGAAATACACAGAGATACATTAAATGTATTTATTTAGGAATCGATATTTCTATAGCTTAACACATCCGCTGCCGATCACGCGCCAGCGCGTGATATGGCGCCAACGTTAAAAGGCCAGTCACGCGCTGCGACCTAAATGACCGATTTGCACCACAAAATTTTAATAGTATTTCTTACTGTATTTAATGACAGAATTTCTGAGATAGCATAAAGCAAAGAATACTTCTAAAATTAAGAGGTGATAAAGAAACATTTGGGTCGGAGCGCTCTCATCCCTGGTTAGATGTGGATATTCAATTTTGCTGCTATTTAATTTTTCAAACTAATCCTTGATATTTGTCGAAAACGTAAAATTAATTAAGTCAAAATTAATTTTAACAAACAAGTCTATCTTGAATTTATATATTCTCCAAACAAATACAGATATTCAACTAGAGTAACAGAACTGAGTGGTCATATTACACTAAATAGATATGTCGGTACTCAAATTTAAATACACATTATAGCCAACTGTTAATTGAGCTTCTCAGATTGGTCATTTATCATCTGAAATAACACGTTCCCCTGTCATTTAATAAGTCGTGAACAGCTATCCTTTGACAACTGCTATTTTGAATTTCATGCGACACACACAATGATTTGAAATAGAAAATACTGATTGAAAGCGTATATTTACAAATTCGTTTTAAGTGAAGCTTTGGACAGTATCTGTTTATTATTTAGGTTCACACACAGTTAAATATATTATCAACAAACCAAGTTAGTTTATACTTAGGGATTAAAATATATCTGAGTATATTGTTAAACATGATGTATTGAAAGTACATCGCTGGCAACTGTTGAAATGCACTAAAGTTGAAAATAATATTGCCGTGGTGACACCAATAAAATCTTTAGAATTAGTTTATAATCATTCAGAATTAAGGCAGGATTTGTATGTTTTATCCACTGAATTGATTTGTGCGTATACATACTGGCAAGAACAGTTTGCTTGATCCATCACTTAAGCTTTTTGAGATCATAAAATTTTTAATTACTATTTCATACTATTTAATGACTATAATTTCAGACTAAATATTACAAACACCTTATTTTTTAAAAAAAAGCTATCTTTCTCCCATATTTTCAATTTATTGCATCGGAAAAATTAAGTAAATATTAACTTTCAAAACCTTTTTAGCAGAATTTTCATTAAATAATACTTGCGTTATTTAATGAAAATTCTATACCAAGATATAGCGACCAGTACTTTAGAAATTTACCGTATATAAGCACCTAAAATCCTCTTAAAACTCTAATGCATTGATGTTCGTTGTAAAGTACATGCAGTATAGATTTCATTGCTAATATTTGTAGTGGAATAGTTTCTTCATTATGTTTGTAGGGGTTATTCTCCTATCACTATTTTGAAAATAGTGTTTTTATCAAACATTTCTGAAACATTTAAAAAAACTTTTCATGAAGATAACTGTTTAAGGGTTGTAGTTGGAACAATAAAATTTTCCATACATAAAGCGATCCTTGGAAATATTTCTTCTAATGCTGATAAAATAATTATTACACTTCATTCACACACATTTACTAATGCAAGGGATAACAATATTTAATCTCACGATTTTCATTTACTGGATAATTGGCTGGAAAAGTTGAAATGATGACAGATGTTCGAACCTCATTTTAAACTCTACTTCAAACTATACTTCCCTAAATACAATCATACTAACATGTCGACAGTGCGGAGAAACAACATTTCATCATGATTTTAAAATTTATCAACTGTTCCAGAACCGAAACTCGGGGAAAATTAAATTATAAGAGAAGGATTGTAATGCTTTAAACTATATGTTTAAAATTAAAGTGTACACGTATGCCTGCTTATGTGCTTCAAATTATATTCTGAAATAGGAAAATTAGCTTTTTGTTATTTTAGTTAAAGTTTCATAAAAAAAATTCCTCAATGTATTTAAATTTATAAATTTTAAGAAAAAAAATACCTTCAAATACATTTATTTATTTATTTTTATTTCACTTTTAGCACTATTCAAAGTCACGCTACATTGTGGAATGCACAAGAAATTTTAAAAAGTAATATTTGTTTAAAAAAAAGATATTTGCCAAATTATTTTAACTTTTATGAAGAACTTCTTAAAATGGCCCATGCGCATTGAATATCAAACGAAATCATCCCCAATTTATTTATGCAAGTTTGGTTTACATATATAATATGAAACATTACTTTAAAATACAAATTACTTATATTATGCATAGCTGCCAACTTTCAACTAATCTTCCGTAATACCTGGATTAGTTTGATCCAGGTTAACAACATTTCAAACCAGAAAATATATTTCATGAACTTTTATTTAATTAATTTCAGTATTGTAACTGGAACATACTTAATTACATTTCTTTGAAAAACTTCTGGTTCGAAACTCATTAAACCAGTGTGAAATTAACGCATGTATTACGGATAATCGATGTCAGGTTGGCACCTATGTATTATGCTATAAGTGATACATTAAAATAAAAATGGCAAACCTTTTTATTTTAATGTATCATTTGTAGCATAATATAAATAATTTGATATATATATTCAATAAAATAAAAGGTATTTTGCCATTTTTATTTTAACCTTTTCGGATCCGAATTTTTTATCAATTTTTAGAAAAAATACGTTTACGTTAATAACATTATCATTAGCTATCCAACTAGATTAATTTGTGTTTAACGAACATTTCATTATCTAGAACAGGGGTGCACAACCTTTGGCCCGCGGGCCACAAATATACAACTATTTTTACGCGGAATAATTTTCCTTATAGTAATGACAAAAACTTTACTATTAAAAAAAAAGAAACTACACTTTTCAAATATTCTGGTGTCAACCGATTTTCTGGTAAAAATGTTGTGAATCCCTGATTAGAAGATAACGAATGTTGTTGCTTTGAGTAATATTCAAATAATATTCATATGACAATAATCTAAAGAAGAATTTTTAGATATGCTTAGAAAATATTGTATTACAATAAGATTTAACTTATATTGCATATTTCTAATGCTTTTTACGCTTTATTACACAGTATTCCTTCAGGAAAGTAACTTTTATTTTAAATTTAAGAATGAAATATATGTTTACAATACACGAATCGCAAATGCGCAAAGAGAACGAAGCAAATAATAATAGTTATTATTATTACTAAATGCCCAAGCACAAATGAAGTCATTTAGTAAATACTTAGACATATACTAACATTACTACATGTAAATAATAGCAAAAGTATTTCTTAAAACAAAACAATTCTTCATTAAATGGCATGTACTATTAATAGTACATCAGACCCGAAAGGGTTAATGTATCACTTGTAGCATAATATAAGTAATTTGGTTTATATATTCAACTAAAACTGTGTATCCAATTTTCTATATTTGAATATAAAGGTTAAAATAATAATAATAACGGCAATCCTGGCGATTATATCCATATCGATTTCAATGGGACACGCATAGATTAGGCGTTTCATATGGCTCCACAGGAATAAGTCCAATTTGCTTGAAAGCTGAATCTCAATTTGTTTTCAAGTTAATTTTTTTTTTTAGTTTTTTAAATAATTTTTTGTCATCGTGGCAACAGAAGTGTTTCATTTCTGGACATTACACATGAACCAATCAAAAAACTAATAAAATCAAATACATAAATATTCCATTTTAGACAATAAACATTGACCAATCAGAAAACGAATAAAATAAAATTTATTTCGGAACTCAACCAATAAAAAGATTCAGATTTCCCAATTCTCTACCGAGGACAGTAACTATTTTCCAAATAGTTTTAAAAAATCAGTACACCCGTCTAAATCATTTGTTTTCTTTCTTTTTTTCGGGTGTCTTACACAAACTTTATTTGGATGATAACACTTAAGAAAAAATATTTTTTCAAGTGTACGATTTCAAAAATGGTGATTTTGGAACGGTGATTTTGGTAGCCAAGTTGTGGGACAAACTCGACAAATCCATCGCCCTGTCAGAGTGAAAAACTGACTTATAGCTTCTTACCGCTTGCGGTTGAACCATACACTTTATGGCGAAATTTGTTCGTATAACTTTGTTTTATCACCCCCTAAAGTTTTGCCCAATTTTTCAGATACATCTTGGAGTAGATTCCTAGTTTTTAGACGCCTGCAAAATTAGGACATTTCATGCCATTTACGTAAACAAAGAAAATATTTGCAAAGCTCGTCAATTTTAAAAATACGAAGTAGAACTCGTCGAGATTCGACGAAAGAAAAACTTTTAGAAAGCACTGTTTCATTGATTTATAATAAATCTGCAAAATAAGTTACAGTAAAAAATACGTCTTATATTGGTCAGTCTAACTCTCAAACAAATATTATTTTAAGGTAAAATTAACAAAATAAAATAAAACTCAATTATCCACATTATTAAACGAAATAAAACCGAAATTCACCGGATTTTATAACAGACGATATTTTTAAAATAGTATACGGATTTTAATTCTCATTTCTTTTATTTTAAGAGAAAATGGAGTGATACGGATGTCACAATTATAGAATTGGTAATTAAAAATTACCGTAATTTCGGGTGTATAAGCCGCGGATCAAACAATTCTTTTTGGACCCAGAAATCTTATTTAGTGACTGAAGATAAATATTTACGGCGATCTAACTAGTTATATTTATTTCTTAAAAAATTCTGGGTCGAAAAAGAATTGTTTGATCTGCGGCTTATACACCCGAAATTACGGTATACAAAAATAAATTCAGAAAGAACTTTGAAACAAATTGCATTTAAAAGTACATTTTTTTTTCTCTACAAGACTGTGCAAAAATTTAAAATGTACGATGTTTAAAAAATTTGCAGAAGTGAAAATTGCAAAACCGAAATTGCATAGAAAGGTATAACGCATTTTAATTTCGATTTTTTGTTTTAAATTCTTAGAGAAAATGGGGTTATTTTGTTGCCACAATAGCAAAATTGGTACTAAAAACTATAAAAAAAATGTCTCAAAAATAAATTGAGATACATATTTCAAACAAATTGCATTTAAAAGCACATTTTTTTTCTCTATACGACTGTGTAAACATTTAAAATGTGCGATGAATCGAAGTGTAAAATTTTTAATAGCGATAATTGCAAAACCGATATTGCTAAGGAATGTGTTGCCATTCGCAAAATGACGTGTGCGTTACGCACAGATAAGTTTGGGCTTTATAATATATATTCTTACCGTACGATAGAGGTATCCACGGAAAGAATGGCATGTTGTTGACATTTAAGAGGCCATACTACTGTCTGAAAAGACCCGGAAGTCTATGAGGGTGTTCTTTTCAAATATCTCACTCAAATTTTAATATTTTTACACGAATTTTTTGCCATAGGATGGCTGAGGCAAATAAAAAAAATGCTTAAAAAATTACTTTAATTTTCAAAACCGGTTGGAACCGTATCTGAATTTGAAACCTATCATAATATAAAAAATCGAAAAAGAAAAAAAGTAGCCCGATCGTAGATCGTCCTTAGCTATCCTTTGCAAAAAATATCATGTAAAACTATTAAAATATGAGCGAGATATTTGAAAAAAATGGTCCCATAGACTTAACATTAACATCCGGGTCTTTTTTAGTCAGTAGTGTGGGCTCTTAAACGATTTTTTACATGGATTTTGAGATATGTCACAAATCATCATCTTAGCATCTTAGAAAATGAATTTCTAAGCACCTAAAAGCAACAAAACGGCACAATTTTTAATTCTAAAACGCGATGTACACTTTAAATGCTCATCTCTTTAGAAATACAGTGGACGCTCTCTATCTGAACAATCTCTAATGTGAGCACCCCGGTATTATGAACACATTCTGACGGTCCCGGTGACCATAGACTTAATAAGATATGAACTCTCTTTATTCTGAACATCCTCTAATCCGAACACTCCATTATCATGAACGCTACTTTAAGTTCCCATTTCTACTCCATTTCTCTGTAAACTGAACAAATGTTTGCAATCTGAATTTGAATTCTGATCACGAAAATTCGGAGAAACTGTTACAAATGAATAAAAAGGTTCAACAAACTTGATTAAAAAATAAACAGACAAAATCACTGTTAGATTCTAAGTATTACTTGAAATTACAAATTGTTTGAATACTTAATTTGTTTGATAGAAACTTCAGTTGAATGTTGGAGCTTAAATATTGTCACATTCTCGTCATCCACATTTTGTAACAGAAGCCATTTTATGACTTTTTTTATTAGAAAATATAAAAATTTAGTTTTTGACAGTTAAAAACTTCCAATTCCATCATTCTTATTTCAAATAATAGTTCTATATGAAATATTTTTAAAAACAGTTTAAGCATATTTTAAAGATTAATTTTTAAATTGTAGTCTGAATTTGGAGTTTTGGACTTATTTTTTTCGATTGATCAACTACTGAGAAAATGGCAAATAAAGAAACTATTTGCTTACAATTTTGTTTCTATTTAATTTCAGCAGATTTCATTTTTGCCCATGATAGGACACTCATTAATTCTTTAAGCTGCCTAACTCGGTTTTTCCGTCACGTAGTTTTTGAATTCAAAGGTTTATTTAAACAAAGTCGATGTTATTGTTAATTTTTTGAATTGCATATGATAAATAAATATCTTAGATTGTAAAATACAAATCTCCATTTCAACACTTTCCGTAGTTTTTTTTTTTTTGAATTGTTAAACTTGCATATAAAATTCCGCAGAATGCATGAAGGGTTAGGAAATTTAGAAATCATGTTAGTTTAGTTTTAAAACTTAAAAGAAAGGAAAAAAATAAAAAAACCCCCTGTAGATTCGACTTTATTTGATCAACTACCGTCTCGGTCACCGTAAATAGTAGTAGTAGTAATGAGCTTCGAGTCTCCCTCTATACTGAACAACCCATAATCTGAACATTTTTTGTCGGTCCCATGAGTGTTCAGAATAGAGAGAGTCCACTGTATCATCTAGATTGTTTTTAAATTGAACCGATATGGCATACGGCACTACGTATGATTCTTCTTTAGTTTTACGGCTTCATGCAAAGTTTTGATTGCACTATCATGCAAAAACTGAGTTGTGTCATGTTTTTTTTCTAGCTATTGATAATTGATTCTAATGCATTTATTAGCGCAAGATCCGAAAATGATTTTTATTTTTTCCATAAATTTACGGCTTTTTAGAAATCGTAAGTTAAAAAGTTAAAAAAAAGAAAGAAAATGGCCAAAATATCATTTTAAATAACCTAATTTAAATAGCCCTTTAAAATAGTTCTAAATTAGAATTGCACTTGTATGTCCACTTTTATTGGTCATTACCTTTCTTTTCAAAAAACAAAAATTCACACCAGTACAAAAGGAAAATAAAATATGTTTTATTTAATTGGAGCATTTTTTAAATCGTACACTTGAAAAAATATTTTTTCTTAAGTGTTATCATCCGAATAATGTTTGTGTAAGACGCCCGACTGGAAAGTGTAAGGAAAAATAAAGAAAGAAAAAAAAATATAAAAATGATTTAGACAGGAGTACTGATTTCTTTAAACTATTTGGAAAATAGTTACTGTCCTCGGTAGAGAATTGGGAAATCTGAATCTTTTTATTGATTGAGTTCAGAAATAAAATTTATTTTATTCGTTTTCTGATTGATCAATGTTTATTGTCGAAAATGGAATATTTATGTTTTTGATTTTATTAGTTTTTTGATTGGTTCATGTGCATTTACATGTATTTGCTTTGAGGTAGGAGCTACAGCTATTCGCCGGCATAACCTCCAATGATCACAAGAAACCATATATAGAACACTTTATTACAGAATATCCGGTACATCCATTATCACAGGGACAACACAAGACACCCATGCCGCTAGCTGGACTCGAACCAGGGTCCAGCGGTGTGGGAGGAGCTGACGCTACCAACCAAGCCGCTGGCTCGGCTTGGTTCATGTGTAATGTCCAGAAATGAAACACTTTTGTTGCCACAAGGTCAAAAAATATCTAAAAACTAAAAAAATTAATAACTTAAAAACAAATTGATATTCAGCTTTCAAGCAAGTTGCATTTGAAAGTACATTTTGTTTTCCATACGACGGTACAAAAAAATTTACAATACCAAAAAATGCAAAACTATTCTTTTATTAAAAAAATGTATACGATTGGCACAGGAATATTAATTTTTTATCCATGACGTACGTAATATAGGTCTCAGTCATGACTTAAACCACGCTTTGATCATCATAAAAATGATGTTTATTATTATTATTATTATATAGAATTTATTTATAAGTCTACAATTTTAATCTTCGAATTATAATTTTCGAAATAGTCGTTGTAATTTGTTAAATTATATTTATTTATTTTATTTTATTTTATTTTCTTAAATTTTGTATTCGTTTTGCTATATTTGCTTTGCAGAACGAATAAAAATAAAATAAAAAGTTTTTTTCCTCTAAAAACTAATAAGGGAATCATAACTTAAATTTCTTAAAAGTATAAATTATCCTTCATAAGCAATATCTGTGAAAAGAATGTTGCCTAATCTATTCTTTATTACTTTTCCAATTAGCACAAAAGAAAAAACACAATATTAGAAACTACCGATATATTATTCTGCTTTTACACGCTCTTTCGATGTTTAGTTTAGTTTAATTTTTTATTCATAAAAGAGTTAGGCATTTTTTAAAAATTAATGAATTATATACAAAAATATTTTTTGTTTGCTTAACAACTTTTTTAGCTTTCAGAAAATGCTTCTTTTCATAATTAAACGCATAATTTAAAACCTTTTCCTGTTAATATCATTTAACAGTTTCCAATTAGTACATTATAAATTACTATAACTAGAATTGATAATAATTTCAAAAAATATTCTATAAAAATAAATACATATCTGATTTTTCAATCCAAGAGGTGGAAAACTGGCATTTGACAGTATTAAGGGATACCCGTAAGAAAAAACCCAAATTTTTTATTATTGATTTTAAAGTAATGAATTTTGGTGTACTATTTAAGAATCTTTTTGTAAGGAATAATTAGCGAAAAAATTCACTTTTTATTAAAAAGTATATTTTTATGGGGATTTTTATGATTTTCTTGTCGAAAAATACACTTTTTAAAATTACTACTCCTCATTAAATTTTCTATATATTGGTTATTACTAAAATTTCTTAAATAGTGTTATAGTATATGGAAAAGACCTAGGGAGAGATATTTTTAATTTTCTATTTTAATCAGCTAAGAAAAAAAAAAAGAAAGAAATTACGCATGGTAAATTTCCTTAAATTCGTTATAATTTTCATGTTTACCAATTTATGGAATTTTTTCAGAAATAGTTAAAGAAAATATCTCTCCTTACTTTTGTTGCATTTTTTTTAAGATTATAAAAACATAAACACTTTGTTTCTAAATCATTTTACCACTGAGCCTTAGTACTTTGAACTTAGGCAAAATATGAAAAAAGTCCTTTTCAGGAAAACACATTTTAAAATGGCTGCTAGTCCTTTAAACTCTAGTGCTTGCAATTAAAAAAACTCATTTGCTACCTGTTCCAAGAGTCCCCGAATTCTGAAATTTTGCATGGATATTCGCAAATATGTATTTTATCGTTTTCTGAGATAAAAATTTTTTTGAACTTTTGATGGTTTTTGGCCTTAAATGGGGTTCGGGTCTCCTTTAAAACGTAATAAAATTATAAAATAAATTAATTTTACATACTTTTTAACATACATTCAGGGATGAGATTTACATTTTTTTGCCCATTAGTATAATTTTAGAAAAAATCTATGTAATTCTATGTAATTCAAATGTTCCGATAAAATAATGTAACATTTTCTCTAACAAAATACTGGAGTGCAAAAAAGTTCACTATTTTCAGTATATGTCACTTTCTCTTTCTTAATAGTTCCATGGTAGATTCTGACTAAAAATCAGGCTCCATCTTGTGACAATCAGCTCGGTTGTTTCACTCGCAAAAGGTAGACTTTACATTACACGTCTTATCCTCCATATTCAAAACTCTATTTTGTAGAATATTCTATTAATCTTACGAATCCAGATGCTATCTGAAAATGATGACCGTAATTTGGAGAAGGTTTAGTGTAATAAAATTTGTGAACTAAATCTAAAATTTCGTTGAAAAATATTTCTAATGGCAAATTTTTAATTTTTTTCAAACAAATTTGTATATCTTTGCTATGTCCTCCATAAAACTATTGCAAACAATAGTGTCTTTGTAGAAAATTTTAAATAGGATAGCTTAATTATAGATCCGTTAATTATAGCTTAATTATAGATCCTTAATTATAATACCAATTGTATTTGTATTTTTAAAATAATTAAATTTTATTACTTATGGAATAGAAATTTCAAAATCATTTCTCATTATTATGTAGATATTTATATAATTAATTTTCCAAAATTATTTAAATATATCACATGTATAACTAATGGTATTAAATAAAATACGAAAATTATTAATGCTCATTAATATTTTTTATACTGCTTCTCAATTATCTGCATTATCTATTAAACATTAAAAAAATATATAAAATATTCTTACTACAATAGGTAAATGTTCTAAATAAATATATGGTCTATGGTTTTTTAATTTTAATTCAAAGACTTGATATTACATAATAAAGTCTTTTTTCTTTTTTGTTGAAAATAAAAAAGTTTGCTGTTTTATGAAACTTGCATAATCTTACACTGATAAAAATCTGCTGCATTTTGCTGCAACGCACTCCACCGCTTGTATATAATATCTCTATTCCAACCAATGAGAAAGCTCCATTTCACGGCCAAGTAATCGTTTTCTATACAAGCAGGGGAGTGCGTTGCAGCAAAATGCAGCAAATTTTTATCAGTGTACATAAATAATCTTCAATAACCTTGCATAATTTGATTATTTTTATATTTATTGGAGAATGAAGTATTTGTTAGGATTTCTTCAAAGATATTTTATTTACAAAAAGAAAAAACTTCTTTAAACATTTTACCGTCTTTTTTTTATATAAAAACAAATAATTATTAAAATATTTATTTAGAATTTTTTGTAAAAATTTTAACCAATTAATTTCTTTTCTTTGCATGTTTTCTTTTTTATAGAATTTTCTTTCGTTTTATAGCAGATTTTTCAGGTTTTGTACCTGAGTTACTCAGGTTAAAGAATTTTGAAGCATCTCTTTCTGATTTTTCGTAAGTAATATATTTGCCTTATTTAAAGAAAAAAAACTGTCGTCAGAATTCAGATAGAGCGATCGGTATTTCATGAAATGTTTAATACTAAAAAAGCTAAAATCCTTTGATGAGTACCAACGCTGTTTTTATTTTGTATTTTGTCATGAAATTTTAATAATTATTATGCAGCAAAAAGCTGTACGTTTTAACCCTTTTACTCCCAGTGAATCCGAATGGCATCATGACATTCCTTGTTTTTTTTTTCTACATCTAATTTTGATATTCCAAATCCATACCAGAAAATTAAAATAGAAATACTTGTTTGATTTAATAATAAACATTCTATATTTAAATAATGTAAAATTTATCACTCAAATTTTCTAGTGTAAATTCAGATTCTCTGAACTACGTAAATTCTGGAATCTATTCTGCCATAAGAGTAAAAGGGATAAAGCCTATGATAAAATTTTGTTACTTTTAGTATCAAAATAACGGTTATCAGAGTAGAATATTACATGGAATTTCCATTACCTATGACAGCTAACTTGATTTTGACATGCTACAATGACACCAGAACATTGTTATAAATATTTTCCATTTATTTTGTATCTGTTTTTTATGTATGTGAGCAATTTATTGTTATTAAGGGTGTATTCGAAAAAATACTTTTCCATCTTCAACAGCTCGAAATTTTCTTATACATTTTCAGCCGCATTTTTAAAACTAGAAACATGAAATTTGCTGAGGTTTTTTTTTTTTCAAGAGACGTGTAAGGCTCCGTGTGATGTCACTTTGCGCTCAATTCATTAGAATTTGATTTATTTATAGATTGATTGATTGATTGATTCATTGATTTTATTGATTCCTTCATAGTATGACCGTTTTTTTATTTCCCAGATCTCCCGCTTCGGAAAATTCGGATTAAAAGGCCAACTTTGGCTGCATTTTTTGTAATATTTTCTGCATTTATCGAAAAACTGACAGACACGGCACCTTGCGTAGTTTCTAAATAAGAGAATCTGCGAGTTTTATGCACTTGAGAGTAAAAGTGAATTGAAAAATAATTTGGAAAGTAAGCAGTTTGAATCGAAATACACCCTTAATGAATTTGTATTCAAATTCCCATGTCATACAGTCATTTCAACATTTTTACAATGGAAGTGCTATGAGCTTTAACATCTTCAGACCCATCGGCTCATTTATACATTGTTTTTTTATTTCAAGTATGGATTTATACCAACAACCGATAACTAAAAAAAATATGAAGAGCGAAAAAAAATCATCTTCTTCTTGTTATTATTATTTTGTACATAAAATTGGATGGTATTATAGGGACTCGAAATATACATTTTTTCAAACAATTTATTGGGATTTTCTTATTTATTTTACTTTTTTTGCTTTGCAAAAACAATACAAAACATGAAATAAGTTTATGTTTAATAGTTTTTTTTTGGTATCTCAACATACAGAAAAATATTTACGTTTTAATTTTTTTACATTTCACACATTTCTGCTGCAGCCATTTTTATATCATACATAGTTCGCTAAAAACATCGCTATAAGAAACAAATTTTTATTTTGATTATTACTGCAATCCATTAGGCTCCAGTTACATCAATTTCTTTTATTCTTACATTATTTATATGTTATGAAATTTTTTTAAAGATGTGTATTCTATAGGGTATGTCAGGACTGAAGTGGTTAAAATATTAGGAGTCGCGACCAATAATTGTGGGCTACTTTAACCCATTAACGCCCGAATTATTTTCTTCGCTAAAATTTAAATTTTGTATTTCCCATCATTTTTAAAAGAAAATTAACTTTTATCTAAAGTTATCGAGGCTTCTGTCTCGTGAAATAACATATATATTTATCTTTCTCTTTACTGGTGGGAAAACCGCTTTCTTGCTGTTTTTGTAACCGTCCTCAAAAGAGGACGCTGGGCGTTAATGGGTTAAAGAAATCAGTTTGTCTAATTGTCACCTTTTTTTTAAGCAGAAATATTCACCTTGTTTAACACGTTGAATACCACGCCAGTGACTGACACTCAACTTTCAGTGGCGTATAGGGACAGCTTGATGTAACAATGATAAAACTTAGATTGCATAGTGAAGCAGGGAAAAAGTCAAAAAATACCTACCCGGTTTCGGCGAGTTGTATTCTTGGTATTGATGTTAAAGTGATCTTTTACACTAATTAACTTAGAAAATGGTTATAGTAAAAACTTTATTTCTTCAATTTTATTTTTAATGAGGATTTTACTTCCTATGTTATAGTATGTGTACAATGAGAGCACATTATAATAGAGGGTGTCCGAGAAAGATCCGTACAACTTCAAAAATTTATTGAAAAAGAAACAGTAGGGAAACAGCGAAACTAATTAGGACATTAGATAGAATAGCTCAAAAAGTTTTTTCTGCAGTATGTCTCTGACCATAGATGGCGCTACATGTCATGCAAAGGAATATTAAAGCATTTTAGTTATTTCAATGGCGGATCGCGTGAAGAAAGCTCAATGTGTTGCGTGGTTTATCAAAACAAAATCCGATACGCAAACACAACGGAATTATCGAACGACGTATGGGGAATCGCCCCCATCTCGGTCAAGCATTCGTGAATGGTATCACAAATTTATGACAACGGGTAGTGTGAAACTCCTGACCTAACACCACTGGATTTTTCCTTTTGGGGTTATGTTAAAGATACTGTATACCGAACGCAAGTTAACAGTCTCGAAGAATTAAAGCAAAACTTCCAAACAGCTGTAGCTACTGTTGATGTTAACAAGCTGAAACGGTCGAGGATGGAATTGGAATATCTTCTTGATATTGTTCGTGCTACGAAAGGGTCTCATGTAGAAATTTCCTAAGGTAATAACTTAAGTTATAGGGAAAAAAAACTTTTTGAGTTATTCTATCTAATGTACTAATTAGTTGCGCTGTAAACCTATTGTTTCTTTTTCAATAATTTTTTGAAGTTGTTGACACCCTGTATTTTTAATATTAGAATATTAATAATTATAATGAATTTTCTTCAAGTATTAACGACATTATCTTAAACTAGCCAAGATACCGGATTTTGGTAATTTTGGTGTCAAGCACTCTCGAGAGCAAACTGAGTTTTCAGAAACCTAAAAATTCTCCCCAATCACAACGCGGATTTTTTTGCAGACAATTAGCCACGTGCACAGTTCCAACGATTAAAAAATAAAATATAATTACACAATAAAACACAAAACACAGGGAAAAGTATCAAAACAAACATGAATACTAAGAAAACAACTCGCCGAAACCAGATTGGGTTTTTTTTTTATTTTTTCCCCCGTTTCGCTATGCATTCTAGTTTTAACATTGTTGCATCAAGTTGTCCCTATCTGCTACTTGAAATTTCCGTTTATTGCTGCTTCAGTCACTTGTGTCTGACAGTCTAATATATGATATAAAACTAAAAAAATATATCGATTATTTTATTTAATTGTTGAAAATGAATTTAAAATTTACTTAAATTTTATTCATCAGAGGATTGTATCATTAAATAAGAGGCGAATAATACGGAAAGTTCAGTGTTAGACAACTCCGACTGACGTGAGTTTATATTAACAATTGATAACGAAAAAAAAAACATGAAGAGCAAAAAAACTTATTATTATTATTAGTATTATTTTCTACATAAAATTGGATGATACCACTGGGACTATTATTATTTTGATATTATATATAATAATTCTGAGAGTAATACAGGGTATCCCAGAAATATTGGAACAAACTTTAAGGGGCTGTAGGGAACATTACAATGATTCAGATTTGCAAATCAACCCATGTTCGAAAACGCTTTCCTGACACCGTTGTAACGACATAAAACACAGGAAAGACAGGACATGAATAAGAGGAGAAAATATGTTTATTATCCTTAGTGCAGAAAAAAAACTAAGAAAAAAGGATATTAAAAGACAACGATCGTTATCAAAATAGGTGCTCTAAATTACGAATCCGGGTCGTGATAAATTTAATGTTCTCGAAAATACCAGGAATGTCTCGAACTTCCCCAACAGCTGCTACGATGCGTGCAACAGGTTCAACAGCACTTTACAGTTTTGGCCCGGCATTCTTGAATCGCTAAGAATAATAAACATATTTCCTCCCCCTGTTCGTGTCCTTACTATCTTGTGCTTTGTGTCGTCATTACTGCGCCAGGAAAACGTTTACGAGTATGGATTGCCTCACACATCTGATTAATTGTATTGTCCTCTACCTACCCTTAAAAATTGTCTGCATATTTCTGGGATACCCTGCATATTACAATTTCTTTTTCTTTAAATAGTTGTGTGAATATAAGATAAGTTAACAAAATTGGGTTCCAGTGGCCACATGCGTGACGAGTCTCAGTCGTCAAATGTACCTAAGGTGTTACGAAATGTGTTTTAAATTAGAAGAAAAATTATATTAACCTTTGCCATTCCGTTTTCCGTTTTCGTAACCTTGCCATTCCATCATCTTTCCTTCCAAAATTTGTTTTCGGCACCAGTAATAAAAGAGAATAAAATTTTCCTGATTTAATCAGAGAATTTTTTTAATTGTCTACTTGAATGAAAGTTTTTTAAAAAAGTGGTGTTAATCGAATAGAATTTGTGCAAGAGGCACAGGAGTCCAAAGTTGTTAAAATTTCTTCTAATACAAATGTACGACCATTATTTTTTTTGTTAATGGCAATACTTCTTACCTGAAAAGCCATAAATTTCCGCAACAATTGGAGTTAAATTCTCCCCCTCATTAGATTGTGTGCGTGTATGTGTATGTCTTTCGCACTTGGTTATAAAATATTGTTATTCTAACTTTCTCATGCATATGTACCTCGTATCAGGACATATAATTATTGCATTATCAAGCAAAACGATTTTGAGCATTCAGTCATGAAGTTCTGATTCATGGACAGATAACAGCTAGCATTCAGCACAATTTTTAGGTGCGTTCGTAATTATGTAAATACGTAGCACCTATTGTTGTCGCTCAGTCTGTCCGTCTGTCTGTCAGTCCGTCCGCATATAACAACGCAATAACTATCCACCCGAATCGTGTGAAATTTAAAATACATAATTATTACATAATTTTGTCTAGTCATTTCAAATTTTATGAAAATCGGATGGATAGATCAATTAGAAGGACAAGCAAAATTATTCCATTACATTACGGTCAATGGGGAAAAAAGTTTCAAATACATTTTAATCGTTTGAAATTTGAAACGTATATTTATTACATAATTTTGTCGAGTTATTTCAAATATTATGAAAATCGGATGGATAGATCAATTACAGGGACAATCAAAAGTATTCCGTTACATTACGATCAATGGGGAAAAAAGTTCCAAGTAGTGATGGGCGATTCTGGAAATTTTGAGAATCGATTAAAATCGGTATCGTATAAAACAACATCGATCATAATAAGAATCGATTTTTCAGTTCTAGAATCGATACTAGAATCGATATTTCGATATTTAGGTTCACACAGAGAAGATCCAAATTACTAATTCCAAAACTTAGACAATCAGCAGGACCTTAATTACCTCCTCCGACCCCCCCCCCCCATCACCATTTAGGGATGCATAGAATTAAGCTATTGCAGATTTTAGAGTCGGATAATAAGAATTTTAAATTTTAAAATGATTGTCACTTATGGTTGTCATTTACACAAAAACTTTGACAAATTTGAGAGACATAACTCAACTAATAACAACACCGAGTAACTTGGCATTAAACCGAGTATAAAGAGTGCCAAGAGCGTGTAACTAGGATGGGGAACAAGGAGTATAGACAAAAAAAAAACTTTTTTTTTTCTAATGCCAACCAAATGTTACACGCAGTGGCGTAACTAAGGGGGGCAATGTGGGCGTCCGCCCCGGGTGCCGAGGCCTAGGGGCGCCAAATTGAGAGAAATTGTTATATATCTATATTGGGGTGGGGGCGCAAAATTTCTAGCTGGCCCCGGGCGCCAAAAAACATAGCTACGCTACTGGTTACACGAGAAAGTTTGGAAGAACATAAAATATGCCCGATTCTCAAGGGGACAGGTAACCCCCACTCTTGACGGAAAGGCGACCATAGCCCAAATGTATCTTTTGTCGAAGTTTCAAAATTGAGGATTTATAATAAAATAGAACAAGAATTGGACATTTTAAAAATTGCATGCATACTTTGAACGGCCCATTTAGTAAAGATTGGCGAGGAAAGGGGGGGGGGCGAGGGATTAGAACGGACGAACTTGAAAAAAAAAAAAAAAACATAATTAACTAATAACCCAAATAACTGAGCTTCTAAACAAAAATATAGTGTTTAACTTAGTGTTAAATTCATGGGGTGGCCCGCGGGGAACATGCACTCTTTGAAACTATAAAGAGTGCCAAGAGCATGTAACTAGGTGGAGAGAGAGGTAGTAACAGAAAAAAACGAGGAGATAAAAGCTTTATAACGATATGTTACATGAGATGGTGTGGAAGAAACAAAAAATATGCCTCCCATCCAGGGGGGCAAGGTGAATCCCAAACAGACAAAAGGGCGACCCCGGCCCAAATGTATCTTTTGTTGAGGTTTCAAAATATGGATTTATAACAAAATAGAACGAGGATTAGACTTTTTAAAAATCGCAGTCATAATTTGAACGAACCTGTAAGTTAAGATTGGTGAGGAAGGGGGGGGGGCGGTAGAACGGACGAATATGAAAAAAAAAAAATATTGGCACTCTGAGAGTGCCAATAGAAGTGAAACCTTGAACAATTACGTGTGTATTTTTAAATCGTTAAGATATATAATTTTGAATCGCCAGGAAATACTTTTAAATGAATAAAAAAAGGTTCTATAATATTAAAAAACATATTAATGTCTATAAAAAAAAAAAAAAAAAACGCGCGATACCATATGTCCAGCTATTGTAGTTAACTCACTATAACTATTTTCTTACATTTTAAAACGCGATAAATACATCAACCAAAATTAGACCATACTTTCGATACCTTAATCCTTATCCAAATAAATCATTTTGTATTAACGGCTGTTACAATATCTGTAGATTACTTTTTGAATTATTCAAATCGGACATTCCATTCAAAAGATATTATGAATTTAAAGATGACAATCTAAAGAAATAATAGCGCTGCTGAGTACTCGGTGGCCAATAAACTTAGGGATTACCTGTGCAATCAAACGATTGCGGGTTCGAACCCCAGTTTCGCTAATATGTATCAATGTTTTTTTTTTTTTCTTTTGAAGAAGTTTGAAAAATTAAAATTTTAACACATTAACGTGACCTGAAATGATGGGAGAAAATTTCTTTTGCTAGATTTGTAATGTACGAAGCCTAAGCTTTCAATAGACATATTGTATGAAGGAAAACCCCTCTGCCGCCCCCCCCCCAAAAAAAAGGTCCTATAGGGAAAACCGGGAAAGTGGAAAAAAAAGAAAAAGAAAAAGAAAGAAAAAAAAAACGGCGAGAAATGTTTAGCTATACTAGAATTTTTCTCATCACTGTAACTCCTATAGAAGCAAAGTTATAGCCTTTTAAAGCTTGAAATGAAGTGAAGAAATGAGCAAAATTAGGTGAGTCACCAAAAGGGGGGGGGTGTCATGTAGCTTAAACTTTTAAGTTAAAAATGGTAGAAAATTAAATGAGCGAAATTCTAAGGTGTATATTGGAAGAGGGTGCAAGTCCCCCCCCCCCTCAAAATTTTTTTTGTTTCTTTTGAAGAAACAAAAAAATATGCCCCCCGGCGGGGCGCAGATAAACCCCAAACGTTCGGAAGGGCGACCTTTTATTTATCTCTTGTCTAGGATTTAAAATGTGGATGAAAATAAAATAGACCGAGAATTGGACATTTTTAAAACCCTATGCATATATCGAATGGCCCTGTAAGTTAAAACTGACGTGGAAGGGGGGGGGTAGAAGAGACGAGCGTGAAAAATAAAACATAATAAACTAATACTTCAAATAACAGGACTTCTAAACAAAAATATAACGATTTAACCTAGTGTCGAATTAATGGAGTGGCCCACAGGGGATTACCCCCCCCCCCCCAGAAGTTATGACATTTATGCTTTTTAATGCACAAATTGCGATTCCCCCTCTCTTACAGAGCTGTAAAACATTATGCTTTCCTCCGGAGTCGCGGAAAAATACCTGCATTCAACACTAATTTAGCCTAGAAAAAAAGAAAAAAAATCGAAATCGAATCTAAAGATCGAAATCGAATCTAAAGATCGACATCGAATCTAAAGATCGACATCGAATCTAAGATCGACATCGAATCTAAAAATCGAAATCGAATCTAAAGATCGACATCGAATCTAAAGATCGACATCGAATCTAAAGATCGAAATCGAATCTAAAGATCGATCTTACGGGCAGAATCGATTTTACATTTTTATTTTCTTTTGTAACTTTACAAGAAGAGAGTATTAGATTCGTGAAAAATTTTGACTTCCCGTTTTTGATGGATTTATATATTTTAGAAGGTCTTTAACACGATTTCATGGTTTTTAAGAAATATTTGTGTGTGGGTGTGTCTGTCACTCTGTGAGTCTGTATACGACAAAAATTTCTGACCGTTCTATCTCAAGAACAAATGCACGGAATTCCACAAAACTTTAGATTTAGGTTGACCTTGATATAAACTGAATCTAATTAATTTTTGGTGCATATAGCCTAACAGGTGGCGCTGCTATGCTGCATTTTTTGCGATTTGCGCAACAGCTATATCTGAATAACGAAATTTTGGATCCAGTTGGTCCTTGACATGAATTGATGTTTTTTGCATTTTGGTGTATATAGCTTCTCAGATGGCGCTGCTATACTGAATTTTTCACGATTTCCACTCAGCGCCATGTGAAAGGGGGGGGGGCGAAAGGAAGCGGTTGTTCCGAGCACAGAAATTTAGAGGGCGCCAAATTTTTACTACTAACATCACTTCTAGCCAATCACAAGAAAAAGTTAATAGGGGGGGGGGCTAAATTGGAACTTTGAACCGGGCGCAGTTCTCTTTTCGCACGCCCCTGTTTCCATTTTAGCTTTATCTCAAGAACTAATGCACGGACTTTCATAAAAATTTAGATTCAATTAGTCCTTGATATTATTTTATGCTAATTACATTTTGGTGGAAATCGCTTAAGAGATGGCGCTGCTATACTGCAGTATTCATGATTAACGCAATAGCGCTATCTCAAGAACGAATTTTCATCAAAATTCAGATTCAGTGAATCTCTGACATAGATTAGTGTTATTTAGTTCTTGGTGTAAATTGCCCGACAGGTAGCGCTGATATGCTAAATTTTTTATGATTCCGAAATAGCTGTATCTCGTGCTTTCATGGATTTTCATCAAAATTCAGATTCAGCTGGTACTTAATAAAAATTGATCCTGATCATTTTTTGGTGTACATCACTCAACAAAAAACTCTATTTTGCAGGGGGAGGGGGGGGTTCTGAGGTTTCTTTAATTCTTCTATCTTAGAAACTAATACACTAATACACTGAAATTTTGGAATTGGCACATCCGTCTATTTTATCTTCGACTTTTGAAGGAAAATGAAAATTATATTACCTTCAGAGAAATCGATTAAAAATTTTAAAGTATCGATTAAATCGAGTTGGCCGTAGTATCGATTAAATCGATTTAAAAAATCGAAATCGCCCATCACTAGTTCCAAGTGCATTTTAATGGTGTTACACTCATTTGAACTTAACAGAATTGACATGAATCTATGAAATATGTACTAAAAATACATTTTGTAGAATCTGTGATGCAAAGAATATTTATTATTAAATTACAGGGCCACACAAATGTATTCCACTGAACAGTGTTACACGGGGAAACTTTGTTTGAGGGGTGTTTTAATTATATTAAACGACTTCACATTTTATGAATAAGATATACGTTAATGAAGTAAAATAAAAATTACTCCCTGCATATTTATAAGAATACAAAGATTTCGACCAGTATACTGTATCCAAACTGCGCTCTACTATATCAGCAAGATCTGAATATTTTGAAACTTCGTTATCGTACGAACGCACCTCATTTGCTACGCTTCACGTGCAATTTCTAACTTGTTTTTTTTTTCGTAATGGGTTCTCATTTGTCACAAAAAAGATTTTTTTGCGTGAGAGGATTAAATTTAATGCCATAAAATATTAATGCATAAAAATTATTTACAGAATTATTTTTATAACCATTACTTTTGTCAAGGATAAAATTTCTTAACTAAAGATCCATAAATTTTGGGAACAATTGGAATTAAAAATTTAAACCTCATTACATATTGTATGTGTACGTGTGTGTCTTTTTTAATTGGCTATAAAAGATTTTTATTTAAAATTTAATGTCATAAAATATTGATACCTAGTAATTCTTAACAGAATTATTTTTTATCATTATTTTTATTTAGGGTAAGAGTTTTTAGCTGAAGATACATAAATTCTGGCAACAATTGGAATTAAAATTTTCACCCACATTAGTTTTTTGTAAAAGTACGTGCGTGTCATTTATATTTTGCGAAAGAAGATTTTTACATTAAATTTAACGCCATAAAATATTAAAATATAATATAGGTGTTTGCAAATTTATTTGTACGTTATAAAACTGTTTTAGTAAAAGTTTTTTTTGTGTTTTAAACATTTAATTTATCAAGCAAAACGATTCAAATATAAATATTACCTTATGCATGCTCTATCATCACAAATTACATATTACTATTATTGTAAAAAATACATTTTTTACAATGATTGATATTGATATTTAGTTAATTAACTATTTTTACACTAAATAAATTACATATTGTCTGCACTAATCATTCCAAAATGTTCGCTGTATTTCTTTACGTTCAAATTTTATCATCACAGGAAATTATAATAAACATACACTTTCGACATGTAAAAGCTTCCTCTTAGAATTAATTTCGAACTATTACCATTGTTGCATGAAATGACAGTAACAGATTTGTAAATTTAGAATTTGTACTTTCATTAAAATCTCAGCTGAATTAGTGTTACAGTAAATATGGATGTTTATCGATGAGTGATAAGTAATGTATTTGATGTTTTTATTCTTTAAACTATTTTTCCAGAATTATCTCATTTGAATGCTTTGCTTTCCTAAGTGGTTTGGTTTGGTTTGGTTTGGTTTATTTTTGTCGTCCGATTATCTACACTAGGGATATAGGACCAGGGGGGAGTGCCCTTCGTGGGGGTCTTTCTAAGGGAACCTAAAACGTATTTACGCAAGGTTCGAAGAAAACCACGAAAACTTCGAACGGTTAGGCCGACAGCCGCGATTGGGTGCTTTCTAAGTGCGTTCGTAGTTTTGTAAATATGTAGCAACTGTATTCGTCGTTCAGTCCGTCCGTCCATCTATCCGTCTGCCTGTCCGTCCGTATATAAAAGATCAAAAACTGCCAAACCGAATCGTTTAAAATTTAATGTATATGCGTTTTACATCGTTTTCTTGATTTATTTCAAATTTTATAAAAATCGGATAACTAAATTAAAAGTATTCTGTAACATTACGGTCAATAGTTTTAAGTGCATTTTAATGATTTTACACTCTTTCGAACATAATAAAACTGATATACATCTATAAAGTATGGATTGCAATATACAATCTGTTTAACCTGTTATGAAAAAAATATTTGTTATTCATTTACTGGGTCACACAGAAATATTTCATTACATAATTACATAGGTGAAACCATTGTTTGAGACGTGTCTTTGGATTGCCATCGATAGATTGTACAAATTTAAGGAAGGCAGTCATTTTGTTATAGCGATTTTTGATTTCGATAAATTGCAACTGAAAATATCTAAGTTTACTTAGATCTATGTTTATTTAAATATATTCGATCTATTCAAATTTAGTAGTAAAAATAAGTTTTATGTACCTGTAATTCATTGTTTCTCTGTAAAAATTAACGTCTCTAATTCCAGAACATGATATAAAATTACATTGTCAAGCATGTTATTTGACACGTTTGCAGAAAGTTTACAACTAAGTCCTTTGTGTTTTCAGCTCATAATGACAAGAGATAAAGATGACATGGAAATAATTCTAAGAGAAAATTTCCGTAAGCATAATTTTATATGAGATAAAAATAATGGTGACATATATTCAAAATTAAATGAGACGATACTGAGTGTAATGACACAGCATTTACAGCAGAGATATCTATAATGACAAGAGTGGTTATCTTATATCTTAAAAATACTATTTGTATTAAAATGAAATTCATGCAGTTTTACTTTATAAATGTAAATATTATTCTGTGTTACTTAATTATTATTACGTAAAGTTAAATTATAACAACTTTCTTAAAAAAAAGATCATTTCTTTTTACCTTTGGAATTAGTACTTTTAAAACAGTATACAGATTGTCTATAAAATAATATACCCGATTCATTGTAAACAGTTTTATCAACCAGTTTGTCAAAGAAACATTGAAATATGATTTAAGAATAACTACTTATAGATTACAGCCAATGCAGCATAAGTAAGTTAGACGAAATTGTTACATGTGTTTATCATTCAACATTTTCACATTTTCGATAAGTTTTAACTGAAATTACGTATGCTTAATTTAATATATGCAAAATATTCACATTTATGACTCAAAATTAGTTCTGTATATTCATAATTCCTTGCTTCTATTCAAAATTTAACGTACCGATTTCCAGAACATGATATAGAATTATTGTCAAACGTGTTATCTGACACGTTTTCAGAAAATTTACAACTTAGTCCTTTGTGTCTAATCTACTTTTCTTCCAGCAATATTCAACTCATAATCACAAGAGATAAATGTGACATAGAAATAACTCTAAGAGAAATTTTCCGTAAGCTTTTGTAAGGGATAAAAATAACGGAGGTATATATTCAAAGTTAAATGAGCTGATACTGAGTGTAATGACACTGCAGTAAAATAGAACAGTGATACCTGTAAAAGCATGATTAGTTTTCATATATTTTAAAGATAACAACGCCTAGTTTTACTTTATAAATATTAGTAATAGAATAATAATTTATAAATAATATTATTTTATGTTTCGTAATAACATAATTTTATTAAGAAATAAGATCATTTTGCTCTATTTTTTTAATTAATACATTTAAAGTAGTTTATCATAAACAAATAAATAATATTACTTTGAATTTCGTTATATTTATATTTACTGAAATATTATACTATATTCAAGTCTAGCTGTTAAAATACAATTTGTTTCCGTAGTTCCTTTCTTCTATGGAAAAAATAACACCCAAAATCCAGAACTTCGTACATAATTTCATTGTCAAGCTTCCTATCTGACATGCTTGTAGAAAATATACTACTTAACCCTTTGTGTCTAATCTACTTTCCTTCGAGCAATATTCAGCGCATAATGACAAGAGATAAATATGACATGGAAGTAATTCTAAGAGAAATTTCCCGTAAGCTATTGTAAGAGATAAAAATAACGAAGGTATATATTCAAAGTTAAATGAGCTGACACTAAGTGTAATGACACTGCATTAAAATAGAGCTGCGGTAACTGTAAATACATGACTAGTTTTCCTGTATTTTAAACCTACTATTTTTATTAAAAAGAAATAAATGGATTTTTACTTTATAAATATAAATATTATTCTGTGTTGCCTAATAATTATTACACAAAATTAAATTGTAAAAACTTTGTTACAAAATTAGATAATTTCTTTTTATTTTTGGAATTAGTACTTTTAAAACAGTATACAGAATGCCCATAAACGAATTAATCAGTTTCAATGTGACCAGTTGTACCAACTAGTTTTCTAATGTACCATTGAAATATGATTCAAGAATAACTATTAATAGGTTACAGTTAATTCAGCAGAAGTAAATTAAATGAAATTGTTAGTTGTTTTTATCATTCCATATTTTCACACATTCAATAAATTTTCACTGAAAATATAAATGTTTGCTTAGATTTATGTTTCCTTCAATGCATGGCAAATTATTCACATTCACGACTCAAAATTAGTTTTATGTATGCATAACTCCTTGCCTGTATGTAAAAATTAACGTCTCGAATTCCAGAACATGATATAGAATTTGATTGCCAAACGTGTTATCTGACGAGTTTTCAAAAAATTTACAATTTAGTCCTTTGTGTCTAATCTCTTTTCCTTAGAGCAATAATTAAGTCTCATAATGTCAAGAGATAAATATGACATAGAAATACTCTTAAGAGGAAATTTCCGTAAGCTGTTGTAAGAGATAAAAATAACGGAGGTATATATTCAAAGTTAAATAAATTGACACTAAGTGTATTGGCACTGCATTAAAATAGCGTAGCGATACCTGTAAAGAAATGACTATTCACATATTTTAATGATAAATATATGTAATTTTACATTGTAAATATAAATATTGTTTTATGTTACGCAATAATTTATTTTTGTTAAGAAATAGGATCCGTTTGCTCTATTTCTTTAATTAATAATTTTAAAGTATTTTATCTTAACCGAATTAATAATATATTTTTTTTATTTTATCTTATTTATGTTTACTGGATATTTTAGGACATTCCAGTTTAGCTGTTAAAATACCTTTTATAAGACGTTCATATAATAAACGTTCATATTTATATAACGTTTTATAAAACGTTATATAAATACGTTTTATATACGTTCAAAAAAATTACAACTTAGTCCTTTGTGCCTAATCTACTTTCCTTAGAGCAATATTCAGCTGATAACCACAAGAGATAAATATGCATGGAAATAATCCTAAGAGAAATTTTCCGTAAGCTGTTGCAAGAGATAAAAATAACGGAGGTAAATATACAAAGTTAAAAGAGCTGACACTGATTGTAATGAGACTACATTAAAATATAGTAGCGATACCTGTAAATACATGAATATTATTCATATATTTTAAAGATAAATATGCGTAGTTATACTTTTAAAATATAATTTTATGTTACGTAATAACTTAATTTCGTTAAGAAATAAGATCATTGTGCTCTACTTTTTTTAACACTAGAACCGCCGGGTTTTTTACACAAGTTTTACAAAAAGTGTTTCTCACCATAATTATAATTCTAAATTATTTAACTTATTTAATGAGAATATTTTTGAGCTATATACTTTTAACATATCTTATGAAGAAATTTCTAGTTCGAATCGATTATTTTCAATCTTGCAGGGGTCATTTTGACCCCTAATGGCGGTTCTAGTGTTAATTCACATTTTTAAAGCTATTTGTCATAAACAAATTAATAACATTATTTTAAATTTTGTTATGTTTATGTTTACAACACTCAGGTTTAGCTGTTAAAGTATATTTTATGTATCAATAATTCCTTGCTTCTATGTAAAAATTAACGTACCAAAATCTAAAACATGTTATAGAATTCCATTGTCAAGCGTGTTATCTGACACGTTTGCAGAAAATTTACAATTTAGTCCTTTGTGTCTTATCTACTTTCCTTAGAGGAATATTCCGCTTATAAGGAAAAGAGATAAATATGACATGGAAATAATAAGAGAAATTTTCCGTAAGCTGTTTCAAGATATAAATATAACAGAGATATATATTCAAAGCTAAATGAGATGACACTGAGTGTAATAACACTAAAATAAAATAGAGTAGCGATACTTGTAATGACATGATTAGTTTTCATATATTTTAAAGATAAATGTGCGCAGTTTTACTTTTTAAATATAAATGTTATTTTATGTAATGTAATAAAATAATTTTGTTAAGAAATAAGATCATTTAGCTCAATTTTTTAATTAATACTTTTGCAGCAATTTATCATATACAAATTAATAATATTTTTTTTTGATTTTATTGTATTTATGTTTACTAAAATGTTTTACTCTATTCGGGTTTAGCTGTTAAAATATGTTTTTTTGTATTCATAATTCTTTGCCTACAAGTAAATTAATAATATCATTTTGAATTATATATATATATATATATATATTTAATAAAGTATTTTAGGACATTCGGTTTTACCTGCTAAAATAAGTTTTATGTGTCCTGTTCGGTCGTATTTATTCTGTATTTTTGGCAACGATTTTTATCGTCTGCGTTTGTTTTTTTGAGTTAATAGAGTGTTTTAAGAGAACGTAGCCATGAGCGACTGAGTTGTGAGCTAGTTAAATAAATATACAGTTCATAGAGTTTTTTTTTAAATATGAGTTTTTATTGAGTTTATGAATGTTTTAAATGAGTTATCGACATAATTTGTGGTCCGCCGACCACGAAGGATCAGCGATAATAATGTGCAACGCGTAACTTTCTGAATTATTCGAATTCAAGAAGTATGATTGGTGAAATGAGAAGTTGAATACGAGAAGAATATTTTAAAGTAAGTGAAAGTGATTTTTCTTATCTGTACTGTTATATATAAATTAAAAAAAATGTTTAAAGGAGCAAAAAAGGAGGATTTAAGGCAAATAGCCACTGAAATAAATTTAAATATTAATGATAAAATGACTATAGCTGATTTAAACAATATTATTGAAAATAGCGAAATATATAAAAATAAACCAGATTTTGTAACAGAAATAGCTAACACCATAATTGAGAGTCGTAAAAATGAAGAGCAAAGGCGAATTGATATGGAGCAAAAGCAGTTTGATCTTGAAAAGATTAAACTTGAACGATCAAAAAATGAATTGGAATTAGCTAAAATTAAATCTGAAACTAAATCTGTTATTACTGAAAGTGAAGTAAAAATGGAATCGTTAGATCAAATAATAAAAAGTATTAAAACTTTGACTGTAAAAATTCCAACTAAGCCTGAAGGATGGGGTTTTTTCTTTTCTTCTTTAGAACGAGCTTTCAAAACTAAAAATGTTTCGGAACAAAATAAAGCAGAAATTCTGCTGAATTTATTAGGTGACAAAGCGTCTAACATTATAACTTATTTACACGATACAGATATCGAGAATTATGAAAAATTAAAAGAAATAGACTTAAAAGAATTTCAACCAACACCTTACTTTTGCCTAGAACAATTTAGAAAAGCTTTTAAACTACCAAATGAGACTCATGTACAATTCGCCTCACGACTGATGACCAATTGGAATTATTATCTAAATTTGAGAAATGTGTCCGATTTCGAGTCTAAAACAATTGATTGTGTCAGATAAATTATATGAAACATTAGATAAGGAGACTGCTTCTGACATTAGTGTGAGACAAGGAGATAAATGGTTTTTACCAGAAGAATTAGGCCGTGAAATTGATTTATATTTTACATCACGCGGAAAATCTCTTACTGAGAATTTTAGTGTTAATCGAAAGTATAATCCCAAAAGTGTAAATAAAGTATTTTTAACTGATGTTAAAACATTAAACTGTATTTTGTGCCACAAACAGCACCATCTTTCAAAGTGTCCAGATTATTTAAAGTTATCTGTTAATGAGAGAGTAAATGTAATAAAATGTAACAAGTTATGTTTCAATTGTTTAAATTTACACCCAGTAGCCAATTGTACATCAAAGAACATTTGTTTCTGCAAGAAACGACATCATAAAACTATTCATTTTCCCAAAACAAATAATACATATGTGAAAGAATTTGTTTCTTCAGAACATAATACACAAGGTAAAATAAATGTAGGAGGATGTTCAGATTCAAGACTAGCAAATTATGGCACGTCAATGTTAAACGCTAATGCAGAAGAATTCGTTCAGAAAACTTTTATTAGTAACTATTCGAATAAAAAGAATAAAGTTTTACTTTCAACGGTTATGTGTTTTCTAATTGATGAATCAGAATCTAAATATAGAGTAAAGTGTTTGTTAGATGTAGGCAGCGAGTCTAATTTTCTATCTCGCCATTTAATAGACATGATGAATTTGAAAAAAGAGAGAACAAACATTTTGGTGTCAGGTCTAAATGATGCCACCTTAGTAATAAATCATAAAGTTAATGCATCAATAAGCAATAGAGATGGAAGTTTTGTAAAAAATTTAGATTTCTTGATAGTTCCAAAAATAACTGCAGATTTAACCCCTTCGCGTCCAATTGAAATTTCAGCACAGGATTTCCCTAACGTAATATTAGCAGATGAGAGATTTAATATCCCAGAACATGTAGATATGCTTCTCGGAGCAGGAATTTTCTATGAACTTTTAAAACCGGGCCAGATTCGTATTAATAATTCTGATCTTATTCTGCAAGACACAGTTTTCGGTTTTGTAGTATCTGGAAGTTTTCCAATAGAAAATGAAAATAAAGTTCATTGTGGTTTAATAAAGAAAGAAACTAACTTAGATAAAACACTTCGAAAATTCTGGGAAATAGAAAATATCGAGATAGAAAAACCAAAAAGCAAAGAGACTTTAATTTGTGAAAAACATTTCATAGAAAATTATACCCGAGAAAAAAGCGGCAGATATGTTGTTAAAATGCCCCTAAAACAAGATCCAACTACATTAGGAAGTTCTAAACAGATAGCAATTAAAAAATTGAATTCTTTATGGAATCGCTTAGCAAGGGATCCCGAGTATTTAAGATTATATTCCGATTTTTTGAAAGAATACCAACAGTTAGGCCACATGGTCGAAGTTAACGAAAGCGAGGAAGAAAATGGATCCTATTACATTCCCCACCTTGGAGTGTATAGAGGAATAGAAAAAAGTATGTCAACACCTTTGAGAGTAGTTTTTAACGCCTCTTCTTTAACGACAAAAGGAAACTCACTTAATTCTATTCAGTATAATGGGGGTGTAATACAAGATGATTTATTCTCAATTATGCTGAGATTTAGAAAATATATTATCGCTTTCACTGCAGATATTCAAAAAATGTATAGAGCAATTTCTATTCATCTAGATCAAAGGAAACTACAAAAAATTTTATGGAAAGAAGGTATAAACGAACCAATAAAGAATTTTGAACTAATTACTGTTACTTATGGTACTGTTAGTGCACCCTTTTTGGCCATGAGAACACTACTTCAATTGTCTAGGGATGAAGAAAGCAAGTTTCCTTTAGCAGCACCCGTGCTGAGAGAAGACATGTATATGGATGACATCTTATCTGGATCTGATTCTTTAAGTTCTGCATTAGAGCTCCAAAATCAATTAATAGAAATTTTAAAAAGCGGAGGAATGTTATTACATAAATGGTGCAGTAATGCTCCACAACTTTACCAAACAAATGACAAAATATATCCCTTTGGTGATTCAGAAGAATCCAAAACATTAGGTGCCTTGTGGAAATCGAGAAAAGATTGTTTAAGTTTCGATGTAAAAATTCATAATGAGATAAATGTCACTAAAAGACAAGTGTTATCAATTATATCAAGTTTGTTTGATCCTCTTGGATTAGTATCTCCTATTATAATTAAAGCGAAAATATTTATGCAGAAATTGTGGTTATTGCATTTAAATTGGGATGACTTGTTACCGGAAAAAGAAGCTAAGGAATGGGGAGAGTTTTCAGATAATCTACAGTTAATTAACAAAATTGAAATTAATAGGTGTATTTTATTGAAAAATGCTATTATAATCGAGTTACATGGTTTCAGCGATGCTTCCGAGCAGCCTATGGTGCAGTAATTTACTGCAAATCAGTATCAGAATCTGGAGAAATGCCAGTGAAATTAGTGACAAGTAAATCAAGAGTTTCCCCCTTAAAGCAATTAACTGTTCCCAAACTTGAGCTGTGTGCAGCTGTTTTATTATCAAAACTAATTAAACGTGTGATTTCTGCTCTCAAGATCAGCATAAACAAAATCTTCTTATGGTCAGATTCTATGATAGTATTATCATGGATTAAAAAAGAACCGTACATACTAAAAACATTTGTTGCGAACAGAATTTCAACAATACAAGAGCTAACTGAAGGGATGCAGTGGCGACATGTTCCTTCTCAACATAACCCAGCAGACCTTCTAACAAGAGGAATTAATCCTGATAAGCTAATCTCAAATGAGCTGTGGTGGAGTGGCCCAATGTTCCTAAAAGGAAAAGACTATCCAAATACAACCATACCTGAAGCAGTTGATTCCAGTGACTTTTCAAAAGAACTGAAAAACTTTAAAACTAATGACTTTAAAAACATGTCTTTTTTTACAGTTTCTAATAATACCTTTGTGCATGATATAATTGATTTAAGTAATAATTATTGTAAGATAATTCGTATTTTAGGATTTATTTTCAGGTTTCTTAGCATTTGTAAAAAAGAAAGAAAAGAGGGTCCTTTAGACCTCGAGGAGCGCAACAAAGCAGAAACTTTTTTGTTAAAAAGTGTTCAACGAGAATTTTTTGACAAGGAAATAAAATCCTTGCAAAAATCAGGTGAGGTAAATAATAATAGTCAGATAAGAAATCTTCACCCATTTCTTGATAAAGCAGGTCTTCTTAGAGTAGGAGGTACGTTAGCAAACAGTAACTTAAATGAAAACCAAAAATTTCCAATTTTACTACATAATAAAAGTAAACTTACTCAAATGATAGTAGAATATTTTCATAAACGATATTTATTTTTAAGTATACAAGTTTTACTTTTTGAGTTTAGGCAGCAGTTTTAGCCTTTAAATGGTTGTGCAATATTAGAGAATCATTTATAATTGTTGCTTACTTTATGTTATAATTTTTGTAAAAAGTTTTTATATATTTTTTAATGCAATGTGTATTATAAGATATTTTGAGTTTCATATAGTTGGTATATAGTTATTTTGCGTGTGCATGTGTAAAATTAAGTTAATATCTATTTTATTGAATATATTGAGTGTCATCATAGAAAATATTTATACAAAATGTGTATTGAGAGTGCATATATGCTATTTGAGTTATTTAATGACATCCATTTTGTTCTGGAGGTTTGAGTTTTTTTTATTGATAAAATCGAGTTTCTTAATCCTTAAATACTTCAAGAAAAGTATTTCTGAGTTATTTTTTGAGATAAAATATGAGAAATGAGATAAATTCTTGCATCATTTAGAGTAAATTTAATTTGAGTGATAGATGTCATGAGTGTACATCACTATAAAATGATTGCAGAATTTTAGATGTTTGAAAAACAAAATGTAAAAATAAATGATTTAGTAATTATAAAGGAGGACGATGTTGCTATTTGCAATTGGCCTCTAGGTAGAATTGTAGAGTTGTTTCCAGGTAATGATGGAATTATTAGAGTAGTAAAAGTGAAAACACAAAGAGGGTTTTTTAAGAGACCAGTGTCAAAAATATGTTTATTACCCTTGGAAAAGTAATTGTTATTCATTTTAATTTGCTATTTATTGTTTATTAGTATGTGTTGTATTATTTATTTAAAAATTTCATGTGTAATAATGTATTATAATTGTGGTTGAATGAAAATCATTCAACGGGGACCGGTATGTTCGGTCGTATTTATTCTGTATTTTTGGCAACGATTTTTATCGTCTGCGTTTGTTTTTTTGAGTTAATAGAGTGTTTTAAGAGAACGTAGCCATGAGCGGCTGAGTTGTGAGCTAGTTAAATAAATATACAGTTCATAGAGTTTTTTTTAAATATGAGTTTTTATTGAGTTTATGAATGTTTTAAATGAGTTATCGACATGTCCATAATTCCTTGACTCCATGTAAAAATTAACGTCCCAAATTCCAGAACATGATATAGAATTTCATTACTAAGCGTGTTACTTGCCTCGTTTGCAGAAAGTTTACAACTTGGTCCTAATCTACTTGGTGTTTAATCTACTCTCCTTAGAGCAATATTTATCTCATAATGGCAAGAGATAAAGATGACATGGAAATAATCCTGAGAGACATTTTCCGTAAGTTGTTGTAAGAGATAAAAATAACGGAGGTAATTCAAAGCTAAAAGAGCTGACACTGAGTGTAATGACACCGAATTAAAGTAGGGCAGTGATATCAATAGCGACATGATTAGTTTTCCTATATTTTAAACCTACTATTTTTATTAAAAAGAAATTCATGCAGTTTTACTTTATAAATATAAATATTATTCTATGTTACATAATACGTATTATGTAAAGATAAATTATAACAACTTTGTTAAAAAATTAGATAATTTCTTTTTACCGTTGAAATTAGTAATTTTAAAACAGTATGCAGAATGTCCATAAAAGAATACCCAGTTTCAATGTGACCAGTTGTACCAACCAGTTTGTGAAAGTACCATTGAATATGATTTTAGAAAAACTACTAATAGATTACAGTCAATGCAGCATAGGTAATTTAGGGGAAATTGTTACATGTGTTTATCATTCTACATTTTCACACATTTGATAAATTTTAACCAAAAATATGTATGTATACTTAGATTAATGTTTACTTCACTGTATGCAATATATTCACATTTACGACTCAATATTAGTTTTATATATGAATAATTCCTTGCCTGTATGTAAAAATTAACGCCCCAAATTCCAGAACGTGATATAGAATTCCATTGTCAAGCGTGTTACCTAACATGCAAGTGTTATCTGACATCACGACATGCCTAGTTTTCATATATTTACAAGATAAATAAGCATTGTTTTATTTTGTAAATATAAACATTATTTTATGCTACGTGATAACTCAATTTTGTTAAGAAATAACACCATTTTGCTGTATTTTTTTAATTAATACTTTTAAAGGAGTTTATCATAAAGAAATTAATAATATTATTTTGAATTTTGTTACGTTTATGTTTACTAAATTTTTTTACTGTATTCAGATTTAGCTGTTAAAATATGTCTTTTGCATCTATAATTCCTTGCCTCTATATAAAAATTCCCAAATTCCAGAACATGATATAGAGTTCCATTGTCTAGCGTGTTATCTGACACGTTTGCAGAAAATTTACACCTTAGTTTTTGTGCCAAATCTATTTCCCTTAGAGCAATATTCAACTCATAATGACAAGAGATAAATATGACGTGGCAATAATTCTAAGAGAAATTTTCCGTAAGCTGTTGTATCAGATAAAAATAATTTTGATAGATATTCAAAGTTAACACTAGGACCGCCATTAGGGGTCAAAATGACCCCTACCAGATTGCGAATAGTTGATTCGAACCAGATTTTTTTTCATGAGATACGTTAAATGTAAGCAGCAGAAAAATAGACTAATTAGATAAGTTAAATAGTTTAAAATAAAAATTCTGGTGAGAAACACTTTTTATAAAATTTGAGTAAAATACCCGGCGGTTCTAGTGTTAAATGAGCTGACACTGTGATGACTGCATAAAAGAGGGCAGCGATACCTGTAAAGACATGGCTAGTTTTGTTATACTTTAAACATAAATGCGGGTATTAGTTTTGTTAAGATATAAGATGATTTTGCTCTATTGTTTGAATTAAAACTTTTAAAGTATTTTATCATAAACAAATTAATAATACAGTCACCGCAAAAATCTTGACATTTACGATTTCAGATGTTTAGTTAAATATCTAGAAATATACTGAGGAATGACTCTGAAACTCCAGATGTATAAACAAAGTAGTACAGATCATATATTTTCAAGAAATTTTTTTGCCAAAATCCAATATGGGACCGTCAACAAATTGAAAAAGAACGAATATCTTTTGAATAAACCTGTCAAAACTAATGTAGCAAAAGCGTTCAAACTGCAGATTATGATTAAGCTGGTTATGGCAATAAACTGTGTTCGTTTTTAAACGGACAGTATGTATACTTAAAAATTATGGTTTTCATAAAAACGGTACCAAATTATGCCAAGTTTTTTGCTTATGTTTTGCAGAGTTCTTAATAGAAATCAATGTTCTTTCCGGATAATATGACAAAAGACATTGTACATGATACCCTGTAATCAAAATTAAAAAATGTTAATAATTTTATGAAAATTGAACAAGAATACTAAGAAAATTTTCACTGCGCATGCGTCAAATCTATGTAAATTTCATTTGAATATTTTGCTAGCTAAATGTATAGGGTAACTTTTATTAAAATTTCAAAATCATAGCTTGAAAATTCTGAAAATTATTGTCTAAAGAATAACATCAAAATCCGATATTTCCAAAATGAAACAAAAAATGAGGGTTTGTATCCATATTCCATTGATTAGTGTCTACAGAGTATTGCACGTACTATATTTGGATACAGCTCCTCATCTTTTTGCTTCATTTTGGAAATAACGGATTTTGATCTAATTCTATTGACGATAATTTTTAAAATATTCAAGCTATAATTTTGAAACTTTAACAAAAGTTTCTCTATATATTTAGCTAATACAATATGTAATTGAAATTTTAATAGAGTTGACGCATGCGCAGTGAAAATTTATTTTGTAAACCTGCTCATTTTTCATACAGATTTTGATAATTTTAAATTTTGATAACAGGGTATTATGTACAATGTCTTTTCTTATATTTTCTTAAAAGAACATTGTTTTTTATTAAGAACTCTACAAATTATAAGCAAAAAACTTGGCAAAATTTCGGACCGTTTTTATAAAAACCTTAATGTCTCTACGACTATACATGTTAGCCGCATAAAAATGAACACAATTTATTGCCATAAGCCACTTAATCAAAACCTGCAGTTTGAACGCTTTTTAATCGACTTCAAGGAGTAGGCTATGATTTCGACCTGTATGTATTTCTTGTTCACTCATAAATTCTTTAAATATAAACCGATTTTGATAATTCTTTTTTTTTTTTTGGTTGAAAGTATGATACCCATATGGTCCCATTTTAATCTTATTAAATTATGATCATTAGAATTTTTTTAGATAAAAATAAAATGTAAAGCTATATATTTAAAAGACTTGGCTGTTTATTTAGTCATCAGCCCTGAGCTTTCTACAGGCCCGATTTTGATAATTATTTTTTTTATGAAAGCTGTTTATGTGTAGATGTGCCTATTCTGGCTAATTTTTAATTTATTTCCATTTTTATATTTTATTTTTAATTTTAAAAGCTTTTTCCTGACATTTATTCAAACCGTGGCAAAAGGGGAAGCTTTTCTCACTATAATAAAAATTTATTTTGCTTTGTTACTTTCCACTAATTAGGAGCTTGATCTCATCGGTGAATGTGTAATCGCATTTCAAAGAAAAAAAATAATGGTTTTCGTAAAACTTAATACAAATAAAATGATTTCACATAATTATTCACTGATCGCGGTAAAATACACATATTATTTACTGAGTAATATTATTAAGTAGTATGTAAATAAAGTAACAGAAAATAAACTTTAATAAAAAATAATATCTAAAGCGAAATTTTGTCGATGGAAAAAGTGTCGTCATTCAGAAACCAGATAAATTTGTTCCATGAATATTATATACATTGTTATAGCTGTATCAGTGATGATATCATATTCACTGACTTTTATTCCTGCACCTAAATAAACTGAACTTCTGGTCCGTTGTGTGCATAAATAAAAATATTTCTATAAATTGCACATTTTTATTTAATTATAATAAATATTTCATTGAACTAAAAATTTTAAAATAACTGTATAAATCACGATTTTATTTCGGAAAAGATGAGTGTTTCTGATTGTGTAAATGATGTCATATGATAAAAAAAAAGAATAAAAAATATGATTTGCCGGTATTACGATATGTCTATTTTACATTATATCAAAAATTAACTAAAATCATTTCGTTGTATTAAGTTATTATTTAAAATAAAAATAAATGTTTTCTGCATATCAGCAATAAACAAAAATTTTTATTCTTTTTAATAACAAATATATCGTTTTTCTTTTCGTTGCCATAACAATAAAATTTATGTTGACAAGTTCATGGAGGCTACAAACCAATAAATAAATTAAATTTATTGCAAGTGCTGTAAATGTGTAGTGGGTTGGTTATGTAATTTAGTAACTCCCTGTTTCTATTATAATTAAAATGTTTTATTGATATTATAATTATTGTTCAGTTACAAAACGATATTTAAACGGAGAAAAAATAAACTATGCAGACATTTTTGAATTCGTCATCTGAGGTATTATGTTAACTTCCTAAATAATTTGGCATTTAAATAATATTTAAGATTTAAAAACCTCATTAAAAAAAGATTTGTAGCTGAAGTTAAGTCCAACATAATAATTTCCTTATTTCATAATATTTTCATTATTTTTTGTTATTTTCTGAAGTTTGTGTATCTCCATCATGAAAAGTTATGTTATCTAAATTTTTAGAGGTGGTAATTTTTTATCTCGATCAGTATCTTATTGTGTATATAAGACTGATATATATCATATCTAATATATATTAATTTCGTCGAATTTCGATGGGTGCAGATAGTTTGATTAAAAAAAATAATGATTTGGCGCAAATAATCTTTCATTGTTGCAATCGTTTTCAAATCATAAGCATATTAAAACTAATGCATTCATATGCATTAGCGCCAAGTTGTCGCCAAGCTTGATTCTTTTTTGAAGTCGGCTAGTATTTAAAACAAGTTGGGAATTGCACGTGAAGCGTAACAAATGAGGTGCGTTCGTACGATAACGAAGTTTTAAAAATAATATTCTCATATTTCAATCTCATAAAATTGTAAATAGTGAATTACAATTAAAACGCTCATGAAACACTGTTCTTCCTATAACATTATGTAATGGAATACTTTTGTGTGGCCTTGTAAGTCAATAACAAATGTTCTTTGCATCACAAATTATGTAAAATGTATATTATAATATGTACTTCATTGTTGCATATAAGTTTTATCAAGTTCGAATGAGTGTAACACTATTAAAATGCATTTGAAACATTTTCCCCTTGACCGTAATGTAACGGAATACTTTTGATTGTCCCTGTAATTGATCTATGCATCCGATTTTCATAAAACTTCAAATAACTCGACAAAATTATGTAATAATTATGTATTTTAAATTTCAAACGTATAAAATACATTTGAAACATTTTCCCCCATCGACAATAATGTAACTGAATACTTTTGATTGCCCCTGTAATTGATCTATGCACCCGATTATCAAAAAATTTGAAATAACTCGACAAAATTCTGTAATAATTATGTATTTTAAATTTCAAACGATTAAAATCCATTTGAAACTTTTTTCCCCATTGACCGTAATGTAATGGACTACTTTTGATTGCCCCTGTAATTGATCTCGGCATCCGATTATCAAAAAATTTGAAATAACTCGACAAAATTATGTAATAACTATGTATTTTAAATTTCAAACGATTAAAATCCATTTGAAACTTTTTTCCCCATTGACCGTAATGTAATGTAATACTTTTCATTGCCCCTGTAATTGATCTAGGCATCCGATTTTCATAAAATTTGAAATGACTCGACAAAATTATGTAATATTTATGTATTTTAAATTTCAAACGATTCGGTTGGGTAGTTTTTGCGTTGTTATATGCGGACAGACGGACGGACTAAACGACCACTATAGGTGCTACGTATTTACATAATGACGAACGCACCTAAAAAGCCATATTTTATTATGCTACATTAGTTATGACAGAGTTATTCAAAAGATATTCGTTCTTTTTCAATTTGTTGACGGTCACCTCTTGGATTTTGGGAAAAACAAATTCTCGAAAATATATGACCTGTACAATTTTGTTTATACATATAGAGTTTCAGAGTCATTTCTCAATTACATTTCAAGATAATTAACAAAACGTCTATAATCACAAATGTCAAGATTTTTTTGCGATGACTGTATTATTTTGAATTTTGATAAGTTTATGTTTACTAAAATATTTTACTGTTTTCATGTTTAGCTGTTAAAATATGTTTTTGCATCAATAAATCAATAATTCCTTGCCTCTATGTAAAAATTAACCCATTAGTGCCTAGCGTCCCTTTTTAGGGTCGCTTCAAAAGGTGCATTCAGCACTGTTTTTGACACCGGTAAAAAAGAAAAGCAATAATTATTTTATTTAAATGATGCATTTTCGTGATTAATGAACTAAACTTAATTCTTCTAAATATAGTGGTGCCAACTAAATAAAATTTACGCAAAAGATACTGGGCACGAATGGGTTAACGTCCCAAATTCCATAAAATGCTATAGAATTTCATTGTCAAGCCTGTTACTTGCCTCGTTTGCAGAAAATTTACAACTTAGTCCTTTGTGTCTAATATCCTTTCCTTCAAGCAATATTCAGTTCATAATGACAAGAGATAAGTAAATATGGAAATAATCTTAAGTGAAATTTCCCATAAGCTGTTTCAAGAGATAAAAATAACGAAGGTATATAGTCAAGTTAAATCAGCTGACACTGAGTGTAATGACACCGCATTAAAGTAGGGCAGTGATATGAATAACGACATGATCAGTTTTCCGATATCTTAAACCTATTATTTGTATTAAAAAGAAATTCATGCAGTTTTACTTTATAAATATAAATATTATTCTATTTTACTTAATAATTATTACGTCAAGTTAAATTATAACATTTTTGCTAAAAAATTTCATCATTTCTTTTTTACATTTGGAATTAGTACTTTTGAATCAGTATACAGAATGATCGAAAAAGAATGTGCCAGATTCAATGTGACTAGTTGTACCAACCAGTTTGTCAATATACGATTGAGATATGATTTAAGAATAACTACTATTAGATTACAGTCAATGCAGCGTAAGCATTTTAGACGAAATTGTTACATGTGTTTATCATTCTATATTTTCACTCTTTCGATGAATCTTAACTGCAAATACGCATGCTTACATTAGTATATGCAATATTTTCACATTTACGATTCAAAATTAGTTTTAGTTTCAAAACGACGATTCAAAATTAGTTTTATATCTTCATAATTCCTTGCTTTTATGTAAAATGTAACATATCGATTTCAAGAACATGATATAGAATCCCATCGTCAAGTATGTTATCTGACATGTTTGTAGAAAACTTACAACTTAGTCCTTTGTGTCTAATCTACTTTCCTTAGAGCAAGATTCATCTCTTAAAGAAAAGAGATAAATATGACATGGAAATAAGCGTAAGAGAAATTTTCCGTTAGCTGTTTCAAGAAATAAAAATAATGGAGTTATATAGTCAAAGTTAAATGAGCGGACAATGAGTGTAATGATATTGCATAAAAATAGAATAGGACACCTGTAAAAACGTGACAAGTTTGCATATGCTTTAAAGATAAATATGCGTTGTCTTACTTCATAAATATTATATTATATTACGTAATAACTTAATTTTGTTAAGAAATAAAATCATTTTTTTCTACTTTTTTAATTCAAATTTTTAAAGCAATTTATCATAAACAAATTAATAATATAATTTTGAATTTTGTTATGTTTATGTTCACTAAAATATTTTATTATATTCAGGTTTAGCTATAAAAATGTGATTTTTGTATCTATAATTTCTTGCCTCTATTTAATAATTAACGACCCAAATTCTAGAACATGTTATAGAATTCCATTGTTAAGCGTGTTATGTGACACGTTTGGAGAAAATTTACAACTGAGTCCTTTTTGTCTAATCTTATTTTCTTAGAGCAATATTTAGATCATAATGACAAGAGATAAATATGACATGGAAATAATTCTAAGAGAAATTTTCCGTAAGCTGTTGTAAGAGATAAAAATAATGAAAGTGTGTATTGAAATTTAAATGAATATATATTTTAAGTGAGTGTAATGACACTGCATTTAAATGGAACAGAGATACCTGTAAACACGCGACTAGTTTTCATATATTTTAAAGATAAATATGTGTAGTTTTACTTTATAAATACAGGGTGTCCCAGAACTTCGTGTACAAATTTTGAGCGGTGGTAGAGAACATCGTTTGGAACCGTAATTACATGTGAAAGCATGGGCGGAAACGTCTTGTTAACCCTTTCACAGACAGTGATTTGTATATAAAACTACAAAATTTTCAATACAAAATGAACATTGACACCAGAATTTTAATATGATTTTTCCATTTATTATGAATGTGGAATGTCTGGCTTTTCTTCTTTGCAAATACATTTTTTCACAAATTCTAATGTCATTCATAGTTTTCCACATTTTAGCAATGGAAGTGCTTTGTCCGTGAAAAGCTTTAAGGGGGTAGTAAGGTTAATTCGAGGGGGAAAAAAGCATATTTTCTATCATTTTTTGTAAGGATACATTTAATATTTTTTTATTTGTATAATTATAGTATAATTATATGTCATTTAAAGAGTATTCTGTGAAATTTTCATTAAGAAATATTAAAAAATGAGCCGATGACAGCGAATCTTCGAAGACGTCCCCCCAAAAAAAAGTTGATTCGCGGTGAACTCTGTAGCTCAAAATCTACTGAACCGATCTTTTTAAAATTTTACACACTCTTTCTTTATATAAATTACGAGATAACGCTGTCGAGTTTTTTTTTTATTTTTTTTATTTTAACTTACTTTTAAAAAACAAAATATCAGATTTTTTTGATGAAAAATCAGCATTTTGACTTCCGAGCCTTGCAAAAAATTGAAAAATCAATAATAATAAAAAAAACTCGACTGCGTTCCCTGAGGAAACTTATCACCTAATTAAATTAATTTGGTTTTTTAATTTCAGTTGATCCAGTCATGAGTTATGCGGTTCACCACGAATCAACTTTTTTTTGGGACGTCTTCGAAGATTCGCTGTCATCGGCTCATTTTTTAATATTTTTTAATGAAAATTTCACAGAATACTCTTTAAATGACATATAATTATACTATAATTATACAAATAAATAAATATTAATTGTATCCTTACAAAAAATGATAGAAAATATGCTTTTTTCCCCTCGAATTAACCTTACTACCCCCTTAAGAAACTCAAACAGTTATGACACAATACGAAAAGCAGTGTAGAGGGCTTCATTAAACAGAAAAACATACAAGAAATGGTTTAATTTTTAAATTAAATTTAATTATATTTCTTTAAAATCAAGTATTTTAGTACCTATTAGAAATTTTTAAAATATGAAAAAATATGAATGACATCAGAAATCGCGGGAAAAAAATTGCAAAGAAGGGAATAAATTTCACATTCATAATAATTGGAAAAATCATACTAAAATTCTGGTGTCAATTTTTATTTTGTATTAAAATTTTTGTAGTTTCATAGACATATCATCGTCTCTGAAAGGGTTAAGAAGTGATGATGACGTTTCCGTCCATAGGTTCCTATGTAATTGTGCTTCCAAACGATGTTCTCTACGACTCCCTAAAGTTTGTACACGAAGTTCTGGGACACCCTGTATAAATGTTATTTTATACTTACATAACATTTTAAATTTCTTAAAAAAAACATAATTTTCCTTTTTTAAAAATTAGTACTTTTAAAGCAGTATATCTTAACCGAATGAATAATATTATTTTGATTTTTATTATATTTATCCTTATTAAAATATTTCACTATATTCCGGTTTATCTGTTAAAATATCTTTATGTATCAATAATTTCTTGCTTCTATGTGAAAATTAACGTCCCAAATTCCAGAACATTACATAGAATTCCATTGTCAAGCTTTTTATCTGGCACCTTTGCAGAAAATTTACAACTTACTCTTTTGTATCTACTTTCCTTAGAGCAACATGACAAGAGCTAAATATGACATGGAAATAATTCTAAGAGACATTTTCCGTAAGCTGTTTCAAGAGATAAATGTAACAGAGGTATATATTCAAAGTTAAATGAGATGTCACTGAGTGTAGTAACACTGCATTTAAATAGAACAGTGATACCTGTAAAGACACGACTAATTTTCATATATTTTAAAGATAAATATACGTAGTTTTACTTTATAAATATAATTTTATGTTACGTAATTACTTAATTTTATTAAAAAATAAGATCATTTTACTTTAATATTTTAATTCACATTTTTAAAACAGTGTATCATAAACAAATTAATAGTATTATTTTGAATTTTTTTATGTTTTTGTTTACTAAAATATTTTACTATATTCAGGTTTGGCTATTAAAATATGATTTTTGTATCTATAATTCCTTGCCTCCATGTAAAAATTACCGTCTCAAAATTCCAGAACATGATATAGAATTCCATTGTCAAGGGTGTTATCTCACACTTTTGTAGAAAATTTTCAACTTAGTCCTTTGTGTCTAATCTACTTTCCTTAGAGCAATATTCATTTCATAATGACAAGACATAAATATGCCATCGGAATAATTCTAAGAGAAATATTCCGTAAGCTGTTGGTAAGCGATAAAAATAATGGAAGTACATATTCAAAGTTAAATGACCTGACTCTGAGTATAATGACACTGCATTAAAATAGAGTAGTGATTCCTGTGATGCCATGACTAACTTTCATATATTTCAAATATAAATACGCCTAGTTTTACTTTATCAGTCTAAATATTATTTTATGTTATGTAATAACGTGATTTTGTTAAGAAATAAGATTATTCTTCTCTATTGTTTTGAATTACTATTTTAATAAACATATTATTATAAATAAATTAATAATATTCCTTTGAGCTCAGTTATATTTATGTTTATTAAAATACTTTAATATATTCAAGTTTAGCTATTAAAATGTGTTTTATATACAGTAATCCTATAAAAATGCTAGTTTTGTTACTTTTTTTTTTAGCCTAGTTTTACTTGATAAATATAAATATTATTTTACGTTATATAATAACTTAATTTTGTTAAGAAATAAGATCATTCTGCTCTATATTCTTAAGTAATATTTTAAAAACAGCTTATTATAAACAAATTTTATCCCATAGAGTTTAGTTATATTTATGTTTGTGAAAACCCTTTACTATACAGGGTGAGTCATAAATATCGAAACAATAGGCTATCTCCTTAAATATTGCCTCTAGACCCATACTTCCAATTGCAAAAATTCATGAAAAAAGTTGAGTTGTCTTATTAAGTAAGTTGCAACTCCATGGGGGTCTATTTGAAAAAATACAAAAATTAAATTTTTATACGGCCCCCCATAGGGCAAAATTCCCAATTAGGAAATTATTCCTTATTTCCTAAATTGAACAAAAAAATTTTCATCTCCATATCTAAAAACCTGACAGAGATATTAAAATCCAAAATTCTCCAAAATTCGTGACTTACACCACTTAACCATGCCTGTAAACGAAGGATTTTATCGCATTTTGAGAGCAGATGAGGGATAGTCCACAAATTGTGGATTATTATATGTTGGTTTAAGACAGTGCTTCTTATTTGGACACAACAAAGCAGCGTATTGAATTTAATCTAAACTTGTTTTCAAAATATGTTAGTACTCTACATTGCAGGTCTGCATGGATCGAAATATCCAGGTTCGGTCCCAAACCGACCCATAGGTAAAAATGTTCGGCCCGGCGTGGAAAAAATGTTAAAATCACAGCACGAATTGGCCTGGAAAAAAGTTTAAATCATAGCCCGGCTCAGCCGTGAATTTCTATATAGTTTTTTACTTCAGTGTGGTTAAAAATTGTTTTGTATGGAGGAGTTCTGAGCAAAAATACTTATTATAGCTCCTTGCTTTTTATATTTATACTTTTTATTATTTAAGAAGCGTCGAAAGTTGTGATGTATTTTATCAATGATGTATGTAATTTTATCAATGAATCTATATGTAAATGTTTCACTTATATTTAATACCGTTACTCCATATCCCTTGCGTTGGAGACTTTGAAAAATGTTATGCACTAAAACCTTTTTAAGACGGAATCGCAAAGGAAAGAAAAAATACGTTATAGACAAATAACCTTCCTAAAAGGTGTAAATGGAGTTTATTTTTTTTCTCTGGTATTATTGTATTTATTTTGCATGGATCAACACATTATCCGTTTAAGACAGCCATAGGCAGATTTTTTTTTCACTGGTTCATCGTATTTAAGTATTTTGCCTTTAAATATACTATTCTTTAAAACAAATAAATTTTAAAGTTTTTTTTTTTTTTTTTTTTTTTTTTTTTTTTTTTTTTTTTGTAAAATAAAAGCGATTAACAGCCTCTCCAGGACGATAAAAAGCCTGAAGTTGTGAGAGCTAAATAAAAAAAAAGACTTAATCTGGATTTGAGAAAATACATTCTTTTAAATAACTGACGAACATTTAAACAATATACTTCATTTCCCTGCATAATGAATTTTTCCCCACTATTTCTTGCCATTAAATTATTAAAGTTAAGAATTATTTAAAAAAAAGAACTTGAAACATGTCATTTTTTGTCATTTTACATTAGTTTTGTTTTGGCAAATTTGAAAAAATATTTACTTTTGAAAATAGGATTTTTTTATAAGTTATATTATTTTTTCAATAAATATTTATAATAGTTTTAAAATGAATATTTAAAAACAAAAACCCTGGAATAAAACTATAATGAGATTTTCATTTTTAATAAATGGAAAGAAATTGAAATCCAATAAAAAATGTTTCAAGTTATAAAGATTTTTAATTATCTCATTTTAACCAGTACTAACTATGTGAAAATTTTATAAATTGTATGAGAAATTTTAGGATGTGTTTTTCTTAGCAAATTATATGGCTTACCATTACAGAAAAGGAAAAAAAATCAAAACTCTAACTCAAAAGATAGACTTTTACACGTTTCCTAGAAATGTTAAAGTAACATTGTTTTTTCAATTGCGCACATTTCAATTTGTATCTAATCCCTTAAAACCTGATGAATTTTTTAAACGGCTATAACTTCGCGAGTTTTAAAGATATGAAGATGCAACTTTTTGTGTCTTATTCAGGACTGGATAAGGAAAATTTTTCTAATTGGAATTTTTATTCTATGGGGGACGTATAAAAATTTAATTTTCGTATTTTTTCAATTAGACCCCCCCATGGAGTTGCAACTTATCTTATCAAAAATTTCACTTTTTGTTATGAATTTTTGCAATTGAAAGTATGGGTCTAGGGGCATAATTTAAGGAGATAGCGTATTGTTTCGATATTTATGACTCACCCTGTATACAAGTTTAGCTGTTAAAGTATAATTTATATGCAGTAATCCCGTAGCCATGCTAGTTTTGTTATATTTTAAAGATAAATACGCCTAGTTTTACTTTATAAATAGAAATATTATTTTATGTTACATAATAAATATTATTTTATGTTACATATTAACTTAATTTTGTTAAGAAATAAGATCATTCTTCTCTATTTTTTTATTAATATTTTAAAAAAAGATTATTGTAAACAAACTAATAATATCCCTTTGAGTTTAATTATATATATTTTTATTAAAATACTTTACTATATTCAAGTTTAGCTGTTAAAGTATGATTTATATACAGTAATCCCGTAGCCATGCTAGTTTTGTTATCCTTCTACAGTAAAAAAAAAAACTAGTCTTAAAAGGAATGACTCCTGGAATGATGCTGATGTGTAAGATTTCCGGAAATAACGATTCAAGGTGGACCACTCCTTGGATTGCAAAGCAATACCGAACGGAAAGGCATATTCACAGTATCCGCAAAGAAACTCTTCGGGAGGGTTGAATTCTGATAAGGATTGGCCGACGCGTTTTCACGTAACTTGGCGATAAATATACTTGGCGTAGCGATAGTCGCTTCCGTCGAGTTTGATTTCCTTCGGAGCAGAGTACAAAGTAAACCGAGTACAAAATAAAAATTTGTGTTTAAAAACTTTTAAAGAGTACAGATTTCAGTAAGACACGTTCCATCCAATGCAATGCTGCAAGAGAAAAGTTACTTTGTTCTCGGTTCGGAAGGAAATCAATCTCCTCGACGGAAGCATCTATCGCTCGCCAAGTAAAATTATCGCCAAGTTACGTGAAAACGCGTCGGCCAATCCCTATCAGAATTCAAGCCTCTCAAAGAGTTTCTTTGCGGATACTGTGAATATGCAACGGAAACGCGAAGCGATTGCTTGGGGTATTGGCGAGCGCAGCAAGCAGGGGTAGCCTACAACTTGGTATCGCGAAGCGATTATGTGGGGGGTTGGCGAGCGTAGCGAGCAGGGGGGCGGAGCGCCCCTATAGTTTATAAGAACTGTAACTGCTCATTCCAATTATGAATGTTTGGGGCGCCGCACCCCACTTTGCCCCGTTCCCCAAAGGGGAACTTTTTAAATTTTTATCCACAGCACTCGTGTTGCATATCTTTAGAAAGATTTGAAACTGCCTTTTCCTATTATGGATATCTTGTGTGTAACCCCCCCCACTCTGCCCCCTCCAGGGATTGCACATTTTTAATTTCTTTACAACACCTGTCGTGTGACACATCATTTGAAAGGTCTGCAACTGCTTATTCATAATATGGATGTCTTGTGTGTCACCCCCCCACTCTGCCCCCCCAGGCAGGGGCACATTTTTAATTTATTTACAACACCAGTCGTGTGACACATCATTTGAAAGGTCTTCAACTGCTTATTCATATTATGGATGTCTTGTGTGTCACCCCCCACTCTGCCCCCCCCAGGGGAGCACATTTTTAATTTCTTTACAACACCAGTCGTGTCACACATCATTTGAAATGTCTGCAACTGCTTATTCATATTATGGATGTCTTGTGTGTCACCCCCCACTCTGCCCACCCCAGAGGGGACACATGTTTAATTTCTTTACGACAGCAGTCGTGTGACACATCATTTGAAAGGTCTGCAACTTCTTATTCATATTATGGATGTCTTGTGTGTCACCCCCCACTTTGCCCCCCCCAGGGGGGCACATTTTTAATTTCTTTACAACACCAGTCGTGTGACACATCATTTGAAAGGTCAGCAACTGCTTATTCATACCATGGGATATTGGCGAGTGCAGCAAGCAGGGGTAGCCTAGAACTTGGAATCGCGAAGCGATTACGCAGGGGGTTGGTGAGCGTAGCGAGCAGGGGGCGGAGCCTCCCTAGTATTTTAAAGATAAATACGCCTAGTTTTACTTTATAAGTATAAATGTTATTTCATGTTACATAACAACTTAATTTTGTTAAGAGATAAGATCATTCTTCTCTATTTTTTCATTAATATTTTAAAAACAGCTTATTGTAAACAAACTAATAATATCCCCTTGAGTTTAATTATATATATCTTTATTAAAATACTTTACTATATTGAAGTTTAGCTGTTAAAGTATGTTTTATATTCAGTAATCCCTTAACATTTACGAGGGTTACATTTTGCGAATGTCGAAACCCCCAACCGCTAAACTGCTATTTTTATGTTCTGTTGTACCCCTGTTTTTAAAAAATACATTTTACATTAAAATTTTCTTGCAAATTTGGTCAACGCATATCTAAAATATTTTTCATTTTTTAAAAAGTGGTGCGATTGTTGAAATGTTCTGTATATTCTAATTCGCGAATAATCAAACTCGGGGATATTAATCTCTCCGCGACGAGAGCCTTATGTTTTAATTTTAATCTTTAATTACTGGTATTTCAGAATAGTAAATTTTCTGTAATTGAATCGCGAAAATATGCTAAGTAAATAAGGTAAACTTTACAGTAAAAAATAACTGATGAGAATAATTTAAATATTTTAAGCACCTTAAGTAGCGCGTATGCCGGTCGTTCGTACAGAGAGGGTTAAGGGGTTAATGTATTTTATAAACTAGACTTACCAGAATTTTGAGTTAAGTTTTATAAAAGTATTTCACTCCAGAATTTTTATTTAAATCAGTTTAACTTTATTATTCAACTTTTTTCTTCTTTGTATATTTTAACCGTATTTCATAATCAAATTTCCGATTTGAACCGAAACATACTCATACAATAGCTTGCAAAATGACGGCTCACGGTTAAAGTTTTGTGAAATTTAGAGCATTATTTCTTGAGATAGATCTATTCCGATAATCACGAATAATGTAGCATGACAGGGCCACCTATTAAACATTTTGCACCAAAACGTAAACAGCACCATGTTATATCAAGTACTAACTAATTATAAGGCTTTATGAAAATCCATGCACTAGTTCTTGAGATATCGCTATTGTGAATATTTTAAATAATTCTGAATAACAGAGCCACTTGTTGAGATATATACACCAAAAACTAAAACAGATCTAGTTTATATCAAGGTTTCACATAATTTAGAGTTTTGTGAAATTCGGTGCATTAATTTTTGAGATGGTGTTATTGCAATAATCCCGGATAATGCACCATGATATTGCCGCCTTGAGAGCGATTTTCACCAAAACATAATCAGTGCCATTTTATATCAAATGTTATCTTAATCTAATATTTTATGAAAATCCGCGCTCAAGTTCTTGAGATATGACTATAGGGTAAATTGAAAATAATGCATCATAGCAGCGCCATCTGTTGTGCAATATACACCAATAAATAATCAGATATAGTTCATAGTAAATCTATCAGAATCTAAAGTTTTGTGAAATTCCATACATTAGTTCTTGAGATACAGCGCCCACAAATTTTTTGTCACATACAGACAGACTGACTGGCAGACTCATATGTTAAAACTGTTGTTAGCTTTCGTTTTTTCAAAAAACTAAAACAAAATCACTTCACCTTTTTTCATTCACGTATACAAACATTTCATATTTATTTACTTAGAAGGTGTCACAAATAAAAATTAAATTAAAGAGTTGACATGTTTCGGTTCATTAATAAGAACCGTATTCATAACATATAAAATCAGTAGAAAATTAAATGACACTGGATATAAATATAATTTAAAAATCAAAACAAAACATTGCGCCCGCTATGATCGTGAATATAGCCATTGCCAATTTTTTATACGTGGCAGACTCATAGACAGACATTTTGTAAAAACATGTTTTTCGGATTCTCTCCCCATTAAAACATGTGAATCCGTCGAAAACTGGATTTCGAAAATTTTCATGAATCCAATACTTTCTTTTTGTAAAAATTGATGAAAGTAAAAATGCTAGCAACAATTAGCGCAATTGCCCCATGGATCTGAACGGCATGTTATGGAGCACAGTAATATTACCTCTAAATTGTTATTGATGACATTTACAGAACTAACCTTTCTTGATGTTAAGACCCTCAAATGATTAATATTGATTAATTGTTTTCAAATAAAATATGTTAAAGACATTCTGAAGAGGGTTTACCTAGTTGATAACAACTTCACGCTCAGTCTATTTAATTGAGTAATCTTATGTTTTAAAGAGCCATTGGGAGAAAATATAATTGTAGATAAACTATTTAACATAATCTGAAAAATTAATAGACAAATATTACAATTTTAAAAAACAGTTACAATTAATATAATAAATGAAATTTAGCATTAGGTAATAGCTATGAAGCTACGATAAAAAAATAATAAAAGTTAGAACTTATTCAAAAGTTACACCACGTTAAATTAAATGCATTCATATTGTATTGTTTCTGGTTATATATAATATTTTTTTAGATAAAGCCAGCCTATATGCCTTTTACAAATATTGATGAATTATCAGATCATGCATATTTAATTTTATTAACGCTAAAAATATCTAAGGAATTTAAAATATTTTTATAGAATTTCTCATTAAAATTCATTTTAGGAATGTGTTTAAATAGTTTACAGTTCATTTATCGTGATAAAAATGTTACGTTACTTTAATGATTTTATGTTTTCGTTATATTATTACAACAGAAAATTTCATAACTTTAATTATGTTTATGTTTAATAAAATATATGAATATATTCAGGTTTAGGTGTCAAAATAAATTTATGCATTCATACTTCATTGATTGTAAAAAGGAAAATTGAAAATCCGAGTTCATGATGCAGAATTTCATTGTCAAATGTGTTACCTGACACAGGAGCACAGAACATATAACTTTCCGCATTGTCCTTAACACATTTGAGCAATGTTCGGTGCATAATGACAAGTGATAAATATAAATGTTACATCAAATACTTCCTTAGAGAACTTTTCCGTAAGCTGTCAGAGAGATAACACGACTTTATGTATAAATGGAAAATTAAATGAACTGAATGACACTGCTTTAAAATTTCACTATGTATTTAAAGATTTAACTTTTATTTAGTCTTGTCTTTTATTTAGCCTAGTACTCCGAACCCGGGGTTCCCGGGTCACAAAGTAAAGGTGAAAAACTTTAAAATTTAAAAGTCTAATAAATTTTTTCTGCGTAATAGGATTTTTAAACTGCCAACTAATTTCAAATAGCAATTTTATATGAAACATGATTTATGTAATCATATACAGCTTTAAAAATTATCGGTACTCCCGTATTAGCAGGGCCGTAGCTAAGGGGGCGCTATGGGCGGCTCAGCCCCCCTCCCCCCTAAAATATTTTGAGCCCCAAAAGATTCCAAGGTCACTCAATGAATTTCTGCTCCAAAAATTGAAATGAAATATTGTTTAAAAATCTGATTTAGTTTTGAAACCTTTTCACAGTTTTGCAGATTTACTAAATTGTATCTATAATAAGTGTTTCGACACTTCCTCTTCCTATTTATACATATGAAGCTAACATGATGGGCTATTTTGCACCAGTTATACACTCAAAAATTTCATCATATACTTTTCTAAGCATAAAATGAAGTTATTTTAACAGTTTAATAAGAAACAGAGTACCTACAATGTGAATATGCACTAATTTATCTTTCTGCGTCAGAGAGAGAGAAAAAAAAACTATGAGCCCCCCTACATTCTCTTGAGCCCACCCTATTGTTCACTATGGCCCTGCGTATTAGACGCAAGATAGCCGTTATTAGCCAAAGATTTCGCCAAAGAATAAAATTACATTCTCAGTTTTAAAAACAACTAAGAAAATATGACATCCAGATATTCTTTAAAATACATTTTTGTAAAGGTTAATTGATGTATCTTTCGTAAAGTAAGTTTACAACAAACTAAAAGTCACTAAATTCATAGATAAAAACGAAATAAAACCAACAACATTCACCGGGTTTTATAGCCGACGATATATTGACATAACAGGTTTTTAATTACAATTTTTTTCAGTTGCTATGAAAAAATGACAACTAAAATATATAGTGACCTGTTATTTTCCATGGAGAAAAGAGATAGATGGAGGTGCAGTATGCGATTAAAACGATTTGATGGGCGTTATTTTTCCAATTTAAGTCTCTCATTCGACCCAAACAAAACAATCACATGGAACAGAGACCGAATTTTTTAACATCATTTTTTCTCTAAATGAAAAAGATCTGAATATATTTTAGCATTATAAAATAGCATTTCATTGTATTATGAATTAAAATTACATCGCTAAAAGTTTTTCTTTTTTGCGAAAGCACGCCGTTGTGTTTGATGCAATGCAGCGAATTTTAGGGTTATATTTTTGGCGTCACTTCCAGTCACTAAAGTGCATCTCTTTTTTTTTTTTTTCTTTTTTACTCTATGGCTATTTTTCCTCTCTTTCCCACATAAATACGATACTCAAGTTGCCACCATTAGAGAAATTAAACCAAAAACTACAAAAAAATTAATATCTCAAAAACAAATTGAGATACAGTTTTCTAACAAACGGCATTTAAAAGTGCATTTTTTTCTCTAAACGATGGGATAAAGATTAAAAACGTGCAATGTCTAGAAGTTTAAAAATTTACAATAGCGAAAATTGCAAAACCGAAATTTCATCGGAAAGTGTTGCCATTCAAAACATGACGTATGCGTTACGCACAGATACGTTTGGCCTTTATTATATAGATTGTCACTTTTGTTTAGTACCAATGCAAGTAGTGTTAGATTATAAATGTGAAAAATGTTTTATGTTACATACTAAATGGAATTTATTATAAAAATGCAGTATTTTTAAAACATGATTGATAAAATATTTTTTTAAATAAAACATTAAATAAATATTTATATATATGTATATGCAGTAGTATTAATTTACGTTTAGATAATTGTACAATATTTTAGCAATTGATGAAACAGAAAAAAACCCGTTTAAACCAGATATATAGATACCTACCAATCCTCCTATTTATTTTATTAACGCTACTTTCGAATAGAAATATTAGCTTTTTTTAATATGGTGAATTTTGCAAAAATATTACATGAAACAGTTATTCAAAAATAGTGGTATCTGAAACAGGATAAGTTTAAATCTGTTTAGTGTGTCACCAAATTAAAATACAGCCATGAAAAACAGGAGTTAGTAAATTTTTTTAAGTCATTTGGTATAATACTATTAGGTATATAATACTAACTGGGCTAAAAACCCAGGTAGCTTAAGTGGTATTGCATTTGGCCTTGTAAGTCAAGAATCAGGGTTCGATTCCCGGCGTGGCTTGCAATCTTTTCTATCTCAGTTGAAAATATCCAATTCATGTGACACCTTTACCAATAAGTTTGATTATGTTAAAATAATACTTTAGTAACATATTTTTTCACCAAAGTTTAGTGAGGCTAGTTTAAGAATAAATGATAATTCTATTATTTAAAAAATGCTAAGAATTCGAATCATTCGATTTCATGATAAAGAATTCATTTTCAAATGTGTTATCTGACACAGGAGTACAGAACATATGTATAACTTCGCGGATTGTCCTTAACTTCCTTTGAACGATGTTCAGTGCATAGTGACAAGCGATAAATCTAAATGTTACATCGAATATTTCCTTAGAAAACTTTTTCGTAAGCTGTCGAGAGAGATAACACGACTTTAGGCATAAATTGAAAATTAAATGATCTGAATGACACTGCTTTAAAATATCACAATGTATTTAAAGATTTAACTTTTATTCAGTCTTGTCTTTTATTTAGATTGTCATTTTTATTTAGTACCAATACAAGCATTGCTGCTTTATAAAAATGAAAAATGTTTTATGTCACTTATTAAGTTGATTTTATTAAAAATGTACTTTAAAAAACATTGTTAATAAATTTTTTTTTAAGTAATACATTCAATATACATTATATATATACGCATTGGTATTACTTTATGTTTAGTCAAATGTAAAATATACAAGCAATCGATGAAACAGAAAAATATTGCTTAAACCAGATATACAGCTACCCGTAAAGCATGGTGACGTCACTGCAACGTCGTTGTGCAGTCGCATTGTGACTTTGTGACCATCGATTGTCGATGTGACGTCACGTGACGTCGATGTGCAGTCACAGTGACTAAAATGTGAAGTCGTTATGGCCGTTTTAGAGCTCTTTTGTGACGTTTCACAAAGTGGTCGCAATGAGACAAATTTGTGAAAAATGTGTCATTAGTGACTAATTTGACATTAACATTGTGACGAAACTATGACAAAAGCGACGATATTTAAATTGCCAGAAACATGTTTTTTAAAGTAAATAACATGTTTTGAAGGATATTTATAAATTTCTAAAGATTTTTAAGAAAGTCACATCTCAGTCACAAAGTGGCGTCACTGAGTGGTGACTTTTTGGTCACAGATGCGATGTAACCAAATTGACTCACAGTGACGTCACTGTGACCATGTATGCTATTAGGGTACCTACCAAACCTCCCATTTATTTTATTACTTCTAATTCTGAATAGAAACTTTAGCTTTATTTATTGTGAAAAAATTTCCAAAATAATTACATGAAGATTGTTGTTCGAAAATAGTGATAACTAAAAACAAGATAAGAATGAAGCTGTTTATGTGGCATTAAATTAAAATACAGTCATAAAAAACAGGAGTATGCGAACGTTTTTAAGCCATTTGAAAATATCAGGTATTTAACACTATCTAGGCTAGCAGTCCAAGTAGTTTAAATTGTAGTACACGTGGTCTTGAAAGCTAAGAATCAGGGTTCGATTCCCGGTTTTGATACATTCTTCGCTCAATTGGAAATATATAATTCATATGATAACTTTACCAATGAGTTTGATTATGTTAAAACAGTAATATAGCAAAATATTTTTTTCACAAAAGTTTAGTGTCGATAGCTTAAGAATGAATGAGGATACTTTTTGAAAAGGAAAATTGAAAATTCCAGTTCTCGATGTTAAGAGCACACACTAGTCACTAGGTAAAAGCCGAGCGCTAATGTAAAGTCTATGGGGGCGTTCTTTTCTAATGTCTCGTTCAAATTTTAATATTTTGACATGATTTTTTTTGCATAGGATAGTTGAGGACGATCCATAACCGGCCTAGTTTTTATTTTTTCAATTTTGGTTTTAGATTTTTTTTTTAATTCTTTAATTTTCAAAACCGGTTTAAACCGGTTCTGAAACTGAAACTATCATAATATAAAAAATATATAACCAAAATAGAAAAAGTAAAAACTAGGCCGGTTGTGGATCGTCCTCAATTATCCTATGCAAAAAATCATGTAAAAATATTAAAATTTGAACGAGATATTAGAAAAGAACGCCCCCATAGACTTATCAGCACTCGGCTTTTACAGCGTAACTAGTGTACGCTCTTAAGTTTCCTCGTCAAATCTGTTATCTGACACCGGCGCAACAGAATTTATAACTTTCTACATTGTCTTTAACCCCTTTGAGCAATGTTCAGTGCATAACCACAAGCGATAAATCTAAATGTTATATCGAATACTTCCTTAGAGAACTTTTCCGTAAACTATCCAGAGAGATAGCACAAACGTTATGTATAAAGGGAAAATTAAATGAACCGAATGACACTGCTTTAAAATATAACAATATGTTTAAACATATGAGGAGTTTTCTTAGATTGTAAATCTGTTATTTGTATTTATTATCAATGCAAGTAGCGCTACATTAGAAATATGAAAAATATTTTATTCCACATACTAAATGAGTTTTCCTGAATCCATCATTTATTGGTACAATTTATTGCATCCCTTTTATATTGTTTCTGGTTACAAAACAATTTTTAGGCAAAACCAGCCTATGTTCATTTTACAAATATTATTAATAATTTATCAGATTATGCATGTATAATTTTGATTATAACTGAAAATATTCAAGCGATTTAAAGTATTTTTATGGAATTCATCTTTAAAATTCATTTGTCTAGAGAGATAACGTGACTTTATGTATAAATTGAAAATAAAATGAACCGAATGACACTGTCTTAAAATAGTACAGTATATTAAAAGATATGAGGAGATTTATTGGATTGTAAATCTGTGCCTTTATTTTTGTACCAATGCAAGTTGTGCTACACTATAAATAGGAAAAATATTTATCTCACATACTAAATGGATTTCTTTGAAACAAGTAGTATTTTTAAAAACATTGTTGATAAAATTAATTGTACAATATACTAGCAATTGACGACACATTTAAATACAGCTTAAACCAGACATATTGATATCTACCAATCTTCCCATTTATTTTATTATCTCTAATTTCGAATTCACACATCAGCTTTATTTAATGTGAGAAAATCTGCAAAAAATTACATGAAGGCAGTTATTCGGAAATAATGGTATCTAAAAGCAGCATAAGTTTGAAGCTGTTTATGCGGCACCAAATTAAAATTCAGTTATTAGATACAGGTGTATAAGAATATTTTTAAGCTACCTGATATAATACTACCAGGTATTCACTACTACCTGATATAGAATTACTTTGTCGCAAGTGTTATCTGACACAGGCGCACATGACATATAACTTTGCGTTTTGTCCTTACCCCCCTTTAACCCCCTTTCAGTGCATAATGACAAGCGACAAATCTAAATGTTACATCGAATACTTCCTTAGAGAACTTTTCCGTCAGCTGTCGAGAGAGATAACACGACTTTATGTATAAATTGAAAGTGAAATGAGCTGTTTGACCCTACTTTAAAGTATCACAATGTATTTAAAGATATGGGGAGTTTTCTTAGATTATAAATCTGTCACTTTAGTTTTGTACCAATCCATGCAGTGCTGCTTTATAAATATGAAAGAGGCTTTATGTTACATACTAAGCGGATTTTACACCATCTATTATATACCAGTTAAATTTAATACATTCCATTTACATTATTTCTGATTATAAAATAATTTTTGATAAAAACCAGCCTATGAGTCTTTACAATTATAGTTGATAAAGTGTCAGATTATGCATATATAATTTTGAGTAACACTGGAAATATTCAAGGATTTAAAATATTTTTATGGAATTCATCATTAAAACTCATTTGTCTAGAGAGATACATGGCTTTATGTATAAACTGAAAATTAAATGAACTGAATTACACTGCCCTAAAATATCACATATATTGAAAGATAAAAGGAGTTTTGTTAGGCTGTAAAACTGTCAGTTTTATCTAGTGCCAATGCATTCAGTGTTATATTATAAATAACAAAATGCTTATTCTCACATACTGAATGGATTTTTTTTTAAGTGCACTATTAAAAAAAAAAAAAAACGTTGTTGATAAATTTTTTCTTATGTAATACACTATATATATATATATATATATATATATATATATATATAGATATATATATGTGTGTGTGTGTATATGTATATATATATATATATATATATATATATATATATATGTGTGTGTGTATATATATATGTATATATATATATATATACATATATATATATGTGTGTGTGTGTGTATGGGTGATTCTACGATAAGAGGTTCAAAAACATAGAGAATTCGGTCAAGATTTGATCAAAAGTTGAGTTTGATCAAAAACCTTTAAATTATGATTTTTCTCCCGTTTATTTACTTTTTCAGATAAGGGCAAGTCATTTTATACATATTTTATAACTTTTTCTGGTCAGTGACTCGCTCCCCTGGCAGTTATCTTGCCAGGGGAAATACGGTAGGGGAGAGACATTTTCATGTAAATTCAAATTTTTTAACTGACTGAATTAGTTTTTGGGTTAATTGTGTATTTCACTTTAATTATTACCGTATTGTTTAATTAGGGCAGTAAATGCAATTGAATTAAATGAATATTATAAGTTTTATGACTTACCAGGGGAGATACACGATCACCGTGCGAAACCACTTCACCGCACGGTCGCGTCGCAACAACTAAAAATGACGACGCTTAAATGGCTTGCGCGTTTAGTATTGCTAACTTCAAGGCAATAGATGTCCTTAAGCGGTATTTTCGATATAGCTATCCTTGAATTTATATTTGTTTCAGCGGAACGGAATTTGACAGAGTAGATACACAAAAAAGCGGGACAAAAGTAACTTTTAAAAGTTATTTGAAATTAACAAAATTATTTTATTTTTTATTTTATAATACGTAAGTATAATTACTTAAATTCCAATGAAACATACTTTAGCTAAGCATCTGACGGAAAAAATATATGTATTGTTTGAAAGTTAAATTGAAACTGGCAAGGGGACATGCCAGGTGAGAGACTTTTTTAGACTTTGTAAGAAATTTCAGAAAAATGTGCTTTAATTAGGCATTCAATCGTGATGTTATTTAATAAAATATAATAAGATGATGCGATTCATTGCAAAAAATAGCAACATATAGAATAAAAAATCTGTTTTAAACGGATTGCCGTACAAATTACCTCTTATCGTAGAATCACCCATATATACAAATTAAACATCAAAATACCGTTTAAACTAAATGTATACGTATCTAGCAATATTCTCGTTTATTTTATTACCTCTACTTTCGAATAGACACAGTAGCTTTATTCAATGTGAGAAACTTTGAAAAAAAATACACACAGGCAGTTATTCAAAACTATTGGTGTCTAAAAACAACATAAGTTTGAAGATATTTTTACGAAACCAAATATAAATACAACCATGAGATAAGGAGAATACGAATATTTTAAAGCTACCTGGTAAAATACTACCAGTAATTAAATATACTACTTGGTGGAGAATTTCATTTTCAAATGTGTTATCTGACACAGGAGCACAGAGCATATAAATTTGCGCATTGTCCTTAACACCCTTGAGCAATATTCAGTGCATAATGACAAGCGATAAATCTAAATGTTACATCGAATACTTCCTTAGAGAAATTTTCTGTAAGCTGTTCAAAGAGGTAACTCGAATTCAGGTATAAATTGAAAATTAAATGAACTGAATGACACTGGTTTAAAATATCGCAATGTTTTAAAGATAGGTGGAGTTTTCTTAGATTGTAAATATGTCACTTTAATTTTTTACCAATGCAAGCATTGCTTCTTTATAAATATGAAAAATGTTTTACGTCAAATTCTAAATGGATTTTATTGAAAAAATATATCACTTATAAAAACATTTTTGATAAATTATATTTTTAATTATATCTTAAATATATATATGCATTAGAATTAGTTTACGTTTAGGTAAATGTACAATATGCTAGCAATTGATGAAACATTGAAATATCGCTTAAACTGCATATATAGGTGTCTAGCAATTCTCCCATTTATTTTATTTCCTTTATTTTCGAATAAAAACAGTAGCTTTATTTTATGCGAGAAATTTCGCAAAAAAAATTACATGAAGGCTATTATTAAAAAATAGTGATATTTAAAAACAAGATAATTTTGAAGCTATTTATGTGACACCAAATTGAAATACAGCCATGAGATATAGGAATATAAAAATGTTTATAGCTACCTGGTATAATACTACCAGGTATAAAACTACTACGTATTTAGTACTACTTGCTGACAGTTCATGTTGGTTGGTAGCGTTAATGACGGGCCTGTTATCAACAAGAGCGATATGGCGCGTAAAAGAGGGGTATTTCTAAGGGAACCAGTCCAAAGAACACTGTAAAAACAAAATACCCAAATTGGGTTGAAAGAGTTTTGGGTACAGCATTGTTCCAATTTTGGAGTTCAGTTTACAGCACAATTTTTTTTAAATAAGTCTGATTTTCAATGACATTAAAACAAATCTGTATAGCTAACAAAGATTTTAATTTTGCTAACATTAGTTTTATTTAATATGGTTCCCAGAAATGTTTGTGTTCGTCTTATTCAGTTTTATGTGTCATACATAATAAATATAAATTTGAAAAGGCATAGAATTTTTACGTGAAAAAATAACGATTATTTGAATTTTTAGCTTTCAAACGTTCCTGCTTAGTAAGCATATAATGGTTAAAATAAATAAAATGTCATTTTATGTCTTAAAAACGCTAAAAATTAACAAAAAATGTGTTTTTTCCGCGTAGATTGTTATTAGATAGACCACTCGACGAAAACTCGCGACCTTCGTTTAATACGCGAACCCGTTTAATACGCGAATTTTGATCGGACCCCTGATTCGCGTATAACTAGGTTCGACTGTATATATATTACCTAAGATGTTTTGACTGTTTTAATGTTATTAAGGATCTGCCGGGTTTTTTTTTTTTATAAACTGTTTTAGCTACAAAGTGAACTTTCCAATTTGGAACTCTGCTGTACCCAGCAATCTTACAAGGTCTTTTAGGTCTTTTTTTTACAGTGTTGTTCTTCGTTACTAAAATCTTAATTTTTTTCATGGTCTTTTGAAGTCTTTTGGTCTCCCTTGGAGAGTAATGAGGAATTCGTTGTCCGTCAGTAATTTGTGACCATCCACATCACATTTGAAACATTTTTCAATGTTTTCCTAGTCATTGACTTCAAATCCTGCACAGTAAAAACAAAATACCCAAATTGGGTTGAAAGATTTTTGGGTACATAATTGTTCCAATTTGGAAAGTTCAGTTTTTAGCACAAATTTTTTTTAAATAAGTCTGATTTTTAATGACATTAAAACAATTAAAATATCTTAGATAGTATATACATTATACCTCAGAAATTTTGATTAATTTAATGTTAATAAAGATCTGCTCTGTTTTGAACCATTTTGAACCATCTATTTTGGGAACAATACTCTACCATTTTGGAATCCTTACTGTACCATTTCAGGAACATTGCTATACCCAGAAATCTTTCAATCCAATTTGGGTCTTCAATTTTTACTGTGAACGCAAAAAAATTCATGGTTCGAAAAATGTCTCAAAAAATTCAGAACGATTAGGCCGACGGACGCGATTGGATGCGAACCCAGCATCTTCCGTCTACTAGCTTTGAAAGCAGTACCTCTCGACCACCCCAGGTGGGTGCCTGAAAACTCAGATAGTTTAAACGTATTATTCCCGGATTGGACATTTTTTCATCAGTTGGAAATATTCAATTCGTATGATAAGTTTACCAATCAGTTTGATTGTGTTAAAATGATTGTCCAGAAAAGCATTTTTTTACCATATTTTAGTATCGATAGTTTAAGAATGGATGATTTCTTCTCAACAACTTTGTGAAGGGCCTCAAATCGAAATTTGTGTCGAACGGGAAAATGCGCTTTTCTCAAAAACTACGTGATGTAGGATAATCACTATAGTTTTCGTGCAAGGTTTAAATTAACGTCTACCACCCGTAACTTTTTCGTAATTTTAGTTTCAGTAGATTTAGAAATAGATTTGGAGCAACATATTTTGGTAGTACATTTTCGACGATATCTCTCTATATATAGCGAGATGCCTATGTCTAAAATATAATGTCTAAAATAATAATTTAAAAAAAATAATTTCTGAGTTCTGCGTTTTGAAAGCTTTCACACGATACTCTATACGATATACCGGGTGTCCCAAAAATGATTGATGGATTTTAAAATTCAATAACTTGCAAACGGTGACAGCTATTTAAATGTTTTTTGCAGGGGGGTTATGTATAATGTCAGGAGTTTTTTTACCGTAATTTTTTATTTTAGTTCGCATCTCAAACAATAGGTGACGCTGACGGCGATTGATGGCCAGGTGATCGATGCTGAGTGAAGCGTCGACCTGGCCTTCAATCGCCGTCAGCGCCACCTATTGTTTGGGATGCGAACTAAAATAAAAAAAATACGATAAAGAAACTCCCGACATTATACATAACCTTCCTGCAAAAAATTTTTAAATAGCTGTCGCCGTTTGCAAGTTATTGAATTTTAAAATCCATCAGTCATTTTTGGGACACCCGGTAGAAAGAAAAAATATTTTTTTTTTCTTTAAGTAACCTTATTAGCCCTACATATATTTGTAAATTTTTAACAATTCAATATTCTTTATTAATTCCCTCAAACTGTACTTTCCCCGTTTTATAGTTTAGGATTAAAAGATTAGGACAGACAGACACAAGTAGTGATCTTATAATTGTTCCGTTTTCATGTTTTAACTACGGAACTTCAAAAATAAGTCATTTAATGTAATTTTAGTTTGCAAATATATATACATATAGATAAATGTTTATTATTTTTTTTTTACCATACAAAGAAAATATTTTGCATAACTTTTTTTTTAATTCTTAAGCTTTTTTTTTTTATAAATATCAAATACAAAAGCATTTTCAAAATAATTTATATTATTTCTTCTGAAGGGCATTCGTAAAAATCACAGTTAATTAAATTTTCCTATTTTGATAAAGTCAAAGCAAACCTGATTCACTTGCAGATGCTCGGAGGTTCTCTCTGTTTTAAAGAAAACAGTAAGTGTTTTATAATTTTAATTACATATATTTTTAATTTTATGTAACTTAGAGGTTTAACCTGGACTTTTCGGATTAGAAAACCAGGATACCTGTATACAGAACCTGTACACAGGTAAAAATCAATTTTACTTGAAAATCAAATATATTTTTCACAATTATTGTATTTTTAGATATAGTCCTCTAACTACACTCATATGTTTTTTATATTTGCGTTAACCGCAGCCCAATCATCAAAAGCTGAAAATTTTACTAGATTGAACAACAAGTTTCATGTGTAATATTTTAGCTTTTAAGTATGTAGTTAGGTGAAAAATCTGTTAAGTTTCTTGTTTTACTTATTTATTTATTCATGAAGTGTAAGATTTTGATTGAAAATTAAGTTAATAAGAGTTTTTCAATATTTTACTGAACGTTTAACGCTGAAATGTTTACAACGTTTTCAATGAAACGGTTTAATCTTCCGTAATCGAGTTGCGCGCTCTTTTCGTATTTTAGCTAAAGCCAGAAAGAATATTTTTTTATATTTACTTTTTATTTAAACAGTATGGCAAACTTGGTAGCATGGAGGACATATGCATGATTGTGCTTAAATATCTGTATGTCTATACATCAATTTACAGAGCAAATACAGGGCTGTTCAAAAGAATTGGAAGGCATATTTGATTATGGAAGACAATCCTGAAATCAAATTTTCTAATGTTTTACCTGTATTCTAAAAAAATTTTCTTAGTTATCTTATTTAACCTATTTTTCTAAATAACAAAGTTTTTTTTTTAAAGATTTTATGAAGTGATGGAACGTGTTTCATAATCTATTCTTAACGTATTCTTCTTCTTTCTTATTATAGAAGCACGAGTTCAGTATTGTACGGTTTTGTTTTCCACGTTTTTAAAATCCAGATTCAATACCTTTTTCTAACTATTTCTTCTATTTCGAGGCTAACGAAATAGACAAGCTACCGCGATGCATCCCAAATAACCTTTTTTACAGAACGCAAAAATGACGTAGGCCTTTATTCGTGCACCCGCATTGGTGTATTCAAGCATCACGTGACTCCAATGGTCTGTAAAAAAAATATACTTGAAATGAACCAATGAACCGCGGTAGCCTGTCTTTCTCGTTAGCCTCGTTCTATATATTGCTAATTATGTAGTGCTTTCAGTTGTACCTAAAAATATACATGTAATTAAAAAAATACCATAAACATTTATGATAATTTTTGTTATATGAATAACAGGAAGTTTTTTGATTGTTTGTTTTAAGGATTATTGAGAGGCAACGTGTAAGCAGTATAAAGAACTAAAGACGGCTTTAATGACGCCCTAATGACGCCCTTAAGAAGAGAAAATAAACGTGTAAAACAAAGAGTGGGTGCACAAACGCTCTGAATATCGGTAATTTTTGAAAGTTAAGTTCGCCATATCTTACCAGTAAATTTTCTCCTATGAATCAAGGAGAAGAAAATGTTACCATTTTATTGATTTTGGGTACCCACCCTGGTCGCCTGTAAAATATGAATACTAATTGTTTGAATTACCTGAATCCAATTTTCATAATCACGAAACAAAAATAAAAGGTTTGTAAAATATTATGTCTTTTATGTTCTTTACCATAATATAATATCGTCAAAATTCTTTGCTAACTTTTATGCAATGTATATTTATAATTCTTCATGATTTGAGACTTTAACATAAACAAAATTTAAGTACAACACTAATCCTCTTAAAACGCAAATATATTAATCCCGTGACTTTAAAAACTTTTGTACAATCTTAAGTAATCCGTACTAATCTTCAAACTTTAAACATTCATAAATAAAATCAACTATGCTTCGTTTTGAAATATACTTTCTTGCTAATACCTCTTTTATCCCCAAATCAAGTTTTCTTAAAAAAAAAAGGCCTTAATTTTCTTTTCTAAAGTATTCATACAGTACATAATTGAGTTTTCTAAAGCTAAGTAAATAATTAATTCAAAAAAGTCTTGCTGTAATTGTGAATAGCTGGCTAAATTATTTCAATAATTTTATAATATTAAACTTATGCCAGGGAAAATTATTTATGAAAAAATAATTTTAAAAGGAAAAGAAAAGAAAGCCTTGATTTTAAAATTTTAAATGTGGTTTTAAAGGAAAAAAATACACTTCAGAATCTAAAATGAGCTTAAAAGTACAAAAATGTATCCTTATGATAAAAGTGTTATATATAAAAATTATACATAAAAGTGTCCTTTTATCCACATCAGCACCCTCCCTGTTTTTAAACCTGGGGAAAATTATGTTGTATATATTGCTTAATATGTTGTGGTCTCAATTGTATCTGAAAATATGTATATAATAAAAAATCTAGAAGCATTAAAGATAATTTTTGTTACAGGACGAGCAAGGAAATTTCTGTTTATTTGATTCTATAGCAATTTTGAAAGCCAATGTTTACCTCCTCAGTACTTACACAAATATTACTAGGAACCACAAAACAGGTTTAAAACAACATTTGCAACATTTCCAAACATGTATCATTTTACATATTGATGCTGATAAATTCACACATTTATGAAAAAGATGCATATGTAATTTTAACTGTTTATTTGATTCTACAGCAATTTTGAAAGCCAATGTTTACCTCCTCAGTACTTACACAAATATTATTAGGAACCACAAAACAAGTTTAAAACAACATTTGCAACATTTCTAAATATGTATCATTTTACATATTGATGCTGATAATATTCACACATTTATGAAAAAGATGCATATGTAATTTTAACAATTCTGAAAGTATTTAAATTAATTTAAATGGTGTTATTTAGTGTCTCCTATAAGCAACATCAGGACTGTGGTGGATAATCAATATAAAGAACTAAAGACGACTTAAGTTGTTACCATAAACGTATAAATATGACGTAAATGTTGTAAAAAGTTTTTGAATGCATCTTTTGTCATCACGGAATTAAAGTGAAAAGCGTGTAAAATATTATGTTTTTATGTTCTTTACCATGTTGTAATGCCGTCAAATCTGTTTGCTAACTTTTGTATATTATTCAATGGATATTTTTAGTCCCTCATGATTTCATATTCTTATACAAATAAAATTTAAGTACAACACTAAACCTGTTAAATTCCAGATATATTAATTGATTTACTTTAACAATTTCTATATAATCTTAAGTAATCCCTAGTAATCTTCAAACTTTGTTCATTCATTAATAAGATCCAACATTGTTCGCTTTGAAATACACTTTCTTGCTAATACCTCTTTTATCCCCAAAACAACTTTTCATAAAAAACTGAATCCTTAATTTTTTTATAAAGTTTTTTCATAGATTACATAATTAAGTTTTTTCAAAGTTAAGTAAATAATTAATTCAAGAAAGTTTTGCTGTAGTTGTGAATAGCTAGCCAAAGCTATTTCAACAATTTTATTGTTTTAAACTTACGACAGAGATTACAAAGGATCTTATGAGCAAAATGAAAATATTTATGAGCAAAATATTTTAACCCCTTGAAGACAGAGGAATACGTTATAATCCTCCACTGTTATACGATAACTTTTGCTATAGCATGAGAAGGGAATTTTTGTTTATTTGTTCTTTAAACAATTTTGAGCGATTTTGATATAAAACCGGTTTAAAGAATTAAAGACAACCCTATTGACTACCTAATCACGACCTTATCCTTTGAAGGACAAAACACTTTTATTCTTAAAATGCGGAAATGATTGAATATTACCAGAATTTAAAAACAAATTTTTATGAAAACAGATAAAATTTTTACCTTACATATTATATAAAATTAAAATTTCCATTTCAAAATTCTTGTGTCAATGTGACATTTCGGGATTAAAATTAAATGGAATATATTTTATCAAACCGCTTTTCAGTGGGTTAAGAGGAGCAAAATAGACGTATAAATATGAATTACTTGTTTTTTGAATTCGCTGAATCTTATTTATAACCACGGAATCAAAGTGAAAGGTTTGTAAAATATTATGTATTTTATGTTTTTTATCATATTACAGTATCGTCAAATCTTTTCGCTAACTTTTATGTATTATTCAATGGATAGTTTTAGTTTTTCATGATTTTATAACCTCATATAAACAAAATTTATGTACAACACTAAACCTCTTAAAACCCAGATATATTAATCCCTTTACTTTAAAATCTTATGTATAATTTTAAGTAATCCCTGCTCATCTATAAACTTTGTTCATTCATAAATAACATATGGCATTCTTTGTTTTGAAATACACTTTCTTGTTAATACCTCTTTTATCCCCAAAAGAAGTTTTCTTAAGAAACTGAATCCTTAATTTTCTTTTATAAAGTTTTGATAGAGTACATAATTAAGTTTTCTAAAGCTAAGTAAACAATTAATTCAACAAAGTCTTGCTGTAGTAGTGAATATTTGGCTAAAATATTTCAATAATTTTATAATATTAGACTTATACCGAGAAAAATTATTTATGAGAAAGAACATTTTTAATTATTTTGTTAGATAGAGTAATTTCTCAAAACCCACCTAGATTTAAATAATATTTGCAACAAAAACTTTTAATTAATTTTTACTTTTAGAACTTCGGTTGAAAAAAAAATCTTGAAAATGCCTTTACTTATTTTAAAATAAAATTTTGCGAAAATTCTGGTGTATTAAACGTAACAGAATCACAATTAGATGCCTTTGAAAGGGTTAATAAGTCTTATTATGTTGCTTAATATTACTAGGGGCTCTTTCCCGTATGAGCTACGCTCGTCAACTCCCGTTGAGGCACAAAAACGCTATAAAAACGCAAACTTGATAAACTTTTTTGTTTATTTCTTTTTTAAGGAACTTTTAGAGTTAATGTATGAAGAGCATTAAGAACTAAAGACGACCCTAAGTAGTCAAAATGAACGTGTAAATATGAAATATTTGTTGTTTAAATTCCCTAAATATTTTTTTTTATATATAATCACTAAATTAAAGTAAAAGTTTGTAAGGTATTATGTCTTTTATGTTCTTTACTATGCTATAGTGCCGTCAAATCTTTTTTTTGACTTTCGTGTAAGATTCAATGGATATTTTTAATTCTTTATGATTTCATATTCTTATACAAAAAAATAAAATAGAAATAAAAACAACATTAAACCTTTTAAAACCCCAGATATATTAATCTCTTAAAAACTTCTGTATGATCTTAATTAATCTCTACTAATATTTAAACTTTGTACATTCATTAATAAAATCTGCTCTTCTTCATTTTGCAATACACTTTCTTGCTAATACCTCTTTTATCCCCAAAAGAAGTTTTCTTAAAAAACTGAATCCTTAATTTTCTTTTATAAGGTTTTGATAGAGTACATAATTATGTTTTCTAAAGCTAAGTAAACAATTAACTCAACAAAGCCTTGCTGTAGTTGTGAATAGCTGGCCAAAACTATTTCAATAATTTTATAGTATTAAACATACAACAGAGAATACAACTTATGAACAAAATATTTTTAACTCCTTGACGGCTAGAGGACATGTTATAACCCTCCACTGTTATACGATAATTTTTACTATAGTATGAAGAGGGAATTTTTTTGTTTGTTTGTTTGTTTGTTCTTTTAGCAATTTTGAGCAATTTTGATATAAAACCAGTTTAAAGAACTAAAGACAACCCTAATGACTACATAATCACGTCCTTACCCTTTGAGGGGAAAAACACTTATTCTTAAAATGCTGAAATGATTGAATAACACCAGAATTCAAAAATAAATTTATATGAAAATAAATGAAAGCTTTTCCTTACTTACATATTTGATAAAATTAAAATCTACATTCTAAAATTCTGGTGTCAATGTGGCATTTCGCAATTAAAATTAAATGGGATATATTTTTTATCCCACCGCCTTTCAAGAGGTTAAGAAAGCAAAATAAAATTGTAAATATGAATTACTTGTTGTTTGAATTCCCTGAATCCATATTTTATAATTACTGAAATAAAGTAAATCGATTGTAAAACATTATGCATTTTATGTTCTTTAGCATATTATAGTATCGTCAAATCTCTTTGCTAAATTTTATGTATTTTTCAATGGATAGTTTTAGTTCTTTATTAATTCATACTCTTCTATAAAGAAAATTTAAGTACAACACTAAACATCTTAAAACCCAAACATATTAATCCTTTACTTATGTATAATCTTAAGTAATTCCTTCAAATATTTAAACTTTGTTCATTAATAAATAAGATCTGTCATTTTTCGTTTTGAAATATACTTTCTTGCTAATACCTCATTTATCCCCAAAACAAGTTTTTTTTTTTTTAAACTAAAGCCTTAATTTTCTTTTATAAAGTTTTGATAGAGTACATGATTAAGTTTTCTTAAGCTAAGTAAATAATTAATTCAAATAAGTCTTGTTGTAGTTGTGAATAGCAGGCCAAAGCTGTTTTCAATAATTTTATAATATGAAACTTATGCCAGAGAAAATAATTTATAAACAAAATATTTTTAACTCTTTGATGAGTCGAGAGATATATATTATAAAAAGATTTGGAACATAAAATTAATAAATTTTTACTTTTAAAAGTTTAAAAAAAAGTAAATTGTACTGAAAAAACTTTTATAAATGCTATTCCTCATTTTAAACAAAAAAAGTAAAATGTATTTCCCAGGAATATATGCATTGACAAATTAAAGCAGTACATTTTTGTGTTTTTTAATGCATTAAATATCAATATCAACCAATAGTATAACATTTTTTTTATGTATAATGCCAGATTTCTTAGAGGTTTTTTTAAATAAAATATTAAGTTTTGAAATAATTCTTGAACTCAAACTGCAAACTTTTATTTTTACATGACAATACACTACTAATGATGAGAAAAAGGAAAGAAAATTTTATCTTACCGGAAGGAACTAACTATTTCATAATTGGTGAACAAGAAATCATTGCAAATTATTTGGCACCAAAATTATTTAACGTTAATAATCAGGCGCAAACATATTTTAATTTGATTTAGATTTTAAAAAGTACATTATCATATAAAATAAAACTTGTGATTTATAATAAATTTTAGGAATATAAATTACAGTTTTTGTTAATTTTCCATAGAATTTTTGAAAATTAGAATGTAAATTACATTCTGTTTTTGTCATTTTTTTATAGCATTTTTGAAAATTAAATACGAAATTTTATTTAAACATGTCCCCTCTCTACCTGTTGTGGGGAAGGGATGCGACGTTTTTCTTGTTAATTTAATTGATTAACTAATCAAAAATTTTAATTTTTATCATCAATTTTTTCTTTTTTTAATATGTTAAAATGCTTCAAGATGTTACTTTTAAAATTTCCAATTTGCACTAAAGAAGCATAATTCGCAAAAAAATATTTTTATTAAAATTGTCCGATCCCTCCCTACTATCCCCTATGTGACGAAAATTTTGTGGGCGCTCTATCAAAAGACCACCCGCAAGGGATTTTAGAAAGTTTTAGATTAACATTGATATTAAGTTAAGCTGATTAGTGTTTAGTGTATATCTCTCAATATTTAGCGCTGCTCTGCTGCTTTATTCAGAATTTCCTTAATATCATTATTTCAAGAAATATTAAAATACAACAAAATTAAAATACAAAAAATATGCACATATTTTTTTTTTTATAAAATATAGATTATGTTAGTCCTTGATTTAATTTGATACTCATTATTATTTTGGTGACAATCACTCAAGAGGTGGCGCTGCTATGTTGCATTATTCATGTTAATCGCAATAGTTCTATCTCAAGAAAGAATGCTCTATTTGTTTTTTAAATTCAGATTCAGTTTTTCCTTTAAATAGATTAGATTTATTTTAGTTTGTAGTGTAAATCACCCTACAAGTAGCACTGCTTTGCTACTTTTTTTCGATTTTGCAATAACTTTATCTGAAAATCTACTGCAGGGATTTTCATCAAACTCCAGATTATGTTCGCATCAGATAAACAAAACATTGATCTTGATTATTTTCACTCGTATATCAACCAATAGGTGGCAGAGTTATTCAGAATTTTCTCAGGTTCCCGAAAGAGTTCTGATTCAGAAAATTTTCCGCGGATTTTCATCAAACTTCTGTCTCAGTTAAAAATTGATATAAGTTTTTGATGACTAGATTTTGGTGTTCCTGATAAATCTCTAAAATCGCCAATGTTAATATGCTGCATTTTTCAGAAAGTATTAGAACGTACGAGATAGAAGAAAGCTTTGGGATTGTCACACATGACTAGATTAAATATATATTCTCTAAACGTACTTCAATTTTCGGAAAATAAAGTCCATCAAGGTTTTTATTTATTATTTTATGTTTTTCTGAGTTATAATAATATTACTTTTTAACTGCATTTTTATTTGGTAAATGTAAATAGTGTTGGTGTTTTTATGATTCAAGACACAATGTATCTGAGTGGTTAACACACGAATGGTTAACTATAGCACTAATTTATCAAAAAAATACTAGCTGTTATCTAATTGTTTTTATATTTAATATGTTTTATCGAATTTGATACATAATATGTCAAAGTAGTTAAAACTTAAAGATATGATTTTGTTCCCTAAATATTTCGATTCTGCAAACAAGTTTTGATCTAAAGAAATTATACCAACTAAACTCAGAATTTCATATTAATTTCTAATTCAGAATATTTAAGTTAGAGTTTTTAAATATAAATTGCCAAAGATATTTCCGGGGAAAATCCGAAATATTATTGCGAAAAGCTACCTTTAACATTCGAAACAATGTTTCGGAGAATAAATCTGCAAAATTACACTTCATGGCGTGTAATTTAAAACACCTTCGCATTGCTATTAAAGATTTAAGTAACCCAAGGACATTGTTTGTCAGTTGCGCAGTTTTAATACTCATGATTAAAGGTTGTTACTCTGTACTGCGAGTATTCGGAAATTTGATTATGTTTAGATAATAGGAGAATTTTAAATGGAGCAGAAATATTCATCACCACAGATTCATAATCAACTTTTCTAGGTGATTATCCCGTAAATGAAAATTGTGAGACAAAATATATATTCTCTTGTATTAATACAAGTCTCTTTACTAAGTTTAAAAACATATTCTAGCTTTCAAAAGAAAAAATGTTTTTACAATTTTTTTTTTTACAAAAAAAAAAAAAAAAAAAAAAAAAAAAAAAAAAAAAAAAAGCTACGGACAAATAATTAATAACTGCAGAAACGCTAATTTATACTACTTAGTTTTACATATTTAATATGCAACGGTTCGGAATGTGTTAATTTAAAGCGTAGGAAGTTTTTGGTAAGTTGAAAGTTTAACTTAATTTCTGCTTATGCCATATTGCGTTTCATAACTCCTATTAAATGTGGATATGGCTGTGAAGTTTTATTGAGTCTTCCTAATAAGATTTATCTTTCAGCAGACTTACTATAAAATAAATGCTGTGCAACCAAAATATCGATAGAAATTTAAATTTTTCGCACTTTGAGAATGTTTAATATAGTACAATAAAATAAAAAACTGTACTAATTTTTTATGTAATATGTTAGATTTTTTTTAAACGTTCAGCAGTTATTTAATATTTGGTAAAATAAAAAAAAAGTTTTCTAATGCAAAAATATTAGGTAGTTTCTATACTTAACACAATTTTAGTTCATGTTAAAAATCCATAAGCTTAATCATAAGAAGTTAACTATATAGAATGAATAGTAGTACGACCTAACTGAATTCATGACATCTTTCATCTGAGAGTTAACATTTTAAAATTTAAAACAAAATACTATATGCAACATTTCCAATAATGAAGCTTCTAAGGTATAAATATCGTGAGTTTACAATAAACTAACTGTTGTATCTACTTTATCTAATGCTCATAAGGGGGACAGAAATACAAAAGAATCATAATCTTATACTAAAATGCGAGCAAAAATTGTGTGTGTGTGTGTGTGTGTGGGTAAATTTTATCTCAAAAACGGCTCTAACGATTTTCGCAAAAATTTGGATTTTACCATTTTCGGGCACGAGAAGACCATTGGGCTAGGTCACATGTTCGAGAAAATTCGATTATTGGGTCATTTTGGGTCATAATGGGTCAAGATCAAGCTATATATATCTAGAGAACGGCTGGATCGATTTTAACGAAATTTACTATCCAATCGTTTTTTGGCACGAGAAAACTATTGGGCTGGGTCACATGTTCGAAAAATTTCGATTAGTGGATCATTTTTGGGTCATTATGGGTCAAGCCATTTTTATCTAAAAAACGGCTCTAACGATTTTGACCAAATTTTATATTGTATCGTTTTAGATTACAAGAAGACAATTGGGTTAGGTAACATGTTCGAGAAAATTCGGTTAGTGGGTCATTTTCGGGGTCACTGTGGGTCATGCTATTTTTATCTAGGGATTTTCTCACGCAATTTTGACTAAAAATTGCATTCTATGGTTTTCGGGCACGAGAAAAACATTGGGCTAGGTTACATGTTTTAGAAAAAAATTTAATGGGTCATATTGGGTCATTAAGGGTCTGGGTCAAGCTATTTATATTTAAAGAACGGCGTGATGGATTATAACGAAATTTTGTATGTAACAGTTTTTTGACATGAGAAAACTAATGGGCTAAATCACATGTTTGAGAGATTTCGACTATCAGGGTCATTTGTGGGTCATGATGGGTCATAATGGGTCATGGTCAAGCTATATCTAAATAACAGGTGGATCGATTTTAATGAAATTTTGTATGCAATATTTTTTGGCACGATAAAATCATTGGACTAGGTTACATGTTCGAAAAACTTCGATTAGTGGGTCATTTTGGTTCATTAAGAGTCTGGGTCAAGCTATTTATATTTAAAGAACGGCGTGGTGGATTATAACGAAATTTTGTATGTAACAGTTTTTTGACATGAGAAAACTAATGGGCTAAATCACATGTTTGAGAAATTTCGACTATGAGGGTCATTTGTGGGTCATGATGGGTCATAATGGGTCATTGTCAAGCTATAGCTAAAGAACAGGTGGATCGATTTTAATGAAATTTTGTATGCAACATTTTTTTGGCATGATAAAATCACTGGACTAGGTTACATGTTCGAAAAATTTCGATTAATGGGTCATTTTGGATAATAAAGGGTCTGGGTCAAGCTATATATAATTAAAGAACGGCAGGATTAATTTTAACGAAATTCTGTATGTAACAATTTTTAGAAACAAGAAAACTAATGGACTAAGTCACATATTCGAGAGCTTTCGATTATAAGGGTCATTTGTAGGTCATAATGGCTCAAGGTCAAGCTATATATAAAGAATGCGTGGGTCGATTTTAACGAAATTTTGTATACAACATATTTTTGGCATGAGAAAATCATTGGGATAGGTCACATGTTCGAGAAATTTCGATTAGTGGGCCACTTTTGGGTCATTCTAATTTTATCTAGACAACGTTTCGCGCAACTTTGACTAAATTTTGTATTTTATCGTTTTCGGGCACAAGAAAATCATTGGGTTATGACAGATTTTTGAGAAAATTCGATCAATGGGTCATTTTGGATCATAAGGGGTCAGGGTCAAACTAACTATATCTAAAAAACGGCTCAATCGATTTTATCTAAATTTTGTATCTAATGTTTTTCGACATGCTAAAACTAATGAGCTAGGCCACACGTTCGAGAGATTTCGATTATAAAGGTCATTTGTTGGTCATGACGGGTCATCCTAATTTTATATAGAAAATGGTACTCACCATTTTGACTATACTTTGTATTATATCGTTTTTGAGCAAAAAACCATTTGGATGGACACATGCTCGCGAAAATTCGATTAGTGGGTCATTTTGGGTCTTAATGAGCTAGGGTCATTCTAATTATATATAACAACGACTCAATCAATTTTACCTAAATTTTGAAACCAAACGTTTTTGTCACGAGAAGACTATTGGGCTGAGTCGAGTGTTAAACAAAATTATATTAGTGGGTCATTTTGCTTCATTGCTGAATGCTGCCAAGCTAATTTTACCTAAAAAATGGTTTAAAAGATTTTGATTCAATTTTATATTCTACTGTTTTTGATTACCTGAAGACGATTGAGCTATGCCACATGCTTGATCAAATTTGATTAGTGGCTCATTTTGGGTAATACGGGTCAGGGTCACGAGAATATGGCAAAAGCCAATAACTTGGTGATATTTGAAAAAATATCGGCGACATATGGCTAAAAAATCGACTATAAAAATTACGAAAACCAAAACACGTATTTGGAGCTAAATGAAAGAATGCCTCCAAATTTGGCTATATCTAGCAGAAAATATGGTCTTTCAGAATGTAAAGAATTTTTTTTATACATTCTTAAGAGGATTTTAGATGCATGGTTAAAACAATCAGAGTCGAGCTAAAAAAGTGATTTATATCGATGTCCTTTCGTTGTAAATTTTAAAATCAATTAAAATTTATAAACATGCGTATAAAAACATAGTTTTCTTATTGATTGTTTTTCTAAATAAACAACATGTTTTACAGTAATAATACCGAGTGAATGACACAGTGAAAATACTATATCGAGTTGAAAACAAAGTTAATTTTGACCGAGCTGAGCTCGGTCACCCCTGCTAGTAATATTAATAATAATAAAAAATTAAGATTATGTTAGGCGGTTTCGTGTGTTATTATGTCATTAGATATCAATCCTATAACTCAATATAAAATGTTTTTCTGAGCGATTATTTAGACTATGGAACTTATGAATAAATAGGAAAAGACATATCCCTAAAGTAATGAAGCTTCCTATAAATGCTTTCGCATGGTCTAATTATCACTGGGAGAAACTTCCACCAGTAAATTTAAGTGATTTATTTTCCTTTACCAAATGCTTTATTAAACAAATTTCAGATTTAAGTAATAGTTAAAACATATATTCATTATTCTGATGGAACTTTACTATGAAAGTATCCAGGACCCACGTTTTCGTCGTATTGTGAGAATCTAGACAGCCTCTTGAAAGTGCATTGAAAATGATTATAATACCTGGACAAACAAACTATAAAATCAAATAGAAATTTAACTAGATTTGCAAGAACATATGTGCATGGATAAAATTCTTAAATAAGACGAAATTTTCTATTAAAAAATTCTGGCGGGAATCCTGCAAAGCGATAATCAGAAACTATCGACTCAATTTAAAAAAATTACTTTTTTTTTTTTTTTTTTTTGAAATCTTTTCAGTTACTTTATTAGCAATTGGCAAATAGCACACTGTATTTCTCCTCCCCGGTATTTATAACTCCGTGCTTTACCAACACCCCCTATAGTCAAGGCCTTCACACCGTTTCAAAATGGCCGATCGCGATGTCCGACTTCCCACGTCCATAATATGAATTTACACAAGCTCACACAAAGTTGCATTTTTTGTAATTTTCAAAATTTTTAGCAATAGTGTTTACTTTTTCAGTTAATTGAATGTCTAATCAAGTAAATAATTGTCATTTCCTATAAATATAAGTTGTAATTTAAGAGGGTTACTTATTGTTTAAAAAATATACTAAAAAGGACTTAAAATATACAAATTTTTATAAGAGGCAAAACAGCATTAGATTTGAGCTTTGGATTTTTAAATAGATGTGATTTAATTTAGAAATAGAATATTTCTTTTACATTATCAATCACACTATTTTAAATAAGTAGGATAAAAAAAAAAAAAAAATCTATATTAAAACATCAAATGAACTTATACATTGAAGAAAAGAAAGAATGAAAATAATAGAAAGAAAAGAGAAAAAAAACTCAGTAAAAAAACTTAATGTTAAAATTATAACAGTACATCATTTTTTCTAAAAAATATATTAAAATTTATATTTTAAATTAGTTTCATAATCCTGAAGCTAAATTCGTTTACATGACTGTAATTTGATGACTTGATTAAAAAAAAAAAAAAAAAAAAAAAAAAAGATTTGGGGAAAAAAATTTACTAAATAATATGTTGTGTGAGAAGAGATTTTTCATTTCAAATACACCCCCCCCCCACACACACACACACTTTTCACACTCACTCCCATGTGTCTTATTTGTTTACTTTTTTCTTATTTGATGAGAATTATTTAAAGACTGAATGCTAAGTGTTATCTTATTTACTTATGTCATTGTCTTAATATCATTATTATGTAATAATTTCTGTTATACATTTGTAAGATATAAAATGTTTTTCATTAAATCAAAGCAAATAATAATAAATAAATAAGGTATATTTTATTTGCTTTCTAGCTTTAACTTTTTTATTATTCAGTATTTCCTTATAAGATTGTTTAATCTTATAAATTAATATTAAATATAATATCAAGTGGCATTGGAACAAAGAAAAAAAAAAGATGCAACAACTTATCAATTTATAAATTATTTTTAAATTAATATTACTATTCTAAATTATTATTATTATTAAAGAAAGCATCTGTTCCTTATTAATTTATAAATTATTTTTAAATTACAATTATTATTATAAATTATTATTATTTATATTATTGAAAAAAATTTGTCAATTGCCAATCTATAAATTATTAAAGTATAAATTTTAAAGTATTATTATTATTAAGGGAAAAAATGTGTTCAGTATCAATCTATAAATTATTTTAAAATTATAATTATTATAAATTATTGTTAAAGAAAAAAAAATCTATTCCTTATCAACCTATAAATTATCTTTAAATTGCTATTATCATTATACATTATTATTATTATTATTATTATTATTAAAGAAAGCATCTGTTCCTTATTAATTTATAATTTATTTTTAAATTACAATTATTATTATAAATTATTATTGAAAAAAATCTGTCAGTTGCCAATCTATAAGTTATTAAAGTATAAATTTTAAAGTATTATTATTATCAAGGAAAAAATGTGTTCAGTATAAATCTATAAATTATTTTAAGATTATTATTATAAATTATTATTAAAGAAAAAAAATCTATTCCTTATCAATCTATAAATTATCTTTAAATTGCTATTGTTATTATACATTACTATTATTATTATTATTAAAGAAAGCATCTGTTCCTTATTAATTTATAAATTATTTTTAAATTACAATTATTATTATAAATTATTATTGAAAAAAATCTGTCAATTGCCAATCTATAAATTATTAAAGTATACATTTTAAAGAATTATTATTATTAAGGAAAAAAATGTGTTCAGTATCAATCTATAAATTATTTTAAAATTATTATTATTATAAATTATTATTAAAGAACAAAAATCTATTCCTTATCAATCTATAAATTATCTTTGAATTGCTATTATTATTATACTTTACTATTCTTATTATTATTAAAGAAAGTGTTTGTTCTTTATCAATTTATAAATTAGTTTTAAATTACTATTATTATTATTACTAAAAAATATCTACTAATATTAAAGAAAAAAATTTTGTTTCCATAAAAATAACTTTCAAATTAAGAGTATAGAAAAGTATAGTAGAAAGAAGGAAAAGATAATTGTCAAAATATCAAAAGCAATTTAACAGCTGAAGCTAATTAATATGCTAATGAAAGCCGTAATAGCAATAAACAAACTCTTTGAATATTTTATGAATTAATTTAAACAGCGCACCCAGATTACTTATAGTAAACTATTTTTAAACTGATAGCGAGAAAAATTATATAATTTAATAAGTAAATTCGGATTCAAACTAATAAACTGGAATTTAGAAAAATACTTAATAAACAAAGAAATAAACAATTGCTAAAGGGCAGTAATTTTCTGATAAAGATATATTACATATAAATAATATCAAAATCTCGTGAGGAAATACTGAAAGTTAAAATCAACAGGATAAAAATTCAGATAAGAAGCAAAATTATATTTTTTTTATAATTATTTTAAACAAAATACTAATTTACCATAGATGTAAATGATTTGAAAACCACTGTTGCAATACATATAGCTTGAAAACTAAATCGGTAATCACTAATCTTACAAGTGTGTTTAACAGAAATTATCTTTAAAGCTTTGTTAAAACAATGATATAAGGAAAAAGAGATAACACTTACTTTTAGTCTTTATAATATCCAAATTTTGTACAACGCAAAACAAAATAGAAAATGGCGAAACGTCAGATTGAAACATGCCGTACTAAGCACTGGACTGACGCACACTGACTAAGGTCACCGGTAAAAAAGGAGTCGGACCTTCGGACTGTAGGGGCAGCCATATTGAAACTTCTGGAATTCGCTGCGGAGGCCTTGACTATAGGGGGTGTTGGCTTTACACACTTATAGGTGCCATCGTTCTTTTATTTTTAGGGATTTAATAACATTTATTTAAAGAGTAAATACTTTTATACAGTATTAATTCAGAGGCAATAGTATTTAACTTTCACACAACTTGTGTTATGCCTACTAAATAAAATCTATTGTCCTATTAAAAACACGAGTGCCTTAGAAAATACACTCTTTATATAAAGACATATTTTTCCTATTTTAATGTAGGTAGGACTGTGATAAGATTCGGTTATTTTTAAAAGATAGGGGCATTTTATTGGTTATATTATAAAAAGAAATTATACAATTAACCAATTAGTATCCAGCATCCATTATTAAGGACGATTATAAAAATGGGTAGAGCGCTTTTCACACTAGGAAATAGGAAAATAAATAAATGCTTTCTTTTACGAGATAAATTCCTTGGTAAATTGAGATAATAGGTAAATTTTGTAAGTGGTGAAGAAATCATAAATTTTTATTTTAATGAAGAAAATCATACTTCTAGTGTTAATGAGTTAATACGTGGGTCATTCCAAAAATAAAGCACCCTTTGGTGTTCAGACACTTTGTATTGCTATATTTTCTAAAATGTTGTTTTAAAATTAAATTTAAATATTGGAAAATTTATTTTAAAGATATTTTTCTTTAGTGCAATTTTTAAATTGAGATAAATTCCATTTATTCTTATTCAAATAGCTTTCATAATAATTGTGTCCTGTAAAAAGCCATGTCCCAAGAACAATTTTTTCTTTTTAAACCCTATTTTTTTACTATATGTATCGTGTAAGTTATCTTTCAGGATATTTTTTATGTCTTTGTAGTCTTTATATTATCCCTATATACTTTAAATATTTTTTGTAAATATTTTTTTCATTTTATAAGAAAAATTCCCGTGTCCCTTGATTTTTGTGTTCTGTGTTACCGCCACCTTTTTCTTCCTATTAAAATAAGAATTTGCAACCTAATAGTTGTTAACAGTAGTCTTCATGTACTTTTAGAGTTAGCATTCATCCTAGGTAGTCATTTTCCTCATTTGTTAAATTTTGAAGAATATTATCGAAGTAAAGGTGATTTTTGGAGGTGGGTGTGTTTTTTGTATGTCCCCTGTGTTACTATTGATTTATTTCGATTAATTCTTAATTTTCTAGTTTATTGTCATTTAAATGGTAAGTCTTAGTTAAAAGAAAATATTCCATCTAACTTTACATTGTTTCTATGAAAATAGTAATACATAGCTGATAATTTATTTCATTTTGGCTCCTGTGTTACTAGTCCCCTATGTTACCATGATATTGGTTGATGTGTTGTTAAGGGACAAAAAACCCAAGTTTAAAAATGAAATGCAACAGAATATCCTGTTTTTTAATGCATTTGTTGGTCTGTATCAGAAATACATTTTTAATTAATACATAAGTACATTTTTAAGATTGTTAATTTTTTTTATGTTCAATTAGGATGTCCCCTTTGTTACTTTATTGTTCCCTGTGTTACTGACATTTCCTTTATCAGAACAAAAGGAAAAAAAAACTTTCTTATGAATCAGTTTTATAATATGCACTGGCTAATATGTATAAATAAGTTTTACTATAATTTTATTATATTAGAGTAATTTATACCAAGTTATATAAAGTTTTATACAGGGAGAATACAAAAAAGGGCAACACGGGGGACATAATTTGCCTATATCATGAAAAAATATATACATAAACAAAAAACTATATGGCACTGAAAAAGAGCATTTATATCAAAGTGTTAATATTGTAAAAGCAATTCTCTATTTTAATAAGAAAAAATGAGAAGATTATTTAAAATATGGTAACACAGGGGACATTTTTCAGCCAATGTGTCTGTGTTTTTAAGTGTAGTGAAAAATATTTTAAAAAAAGTGTGCTGCTGATATTCAATTTCTACTCTTGAACATGTATACAACCCTCTCAATGATATTTTTATTTCATTTTAAAGGGAAAAAAATGAAAAAAAAATTCTCAAAATGGGCCGTTATTTTTGGAATGACCCACCTACATTATATATTTATTACCAATGTTAAAACATGACTTTTTTCCATTAATAATATGGTATATTTTTAAAATTAACTATTTGTGGTTCAAAGCTCCGTTATGTAAGTGGATGAATTCCCTTACCAGTTTTTGAATTTCATGACATAAGGATATTTTAGTCAATGCTGAAAGAGGTTTAAAAAAGGCCAATAGTTCATTTTAAATAAGATTGTAAATTAAAGAATAGCGCATTATTTTGAAATATAAGCTTTTACTTTTTTTATGTTTTCGTTTCCTGTATTAAAATCCAGTTAGTTCTAATTAAAATTTCAATAAAGATTTTTAAATATACGAACGGTTAGCGTTTACGATGCATAAAAATGTCTGTTCCTATTATGATAAAAAAAAATTTATGAAATTTATATCAATGTGAAGGAAAACACGTTACTAAACCTACCAATTAACTTATAAAATTCAGCCCTCAAGTTGTTTTAACTATGGTAGGATTTCGCAGACAATTTGCAGTTAATTAGGTTAGTCGAGTTTTAACTATTCCGAAAATTTCAGCCCTGAACTCAATGATGTGATAGTTTGTGTAGCCGCTGTTATACATAAATATACAGTCGGTTTAAAAACTTTAAAGACAGCAAAAGAAGTAAAAAATAAATTTTAATTACAAATTCTGAAATGGTACTTTAATATTCATCATAAAGTAGAAATATAAAAGTCAGCAACTTATATGTGTGAATTTTTAATATGCAAAAATAACAATTACGCAAACAAACGCTATTTTTGCTTGTGTAAAAACTTTAAGGAAACAACGCTGTTTTTTATATAAATTTTAAGTATAATTTTTATTAGTTTTCACAGATAAAACTCTTTTCTATAGTTATTTTTCTGACGTTTAATTTTAAGAATTTTGTTAGCTTTCTAATAATGCGAAGAGCAAGTAAACTGACTCAATATGTAGAAAAGGTGCTTTTGAACCTTTTGTATTATTCGAAATTCATTGTAGGTCTTTAAAAAAGGAAAGTAAGATTCATATCCGTCATCAACAATTTTTTAAGGTTAAAAAGAATATGAAAAAAAAAACGCTTTAGGCCGAGCAAAATCTTTGACAATCAGAGATGAAAGGGGAGTTTAAAGCTATCATCGGCTAGAAAATATTCAAATAAGGAACTTTTACAAACTACTGAATTTAAGTGTGCAAAAAACAATCAGAAATAGAGTTAACCCATCTGGGAATTTCCAATAAACCCAAAATTGTGTTAACCACCTTTGTTCGTCATCCGAAAAAACCCAGTGTTACAGTTTGCAAGACTAGTGATGATTTCTGATGACAAATCGCTGTAGGTTATTTTCACCAATGAGAAGAAGTTGAACTTTAGATGGTCTTTATGGCTGAAAATATTATTGCTATGATTTGAGAAAAGAAAAACAAATTTCCTGAAAACTTCAGTTAGGTGGCTGATGCATTATGACGTAAGATCGTTTTTCTTTCAACTACTAGCTTTGACGGCGACCAAAATTGCGTTAACCACACTTATTCTTCATCCGCAAAAACACAGGTTTGCAGTTTGCAAGACTAGTGATGATTTCTGATGACAAATCTCTGTAGGTTATTTTTTCCAATGAGAAGAAGTTGAACTTTAGATGGTCTTTATGGCTGAAAAAATTATTGCCATGATTTGAGAAAAGAAAAACAAATTTTCTGAAAACTTCAGTTAGGTGGCTGATGCATTATGACGTGGGATTGTTTTTCGTTCAACGAGAAAGGGCGGGGTGATCACTAGTATTTCTTTCACGAAAAGTTGATTTAGAGGATATCTAAAACTTTCAATGACCATAATTTATTTCACATGAATCTCATGTTACGCCACAGGATTGTGTGCTCATGTGTGCTCTTGTGCTGCAGTTGCAGCCTTACCAACAAAATGTAACTGAGAAATGACAAGCTGGGCATCGTCCTTGTAGCTTAAATAGTAAAGCACTTGGAACGCTATTCCAAGGGTTCCGGGTTCGATACCTGGCTTGTAAATTTTTCATTATGCTGGTCTACGTTTAGCTAGCAATGTATTAGTTCATGTATTAAGTATTAAACAATTTCAAGCGAAATTTCATTGCTGTAAATTAATTTAAAAATTAATTAAAATTATATATGTGCGTTCACCGATGCTGGGTTTATTTGTAAATATATATAGGACAGTTGCACCATAAAATTTAACTAATAATAACACATTGCTCAGTGGTGCACAAAACAGGAATTTTAATATACATTTTTACATATTAAATTAAAATTAAACTTTCAACGTTTCGCGCCGTCTTCTGCGGGCGTCTTCAGGAAAATATGATAATGGAAGGACTACGCTTGCATCTTGATCGAGAGATAATATTTCTACTAAATTAAAATCTAAATGAATTAAAATTTTAAAAAATGTTGCCATTTACACGTGAGTAAAATTAAAATATTGCAAGGAAATAAAAAATTTTAAGATTTTATGATGTTATGCCATATTTTTAATATATTGTAGGATAAATTATCATTACATGGTTTATTTTCGTTCGCGTAGCTTAAATGGTAGTGCTCTTGAAACACTATTTCAAGAATTCCGTGTTCGATTCCCGATTTCGACATTTTTAACTAAGATGATTCTAAGCTTAGTTAGCAATGTGAGATTTCACATATTAAATATTCAAGAATTTCAAGCGTACTTTTACTGCTGAAAATTAATTAAGAAATTAAAAAATATATGTGATTTACCTATGCTGGGTGTTTTTGTGTCTCATGTTGTACATATAAATTTACCTTTTTTTATAATAGGATTCTAAGGGTTCCGGGTTTGATCCCCGGTTTGTAAATCTTTCACTATGCTGTTCTACGCTTAGCTAGCAATGTGTTAGTTCACATATTAAATATTCAATAGTTTCAAGCGTGATTTCCCTTCTGAAAATTATGATAAAAATTAATGAAAATTATGTATGTCTGTTCACCGATGCTGGGTTTATTTGTATCTCAGGATTCTGTGTACGCGAAGACGTGTTCGCCTCTTGCTCCAGTTGCAGCTTTTCCAACGTATGATAGTTAGAAATAACGAGTTGAGTATCGTCCCTCGTAGCTTAAATGGTAGAGCGCTTGAAACGCTCCGAGGGTATCCTTGCTTGATCCCCGGCTTGGACTTTTTTCACTATAGTGGTCTAACCTTAACTAGCAACGTGATAGTTCATGTATTAAATATTTAAATTTTAACTTTAGTGTCAGAACATTTTCCAAATTATGAATTTCAAGGTTAAAAAATCGCAAAAATTTGATACCATAAAAAATGAATCATTTTATTCAATTTTATTTTATTTAATTCAATAATTTATTCAGTTTATTGGGTTATTATACTGAGAATTTTTACAGCTAATCAGCTCAGGGATCCAATGCGGTGTTGCCAGATGTAGTATTTTCTATCTACGGTAGTAGATTTTTGGCCGAAGTTAGGAATATATAATTTTTTGTAGTATTCCGTTTTAAATTATTATTGTCCTGTATTTAAAAAAAAACATGAAAGAAATTTATAGAAATGGAGGAATTTGATATGAGCCAAACTCATTATTGGACCTTCTTCATCTCCATAAACTACTGAGCATAGTTTTTGAGTCTTTGGAATAACTCATGAAAGATATATCATTTTTACTAGATTGATTGGTTTTTATTGCCAAGTACCTCTACATCAAATTGTTTTGAGTTAAATATAAACTATATTTAAAATGACATTTTGTTAAAACCTTTTTACGTCAGCATGAAAGTATTGTTTTTAACTTATGCATGTAAAAAATCATATCGACCATTTTTTTTATTTATTACGAATAACTTATTTTTTTCTGTAGCAATAATTTTAATAATACTAATAAACTCCGGTAGATGGCGCTAAAGTCAACTTTGTAGCGTAGTATTTTTTCAGAGGAAGCTGTAATATTTTTTGTTTTAAAATTCTGGCAACACTGATCCGATGAAGTGTGGGGGGGGGGGGGGCGTTTTCAATTTTAGCTTTGAAATTTTCGACTTCGAAAAAATCCTATGGTGATGGTTAAAAATAATTGTCCTTCTCCGATTTAATAGTAAAAAACACAGAAAAACAAATTATCAAAAATTACAAAAACACAACAAACATTTATTTTTTAGCAGTAGATTTTCACTATTTTCTGATTTTTTTATTTTTTTATTTATGATTTGCAAAAATCAGGGCTTCCACTGGTCTATTTTTTGAAAAGCAGCAATTTATTTCAAAGAAATTTTTGAAAGTTATTTGCATCAATTCCAAGAAAAATACTCTTTTCGTATGTTTCTGCGAAATTTGTAAATAAAATTCTCCTTTAAAGAAAAGTGGTGTTAAAAAGCGGACAAAGTAGGAACCCTGAAAAAGCTTCACATGATGGTAAAAAATAGTGGCCATTTTCGGACTTAAGACGCAACACTATTGATTAAAAAAGACCGGATGATAATGTAAAGTCTATGGGAGCATTCTTTTCAAATATCTCGCTCAAATTTGAATATATTCTTAATATTTTTAATATTAAAAGTATTTATATATATTATTATATATATATTATATATAATATCATATTTATATATAATATATATATTTTTAATATTTTGACATGATTTTTTTTGCATAGGATAGATGAGGACGATCCATAACCGGCCTATTTTCACTTTTTTTAATTTTGGTTATAATCTTTTTATATTAGGATAGTTTCAGTTTCATAACCGGTTCAAACCGGTTATGAAAGTTAAAGTATTTTTTTTTTTTTTTTTTTTTTATCTGACATCAAAACCGAAAAAGTAAAAATTAGGCCGGTTGTGGATCGTCCTCAGCTGTCCTATGCAAAAAAAATTACGTCAAAATATTAAAATTCGAGCAAGATATATGAAAAAAAAAGCCTCCATAGACTTTACATTAACATCCGGGTCTTTTTCTGTCAGTAGTGTGGCGTCTTAAGCACTGCAAAATATAAAAGAATCAATTTTCAATAACCAAAAATTATGATACAACTCAAATTTTGCAGCTAATATAATTTAAATATCTTTTTAAAAAGCCCATATCTAAATTAAAAAAAAATGAAATATTTCCGTCGTATAAACTATTATTAAAAGAGAAAAACGAACTTAAAAAAATGTAATAATTCAACTAAATTTGCTTTGAAGCTTAATGAATAAAAAATATCTAAGTTCCTCAAAAAACTAATAAGCAAACTAAACTTTAAATGTTTTATCATGCATATAAATTTACTTTAAATAGGTATATCTAGCAGGAAAAATATGGCTTAGTTTTTAAAAGTTTTCTAATTAGCTCATTAGTGAAAAAAAGGGGTTTACAAATTGCTAATAAACTGTTCGCCTTTTGAACTTTTTTTCTGGTGTACTGTTTCACGTTATCTTTCATTTTACAAATAAAACTATGGGATTTTTTTTTTCAAATTTAATAGATTCAATAGAAGACTCTTGAGAATGTTTAACAACATTAAATAAAAAAATATTATTACTATTACTCAATTAGACATTTGCATGCCTCCTCATCTTAGTCAACCTTTTAAAAGCTTGCCGGACGGAGTAACTCTGTTTGAAATAATTCAATTACACCTGAATTTTTAAACGAATTTATTTGAAAATAAGACCTTCCGCATTAGGAAATCTAGTCGGCTCTCTTTAATTAAAAATGGGATAAATCGAATCTTCGCTTATTTCGAACTGAACATGAAGTCCCAAAATTTTAAATAACAAAATAACATTAAAAAATCTCATTTATTCGAATCCATTGTTTTACTTCGTTTAATTCGAACTAACGCGAATTTCAATTTTTCATTTTTCCCTAATTTCTCATGGTCTTTAGATTCTTCAGAGTACTTTCTTTTTTTTCGTTTTTGTCGAAATTGTTCTGATTTAGTATACATATAATCCCATGGATTTGACATCCGTTTTTTTTAATGCGGCGTCTGTCCATCTTCACTCTTTCTTACTTGAACTTGTTTCTAATCCCTTAATTAGTTTCTGCATTTATATCTGTCAGTTTAATATTAAGTCATATTCTAATAACCGAAATAACCGATAATAACCAAAATAAATTTAAAAAATACTATAATATGAATTCCTTTGTAATAGTACTTGTTTGAAAATGTTTTCCTCTCATACTTTTCATAATTCGAACTCGTGATAATTCGAATATTTACTGTGGTACCGAGAATAAACGAGAGCCGACTGTAATGAGAGAAAAGGAAAATTTAATTAAATATTCCGGGTACCAATAAAATAAAAACTAGATGTCCTTTTTTTAAGAACACTGCATTCGAAAGGTTTAAACTAATATGTTTGAAAACATTATAACTAGATTTTCATAAGCGGTTTTTAAAAATAAATTGGTAGTGCCGGTTTAACCTCTTCAGACCTGAGGTACACAAATGTGTACCTCTAATCTTTTTTTCATAAAAACTTAACTGTTTGAATTTTTTGCATTTTTACGTTACTTCTATGCAGCTGAATGTTTTTGTGCTAAAACAAAACCATTAAATGTCAGCACTGGTGAATATTACCTCATAAAATAAATATTATTTTCATCCAAGTTTCGAAAATACCTTCAAGACATTTTGGCCAAGAATGTAAGAAATATTCATGATTATTTAACTTAAATGCTTTACACCAAAAAATTTTGAGGATTTGCTGATCATTTACATTTTTAAAGACCTTAATTTTGTTATTACATGAATTTATATTATGGTAGTTAAACTGATGTTTTAAGGGAATTAGTACTTTTATATCAACATTTGTAAGCCTAAATTACCAGTCCCCTACTGTACTAATTTCATAAAAATTAGTCTTTCTGTCATCTATAGTGTCACTTCGATTATGCAAAAGCAATAAATATATATTTGTGCAGTTATTTTATGCTCAGGTCTGAAAAGGTTAAAAAAAAAAAAAAAAAAAATTAAAAGTCACACGACACAGATGCAGAGAAAAAAATATTTCTAGAGAATTCTGCTTTCAAATACAAACAAGAACGTAATATGATGCATTAAGCATATATTATGAAAAACTTTCATACACATTCAGTATTCTATAATAAAACCTTACATTATAATAAGAGTAAAAAAGATACATAAGTAAAGAATATTTAAATCCCGTTAACAACAAAAATAAAAAAAGTTATCTATATCAACTATAAATTTATCAAATAATACACAGTGTGCTAAAATTTAATTGAATTTGAAAAGACATAGAACACATGAACTGTTTCAACAATTTCCATGAATAAAAGGAAACTTACTTCGGATGTTTTGTGCAGCCCTGTTCGTGATGTGTAGACAGAGAGAGGGTTTTAAATTCAAGACCAAGATACGAAAAAAAATTATTAATAACAAGGGAATTTTACATATATATTCAAGAAAATTTTCATTAGCTCCTTCTATTTGTCATTAAAAAAGGGGAGACAACCCCCGTATTTACACATTAGGTAATCAGGTTGGGTGCTCAAAATCTCAACACCAGTAATATTGTAAGGACCTTTTTGTCCTTCAATTATTGCAGAAATTTTACTGGTTAAAAAGGCGAACAGAACTCTCAAAAGATACCGTAGCACTTGATCACCCATCCTGGTTGCGCCGCTGTTGCACCAATGTTTTTTATACCAGTCACTTCCATGTATTGTAAAATTCAAGAGGTTACTCTTGAATTTTATGACATACGCAGAATTTTATGAATTTTATGATGTCATGCTATTTTAATCATTTCCGAGAATAATGCATGCAGCGCATATTTTGGTATCTGGCTGTTTTAATTTGGCATTCAGAATCCCCCCCCCCCAAAAAAAAAAAAATTAATTCTTATTTTTGCTTATTATGATGATCGAACTCTTTTGCTCAGTAGAGCAGCTTTTAGGAATTTCCTAGTTGACATAAACTTAAGACCCAGTCTATGAAAATGTTGTTAAAAGCCATTGGGGCAAAATTTTGATGTAGTTAAACTACTTAATGAAAATGAAAAATTAATAGAGAAAAATTACAAAAGTAATTTAATGGAAGGATTTAGATAAGGATTAAGTTAGAAACTTAAGTCAAATAAAATAGTGGAAAAGGAATAGAATAATCATTTAGCTGTAGTTATCCAAACTATTATTATAAAAAATGATAGAATGATAAATAAATAAAAGTAAAGACTAGTTCAAAAGTCATTCTTACCAAGCAAGGAAAAGAAAAACAGTTAAGGAGGCGGCAAAAGCCATATTAACAAAAAAGCACTAATCAGGGCACTACAAATAATATATATATTCCTATGAATATATAAAAAAAATTAATTTTTCATAAGAAATATATAAAAAAAATTTAAAAATAGAATAGTATAGACAGAGAGCTTTCTAATGTGGTAAACATAGAGTTGACTGTGTGTCCATAATACTGAACTAACTGGGACGTTTTCGATGTTGATGCTCGAAGATGTTCGAAGATCAGACAGCTTCGCTACAATTTTATTAGGGAAGTCAAAATTTTACTGTAAAATTTTGTAGCAAGATCGTTGATACGTTCACGTAGGGTAAATAGTTTTAAGTTCCCTTTGGACAGTAGAATTTGCATACATATCGGGAGGCGCCAAGAACAATGCATAGATGCCTATTACTTAAACAACTAAGGTTGTCTTTAGAGGTTTTACAGGTGAAGCCCCAGACCAGACTGGTATAGGTAATTATAGGTTGTGCTCATGAGTTATAAAAGATAAGTTTATTGTGCACAGAAAATATTTTAATATTTAACAGCTGTTTAAGTGAATTGTAAGCTCCATCGACTCTCCCCCTGATGGAATGTATATGTTTACTCCAAGTTAATCTACTTCGAGGATGGCCCCTAGGTATTTGGCATCGTTTGAAAATTGATTCTTCTATATATAAAGGGACAGAAAATTACCAATTACATTTTTGTGGGGCGAATTAAAAACGCAGATAGCTAGTGACACACTCGCTCATATCTCTAGAGTTTAAGGGATTTGGGTTTATGTGCAGATATTTGTTGTGGTAAAGTAGTCCAAAATAGAAACACGGCTATAGAGTAGTTAATTTGGCCAACATTTTTATTCTGAAATTCTAAAGTCATTCCGAAAATTACTAAAATAATTTTTTACTTTAAACAATCATGAAATGGCCAGGTTCATTAATCGCAGAGTGAATATAATATATTCCGTCGGCACTCAAAGGTTTAAATTAGAAAAAACGGTCTGTATTTCTTTTATGAATCCAGAATTACTAAATAAATATGTAGCCCAAACTGGTATCCTTACACCCTTTTTACAGTTTATGGGTTATTTAATCTCATGGATTTTGAAATATAATATACTGTAAAATTTAAATTTATTTCAACAAAATTGATATTTTAAAGTATCGAAATTTCCTAATTTATGCACAATATACAGAGTGTATCCGAACTACAGGGCAAAAGTTTAAAGGGTGATAGTACACATCACGACAAATAATATTATATGGGAAACTAAGGGTCCCAAACGTCTTCCGAAGGAGATAAGCGCCATCAAAGTTTAGGATCCAAAATTTGAAATGATTATAAAAAAAACGGAAAATTGGTTGATTTGTTTGCGGTTTTCCTGAATATTATTCTTTATGTCAGTATTGTCTTAAAAATAAATTAAAAAGATAAATTTCAAAAAATGCCGATAGAGAGCGCTTTAGACTTTGAGGTAACGAACAACTATTTTTTTACCGTTATTTTTGGAATCTCATTAAATTTTTTTAAAAGTTTAGACATAAACTTAAATTTTGAGCTCAAAATCTCTGGTTAAGTACCGCAAACTGAGTTATGTTCAATGGGAGTGAGTAGGTTCACATTTCAAATGATTATAAATAACAGAACAATTGGTCAATTGATTTGCGGTTTTCACTAAAACTATTGTTTATGTCAGTATTGTCTTGAAAATAAATTATAAAAATGAATTTCAAAACATGTCGATAGAGGGCACTTTAGACTTTGGAGTAACGTACAACTATTTTTTTACCGTTGTTTTTTTGCATCTCATTAATTTTTTTTTAAGCTTAGACATGAATTTAAATTTTGTGCTGAAAATCTAAATCGTAGAGAGGTTAAGTAGCGCTAACTGAACTGTGTTCAATGGGTGTGGAAAGGCTCAAATTTCAAATGATTATACAAAACGGAAAGATTGGTCGATTCGTTTGCGGTTTTCTCTAAAACCATTTTTTATGTCAGTATTTTCTTGAAAATAAATTTTAAAGATAAATTTTTAAAAATTCCGTTAGAGGGCGCCTTAAACTTTAGAGTAACCAACAACAATTTTTAACATTATCTTTTGTATGTAATTAAACGCTTGAAAAGGCTTAGTCTTAAGTTTTGAGCTCAAATTCTGAATCGTTGTGAGGGACGTTAAGAAGCGCAAACAGAACTGTATTCAGGAGTTGAAATGTTACCCTGCCCACCCTACGAACCACATTCAATTTTTCGCTACTAAATTACTCACCACGATTCAGATTTTGAGCTCAAAATTTAAGTCTAAGCTTTTAAAACATTTATTTAGATAAAAAAGAAATAACGGTTAAAAATAGTTGTTAGTTACTCTAAAGTTTAAGACGCCTTCTAACGGAATTTTTTGAAATTTATCTTTAAAATTTATTTTCAAGGAAATAGTGACATAAAGAATAGTTTTAGATAAAACCGCAAACGAATCGATCAATTTTTCCGTTTTTTTTTTTATAATCATTTGAAATTTGAACCTCCCTACCCCGATTGTACACATTTCAATTTGCGCTACTTAACCACTGTCAAAGATTCAGATTTTCAGCTCAAAATTTAAGTTTATGTCTAAGCTTCAAAAAAATTTGATGAGATGCAAAACATAACGTTAAAAAATAGTTGTATGTTACTCCAAAGTCTAAAGTGCCCTCTATCGACATTTTTTGAAATTTATCTGTATAATTTATTTTTAAGACAATACTGGCATAAAGAATAATTTTCATGAAAACCGCAAACGAATCGACCAATATTTCCGTTTTTTATAATCATTTCAAATTTTAGACCCTAAACTTTGATGGCGCCTATCTCCTTCGGAAGAAGTTTGGGACCCTTAGTTTCCCTATTTAATATTATTTGTCTTCATGTGTACTATCACCATTTAAAGTTTTGCTCAGTAGTTTAGATACACCCTGTATATTACCAGATATAGCAAATAAAATTTTCAAATTTAAGGTAGATTATTAAGTTTCTCCATATTGAATCTTTTATAATAACAATATAACGTATTATTAGCGAATAAAATTATTTTCTAAATCAATGTACAACGTAGGAGACTATAGTTCTTAAAAAAAGATTTCATATTATATAATGGACTTTTTTTTCTTCTTTTATTAGAAAGAAATAAGCTTACAGTGCATAATTTATTAAGCTTTCATATTCATTCGCTAATGAATTATTCATAAAGCTTTACTTAAAGTCTTTTTTTTAATAAACATAAAGATGTGAATTTTCTTTAACTATTTTACTTTTCTTTATTAATGCTTTTCAAAAAACTTTTTTTAAAGTGTTAACTATTCAACTGTTCATTTTTATGAAATAACTTTTGCTTTTATAATACTTTTTTAGTTTTGTTTTCTATGATGAAAGTATTGAAATATTTCCCTGAACATCATATATAAAAATTAAGACTGAGAAAATAAGTTATATAATTTTTTAGGGAACTTCAAAGCGCCACTTTATGTATAGTCGCATAGGGAGCCGCGACACTTTATGTGTGTCTGGCTGGATGTTTGGCCCAAGCAATCGGTCTGATTGCTTACATATAGTATTGAAATAGTTCCCTGAACATCAGATATAAAAATTAAGACTGAGAAAATAAGTAAAGTTACATAATTTTTTAGTTGAGCTTCAAAGCGCCGCATTATGTATGGTCGCATAGGGAGTCGCGACACTTTATGTGTGTCTGGCTGGATGTTCGGCCCATGCAATCGGTCTGGTTGCTTACATATAGTATTGAAATAGTTCCCTGAGCATCATAATATAAAAATCAAGACTGAGAAAATAAGTAAAGTTCGCAGCGCTTTTACCTACCTTTGGTACCTGGTACCTGTAAATTGGCCGTCGGTCCAAGCTAGCAGGTATCACTACGCTCATAGCACATACTAACACTGCTTTATCCAATACATTTTACTTGTGAGAAAATAAGTAACGTCTGAGGGCCCTGGGATCTTGGTCATTAGAAAACATAACCTTTATGAAAACGAATTGATAGTTTAAATTTTTTTTGTTTCGATAAATATGTAATTTGAGACGCAAAGTATGTGTTAAACCAATTGAATGGAGGATAGTTATCAAGAAATATCCTGATAGTTAATAAGTAAGATTCATTATATACTAGATAAGGACTCCCGAAAAAATTGGTGATAGTTAACAACTATTTTAACTATTATTATCGTTATTATCGAATAAATTTGCATTTGGAGTTCAATAAATTTGCTTTTGAGTTATCTTCGAAAGTTATCAAATAATATTTTGACACTTCAGTAGTTCTTAAGAAAATATTTGGTGCATTATTACGAATGGTAGCCTCTCGTGGAAAGAATGAATTTTACTATTTTTCAGTAAATATGTTTCAGTAAATATGTAAAGATTGTAATGAATTGCAACATTAAATATATATAGCAATATTAAATATCTTGAATTATTAAATGTCAGTACAAATGTATTTTTTCGATAATTCGAACTTTTATAAAAAAAACGCTCTTTCTTAAGAAAAAGCAATGATAGTTTACTATTAGTTTGCAATAAAATACAAATGAAATTACTAAAAATACATTGAAATACGATTTAAGCAACAAATGAATCACGACCATAAATATATTCAATCCAATAAACTGTTTTATAATTTTTCACGCTTTTTTATGCGTTAAAAATAATTTTATAATTTCAAGAATTTCTCAGATCTTTTATCCGACTGTTCATTAAACTGGCAACACCAAATAACATGTAAATGTTCAGTTTTTATGTAAATATAACCAAAGTTTTTGTAGATGAAGATTTTTACAACAATAGTTAAAATGAAAGTTCATTAAAACAGTGTTCTTCAAAACGCTTATATTATATATTTTTCCTTAAAACAAAGTGAAAATTGCTCTCCTTTATACTTTATTTTATTTTACTTTATTTACAAAAAGTTTAGATTATTTAAGTAAACTTTTTCACTTGGAGAGCTGATAAAAATAAGATACATGGGTATGTTGAGCGCAAGCGAAATTTTTTTCCAAGCACCTTCGTCGTTGCAAGCCCAAACTCGCATTCTGATTGTTTGTTACTCTCGGCACTGTTTTCACGTAACTTGGCGATAACCATACTTGGCGAAAAATACTTCGCTCGTAACTGAACGCCTAAACCTAAAACCTAATCAACTCATTCTTCCTTCATTTCGTGCTCTTGTGTATTATTATCTTGTGTTATTTTATAAAATGACTAATGCTTTAGTTATTAATAAACGGGAAAAGTTACTTTGTACTCGGTTCGGAAGGAAATCAAACTCCTCGACGGAAGCATCTATCGCTACGCCAAGTATGATTATCGCCAAGTTACATGAAAACAGTCCAATCAGAATGCGAGCCTGGGCTTGGAAAAACGAAGGTACTTGGAAAAATAATTACGCTGAGCGCAACTTACCGAAGTGACCAATGTTACAGACCAGTTGGAGGGCACTAAGAAATGAAAATTAAGGCAAATTATGACGTCAGATTCAACTCAACAGAATTGTTTCCGTTGGTGCTACAATTCGCTTACACTGTTAAAAATATCCTGAAATATTACCTTTCAAACACTATCTACTTTCTGACCAATAAGAACATTTCATAACCACCTACGGTGCGTTCTCATTGGTCAGAAAATAGATAATCTTTAAAAAGAAAGTTAATTTTTCATGATTTTTCTTTTAACAGTGTGTGCGAATTTTGATATCAACGAAAACTGTCCTGTTAAATTGTAGCTGGCACCACAATTCGCATTGATTTTCATTTCATAGTGCCATAAATTGGATTGGTAAAATTGGTCACTTCGAGAATTGACTGGTAAGTTGCGCTGAACATGCCCCATGACAATACATTCAATAATTTTACTAGAAATTCTTAAATACTTAAAATATGTATATATTTATTATCATTTGTATTTACTGAACCTTCCCTATTCTCCATATTAAAAGTTAGATTATTGTAATAACATATCTTCTTGTTTGTTATTCTAGAAGATGGATGACTAATATTAACGAAATTCCTAAATTCCACATTATAATGTTTATACAGTTAATGCTCATATGTTTGTAATAAAGTTAAATTAATAAGTTTGTGTAAAATTTTAGTTTACCTGTATTAGATCTCAGATCTTAAATACACTTAGAACAGAATTATATAATTACTTAACCGTTTGACTGCTACGCGGCGCAAAAGCGCTGCGATAGTTTATCTCGAAAACCGCGGCGCAGCGCTTTTGCGCTGCGAGTTCTTTATAATACAAAAAGAATTATTAAAATTGATTGATATTTGTCTAAATAACAGTGTTTTATATGACAACATTATTTTTTCCTTTAAAGAAATCAAAATATGTACCGCAATTTTCGTGCATTCTTGCAAAAATTGCTTAGCACTAAAACGGTTAAATATACATTTCAATTTTGAGAGCTGAAAAAAAGAATATCTACAGATTCAATAATTATACTAGAAATTCGTAAATACTTCAAATATATGTATATGTTGCACTTTCCTCAGTCTCCATATTAAAAGTTAGATTGTTGTAACAACGTATCTTCTATGTTTGTTATTCTAGACAATGTGTTACTACAATTAACGACATTCCTAATTTCCACATTATAACAGTGTTGCCAGATGGGCTACTTTTTTTTATTCAAATTTTTGTTCGGCACCACTATTTTGAAATGATAAAATGCGCCTCATTAAATGCTATATTATTTAAGGTGAAAATAAAGAGAATTTTACCGTTTCAAAAAAGTGGTGCCACTCAAGAAATTTGATTTAAAAAAAAAGTAGCCCACTGGCAACACTGCATTATAATGTTTATACACTTAATACTCATATGTTTGAAATAAAGCTAAACTCTTGTGTTAAATTTTAGTTTATGCTTGTCTCAGGTCAGCGTAATTTTTTTCCAAGCACTTTCGTCGCTCCAAGCCCAAGCTCGAACTCTGATTGGCTGTTGCTCTCGGCACTGTTTTCATGTAACTTGGCGATAATCATACTTGGCGTAGCGATAGATGCTTCCGTCGAGGAGTTTGATTTCCATCCGAACCGAGTACAAAGTAACTTTTCTCTGTCAGCATTGGATTGGATGGAACGTGTCTTACTGAAAGCTGTATTCCTTGAAAGTTTTTACACACAAGAGCACAAGACCACGAGGATAAGAATGAAGGAAGAATAAGAATGAGTAGGTTAGGTTTCAGGTTTACTCGTTCACTTACGAGCGAAGTATTTTTCGCCAAGTATGGTTATCGCCAAGTTACGTGAAAACAGTGCCGAGAGCAACAACCAATCAGAGTGCGAGCTTAGGCTTCGAACGACGAAGGTGCTTGGAAAAAAATTTCCCCTCAGGTCACACTGAATATTAGATTTAAGGGAACCCGGGACACAAAAATCTTCAAATTTTCTAAAATAATTTTAATATACTGCGAGTCAAAGACTCAGACATTTTGTAAGAACTTATTTTTTTGTATATTTAACCCCGAAAACTTGTAAATCCGACGAAAACCAAAATTCGAATATTTTCACTAATCTAATATTTTTTTACTTCCTTCTATCCTTACAAGAGGAAAGTAAATTATAGTGAATAATGGTATTTGATGTCATTTAGGCTTCATATACCCATTAATTCTTTTTTAGTATATACACACTAAAACACTCTAATTTGTTTGTACAAATTAGAGTTTTTTGCGTTGAATAGTTTTTGACAATGTCATTATTCTTTTAACAATTATTATTTTTAATAATACAGTTCATATATTTATTGTACGGTAGTCTCTCAGCGCGAGTAATACTGGTTCTTGACAGTTTATTAAATGATACTATATTGTAACAACATATCTTTAATTAATGCAGCCAAATAACCTTTCAAAGTCTAAAAATCTAATTTATCTCTATATTTATTTACTAATAGATACATTTATATTAATGCTTAATGATGTTAGAAATTCACGAACACACATACTAAAATACACCACAAATATCTTTGATAATGAGAAGTAAATACCATTGCTACAAACATAAAATAACAAAATAATCGTTTAGAATCCCGCAGAACTGATATTGAAGTGTAGTGTACATTTTGTCTTGGATATTTATGTAATGAATTAAATTATGATCAGGCACCTTTTGGAAATTTTTAAGAAATTCTGTTTATTAAAGAAACAGAAAAATGTTTATAGCACATATAATTACAAAAATTTTAAATATAGTATCTCAATTACAAAATTTTTCGGATAAATATTCACCACCGTAAATTTTTATCGACTGGAGCACTTCTGAACAGGTCACATAAATAGGGGAGAGTGGAATTTAGTGGGATAGTGGAAGGAATTGGACAATACGTTTTTCTCTTTATGTATTAATCTAAACATTTCATCAATCACACACAAGATGAAGCAATGTAGCCTAATCTTCAGTTGAAAAAATTGTTGATCTGTACAAACTTTCAGTTGTATGAAGGAAAAAAATATTTCAAGAATCAAAAGTAAATTTGCATCATATACTTTTAAGCTTTCCATATATTAATGACTTGTTTATGCATAGATGTAGTAATTTCCCCATTTATGGAATATTATGCTGTATATTATCCATAATTTAAACTAATGCTAAAAGCAGCATTTTTGTTTTTACAAGAAAATTTAATATAAATAAGGAAGCGGTCGAGGAATGGGACATGACCAGTTCTTTTTTTTTATGAAGATTAATGTAAATTGCTAACATGCAAAATTTTTAGAGGATAATAAATAACATTTTTTATTCATTCGTTTGTTTCAAAATATAAATAAATTGAAGGAATGATTTTTTAATGTCATGTATGAATGATAATCCTGAATTTTCATTCCAATCATCAAGATACTGGAATTTTATATCGTGGTACATATATTATGAATCTACAATCTTTGATTTTATATCTAACCGACACTGTATTATGTGTGCCTTTATTGCTGTTCCATATCTCCCTGTTAGTGGGAAGATACGTCACACTTTGAAATTTACCATTTATTTAATTGTAATATAGATTTTGTATGTTATGCTTCTATATTGTTGAAGGCAATTAACTTTCCCACTGCCACGACAGGATATATCCGTTCACTAGGCTGCAGGTTTCAATGCAGTTGAAACTTAATTTAAATTAATATAACTCTTCAAATATAATCCAGTTTTTAGAAATTAAGTTACATTTGATATTTTCAAGGCTTATAAGCATATACGTAACAAAAAAATTATACCATCATAGAAAATCCCTCTTTTATTAACATTTAAAATAAATTGCAGAGAAAAAAAACTTTACAATTGTGCCCTTTTGCTCGGCGGTCAGGATATTAAAAAGTATTTCACTTTGCATTCTGTAAATTGAAATGTTTGTTTTGTGTCAAACAAAGTTATTTTTTTATGAAGTGTCCCACACCACTCCATCCCATTCTCCGTTATACCTTTTTTCTTTTAACTTGGGTAATTCCTATAAACAAAAATCTCTGATTTTTGAAAACTGACCTTTTTTTACCCGTGGTAATTTAAGTCACTTTTCTAGTTCTTACATTTTTGATAGTTTAATAAGTTCAAAAAATTTAAAAAACCTTAAAATATTTACGCAAATTATAAATAAAATGCTGAAAACGAAATAACCAAAGATGGTGAAAAATATATTCTTATCGAAAAGATACGACTTTTCAATTACTTATAAACCATACATTACTCTCTTCTATCTTCCATAGAAGAAAGTATTGTGATCAAATTTTTTCGATTTCCGGTTTTTGACGGATTTACATGTTTTTGGGGTCAGAGATTAAAACAAACATGTTTTTGCAAAATGTCTATCTGTCCGTATGTCTCCATTCTAACAAAGAAAATTTATGAAGATATGCATAGAATTGAACCAAATTTTTTGTGAATGTCTTTGGTTGTAGCAAGCAGGTCCTCCTTCATTTTTGAAATATTCCGCTGGAAGTGGACGCTGCAATAGTGACTGTGTCATTTTCAATGTTGTATCGACTAAAAATGTATGAGTATAGTTATGCATCGAATTGAACCAAGTTATTTTTTGGGTAAGTGTATGGCTATGGCTAGTTGATCCTCCGTGAATTTGAAAAAAAAATCCGCCTGAAGGAGGCGCTTAAATAACGATTTTTTGTGCCATTTTCAATACTGCACCACCTAAAACTGTACGAAGTTATTGATAGAATTAAACCAATTTTTTTTATGAAAGTATATGGCTGTGGCTAGATTGTCTTTCCTGAATAAAAAAAAATCCACCGGAAGTGGGCGCTGTAACAGCGATTTTTGTGCCATTTTCAATATTGTACCACCTAAAAGTATATGAAGTTATGCATAGATTTGAACCAAATTTTTTGTGAAAGTACGGCTGTGGCTAGTTGGTCCTGCCTGAATTTTAAAATCCACTGGAAGGGGGGGGGCTATAATCACGATGTATGTGCCATTTTCATTATCCTACCATAAAGACATGTGTTAAATTATGCATAGAATTAAACTAAAATTTTTTAGGAATATTTTTGGGTATAGCAAGTAGGTCCTCCCTGAATTTGAAAAAAATTTGCTTTACATTCTATAGTTTATTGGCTCGTGCCGACACGGAAACTCGTTTTTATTCCGATTAATTGACTGAAGCAGAAATATAAAATGAAAATCAAAGTTGGTATTATTATGTCTATAAAATTGCAATTCTACATTTATCAAGCAGTAAAACTGATAATTTAAGGTATAGCATGATAAATCATATAGTTGAAATAGTATTTCATTCAGAAACCAATCGTTTCGGTATGAAATTCTTAAATTACGACAATACAAATTGCTGAAACAAAAATTATTTTGTAACATAAGAATGAAGTTTAATTTAAAAAGACAAAACAATTGCAACAGATATTAAATGCATTAACACATTCGCTGCCGCTCACGCGCCATCGTGTGATATGATGCCAACGTCAAGGAGCCACTCACGCGCCAGCGCGTGATTTAGGGTGATGTCCAATAGCCAGTCACGCGCTGGCGCGGGAAAATCTTTTGCCGATTCTTTGTTAAAAGAAGTAAATCGGCTTCTGGGAAAAACCCACTCTTACAGTGCGGCACTATCATCGCATCTTTACGTAAGCGGCAGCGAACGCGTTAAACGACCAAATATGTCAATAGTTTTGTTTAACATTTCCGGCACATCCATTTGTTTTAAAAATTCAGCAAAGGTTTATTTCTCCTCCCTCAGACCCTTTAATGCAATAATAACTATGCATTTGAATATAGTTAATTTTTTTTTTAGATCAGATTAAAAAAAAATAGGTTTAAGAAATTAAAATTATTTTCTCCAAATCGCAAACGGTTTGACGAGGTTTAAGGACTATGTTAGTTAACGAATGTAGTTATTTTGCAATTTATTATATTAATAAAAATTATAGATATTTCATTTAAAGAGCCCAAATGATAAAAAAAACATGATAGAGGAGAAAATACAAAAGTACATTTAGATAAATTTGTAAAGGCGAAAGAAAATAAGATTGACGATTTTTGCAATTTCCGTAAGGGTTAAAAATAATTTAACATGTTGAGTTTAACTTATTGTAAAGGCATATTGCAGAATATGGTTTAAAGTATTTTATTAAACTAAAGAATCAACGCACACCTTGTGAAATGATATCAAGGTTTTAAAATATCTGAAGAACTCAATAAAAATATAAATGAATCCAAATTAAAAATATGTAAAATTCCAAATCCTTGTTTCCAATTACTCTTAAGAATGCCTCCTTTATGAAGCGAAATTCATCAATATTAGTTTTTTTTTTCTTTCAAATAGTAATTTAATGAATGATAGAAGCTAAATCTTATGATTAAGATAAATTTATTACAATCATATGGTTGATTTGTTTTTGTCATATTCCACTTTTATCATGGGAGAACTCCATTAACAGTTCTTTTAGCAAGTCTTACTTATAACTTAAAAAAGTCGTTTTGAAAAATTGAGGTACAAAATGCTTTTATTTTAAAAAATTTATTCCATTTCAAACACATTTTCTGAAATATGCAATGGCATATACAGCAACAAAAACGAGATAAATTATATAAACATAATTACTAACATGTAGTATGAAGAGAGTTTCTACTAAACACACAATACTTTCATTTTCATAAAATATACAAGTGTGTAGCTGTTTTGGATGAGAAAATATAAGTGCCATACACTAGTATAATATAAGATTGCTATTAGACACCATAAAAAGCAATACGAGCATCATAATTCTTCATAATATTAGAAACACTAGTTTTAAAAAAAATCTTTTTTTTAACTTCACGGATTACAAAAGATCTTTCTTAATTTACATTTTAAATGATTTGAATTTTAAAATATCTTGGAAAAGTTCTAATATGATACATATTCTGAATTTTCTCAATACGTAAATAAATGCAATGAATGATTTGTGTAATTCTCTATCAAAACAGAAAAACTTGACACAGGTGTTCTTTTTTAACTGAAATTTAATATTCTTTTAAAGTTTGGTAGAATTTCATGCCTTTTAAAATACTTTAATTATTTTACTGCAAATTCTGAATCACAAACTTACAAGTACGAGATAAATTATATGAAAATTAAAAGAACATTAATTTCTGAAAGCATTTTACCATTTATTATTCTTCCTCAAGAACCTGTAGTATGATCTCTAACTGAAATTTTCGATGTGAATTTTTCATGCAGTTCGTTAAATATATTTTCTAGTTCTATTACATCCTCTTTAGCTTTTAAAATACTTTCATTCATTACTGCAAGTTGTTTAGAAACTGAGTCTAGCTTCCCTTGCAAAGTTTTTTGCACTTTCTGTTGCATGTTGTTTACAGTTATTACATCATTCACTTTCAAATCAACTGGCATGTCATCTTGTGTTTTGCTTATTATATTTTTCTGTGTATTTTCTTGGTCCTCCGAAGAAGCGGTTAATTTTTCCATATCACTTGACATGTTAATGGAAACAATACAGTACAAGTACAGCTCAATACAACATAAATTTTGTTATTACTGAATAAAATTATATTTAGATGTCGAGTGCATTATATATATTTTCAGAGTTGTTTACCAGCTTGTCACATATTGAATCGTTGGGCGTGTTCAGCAATGTCACCGGTAAGTAACCGGTAAGATTGGTTAGTTACCAAAGCGTTCAGTCTGCTAACCTGTACGCAACCGATGTCGTTCAGAGGTAGTTACCAATGTGACCGGTAAGGAACCGAACTAACCGAGGAAAAGTCCCGGTTAGTTGGGTCACGTGTTTGGTAACATGAAAGTTTGTTTAAATCAAATTGGCAATCTACTATTTCTACAGATGGCGCTACGTGACAAAACTAACCAGTGCGTCCAGAGAATCTGTAATTGGTTAGCTACCGATTACTTACCATTCTGATAAGTTACCAGTTACATTGGTCACTATGGTAAGTTCGCAGAACACGCCCGTTATGACACGATCCTGAACGTTATCATTATACTTTTCAATATCAAAGAAATTTTTAATTCCATGGCAACAGCATAGAGTCTACACGGTTAAAATACTGTTAAAAATCTGAAACTTTTGCTGCATCGTCACACCCCCGCTTTTATAGAATATCTCTATTTTAACCAATGAGAATGCTTCATAACACAGTGAAGCAATTGTTTCCTATAAAAGCGGTGAAGTCACGATGCAGCAAAAAAGTTTCAGGCTTTTAATAATGAAATATGGAACTTTTGCTGCATCGTCACCCCACTGCTTTTATCGAAATCGATTACTTGACTGCATTATGCAGCCTAATTATTAGTCAAAATAGAGACATTCTATAAAATGACGATGTAGCAAAGGTTTCAAATTTTTAACAGTGCAGGAAATATAATGTGTAACTTTTTATTCTTTATATCAATTTATGCCACACTGTTAAAAAATCTGTAATATTTGCTGCATCGTCATTAAACCGCTTTTATGAATATATCTATTCTGACCAATGAGACGTTACATAACACAGTGAAGTAACCGTTTGCCATAAAAACAGTGGAGAGGGCATGCAGCAAAATTAAAAGATTCCTACACTGTTAAAAGTTTGGCCCTTATGCTGCAGCCTTACTCTACAGCTTTTATAGAATATCTCTTTAAGGCCAATCAGAATACTCCATAACACATGAAGTAACCGTTTTCTTTATAAATGGTTCGAATGATGCTGCAGCAAATGGGTCAAATTTTTGGGTCAAATCAAAAAATATTAAAAAAATTGACCATTTTGCTGCATCGTCACTCCACTGCTTTTATAAAAAACGATTACTTCATCCTATAATGGAGCAGTCTCAGGGGACTAAAGAGAGATATTCTATAAAATTGGGAGAGTGTCGATACAGCAAAAAAATCAAATTTTTCACAATGTATAAACAAGTTTAAAAATTGATCTCGTAAATGTTGAACAATGCTGAGTGAGAAATGTCAATCGCTGAAAATCTGTCATCTTTTAACCAGCAAAACCCTTTCTCAGAGTACACTGTAAAAAATATTGCCCTTTTGCTGCATCGTCACTCCATCGCTTTTCTAAGAAACGGTTACTTCGCTGTATTATGGAGCATTTTCATTGGTCAAAACAGAGATATTCTATAAAAACGATGGAGTGACGATGCAGCAAAAGGGTCAAACTTTTCACAGTGCATGTTCACCGCAACTTACCAGTTATTTACCGAAGTGACCAATGTAACCGGCCGATTGTAGGGTAGTACGAAATGGAAATCAGGGCGAATTGTGACGTGGGCTGCAATTCAAAAGGATAGTTTTAATTGGTGCCACAATTCGCTTTCGTAGTGCCCTAAAATTTGTCACTAACATTGGTTACTTTGGTCAGTTGCGATGAACATGATCTCAATAATGGCTGGAATCCAGATCAATTTTTCGCTATTAGCGAAACGAGATTGATCATTCAGATGTAAATCTTTTTCAATTTTTTTGTAGATTGTTAAAAATTCAGGCTTTTTATTGGTCAATCTTGCTTCACTAATTGCGAAAAATATATGGAGTTGCAGTCTAAATCATTTACAATTTTCACATTTGAATTACCAGATGTCGCTTAGATTGTCATTTATCCTTTGCCTTGTGGCCCTTTATGGGTTTCATTTTCATCAACCTTTTGTTTAGTCAATTTCTAATCTATATTTTCTAGATACTGTAGCAACAGTGCTGGGAATTCCGTTACTGAGTGATTAAGGCACCAATCTACTGATCGCGTCAGAGCGTAGGAGGTTGGTGGGTTCGACTCCAATTGGCTTCGTTGCACACTCTTTGTGGAGTTCACGGATGTAATTCTCAAATGCTTTAAATTTCCTTGTGCTATCTCGGAGTTGTATATTTTCGATGACTTATAAGCGGGCATTCATGTGCACTGTAAAAAAATTTGACTTTTTTGCTGCGTCGTCACTCCACCGCTTTTATAGAAAACGATTACTTCGCCCTATTATGGAGCATTCTCATGGGTCAAAAGAGAGATATTCTATAAAAGAGAGGGAGTGACGATGCAACAAAAGTGTCAAATGGAGGATTTTCCATCTACGTCATGATCACGTGGTCCAGGCAAAAACTTTTAGCTTGAAGAAGGATAAGCTCCGTTAGACGCAATGTAAATCCCCACCAGCCAATGAACGTTTCTTGGGGAAAGCAGTAGCAGCCTCTCTTCTTATAATTTAGAAGTTCTTTGGGTAAATGGAGGATATTCCAAATCTGCGTTCGAGGCTATAAAAGGTCTCGTGGTACCGGTAATTTACCCAAAGAACTTTAACTGATAAGCAGGGAGGCTGCTACTACTTTCCCTAAGAAGTGTTTCATTGGCTGGTGGGGGTTTACATTGTATCTAACGAAGCTTTCTCTTCTTTACGCTAGAAGATTTTGCCTTGACCACGTGATCATAAAGTAGATGGAATATCCTCCATTATCGGTACCACGTGATTTTTACAGCCTCGAACGCAGATTTGGAATATCCTCCATTTTTTACAGTAGTACAGAGTAGTAACAGAGCCCCAACTCGGCTTGAAAAGAGCGCCCTCAGTGGATCACTTAAAAAGTAAACTATCGCTTTGGCAATTTTTATCCTCGTGATTTCTATTTAACTGTAACCTTATTCTGCTTGGCGCTTCTTGCTGAATGCTAATTTGATTATCTTTGCACATGTGCTTATGCTATTTGAAAGATCAAATAGCATAAGCACATGTGCAAAGATAATATTCCCGCGCTCCTATCAATTTCCGCGCTTATATTGATTCGTAATTATTACTGTTATTATTCTTGAATTTTCAAGTTTAAATTATTAGATCGTTATGTTACGAAGAGGCACATGTATTGTTTGCAAGGCGAATATGTCAAAGATATTTCATAAATTTCAAAACAAGAAGCAGCAAGCCGTCGCTATATTTTATTTTCTTTTATCCCTTATCATTTGTCGCCAAGGAAGCGATGTTTCGCCGAATTAGCAACCTCTCTTATGTTATGATCGTAGTTTCAGAGTGGTCCGCTCATGTCACTACTGTCTATGCGTAATCCCATGTTAAACAAGTTGCCATTACAGTGTATGAAAGTTGATTCTCTGTTACAATTCCGTACTCTGTGGTATGAAGCACACAAGTTTGTTTGTTTGTTTATTATACAACATACATCTGATTTGGGTGCTCGACATGAAGCCTGCTTAAATTATCGTCAATATTACACGGACGAGATAGCAGAAGGAAATTTTATAACGCAAGAGATTTACAACACAGCGAAAACCAAAATTTAAAAATTTTGACGAATCCAATATTTTCCAAATACTTTCTGCTTGTAAAGATAGACGAAAGTAAAAACTACTGAGGAAAACATGGAAATTGCCGTTTTTTAGAAATTTATATTTGATTAAAGTAATCTCTCTCATTTCATTGCATTACATGATTTTTTAACAACATTAATTCCATCTCAGCAACTCCCTCAAAAACTTTAGACTGTTATATCGTATTTTGATTGGCAATTTCAGCGAATAATCATTAGCAATTTTTAAAACGTGTATTTGGGTGGTACAAACTTTTTTTCTCTACAATAATACCTCTCTCAACTTTTTGATCCCATAAAATAAAATTTCATTGTAAGTTTTTTTTAAATAATGTTCAAAAGAAGATAATTCATAGCTACGAACTTTCAACTAATCTTCCGTAATACCTGTATTAGTTTGATCCAGGTTAACGTCATTTCAAACCAGAAAATATATTTCATGAATCTTTATTTATTTAACTTCAAGATTATTAGTTGAACATACTTAATTTCATTTCTTTGAAAAATTTCTGGTTCGAAACTCATTAAACCAGGGTCAAATTAACGCATGTATTACGGATAATCTGTGTCAGGTTGGCACCTATGATTATTTCATTCTGCTCTATTTGCATAGAGGTGAGTGGTGAGGTGAAAACATAGTAAAGAAAAGAGTATGTAGAATATTTTTATTATAAAAAATACTTCAAATAATATAAAGGGATTAACCAATCCGAATTTCTTTTTAACAAAATACTGGTAATTGAAATCTGGTAATTGTGTTTTTTCCGGGCCAGTCGCCATCCTGGTTTATTTCTGTAAAAGTTGTTTTCATTACCGAATGCGTAGTATGCTTATACTACACTGTTAAAAATCTACTGCATTTTGTTGCAACGCACTCCACCGCTTGTATATAATATCTCTATTCCAGCCAATGAGGAAGCTCAAGGCCTAGTAACCGTTTTCTTTACAAGCAGGGGAGTGCGTTGCAACAAAATGCAGCAGATTTTTAACAGTGTATATGACTTTACCTTTAATTGCGAATACGAAATGGTGTGAGAAAGAAAATTTTTGGCATTAATTGGAGATTCTTCCTAAGCGGAGACGTATTACAGAAGTTCATTTGAAATATCACAAGAATGGAAGTGCACTTCATTAACTTCATAACAACAAACATAGGTGCCAACTTAAAAAAAAATATTGTGTTCGCTCAGAAATATAAAGTGGTCTCAAATTATTATTATTATTATTATTATTATTATTATTATTATTATTATTATTATTATTATTTGTAAAATGGTGCGGCTAGTTTGTTTTTCCTTAAAGAATTGGCAGATGGTGAAAGATGAGAATTGTAAGTCAAGCTATTATGTTTAAATAAAATTAGAATTTTATTAAATTATATTCTCATGCGTTTTTTCTTATAAAGACACATTTATTGTAATGTCATGATTTCATGAACTTGACTACAAACTGAATTAGCACAAAGTTAAACATAGAACAAAACATTTCAGTCATTTGGAATTTATGGTTATCACTCGATGAATTAAAACACATGTTCACTGACAAAATAAATTTTATTCTAAGGAGAAAGATGAATGATAAAATATTTGTGACGTGTCTGGGGGTATGCTGGTTGAATGAAGACATAATCTTAAGTATTAGTTAAAATCAAATAGTTTATTTAAACCTCTGGAATATGAGAAAGTGGAGTTAAGTTCGAAATTTCAGTCACTAAGCTCAATACTAAGAGATTAAATCGTAAACTATACTCACGTCCACGGCTTAAGCTCAGTTCGGGGCACTCACTCCGGTTTCACGTTCAGATTGCGGCTAAAAACTAGTTTAAATCTATAATAAAACAGCCCGTGGCTCCAAACAACCTTTATTGCTCAAAGTACTCAACGTATGAAATTAATTCTTACCCACTGGCACTCTTCTTGGGTAACTCAGCTCACCACATGCTAACTCGACTCACAAGGCTAGCTATCTCACTACAGAACACAATCTATCTCGCTATACAATACCATCTATTTCACCTTGCGGACTACTGCCGCCTCACCACCCTGCTATCTCTTCACCACCACATCTATTTCACTTGGCTGGCTTCCGCCGCCTCACCACACACAACACACTCCAACTCATAGCTATTATGCGTTGCAAACTTAAGACGGAGCTATAAATTTACATAATACTCCTAACCGCAGCTAACTGTAGACTCGAGGGTGCCACATACACTCTGGAAAGTTAAAGTTCAATAAAGGATAGATGTCGCTTCCGCGCCACACATGTTAAAACATTGACGTCACGATCTCACTAAAATGCTAGAGTGCCTTTATCACAAAGGACATTCCCTCACATAATAATTAAATAAATAACTAGAACAGTATAAATTGGGCACTCTATGATTCAAAATTATTTGGTGGGCTCAGTCGCCACGGGCCCATATAAGTTGGCGCAATTAGAACAAATAACAAAATTTCTTTAAAAGTAAAATAATAAAAATTTAATAATATGCTATATTACGATGCATTGAATATCATTAAGCACCTGAATGCCCAGCAAAAGAATAAAATCGCAGTGCTATTTTCTACGTATTTCTTAGAGAATGTGATGATATAATTTTTTCAATTACGTAAAGATATAAAAGCCTGCAGAGTATTAATCATAACTCAATTTCTTAATATTGGATTATATCTGTAGAATTGTATTAATTTAAATAATGTTACTATTGGATTAAAACCTGCGGATTACTGAACAGATATATTAGTTCACGGAAGGGAGAGGATTAAATAGTATTTTTCATGTTCTACATGTACAAATTTTCCAGTAAATACCATAAAATGCGCATTCCAAAAAAATAATAAGACACAAAATATTGAAAGTAGATTTTACATATTACCTACGATGCAATAAATATGTCTCTTATATTTTCTAAAAAATAGAATATCTGGAAATCGAAATTGAATGTGTTTCACACATTCCACCCCTTTTTAACCTTTTACTGCACGATTTTTCTTTTCTGCATGAAAGAAATATTTTGTTTACTTTAGATAGTCACAAATGCAGAAAAAAATAATAAAAAAATTCTGACTTCATATACTACCTCTGACAATAAAGTTCGATGAATAGTCCTGTAACATTAATGTAGATGAAATATTAACGAAAGTTACCATATCATACTTCGAAATAGTCATCTCTCATAACTATATGCACCGCAGAGATCTGCTATTAATCCTGAAAAATTCGCATGAAGTCTTCTTTTTGGATGGAGTTCAAAAGCTTCGTCATGTTTCGTTGGATGTCAGCAATATGGTCAAATCTCTTTCATAGAGAGTTTGAGTCGTGAAAATAGGAAGAAGTCTGGAGGATTGAGATCTGGCGAGTATGGTGGATGTTCAATTTGCACTCATGAATTTCGTTTTTGTTTTGCAAAGCTTAAAATCAAATTTTAAACTGATCTTTTGTTTGTTCATTTTCCTGTTCTCAGTTAAGAACCAACACACTGAACAAGCACTTAATAAAGCACGTTTTAAACAGAACAAAAACAATGCTCAACTGAACAACGGTGGGGGAAGATGTCAACACTTGCCTCTATGCAGGTGCATCATTTTCTTTTCCCAGCTTTGCCAAATCAGTCGTTCTGAATTCATTCACCGAACTTTTTTGTCAGAGGTAGTATATTGATATTTAATATTGGTTTTTGTGATATGTACCATGTGTGTCACAAGGCAATGAGATATTTATATTTTCGTACCATATGTGGCTTGAAGCTCACAATACTGGTGCATTATCTATACAAAAAGGGTGTAATATGTATAAATGTTTTATAGCATGTATTTAACCCTTTAATGGGCAATCAGTTGTTTTTCTATAATGTTGAATTCACACCGGAATATTCGAAAAAAGTTATAAAAAATAACTTTTGAAACTTTTTTTCTCCAGTGGGGGGGGGGGGAGGAATGATAGGGAGTCTCCAGAACCAAATTTTGCGGAGTTACTTCTTCCATGTTGTATTAGGGCTTCAGAAATTTGTCTTTCATTTGAGACTTTTTTCTATCAACATCGAGTCCAGCAGAGATATCTGCAACATCTGAAAGAATAAACAATCTTTTTCTAAATTGATGCTTCTTATTATATATATTGAATGTTGAATTCAGAGTGTCCGGGGGGCGGCATTCGTCAAGAACATTTACAAGTACTGTGCAGATAATATGAAAATTTTTTCATTTAGAAATATACCTCCCCCTCCCCCCCCCCACACACACACCCAGCACATAACAATGTCCTTCCAGCGGAAATACGTCTGACTTCAATATTGTTGAATTTCACTTATTGATTTTAACTTTTATGTAGTACATTTAGTAAAATTTTAAATTACAGTTATTTCTGAAATTTTAAATTACTTATCTGGCACAAACACAAAAACAGGAATTCAAGCTGATGTAGTTAAATATTTTAGTTTTAAGCAACCTTAATTATAAATTTGTAATTATACACGAATGTCTAAAATTTTATCGTGTGATACTTTCAATATTTTTAGGTGAAATTTTTGAAGCAAATTCTACTGTTGTGTACAGTGCAGACTGGATTTTTTTAAAATAAAAATTTCATAGTTAGTGAGGTATTACCATCAAGTGAGAAACACTGGTTCACAACTTCTTGTTAACCTTCCTACCCTGAATGGGTCTAATCGACCCATAACTATAATTTCTTTTATACGATTCGAACCAGAACTTTTTTCATAAATAAAGTTAAATAACTGATTCAAAGAAATAAGCCAAATATATTAAAATATTCTAAATACCAATTCTGGTGTGAAATGTTTTTATCAAGATTGAGTAAAATTTGAACAGGGTAGGAAGGTTAAATGTTCTAGATACTGCACAAAGTTCAGATAATCTAAATTTAAGACCATTAGGAAGATAGAAGGATTTTATCAGTATGTTCCATACATAGCACATCGTGCAGTGAAGGGTTATGTATACTTCTCATAAAAATGGAAATTTCACAACATTGTATCTAAAATGCATACATTTCTATCCTGATCATATCTATGATAGGAATATTTATATGCTTCTAACAATTCACCTTTATTAAGATTAACAGTTACATGATGTTGTTTTTGAATAGAGTATGAAGTAAAGAAAATAATGCCTTAGTATGTATGTATTGCATAAACTGATATTTAACCCGTCAGTAGTCGCGTGTCGGTCTTTTTGCCGCCCGTATAACTTATCTTCTCCTAACTTGCACCACATTACAAATACAACGGAGATCTACCATGTAGCTGAATTTGAAGGTTTCTAGACCGCCTTAATGAAGTAACAGGATATCTCTGTTTTTCTTTAAAGGTACAGTTTTCGGGTACATTTTTAGAAACAAAGTTGAAATTGGCGGAAAAGTCTACGTAACAATCACTAACGTCAGTTCATTTTTACTTTTTCCAATTACGCCAAATCTCATGAATAAAATGCATAATTTAAGAAAACCGCAAATTTATATCTTCATTCTATTTCGTATATTAAGTAAAAAATTTTTTTATTTTGCATATTAGGTATGCGAGGGGGGGGCAGCGGCGAAAAGACCGAGCGCGACTAATGACGTGAAAAAAGTCGCGACTACTCGCGGGTTAAGTAACGACGTAATAGAAAAAAATAACTTTTTAATTACTTCAATAATTTTTAAATCACAAAATTTAATTTTGACTTGATTTTTTTTAAAGAAACGCCCTTTATTTATATGTCTTTATTTTAAAAAACTTGTTTATTAAACATAATTTGCAACATGTATAAATGTACAAGTTAATAACTTAAAATGTGTTTTCCAATAATAAAAAAATGGCAGAAAATATTAACATTAAATTTAACATATTACCTACGATGCAAAATATATATGCAATATATTCTAAAAATGGAATGACCGGCAATCGCAATTCGTGTGTTTCACATATTCCATCTCTCTTTAAATATACACCTCGTAAAAATGGAAATTTTGCAACATTGTATTAAAAATGCATATATTTTTTACGATGATCACTTTCTAAGATATAGATATGTATATGCTTCTAATAATTCACCCATTTAACCCTTTGAGAGGCAAAGGAATTCTATTCGTAAAATATTAAAATGACTTGCTGACACCAGAATTTTTTTTAAAAAATACGTTAAAATAGATAAATGCTTTTCTCAAAGTACTTTATGAAATTAAAATTTTCATTTCAAATTTCTGGTGTCGATGTGGAATTTCACAATTAAAATTAAGTGGTGTATATTTTACACCACCGCCCTTCAAGGGGTTAAAATTTACAGTTGTATGATGTTGTTTTTGAATATAATATGAAGTAAAGATAATAATATCATTGAATATGTATTGCGTAAACTGAGATTTAAGTGGCGACATACTAGAGATAAAATAATATTTTCATAACTTTAATGCTTTTTAAATAAAAAATATTTAATTTTGATCTCATTTTTTTTTCTTTATTGGAAATCCAATAATAATACACCGTTTATTTCAAAATAGTTATTTAAAAACGTTGTTCTTAACAATAATTTACAACATGTATAAAAGTGCTAGTAAATATATAAAAATATTCTTTCTAATAATAATAAAAAGGCGGAGAGTATTTTAACTAATTATAACGCATTAAATTTGATGCGAAAGATATATGTAACACCTGTACTCTAAAAACGGAATGACTGGGAATTGAAACTTCAATATTTTACACATATTCCATCTATATTCAAATATAATTCTCGTAAAACTGGAAATTTTGCAATATTGTACCTAAAATGCATATAGGGTAGCATCCCCAGTAATTGGCAAGCACCAGTGATTGGCACATCCTACAAAAATGTCCTAAAATAAGACTTATATGCAGTCTTTTAAAAATGCTAGACCATATATCGGTTATATGCTCATTTACTTTACAGATTATAACTTTCATTTATGCTACTAAATGACAATAGCGCCTAGGAAAGAGAAACAAGTATGGCTTGTACCAAATTAGCTATTTTTGTTGCAAATGCTTCTTCTGTGGCTTAAGAAAGGCATTCATTTCAATTTATTTTTATTTGATATATAGTATATTTTAAATTTTAATTGACAACAGTTTTGTTTAGCTGAAAATAGTTACTTTAATTGTGTGAAAGTCTAAGTGCCAATTATTGGTGATTACAGCAACTTTTTATAAATATATTTTTATGGAAATACTTTTTCAAATATTCTTGCTTTTAGTGGGCAAAAAAGATGCACCGATATGCACTCTTTGATTTAAAAATATTTGCAAGTAAATATTTTATTTGTTGGTAATGAAAATAGAAGTAAGTTTAAAGACAAATCCTTAATGTGCCAATTACTGGGGATGTTACCCTATGTCTATCACGATCACATCTAAGAAATTTTTATATGTTTCTTGTCATTCATCTTTTATTAAGTATTACAGTGACATGATGCTACTTTTGAATAGAATATCAAGCAATAAAAATAAGGTTTTAGATTATATATTGTATAAACTGAGATTTATGTCACGACATAACTGAGATAAAATAGCATTTTCATATTTTCAGTATTTTTTAAACGAAAAAGATTTAAATTTGATCTAATTTCCTTTCTATAGTGAAATGTTCCTTAGTTATTGTTTAAAAACTTTTTATTAAATACAATTTGCAGCTAGTAAGTATCATAAAATGTGCTTTGCAATAATAATAAAAAGGCAGAAAAGATTTCAACTAAATTTAACATATTACCTTCAATACAAAAAATATATGTAATATATTCTGAAAAATGGAGTGACTGGAAATCGCATCTCTAAGTTTTCCGGATATTCCATCTCCTTTTAAATGTACGTCTTGTAAAAATGGAAATTTTGCAACATTGTATATAAAATGCATATATTTTTATGATGATCATGTCTAAGATAAAAATATTTGTATGATTTACGTCATTCAGCTTTTTAAAGATTTATATTTACACGATGTTGTTTTTTGAATGTAATATGAAGTGAAGAAAATAATGTTTTAGATTATGTATTGCATAAACTGAGATTTTATGTGCAGACATTTAAGAGATAAAAATATGTTTTCATAATGTGAATATTGTTTAAGCCTTTAACCCTTTAACGATCATAGCATTTTCATTGCTAAGATGTCAAAATAAATGATTGACACCGGTAATTAAGAACAAATATATTTCTAAACAAGAAAACATGATTTTTCACATACAAAATAAAGGGATATTTTTAGATAAAAATACCGGTGTCAGTGTTGCGTATCGGAATTAAAATTTTGTGGTTTCCTGGCGAAACCAATGAACGTTAAAGGGTTAAGGGGCAAAGCACTTCTATTCAAAAATTACTGAAATGATTGAATGACACCAGAATTTAAAAACAAATTTATTTCAAAACAGAAAAATGCCCTTCTTTACGCACTTGATAAAATTCAAATTTTCATTTCAAAATTCTGGTGTCCACATGGCATTTCTCAATTAAAATTAAGTGGTATATATTTTATACCATCATTTTTCTTTTAATGAAATGTTTTCTTATTTAAAAACTTTTATATTAAATACAATTTGCCGTTAGTAGGTATCGTAAAATGTCATTCCCGATAATAATAAGAAGGCAGAAATATTAAAACTAAATTTAACATATTATCTTCGATACAAAAGTTATACGTATTATATTCTAAAAAAAAGAAATGTCTCGAAGTCATAACTCTGTGTATTTCTCATATACCATTTCTTTTTAAATATTGGGTAACATCCCCAGTAATTGGCACATTAAGAATTTGGCGTTAAACTTACTTAAATTTTCATTACAAAGAAATAAGCTATTTACTTGGAAATATTTTTAAATCAAAGAAAGCATATCTGTGCATCTAATTTTGCCCACTAAAAGCAAAAAAAATTGAAAAAGTATTTTTATAAAAATATATTTATAAAAAGTTGCTGAAATCACCAGTAATTGGCACCTAGAGCACCAATGTATGACACCTTGTGATCCAGTAATTGGCATATGTTTATAATAAAAAAAAACTTTACATTTTGCATTGGGTTTAATCGCTTTAAATTAATTTACTGTAGATGAAGGTGCCATATTTCAGGTTTTTGAGAGTAATAAATCAGCATATTAATCTGAAATATGAACACTTTAAAACAATACAATATACTTACATTAATACCTAGTAATTGTCATGCTGTCCCCAGTAATTGTCATATGAATCTTTAATGGATTCCAATTACTGATAAAATTTATATTTTCAAATAAAAACATATAATAAACAAAATTAGTCTATAATTTTAAAAGTACTTCTAAAATAAATGGTTTAATCTCAAATTCCTTGCGAATTCCTTGTAATTGGAATAGGTGCCAATTACTCGGAACTAGCAAAATTGAAGCACCATTAATTGGCAACTACCATTAATTCAGAAATCCAAATATTTGTGTCGAAAATACTTTTACACAATTAAACTAACCCTTTTTAACTAAACAAAAGGGTTGTCAATTAAAAGTTCAAATATATTATAAATCAGATAATAATGAATTGAAAAGCATGCCTTCCTTAAGCCAAAGAACAAGAATTTGCAACAAAATGGCTAATTTGATACAAGCCAGATTTGTTTCTCTTTCCTAGTCTCTATTGTCATCTTGTAAAATAAATCAAAGTTATAATCTTTAACGTAAATGAGCATATAACTGATATATGGTCTTGAATTTTTAAATGACTGGATATAAATCTTTTTTTAGGACATGTTTGTAAAATGTGCCAATCACTGGTGCATGCCAATTACTGGGGGTGTTACCCTATGTCTCGTAAAAATGCAAATTTTGCAACATTGTATATAAAATGCATATAGTTTTATGATGGTTACATCTATGACAGAAATATTTATATGATTTATGTCATTCATCTTTTTTTAAGATTTATATTTACACTATTTTGTTTTTTGTATGCAATAATAAGTGAAAAAAAATATATTTTAGATTATGTATTACATAAAATGAGATTTATGTGCAGACATAATAGATATAAAACTACGTTTTCATAATTTCAATGTTTTTTAAAACAAAAAGATTTAATTTTGACCACATTTTTCTCTTGATGAAATGCAATTTATTTATAAGTGGTTTTTTTTTTATTTAAAAACTTTTTTATTACATAAAATTTGCAAGTAGTATATACCGTAAAATGTTTTCTCCGATAGTAATAAAAAGGCAGAAAATAAATAAATTTAACGTATTACCTTTGATGCAAAAGATATGTTATTATAATCTAAAAAATGAAATGATTGAAAATCGTAACTCTGTATGTTTCTTATTTTTTTTTAAATATGTCTCGTAAAAAATGGAAATTTTGCAACATTGTATATAAAATACATATTTTTTTATGATGATAACATCTAAGATATTTATAGGATTCATGTCATTCATCCTTTTTTTAAGATTTACAGTTACGGAAGGTTCTTTTGGAATAGGTTATGAAGTAATGAAAATGTTATTTCAGATTATGTTTTGAATATACTGAGATTTATGTGACGACACAATAGAGATAAATCAACATTTGCATAGCTTCAGATTATGTGTTGTTTACATCATAACAATTTAATCTTTGTCTTGATTTTTTTTTTCTATGAAAAATTCTTTATTTATAAGTCGTTATCTCAAAACGTTAGTTTTAAATACAATTTGAAACATGCATAAATGCACTTAATGTAAAAAAAAAGGATTTTATGGAAATTGTATTGATAATTTGGACGCCAATGCAATTTACTATTTTTTAACGGAAATATTTCAATAAATTACAGAAAAAACTGAAACAACGGAAAAATTTCTTGAATTTACGGAAATATTTATATGATTAATGCCATGTTTTTTTAAATATAAAATATAATTGAGATAAAATAACATTTTCTTAAGTTTAATGTTTTTTAAATCAGAAAGATTTAAATTTGACCACATTTTTATTTCTTTAATCACTTAACCGTCGCTACCGAGATATTCACGGGCTGCACGCTTCCCGGCTTTTATTCAGAATTGTTTGATTTCACCAGTTTTATAAAATAGTATAATTGGTTTTATTCTGGTATCGTTTTACTTGTCATTAAATAAGATGAATACTTTTTTTCAAAAAGTGGTGGCAATAATGAATTTGAATTTTTAAACCGTAATTTAATGCGACCATTAAGTGGTTAATGAAATGCTCTTTATTTATAAATCATTATTTAAAAACTGTCCATTAAATACAATTTGCAACTGGCAAACACTTTAAAATGTGTTTTCCAAAAACAATAAAAATACAATATTCAAACTAAATTTAACATATTACCTTAGATGCAAAAGGTAAAGGAGAGTGGGGATACTTGAGCATAGGGGATACTTGAGCCACCCCCTTTATCTCTACAGTTGTTCAATTTTTCTTTCTAAAACTGGCAACATGGTAACATATTTATAGTTCTGAACATGTAAAAAAGAAATCATATACCTTGGTACCATTTTTAAAGTATGGTGATTAACCCTTTGAGCTCTGCTGGTAGAATTTTCTACCACAAAATTTTAATTCTGAAATGTCACAACGACACCAGAAAATTCGACCAAATTTATTTGAAAAAGGTTTAATGCATTTTTTCGCGTATATTGTAAATCGGTTTTTTTCTTTGCAAAATACTGGTGCGAATGTGACATCTGGCTCAAGTATCCCCTCCATGGGGATACTTGAGCCACAATGTAAAAGAAAAAGTAAAAATTTATTAGACATATAAAAATAGTTCAAAATTAATTGAAAGTGGTTTTCAAATGAAGAAAAAATATCAAATTTTCATTTTCAATATTTTATTTTGTTCTAAGAAATTCTAAAAAATTTTAAAAAATTAAAATTTAAAAAATGGCTCAAGTATCCTCATCTTCCCCTATATGTTATTATAATCTAAACAAGTTGGAAATTGCACGTGAAACGTAGCAAATGAAATGCGTTCGTACGATAACGAAGTTTTAAAAATATCACTCTTATATATCAATTTCATAAAATTGTAAATAATAACAAATAAAATGCGCACCAAACAATGTTCTCCCTATACAATTATGCAATGGAATACTTTTGTGTGGCCTTGTAAATCAATAACAAATATTCTTTGCACGACAGATTATGCAAAATGTATATTATAATATGTACTTTATAGGTGCATATCAATTTTATTACGTTTGAATGAGTTTAACACCATTAAAATGCATTTGAAACATTTTCCCCCATGAACCATAATGTAACGGAACACTTTTTATTGTCCCTGTAGTTGAACTATGCATCCGATTTTGATAAAATTTGAAGTAACTCGACAAAATTATGTAATAATTATGCATTTAAAATTTCAAACGATTAAAATTCATTTGAAACTTTTTCCCCCTAACCGTAATGTAACGGAATCCTTTTGATGGTCACTGTAATTAATCTATGCTTCCGATTTTCATAAAATATTAAATGACTCGACGAAATTATGTAATATTTTTAATTTCAAACGATTTAATTGGGTAGTTTTTGTGTTGTTATATGCGGACAGACGGACGGACTGAAGGACAACAATAGGTGCTACGTATTTACATAATTACGAACGCACCTAAAAGTGAAATGACTGGAAATCGTAACTCTGCGTGTTTCTCATATTCCATCTTTTTTCAAATATACGTCTCGTAAAAATAAAAATTTTGCAACATTGTATATAAAATGCTTATATTTTTATGATATCACATCTAAGATAGAAATATCTATGGTTTATGTTATTCATCTTTTTTAAGATTTATATTTAAAGGATGCCTTTTTTTATGCAGTATGAAGGGAAGAAAATAATCTTTTACATTATGTATTGCATAAACTGAGATTTATGTGCAGACTATATAATAAATATAAAACTACGTTTTCATAATTTCAATGTTTTTTAAATAAAAAAGATTTAATTTTGACCTCATTTTATATTTTAATTAAATGCTCTTTATTTATAAATTGTTTTGTTATTTTAATTTTTTTATTGAATACAATTTGCAACTAGTATATACCGTAATATGTCCTTTCCGATAACAATAAAAAGGCAGAAAATATTTAAACTAAATTTTACATATTATTTTCGATACAAAAGACATGTGTATTATATTTAAAAAAATGAAATGAATGAAATCGTAACTCTGTGTGTTTCTCATATTTCATCTTCTTTAAATAATACGTCTCGTATAAATGGAAATTTTGCAACATTGTACATAAAATGCATACATTTTTATGATGATCACATCTGAGATAGAAATATGTATATGATTTATGACATCCATCTTTTCTTAAGATTTACAGTTACAAAGATGTTTTTTTAATACAATATGAAATAAGAAAAATAATGCTTTAGGATATGTATTACATAAATCTCACATATTTCTGACGAAATAATAGACGTAAAATAAAGTATTTGTGCCTTTAGTCAATTTTAAAATTTATATATTTAAGATATAATTTAGACCTGAAAATTTATTTAATATAACTATTCTTATTGGTAAACATTTTTCCGAACAGTGTTGAATGCTAGAGCAGCTTTGAAGGGTTTGTTAGTTGCAACCACAGAGTACGGAACAGAGAATCAACTTTCATACACTGTAATGGTAACTTGTTTAACATGGGATTACGCATAGACAGTAGCGATACGAGCGAATCACTCTGAAACTACGATCATAACATAAGAGAGGTTGCTAATTCGGCGAAACATCGCTTTCTTGGCGACAAATGATAAGGGAAAAAAGAAAAAAAATACAGCGACGGCTTGCTGTTTCTTGTTTTGAAATTTATGAAATAATTATTTTAATATGAAATAACTTTGACGTATTCGTCTTGCAAAAAATACATGTGTCTCTTCTTAACATAACGACCTAATAATTTAAACTTGAAAATTCAAGAACAATAATAGTAATAATTACGAATCAATATAAGCGCGGAAATCTAAGATCAAATAGCATAAGCACGTGTGCAAAGATAATCAAATCAGCATTCAGCAAGAAGTGTCAAGCCAGAATATGGTTACAGTTAAACAGAAATCACGAGGATAAAAATCGCCAACGCGATGGTTTAGTTTTTAAGTGATCCACTGAGGGCGTTCTTTTCAAGCCGAGTTGAGGCTCTGTCCGTACTCTGTGGTTGCAACTAACTTCACATCTAGTCTATTGAATTGAAGTATTTTATGTTCATAACCCCTTAGGGACGAGCGACACGTGCGGGAGAAGGGGGAACGTTTGAACTGGGGGCACTTTTGAACACTCTAAATATTTTTCTTAAAATAAGTTATTTTTTAAAAATCCATATGGCAGTACCTTATACTGCTTCAATGAAATAAGTATACAAAGCTGCACCATTTTGCATGAACATTATTGTCTAACCAAGGTATATATTTTCCTCCCTCTTGAATTTGAACTTAAGAAAAATAAGCTGTAAGCTTTTTAGGCAATTTTGTATACCTAAAACTTTAATTTATTTGTCAATACCTAAGCAAATATGCTAGCTGTAGTTTATAAGCCTTGTTTTATTCAAATTATTCAGCCGAATTGAGTAAACAGTTGTAATGCTCCATTTGACGGGGCATCATTAAACATTTAAAACTATTAAGTAAAGAGTTGTGGATGAATCTAAATATTATTATTTTTGAATTTTTTTTTAATGTAAAATGAGATTAATTAAGAATGCCGAAGAAAATTGACTTACACTGTTAATAATTCTTCCTTACTGCAAACATAGGTTACAACGTTTGTATGTATCAGTGATGGCAAGTTCCAAATTTAAATTGTTGATGGCATTCTTCTATTGGATAATTGCAAATCCCAGATACACAATCATGATTCTTGATTTGGCAGTTTTTCTAACAAAGACTGTTTTATTTTCGCTTTTCAAACGTTATTTCTTGTGTTTATAATTTATAAAACGGAATTTTATGTAATGTTTCTTTATAAAAAGAGTGAATAATTTTTTCCCAGAAGTATCAGATATCACACTGGTGTATTTCAAGGATATTGTAAAACGTTTCAACAACGAAACATTACTGTAGAGATACTGTAGGGTAATGCATGCATTCCTGTAACAGGCATGCCATACATGCCTGTAACGTGAGTTACCAGATACGATTTTTTGTACCAATATTTTCGTTTTGAAAAAAATAAGAGTTATCCCCACTAAAAATAATCTTAAGGTTATCTGAAGAAATCGCCACTTTCTACAGAAATTCTACAGAAATCTAAAGAAACTTTGCAGATTTAGCTTTATCTTTAAAACATCTACAGAATTTTTAGAGATATTCTTAAAAATTTCTTCAAAATGGGCCAAATACCTTCGAATTTCCCACAGATTTTTTTAATGAGGATTTTACCGGAGATACCTCATTAATTGAATAAAGCCAAGAAAACTTTTTGAAAATAACGGTGGACAACAATTTCGAGGTTATAATCTTAGTAACTCACGTTACAAAGCCTCATGGAATGACCGTGTATGTTCTCTCAATGAGTTTGGACACCAGCTTTGATGGATTTAAGTTTGGTTAAATAATAAAAAGATTAGAAATTTCCATAAAATGTAGTTATTTAATTTTATTCATGCTACTTTATATTTTCGAAAAATGTATTCATATTTTCATATTTTGTTCATTTGTTCAAAAGTGCCCCTTACTTAATCAAAGGTACCCCTACTTGGGGCAGGTTTAAACAGAAATCTTCCAATTTTTTAAAGACTTGCTACTTATTTAATTTACATGGAAAACTTATAATTCCTGGTTTATATGATAAAGAAATGAATTGTTTTTATGTAATATTTAAAAACACAATAAATATAATTTAAGTAAAAAAGTATTGATTTTTTAAAATGTTTTTCAAATGTGCCCCCTTCTGCCGTATACGTGCCGCAAAAAGGTTTAAAAATCCTTGTTTATCCCCACCATTAAAATGTTCCTGTAAAATTTGTCCTATTAATCTTAGCATTATCTCGATTTAAAAAGGCACAAATTTTCTGTTTTTAAAAAAACAGTGACAAACTATTAAAAATTTCGTTAAAGTGTCCCGTCGCGAAGGGGTTGAGACCCATAGGCATGGTTCGCACACTCCTTGGAATTTCCAAGGACTCTGGCACCACTATTAAAAATAAGAAAATTTACATTTAGTTTTTAAACCAAAACATTCGTAATCCCCACCTTCATTTACAGATTTTACGATATTTTTCTGCAGTGAAACACTTTGAAAATATTCTTAAAATTTAGTGGTAGAACAGTGCGAACCCTGCCCATAGGGGAAAAATTGTAGATATGCTACAAAAATTAAATATTAAAAAATACATGTGAAAACTTTAACCCCTTGAGGGGCGGCGGTATATATTACATACCACCTACGATCGATGAAGTTTTACACCAGAAAAATGTCATTAAATTTCCCTTTTCCAACTTTGGTGGAAAACAGTCGTGAAAATGCTTATCCTCTTTTTGATATAACTTTTTTACAAATTTCTGGTGGGAGTTCAGAATTTCACGAACGCAATTGCTTGCCCCTCAAAGGGTTAATTAAAAAAGTAATTTAAATAGAAATCTAAATAGAACTACAATAATTTAATGAATTATTTAAAGGAGATTTAAGACGAACCTAAGCCTTAAATATAATGTATTGGTATAGCTGTAATTAGAAAGTTACTGTAAAGGAAAAAATATAAAAGTTAGCACTAGTTCAAAAATTATTCTCACCAAGCATGGTCAGGAAAAGATGTTATAAAGAAGGCGGCAAAAACAACAGAAACAAAAAAATCATTAATATATATATAGAGAGAGCCATTATACAATACTACTATTTAACATCTATAAAGAATATAGAATAACCCATAAAATAACAAACTAAAATAAGACATGAGGAGGCAATAAAATCAAAAAATGACAGTAATATAATAGCAACTATATTACTAATCGAACAGTGATGAAAAACTTGTAGTAATCAAATGTAAATTCTTAAAGAAAGGTATCAACTAAGTACAAAAGCAGAAATCCAAATATAATACACTATGAAAATGCACAATGCAGCATATGTATATGTATATTCCCTTCTTAATAGAAAGAAAAGGTACTTTTTCTATCAAAGAAATATGAAAATATGTTTTTTTTAAATAAAAATAATTGAAAAAAAAACAGTCTGTGTGGTAAACCCAGAGCTGATTCTGTGCCTATAATACTGGAAAAAACATTTCTGCTAAATGAATTATCTTTTTTTATTTGATTTTTCTTCAATGAAAAACTGGTAGATATGCATTTTTATTTTAATTCCATATTTTGTGGGAAAATGTCATCTATCCAGTAAAAAAATTGTCGATGATTGTCAATCTGTTTCGAAAATCACGCATCCCAAAAAGGGAAATTTTCCAAAAATGCAAATCAAGTATTTGTTTTCTCTTTAAATGATAATGCACCGAAGTATAAATATGTATAGGATTTGATATAGTATACAGTGGAAAACAAGAAAAAGTTTAACACTAGAGTGACGGCAAGGGCCTATTTTCCGCCCCTACCAAATGAATTTATTTCAGTTCGAACCATAAATTTCTTTAAAAATAATTTTAAAATGTGCAAAGTAAAAAGGGGTTAGTTTAATATTTTAAACTATTTTAAATAAAAATTCTGGTATTAAATATTTTTATAAAAGTTGAGTAAAAACTCCTGTATTTATAGGGCTAAATTAAAACATAAATTTTAAAAAAAGTACTTAACCTTCCGTCTACCAGACAAAACACCCATTTATCTACGGCAACACCTAATTTTAATTCCAAACTTGCAAACGGCACCAGTAATATTTTAATATAATTTTGCTTTTACAATGAAAGCTTCAATTAAGGAATTCGTAATATCTAGACAAGTCCTTTATAAATTCCGGTGTCAATCGACAATTTCTCATTTTACCATTGACACCAGAAATATTGCTGTCGGGTCCAATGGACCCGTCTGGTAGACGGAAGGTTAAGTCCGATGATGACAACTCAATACTGTTTTTTATTCCTTTACATGGAGTTTACACTGATATGTTATATAACTTAATGCATATCATATTACGGCACATATATATATAAATTTAGAACGTTTTTAGAACATTTTTTGGACATTTTCACACTTTTTAAATTTTAAGTTTCCAAGAAAATTTCTTGAAGATCTTTTACATTTTTAAGTAACTACAATGCCTATTTTCATGTTGCTAGACTTGTAAGTTTTAGAAAAATCATGATTTAAGACGTTTTGTACTTTTGCAATTACCACTTAGAAGTGACACGACATGAAATAGAATCTATTTAGAACATGAACTATCATCATCAATTTCCAACCATTACTTTTGAAATAAGTTTGATATTTTTAGATATCAAGCAGAAATTCTCATTAACAAAATTTTTATAACTTTTTGGCGCATTTAATTTTTTTTTAATTGCAATTTTTTAAATAAAAAGATTATTTATATCTAATAAGTAATTATTATGCAAAATTGCATCTATCTAAACGTTTCAATAACACAAAAATCACATTTTTAGAAATCGTTCCTGCATCTCTTTTGGTATGGCACGAATATGTATTGTAGCGGACGTTGGAGCTGAAACTATCATGATCATTTTTAAATTTCCATTTTTCCTTTTTTTTTTTTTTTTTTTTTTTTTTTTTTTCGTTTTCTGTCGCCATTATTTTTTATCAGTTCCGTATTTCCTAAAAATGCTTAGAAATCGCATTTTAGGGCATTTTTAGAACGTCTTTCGTAGATTTTACCTCTTTTAAATTCGCCTACATGGAATGCAATCTACGTTAGAGAACGTGTCATCATAGGCCTGTCATCAGCTATTTCCAATCATAACTTTTGAAATTGGTTTTTTACGAATTGTTCTTAGAGGTCATATATAAAAAGTAACTACCGTACCAAAATTCATGTTTCCAGACCCTTCAGTAAAAAAGCGCTTTTTTAGAACATTTTTGTTCCTGGAACCCGTTTTATGGTTATAATACCGACATAAATTCAAAGTCTCTACTGGAGCAAGGACTATCGCCATTATTTTAACATCATCATCTTTTAAATCAGTTCCTGAGGTTGCAGAGAGATCGCAATATGGAACTTGTTTCGATGCTTTTTTGCTCATTTCCAGTTCTTTTAAAATTAGATTTTTTTTATTTTTTGAAAGAAATGTTCTTAGCGATAATTTCTTTCTTGTAAGTAACTAAGTTTCCAAGTATGTTTCTGTGCTCTTCAATAACACAAAAATCACAATTTTGGAGAGTTTGTTGCTTCTGAAACCCCTTTGTGATAGTGACATCATGGCTGCCAACTACTACGCCTATTTACAATCAAATAAACATATTAGAAACAGAAATTTTAGTAAATTATTAAGAATATCTCTTGTAATGCATAACATTGAATATATTTGGTATACATTTTACTAAAACTTTTTTGTGGTTTCAATCACGTTCAATAATCATGGGGTTCAATAAGATTTAAATAGGCGTAGAAGTTGGCACATAAGATAGCTGTGACATAAGATAATGGCATAATGGTGGCATATATGACATCATTGGCGATGTTGGTTGATATAAGACATATAGCCGATGTTGGATGATATAAGACATATAGCCGATGTTGGAACAGTGCCTGAAACTATCATTTTGATGCCATTACTTTTGAAATTGATTTTGTTTGTTCAAAGATTACCTCGAACAAAGAAAAAAAAACAAAGTAACTCTACTTTGTTATGATATTAGTATAGATTTGCAGCAGAATCATAAAGGGCATATTGTCCGCAACGTTACTTAAAAGAATAATTTTATTTGAAACATGCAATATACAGAGCTAGATGTGTAATTCCTTGTATAAAGACGCTTAATAAGAAGTATTACACTACATTAGCACTAGAACTGAACAGTCATCTTTACTATTACTATAAAATATATGTTTTGATTCAAACCGGAAATTCCATTAAAAATTAAGTTTAAAGGAAACAAAGACGAAAAACATCAAGTAAAACAGTTAAAAAGCTTTATATGAAAATTGTGCTATTAACCCATTAACGCCCAAATTATTTTCTTCGTTAAAATTTAAATTTTGTATTTCCCACCACTTTTAAAATCAAATTAACTTGTATCTAAATTTATCGAGAATTCTGTCTCATAAAAGAAGGTATATATTTATCTTCCTCTTTACTGGTGGGAAAACCGCTTTCTTGCTTTTTTTGTAACCGTCCTCAAAAGAGGACGCTGGGCGTTAATGGGTTAATTATTTTTATAAAACTTGACTAAAATTTCCGGCCATTCCAGTGTTAATATGATTTTATATATGCCTATTCTGCAGTGACATGTCCATAAGGCGCAACACTAGTCACAGAAAAGATCCCGGATGGTAATATAAAGTCTATGAGGTGGCTCTTTTCAAATACCTCGCTCAAATATTAATATTTTTACACGATTTCATCTGTATAGGATAGCTGAGGACGATCCACAACCGGATTAGGTTTTATTTTTCCAATTTTGGTTTCAGATTTTTTTTTAAATTACTTTAATTTTCAAAACCGGTTCTGAAATTGAAACTATCGTAATATAAAAAATGTATAAGCAAAATCGAAAAAGTAAAAACTAGGCCGTCTGTGGTCGTCCTCAGCTATCCTATGCAAAAAAAAATCGTGTAAAAATATTAAAATTTGAGCGAGATATTTGAAAAGATCGCTCCCATAGACTTTGCATTATCATCCGGGTCTTTTTGTGTGCTAGTGTTGCGCTTTAATCTTTTCCGGAATGGAGCAATTCTGTTCGTAAAAAAATGAATTGTTTGACATATACGCTTAACAAACGACTTTCTTTAGAAATAAAAAAATCGGTGCTTTAAACTTTTCTTTTAGAAAAATCAAAATTTTGCTAAAATGTTCTTGGTACTATTTATAAGTTTAGAATGAAAACTCGATGGTTCCAACGTGAAACCACTGTACCGAAAAGGGTTGAGGATTCTACCTAGATTTGAAACGTCAGTTTCGATGATAATTCGCATCTTTTTTATTATTGATTTTTTTTTTTTTTTTCTAGAAAAAACATTTCTAAGAATAAACATTTCTAAAAATAAACATTTCACAATTAAATTTTTCCGGTAAGACTATTAGAAATAGAATTACAGCTCTTTAAAAAAAAGCTGACAAAGTTAATTTAACCTGGGAGGACGCGCGCAGGGCCTAAAAGACCCGGAGTGCGTATGGTTTTTTACAATTGCAACCACTAATTTTTTAAAAGTAATCTTCAACTTATTTTATCGCAAAATTTTCTCTGTCTAAATAAAACGACTGTTTTAATTTGAATTTATTGGTGAGAAAGTAATAACCATTCATACCCTGGGTAAGCGCGCGTTCTCCCGGGTTAAACAGAAATTGGAAATTTTAATTGCGTTTTCTGAAAAATTAGATTTTTATTGTAAAAGATAATCGACTATTGTTCTGATTCAAAATTTTATTAGTCTCTAACCATGATATGTTTTGAGCAGCTTTTTGATAATATCTAGAGTGTTTTAAACTAAAGAATTAATTCTAAGTGACTTATTTGTTAACAAAGAGCTATTTTTATGAAGAAATACAATTAACATTATTGAAGTTTTCTGTGTAAATGTATATAAACAGCTGTATCGCATTTAGATTTCCGTATATTGACTAGTTTTTATTTCATTACACTTAAGAGTATCTAATATGCATATTTTGAAAAAATATTTGCATTGTATGCATTTTCAGTTTTTTTTTTTTTTTTTTCAGACGCGGAATTATTTTCATAAAACAAATGCTAAAAAAGGACCAAAATTCTTCAAAAATTTAAAAAGTCGCATAGTTAGTATATTGTTAGATTACATTGAAAAATACCAAAAAATATGTCAAAAGCAGAGTTTTTAAAATATGTCTCCGAACATAATTGACGTCCTTAAAAGGAACTTTGTGTCATAAATCTCCATTCAGTCAACCAACCGGCTTTTTTTGTAGTGAAAAATAATGTTTTTGTAAGCTGATCCTGATATCTATGAGAATTTTGTCAATGCATTATGAATCTTTAACAACTTCGAGACCAGTATTGCCGCATCTGGCTGGTTTCCGGCTAGGCATTTCGAATTATCACCATTCAGAATTTCTAATAAAATGGCCGCCAGATATGGCAACACTGTTTGCGACGGGAGCTTTTTATGTAATGTTTAACTCTTTCCGGCGCACTACACTTTAAAGTTGGAATTTAAAGGGGAAAAAATTAGGCAATCTATTTAGGCCTACAGGAGTACACAGGCTAAAGTTTTGTAAAGATTGCACTTACCATTTTAATTATACAGCTGTTGCCGAAGTGGTAACCTCCCATAAGTAAAGCATTGATAAGCGCAGTGAGAAGAGCATTGCTGTGAAGCGCGTATTACAGTAAAACATTTTACCTATTATTTAAAAACAGTAGAGTTTGATCTCTGTGGTGCTGCCCTCTAGAACTCATAAGAAATATTTAAAGTAGCCATTGGAGTAGTTTTTGAAATATTCACGGAGTTTTTTTGTCTCTAAACAGGGGGAACTTTTGGTATTGCCGACCAGGCAACACTGCGCGTTAAGGGTTAATGCTTTGTTACGGGGTTTTAAAAACAGAAATTTGTGCTTTATTAAATCGATAGAATGCTCCGATTATATAACCCAAATTTTACAATAAAATTTTATTGGTAGGGATAAACAAGAATTCTTAATCGTTTTTGCGGCACGTATACGTGTCGCTCGTCCACAAGGGATTAATTCTCTAATTCCACTCCCTATTCTTGCAATGAATTTATGAATAAAGAGAAGACGTAAAGTGTTAACGCTCTGATGTCTATGGAAGTATGTGTGCTACCATCAGTGTTCCTGATTTAGAGGACTTTTTTATTCACATTTTTGTATTAACACCAGAAATATGAAATATAAATATCTGCTTTATTTATTAAAAGACGTTTATTTGTTGAATAACGCAAAATTTACAGTATAGATTTTTTTGTATGAATCCAGAATCACTGTATTATGCAATTTATGCAAGCATCCTACCATGATCATTAGAGGGTTAATTCTGCAAATTCCTAGTAAAATAGCTTATGAATTTGGCAGAAGCAGGTGGATGATTTTTGATATAGCATCATCAGCTTCTGATTATTGCCAAAGAATGGTCGCACTATGCAATTTTTAAAAAAGAATTTCGTCTTATTTTAACGGTTTATCCTTGCATAATTTTTTTCGCAAAATATGATATAATTTTTTATTCGTTTTTAATGCTGAAAGTTGGTCTGTGTATTATAAAACAGGAGACGACAGCACATACAATCACATCTTCGAGTTCACGGATGTAAATCTAGGATTCTTTAAATCTCTATTTTCATATTAAAATGCACTCGGTATGATAAGTCATATCTTGGTGGAAAACATCTAAACACCCGATTTTATCGAATGACTGATAGGTTTATCATTATGTTTTTCTGCTTCCAGAGCTCCATGTATTTATAATTTTGGGTGCCCAAAAGCACAATGGTAAATCTAAAAGTAAACCATTAAAATTGTTAAATATATTAGTCCCAGTTCAAGGTAAAATAATAGAATCCATCGAAATCATAGCACGAGAAAATAAATTATGTAATGATAATTTATCCTACAATATACCAAAAATATGGCATAACATCATAAAATCTTAAAACTTTTATTTCCTTGCAATATTTTAATTTTTATTCACGTGTAATTGGCAACATTTTTTAAATTTTTAATTCATTTAGTTTTTAATTTAGTAGAAATATTATCTCTCGAACAAGATGCAAACGTAGTCCTTCCATTTCATATTTTCCTGAAGACGCCCGCAGAAGACGGCGCGAAACGTTAAAAGTTTTATTTTATTTTAATATGTACTAATGTATATTAAAATTCCTGTTTTGTGCACCACTGAGCAATGTGTTATTATTAGTTATTATTAATTAAAATTGTTTTTTAGATGTTTCCCACCAAGTAAAAACTTGTCAAAGCGATTGCGTTTTAATATGCGAATCCAGATTAAACTAATCCTAGATTTTTATCCGTGAACTCGAAGAGATATTTGTTTTTTTAAAGATTGATTGTCTTGGTTTGTTCTTTATTCGGATTTATTAATTAAAGGATGAGTTGTTTAGAAAGAAATATTAAACGGAACTCTCTGTGCGATCTGCAATCACACTTACCCACTGGTTTTTTTTTTTTTTTTTTTTTTTTTTTTTTTTTCACCTAAAGGAATATTATTATCTATAGCATCGTTATAAAAGTAAAGAAGATGCAAACTTTTAAACCTAACCATTTTATAAATGCGAATTTACAAATGCATAGCTGCCAACGTTTACACATTTTTCTTACCACAAAAATTTTATTGTAAATATTGTCTTAATTAATTTGCTGATCCCTTAATTTTTATTTTAACTTATTCTTTTAAATATTATTTTTCTTTTCTTCTTTCTTCTTTCTCTTTTTTTCTCTTGATTACCTACCCCGTATTTTATTTGTACATTACTGCCAATGATTATTCTCACGGTTATTTTCAAATCTGCTCTGTATCCGGGGATGTGGGACATAGGTCCCAGGCTCCTCGGTAAAAATCCTAGTATCATCATCATCATTATGATTAAACAAATGGAAAATCTCAGTACAATTTTAGTAGTAGCAAAAGTGCGTAAAAGTTGGCAGCTATGCAAATGTGCAGTTGATTTAATTATCAATTCGAAAAGCAACCGTCATTTTTCGCGACAGCATTAGATGAAGCCATAGTAAACGGAAAATGTGCAATTCAGACGAAAAAGTATGGCAATCTAATCACAGAAAAATAGTCGTTATACATAAGGATATGATTCAATCTTTCATAACTTGGTAGTGTTTTTGAAATAAGGTGCAGTGCCATGATTTAAAGTTTGAAGGGTTTTGGTGGGCGTAGTTCGTAGGGAACAGACCCCCGATTGATTACCAGAAACTTTTTAGATCACAGGATATCATAGCCTGAGAGCTTATGTGCCCGTCCGTTCTGTATGTATGTGCGTTCGTGCGTAACGCGATAACTCATGATAAAAATATCCGATCCACATGAAATTTTGTATGTAGGTATATCCTGACAAGGCGCTTCCCTGATTAGTTTTTGGAGTTCATTCGATATGTATAAGAGGAGGAGCGGGGGGCTCATGCCCCTCCCCTTAGTTGATATAAATGGGATTTTCATGCAGAATTAAGTTTTCGTTCAAAATTTAGATTAGGATCATTCTGATGAGGCGATTCCGTGACTGTTATTAGGTGTTCATTGAAGAAGTATAAATAGGGGGAACAGGGGTTCTAATGCCCCCCCCCCTTAATTTATATAAATGGGTTTTTTAAGCAGAATTTTCAGATTTCGTTCAAATCTCTGAATAGTTTTGGAAGTTTAATGGTTAAGTATAAAAGAGGGGGATAACTCCTTTTAAATTATATAAATGCTAAATGGGTTTATATTAAGAATTATCTCATTTGCTCTGAATTTTGGATATAGATTTTTTATATGATAAAGCATGTCTTTAATAGTATAGGAGGATCAATGATTAAGTATAAAAAAAGAGGAAAGGGGAGAGCTGTTTCTCCTTCTTAATTTTTTTTCGAACGGAATTAACCCTTGAAAATATAAGGCTTTAATGTACAATTAGTATTTGTAGCCTGTGAGCACAATGCCATCAGTTTAACTGGGCAGTATTCTTTATTTAAAGCTATCACCGAAAACAAATAGTTTCTTTTTTTCAGTAATGTAAAATTGCACAAAAACAAAATTTTTAAGTCAAAATTTTTTAATGAAAAGAAAATTGAACGTCATATTTTTTTGAATAATGAAAACTGCAATTACTCAAAAATAAATATTTGATTTTAACAATAAAACAAGAGTGCTCATTTTATTTGTATCAAACATACAAAGAATTGAAAAGAAAATTCTATAATTATATACCTGTGCGAAAAGCAAATATTTAATGATCGCAAATAACAAAAGAATTATTAACTTGCTCCAGAGAAACAAATACTATTACATTGCTTTTGAAATGTATGTACAACACATAAATATCCTTTTAAAAAGTTAATCATTTTTAAAATCAAAATTACTCTTTCGATGTTTGCTTTATTTTGTTATTGTAGAAAATTAAAAACATTAACTTAAATATTGAAATATGCTTTATTTGCTTTAACAACTTGTGGATTATTCTTTATTCATAAAAACTTAATAATAAGTATTTACAATGCATTTATTACAATAAATAACAGTAACAGTCTATACATTTTTTTCTTATTTATTTCGTGTGGTTTTAAATTAATATTAGGAAAAAAAACATAAATTTTATTGTGTAATACAAATATAAAATACTAAAAACTTTTTTTAATCAGGCGCATTGTGTTTTTTAATTAAAATAGGACATCTATAAGCAGCTTTTTTTTTAAGTAAACGGAAAAAACATATTTATAGATTTTTTCTGATTTAATTTTTATTCTAAAACTATTATTACATTAAAAATATTTGACGCTTTACAAGCAAATTTAATATTTCCTTACAGGTAATATTGTAAATACACAGAAATAGGTTGCTTAGTTGTAGAGGACTGGAATAATTTTATTACTGTTAGTATTATTGTAGTTTAAATTTTGCTTTGTTTAATTGTATAAGGTTCAAAGACTAAATGAAGCCAATGTTTCTGTATAATAGTCCCGGTAATAAAGGAATTTCCACCTCCCTCTTTAAGATAGCCATTTAAAGAAATTAATGGAAACGATGAATTAATTGAAACACTAAAAAAATTAGAAAATCAGAAACCTTGTTTATTCCCAACAGTAAAATTTTACTGGAAACTATGCCTTATTTAATGGGAGCATTATTATTATTTTTATTTATTTATTTATTTATTTATTTTTGTATTAAATAAGGCACACTTTTCTCTTTTTAAAAATTGGTGGCAAAAGATTAAAAATTTTGTAAAAGACTCCCTTCCCGAACGCTTTAAATAAGGTGAAATGTTACGTGTTTAAACTAAATTTATATATATATATATATATATATCGCACCTGGAAAGTAACAGTATTTATACGAAACGTGTAATTAGTAGGTAATTTAAATTTAAAATTTACAAAAATTCAAAACAGTGTTTTGAAGGTCTTCAGATACCTTAAAAGACTCGATTGAAATGAGCTTTTGCGATTTTTCATATAATTTAGAATGCAAAACTTTAGTACAATGGGTATAGCTTCCTATCGGGGAGCTAAACCTGTGAGATTTCCTATTCCGGTGCAGTGCATGTGACAGGACTGGTATTGTTATTATTTATGAAAGCCGATAGCCTAGACAGGAGATAAATAAAGAACGGAAACTTCAAACGATCAGACCGACGGGCCTGATTGGGATCGAATTCAGCATCTTCCGTCTGGCAACTTTGATAGCAGTAACTCTCGGTCACTGATAGCAACTGTGACAGCTGTGACAAGTAGATCTGTCAAGCGTTAATAAATTCAATGTTTTACACTACCAGACCGGCAAACTGGAAGGAGGTCCAAACCGTCCAAAATGCCTTAATTTCGAGTTATGGTACAAAGCAATGTTGCCAGTGGACTATTTTTTTTTTATTCAGCTTTCTTGATTAGCACCGCTTATTCAAAATAATAAAAATATCCTTATTAAGTAACATAGTGATTAACCCCTTGGAGGGACGAGCGACACGTATACGTGCCGCAAAGAGGCTTAAGAATCCTTGCTTATCCCTACCAGTAAAATTTACTGTAAAATTTGCCTTATTCAATCGGAGCATTTTTTCGATTTAATAAGGCACAAATCTTTGTTTTTTAAAACAAGTGACAAAACATTAAAAATTTCGAAATAGGCTCCCGTCGCGATGGGGTTAACCCCTTGGGGACGAGTGACACGTATACGTGCCGCAAAGAGGCTTAAGAATCCTTGCTTATCCCCACCAGTAAAATTTTACTGTAAAATTTGCCTTATTCAATCGGAGCATTTTTTCGATTTAATAAGGCACAAATCTTTGTTTTTTAAAACCAGTGACAAAACATTAAAAATTTCGAAAAAGGCTCCCGTCGCGATGGGGTTAACCCCTTGGGGACGAGTGACACGTATACGTGCCGCAAAGAGGCTTAAGAATCCTTGCTTATCCCCACCAGTAAAATTTTACTGTAAAATTTGCCTTATTCAATCGGAGCATTTTTTCGATTTAATAAGGCACAAATCTTTGTTTTTTAAAACCAGTGACAAAACATAAAAAATTTCGAAAAAGGCTCCCGTCGCGATGGGGTTAACCCCTTGGGGACGAGTGACACGTATACGTGCCGCAAAGAGGCTTAAGAATCCTTGCTCATCCCTACCAGTAAAATTTACTGTAAAATTTGCCTTATTCAATCGGAGCATTTTTTCGATTTAATAAGGCACAAATCTTTGTTTTTTAAAACAAGTGACAAAACATTAAAAATTTCGAAATAGGCTCCCGTCGCGATGGGGTTAACCCCTTGGGGACGAGTGACACGTATACGTGCCGCAAAGAGGCTTAAGAATCCTTGCTTATCCCCACCAGTTAAAATTTTACTGTAAAATTTGCCTTATTCAATCGGAGCATTTTTTCGATTTAATAAGGCACAAATCTTTGTTTTTTAAAACCAGTGACAAAACATTAAAAATTTCGAAAAAGGCTCCCGTCGCGATGGGGTTAACCCCTTGGGGACGAGTGACACGTATACGTGCCGCAAAGAGGCTTAAGAATCCTTGCTTATCCCCACCAGTAAAATTTTACTGTAAAATTTGCCTTATTCAATCGGAGCATTTTTTCGATTTAATAAGACACAAATCTTTGTTTTTTAAAACCAGTGACAAAACATTAAAAATTTCGAAAAAGGCTCCCGTCGCGATGGGGTTAACCCCTTGGGGACGAGTGACACGTATACGTGCCGCAAAGAGGCTTAAGAATCCTTGCTTATCCCTACCAGTAAAATTTACTGTAAAATTTGCCTTATTCAATCGGAGCATTTTTTCGATTTAATAAGGCACAAATCTTTGTTTTTTAAAACAAGTGACAAAACATTAAAAATTTCGAAATAGGCTCCCGTCGCGATGGGGTTAACCCCTTGGGGACGAGTGACACGTATACGTGCCGCAAAGAGGCTTAAGAATCCTTGCTTATCCCCACCAGTAAAATTTTACTGTAAAATTTGCCTTATTCAATCGGAGCATTTTTTCGATTTAATAAGGCACAAATCTTTGTTTTTTAAAACCAGTGACAAAACATTAAAAATTTCGAAAAAGGCTCCCGTCGCGATGGGGTTAACCCCTTGGGGACGAGTGACACGTATACGTGCCGCAAAGAGGCTTAAGAATCCTTGCTTATCCCCACCAGTAAAATTTTACTGTAAAATTTGCCTTATTCAATCGGAGCATTTTTTCGATTTAATAAGGCACAAATCTTTGTTTTTTAAAACCAGTGACAAAACATTAAAAATTTCGAAAAAGGCTCCCGTCGCGATGGGGTTAACCCCTTGGGGACGAGTGACACGTATACGTGCCGCAAAGAGGCTTAAGAATCCTTGCTTATCCCCACCAGTAAAATTTTACTGTAAAATTTGCCTTATTCAATCGGAGCATTTTTTCGATTTAATAAGGCACAAATCTTTGTTTTTTAAAACCAGTGACAAAACATTAAAAATTTTGAAAAAGCTCCCGTCGCGAAGGGGTTAACCCCTTGGAGACGAGTGACACGTATACGTGCCGCAAAGAGGGTTAAGAATCCTCGCTTATCCTCATCAGTAAAATTGTAAAATTTGCCTTTTTCAATCGGAGCATTTTTTCGTTTAGTAATGCACAAATCTTTGTTTTTTAAAACCACTCACAAAACATTAAAAATTTCGTAAAAGGCTCCTGTCGCGAAGGGGTTAAGATTAAAATAAGGCGATTTTTACAATTTCAAAGAACTCATGTCAATCAAGGAATCTGATTTTTTTTTTTAAATGATCCACAACAACAGTGGTACAAAGAACGAGAGAAAACAGAACAGAAACATCAAATCATTAATGCTACAGAAAACATTTTAATGACAATTTGTACTACAGAAATTTGTCAAAATAACGACAAGAAGTCGTCAGACAGGTTTGACAGAGGTACGCTATTACTTCAGTTAAATACCTCGAACACCTTCTGTTACAATTTTTAAATATTGTTTTTATCTCATTATTGTGTTGTTGCCACTGTTCTTTTTATTGCTTCTTTGTACCAGTGTTCCCAATATGGTATTTTTTTGAAAAATTCAGATCTCTTGAACTGAACCAGTTTTTTTATATTGTGATATTCCTGTTATTTTCGCTTTAATTAATGTGTTATTTAATTAAGATAATTTTACCATTTTCAAAAAGTGGTACCAATTAGGAGTTATGAATTAAAAAAATAGCTAATTGGCAAAATTGATTTCTAAAATTGCTTGCAACTACAGCATTTTGCATCCTGCATTGCTATGTGATTCGGAGTCGTCTGTGTGCCCCCTACTAGAGTAAGGTCCCAGGGCCCCTAGACGTTACTTATTTTTTCACAAGTAAAATGTATTGGATAAAGTAGTGTTAGTGCGTGCTATGAGCGTAGTGATACCTGATAGCTTGGACCGACGGCCAATTTACGGGTACCAGGTACCAAAGGTAGGTAAAAACGCTGCGAACTTTACTTATTTTCTCAAGCTTGGTTTTTATATAATGATGCTCAAGGAACTATTTCAATACTATAAGTAAACTCCCAGACCAATTGCATGCGCCAAACATCCAGCCAAACACACATAAAGTGTCGCGGCTCCCTATGCGACCATACATAAAGTTGCGCTTTGAAGTTTCCTAAAAAATGATATAACTTTATTTTTTCATACTTATTTTCTATATATGATCTTCAGGGAACTATTTCAGTACTTTATGTAAGCTCCCAGACTAATTGCATGGACCAAATATCCAGCCAGACACGCATAAAGTGTCGCGGCTCCCTATGAGACCATAGATAAAGTGGCGCTTTGAAGCTCCCTAAAAAATGATATAACTTTACTAATTTTCTCAGTCTTAATTTTTATATAATGATGCTCAGGGAACTATTTCAGTACTTTATGTAAGCAGCCAGACCAATTGAATCGGCTAAGCATTCAGCTAGACATGCATAAAGTGTCGCTATGAGTATGAGCGCAATCGTGATAATTAGATAGATTTATAACATAGCATCATAAAACTTATGTTAGTAATGGTCTAATGGAAGTCTTCAGTAATAATTAAGTAATATTTTAACCCTTAATTTTAAAAATAATTATAGCATACCAAAATATGAATACATTTGAAATCGTAATCGAAATTATGGACAAATCGTTACTAATTTATAGAGTGTTTTTAATTGGAAATATTCAGGAAATTAATGGTTCTCAACAGCAATCAATTTATAAAAATACTAGTTTATAGACGTCTTATAATAGGCAAAACACAATAAAATATGTAAATAGAAATCTTATAATAGGCAAAACACAATAAAATATGTAAATAGAAATTTTATAGTAGGCAAAACATAATAAAATATATAAATAAAATTTTTCAAAATAATTCATTTAAATATTAATCATTATTTTAAAAATGAGAGAGTTATGATCTATTTTGTTATTTCTTAATCTTCATTATCATCATCATTGAAGTTTGATAATTCATCATCAATCCAATGTTGATATTGAATATCTTCATCATCATCATCATCATTAATTCCTTTTTCTGTAATATATATATATATATATATATAATTAAGAACTAAATAGTTACAAGTTTATATAAATAATTATAAGTGAGAGTAGAATACCTGATTCTTCTTGAAGCGATTCACTTACAAAGCCCGGTAATTGGTCCCCATCAAACCAGTTGAAATGATATTGATTATCTTCCAACGTCCACCCATTGTTTTTAGGACTGAAAATACCTAGTTCCTTCATATGAGCATTATTTCAAAGACTAGCGAGGTAATTAACTCGCCGAAAAAGTTGCAAAAGCTCACTCTTACAGTCTTGCATGGTGGTAAGTTGCTCGCATCAAAGTTTTTCAAATTATTGCGATTGAACTCTTTATCAACGTCGGAAACCGTGTAAATGTCGATGACCAGTTGAAATCCGGCAGCATCTACGTCAATTATTCCGGTCATACTGTACACTTCACAAATGAACTTTTGTATTCTGTTAAATACATTTTGCTCTACCTATAGCGATATATACGGCTCTTGGACCTTGGACTAAAAATGGATTACTTCGGTAAGTTCAGCTGAACGCGCTTCTTTCTATGTATGTCTGGGAAGATGTTTGGCCCATGCAATTGGTCTGGCTGCTGAAATAAAGTACTGAAATAGTTTCCTGAGCATCATTATAAAAAAATTAAGACTGAGAAAATAAGTAAAGTTACATCATTTTTTAGGAAGTTTCAAAGCGCCACTTTATTGTATGGTCGCAGAGGGAGCCGCGACACTTTATGCGTGTCTGGCTGGATGTTTGGCCCATGCAATTGGTCCGGTTGCTTACATAAAGTATTGAAATAGTTCCCTGAATATCATATATAAAAATTAAGATTGAGAAAATAAGTAAAGTTATATCATTTTTTAGAAAGTTTCAAAGCGCCACTTTATGTATGGTCGCATAGGTAGCCGCGACACTTTATGCGTGTCTGGCTGGATGTTTGGCTCATGCAATTGATCTGGGTACTTACATATAAAATTGAAATAGTTCCCTGAGTATCATTATATAAAAATTAAGCTTGAGAAAATAAGTAAAATTCGCAGCGTTTTTACCCACCACCTAATTTTTCAGTTTTGTTTTCTATGATGACAGTACTGAAATATTTCCCTGAACATCATATAAAAAAATTAAGACTGAGAAAATAAGTAAAGTTACATCATTTTTTAGGAAGCTTCAAAGCGCCACTTTATGTATGGTCGCATAGGGAGCCGCGACACTTTATGTGTGTCTGGCTAGATGTTTGGGCCATGCAATTGGTCTGGGAGCTTACATATAGTATTGAAATAGTTCCCTGAGCATCATTATATAACAATCAAGCTTGAGAAAATAAGTAAAATTCGCAGCGTTTTTACCCACCTTTGGTACCTGGTACCCGTAAATTGGCCGTCGGTCCAAGCTAGCAGGTATCACTACGCTCATAGCACGTACTAACACTACTTTATCCAATACATTTTACTTGTGAGAAAATAAGTAACGTCTGGGGGGCTCTGAGATATTGGACTATAGAGTTTCTGCAAGTTTGTAGGTCTGGTAGTGAAATACCTTGTGTATCCTATGATCATCCTAAATTTAAGTTGTTATCTTTACACCCATCTTTTCCATTATAGACAAGAAAGCGTCAGCACAGTCTCATCATGTTCACGGATGAAAATCTAGGAATATTTGAATCTTAATTCGCACATTGAAACGCAATTGGTCTGCCAAGTTACATTTTAGTGGAAAACATCTAAACACCAATTTTAGTGACTGACTCGTATGTTTATCACTGTATTTTCCTGCACCCAAAAGTATGAAAGCATGGAGGATTGGGAGGAGAAGAATATAATGGTAAAACTATGAGTCAACCGTTAAAATTGAGTTTTCATGTATTTTTCACCGGAATATGACTTGGCAGATCAATTGAGTTTTAATATGTGAATCGAGATTTAACTAATCCTATATTTTCATACGTGAACTCGATGAGGTGATTGTGCGACCGCCTCTAGGTCTATTATGAATTTAGGATACTCTTACTGCTTTCTACTCAACATCATGTGAATTTAACATTGATATTGAGATGCTTGTTTCACGGTAATATAATTTTACTGTGACTACATTGCATTTTGAATGTTATTTTAAATTTCTCCAACTTTATTCGATGCGGTAAACCTTAAAACTTTTGAAAACATATAACTGATTTGGAAAAAAAGAAGTATAATTAATAAAACATAACTCTTCTATGTTCAATTATCAATAAATTCCGCTACATTGTCCTTACACGACAAAGCTGCAAGTTAAATAAAAAAAAAATTAATAAATGGACTGATTCTGATTGAATATTTAAGAAACAGTAATTTTCTACTTGAATGCTGACATTCTCTGTTTGAATGCATAAGCAAAATTTTAAATTTATCGTTATTATGCTACAGCTTTCATATACAAATTAAGTACATATTTTGTTACATTTGCATGTTTATAATGTACAATGAAATCTGTAATTTCACGTAGCAAGATTTCTCTCTCTTCTTGGGCGATATTACGGACTAAATGCGATTTGTTGTTGTCAAAAATTTAATTTCAAGGTAATTTTAAGCTATAAATTTAAATATCTTAATTTATATAATAAAATGAGTCAATTTATTGTGCAAGAATGCATTATTAACAAACTGATAATATCCATTACCTATACAAATTTATGTGCATATTCGGTGCTGTTTTCATCTGAATGAGTGTAATGCATGTTACGCTTATAATTTAAAACATAATTTAAACGTTGTTGATTATGTACTTTATATTTTGTAAATGCTGGTCGATATTTAAAACATGTTGCACCATTTAACACTTTAGTTTCTACATTAATTCATTTTATATAAATATATCGACGAAAATTAATTTTTCTATGCATCAAATTCCACTAATACAATTACTCAGAATGAATACCTCTGCGAAAAATGTGCTTAATAAGTATTAGTAGCTACGAATATTTTAATTAATGCATACGCAGCATAATTATATAATTTTAAAAATCTTTGAAAATCAGCTGATACTGCTTATCAGGTACTAAAAATCGTATTAGATATTTTAAAGCTTGCTAATGCCAAAATGCAACATATAAAGTTATCTATAAATTGAAGATCAGCAAACTTGTATCACTTCTGATTATTTGATACGTAATGTATTTGTATATAAATGAGTGATTTTCTAAATTTAACTTAATTCATTTGTTTTATGATGAGGAATACTGCTAAAAGTAATATTAGATATTTAAAATAAAGCTTACACAGAAATCCACTTTAATTTTCTAAACTCATTCAGAATTTAAAACATTTTCCAATAAATTTATTTTTTATTTGATTATATCTACAAACGTAATGGTCAGTAAACTGATACCAATAATGATAATCCGCATTTGCTATTCTATTTGTTTCCTTGAAAGCAATTGGTGCATTCAAATAAGCAATTTAGAGAATTTGAGTTTCTAATGAAGTTGAGTTTTGAATTCTAATTTTTAAGATATTTAAAACAATTCTTCTTCCAAACTCAAATTTTCAATTGCTATAATAATTTAAAATTTAAAACTAATTCCAATAAAGTTTATTTTGTAATCTATCTTATAACATTTGATAATCTGACACTTTTAACAGACGAATTACATTTACAGATTTTGAGTTATGTAATTTAGCTAATCTGAGTTTCGAATGCAATATTTTTCTCATGTAAAGGTTTTATTAGAATTTTATAGTGAACAAAATATTATTTTAAAGTGCAATCGAGTGACATTATTATATATGAAAATAAGTCATACGTCTTTGGACAGATTAAATAATGTATTTATTTACGAACCCTTATTATAAATGTCTGATATGAACTTTTATGCAGATTTAGATTAGGTAACATACATAATTAGAAAAAAATTAATTTTAGACTTTCCATATGATGAATGTTTATCAATCGTATACACACCATATGATCAATGTTTATATATGGCTAGTTCCATGTGTTTTGTAGTGTAAGTCACATTACCTTATAATTGCTATGCTTGTTTGCCAACGTCATTTTCGAAAAGTCTGCTTGGCCTTATTCAATTAATGAGACTGTGCCGATAAAATAAATCACATTTTTTCGAACTAAAATACTGGTAGCCAAAAATCGTAGCCTGTGACTTACACTACAAGTACTCATGGAAATAGCCATATTAATGTTCTTTTTCCATAAGAGGTTTTGTCAGTTTTAATATATAATTTGGGATACATATATATATATATGTGTGTGTGTGTAATATTGTAGAAAATCTGGAGATAAGCATTACGAATGCATGATAATTCCGTTTAGTGATGCGTGAATAGATTTCGAGGAACATCAATACATTGACTGCCGTTAATCATTTAATCGTCGCGCCCGAGACATTCACGGGCTGCAAGTTTCACGGGATTATTCAAAATTGTTTGATTCCTGCCAGTTTTATAAAATAGTGTAATTAGTTTTATTCTAGTATCATTTTACTTGCCATTAAATAAGATAAATACTTTTTTTTTCAAAAAGGTGGTGGCAATAATCAATTTGAACTTTTAAGCCGTAATTTAATGCGACCATTAACCCTTTCCGGCGTATTACTCTTTAAAGTTGGAATTTAAAGAAGAAAAAAATTAGGCAATCTATTTAGGCCTAGAAAAGTACACAGGTATTGTTTTGTAAAGATTGCACAAACCATTTTAATTATACAGCTGTTGCCGAAGTGGTAACCTCCCATAGGTAAAGCATTGATAATCGCAGTGAGGAGAGCATTGCTATGAAGCGCGTATTACAGTAAAATATTTTACCTATTATTTAAAAACAGTAGAGTTTGATCTCTGTGGTACTGCCATCTAGAACTCATAAGAAAGATTTAAAGTAGCCATTAGAGTAGTTTTTGAAATATTCACGGACTTTTTGTGTCTCTAAACAGGGGGAACTTTAGGTGTTGCCGACCTGGCAACACTGCTCGTTAAAGGGTTAAGGGGTTAATGCAGGTCGTAGAGTGGTCAATAGGCAAGAAAATAATTTCGACTAGGAGTTTCTCCATGAAATAATTAAGAAATAACTCATCTACTTAGCTTTTACCCTTTATTTACATGACATTAATTTAAAAAAAAACATTTCCAACTTTAATGATAAAGCTCAGGTCTTTTCTGCGACAAATTATAGTGGATATTATAAGAAATTTAAAACGGACAAAGTTGTTGACATACGGGTGATTCCAGGCAGCTAAGAACTTAACAAGTTGAAAATCGCACTAATTCTCAGTTTCCCGCGAGTACTACTGTTTTCGGATCAAATTTGCAAATGTATAACTCATGACGTTTCGCGCTTCTGATTGTTAAAAGAACAATGCTAATTTAGCTAATCTGAGTTTCGAATGCAATATTTTTCCCATGTAAGGGTTTTATTAGAATTTTATAGTGAACAAAATATTATTTTAAAGTGCAATCGAGTGACATTATTATATATGAAAATAAGTCATGCGTCTTTGGACAGCGTAAATAATGTATTTATTTACGAACCCTTATTATAAATGTTTGATATGAACTTTTTTACAGATTAAGATTAGGTAACATACATAATTAGAAAAAAATTTAATTTTAGACCTACCATATGATCAATGTTTATCAATCATATACACACCATATGATCAATGTTTATATATCAATGTTCTTTTTCTATAAGAAGTTTTGTCAGTTTTAATATATAATTTGGGATACATAATTAATGGGATACACATTTGGGTTGTCATTCTTATAAATTCTAGTTCCCTTTGCTAGTGTGCTCTAGTTAATATTCTGATTCAGTAGACCAGAATTTTCTTATTTCCAGAACTAGAATAAAAAGGGATTAAAGCTAGATTTTTAAAATGGCTAAATTTCATAACAGTAACTTCTGGTCTCATAAATCAGAATTCAAGCGACAAAATCCAGTGAGAATAATTCTGAAAGAAGATCTGTTAAAAAGACGTAATGAGTTCAAAATTAAGGAAGTAAACAAATATCGCAGGGTGGGAAAGATCTTGAAATAAAAATATCTAAATAGAAAAAAGAATAGAAATGACTCATTTAAAAATATTGAAATTCATATTTAATAATAAAAATCGGCCAAATTTTCGGGATATTTGCATGGCTAAAATTTCGGGATATTTCCACAACCGATAAAAGTACAATAAAATAACATTCAGATGGATAAAACAGGAAATAGTCGGTGGATTTCAAATCATGTCTGTTTAACCCTTTAACGATCATAGCATTTTCATTGCTAATATGTCGAAATAAACTAATGACACCGGTAATTAAGAACAAATATATTTCTAAATAAGAAAACGTGATTTTTCACATACAAAATAAAAGGGATATTTTTCGATAAAAATACCGGTGTCAGTGTTGCGTATCGGAATTAAAATTTTGTGGTTTTGTGGCGAAACCAATGAACGTTAAAGGGTTAAAGAGAAGTGGGTGTTTTTGTGGGAGGCTGGTTTGCTTCAAAACTTTCCACTTGAACTTTTGTAGTACTTCTTGAATTTTGGCGAGCAGCATGGAACAGGTAATTTCATGCAGGACGATGACACCATTACTCGACGTACCATTGCGTTTACGTTGGATGGCTTCGTGCAGCCTTGTCAAAGTGGTCCTTACAACACCATATTTTTTAACGTCATGTCCTTTTAATCCCCTGGGACGAGCGACACGTTCACGTGACTCAAAAAAACTTAACCCGTCAGTAGTCGCGTGTCGGTCTTTTCGCCACCCGTATAACTTATCTTCTCCTAACTTGTATCACATTGCAAATAGAGCGGAGATCTACCATGAAGCTGACTTTGACCACGTTAGTGAAGTTACAGGACACCTCTGTTTTTCTTTCAGGTACATTTTTAGAAAAAAAAGTTGAAATTGACGAAAAAGTCTGCGTAACAATCACTAATGTCAGTTCATTTTTACTTTTTCCAATGACTCCAGATCTCATGAATAAAATGCATAATTTAAGAAAACTTAAAATTTATATCTTCACTGAAATGTTATTTTCGTATATTAGGTGAAAAATATTTCTTAATTTACATATTTGGTATGTGGGTGTCCAGCGGCGAAAAGACCGAGCGCGACTAATGACGTTGTGAAAAAAGTCGCGACTACTCGCGGGTTAAGAATCCTTGTTTATCCCCACCAGTAAAAGTTTACTGCAAAACTTACCTTATTTAATCGGAGCATTTTCAGATTTAATATGACACATTTTTTTTATTTTTAAAAACCGGTGACAAAACATTAAAAATTTCGTAAAAGGCTCCCGTCGCGAAGGGGTTAAACGCTTTAACATGTCTCTTAGATTTTTTGATTATATAGGAAAGTGGTCGACAAGCATGCCTCTTAACCCATTAACGCCCAGCGTCCTTTTTTGAGGACAGTTACAAAAACAGCAAGAAAGCGGGTTTCCACCAGTAAAGAGGAAGATAAATATATACCTTATTTCACGAGACAGAATCCTCGATAAATTTAGATAAAAGTTAATTTGCTTTAAATAGTGGTGGGAAATACAAAATTTAAATTTTAGCGAAGAAAATAATTCGGGCGTTAATGGGTTAATTCCTTTTTGCTTTTGTATACTGTATATTGAGTAGATTGTAAGTTCAGTTCACGAAATAACGGTGACGAGATCCATCAACAAACCATTGATCAGGTATAGACTTGGTCGAGAATATAGAGTAGTACGCTTTGGTAAATAAGGGTATAAGTTAAATATCTGGAAGTGTAGGTTATAATCTCACGAGATGAGAGAGACAAAGACGTTGATTACTGGTGTAAGGAAGAAGTATATTTTATTTTTAGCAACGTTCTGGTTCATCTCTATGCATAAGTGTGTTGATTTATAATATTGAATTTTACCTTTATCTATGGACTTTCCTGTTTTGTGACGTTATTATTGGAACTTTTATGTGTCGCATGAGGTCGTTTACCGTTTTACTTAATAGTATATTTAAAGAAGTATGTTAATAAATGTATAAATATACATATACAGGGTGTTTCAAAAATTGCGCCCAAACTCTGCACAACCAGATTTCTCGTTGGAAGTATATAAAAAAATGCCCGTACGATCTCATAAGTGTACAAGTAAAATACGAAAGTCAAAGCATGATTCATAGCAGATATAAAGAAGAACACCTTGTTGGGCACATGAACAGCACTACACTGAAAAAAATCTGCCTCTGTCATCTAGAAAATAAATTGTGGCTCTAGAAAAAAATAGTTCCATGTCATTCTTATAAATTCTAGTTCCCTTTGCTAGCATGTTCTACTTAATATTCTGATTCAGTAGACCAGAATTTTCTTGTTTCCAAAACTAGAATAAAACGGGATTGAAGCTAGATTTTTAAAATGGCTAAATTTCATAACAGTAACTTCTGGTCTCATAAATCAGAATTTCTAGCTCCCTGACTTTCTAAGATAGGTATTAGAACTAGAATTTAAAGATACATTAACTACAAAATATAATATCCTGAATTATATCCTGAAGCAGAAAGCATAGTCATAACTGGAAATGTTAAAAATTAAAACTGTTAAAAATTCGATTTGACACAATTTTTTGAATATTATCTATTTGTTATTTATTGCGTTTAAAAAAATCGCATATTTTACAAATTATTGTTACTAAAGAAGCATTTCTGTTTGATTCTTAAATCATTAACGAAATAAATTTATATAAAAATAATATCCTGTTCTATACAATATTTTTTGTATTCTTTAAACTATAGAGAGACTGAATGAAATTAATTTATCACATTTAATATACGTATTACGAGTTCTGTGTCACTTGTGATTCTTTCAGCTACACAACAATTACAAAAAGAGTGATAGATAAATAGAGAATTCGATATTGACTAATTATATTTTATGTGTTTTAATAGCACGATAAAGTTTACTATAATATATATATATATATATAAATTTCTTTGTAATACAATAAAAGAACGTTAATTCAGATAACTTGGGACACAGACAATATGGTATTTTTTTATTATAACAGTTTCTATAAATTTAGTTACGACAAAATTAAAGTTATGATCTCACCAAGATCATCCCGAAATTTGTGTATATATATATATATATATATATATATATATATATATATATATATATATATATATATTTATGAATACACTCCAAACACTGTTATGTGCCACGTCATTATATATGTATCATTTACGTATTTTGTGCCATATATGTTACATAAAAATACATTCATATATGTCCTATATATACATATGTACACACACACACACACATGACGTGTTCAGAAGTCAATCCGATTAACTCCATCAACTAAAAACGCTTATTTTAAACATTTATAGTTATTTATCTATTAGAAAACTACTATTTTTTTCCACCATATTTTGATTATACGTTGATTAATTGTCTTATAATCAAGGGTAATTCACAAGCGCATTATAGATACTTAGAAGAGTTAAAACATGTCTTTACATGAATTTCTATGAAAAAATGGAGTTTCGGAATCACTTCTGAACACCTCATTTATACATACCCGTATACAATACATAAATATATGTTCTATGCATATCATATACATATACGTCTTGTATGATTACAACTGGACCATATATTTCACAAAATATTATTTGCATCGAATATTATTATATAGTGATACATGTTTTATAATTTGACAATTCACCCTCGGGCTCTGCTATAACACAAAACTACATGAAAAAGGTTAAAATATTTTGATTCTAGTAAAATATACACTGATTTTTCATCTATCGCTCTATTCTAAAAGTAAAGTAAAAAAACACTGCTGCTTCTATAATTGAATTTATTGTAAATTTTCGATTTTCACTGCCTATATTCGGAAAACTATCTTATGTAAATTTATGAAAACGCAGAGTTTTATAGCAAAATATATGATAAACATGCTAAAAGAAACAGTGTTTAAATCGAATAATTATTTTAAATGCTATATAACGTTGAAAATGCAAACATTTACTCAAATGTTAGTATAAGTAATTTTAAACATGTAAAAAATGATTTCAAACATGAAACTAACAAATAATTTTTTTCAAATTTGCAATAAGTAGAAAATTACATACTCCACATCAATACTGTCAATTTTTAAATATTAAATACTCACGTTAATATTTTTTAAATGTAAATAAAGTATAAAAATTCAGACCATAAACACAAAATAGAAACACACACTGGTATATTATTATTATTATAAGTACAGGATTAGAGGATAATTATAAATACCAAGTTTCATTATAACCCTAGGCCTACCAGATGGGTCGGAAAGTAGAATTAGAATCCAGAATAAAAAAAATAAATAATAAACTAGCATCATTCAGTCATTAATTCATTTTAGTTTCATTCTTTCAAATATATACATTATTTTTTAATGAAAATCTTTCAGTAAAATAAAATTTAAATTATTACTGGTTGCATAACTTCTGTATTTTCATTTTTTAACGATTTCAGACTTAACCCCATGAGGGTCGGTGGTATAAAATATGCACCACTTAATTTTAATTGTGAAATGGCACATTGACACCAGAATTTTGAAATTAAAATTTTAATGTTATGAAGTACGTAAAGAAAATCATTTATTTATTTTGAAATAAATTTCTTTTTTATTTCTGGTGTCACTCAATCATTTCAGTATTTCATTAAAATAAGTGCCTTGCCCCTCAAAGGGTTAAAGATTACTTTAAAAACTTCCCTTTGTAAATATAAAATTTAAAAATTAAACTTTCAAACAGTTATATTCTATAAGATAGCTTTTTTAATTAGTAATTTATATACCTTTAAATATTTGCTAATAATGTTAAACTTTGACTATTAAATTTTTCCGCATCATTTTAAAATTTGAGAAAACATGCAATTTTAACGAATGCTATTTTACAAGTAAACAAATGTTATCAAAATGTAATTTATATAACTCCTTTCTATCGTTGGATTGCAGTTATTGAGAGTCAGTTATTTATTTGAATAAAATCATAAAATTTAAAGAAAAGCAGGTGAAAAAATAACCTTTTTTTCATACCTTTTTTTATGTAATCCACATTCACAAAGAACAAATGAAGAACAAATGTATACGTTCCAATAATAACAAAAATAACAATGACATGAATTATAGTTATTTATAGGCACTTTTTAACACGCCACAGATATTTTAGTTTTCTCGGACGCATACTCTATCTACATCATACTTTTAAGGACCCCTGAAAAAATTTTTAGTTAAATATTTTTTAAATCAAGACTGACGATACGTCTCACGAGATGGCCATTCTATTCTACAAACTTTCTGCTTATTCGAAAGTCATTTTTCAAATCGTCTGCGAGTCTGCGATTTCCGGGACAAGTGATTTTTTCCCCTCGTCTGTTCTTAAATGTCCGTATGCTGTAATATTTTTACAAGAGTTTTCTTATTAATATATCTGATTTTTTTGTTTCAAAATAGTTCAAGTTTTATAAAAAGCCCAGTCTCCTTTTTTTTGTCAAATATAACAATAATTATACTAATATAGATGATAAACAAATTAAGAAAGGTTAAAATATTTAAAATAGTTAATTTTTTTAAACGCCACTTTAAAAGAGAAAGCAACGTAACAGCTTTAAAATTCTCGTAAATTCTCGCTGATTTACCTATACGTATTATTGAGCATTCCGTATATTATTGCTGTCAAACTTATATAAAAACCTCTGCAAATAAATGCAAACACACACAAGAAAAACGTTATAATAGCTAGAATTCAAGTTAATGAATCGATTCCAGAAATCAAAGCGATAATTTCTCGCAGTTCAAACGATTCGTAGTAGTTATAATTCGTAAAATTTAGTTTCGTCATCTATAAATCAACAGATTAGAAGAAATTCTCGGTCATTTCATCGATACGGTTTATTTATTAGACTTATTCTCATAACTCTGACATCTATAGTTCTAGTTTAGGGATTTAGAAAAGAACTACTTATTCCTTCTAGATGAAGGCGGTATATTTTTTTTCAATGTATTTGCATATCTATTCAGACAATAACGTTCAAAACATTCGCTGCGCATATCTCGTCATGCATACGCGCGACTTAGAATGATGTTAAACCACTGCCATTGAAGTCGTTTCTGCGGCTTGCAGCCACGTATTTTTTGCATGTTTATTACGTATTCCGTTCTTGAAATTTGTATTTGATGTACGGTCAATGTAATTAATATGCCTTACGAAATGGCGTTACACTGCCTTTATAATTTTCGAATACTGCTGTTGACGTGCCAAAAAAAAGCGTATTTCCCTTTGACCTTCTGTGACGTCATACTTTATTTTTCATATTTTTCTCGCAAACTATGGATTGTACAAATGCAGTTCCTGCAGCATTTTTAATGTACTCCCAACAAGGCATCTCTCTCTCTATATATATATGTATATATATATATACTTTGAGTCTATAGAACCTTCTTCACATAAACTTAAAAAATTGTTTCTGCGATTTTTATTTTTTTTATTTTCTTGTCATATTCTTTATTACATACTAAGAAATATTCTTTAATTGAACTAAAAAACTTATTTACTGTTAAGAAACCACACCATGTAATATTTGTGTCTCTTTATAAAATATTATTCTTGAAATAACATGCATTATTATTCAGCATTATTATTTATAAAGTATAATAGAAAGTTTGTTTGATAATTTCAAATATTGAACAACAGATTTTCACTTTCCAATTTAGATAATGGATATGTGTTATGTTATATTCAATATTAAAAGGGCTTCTGGCATTTGCTCTAGAATTAACTCTAATGTTATTAGTTGTCATCTTGTACCAGTCAAGAGATAGTCTATAATCTTTGATGTTATTGACTACGGAAAACTGATCAAGATTTTCGCACTACTAATGGAGTCTTCAGGAATTTTCCTCATATCACATATTTCCTTAATAAATATAGTTATGTATTATGTACTTTAGAATTCTTAGTTTCAACCATTTCCGGCACGGGCAAAATCTATTAGTAAAATGAAAAATTATCGACTGACACCGGAATTCACAAGCAAATTTTTAAAAATTTTTGGAATTCCTTAATTTAAACTTTTATATTAAAAGCAAAACTTTACTAAAATGTAATATTATTGGTGCCGTTGCAAGTTCAGAATTAAAATTAAGTATCCCAGAACGGGCACAGTGTGCCAAAAATGGTTAAACGCACGTTAGTATAACTATGCAAGCTCTTTATTAAAAATCTTGAAATATTTTATAAAGAAATTTTGCTATAAACTTTGAAACAAATATTTTAGGTAATTTTGCCGAAAACTTTAGATTTACAATTGGTAAATATCGTTTAAGTTTTTCATTGAAGTTGCTAACTTTGTATCCATAGTAGCACTGTATTATACGAACGCTTAGCAACCGTTTTTATGCAACTGAAATAGAATTTTTATGTAAGTGTTTGGATATGACTAGTTGGTTCTTTCTGAATTTGAAAGAAGTCTGCCGTAAGGGGGCAATGCAATAGCAAATTTTGTGCCATTTTCAATATTATACCACGTAAAGTGTATGAAGTTATGCATAGAATTGAACGAAATTTTTTATATAAGTATTTGGCAAATTTAGTTAGTAGACCCTCCTTGAATTTGAAAAAAATCTGACAGAAGGGAGCATTATATTCGCGATGCCTGTGTCGTTTTCATTATTACATCATCAACAGTGCATGAAGTTATGCATAGGACTGAACTAAAATTTTCGTGTATGATTATTTTTGGGTATAAGAAGAAGATACTCCCGAATTTAAAAACATCTGCCTATCGTTATATTGTTTATCGGCTCGTGCAGAGCCATCCTGCTAAGCCGACTATTTGCAAACTATTTGAAAATATGGATAAAATCGAAATTGACATATTGAATTAATAATGTTAAAGTATAAATGTGTAACTCTATTTTGAAATACTAAAATGTACGTATGAGATAAAAGAAAGTTTTGGGATTTGCACATCAACACTAGTTTGCCCAATTTTTAGTCTCTCGTATTCGAAACTTTCCGGTGGCATTTCGATGTAGCTTTAGTAAAAATTACTTTTTTTAAACTTAAAATTAAATCAAAAGCAATAAAGATTTAATATAGATCTTAATAATTAGTCTTTAATGCATTACAAAACTTGGACTCTAATTTTTTAGAATTAATTTCTAGTATGTTGTTTCATAAATTCATAGATAAGAAATTGAACTATATTTACTTTACATTTCGTAGTCTTACTTAATATGATAGTCTTTCTTAACTATAACTTAATCTTAAATAAGACATACGATTAGAATATATTCAATTTATATTTTGATAAAAGTATTTTATAAGGAATAAAACTGGCATAAACAAGTAACTTATGTAACATAAAATTTATATTACGTAACTTAATTTTTTATAATCTGTTTTACCGTACACTTGACACTGCCAGAAATAGTTCTTAACACATTGACGGACAATAAGAACAAGTTCCCAAAGTTTAATTCCCAAAGAGCACAGTGGCACCAGAATGTTTGTAAAAAAAACTTCTATTTATTAAATTCGTAAAATTTAGCTTTTTTCTTATTTATAAATACAATTATTTTCAAATCCCGGTGTCAATCATTAATTTCAACACTTAAAATTTTCGCTTTGACGGCTATAGACGCAAGTGTCCGTCAACGTGTTAAAACTGAAAATTAATATCTAAAATATTCTTATAGAATGCATCATCATTGTTTTTAAACAACTACTGATAATACTTTTAAATAAAAACTTTGATACCTACTACTAAAATATTTCCTAATAATATTTCTTATAAGATTTTCCTTCAAATTTTCTGTTATAGTTTATACAAAAAATGATGAGACAATAAACACTCATAGCATAAGAAAAAAATCTTTTTTTACTGTCTTGGAAATAATCTTGGTTAAATAAGGAAAGATATTTATTGACCTTTGTTGTTAAGAAAGTCGAGTCAACATTATTATTAAACAGGAAACTTAGTTTTACATGAACAGAAAAAAAGGGTTTAATTGTATTATGTACTCGAAAATTTTACTTGTATTTAGTAAATATAAAATACATATTTAAACTTCCAGCACATGCACCCATTTCTATGACATAACCACACATACTGGGTCAATATGACCCTAACTTTTCGTTAACTTATCGGTAACATATGGACATTATAAATAAAAAAAGTCAAAAGTGTTATTTGAATCGTTTTTTAAGTAACAAGATATATTATTAGGTTTAAAAATCAAATAAAAAAATTACTTTTAATTTTGTATCTTTTTGGCATTCATTCGTTTTCTATAGTTTTGAAACGCTTACACATTTAGTACATATTTTATACGATTTTTTTTCCTGAAAAAAGATGTTTAAATAGCATTAAAAGCAATATTTTGTATAAAAAATTGTATATTTTGTTATTTTGTATATTTTGTATGCTGTGTATTTTGTATATTTTGTATACTGATCCATTCGCACTAGCCACTATAGAAAAATCTCGTGTTTTAAGTTTCTGTTCCCAGGATCCCCTCTTGCGAAACCAACCAGTTAGGTACTGGAAGTGGAGAGAAATTCCTGAAAATTCTGAGCATGATATGGATCGTCGGGTCAAAAATACCTGATGCGTGTGCTTACGGGTTAAGAGAAATTGCGCATTGTAAAGCACTTATTTTCTTTCATATCACTCATAAAAATAATATGAGGAGCTCACAAACATAGTATAGTAGACCAAGTCTATTTAGAAGTTGCATAAAATTTGTTTTATCCATTTGTTTTACAGTAAAATAAGTGTATTTTAAACAAACTTCTGATGTACGCTGGGATATCGTAAAGTTCTAAATATCACTAAGGAATAAGTGATATATTTGAATAGAAATATGGTGTGCTTTCAAATGAATATCGGGGTTTTAACGCTCGATAGTACTTATTACATAAAACTTAAAATTATAATTAATACATAAAATGAAAAAGCAACTATAACAATTTTACCTGCAAGCTTACAAATCTTCACTGTGAGGACCTTTTGTTACACATCATGTACAGCATACATCGTGTCGATAGCTCAGCTTCTCCCGAACATCTATTAACCCATTAACGCCCGAATTATTTTCTTCGCTAAAATTTAAATTTTGTATTTCCCACCACTTTTAAAATCAAATTAACTTTTATGTAAATTTATCGAGGATTCTGTCTCGTGGAAGAAGGTATATATTTATCTTCCTCTTTACTGGTGGGAAAACCGCTTTATTGCTTTTTTTTGTAACCGTCCTCAAAAGAGGACGCTGGGCGTTAATGGGTTAATCAATGTAAGGTCATTGTTTCAACTGCTGCAATTGTCAGCTGATATTGTTGGTATATGTACACGATCCTTTATGAATCCCAACAGGTAGAAATCACATGGCGTCAGTTTGTGCTCAGGAACATTTGGGAAGAATCGACTTACTTATCGACTTACTTACTTTAACCTTGTGTACTATTTCTTATAAGACTTGCAGACATAATAACTACAGTATGTAGAAATTTCTATCATATTTTGCAAGGAGAAAAAAATGTTGACGTATTTCTTAAAGATTATATTATTAGATTATAGGCATATTATTTTGGCTTTTCACTCAAATCATTTAGAAAAAATACGTGTGGCACTCGGGGACTGCCGCGGTAAACCTATTGCATAGGATTTTTTATCAACTTATGCAATTATAATTATTTATTTATTTTTTATTTATGCAGGGTTTTTTTGTCTTTGATATTAATTCAAGTTGCACTTTTTGAGCGTGATGACCGATAACAAAAACTTTTTTTATTATTATCGAGCAAATGAGAAGTTAATATAAGAAGTTTAAAATATTTTTATTATCTTACAATACATGTAGGTTAATCAGGAATTTTTATAATTTAAACCATACGTTTATGGTAGCTGAAATAAAAAACATAAGTTTGAGACTTGATATTCTCAAAATATCTGAAAAATACCGCGTCAATGTCTGCCGAAGTCTACCGAAGGATACCGTGCCGAAGTCTGTCAAACTGAAGCGACGTTAGCTGGAGTGTTGGTTTTTTCTCGTTACGGAATTTCTAGATTCTTTCGCCGCGCTCACAGCCCGCGATAAAAGCTATGCAATACCTTAATAAATTACCAAACAAAATTTGGCCGCGCTACGAAAATTAGATCGCGAGTTATAAGCATTTTAAATTTTCCGAACCTCACCGTGGGGGTCTCCTGTCACCAAAAGTAACACTGTCTCATAATAAATTACCAAACAAAATTTAGCCGCGATACGAAAATTAGATTGCGAGTTATAAGCATTTTAAATTTTTCGATTCTCACCATTGGTCGAGTCTCCAATCACCAAAAGCTACATTATCCTACCTTATTTTATCTTAAGACGATTCTTTTCTATACACATTCTATCAGGAATTTTTATTATTGAAGCTATAGATTTATAGTAACTGAAATAAGAAATATAAGTTTGAGACTTGATATCCTCTAAATATCTGAAAAATACCGCGTCAATGTCTGCCGAAGTCTACCGAAGGATACCATGCCGAAGTCTGCCGAACTGAAACGACGTTAGCCGAGTGTTAGGTTTTTTTTCGTTACGGAATTTCTACATTCGGTCGCCGCGCTCAAAGCCCGCGATAAAAGCTATGCAATAGCTTAAAATTAAAAAAAAAAACTCACGGTATCAAATAATAAATCAATTTTTTATGTTGCATCATTTGATGGCGGTTAAAAAAATAGGGTGCGGTACTTAAAAATGAAAACGAAAGATCAATCCTGTGTCCGTCTATATTTCATAGCCATTTTACCCGTAAATTATGGAATATACAGTGTTTAAATAGTGCAAAGTATTAAAGAATTTTGACCCACATAATTGCAGGTTATTAGACATTCACAAATATATTTCAGAAAGATATAGAGAGACACTTGAAAGAAATCTTTTCTTTGTATGTCGTGTGAAAACTTTCGTGACACTAAATTCGAAAACATGTATATTTTAATTTTAAATACGATATTTTCAGAGATATCGTTGAAAATAATGTGTAAAAATATGTTATCCCCCTTCTATTTTCGAATCCACTGAAACTAAAATTATGAAAAAATTAGAGGTAACATAGATGTAAATTAACTGAAACATTTCCGGAAAACTATTGCGACTTCCCTATGCCACATAGTTTTTGTGAAAATCGCATTTTTCCGTTATACACAAATTTCGATTTGTCGACATTTAGTAATGGTGATGAATAGTGCCGATCGTAGCAGAAGTATAAAAGCACTTTTGATGATGATTTTAAAAATAAAAAAATCGTTAGTAATTAGACGAGATGTTAATACGTAAATTCAATGAATTTTTCGGCATTATAAAATCTTAGGGATGACGTACTTTATTTACCATCGGCTTTTAAAGCCTGAATAACAATAACATAATTTAATAATATATTTGTATAACAGGGTTCGCACAACTCCACCACTAAATTTTTACAGTATTTTCAATGTATTTCACTGCAGAAAAATATTGCGAAAATTGCGAATCTTGGAGGTGGATGCAAATTCTGTTTCTTAAAAATTAAATATAAATTTTCTTATCATTAATAGTGGTGCCAGAGTCCTTACAAAATATAAGGAGTGTGCGAACCCTGTATAATGCATCATCCAGGAACAGTGTAACAGAAATAAACATTAAATTAATTAAAACATAGTCATATTCCCCACCTCCTTTTTTTATTTTTTTATCTGTAAATGAAGCAAACATGCTTGGTAGAGGAAAATTATGTTAAATTATAGATATGTTGTGTTAAATGTGATTCTCATGTGCAATCTACTTAATTTCATTCTTTAACCTGAAAAGTTCTGCTCTCGAAGCTGATAGACGGTAAATGGGGTTCGAACCCACTTGCGCCCGTCGGTCTAACTTTGAACGGTTGTTCAAAATTTTCGCGGTTTTCTGCAAACCTTGCGTAGATTCCGGTTAGGTTCCCATAGAAAGCCTCCCCCCACAGAGGACACGTCCTCTAGGGCCCACAGAGTACGTAACAGAGAATCAACTTTCATACACTGTAATGGCAACCTGTTTAACATGGGATTACGCATAGACAGTAGCGATACGAGCGGATTACTCTGAAACTACGATCATAACATAAGAGAGGTTGCTAATTCGGCGAAACATCGCTTCCTTGGCGACAAATGATAAGGGAAAAAAGAAAAAAAAACAGCGACGGCTTGCTGCTTCTTGTTTTGAAATTTATGAAAGAATTATTTTAATATGAAATAACTTTGACGTATTCGTCTTGCAAAAAATACATGTGTCTCTTCTTAACATAACGACCTAATAATTTAAACTTGAAAATTCTAGAACAATAACAGTAATAATTACGAATCAATATAAGCGCGGAAATCTAAGATCAAATAGCATAAGCACGTGTGTAAAGATAATCAAATCAGTATTCAGCAAGAAGTGCCAAGCCAGAATATGGTTACAGTTAAACAGAAATCACAAGGATAAAAATCGCCAACGCGATGGTTTAGTTTTTAAGTCATCCACTGAGGGCGTTCTTTTCAAGCCGAGTTGAGGCTCTGTCCATACTCTGTGCTAGGGCCTATCCCTCATGCAGAAAAGCGGCCGTTATAAAAAACACCATACTTCTTTAAATAATTTTCTGGTTCGAAGCAAGTTACAAAAGTAAAAAAGCCGAAGATTATCATATATGCAGAATAATTAATTAGAATTAAGTACATACATAATGAGAATCGCAACTAGTTTGCACTGTGTTGCTCTCTCAGTACGCTTTCTTTGTTTTAAATGTTAATTAAAAACCTGCCTGAAAAAACACGGCACGGACTGACCTTCTGTCAAAGCTTGCTTAGCACAATACCACGTGTAAAATTTGAACAAGGATTTTGTTTTAACCAACACTGAAAAAAAAAGATTATTACTAGGCCTGAGTTTTGTTTTATAAATTCCAAACAAAGTTTAAATATTCACTATTTTATTGTCAGTACCGAATTAAATTCATTGAAAAAAAAAACAGATTAGGATAAGATTAACCCAGTCGTGACCCAGTACCCTTTTGTTTAATTTTTACCACCGGTTTTTGAACACAGAATTTTTTTTGTAAAGAATTCGAGTAAATATTCTGATTAAATAAGGTAACTACAAATATAAATAGCTGGTGAGAATAAAGAAGGATTTTGAGCACATTAAGTTGCATGTATACTGCTCTACCGTCTTCAAGGGGTGAAAAAATACAGTTTCACAGTATAGCAATATTTGATATTATTTAGGCTTCATATCCCTTTGAATGTTTATGGTATACATATTCATACTATTCTTTATATACAGATACCCGACCTTGCACTGTTTAGTTTTTTACAAAGTCTTATTATTTTTTCAGAAACCATGATTTAATTAATGCAGTTAATAATTCATATATTCATTGTAGGCAAATGTTTTTACTAAAGAACGTTCACAGGTGTAAGTTGTGGATTTGGACGAATGTAGTATCAAAAGAAAAATCTCGTCATGTACGTCAAAAAGTGCAATGGAAATACCCTTCCGAATCAACCGTTTTCGAGATATCAGCACTTGAAGTGGAATGAATAAATAAATAAATTGACAGGCTGGTAAATAAATTGTTCGCAAGCAAAAAGCTCTATCACATTGTTTTTAACTCTCCTGACAATACCTTTACCAATCTAAGAACAAAATTTTTTACATCCACGCATTTCCGACCTTTCCCCCTCTTTTAGACAGGCACTTTGCATTATACGAAGTTTTTTGCGTACGGCTGCATTCGGAGAACATTTCCATCCGTTTTTGTTATTGCCACCACTTTTTTTACGCAAATTTCTCCGCAAATGTGTGGCGTGACGTAATGGATAAACTGTATGTATATATAGCGTGTAAAATAGAATGACTTTCTTAGGCTGGCTGTTATGTTAGAGACATAGTATTTGTGTTATTCTTATGGAAATGCGTGGTTTGACGTAACGATGTTTGTTATGAAGTTTTTTTTTTTTTTTTTTTTTTTTTTTTTTTAACAGAGCTTACATTTTGCCATCAAAGTAATGATGCTTATTCTTGTGATTTTAAATAAAATTATGAAAAGATCAAGACATCGTCATCTTTTATACAGCTGGTGCTTACTGTTCAAACTACTCTTACTCTGCTTTAGTCCAAGTCTGATTTAATATCGCCGAATTTTTTGCATAAATAAATAAATAAATAATATACGAAAACGATTATACAAAATGCACCTTGTAAAGAGGTGAAAAAAAACGGCGATGAGGAAATTGAAAATATTATTTGTTAAATTATTTGATAGTGTCGATGAACGAAAAAATATGCGTAACATAAAAGATACTAATATCAACTGCATACGGTAATGAGCAAGTTTTCACACTTGTTGCAAGAGTTATTTCGTACGTTAAAACTTGTTTCTTTCGTTGTCTGAAATACTGGGTCACTATCTTGAATCAGAGCTTTCTGAAAAGCGCATCGTCGCATATCATCAAATGTGGGGGAAGAAAACAGGTTGAAAACCAAAGAATGCAGTTGCATTTTATTTTATCTCTTGTGGTGAGGTCAATATTTTCGCAGAGATTTCTCATTTCCATAAGAATAACAGAGCTATCATAACCGCCATAGTTATCATAACCATCTATTATAACCGCCAGCCTAAGAAAGACGTTCTATTTTACACACTATAAATGCATATAGTTTTCCATTACGTCATCCCATACATTTGCAGAAAAAATTGCATAAAACAAGGTACTGGAAATAACAAAAACAGATGGAAAAACTCTCCGAATGCAGCCATGCGTGAAAACTCTGTAGAATGCTAAGTACCTTTCTAAAAGAGGTGAACCGGCAACGTGTGGGTGTAAAGGATATTATTCGTAGCTCGGGAAAAGGTATTGGCAAGAGGATTAAAAGCAATACAAAGAAACCTTTAAATTGCAAACAATTTATATACCTGCCTGTTAATTTATTTATTTATTCGTTCATAATCCAAGTGCTGATATCTCGAAAACGGTTGGATTCGGACGGGTAGTTCTATGGCACTTTTTAATGTACATGATGAGATCTTTCTCTTAATACCATACTGGTCCAAATACACAATTTACACCTGGGAATACCACTTGACCGTTTATTTATTATTATTTTGGATATCTCAAGGGTATTTTCCGAAGTGTCTGTTATCCAAATATTTTTCTCTTCGAACTAGTAGGACGGCCTCCAGGACATTTAGAATAGCAGGAGTTTATTTTTGGCGTCGCTGTATATAATCATGTAAGAATCAAGAATGATTCGGATTTTCTTATTTTTAAGAATCATTACACTACACGGACTTTATGCAATGACCGTTATTGTAATCAGTTATTGTAATCAGTTATTGGAAAATACAAAATACTTTCTTCAAACGGACTCAAGCTATAGCTAATTTTGAATGTAAGACAAAGAAAATTTAATTCAATCGAATAATATTAACTGCTGCTTAGAGGAATTTTACTATCCATTAATTAACATTTAATTTTCCAAAAATTCCATTTTCTTGTCAATGACAATAAATGAAGAAATTTTAAAATTGTCTACATAAATCATCGCAAAGTTTTATCATGTAAAATAAAATCTTTTGTATTTATTGAACTAATCAACCAAATTATACGAAAAATTGCACATTTAATTTCGAAAATACCAACAACAGATCTATGAAATGTAACAGATTTATCAAAACCGGAGATTTTCGCAAACAGTTATTTCAAACAAATAGATAAACATGCACAAACCTACAGACACCAAAAACTTAAACTGTTCTTTACAGTGAACCTCGAGGCAAACGAAAAAGACAGGCTACCGAATTGCATCTTACTGTCTTTTTACTTACCCATCATACGTAGTATAGGGTAAGTCTTGCAATCGTTTTGAAAATCGAAAAAAATTTTTTGACGGATTTACACGTTTTAGATAGTGGAGATTCCGAAAAACATATTTTTAGAAAAAAAATTTTGCCGTGCGTCTGTCAGTCTGTCTGTCTGTAAACGCTCTATCTCCCGAACAAATTGAGATAGAGAGTTGAAATTTTGTATGTTGTTAGTATGTAAAAATGGGACGAACCCTATTTAAAATCAGCAACCTCGATTATTCCTAACTATTTTTTTCGGACTCTCGAAAAATTCGTTCTGATGAAAGGTGTATAAAAACTTTCGAATTTTTTTGTTCTAAGGAATGGACGTAAAAGGCAATAAAATAACACACATTTTGCATATAGCACGAAGTCGGTCGGGTTATTAGTTGCTGAGATATTTGTCATCTTGTTTTCCACATTCTTCGATTTTTCATGACCCTGTATTTCATTCAAATTTCAATTCAGAAGTATATTTTAATTGGAAATGAGACGCTTAATCCGACGCAGTTAATTGTTAGTTAATAGAATTATTATTTTTGGAGTTATAAGGATGTTTCTTTTACGCAGTTCGGTACTACTTGAGTAATTTGACGTTTTATATAATTTGTCGAAATTGGTACATCAGCAGTTCTTTAATATAGCATTACTATGTATATTAACAATATTTAAATTTTGTTTATGAATTGCAATGCATTGTATAAATAGTTTCACATGTTTTATTTTCATATTATCCATGATGGGTAAGTATTACGTTGGCACCCAACGACTAGTTTTACAAACCGCTTCAATGACGTGATGCTGTTTTCGTACACCTTCATTGGTGCATTCGAGGATCATGTGAATCCAGCAGTCTGAAAAAATCATAAGTGGAATGCACCGCGGTAGCCTGTCTTTTTCGCTAGCTTTGAGCGAGCCTTCAGTGACGTTTCAGCACTTAAGTGCTCACACTACTGTCTGAAAAAGACTCGTATGATAATGTAAAGTCTCTAAGGGCGTTCTTTTCAAATATCTCGCACATTTTTTTTGTTCATAAGATAGCTGAGGACGATTCACAACCGGCCTAATTTTTATTTTTTCGATTTTGGTGTCAAATTGAAAAAAAAAAAATTAACTTTCAGAACCTGTTTCAACCGGTAATGAAACTAAAGCAATATAAAAAATAACAGCAACATATAGTAGCAAATAATAGCAACATATAAAAATATAAGCAAAATTAAAAAGGTAAAAACTAGGCCGGCTGTGGATCGTCCACAGCAATCCTATACAAAAAAAATCACGTTAAAATATTACATTTGGAGCGAAATATTTGAAAAATATGCTCCCATAGACTTTACATTATCATCCGGGTCTTTTTTAATTAGACCGTTTTCATTGTAGTGTGGGCTGTTAATTTTTCATTTTCTCAAAATAAGAAAATATTTTCGTTGCTTAAAGGACTTAGGATATTTATTATTTTTCTTCAACTATCTTTTATGTCTAATATCCCAAGCCTTTTTTTTATTTTTAGAAAACTTTGCAGGATACATTATTACTATAATATGTTTTATAGTTTTATCAGTAATACGTAATGATTACTTCAAGGTTATAAAAAAGTTATAAAACTTCAATAATTCTAGTTATTTTTATATAGCGATAAAGTGTTTTGAGCCTTTTTATTTAATTAACGGCAAATAATGTTGGTTCTTACAATTGTAAATAAAACGTACCAAAAAATGAGGTAACTTGAAGTAAATAATTATTTTCTCTGCGCTTAATAATTATATTATTATGAAATTTTCAATTCATGTAAAACTTGAAGGTAACATGAAGTAAATAATTATTTTCTCTACGCTTAATAATTACATTATTGAGAAATTTTCAATTCATGTAAAACTATTTATTACTTTAACCTTTTAAAGTGAACTTTCATCTATTTTTTAAAAAAGATTATGGTGTTGATTAACTAAAACTATTTTCGGGAAAATCTTAAAAACAATCTTATAAACAGCTAAAAATAAATTATCCTGCAAAAGAATTTTTTTTTCCTTCACCAAACACTTTTAGTTCTGAATGATAAGCAGAGTTTTTTATAGAAAAATTAAATTTCCTCATTTCCCTGCGAATAAAATACAAATTATTTTAAATAAATATAACCGAAAAGTGGTATTCGAACATCGAAGTGTTTTTTACGTCCTGCCTCTACTGGAAAACTCACATAGTTTGGTATTTTAAAGTTTAACAATTTTCAAAACGTTTTTCCTTGAAGTAAACAGTTTTTTCGTATTTTATGTTTCGACAGTCTCGTATAAAAAATATTATCATGAAGAAAATCCGTATTTATCCTCCCCTATCTTCATGTTGCCTGTAATAGACACTAAAGAACAACCCTTTAAATTAATTTAAATCCTTCCTGAATTCATAAAATTACTTCCAGGTCTTTTAAACGCCCTGACCGCCGAGCAAAAGGGCAAAATTGTAATGTTGTTTTCCCTTTATTTTATTAAAACTATTTAAAAAAGGTGTTTTTTCCAACCTGATACAAAATACTAATAATAACACATTGCTCAGTGGTGCACAAAACAGGAATTTTAATATACATTTGTACAATTAAAATAAAATAAAACTTTCAACGTTTCGCGCCGTTTTCTACGGGCGTCTTCAGGAAAATATGATAATGGAAGGACTACGTTTGCATCTTGATCGAGAGATAATATTTCTAATAAATTAAAATCTAAATGAATTAAAATTTTAAAAAATGTCGCCACTTACACGTGAGTAAAAATTAAAATATTGCCAGGAAATAAAAATTTTAAGATTTTATGATGTTATGCCATATTTTTGGTATGTTCTATCAACTTTGGTATCAACTGTATAGTCCTTCCATTATCATATTTTCCTGAAGACGCCCGCGGAAGACGGCGCGAAACGTTGAAAATTTTATTTTATTTTAATTGTACAGATGTATATTAAAATTCCTGTTTTGTGCACCACTGAGCAATGTGTTATTATTAGTTAAATTTTATGGCGCAACTGTCCTATATATATTTATGATACAAAATATTTTATTACATATAGGTGTGTAAGCTTTGAGAATAAAAATCCTAACTTAATTTTTCAAAATTGGGTTTTATTTCAAGAATTATATTATTTTAAATATTGCATATGTTGCAGTGAAACCTGCAGCTTAGTGAACAAATATATCAGCTCGCGGTAGTCAGAAGGTTAACAAATGCGTGCCTATCATACACATCGATTTATAGGGTTCTACGTCTTTGGAGATGTTTGATAATAATTTCACACTACAGTCGAGTCTCTATATAACGAAATCCATCGTTCCAGTAAAAAATTCGTTATATAGAGAAATTCGATGTATGGAAAATGATGTTCAAACTTGTATTTAATGTATTATTTTGAACAAATATTATTTGTGATGTTTTTAATTAAGAGTTTGAAATATTTAAAAGTAAATATTAACCTAACATTTTATTTCTTAATTATTTAAGCAGTTTCAAAAAAGACAACGGACATTTATTTGAAAGCTTACTGAAAATCAAATAAGGAAGACTTGCATTAATTTCAGACGAAAAAATCTGTAATTTTTATAGTTGTTTTTTTAATTGTTACGCTCTCAAAAAAAAAATGCTTAAATTTTAGCAAGGAATGAAAAATTGTAGTTAACATTTTCCTCCATTTGAAGGCTTCTCTTATGTGCCTCTCATTGATTCCTCTCTAATATGTGTAACAATCTAATTGACTCTGTTTTGAGAAGGATGTTGAAAGGTGTGTGAAAGGTGAGATGTATTCGTTGGATTTAAATAACAAGGAGAGAAGTAATATTTTAAAAAAATTCAGCACTGAACGATAAAACAAAAATAAGTGATGGAAAATTGATTTCATATGATTTCGAAGCTTTTTTAAAACTGAATAAATTAAGACCAATTTATGAAAAAGTTCGTTATATGGAGATCGATATTTCGCAATATAGAGACTGATTTTAATGTAATCATGCTAAAATGGGACCGTTCCTTCAAAAAATTCGTTATATAGAGAAATTCGATGTATGGAGTTTCGTTATAGAGAGACTCGACTGTAGTTTGTGATCTTTTATAATATTTGTCTCAGAGCAATGAAGCTTATTTGTAAACTTTTTATAATTAACAGCTTCCCTGGTTTGCCCGATTTTTATACGGGCAACGTGTTTTTGCCAATCATGATTTACCCGTACCACGTGCGGCAGGGTGGCGAGTGGTTAGATAAAAACACAGTCAATATAGATGATAAATACCAGTATTTTGTTAAAGATAAATTCAGTTTATATAATCTCTTTATATTATTTGAAGTATTTTCTGTAAGAAAATACTGGTAGTTCTCTCTTTTCTTGACTGTGTTTTTCCCGGTTTTCCCTGACCACTCGCCACTCTGGTGCGGGCAAATGATTTCAAATCACGATTATAATCTGTAAATTTTACCTTATTTCATTCAAACATTTTTCTGATTCAATAACACAAAAAAATTTCTTTTGAAAAAGAGGTGACAAAAAATTAAAAATTCTGTAAAAGACGCAAAAATAGACATTATGTGAAAGTTTTTTTTTAAATATAGGGTGACATCCCCAGTAATTGGCATGCACCAGTGATTGGCACATCCTACAAACATGTCCTGAAATAAAATTTATATCCAGTCATTTAAAAATGCAAGACCATATACCAGTTATATGCTCATTTACGTTAAAGATTATAACTTTGATTTATGCTACTAGATGACTATAGTGCCTAGAAAAGAGAAACAATTATGGCTTGTATCAAATAAGTCATTTTTGTTGCAAATGCTTCTTCTTTGGCTTAAGGAAGGCATGCTTTTCAATTCATTATTATCTGATTTATAATATATTTTAAATTTTAATTGACGACAGTTTTGTTTAGTTAAAAAGGGTTACTTTAATTGTGTAAAAGTATTTTCGACACAAATATTTGGATTTCCGAATTAATGATAGATGCCAATTAATAGTGCTCCAATTTTGCTAGTTCCAAGTACTTGGCACCTTTTCCAATTACAAGGAATTCGCAAGGAATTTGAGATTAAACCAATTATTTTGGAAGTACTTTTAAAGTTATGGACTAATTTTGTTTATCATTTGTTTTTATTTGAAAATATGAAATATTATCAGTAATTGGAATCCATTATAGCTTCATATGACAATCACTGGGGACAGCATGACAATTACTGGGTATTAATATAAGTATATTGTATTGTTTTAAAGTGTTCACATTTCAGACTAATATGCTGATTTCTTACTCTCAAAAACATGAAATGTGGCATCTTCATCTACAGTAAATTCATTTAAAGCGATTAAACCCAATTCAAAATGTAAAGTTTTTTTTTAAATATAAACATGTGCCAATTACTGGATCACAAGGTGTCATACATTGGTGCTCTAGGTGCCAATTACTGGTGATTTCAGCAACTTTTTATAAATATATTTTTATAAAAATACTTTTTCATTTTTTTTTTGCTTTTAGTGGGCAAAATAGATGCACAGATATGCATTCTTTGATTTAAAAATATTTCCAAGTAAATATCTTATTTCTTTGTAATGAAAATTGGAGTAAGTTTAAAGACAAATTCTTAAAGTGCCAATTACTGGGGATGTTACTCTAGTTCATTTAAGTGGTTAAAAGTGTGTTTTTTTACGAGCGATTTAATAATTTTTACATCTCTTTGAAATAACCCGATGTATAGGGAATTCAAAATTTAAGATTTTCAATTATCAATTTGAGCTGTTTGGAATTTAATAAATGAAAAACAAACAAAAATTATGTTAATGAAGTTTCAAGTAAACACTAAATAACTGAAGTCATGTAGTTCTAAGTTGTCAAGTTTCCTTCAAATATTAGAACGAGAATGTACCGCTGTCAAAGGCCTGGAGCGCATCACTTAACGATATATTTACATTGGCATTGATACACAAATTATTCCACGAATTTCCTCTATTCATTCGATTTGAATGGATAGGGTGATTTATACATTTCAAAACTTTAAACTAAAGCCATTTAAAATGACCAAGAATTTGCAATTTCGTGTGATATTTTTATTTGAACAAGACATACATGTTAGATTAATTTATAACACAATAAAGCGGGAAATGAATTATAGCTGGGTTCGAACAATTTTAGCACTGAATTTAAACAGTATTTTCAAAGTATTTCACTGCAGAAAAATATTGCGAAATTTGAGAATGAAGGCGGTGGTTTAAAAAGCCTCTATAAAATGTTGCCATAGTATTTAAAAATATAAGGAGTGTGCGAACCTTGTATAATAGATGTAGATTTTCCAAGCGGGTGAAAAAATTCTGGTTCGGAACTTTTTTCACCCACTAGAAAAATTTACATCTGTTAAGATATACATGGTTACTCAAAAATCATTGCAAAGAGAACGAATAGTAATAAATCGTGTAAAGAGCAATAGAAATGCAACATTTGAGCAGTATACAGGCCTATTAATTATGTACTTTATGACTGTTAAATGTGTCTCTCCTTGGTAAACTATCGCTAAAAGTGAATGATTTCTATGTGATTTAGAACAAAAAATATGCAGCACTTCTTTCTTCATTAACACTACAATTATCGGTAATTTGAGTGAAGTTTTATTAAAAATATTTCACACCAGAAATTTTATTCAAAACAATTTAATTTTTTTTAACCTTTTTTTTTTTTTAATGAAATTTCTGATTTTAACCGAAATATATTCTTATAGTAGCCGTCAAAATGACGGCTAAGAGTAATTCTGCCTCTTACAAGAACAAATTATATGTATATTTCATAGATATATATTTCACAACTCGATAGAAAATGTAATACGTTAATGACTAAAATAGATTCAAAACATCTGTAGTGAAATGCAGCACTACGTTGATTCTGTCCATGTAAACAAAAGAAATCTCCTTGAACATTTTCAGAAATATAAGCTTTGTACTTAGTCTTTATTGTGTTAAATTTTACCGATCATTGTTATTATTATTATTTATAAATCAGAAAAACTCACTCTATGTACATAAATCCCTAAAAATTACATTCTTACATAAAACGTTGTTTGTTTTAAGTTGACATTTTATCGTACTAATTACTACCAGTAATATTTATTATTTGGAAAGAGTGTTATTAAATTTTTTGTTGATATTTCTTCTGCGACAAATGTTCTAGTGGTAATGTTAGCTTTGTTATATTGCATTGTTAGGCTGCTTATGTTGATTTTTCAAAACCTTTTCATAAGAGTGTTATGGCCCTAAAGTCGGAAACTTATGCTTACGCCCCGCGAGAAGAAAATTTTGAGTACGGCTGTGTTAAAGAATAGCACAAATCCTTTTCTTACTCGAGCACAAATTAAATTGGTACTACTTGGTTATCCCATCGACCAAAACACTACTCACTAACAGAAGATGTTAACACGGATTACTATCGCAATCTCAGCGCCAATTATCGTCTTCTCTCCGCTAAATATAAGCGCAGTGTACTGGATGCGAGAAATGCTGCCTGGCAAAAGTTCTGCACAAATCAAACAGACCCTTTCGGAACAGCTCAAAAATTTTTCACAGGAAAGTTTTTCACTCCTGATGAAATTAAGCTCGAACTGCCACCCAGCCGATCATCTAGGCAGGAAAACATGGAGCACCTCACCAAACATCTTTTTGGCCCCTCCTCATATCCACCAGGAGATAATTCTGACATTACTTTTGATGCACCCCCCGACAAACCCTTTTCAAAAGCTGAGGTAGCAACCGCGCTACGTACGTTTAATGACAAAAAAGCTCCAGGTCCGGACTGTATAGACTTTAAAATTCTGAAATTAACTTTCCATGTAATTCCCAAAATTTTTACGCGTTGGGCTAATCTCTGTCTCACTCACCATTACTTCCCGCTCACTCTGAGACAAGGGGAAGTAGTATATTTCCTGAAGCAAGGGAAAGACTCCTCAGAACCTTCTTCTTACCGCCCAATCTGCCTACTACCATCCTTAGGCAAATTATTAGAAAAATTACTTGTATTTCGGCTTAACCACTTTCTTGAATCTAATAACTTACTTCATCACAGACAATACGGATTCAGAGAAGGCAGATCATGTGAAAAGGCTTTGTTTGCAATTCTTACCTCCTGTGCTCATAGCATAGCTGAAGGAAATTACACAACTCTTGTCTCCTTAGATATTAAAGGTGCTTTCGACAATGTAGAGTGGCGGGACATCTTATTACAATTACGTGAAATCGGCTGCCCGAGAAACATAGCTGGAACCATTGCAACATATCTTAAATTTCGTAGCATTCTTATCAACTGGGGTTCAGGAACTTCAGTTCACCCATTAGAAAAGGGTTGCCCCCAAGGTTCGTGCTTGGGCCCAATCCTTTGGCTGCTTATTGCCAATGTCTTGCTAAAAGAATTGGAGAAATTAGGCTTCAATCTTTACTCCTTCGCAGATGACTTCAACTTTGTTTTTTCGGGCCGTCGTCGTCTGGATCTCGAACTGCAAGCGGCAAGAGCTTTCCCTGCTTTTTGCCAGTTGTTGGCTCGCCTTCATCTCCAGCTTTCACCCGGAAAATCCCAAGCTTTAACCTTCATTAAACCAAGAGAACTCAAACGCAAGCCCGTGATGCGAGTCAATGGGGTTAGCGTCCACCACGTTCATACTCTTAAATTATTAGGTGTAATTATTGATAAACATCAGAGCTGGATTCCACATATCAAAGCACTAAAAATTAAACTTTTAAATTACTACCATAATTCCTGTAAATTAACATCAAAAACATGGGGCATCAAGCCCAATATGTTAAAAACATGGTACCACATAATCATTGAACGCATCATCTTTTACTGTGTGGGCGTTTGGGGAGGTTCGCTAACCAAAGTGGCTAAGCAAAAACTTGCCTCTATCCAGCGCATATTCCTTCTGCAAATGGTTAGAGGTTATAGAACTATCTCAACGGATGCACTTACAGTACTTACTGGTATTCCACCCATACACTTAACTCTCGCTTACGAATTTCAGAAAAACAGAATACTACACTTAGAACACGAACCAACACAGTCAGCACTTTTCCCTAACTTGCTCTTACAAAGAAAAGTCCACAGCTGGACTATGCATCCGGCGGATGAGACATCCTATCTTCAAGTTAATGTTAATAAGCATTCTTACAGCCCCTCGAAAAATCCAGCCATTTTCACCGATGGTTCACACACGGAGACGGGAGTAGCATCATCCTTCTGTGTTTTCAAAGACAGTGTTGTTATTCATCAGTGGGCTTGCAGGATTGGAGATAACAATTCGGTGTTCCAAGCAGAACTCTTCGCAATCCTGCGGGCTTTGGAATGGATTGTTCTCTATCCTCATACTACTTTTTTTCACCTTTATAGTGACAGCCTTTCAAGCCTACAAGAAATATTCGCCCATAGAACTAAACACCTTTTAGTGCTTAAGATAAAAGTTATCTTAAAAACTCTCGTCCATAGGGTCTCTCTCGGCCATGTCACCGCTCACATCGGCATAGCTGGCAATGAGCTAGCTGACGCACTGGCCAAGGAGGCCACCTCACGTCCAAACATAGATATCCCCCTTCCTGTTCCCCCGTCTCATGTTCGCCACTTCCTCAAAAGAAACATTCTTTCTGACTGGCAACTCTACTGGGATGCCTCAAGCAAAGGCAGGCACACCTATTCCCTTATCCCAAAAGTCTCATACAATCTCTTAGCTTTCTCCCCTCCCACATCAGCATTCCTCTCCGGCCATGGTCCATTCAGAACATACCTAAATTATTTTAAACGCTCAGATACGGACCTCTGTGAGTGTGGGGCCATAGGGTCTCCAGACCACTACTATTTCTTCTGCACACTCACAGAGGCCTGGCACCTTAAGAACCCTTATTCCCGCCCAGATACCTGGCTCACAAATATCTTAACCCGCCCAAAACTACTCCGTCAATTGGCACAAATTTATCACTTCCTTATGGACCTGGCCAATCTTACCACTTAACCGTTCTCTCCTAAGACTGCCCGCTGTCGCGTTAGAGCCTTTGTTGAGCTTTTGGCAGTCGTAGCGCCACTTGTCGCGATGGAGCAGGTCTCCGGCGCGCATACCACTGTGTTGATGTTGTATACAGCCTGTATATTATGTATTTTTTTTTTTTTTTTTTTTTTTTTTTTTTTTGTTGAAGTTATTGTAATGAATCCCCACATGCCGGGGAACATTCCGGGTGGGACAAATAGGGTCTACACCGGATCCTAGCGATCTGGTGATCTTGTCCCACTTAGGCATAAATAAATAAATCTCCTATACTAAGTTAATATGCCAATCATGGATGATCGTGAATGCCACATTCAATAACATTAGTCACGATACACGTATTTAAAACGTCATTATGTAGGTTTTTTTTTTGTATGTATTTTTAATAATACAGTGAAACCTCCAAATAAGGGACACCTCTATTTGAAGGGACAAAGTTCCTGTCCCATAGTTTTCGATCATTTGGAAATTTCACTGTAATAAAAACTCAGAATAAGGGACAAAATTTCCGGTCCCATATGTGTCCCTTATTTGGAGGTTTTATTGTATTCTACTAATTCTTTTGTTTTTTCGTTATTTAAAATAAAAGTTATGTAAATATGCATAATTTGGCTGTTTGGCGATTTGTATAATTTGTCGAAATTGGTTGACGGGATAACAAAATAGTGCCATTAAATTTTTATTCCTCTGTGTTGCATCCCATTTATTTGATTGAATTTTGGTAAAGTCAATATATAGAAATACCATATTATTACTTATTTTGATTGCTTAATTTAATAAATTGAATAGTTCAGAAAATATTTAAAGTACCAAACTAGTGACTACTTTTTGAAAGTAATATCAAGTCGCTACTTTTTAGAACAAAAAGTTTTAGTTATTAACCATGCTTTTGATAAAAATAGTTCTTCAACAATAAAATAGCTTTTCTGGCCATTTTTTAATATCACGTTTTTCAATGTTTGCTATTATTTTTCACTCTTGCTCACTGTTAAGTAAACATTTAAAACTTAATTCACAATTCTGTCCAATACTGGATTAGGCTTTTACTATGAAGCTGAAATATGTGTATATTTTAGAATTATAAATCAATTAATGTTTACCAACATTTATTTACCGAGTTTCAAAATATGTAAAATCCTTGCCTAATCCATGAAATAGATCAAAAGGAATAGATTATTGAGAAATTATTTGGATTCAACTAGTAAATATTGCCAATATTCTCATAATGTTATCTAATCTTATTTCTTTATATGCTGTACTTCATTTATACAATCTCTTACGAAAATCCCATTTCTGCCAAAAAGTTAAAGTATTAGTAGTATAGGGTTAGCAAGAAACAAGTTGTCTACTTGTTTCAACTTTTTTTTTTTGTCAGAGGGTTTTAGAACGCGTTCTTTAGTCTAAATGAGAAAAAATTGAACTACAGATATATCAAGGGATACATTTGGCATTTATTTTAAAAAAAATACAAAAAATCGACGTTAGAGAGCGATATAATTCATATAAAACACTTAATTCGCTTTATAAATAATAAATGGGATTAAAAAAGTGAAACTTGCAAAAAATAATAAAAAGTCCGCTTTAAGATTCTTCGTACAGTGGAATATGGCATATCCAATACTCGGGAAACAAGTCGTCATCTGAGAATAATGAAGTTCTATCTGTGTTTTTGAGAAAAAATGACTTATCGATATAGAAGTGTTCTGTTTGTATCTATGAAGGCATTTTTGCATCAAAATAATGTTACATATAATTTACATATGGTATAACGATTATGTTATGACATTATTTTAATCCAGAAATGCCTTATTGCAAATAGGCCATTTCTATATCGATAAGTCTCTTTTTTTTTTTCAAAAACAGAGACAGAATCTTATTATTCTCAGGTGGTGAAGTGGCACACTCACACTACCATGCGGAAGCTGTTAGAAATAAGTTTCTCACTTCAGAGGGTTCGATACATTTCCGCAATCAGCATTCGCATGGTAGTGCGCATGCGCCAGGTGTTTCCCGAATATTGGATATGCCGTATTCTCCGGAATGAAGAATCTTACGGCGGATTTTGAATTTTTATTCACCAGTTTCACTTTTTAAATATTTTTCTATTATTTATATAAAGTGAAATAAATGCTTTATATGCATTACAGCGTCCAATATTGCCGGATTTTTGTATTTTTATTTTTTTTTTTATAATTTATTTTAAACAAATATCAAGTGCATCACTGAATTATCTGTATTTCAAATTTCAGCATATTTGGAACAATAGAACGAATTCTTGAGCCGCATGAAGTGTGCAACTTAATTCTTGGTAATAGAACGGGGGGAGGGGACGACATCACAGATAATCACCTCATCGTGTTCACGGATGAAATTGGATGATTAGTTAAATCTCGATTTACATATTAAAACACAGTCGGTCTGTCAAATCATATCTCGGTGGAAAACACATCTTAAAACTTTATTTTATCGATTGACTCATAGATTTAACAATATTTTTCCCTTCTCCCAATCCATTTTCATACTTTTGGAAGCAAGAAAGCACAATGGTAAACTTACAAGTCCACCGTAGGTATTTTCAACCAGGATATGCCTTGGCAGACCAACTGCATTTTTTATGCGAATCGATAACTAATTCTAGACTTTTATCCGTGAACTCGATGTGGTGGTTGTCTGTGCAACCGCCTCTCGGTTTATAATCTTATATTTTTAGACAAATAGGTCAAAATTTGCAATAAAGAAAGAAAGTAATTTTTCTAGAAAATAAACTTTCTACTTATTTGTTTTCTGATAATATATAATGAGTACTATTTTTAAATAGACGTATAAAATGCAAAAAAAAAAAAAAAAAAAAAAAAAAAAAAAAAAAAAATTCGCAAAGATTATTAATGTGCATACGAATAATTTATCATTTTTTTTTTCAATAGTAATTTCGTTTGCTCTTAAATACGGCGGTAGTACAAGAAAGTAAGACCAAAATATCCAATAAAAAATGAGGAATGTATTTAATTAATTATTCTCATTTAATTATAGCTAAATTTATGACTATTTATTGATCTTGAAATATAGTCATTTTTAATTATATATTTATTGATACGTTTTTAATGAGATGCGGTATTTGTGAAAAACTTCTTTCCATACATTTTAAACTTTATCACACTTTTTACTCTAATTTAAATTGCTATTAAAAATTCTGACACTTAATGAAAATATGAGGAAAATACCCAAGGAAAAACAAGGAAATTAATTAAATATACACATTTCACTGTAATAATTTAAGATTAAATATTGATTTTTTAAAGGATTTAGTGTTTAGTTTATCAATGCATTTTTGATAGGGATTATTATTTGCTAATTTCATAAAGAAATATCAGCAGTACAAAGAATGCTTGTCACATGGTGTAATATGCAACATTAGCGGTTTCCAATGAATATGTCCATTAGAAAAACTATGGATGCATATCTGCAACTACTTATTACTTTCTTCTATCTTACATGAAAAAAAAACATTGGGTTCAAGTTTCGAAATCCGGTTTTCGACAAATCTACACGTTTTAGGGGTCAGAGAAATGAAAAACATGTTTTTACAAAATGTCTGTCTCTGAGTCAGTGAGAGTGTATGTCTGAGAGTATAAACAAAATTTTTGTGGACGCTCTATCTCAAGAACTAATGCACAAAATTTTAATTTTTTTAAAATCGTGATAAAAACTGGATCTGATTAGTTTTTGGTATATATCGGTCAAAAAGTGGAGCTGCTATTCTGGCTTATTCACAATTTCCACAGTAGCCATATCTCAAGAACTAGCGCATGGTTTTTCATAAAACTTTATATTTAGTTAATATTTCATACAAAATGGTGCTGATTACATTTTAGTGCAAATTGCTTAAAAGGTGGCGCTGCCATGGTATATTTTTAATGATTATTGCAATAGCTCTATCTCGAGAATAAATGGATAGAATTTTACAAAACTTTAGATTCTGTGAGACCTCGATGAAAACCTGGCGTGGTTAGGTTTTTGTGTATATTGCTCAAGAGGTGGCGCTGATTTGCTACATTATTTACAATTTTCACAATAGCCATTTGACAAAATCATTAAAGAATAGGGTAGACAAGCTTCTCTGTACTGTTTAATGTTAAAACTGATTATGTTTTTTATAATGAGAATCTTGACTAATATTTTAATACTATGGCCTTTCAAATTTCCCATGAAACAAATAACCATCGCTGTTGGAAGTTTTTACAACAAATGGAACTGCACATCGTACTTGTGATATTTTCAGCTGAATCTTTTCTCGATGTTTTAATCTACATTTCCCTATATAATTTAATTATGTACTAATAATTCATTTTTCATTTGCTCACTGTAGAGCTTTTTATGCCATGAAAGTTTCGGTCTTGATGGTTCTTGATATGTTATCGAGTTAAATACTGTAAAAAAGTACCGTAATTAAGCTGCTATCAGATTCACTGACATATAGAGTAACTTTTGAACCAGCACTTGATTTCCTACAATTTTCTGCGAATTAATTTTCACAACACCAAGTGCAGTGTTGCCAGATGGGCTACTTTTTAAAAATTAAGATTCCTTGATTGGCACCACTTTTTTGCAATAGTAAATTACCTTTCGTTTTCGCCTTAATTATTATGACATTGAATAAGGCTCATTTTGTCCCTTGTAAAAAGTGGTGCCAATCAAGAATCTGAATTTAAAAAAAGTAGCCCATCTGGCAACACTGACCAAGTGTGATAACAAATAGCAATGTCCCCCAACTTTTCCTTACAACTCTGGGTTGGCAGTTTGGCCTCTACATTCAGTTTAAAAATTCGAATTCACATCAGAAATTCGGAAAGAAAAATTTTTACTTTCGTCAATCACAGAAGGTCTTTCATTTAATAAAGAAAACAAAACCATACAGAATTTTTGGTGTGAAAGTAAAATTTCAGATTTAAAAGATTTAAAAAAGAGGCCAAATCTGGCAACCCAGTTACAGCTCCATAAAAGTCTCCGCTAGCGGTGACTTTTCCTCCAACATAGAGCATTTCGACGAATCGGAGATAAGCGATTTATAAGAATAGGCGAAAAATATTAACGCATGGTATTAGTAATACTGGTTTTCCTCAGATTTTTTTGCATGAGAATTGTAACCTTTTTCCGTCTTTGAACGGTACAAAGTTGGGGTTAAAATCGGCTAAAAGGTTTATTGCTCATAAAGTTTGTGAATCTGATAGCAGATTTAGACAGCAAAGCATCCAGAGAATAAAAGTATTTTCGGAACCGGCGCAATTTGTGAAGTAAAATATTATGGGAGAGTGCCATCGTGTGACAGCAAAGCATCCTGATGGTATCATATGAAAGTAATTTCGAAACAAGCGTCCTAATTTCTATGGCATACTAATATATCTTTAATATTATTTTCCGAAGTAAAACGGTGTAAAAATTATAGTTTTCAATTGTTTGTTTGTTTGTTTATTGAATAACATACATCCGCTAGTAACATACATCTGACTTGTGTGCTCGACATGAAGCCTGCTTATAAGCCATCGTCAATATACAGGGACGACATAGCACACAAGGAAATATTACAACTCAACAGAAGTACAACCAGGAGCTCCACACAAAGAGTGTGTGCAATGGAGCCAGTGGGATTCGAACCCACAACCTCACCATTAGCGGCGTGGTGTCTTAACCACTCAGCCACGGAGGCCCTTTCAATTGGTAGTACGTGAAGATGTACTATGTACCTAGATGTCTGTATCAATTGCTTCAATTCATTCACGTAACGATTGGCACGCCGTTGTCTCCGCTGCGGAGGCATCATCTTTTTTTCCAAAATTTGTTTTTGGCACCAGTAATAAAAGAAAATAAAACTTTCTTTATTTAATCAGAGAATTTTTGAAATTGTCTACTAAGTTCTTCTAAAAAAGTAGTGCTAATGGAATAAAATTTGTGTAAGAGGCACAAGAGTCCGAAGGATTAAAAAAAGTTTGTTCTAAAGCAAATAATAAAATAGTAAACAGTCAACTATAAGCAGCTTAAAATCGTTAGAATCTTTTACTAAATACTATTTATAAAAATTAATTGAATAATATTTCATACAAAACATAAATATTAAAAATTTTAGACCTATTTAATTATGTAATGTTAGGATTTGAACGTAAGCAAAATGATTTGGTGATGATTAAATAGATAAAAATTTATACAAAATGGATTTAACCAGAGTTGTCAAGTCTCCAGTTTATTTAGCACCACTATTTTCTTAAAGAAAATTTTGTACTTTTAAGTCGCTCAAATGTTCAAATTAAATCAAACAACATTTTCTGTATTCATATACCAGTGTACGAAAAGCTGGAGACCTAGCAACTATAATTCAATATCTCCCCTTTTATTATTTCCCTTTTTATTTTTAAAGCGTGATTTGTATATATGAAATGTAAAAAGATGCATATATATATATTTACTGATTATTTTACAATTAGAAAAATTATTTCTGCATTAACTTAGTTTAATATCAACTGCAATAGGAATTATTACCATTAATTATATAGCACATACGTAAGGGGGGGAAAACAACGGGAAAATTATTTTAATTTTAATTAACTTTAGGTTAAGTATTAGGGTTATTTACTAACTAAAGTGTCACAATCACAGGTCCTAAAAGAACGACCAAAATTTATGCCTGTTTTTTCCATTTGGACACTTAAAACCATATTTTTTTATTTAAGTAAATTTTCATTAATTCACTTTTGTCAAAATTATATCATAAAAAATATTTTACACGTTACTGGAAAAAATTAAGTATTCTTTTTTTCCTGAAGTTTATCTCCCACTATCCTCATTAACATTAAAAAGCAATTTAAATGCTTGGGGGGGACGTTCTAAATAAATTTTAATGTTTTTCTTTTAAAACTTTTTCCCGTATAATCATCTTTAACATCAAAAAGAAATTTATATGACTTGAGGTGACGCTGTAAATAATTTTATAACAAAGTGTTCTCATCTTTGAACATGCTGTGTTATATAACGTTGCCCTAATATTACACAAATTTTAAATTAAAAATAAAATCTGCATTTTCAATGTGAAGATAAATTGTAAATTATAATTTAAACTTCTTTTCAAATATTCTGTAATGAGGTTAAACTCAGTAATGTAGTATTGTTGAAAGTTTTTTTTTTATTTTTACAAAAAGTTAACTTTTGATACATTCATTTTTTAGAAAATTTCATTTCGCCAGTGGTTATTTCTAGTTTGGCAAAAGTGCCACCTTCATAAGTAAAATTCTTTTCATCTTACTACGAAAGATAAATCTTTGAAAATGAAAAAAAAAAGTATGAAGTATATCAAATTCATTTAAAATTACATACTTTTGAATTTATATAAACATTATTCTTTTTAATGAAGTGATTTAAAGGAAATCGAAATTAAAATATATTCTAGTGCACATAAAATAAAATTAATGAAATTCATTTAAATTATTTGTGAGTATCACACGTATATTAGTAAATGGTAAACATTACCAAAACTTATTTTTGCTAAAAATATTCAAGCGTCATGCATTCAAATTACAAATAAGGAAAACTTTCAAAGAGATAATAAGAATTGAAGTCAAAAGAACACAAACAAATTTCGGAACTTTAGTATACAGTTAAATTAAAAATTTCTAGATCTCTTTCGTCTTTACAAAATAATTGTAAAAAAAATTTTTAATAATAAATATTAAAACTTATCAGTACACGTGCTTTTTGTAGAAATGAAAGCAAAGTTGATAAAGCTGGCAATATTTTAACAGATGTAAATTTTTCAGCTGGGTGAAAAAATGCCCGGGCCGCATTTTCAGAAAGAATCACGATTTGAGCACCAGCCTTGGCGAGTTGGCGAAAGCGAGAACGTTCAGCTAGCTGCATCGCCAAACACAAAATAAACTAAATTAAAATGTATCATAAAACATATAATTAATAGGATTATATTTATTACAAGAGAATCTTTACTACTGTTTTTAATTAACTTCTCAATTTCTTCGAACATAGCGAGTTAAAGAAATGGTATTTTTAAATTAAAAAAAAACAAACTATGTTTGATGTTCTGTGAAATTTAAAGCATTTTAATCTGAAAAAGCTCGTTGTTTTAAGCTATGTTTCAATAGTAAACAACGGTGAGTAACATTTCCTCATATTATAGTCTTTGCTTGACAACATTTACGGAAAAACAAATGAACAATAAGCACCATCTCTTTCCAGAAGGAAGGGTTGCTATTCGCTAGGCGTTTGACGTCACAAACAAGAAAGGGTGCGTAGCATTGACTTCATCTCCGTGCCAATCGTTGTTCTGGCGATAAGGTGATCAAAACGTGATTCTTTCTGAAAATGCGCCCGGGCCAGCATTCAAATCAGGGATATATTGGCTGAGGCCACCAATACTCTTCCAACTGAGCTAACCCGGATTAACACTGGAGGGCTATTTCACCTATCCTTAACGAACACACAATCTGGCCAGATACTATGGATCAGCTCAACAGAATAAATCAAAGGTTGTGACGGTATACTCATGCTGGGTGTCATTTGTCACGTTATATGCAGACATACTCATTAATTTAGGTTAAAACAACACAGTTTATTAAAATGATAAGGGCTAAAGGAAAGTGGAGCCAGTCTATAATTTCACTCACTGAGAACACTATGAAAAGCTAAATCATACTCACAGGCGTCGGTCTAGCTCAGTCGGGGCACCGTCTAGCACTTGACACTATTTCCTGGCTGATCTACTAAACAAATCTTAATTTCACAGCCCGTGGCTGTGGATATTCCTTTATTTCTCAAATAATCAAAACTAAACTTTCTTACCAAGGCCGAGTCTTTAATCCACTATCTGAACTCCTTTCCGCTCTACTGGAGGCCGTAGCTATTTTCTAATCGTCAGCACCTTACTAATCAATCATCAGCTTCGTTGTCTAATGGCGGAATATACCCAGAGGCCGCTGGCTGCTGGCTACTGCCAGGAACACACAGACGCTGGCTGCTGGCTAAGGCCAGAAACACACACACCACAAACTCACACCCAAGCTTTTATACGCGACAAACTGAGATACTTCTCATTAACATAATACTAATAACCGCGAGCTAACTGCGGAATTCAAAAGAGCACACACACTCTAGAAAGTTAAAGTAAAAGAGAGGATAGATGTCACTTTTACGCCTACAAAATGTTAAATTATTGACGTCACGATCTCAGAAACACTAGAGTGCCTTTATGACTAAAGGTCACTCCCTCACAACCCCCCCTCGAACTCCGCAGAGAAAAAGGGCTGGGCTAAATGCATGCCCAGAACTTTTTCTTGTTATAAATTTAGAACCGTAATAAAACACAGTGATGGGTGAAATTTAACGCCGAAACATAACTTTTAAAATATTAACTTTAACCCATCACAACCCAAAAAAACTCAGTTTGCCTCAAATAATCACATATTCAATCCAATCATTCTTCTATCTTACAAATAGCCTCCGTAAAACTTCCAAAAACTCGTAAAACTTTCAAAACTAATTACTTCTTCTCTCAAAACAACCCACTCCACTGGGAGTGCTAAAATTTCTCAAAACACTAACCTTCCGAAACTTTCCTCAATATTGCAATGCAACTATAACTTTACCCAAAAATTTCTCCATAACTTTTAATATACTAGAATTCGCACCAAGTCCAAAAAACCCAATGCGCAAAAACTTTCCTCATCCAAATTCCGACTTCATCTAAAATTACATTTACTTCATACTAAACTAACTCTGCTACTACGTAATACCTACATCCCCATTAGCCAATGAACTAACTCCCAAACTTCTTCAGACTTAACTCCACTTGAACAACAATTGGGGCACATACGTACAGCGGCATATCGCTGTGCTTATGCAACAATCAAAAAATATCAAAAATTTACAAAATGACGTCATCAATCTCTTCATCTGTATTAACTAAAAGAAAAATAGCAGAATCAATACATAACAAAAAGTATACTTCCCTGCAAGAAAATCACATTAACATTCAATTTTAATACAATACAATTTCAAATTCAAATGCAGCTTAAAACTTCGCAACTTGCGGAAACCATTCTCAACTAAAGTACAAAACGCAACTCATAAAACACGAACGATAAGAAGAAAGTTAATTCATTAAATGTTAGTATCAGAGATAGAAACGCGTGTCAAGGACTTCTTGACCGCAAAACACGTGCGCCCCTGAACCGCGGCGCGTGTACAAAATACTATCTGTACTTTCTGAAAATTTAAACATACATTAACATACATTTTATAACACATGAACAATATAACAATATAGTAACATTTTAACAAATAACATAACAGTTTAACAATAGATCCAGAATTTTTAAAAAGCAGTTAAGACCAAAATTTTCAACATACATAAAACTAACAATTTTGCAAACAAATTTTGAACACAATTAAGCACTAAACGTGAGTCCGTCAAAAAATTCCAAAAATGGCCAAAAGTATAAAACAGTCTCTCTGCTTTCTATTCCTTCACATTGCTACCACATATATGCACTCTAATAGAAATTTAATAAAGAACATTATCACCCAATCATAGAGATGATTCACTGCTAGCAGGCTTCATACTGCAAGATGGCTTTCTCCTCCTGTCCCAAAAGGCTTGCACGAAGGATCTCTCGTCATCAGAACTGTACGGTGACGCCACAGTTGACTGTCGTGCCTGCAGCCTGGTTCTGAATGGATGCCGTGGAATACTCGTAGGTTCCACTCGACGACTCTGCTCCGGCCGGTTCGCTGGGTTCACTCCATGGCGAGGTTCACACTGTTGTTGCCGGTAAACTGAGAGTTGCCTCCTCTTTCTAGACGCACCCGAAGTTACCGAAGATCCAAGGCCACTTTTCTTTCCGGACCTATGTAGTTTCTTGTTAGGCAAAAATTCAGAATTTAAACTTCGCTTAACAGTTTTACGAGTGTCCAAACGAAATCTTTTCTGGGGATTAATCACTGAAGATGGTGAACTATTAGTTAATTTATGCTTATGAGGTTGTTGTCTAATAGATGGAGGAACTGGACAATTTATAATTTTTTGTCTTTTATGACACACAGAGTCCGATGTATTTGACACAGTTCTCTTATTTTTATTATACTTTGCTCTCGGATTGCTAGGCTTTCGACTTTCAATAACAGTCTTTGGAGCTGTTTGACCAAATTTTCTTCTTGAATATTGATGAAAAGAATTAGACGAAGAAGTGCTGGACTCGGGACACTCATTGGATCGGGAATTTCGCGAAACACCACTCGACATATGAGAACCTTCACTACCATTTTCTCTAAACTTATACACTCTAACCTGATCCAGATTAACAGTCATTCTTTCACCATTGACATCAACAACCAAATTATTATTCCGAACTTCTAAAACCTCGAACGGACCTACAAACTTCGGACCAAACTTAGCTACTCTCTTTTGACGACTTGAACTTAACCAATGCTTTTCTACTAACACAAAATCTCCAACTTTCACTTCTAACTCCCTTCTACGCATATTATAATACTGAGCTTGCTTTTCTTGCGCTTTTCCCATTTGAACCTGAGCTTCCTTAACCAACCTCTCAATATCCTGACACATGTACTGACTTTCCGCATCTGACACCATAACTAACCTTTGGAATGGAGTAATAACTTTTCTACCCAAAAACAATTCAGCAGGCGTTTTCCCCGTTGACTCGTGAACTGCTGTACGAAGTGCGTACGCAAAATGCTGAAGAAACTGGTCCCAATTTGCATGATGAGAACCAACATAAGAAGAAATCATTTGAATTAATGTACGATTTACACGTTCAGCCATATTAGACTGAGTAAGTTCCCTACCGTCCTCAGTCTGCAACTTTTCACACAAAGACTTAAAAATATTGAATATAAAATCATAACGAAATGGTTTACTAGCAACTAGTGCGTCAAAACCAATATAAATTTCATTAGTTAAACTCGGTTTATCTGAAAAAACTTTACCACAATCGACTAAAGACTTATTAACCTCCACCTTCTTAACCTCACTTAAACTAGATTCCTCCAAATTAACTGACACTAAAACAGGCTCTTTCTTACTCACATTCTCATCATTATTCACGATTAACGACTTTTTAAAGAAATCCAAACTAATTCCTCTATCCCTCATATAATCCACACCAACTATACAATGCACTGTTAATCCATCCAACACACAAAACTCCCAACATGTCTTAACCGAACGAATTTCAACTTCCAATTCCACTGAACCTTTATTATCGCAAGCTACTCCCTGTGCTGACTGAACCACAAGACTTGACCTTTTCAATTTCTTATACGAAAAATATTTCCGATAACAATCAAAAGAAATGAACGACTTATCTGCCCCTGTATCGAAGACACTTTTAACGACAATACCATCTAACACAATTAACACTTCAGGTAACTCAACCGGATTAATAGTAATTTTATTCAAATTCACCGAAGACTTTTCCGACCTCTGAACACATCTCTTTTGCGTTGACCTATTTTCAACATTCTCATCCGAAGTTAATCTCCGTACTTGCGAAGAAACATTCCTGTCCCGTACTCCCCCACTACGATTATAACCACCATTCTGTCTATTTCCATGCATATTTCTCTCACCACTTCTAAAACTATTAGCACCACCACCATTCCTATTACCATTACTCGTATTCGACATATTACGACCAAATCCATCATTTCTATTACGCACATTACTATCTGGAAATCGCTGTCCCCCTCTCACAAAATTACGTTCCCCCTCATTTCTCAAATTACCATCCGTGACAGGTCTCTGCCGAGGGTTACGCAAATCCCGTTGATCCGAGCTATGCCGAGACTCATACTTCGATAATATCTGGTGCATTTCTGCAAAATTCTTCGGTGCTCTAACTTCAATAAAGTCCTGTATATTTGGATTAAAAAGAGGAAAAACAATGTCCAACAACTCCTCAAATGTAATATCTAAATCTAATTTATTTTTTAGTTCCAGCTTACGAAGATAAAATTTTGACGCCGACTCATAAATATTCTGCTTATTACAATAGAACTCTTTTCTCAAAATACTTTTATCTTTAACGGGAGGAAATGCCTTCTTTAACTGAATTACAGTTTGTTCAAATCTTTTCGCTTCATCAGTAATCAAAAACTTTCCTATATTTTCTAACCACAAAAGTGCTTCGCCCTTTAACGAGCATTTAAGCACTACGTACCTGTTTTTCTCAGGTATATTATTGAACAAAATATAATCATCTAATTTCACTAAAAATTCACTAATATCACCCTCACCGGTGAAATACACTCGTGGCACAATCTCAAAATGTCCGACATTTCGTTGGGCGCCATTTGTGACGGTATACTCATGCTGGGTGTCATTTGTCACGTTATATGCAGACATACTCATTAATTTAGGTTAAAACAACACAGTTTATTAAAATGATAAGGGCTAAAGGAAAGTGGAGCCAGTCTATAATTTCACTCACTGAGAACACTATGAAAAGCTAAATCATACTCACAGGCGTCGGTCTAGCTCAGTCGGGGCACCGTCTAGCACTTGACACTATTTCCTGGCTGATCTACTAAACAAATCTTAATTTCACAGCCCGTGGCTGTGGATATTCCTTTATTTCTCAAATAATCAAAACTAAACTTTCTTACCAAGGCCGAGTCTTTAATCCACTATCTGAACTCCTTTCCGCTCTACTGGAGGCCGTAGCTATTTTCTAATCGTCAGCACCTTACTAATCAATCATCAGCTTCGTTGTCTAATGGCGGAATATACACAGAGGCCGCTGGCTGCTGGCTACTGCCAGGAACACACAGACGCTGGCTGCTGGCTAAGGCCAGAAACACACACACCACAAACTCACACCCAAGCTTTTATACGCGACAAACTGAGATACTTCTCATTAACATAATACTAATAACCGCGAGCTAACTGCGGAATTCAAAAGAGCACACACACTCTAGAAAGTTAAAGTAAAAGAGAGGATAGATGTCACTTTTACGCCTACAAAATGTTAAATTATTGACGTCACGATCTCAGAAACACTAGAGTGCCTTTATGACTAAAGGTCACTCCCTCACAAGGTCAGTATATGATAATGCAGAAAACATTGCATACGAAATCATATTAGAATAATTTATAATACGATTATTCAATCGGTAAATATAATAGTTGTAATTTTTTCAAGTGGATGAAAAAAAGTCCGGGTTAGGATTCGAAACAGGGTTGTATTAGCTGAAGCCGCCAATGCTCTACCAACTGTGCCTTCCCGTACGAATATTGGAGGACTATTTCACCAACCTAACATTAAGGCCCCTGTCCTCGCTCGAGGAAACGCTCGCGAGCTAATGCTATTCCTATGGGGAAGCATTTTTCTAATAACTGTTTTGCATTTTCACATTTTTGAATAATTTTTTTGAATTGGATAGCTGAGGTGCATGCCGACAGCGTATCTTTTTTACTTTTTCGATTTTGGTTGCAGATATTTTTTTAAAAAGCACTTTCAGTTTCGAAACCGGTTTTGAAAGTGAAACTAACTTTGTAAAAAATATCTGCAAGCAAAATCGAAAAAGTAAAAAAGGTGCGCTGTCGGCATACACCTCAGCTATCCGATGCAAAAAAAATTATTCAAAAATGTCAATATGCGAAAGAGTTATTAGAAAAATGCTTCCCCATAGAAATAGCATTAGCTCGCGAGCGTTTCCTCGAGCGAGGACAGGGGCCTTAACGATCAGGTGGATGAAATAGTCCTCCAGTGTTCGTCCTGGATGGCTCAATTGGAAGAACATCGGCGGCTTCAGCCAATACATCCCTGGTTCGAATCCTGGTCCGGACTTTTTTCACCCACTTGGAAAATTTACATCTGTTATAATTAATTTACCGATTGAATAATCGTGTTATAAATTATTCTAATATGGAGATATTTTATTCAGTAATTCGGAATTCATGCTAGAAATTTTAAATAATAATTTTCCTTTTCCTTGACGTATTATATTAAAAATATAAAATAGATGTAAAACAGAATTCTCTATTATTGTTAAAATTCAGGAATTTTGAAAAACAAAAGAACTACTGGAAATACTATGTGTAATAAGTAAATACCACCACTGGATCAAGGCTACCTTATCATAATATCAAAGCTTGTCATTCGCCAAGTTTCCTTTGACCGCAGTACAGGGGGCGCTGAAACCAATGATTTTCCCGTCGGTAGCGCCATCTAATGTGAGAAATTGAAATATTTTCCATTGTTTCCTATGAGATTATTAGCAGTAGTATGCACCAGGTGGCGTTACTTATAAGACAAAATCATATAATAAGTTGGCAATTATAGGGACAATTTCAACAATAGATTTTTCTCCTGAATGCGAGGCCTTGATATTATGATAAGGGGGACATGCACTGGATAAGTATACCAATACTCCTCAACCACCAATACTCTTCCAACTTTGCCAACCCTGACGAACACTGGAGGGCTATTTCACCCACCTATCCTTAACGATCACACAATCTGGTCTGATACTATGGATCAGCTCAACAGAATAAATCGAAGGCCAGTATATGATAATGCAGAAAACATTGCTTACGAAATCATATTAGAATAATTTCTAACATGATTATTCAAATGGTAAATATAATAGATGTAATTTTTCCAAGGGGGTGAAAATAAGTCCGGGTCAGGATTCGAAACAGGGTTGTATTAACTGAAGCCGCCAATGCTCTACCAACTGCGCCTTCCCGTACGAAAATTGGAGGACTATTTCACCAACCTAACCTTAACGGTCAGGTGGACGAAATAGTCCTCCAGTGTTCGTCCTGGATGGCTCAGTTGGAAGAGTATTGGTGGCCTCATCCAATATATCCCTGATTTGAATCCTGGCCCGGGCATTTTTTCACCCACCTAAAAAATTTACATCTGTTAAAATATTGCCAGTTTTATCAACTTTGCTTTCAATTCTACAAAAAGCACGTGTACTGATATATATATATATATTTATTATTATTATTTTCAGCCAATACATCCCTGGTTCGAATCCTGGCCCGGACTTTTTTTCACCCCATTAGAAAAATTACATCTGTTATAATTAATTTACCGATTTGTATAACCGTGTTATAAATTATTCTAATATGGAGATATTTTAATCAGTAATTCGGAATTCATGCTAGAAATTTTAAATAATAATTTTCCTTTCCCTTGCCATATTATATTAAAAAATGTGAAATAGATGTAAAATAGAATTCTCAATTATTGTTAAAATTCAGGAATTTTGAAAAACAAAAGAACTGCTGGAAATACTATGCGTAATAAGTAAATACCACCAATGGATAAGTATACCAATACCCTTCAACCACTAATACTCTTCCAACTGTGCCAACCCTAACGAACACAGGAAGACTATTTTACCCACCTAACCTTAACGATCACACAATCCGGCCTGATACTATGGATCAGCTCAACAGAATAAATCGAAGGTCAGTATATGATAATGCAGAAAACATTGCATACGAAATCATATTAGAATAATTTATAATACGATTATTCAATCGGTAAATCAATTATAACCAGTGTTCTCCCTCTCGCTCGCCAATGCGCCAAATTGCGACTAAATTCTTCATTTGGCGAGTAACAAGCGATTAGATTCGCCAAATTGCTAGTGCTCAATTTTTGCTTTTTCTTTTTCGTTTTTCATACATATTCATACATATATATATATATATATATGTGACATTTTAAAGTTGGGAGCCAAAAACATCATCGCCAGGGTCCCCGTTCTTTGCACAGAAGTCATGGCCAGCGAGGAAAAAAAATAAAAAATAAATAAATGTAGAATATCCAATAAATCACTCATTGGTGGCTGTAAGTTTATTTATTCAACTGTAGTCATTATAGAGGGAAAAACTCCTTTTTGCAAACGATCTTTTACCGAAATGTCCAAAAAATATTCCATCATTTACTTCAATCAGCCGTACTCATCGACGAAAGAACTCCAGAATCTCTCTCCTTCTCATCTCGAGACTTCCACCCTTCTAAAACTAAAAAGAAAATTCTAGAACTTTCTGAAATCTCAAACCATCATCCTTTTATGTAAATAGAATTCTTGTCCAGATACGAGGCTATTTTACACAGACGATAAATTTATTAAAAAAAAGATATTATTTAACCAATTTATAATCGACTCATAATTTCTTAGGCAGACGATTTTTATCAATGATTAATTTTAAGAGAAAAATAAAAGAAATGAATTTATTACTGCACACATCAAAGGTTGACGGCGGAAAAATAAATAAATAGATAAAATAAAATAATGATATTTTTTGAAAGGTATGGTTTTGGAATAAATTTAATAAGATTTTCTTAAAAAGGGTTGATAAAAACATAGAAGAAATCAGTTTTATTTGGAATATTAAGAAATAAAGTTTTAATTAAGAATATTTTTAATTTAGTAATTTCTTTTTATATTTACGCATACTGGAATAATGTTTTTTAAGGCAAATTAAGAATTTATATCGTCTGCATACAGATTAACAGATTAGATCTAGAAACAAGATTTTAATTTAATAATTTGAAGTAAATACGGAACATTATTATAAGAAAATTAAGGTAGTATAAAGGTTAGTTTTGGCGAAAAAATTTTAAATTTGTAATATTATCCCCCCTCCCCGAAAATTTGTATGAAATTGATAGTTAAATAAAACTACAAGTTCAGACAACAGAAATATAATAATTTAGAAAAGTCAAATTTTGGAATAAAACTGTCAAACCCAGGAAGCCAAGAGATGGAAGAAAAGAAAATTAATGCAATATAAAAAATATTAGCGATTAAAATAAAATAGTTAAGAAGAAATTAATCTGAATTAAATTTAGGTAGGAGCATTTCCCTGAAAGAGATACAATACTGTTACAATATCACTTACTATTTGTAAGTGCATAGGAGATAATACATGCAATAACAGTAAATAAGTTATAAATATAAATAAGCAAGAGATAAAAAATATAATAAAAACTATAACAATTCGTTCTCAAGGAAGTTTAAATAATTACAATAATTTAATGCATAGGTTATTTAAAATAAAGTTCTTCAAATGAAAAAAGTCTTTCCATTGTGTATAAAAGTCTTTTCCAATGTTCATTGAATACAGTCTCTTTAATTAAAGATCTCCAAATCTAGTTTAATCTTTGTTTTTTATGTTATGTTGGATCCAACATCTTTTAACAATCAATCAAATTTTTCCTTCAATAATATATCAATTTTTTTAATAATAAATAGCATTACTCTCAATATCAATAATAAATAATACAGAAAAATTTAAATAATAACAATAACAACAATAATAAGTGATAGTATAATAAGACTCCATATCCTAATATTTCTCAATAAGAGTATAATTAATACTAAACTTCATTATAGAAATCATAATGATAATAATAATAAAACAAGAGTATAATCAAAAGAAAATATCACAATTTGTTTATTATTGATAGGGAAAATATTGGTTGAGGATAAAAATAATTACATAGCAACTAAATAATTTTCTTATCTTCTAATAGCATAAGAAAGTATTTTTTGCTAGCCGAAAGTATAAAAAAAAAAAAAAATCATAATAATTCCAAAATCCAAATAAAATTAAATCTAACTATTTAGAAAATGGACTCTCAACCAGTATTTCCTTACAATAATTCCTCTCTGATACTCTTTTACAAAATTGTCAAATTTGGTTATAAGTTTTCAAATGCCAAATGTAAAATAATGTTTTATCTACACATGGTTTATAAACTTTAATAATAAAATACAATAGGAATAAAAGGTGTCATTCTTAATTGAGAAATGGAAATAAAAATACTTTGCTTTTTTTTGAAAAACTTTTAATATCTGTAGTTTTCACAATCACTGAAAATCACATATTATGTTATAGGTTTGAGTAAAGTCATCAAATTTTATAACTGTTATAGCATAAATATCTGCTGAATAAATAGAATAATACTAATGTCAATAAATGAGTAAATCTAGTTAGACTTAAACACACTTAAAATTAATATCAACATCAATTTGAAAGCCTTTACAATCAAAGTGTACACCTTATGCCTGCATAAGGAGCCCAATTTAATCCCAAAAACTCCCAAAAACAAGTAATATTCTTGTTGCGCACCAAGAACATACCTGCTAATGTTGAAAATTATGGTGATAAAATATTTAAAGAATAAGAATTAAAATTTAATCTATTGTCTTAACTTTAGTTTGATCTAGTGATTGCGATTGTATCTGAGGATTTGTTTGTTTTTTGGGTTGCTCATGAAACAGTTTAAAATCTTCGGGTGAAAAATAGGGTCTTAATTTAGAAACATGCACAATAACGGAATTCTGTCCTGTCTCATAATTAAATTTATCTATTTCATAAGTTACATCAGAAAGTTTATTTATAATTTTGTATGGTCCAGAGAAAGTAGGTTCTAATTTTCGAGTGTTAGGGTATTTAAATTCTTCATAAATTACAGAGTCTTGTATTTTTAATGGGCATTCGACAAAATTTCGATCATAGAGCCTTTTACTTTTAAGGTGAAATTCCTGAGTTCGCGCTTTCGCAATTTTGAGGGCTTTGTCTACTGGTGGATAATAGGTTGGTTGATTTTTGTCGTCCGATTATCTACGCTAATGGGATATAGGACCAGGGAGAGTGCCCTCCGTGGGGGTCTTTCGAAGGGAACCTAACCCGTATTTACGCAAGGTTCGAAGAAAACCACGGAAAACTCCGAACGGTTAGGCCGACAGCCGCGATTGGGTTCGAACCCAGCACCTGCCGTCTACCAGTTGAGAGGTCCAAACCTCTCGGCCACTGGTGGGGCGGTGGATAATAGTTTTGTTTTAAACGAGATTCATAAGGCAATTGACCATAAAATAAATAGGCAGGTGGGAACTTGGTGATAGAATGGGGCGTATTGTTGTATTCTTCGATGACTTGGTTTAATAATCTAGTCCAAGGTATTTTAGAAGAAGTGGAATTAACTTTACATTTAAGCCTGGTAACTATAGTCTGATTAACTCGCTCTACTTTTCCATTGGTCTGAGGATGATGTGCGGATGTAAAACGCTGTTGAACATGATGATTTCTAAGGAATTTCTTAAATCTTGGAGATCTGAAAGATTTATGCCTGTCACTAAGTATTTTTTGAGGTGCTTTGATATTGAAAATTTGTTTTAAACAGTTAGTGTATGTTTCAGTGGTAACATTTTTGGAGGGAAAAGCCCAAACAAATCTAGTTGCATGATCTATTATTATGTGTAAGAATTTTTTTGTTGAGTTGTAATAGTTAAATCCACCAACAGTATCAATAGAAAGACATTCAAAAGGTTGATCTGTTGCTGGCATGGCTTGTAATAAGCCGAATCTTTTCTGTTTTGGTTTTTTATTTTTCTGACAGGTGTCGCAATGTTTAACAAATTCTGTAATGTCTATTGTCATATTAGGCCAATAATAGTTGGGAGATATTAAATTAAGCATTTTTTGAATCCCTAAATGTCCAAAATTATCATGAGCAATATGGAGTAATTTTTTTCTTAATGACATTGGTACAACAATTTTTTTGAATCCCTTTTTCTGAACTATAATAATTCCATTCTCTTTTTTATATTTTTTGTCACAAACATTGTCTTTGTCTTGCATCTCTATAATTTCTTTCCTATCTAGCAATAAACTAATATGTTGATTAAAATGACAAACAGGATTTCGTGACAACATGTCTGCTTCGACATTTGTTGAACCCTTTTCATATTTTATCTCATAATCAAACATACTAAGTTTGAGCGACCATCTAAAAAGCCTACCTCTTAAGTTTTTAACACTCTTTAACCATACTAGAGATGCGTGGTCCGTATGAATTGTAAACTTGACACCATGAAAGTAATGATAGAATTTGTCAAGAGTATCTATAATAGCTAAACATTCTAATTCAGTTATGAAATAATTTTGCTCATAACTCTTCAAAATTCTAGAATGATAAGCAATAGGATGTAAGAAATTATCTTTATCAGGTTGTTTTAGAACGGCACCTACTGCTATCTGAGAGGCATCTACAAACATATGTAAAGGTAATTTAGGATCATAAATTTTGAGGATGGGTTTTGCAATTAAAGAATTTTTTAATTTTTCAAAAGACTCCTGGCACTCTGAATTCCATTCCCATATTGTGTCTTTTTTAAGTAATCGATTTAGAGGATATCTAATTTCAGCATATTTATTAATGAATTTATGGTAAACATTAATGGAACCTAGAAATCGTTGTAACTCTTTCACATTGGAAGGAGGTTTTAAATTTTTGATGGTTTCAATATTGGCATTTGCTGGAGTTATAGTTCCATTAGTGATTTCATAACCTAAGAAATTGATTTTATTTTGGCCTAATTTACATTTAGAAAGTTTAAGTTTAATGTTTTCTTGATTGCAAATGTCAAAAATTTGAGCTAAATGGTTTAAATGTTCTTGTAAAGAGGAAGAGAAAATTATAATATCATCAAAATAGTGGCACGCAAAGTCGATTTTATATTTATTAAGGATCCTTCGAATGGTTCAATTGAATATGGGAGGGTCCGTTTTTATGCCAAAAGGGAGCACGAGCCACTCAAAAAGTCCAAAATTGGTTGTAAATGCTAATTTTTCTGTATCGGATGGATGTATTGGTATGTGCCAGTAGCCAGAGGCTAAATCCAAAGTTGAAAAATACTGAGCACTACTCAATTTATCTAAAATTCCATCGATACGGGGCAAGGGTTCTGCATCGTTTTTAATTATTGCGTTTAATTTTCTATAGTCTATACATAATCGCGTTTTTTTACCTTCCTCTCTTTTCATAACTAGTGTAACAGGGGCAGAATAGGGGCTATTACTTTCCTTTATCAGTCCGGCTGCTAACAATGATTGAATTTGGTTTTTTATTTCTATTTCTTCTAGGGGAGATGTTCGGTAGGGCCTCAAAGATATAGGTAGGTCAGATTTTAATATAACGCGTTGTGCTTCAATATTTATCCTACCCACATCATATTTATGCTTTGCAAAAATATCACTATAAATATGAACTAATTCCCTTAAATTTACATCTTGAATTAAATTTATTTCCCCAGTTAAATCTGAATCCGAATTATCGCGAAAATTTTGAAGAGTCATAGAACCTCTATAATCAGGATGCACATTAATTTCGTGATCATATTCAACACAGTCTTCATCTTTCATAATACTTCCACAAGTAGATTGTAACTCTATATCATGATTACTTACATTCAGTGTTTCATTATCATAATTATCTATTGCTACAGTATTACCAGTATTTAATTTCATATTTTTTTTATATTCTGAGGTTACAATTTCATTAGATTGATCCCTGTTTTGTTGTACTTGGTCCATATTTACTGTATTGAAATGAAGGGATCTCTCATTATGTATGGATATACTGTTAGTTATAATTTTCCTTCCCTGCCTTACAATACAATTTTTACATTCTATGGTTAATTTAAATTTAGAACATTCTTTTAACCCCAAAATAGCATAATCCAAATTTGTATTGCATACTAAAAAATTAACATATTTTTTAATTTTACCCACTTTTAGAAGAACACTACATTTTTTATTTATATGTAAAAATCCTTTTGCCTGACCAATGGTAACTGAGGGTATAGTCTCAATTTTAGCATTAAGTTTTTTAACAAATTTAAGTGGCAATATTGCAATAGTTGAGCCAGTATCTACAACACATGGTAAATTATAATTATTTGTATATCCATACACAATTAATTGCCAAACATTATGAAAATTATTTTGTGAGATATTTGGAAGAGTATCAGAGGATGGTACCTCATTCCTAAAAATACATTCTCTTTCCCAATGAAAAGCATTACTCACACACCTATTTGTGCATATCCTACAAGGTCTTGAAGAATATGAATTTTGAATATAATTATTTTGACAAACTCTAGGTGTTTGAAACTGAGATTGTCATTGGGGAATCCAATTCCTAGGTGTATTATTGGGCCTAACTGGCTGAATCCAGGCCCTAGTTGATTGAAAAGGTTGAAAATTTTGTCTAGCTGATGGTTGATTTATTACTTGGTTTGAAACTAGTGGGGTGGAAACTTCCACGAATTGTTTGACAACCCGGTACCATTCTGTGGTACTACTAGGAGGATTTATAATAATATTGTTTTTGAATTCTGGTTTTAAACCATCAGTTAAACCTTGTAATAGTATATTTTCACTAAGATGTAATTTCCTACCAATTTCCACTTTTTTACGAAAATAAGTTTCTAAATTGTCTAAATTATCTAATTTCAGATTTGAAAAATCAGAAAAACTCGGGAAGTCCAATTCAATGAGACTTTCTATCAAAATTTTCTTAATTTGTTCATAATCCGTACAATTTAAGCAGTCATTGATATAAATTTTTTGCGCTTCACCTTTCAAATATTGCGCAATAGAATTAAATTTCCATTCTAGATTTTTCTGTTCCCTATCACATGTTTTATCAAAATAAGTTAACCAAGACAAAATGTTCATTCCAGAACTCGGGTCAAACGGTACGAACTTAGGATCTTCCATAATTTTTTTATTCTTACTCATTAGAATAAATGAAGCACTTCTATTTTCTTTATTAAATCCTAATCGTAAAATCATTCGCAATAAATTTCAAAGTTAATGATTTCTATCAATTACATATTTTTTCAAAATTACTATATTTAGCTGCTAACTTTAACCAGAAATTTTATCTAATAAAAATAGAAATTGTAAATATCATAGTTATACCTTAAATTGGGATCAACTTTTTAATTCTATTATTTTATAAATCATAAACAGATACAGAAATTTTAATGATAGGTAATTTCTTACTTAAAATCACAAAATTTACTAAAAAAAATTAATCATATTTATCAGTCAAAATTCTAGCAACAGCCTTGCACAGTTCCATATTTCTTACTGAATATAAATAAATTATAAGAATCCGGGAACCAAAGCTCACTGTAACCAGAAATTCTAACAAATAAAATGAAAAACATAAATGTTAACTTAATTTTCAGCTCAAATGTCTAGTTGTAGGAACATTATCATGAAAATGAAAGACGTTTGTCTTATTAATGGCGTGAGTTGTCATTATAACCTCAATACAATAGTTTTTCTTTATTTCTTATCATTAATCAGAATCAAATAGGAGAGTAAATGGTACTCACCCGATAAATTCTTCTTCATTGAAGTATCCAACATTTAAATCCACCATAGGAGAAGGGAACCGGGCGTATTCACATTTTGATCTATACACTGCACTAATTCATCTTAATAAAGACGTATAATATTATTATATGCTAAGTGTAAAACACACACACAAATTATTGTATACACACTTCTTCATTTTCTACTTTTAATTTTTAACACGCGAGAAAAACAAACACAGCAAAAGGGTAGTGCTCTCAGCAAGCTACAAAACAGAGAACAGAATGAATTTAAATCGATACATACATAAATCATAATATAGAAACAATTATTAATAAAAAAAGAGTCATTTAGAAAGTTTTGACAGTTTTTGTAAACCTGTAATTGTTCGCTCGTAATCACTGCTTCCAAGGTCACTCTAACGAGCACTTAACTTTATTTATGATGCCATGATAACTGTCACTTGTTGCACAACGGAGGAAATTATTTACGAATTGCGCAATGTTTCTATCAACTCCTCCTTAATTTCTGAAGTTGTGTTGTCACTCAGATGCAAGTTCTTCCTGTGAATTTCAAAAAGAGGTTTTGGCAGGGGTTTTGTGAATAAGTCAGCTATCATGATTTTGGTTGGGCAATATACGAGTTTTATTATGCCATCTTGTTTCAGTTGTTTTATGAGATGATATCTAAGTTCTATGTGCTTTGTTTTACTTGAATGTTTTTCAAGCTCTATCATTTTGATAGCCGACTGATTATCCTCGAAGAGTTCTATAGGATATGTTTGTGAGATATTGAGTTCTTCAAGTAAATTCACCAGCCATTTGACTTGATTAGCTGCATTAGCTGCTGAGATGTACTCAGCTTCGGCAGAAGATAAAGCTATGCAGGATTGTTTTTTAGTTGACCAAAGTATGGGATTTTTACCTAGCAAATATACATTACCACTTGTCGATTTTCTTGATTCTGTGTCTCCACCCCAATCAGCGTCCGCGTAGACTTCTAGCGTTGGTTTTGAATTTCCATCTATAACTAGATTAAAGGTTTTTGTTGTCTTGAGATACCTCATGACCCGCTTTACACTGTTCCAATCTTTCATTCTTGGCTTTTCGTTCCTTCTGCTTAAGATGTTGACAGCTGCACAAATGTCTGGTCTGCTCACTGTGGCAAGATATAAGAGTGCACCTATGGCTTGTCTGTACTGTGTGTTGTTTGGTAAAATATTGTCATCATCTTTAAAGTGAGTGTAATTTGTTTCCATGGGTGTACTACATGGTTTTGCTTCTTGTAAATTGAATTTATTAATTAACTCTTCAATTTTTGAAGTTTGGTTAATTAAGTAGCTTTTGTTTACCTTTCGAATGTTCATGGATAAATAATTGCTTACGTCCCCTAAATTCTTTAATTCATACTCTTTATTTAAGTTCGCGATTATTTCCTCAATGGTTTCGTCTTTCCCTGCAATTAAGAGGTCATCGACGTATGTTATTATATAGGTTGTTTCATTATTCCTTTTCTGTGTAAAAAGACATGTGTCAATTTTACTTTGAATGAAATTCATGTTTTTTAGTGTTTCTGTTATTTTATTATGCCACGCTCTCGCGGCTTGCTTAAGTCCGTAGATTGCCTTATTTAATTTACAAACTTTGGTTTCCTGGTTTGGTTCAACGAATCCTTCCGGCTGCGACATGTATATCTCCTCATCAAGTTCCCCATGTAAGAACGCGGTGTTAATATCTATATGCTTAACATTTAAGTTTTGGTGCAACGCCGCTATTAATAATGCTCTTATCGTAGTATACGATACGACCGGTGCGTAGGTTTCGTCATAATCCTCTCCGAATTTTTGCGTATATCCTTTAGCTACTAAACGTGCCTTATATTTTTGTATTTTTCCGGTATTGTCACGCTTTAATTTGTAAGTCCATTTGCAACCTATTATTCTCTTATTCGGTGGAGGATCTACAATTGACCATGTTTTATTTTTTCTTAAAGAATTCATTTCGCTCTCCATGGCTTCTATCCAATTCTGTTTTACCGGAGAGTTTTCCATTAATTTAACTTCCTTATAATCCTTTGGTTCATTAATTTTGTCGTCTTTGACAATATATATAAGCCTATCAGGAGGTACGCCTTTATTTATTCTATCTGAGCGCCTTGGTTCCGCAATTTGTTGTTGGGACGCGGATGGTGTTGTTTTTCCGTTCGAAATTTCTATCTCCACGAGATTTTTACAATTGCGTTTTTCGTCTTCATTTTGTTTTTGTTCAATTTCAGGCTTATCATTTACGTATTTGAATTTATTTTCAAGAAATTTTACCGTTCTCGCGATTTTTATTTCATTTCCTCCTACATATATGCGGTATCCCTTAGATTCATTGTCGTATCCCACAAAAATACCTTCAACAGCTTTATTATCTAATTTTTGTCTTCTGGCTTTATCAATATAAGCGAAGGCTTTGCAGCCAAATACTTTAACGTAACTTAAGTTTGGCTGTCTTTCTGTCCATAATTCATATGGCGTTTTTGCATTAGCTTTTGTAGGCAGTCTATTTTGTAGGTGGTTTGCCGTACAGATTGCTTCCCCCCAGAACTTTAAAGGTAGATTTGATTCATTTAACATTGTCCTTGCCATCTCAACTAACGACCTATTTTTCCGTTCAGCCACCCCATTTTGACTTGCACAATATGGGATTGTATGTTGATGTTTTATCCCATTTGATTTGAGATAATTCTCAATTTCATCTGATGTAAATTCTCCCCCATTATCCGTTCTGATTTCTTTCGGTTTTTCACCAAATTTGTTGCTTATCAGCGCAATGAACTCTTTGAGTTTTTCATAGACTTCACTTTTTCTTTTCAATAGATAGATTATTGTGAATCGCGAGTAGTCATCGATAAAAGTCAAGAAATATGATTTCCCCCCAATCGTGGGTGTCTGAAAAGATCCACAAACATCCGAGTGAATAAGTTGAAGCCTTTTACTTGCTCTATACTGAGCAACTTTCGGATAGGGTTCATCAGTTAATTTCGCCTTAATACACGGTTCGCAATCTATATTATGTTTACAATTGTTTATCTGGATACCTCTTACTAATTCCTTTTGTGTAATTTCTTTAATCGATGTTAGATTTCTGTGTCCTAACCTTCTATGCCATAGTTCTAGACAATTTTTATTGTTGCACGTTTGTGTAATGTTCGCGTGGTTTTCGTTAGCCAACTGGACTTCATAGAGGTTATTTACCTTTTGTGCTTCTAAGCAGATTTCTCCGTTAAGTTTGAAAGAGCATCGGTCATTTTTAAATACAATCTCACATCCGTTTTGGGTTGCTTTGCTGACTGATAGTAAATTCGTTTCGATTTCAGGTACTAGAAGTACATCTTTAAGTGTTATTTTATGAATTTTATTATCCGATGTCAGCGCATTTAAATTTACATCGCCTGAACCGTAAGCGATAAGTTTTTTTCCGTTTGCGATAGTCACGTTTGTTTTTTCCCTCGATTTTATCTCTGTAAACATTGATTCAGAGGATGCAATGTGACTTGAGCTACCGCTATCCACAATGAATGTTTTATTTTCTATCCCTTGTGTTATAAATGCATAATCTTTGTTTTCGCTGTTTCTCCATGTATTGTTTTTTCCTTCATAGCGATTAAACCTGTTATACGATTCCGATGCTTGTTCATTCTTAAAATTGTTTTCACCCCTTTGAAAAACGAGTGATGTAGAATAGTGTTTTTTGTAATTTTTGTTGTGTTGATTTTGTTGTGTTGTGTGTGTTTTGTTTTTATTGTGCCAACATTCTTGTGTGTTATGGCTTCTCATTTTACAAATCGAACAATATTTTGATTCTTTTTTAGCTGGAAACTTTTTCTGAGCTTTAAAAGCTTTCGCTGTATTATCAATGCTTTCATAGTTTTCATTTCGACGATTAAACTCGTCAATCAGCTTGTTTTTAATATATGACGGAGTTAATTGTGCTTCTTCTTTACTTTCGAGAGCAGTAATTAAATTATCATAAGACTGGGGCAGAGAGCACAGGAGGAGCGCGGAAATGTGGTGATTATCAATTATTTCGCCTATAGCTGCCAAATGATCAACGAGCTCCATTATTTTTGTAATATGATTTATCATATTTCCATTTTCTGCTAATTTTATACTATATAATTTTCTAAGGAGAAACAATTTGCTTGTGAGATTTGATCTTTCATGTATTTCTTTTAATGCATCCCATGTTTGTCTAGCAGTTTGTAAATTCTTAACATGGGTTATCTGTGAATCATCGATAGTTAGATTTATCAATGCCCGGGCCTTCCTATCATTTTTGGACCATTGATCGGTCAAAGGGGTCGGTGGATTATCGGTTATTACATGGAACAGCTCTTCTTTAGTTAAGAGCATTTCAATTTTAAATTTCCATGTACTGTAATTCGTTGCTGTCAATTTTTCAATTGAATAATTATCTTTTAATGTAGCCATTCTAATCTTATATTTTTATTTGTTTTTTATTCAATATTTTTTATTTGTGTGTAATTAGTATATCACTATGTTATCAAATTGATATAACTTTTTAAATCGTTCTCATAATCATTGAAAGACGTTTGTCTTATTAATGGCGTGAGTTGTCATTATAACCTCAATACAATAGTTTTTCTTTATTTCTTATCATTAATCAGAATCAAATAGGAGAGTAAATGGTACTCACCCGATAAATTCTTCTTCATTGAAGTATCCAACATTTAAATCCACCATAGGAGAAGGGAACCGGGCGTATTCACATTTTGATCTATACACTGCACTAATTCATCTTAATAAAGACGTATAATATTATTATATGCTAAGTGTAAAACACACACACAAATTATTGTATACACACTTCTTCATTTTCTACTTTTAATTTTTAACACGCGAGAAAAACAAACACAGCAAAAGGGTAGTGCTCTCAGCAAGCTACAAAACAGAGAACAGAATGAATTTAAATCGATACATACATAAATCATAATATAGAAACAATTATTAATAAAAAAAGAGTCATTTAGAAAGTTTTGACAGTTTTTGTAAACCTGTAATTGTTCGCTCGTAATCACTGCTTCCAAGGTCACTCTAACGAGCACTTAACTTTATTTATGATGCCATGATAACTGTCACTTGTTGCACAACGGAGGAAATTATTTACGAATTGCGCAATGTTTCTATCAGAAAATACTGCATTCTGAGAATAGTTCTTGATAACAAACAAATATCAATAAAATAGAAAATGTACTTTTTTAAAAAATAACTTGAGCTTTTAAGTTCTTTTATACTTCATTATTATTACGAACTTATCTTTAAGCGTGCATAAAATATCATAATAATCTTAATATGCAACAGTAATTGTCTAAGAATATCATACCCTTCAGTTTAATCCTTAAGAACAAAAATGTTTAAATCTCCAACACATAATAATGATAATAATAATACTCATAAATAGGCAAGTAAATAAATTTCACAGACAAATAATCAAATAAATAAACCTGACAAACAGAGAATAATTAATTCAAATAAATACATAAAAAGTATACAAATAATAATATTCAAAACACTACGAAAAAAATTCTCACCGAAATCCTATTGGTCTCAACTATCTCGAAAAAATGTTTGTCTATTCACTAACAAGAAGTGTTCTTGTAATTATTATTATTTTTCTTCTTTTTCATCATCACGAGGACTGCTTTTTCTCGACCAAAGCACTTTACAGGAACAATTCCTCTGTTTTTGTCACTCCAGAAATCATGAGACTATGGCAGTTCTTGTTTAAGAACACTTCCAATAATGACGGGCAAATTATTCATCGATCCACAGTTTTTATTATCACTTCGTTCCATAGCAACTTCCAATAATGACGGGCAAATTATTCATCGATCCACAGTTTTTATTATCACTTCGTATATCGTTCCATATACCGTTATATATCGTTCCATAGCAAGTTTCTTTAAAATCCAAAAAAAGGCAGCGCAGGCATAAAACATCCTGTCGACTCTAGAAAAGACTGTGACATTTTAAAGTTGGGAGCCAAAAACATCATCGCCAAGGTCCCCGTTCTTTGCACAGAAGTCATGGCCAGCGAGGAAAAAAAATAAAAAATAAATAAATGTAGAATATCCAATAAATCACTCATTGGTGGCTGTAAGTTTATTTATTCAACTGTAGTCATTATAGAGGGAAAAACTCCTTTTTGCAAACGATCTTTTACCGAAATGTCCAAAAAATATTCCATCATTTACTTCAATCAGCCGTACTCATCGACGAAAGAACTCCAGAATCTCTCTCCTTCTCATCTCGAGACTTCCACCCTTCTAAAACTAAAAAGAAAATTCTAGAACTTTCTGAATTCTCAAACCATCATCCTTTTATGTAAATAGAATTCTTGTCCAGATACGAGGCTATTTTACACAGACGATAAATTTATTAAAAAAAAGATATTATTTAACCAATTTATAATCGACTCATAATTTCTTAGGCAGACGATTTTTATCAATGATTAATTTTAAGAGAAAAAGAAAAGAAATGAATTTATTACTGCACACATCAAAGGTTGACGGCGGAAAAATAAATAAATAGATAAAATAAAATAATGATATTTTTTGAAAGGTATGGTTTTGGAATAAATTTAATAAGATTTTCTTAAAAAGGGTTGATAAAAACATAGAAGAAATCAGTTTTATTTGGAATATTAAGAAATAAAGTTTTAATTAAGAATATTTTTAATTTAGAGCCATCTTTTTATATTTACGCATACTGGAATAATGTTTTTTAAGGCAAATTAAGAATTTATATCGTCTGCATACAGATTAACAGATTAGATCTAGAAACAAGATTTTAATTTAATAATTTGAAGTAAATACGGAACATTATTATAAGAAAATTAAGGTAGTATAAAGGTTAGTTTTGGCGAAAAAATTTTAAATTTGTAATATATATATATATATATATATATATATAATACACATATTTTTTATATTTGTAGCGGATATAAGATTAATAACAATCGCTGTCACAGTTATAAAAACTTGGGTTATTGTAGAACATCTTGAAAATAAAGAAGGTACAAAGGGTTAAAGATATATATATATTTTTTTAATGCTACACGGCGAATCTATTTTGCTAATACTTTTTTCATTTGGCGAATGTTTTTTATTTTTAATTAGCCAAATTTCTAACGTTGATCAAATGTCAGCGAGAACACTGATTATAACAGATGTAAATTTTCCATGTGGGTGAAAAAAGTCCGGGCCAGGATTCGAACCAGGGATGTATTGGCTGAAGCTGCCAATGCTCTGCCAACTGAAACCATAGTGAAGAAACACTGTTTGACTATTTCACCCACCTAACCTTAACGATCAGGTGGGTGAAATTGTCCTCCAGTGTAATAGTAATTTTCACCATTCAAATATGGCGATATTTTATTCAGTATTTCGGGATTAATGCTAGAAATTTTAATCAGCAATTTTCATTTTCATTGGCATATCATATTAAAAATATAAAATAACTATTCTCAATTATTGAAAAAATTCAGGAATTCTGAATAACAAAAGCACCATTGGAAATACTACGCTTAATAAGTAAATACCACCAGTAGATAAGTATAGCAAAAATATTAACCTCTTCAGACCTGAGCATAAAATAATTGTACGAATATGTATTTATTGCTTTTGCATGAACGAAATGACACCATAGATGACAGAAAGAGTCATTTTTATGAAATCAATACTTTAGGGAACTGGTAATTTAGGTTTACAAATATGGATTAAAAATTACTAATCCCCTTGAAGCATCAGCTTAACTATCAGTAATATAAATTTACGCAATAAGAAAATTAAGGTCTTTAAACACGTAAATGATCAGCAAATCCTCAAAATTTTTTATTGTAAAGCCTTTATGTTAAATAATCGTGAATATTTCTTACTTTCTTGGCCACAATGTCTTGAAGGTATTTTCGAAACTTGGATGAAAATAATGTTTATTTTATGAGGTAATATTCATCAGTGCTGACATTTATTGGTTTTGTTTTAAAGTAAAAAATATTCCGCTATATAAAAATGAAGTAAAAATGCAAAAAAAAAAAAAAAAAAAAAAAAAAAAAACGAACAGTTTAGTTTTTATGAGGAAAAGAATGAATGTACACATTTGTGTACCTCAGGTCTGAAGAGGTTAAGGAGACAGTTCTCTTTCAACCGATCAGAAATACTATGAAATAGATTCAATTTCCATACCCTTTCACAAGCTAACTAATGAAGAAAATTAAATGAATTTTTTTTTTTACTGTTAAGCATAGAATTTCTTGTTACAAGAAATAAAAGAGATAGAAAAATATTCAAGTTTATTAGGAAAACTTAATTTAATAACCTATTGTTTTTTTTTTTTTTTTTTTTTTTTTTTTCTTGTACAATATATCACTACGCGCATGATTTCTCAAAAACGTTTAAATATAATGGGTTGCAATTTTCTGTGTGCTTCATATTATCTTTTTTTCATAAAATGAACTAAAATCTTAGAATTATCTTTGATAGTAGACATTTTATTCTAAAAAATGTGTGAAAAAATTTGAAATTTCCTTTTTTTTAATTTTTATTATTAAATAAATATATTTTAAATGAAGATAATTAAAAGATTCTAGTTCACTATGTTAAGCACAATGCTATCTTTAAATTAAAATCTATTTAAAACTCCTAAATTATAACGAACAAGCGATATCATATGCGCAGTGACGTATAGTAATTTCGAAAACAAACAAAAAAAGCAAAAACAATAGGTAACTTAATTAAGTTTTCTAATTAATTAATTAAGTTAATTAATTAATTTAAATATTTTTCATCAATCTGTTTAGCTTATTGTAACAAGTAATGCTACACTTAACAGTCCAAAATATTTCATTTAATTTGCCTTATTAACCCATTCGTGCCCAGCATCTTTTGCGTAAATTTTATTAGGTTGGCACCACTATTTTTAGAAGATTTAAGTTTAGTTCATTAATCACGAAAATGCATCATTTAAATAAAATAATTATTGCTTTTCTTTTATACCGGTGTCAAAAACAGTGCTGAATACACCTTTTGAAGCGTCCCTAAAAAAGGACACTAGGCACTAATGGGTTAATTAATTTTTGAAAAGCTATATAAATTGAATCGCTCTTTTTAGCATTTTTGGCCGGTTGGAAGGGAACTGTCCCCTTAATAAGATATCAATTGCTGGATATCAGTACTAATGTTTTTTTTTTTCACATGTATTCAGCTCTAGTGATATTTTAGTAAATTATTATATTTTATACTTGAATGGATTACACAAATCATTAAACTCCTATCATGGTAAAACTTGATAATACGGAGACTTATTTTAAAATTTTAGCATATTATAATCACTGTTTCCTTCAATGAAGTGCAATTTAAAATTACTTTGGACTTTTAACAAAAATTTAAAAGCATAAACTTTAACTTAAATAAACAACATTAATTAAACAAATGTTTTTAAATCATATTTGACTATCAACCAATAAATTTAATTTCTACTTTAAAATTTTTTAAATGTGAACAGAACATGTTTATACTTTAAAATCATTATATAATAAAGTACCGTAATTTCGGGTGTATAAGCCGCAGATCAAACAATTCTTTTTCGACCCAGAATTTTTTAAGAAACAAATATAACTAGTTAGATCGCCGTAAATATATGCCTTCAATCACTAAATAAGATTTCTGGGTCCAAAAAGAGTTGTTTGATCCGCGGCTTATACACCCGAAATTACGGTACATATAATATGTTCACCTTAAACGGTTATGAAGAAGTTAATCTAAATTAGTTTCACTATTTTTACTTAAATATGTTTCATATAGCGATCTTAAATATAGGTAGATCCGTCTGGGTTATGAAACAGAATCTATATTGAACATACTTTCTACGTAAAAAAGATTTGATAATACTCAGTTGCAGAGTTTTTTATTAAACCATCCTCTGTGGGGGATTGTACTGAGATTGGTAATCTGATACAAAACATAATGAAAAATATCTATAACGTAAAAAGTAATAGAAAAAAAAGAATCTCATGAAAAACTTTTTTGATAAGATATTGAAAATCGAATTTATAGATAAAATTCATGTTAGACAGAAATTAATTTTGTAGAAAAAAAGTTCAGTTTGAAAATTGATTCGTGTGTTTTTTTAATCGCGAGAGATGAAGCATTATGCAATTTGTTGTGGCATCGTCTTAGAATTTGTTTAATTTCCTATTTCTTTATTTTACAGGTATAATTATAAAAGAGTAAAGCTTATAAAATTTCATTATTTTTATGTAAAACAAAATACTCCAAATCTATGTTGATTAAAACTTATTTACTAAAAATTTTAGCTTTTAGTTTCATTTCAATAGCTTCTGTTTTATACAGAAACTACTTTTTTTATCTTTACTTTATTAAAACAATCATTATTACTTACCCATCATACGTAGTATAGGGTAAGTATTGTAATCGTTCTGAAAATCGAGAAAAAAAAATTGACGGATATACACGTTTCATATACTGGAGATTCCGAAAAACATATTTTTAGAAAAAAAAAATTGCCGTCCGTCCGTCTGTGTGTCTGTCTGTCTGTCTGTAACCGCTCTATCTCCCGAACAAATTGAGATAGAGACTTGAAACTTTGTATGTGCTTAGTATGTAAGTATGGGACGAAGCCTATTTAATATCAAAAACTTGATTATACGGAACTATCATTTTTCTGACTCTCGAAAAATTCGTTCTGATGAAAGGTATACAAAAATTTTCGAATTGTTTTATTTTAAGGAAAGGACGTAAAAAGCAATAAAATAACACAAATTTTGCACAAAGAACGAAATCAATAGGATTATTAGTTGCCGAGATATGTGCAATCCTGTTTTTCACATTCTTCGATTTTTCAGGACCCTGTATTTCATTCAAATTTAAATTCAAAGATATATTTTAATTCGAAATGAGACGCTTAATCCGACGCAGTAAATTGATAGTTAATATGATTATTGTTTTTGGAGTTATAAGGATGTTTCTTTTACGCAATCCGGTACTACTCGTGTATTTTGGCGTTTTACTTACCCATCATACGTAGTATAGGGTAAGTCTTGCAATCGTTTTGAAATCGAAAATTTTTTTTGACGGATTTACACGTTTCGGACACTGGAGATTCCGAAAAACATATTTTTAGAAAAAAAAAATTTGCCGTCCGTCCGTCTGTGTGTCTGTCTGTCTGTCTGCCTGTAACCGCTCTGTCTCCCGAAAAAAATTGAGATAAAGATTTGAAATTTTGTATGTGCTTAGTATGTAAGAATGGGACGAAGCCTATTTAATATTAGTAACCTCGATTATCCGGAACTATTTGTTTCGGATTCTCGAAAAATTTGTTCTGATGAAAGGTATATAAAAACTTTCGAATTCTTTTATTTTAAGGAATGGACGTAAAAGACAATAAAATAACACAAATTTTGCATAAGAAACGAAGTCAATCGGATAATTAGTTGCCGAGATATTTGTAATCCTGTTTTCCACATTCTTCGATTTTTCATGACCCTGTCTTTCATTCAAATTTCAATTCAGAGGTATATTTTAATTGAAAATGAGACGCTTAATCCAACGCAGTAAACTGTTAGTTAATATAATTATTATTTTTGGAGTTATAAGGATTTTCTTTTACGCAGTTCGGTATTACTTGAGTAGTTTGGCGTTTCATACAACTTCTCGAAATTGGGTCATCAGAAATTCATTAATAGAGCATGATTATGTGTTAAAAATACTTAAATATACGTTTATATTTTGTTTTAGAATTGTAATGCATTTTATAAATTGTTTACATGTGTTATGTTTTCATATATTGTGCCATGCATATCCATGATGGGTAAGTATTACGGTGGCCTCCAACGACTAGTTTATCTAATTTGTCGAAATCGGCTCAACAGCAATTCATTAATACAGCATTACTATGTATATTAAAACTATTTAAATATGCGTTTAAATTTTATTTTGGAATTGCGATACATTTTATAAATAGTTTATATGCGTTTTATTTTCATATATTATATTATACATATCCATGATGGGTAAGTATTACGGTGGTCCCCCAACGACTAAATTTTAATAGTACTTATAAGTACCGTCGAGAGATAAAAGGTTAACTCTTTGCACTCGAGAAATGACTCTCACTCACCAATATTTTTATCAGGTGTCCTTCTTAAATCGGGACGCCAAATAATTTGGACACTACTAATATCTTACAGTTTATCTCGCCACCTTTTATCTCAGAATTTGCGAATGTTATATAAAGCGAAGAAAATTGGTTTTACTGATCAATATTTTTGAAAAAACTTTGTCAAAAAGTCTCAAAGTCTCATTTTTTCATGTTTTTTTTTACAGAATTTTTAATCCATCCAAAACAGAAAATTTTGCCTTATTGAATCAGACAAGTGCTCGGCTTAGACAGATAAAACAAAAACACATTTTCCAGAGTTTTCCTATTTTCATAATTTTTTTTTCTGTAACTAATAAATTTGTTTTAAACTGTCTGCCACATATGATCTTATACTCTTCCACTAAAAATCGTTTTAATGAAATCGTTCCAATTCTCATATTTGTGGAGTTAATGGAGTAATTAGCCTAAAATACAGTTTTCCGTAAAACCAAAAAAAAAAAAAAAAAAAAAAAAAAAAAAAAACTAAGACACTTCTGATTTATATGAAGTTTTTGCCTAGTTTTTATGAAACATGTGAATTAAAGTGTAAATAAACACTTGGATTTGTTTGTTTGTTTGTTTATTGAACAACATACACCTGACTTGTGTGCTCGACATGAAGCCTGCTTATAAGCCATCGTCAATATACAGGGACGAGATAGCACACAAGGAAATATTACAATACAAGAGAAGTACAACCAGGAGCTCCACACAAAGAGTGTGTGCAATGGAGCCAGTGGGATTCGAACCCACAACCTCACGATCAGTGGCGTGATGTCTTAACCACTCAGCCACGGAGGCCCAAACACTTGGATGAAATATCAATACGTATATTAAATTACTATAAAATGTCGACTAAAATTAATGCAAGTGGGCGTAACATCCCAGTCGTGCCTTTCTTAACCCTTTCAGGGGAAAAGTACTTCTATTCGTAAAATTCTTAAAAGAGAGAATGACACCAGAAAAAACAAACAAATTTATTTCAAAGTAAACAAAAGCTTTTGTTCACGCTCTAAATAAAACAAAAATTTTCGTTCCAAAAATTCTGCAGTCATTTTGGCATTTAGGCATTAAAATTAGGTGGACCAAAAAACGAACCATTACCCTTGAAGGCGTCAAGTCATTGGGTACGACCGATCTCAGTGTCAGGGCTCCCAAATAGTCTGCGAACTGAGCACCAATATTTTTTAACAGAAAATTCCATAGTAGGTTTCTACAGCATTTGTGCTAAAACTAACCTCGGAAGACGATTTCCGTGTAATTTGCAAGAAAAATATATAAGGAAAATCTTTCTAAGAAAATATTGATGTTCAGTTGGCGGACCGTTTGGGAGTCCTGCATTGGCGTAAGTAGGGTGGATGCCTAAGTACTATGAATACTGTCATTTTTTAAAAGCTCTTTTAGTCTTATCTAACAGGAAAATTATCTGCTATAAATCAACCGGAACTGAACCTTACAGTATTACTGGTTTTAGACATCCACCCTGAAAGCCACTGAACTGGTATACATGCCTGTGCTGAGAATCCTTTATTAGTGGAATCAATAAATTTTTACTATACATTTGCTTTGTTTAATACCAGCATTTTCCCAACATAATTAGGTAAAATTTTCTCTTTTGAAAAACCCATCAAAAATACATATTTTGTAAAAGACTCTTATCTCGAAGGGTTAAAGCAAATATTATTAAGTAAGAATCCACGTAGTCAGTCATGGCTACTTACAGTGTAAAAGCCATGATTAAAAAAATGCTGCCTACATTTTTAAAATCGCAATACTTGCTGCATAGGTACTCCACCTCTTTTATAGAAAAAGGTTACTTGACTATATTATGGAGTATTCTTGTTGGTTAGCAGGGGTAGGAGCTTATAGGACTAATTTTATTATTCTTACCAGTATATTTTATCAATAATCTTCAATAGACATTTTTATAAGATGTGCAATAGGACTATATCAAGAAGATTATCGATAAAAGATGCTGGCAAAAATAATAAAATTTGTCCTATATGCTCCGACTCCTGTGGTCAGCATACAAAATTACATATATTCTATAAAATCAGTGGAATGATTCTGCAGCAAAAGTTGCAGATTCTTTTACAGTGTATTCATGAAAAATAAGTAGTAAATAATGATGCTTATTAACGAAAATGGTCGCAATTCATATACGGTAAAAGTCCGGTTATCCGAAATCATGGGACCAAAGCATTTTGGTTAACCGGGGTTCCATAAGAATTTTCGAATAACCGGAGTGATTATTGTGAAGACTCTTTTTATGAAAAGCTGTGAACTTAATTTAGATTTTAGAACATCGTTGTAATAAAATTGTTATGATACCGTAATAAAGCACCCTGAATCATAATTATAAATCGCTCCAACAGCAAAACGATAACTTTTTGATTAAAATCGAAGGTCAGCTCCGACAGTGACGTAGCAGCACTTCGCTTTTTTAAACATGCCCAAGAGAGGATTTTCTTCCCCGACAAGAGAGGTGTGCTCGCAAAACAGAGCAGCACAAAGCAAACAGAAAGCGTAAGTTTTATAAGTATTGAATGAAAAAATAGATACTCCGATTTTTTTTTAAATGTTCACATCAAATTGAAATGAAATAATATCAATCCTGAAAGATGTAAAAAACAAATAAGTTGACTCTGTTTATTTATTTCATAAAGAACATAATTTAACACTATTTCCACTAGTGTTCAATAACAACTTTCAAAGTTCTTATTTTATCTTGTTTTGCTTCAAAATTTTTAAGCTAATAAGTATTAAATCAACGCTTCAATGAATTAGAAATCATTCAATTGTTTTGGTGTAAAATTTACATTTAAAACAGCAATCATAAATAAAAATTTGTTGAAAATGTAACTTGACATCTGAAAATGTATTCTTGATAGTGAATTTTTTCACATTTAAAAAAGACTTTAATAAATTTTAAAGTCTTTCCGTTAAGCCAATTTTCGAATAATCGGGGTTCTACTGTATTTAAATTTTCTGAATAATAAAACATTTCAGAAATAAAAAGTTTTTGAAAACGAAAACACATTTGAAAGCAGAATTGGCAGTTTGGGCTCCCTTTTTATTTAGAAATTTCCAGTTCACACCAAATATAAAGAATAGTGGTTTATGATTTGTATAATAATACACGTTTTTGTATTAGATACCATAACATTACTTGTAGCAAAATGTGTGGTATGAATTTGAAATTTCTAATAAAAATTTAAGACCAAATAAGCAACCGTATATGATAGAGCATTAAAAACGAACCATCCGTTTCCAAGGTTGCAACGGGCGACTATTTTTACATTCCGTTCGCACCAGTATTTTTCTAATATAACTTAAGTTTTTTTATTTATTTGCGAACGTTGTCGAAGTGTCTGTTAAAGATTTCGTTTTAAAGAAAGAGGTGCCACTTAGAAATAAAAAATAATCGCCTGTGGCGTCAAATTTGTGTTTGAACTGCAAATATTTTTCAGAGTATGCAACGATTAAACGAGCGAAAAAACATTATTTTCCTATGAACTTTTAACTTACGGTCTAAAAATGGTTTTTAGAGATACTATCCGCAATATCTGCTGCCGGGATTTTTTCGTAATTTTACTTAGAATTTTTCTTTTTTTTATTACGGTGTAGGATTTTTTAAAATCATTTTTAATGTAAATATTTATTCTACTGCTAAGAGAAAAATGCCTTTAAATAATACTTTAAACAATCCTTTAAATAATCCAGCATAATTAATAATTATAGAAAATAAAAGTTAATTTTTTTGGGGGTTTTAAACTGGAAAAAACTAACTTACGTAACGCTAAAAAAATGTTTTTACTTCATACATAAAAACTAAGCTTTATTATTCATTAAGATTTTTTAATTGATGTAAAAATAATAAATTTCTCTTAACAAGTGTTATATAGTATATATACATATTTTTGAAAATCCTTTGAGGGAAAAAAAAATAAGTATATTTTTTATTTTTTACTAGGCATTTCTTTTTTTAACAAAATATGTCTAAGGTTTATTACAAAAGATAAAGATTAAAGGTGCTTTTTTATTATTTTTCTTCACCTTTTTTTATTTTATAAGTAGGAACTTGCGATCTTTATAAATGCTTGAATAAAAAAATAGCTAGTAATTAAATTGATTTATTTCTTAGGAGGTGAGTAAGATTTATATTTAATTATTGTAAAGAATTTTTAATACTATCAAAAGGTAAAAAAAAAATATATAGATTTTTTTCTATGTAGCTTTTATGTGAGAACAGATTTAATTCAAATATTTTTAAATATAACTAAATCCCATAATGTTATATAAAGATACATATTTTGAAGGTTTTGCATACCCTATCTTCTAGCTTTTTTTTAAGTGTTCTTACATGGTGATATTAATTCTTTAAAAATGTTAGCAACTAATGTTAATTTGACGCGAAAGTAAGTGAAATATAAGTGATAAATTAATCTTACTTTCCATGCAAACAAACTGAAAATCCAGAAAAATAAATTTATTATTTCATAAAGCAGGGATAACAAAAGGAACTTTAAAGACACAATTTAGCAATTAAAACATTTTAACCCTTCGGACTTCGGCGTCTCTTAAACAAATTTTATGCGGCCAGCACCACTATTTTAAAAGAAGCTTCCTTCAAGTACACAATTTGACAATTAAAACATTTTAACCCTTCGGACTCCGGCGTCTCTTACACAAATTTTATGCGGCCAGCACCACTATTTTAAAAGAAGCTTCCTTCAAGTACACAATTTAACAATTAAAACATTTTAACCCTTCGGACTTTGTCGTCTCTTACACAAATTTTATTTGGCCAGCACCACTTTTTAAAAGAAGTTTCCTTCAAGTACACAATTTCAAAAGTACTCTGATTAAATAAGGCAAGTTTTATTTTCCTTTATTACTAATGACAAAAACGAATTTTGCAAGGAAAGATGATGTCTCCGGCGGAGGAGTAATTTTTTTTTCCAACCACCTTCGTCGTTCCGAGCCCAAGCTCGCAATCTGATTGGTTGTTGCTCTCGGCACTGTTTTCATGTAGCTTGGCGATAATCATACTTGGCGTAGCGATAGATGCTTCCGTCGAGGAGTTTGATTTCCTTCCGAACGGAGTACAAAGTAACTTTTCTCTTGCAGCATTGGACTGGATGGAACGTGTCTTACTGAAAGCTGTACTCTTTAAAAGTTTTTACACACAACTTTTTACTTTGTACTCGGTTTACTTCGTACTCGGTTCGGAAGGAAATCAAACTCGACGGAAGCGTCTATCGCTACGCCAAGTATGATTATCGCCAAGTTACGTGAAAACAGTGCCGAGAGCAACAACCAATCAGAGTGCGAGCTTGGCCTTGGAACGACGAAGGTGAATGGAAAAAAAATTACGCTCGGCGGAGACAAGGAAGAGCCAAGGGTTAAAGATGAAATTGTAGATTTATAAAAGTTAGTTTATAGAAAATCTATGTTAGATGAGTTGATGTTTAACCATAATTTTTTTCAAACATATAACAAACTTATACAGTAAAACCTCTAAATAACGGACACCTCGGAAGCACGGAAACTGCCCGCTATTCGGAGGTGTGCGTTATTGGGAAAACCTCAGAGATTGAAAAACTACTAAGAAATGTTCAATGTTTCATTAACACTAGAACCGCGGGAAAATTCATTCAATTTTTATAAAAATATTTCTCACCGGAATTTTCAATTAAGTACTGTTTAGTTTATTTATTGAAACTATTTTTGCTCAGAATATATTTAGTTTATTTCTTTAGAGTTTTCTAGTTCGAATTGACATCTCTCCACATGATACGGGTCAAAATGACCCGTCGCCGCGGTTCTAGTGTTAATTGACTTTATATCGCCTAAAATCTCTATTATATGATTAATGAAATTAAAATTATTTTTAAGCAGTAAAATTGAATTAAAATTTTGTGTACCTTTATCCAACTGCTTATTACATTCTTACAAAAAAAATTGAAGTTACTTTACGCGAATTCAAAACGAAAGAGAAAGTTGTGTATGTATTATGGAATGCTGCAGATGAAAAAAAAAATTGCTTCTAGAGATTAATGAGCAAAAATTCTTAAATCTTTCTCGGATGTGTGCAATGTTGAATTAAGATATTTTTTGCAGGAGAAATTTCGGTGGCTCCGGGGGAGGAGAAATGTTAGAGTTCCAGGGAGAAATTGCACTTTTGACCATTAAAAGCATAAAATCTGAAATCTTCAGTGGGAGAATTTTCATAGCTCTTCAGGAATGTTCCTCCCGGGCTACATTCTCAATTCTGGAGTTAAGGAGGCATTTTCCCCCCGTCTATCCTCCACATTTATGTGTGATCACAAAATCTGTGACACATTGCTCTATTAAATTTCGAAGTTTTTTACTTTTTTTTTTATTTTTTTTTCTCGTTAAAAAATAATTTTTTAGCATTTATCACCAAAATTACTGTCCGCTATTCGGAATGTCCGTTATTCAGAGGTTAAACATACAAAACTTTAGATTTTGGGAGTGGGGATTGGAAAACTGCCCGTTAAATAGAGGTGTCCGCTATTCGGGAGTGTCCGTTATGGAGGTTTTACTGTATAAGGTACTGAAAGGTAAACAGAAAGAAATATTGTAAAAATTTCCGAAGTAAATGTAAATTAAATGTTTGTATAATTCATAAATGGAAAACATTACTGAAATTGCCAGTATTATTTTTAGTATACACTTGTGTTTAACTTTACACATTTTTTTTATGTACGAGAGATGGCAAGACATATATATTTTTTGTAGGAGTAGTTAAGCTATAACAAATTCAAGATTTTCCATAACTTTAACCCTTAGAGCAGTGGTTCCCAATGTTTCTTAGTACGCGACCTACCTTTCAATAAAAATTTTCTTCGCGACCCACGTAATATAAAGCGGTATATCAGAATAAAAATTGCTGTATGATTTCTATAAGCTCAGCATATCTATCCTACAAAAAAAGGATGTTTTTGTACGAAGTATACTTTATCAGTAATATCAAGAAATGGTAATCTCAATGTGTGGAGAAATAATTAAAACAACACACAAACTACTAAAATAGTTAAAAATACGTCATATTATTATCAAAACATAACTTTATCATCAATGGGATTTCTGGCACCTGCTGTTTATCGACGAGGGTGTATATGGAGGTTAAAATTAGTTAATTTGAACCTTAAGTCACTTTCTAGAAGCAGTTTGTTTCTTTACTTGTTTTTCAAAAACAGCAAAGTAGAAAAAACGTGTTCGCAAAAGTATGTCGGGTTGATCCCCAACAAGGAATTCAAATCTGATTTAGATATTTCTGTGTATTCTGCTCGTATATTTAGTTAGAAAGGAATTAAGAATTTTCCTTTGAAATATTGTTGCTATTGAAATTGTCTATCTTTTCAAACAAGTGAAATAAAAGATATATTTTGGACAAAACTAGGTAAATATTTAACGACCCACCAAAACACACTCCGCGTCCCACCAGTGGGTCGCGACCCATAGATTGGGAACCGCTGCCTTAGAGCTCTGATAGTAGAACTTTCTACCATTTAATTTTAATTCCGAAATGTTACAATGGCGCCAGAAAGAATCTTTCCGTGTATATTGTATATCGAATTTTTCTCTGCAAAATACTGGTGCCAATATGACATTTGGCAATTTGAAGAAATTTACCCACCAGAGCTCAAAGGGTTAACAGTCTATATGTAAATATTTACAAATAATATTTTTGCTCCATGATGTACGCAATGTATATCATGCTTGTTTGGCCATTTCCAACAATGACGTATGAAGTAAATCTGGTTGAATTTTTAATTAGGCATTCCAAATTCTCACCAAACAATCATAACTCTTATTTTTGGTTTACAAGATGACACAGTGAGCAGTTTATCTGGTTGATGGGATACAATAGAGGTAAGCCACTCCTTGTATATGAGTAGGTTGTATTGCAAATAATAGGAGAACAATGAACAATGAACAATGTAATCTGTGGAATGGATCTCCTAGTTGTCTGACAAACTTTATATCCAGTATATCAAAGTAAAGCGTATCGCATGGGCTTAGGGAGCCATAAGGAAAAAGAAAATATTGTTTAGGTGCGGCAAAGCCACAAATAAGATTAACAGAATTAGCTAACATAAAAGATTAAAAGTAAGTAATAATTAAAATAAAGGAAAAAATAAGAAATAAATAAAGATTTAAGAATAAATCAGGAAAAAATGTTCATTTAGTTTAAAAAAGCAAAGACGAAAAAGCTACCGAAGGGATGCCCCAATGCCCCAACTAAAAAATAAGACTCTTTACAGAGACCATACATTTTAAAATATCATAAATTGATAATGTTAGTTAAACACTAACAGTATAACAATATATATACATATATATTTTTATGAGAAGAAAAAAAATGGACAAAAAACAAAGAGAGATTAAGTTTAAATGAGGGTTGAGGAAAACTCAATCATCCCCTTCCAAAATGAGAGTATATCTGGGACGCTTTCTATTTATAGGTTCGGAAGCCTCATAATCTGGAAGCTCAGCGACAATTTCGTTAGGTAGATTGTAAAGAGATTTATAAAAGTTTTTAGATAACTGATTAATGCGCTTTTTAAGCGAGGTAGTGTTTAAGTCTCTAAGAATGGTAGAATTTCGTAAATATCTACAGCCGTTACATATATATCGAAAATTTTTATTGTGAATCCCATACAGACTTTTCATACTGGATTTACAAGCAAACCCCCAGATAGCGCAGGCGTAGGTTAGTACAGATCTAATGCAAGCATTATAAAGGATTAGTTTATTGTGAATAGATAAAGTTTTACTAGTAAGGAGAGGAGAAAGAGCTTTAGAAATACCGGCGGCTTTACCCCGAATACCAATAAAATGCTTTTTCCAAGTTAATCGACGATTAACCCCTTAACGCGCAGTGTTGCCGGGTCGGCAACACCTAAAGTTCCCCCTGTTTAGAGACGCAAAAACTCCGTGAATATTTCAAAAACTACTCCAATGGCTACTTTAAATCTTTCATATGAGTTTTAGATGGCAGCACCACAGAGAGCAAACTCTACTGTTTTTAAATAATAGGCAAAATGTTTTACTGTAATACGCGCTTCACAGCAATGCTCTTCTCACTGCGCTTATCAATGCTTTACTTATGGGAGTTTACGACTTCGGCAACAGCTGTATAATTAAAACGGTTAGTGTAATCTTTACAAAACAATACCTGTGTACTCCTCTAGGGTCTAAATAGATTGTCTAATTTTTATTTTCTTTAAATTCCAACTTTAAAGAGTAGTGCGCCGGAAAGGATTAAGGGTGACTACTAGATATTTAGAGAAGTCAGTCCAGGGGATAGTAGTGTTGTTAACAGTTAATCGATTAGGATAGTCATTTTTTCTAGAGAAATAAACAACAGCAGTTTTATTTTCGTTAAGTTTTACACGCCTCTTAGTACACCAGGCAATGAAATCATCGATGTGTTTCTGGAGAATTTTGTACAGTATAAATGGATGGTGTGCAGAGGCATACATTGCCGTGTCGTCCGCATACAGGACAAGATAATTAATTCCTCAGTATTCTGGGCATGTCATTGAAAAAAATGTTTAATTATATAGGGCCGATAGCCGAGCCTTGAAGAATTCTCGAGAGAATTCTGTAGAGTGTAGAGAGTATTTTATTAAGCGGACGCAAAAAGTGCGGTCGCTAAGGTACGAATGTATGAGATGAATTAGTCTGGCATTAATACCAAGCTTAATTAGTTTGTACTAGCTGTCCTGCCCGGCGTTGCCCGGGCCCGTGATATTATTCAGTTTTCAAATGTGTTATTTGCTTTCTAAATGACCCTTAAATTAAACTCAAATTTCTATGATTTTATATCTTTAAGTCCATTTTGCCAAAATTTATATTTTTAAAACGAAAAAATCGCGAAAAGATATTGAATTGAAAGCACATGCTGTTTAGTATTTTGTTTTCTATGTAATTTGATTTTTTGGAAACTATTATGCGAACCGAGAGCGAACGAAACCACGACGGAACATTCAGGTTTTTACTGAATTCGTAAAAATTTTCACACATCTTATTTTGTAAAAAAAAAAAAGAATTCTATCCATACGAAAGTTCCAAAATTTTTGAAAGTAATGTAAATCTGGTTTATTGAAAGGCTCTAAAAAGATTGTGCTAAAATATGGGCATCTAGCTAATTTTAGCCGGGATGTAATTCGTGTTTGTCGGTGTATTTGAACGGGTTAAATCTCATATTTTTTTAAACAAATTGCATTATAAATTATGAGAATGTTTTAGCTTTTAGAAAATATTTTCGGTTTGTCAGGACGTATATAGAATTGTACCCTGCAAAGGCGAAACTGCAATGAAACGATCTGGTTTTTATTGATTTCCTCAAATTTTTCGCACTTTTTATTTTGTAAAAACTATTTCTACTCTTCCGAACATTAAAAATTTTTTAAGAAGGTGTAAATTTGATCTATTTAGATGCTTTTAAAAGTTTGGGCTGAAATATGTACACTTAGATACTTTTAGCGTAGAAAAAATATTCTATTTGTGAGTCGCAAAGTGCCTCCTTTTACCGGTGTATTTGAAGGGGTTAAATCTTATATTTTAAAAACCGATTGCATCATAGATTATAAAAATATTTTTAAGCTTAATATGATTTTGTTTACCGGTACCTATAGGATTGCGTTTTGCTAAGTCAAAACCGCAATGAAAACGATCTGTTTTTTATTGATTATCAAATTTTTCGCGCATTTTATTTTGTAAAAAATATTTTTATCCGCCCGAACGTGTCGAATTTTTTGTAGGGAGTATAAATTTGATCTATTGAGAAGATTTTAAAATATTGAGTTGAAATATGCACGTTAAGATAATTTTACCATGGAAAAAATACCCTCTCTGCGAGTCGCAAAATGACCTTCTTTTGCCAGTGTATTTGAAAGGGTTAAAATCCAAATATTTTAAATCCAACTACACCATCAGTCAGAAGAATCTTTTTGGTTAGTTTATATCTTAAAAATTACGCCCTGGAGGGGCATTGACAAAAGGGAGAAAAATAGTTTTGGAAAAAACGACCATTTTTGAATATTTGTTTTCAAAGGGTTAACTGCAACATTTTTTCGAATTGATTATTGCATTTGAGACCTAAAAATATGATCTTTCGAAATATGTCTCTTAAGTTTAACTACGTCGAGCAGTTTGGTTGATTTGGATTCAAACAAAATGATCCAAAAACAGAAATAAACGGGGGGAAAAGGTTCTTCCTTCGATTAAATGCGTAATTGAGTTTCTGCGCATGTGCAAACGTTTTCTTTCCCAGACCTTTTAAAAATGACTTTTTGATGAGAGTGAGTTCCGCTTCATAATTACTATCTATGAAACTAATCAAAAAATTAAAATTCTGAGCCTCAGGTGCATCAGGAGAGGTATTAGGCTACTCTCAAAAAAATTTTGAGCGTCGTACGTGCTGTAGATTTTGCTAGCCATCGCAGACACACACACACACACGCAGACAGAGCGTTTTGTTCTTTTATTAGTATAGATATTAGGCCGTAATTCCAAGCTTTGTCAAATGGCTTAGCGACATCAAGAAAAATAAGATTATAAGATAGCCTTTACCTATTAATATTAAAATATTTATCAATTAAGTTTTTGTGGTGTGAATTTAAAATTACTATACATAAAAATTTGTCAGATGCCTCAACATTGGTGTCTACTGACATGCATCTGCTAATAGCTCCAGAATGCAAGGGATACTTAATGTAAAAAAAATACTTTAAATATGTAATTTAAAAACGTGGATTTATTAGCTTGTCTAACAACTTCATTTATTTATATAATTAAATATTATTCAACATATAAACATCCTTTTGAAAGATTACTAAATTTTGTAAAATTTTTCATATTGAATTGTTTAAAAATATCCAGTCACTTAATATTGCTTTGTAGAAAATACTACGTTTTGACAAAATAAATATATTTTTACAAGATAATGTAGTCGGATATGGCAATCCCAAAACTTTCTTGCATCTTATACGTAATTACAGTACTTCCAACAAAACAGAGCTCAGAAATGTCACCGGTTAGATGATTTACACCAAAATTTAATCAGCAATAACATATGTCAATTTCTAACTGAATCTGAAATTCGACAAAAATCTGTGCGTTACTTTTTGAAGTATAGTAATTGCTTAAATAAGAAAAAAAATCTGGATAGAAGCGTCTTCTGCGACTTATCTCAAAATTTAAGAAAAACTTAATTTACATCAGGAATTAACCGAATCTGAAGCTAATGAAAATTCGCGCATTAGCTTCTAAGTTAGAGCTAGTGGGACAATTATGAATAATTTCGCATAACAGCGTTACCTGATGAGTAATTTATGCCAAAAGATAAAGAGCACCTTATTATATCAAGGAATAATGGAATCTGAAGTTTTGTGAAAATCCATTTATCAGTTTTTTAGGTATAGCTATTACGGAAATCGTGAAAAAGGCAGCATAGCAGTGCCGCGTGTTGGACAATATACACCATAAACTAATCAGTTCTAGTCTATACCAAAGTCCAACTGAATCTAAAGTTTTGTGAAATTCCGTGAATTAGTTCTTAAGATTATCGTGAGTTATTTGTCACATACAGATGACAGACAGACTCACAGACAGACATTTTGTAAAAAAGTGTTTTTAATTTCTTTAACCCTTACAATGTGTTATTGCGTCGAAATTTGAAATTTTTCCGAATTTATTGTTTTCTTCTTGTAAAGGTAGAAGAAAGTAAAAATTAAAAACATGCACATAAATATTACGAAAACACCATAGCTTTAATAAATTTTAAATCTTACGTGGATGTTTACATTTTTTAAATAGCAGTCTAAATATAGTTTTGCTTACAAAATGATTTTTTTTATAAAAAGTTGATTTTTCACTTATTTCAATCTCAGAGGTAAAGTACTTCTGCTGTTAAAATATTAAAATTGCTGATTCACACCAGGATTTTGAATAAAAAAATTGAAAACAAGTCAAAGCTTCCATGTTTAATATAAATGCAAAATTCTATTTGAAAATTGTGGTGTCAATGTGGTATTAGGATTTAAATTGAAATAGGATACATTATATCCTACCGCCACTAAAGAGGTTATTTCAAAAGCAGTGAGTGGCGCAGCCAGGATATCCCACATAGCATGCATGGTCACAGTGACGTCACAGTGACGTCACTGTGAGTCACTGTGGTCACGTCACATCTGTGACCAAAATGACCCCTCAGTGACGTCACATTGACTGAAATGTGACGTCACACCTGTAACCAAAATGCCACCCCTCAGTGACGTTACAATGTGACTGAAATGTGACGTCACATCTGTGACCGAAATGCCATCCCTCAGTGACGTCACATTGTGACTGAAATGTGACTTTCTTAAAAAATTAAAAAATATATACAAAAATTCTTCAAAAGATGTTATTTAATAGAAAAAATATTTTTCTGTCAATTGAAAAAGTTTTTGTGACGTCACTGTACTAAAAGGCCACCACTCAGTGAATTCACATTGTGACTGAAATGTGACCTTCTTAGATAATTTAAAAAAATACAAAAATTCTTCAAAAGATGTTATTTAATGGAAAAAATATTTTTCTGTCAATTGAAAAAGTTTTTGTGACGTCACTGTAATGCCACTGCAAATAACGTACGTCACGTCACATCTGTGACCAAATGGCCACCATTCAGTGAAGTCACATTGTGACTAAAATGTGATCTTCTTAGAAAATTAAAAAAAAAATACCAAAATTCTTCAAAATATGTTATTTTTATTGGAAAAAGTTTTTTTCTGTCAATTGAAAAAGATTTTGTGTTGTCACTGTAATGTTACTGCAAATAACGTCCCTAATAGCATGAATTCTAATGAATTCTAGTCCCTAATGAATTCTAATTACCTATGAATATTATTATTTACAAAAAACGATTTTACAATTTATTTTAACTTGATTCGCTTTGAAACTAATAAAAATAAAAGGTAAAAATACATTAAAAATTCTTTAAATAAAAAAATTTGATCAAAGACACACTCATAAAATTATTGCATATTTAAGTTCCTAAAATACTGTATAGGAAAAGAAAAAACAAAACGGCCATGCGCGTGGAAATTTAAAATCGTCTGCAAACGAAAGGATCACGGAGTATGAAACTTACTCCGTGGTTTCTTACTCTGTGGAAAGAATAAATAAACGTAAACAAAAATATTTTAAATTGATGATAGACGCAAGAAGTTAGTTGGCTGGAATTTATGGCAGTTGTGGATTGTTTCGTATTGATACGGATTTAACAATTTAAACAAAAACGTCTACTGCAGCTCTTCCAAGTGGCAAAATATAAGTCCGAGAAAATTAATGGGGCTTTGACTGTGAAAATGTCTTTGCCACTTTAATTATTATCGGATTTAGTTTTTGCCACAAAAAGAACGAATGACTTCGATGGAAAAAAAGGTATGGAAAAATATTTTTCATGGTTGCTTTTTAATTATTATTGTTCTTAGAACGATTTTAATTAGCTACTCAAAAATATGCTATAAAACATCAATTCTCCATTAACTTTATAAAGTTTACGTTTATAAAGTTAATTCATTATTTATTTTGTCGACACAGAACACTTGATTATTAATAATTTGGATTAGGTTGTTAAAGGTAGTGATTTTAATTGCACTTTAATCTGCGTTGTTGCCTTATTTAAAATATCTGGTTAAAATAATATGTTTCCATAAACATAAAATCTTGTATTTTTTAATAAAGAAGCTTTAAATAGAATAAAATTATTTGCAAATATCTTTTTTTAATTTTTGTATTAAGTAATCTTCTGAAACATTACATAAATTTATTTAAAAAATTACATATGTTCAGAAGAGGAATTTATAAGAGAACGAGAAGAACAATTAAAAGAAATCGTAGATATGTTTCATTTAAAAAATTATGATTGTTTAATGTATTTTTCAAACTGTGAAATGTTATAAAATTTCTAAATGGATAGTGGATGAAAACGTTTCAGTTGTAAATATTCTTATGTTATATATAATATATGTTTTCAGAAAGAACTAGAAGTCTGAATGAAAATTTGAAAGTTACCTAACAATAAGAATTTAAACATGATTGTATTTAAAACAAATAACGCAAATACTTAAACGGTATGAAGCTAGAAATTAATAACTGTATTTTATTATTTATTTTTCATTCTAGACACTTTTATTATTTCCTTTCCTGAATGATTTTACAGAGGTAAATTTCACAATATCCATTATATGTAGTATTGGTATACATCGTGATTAACACTAGAACGCCCGGAAATTTTACTCAAGTTTGATAACAATATTTCTCACCAGAATTTTTATTCAACATTATTTAATTGATTTATTTAAAGTAGATCCTCGTGGTTTGAATTTAACTTATTTCTGGAAAAAATTTCTGGCTCGAATTGAAATTTAAACGCAGGGTCAGAGTCGAATCGACTCCTTCCGGGCGTTCTAGTGTTACAGTGGGTCTCTTATTTATAATTACTCTCTAATATTATAAATAAAATATTAATAATTACAATTAATGTATTTGTTGTTCTATTTTATCGTTGGAATTTTTATTAGGTAGATGTGTTTGTGATGGACAGCCTTCCAGTAATGGATAGCCCCTTAATGTTTTTTGTTCATTAATATACTAATAAATATTTAGCTTTAATTTTTTTTTATAATTCCTCTTTGCATGTTTTAATAGTATTTTAATATTTATAGAAGATAGTATTTGAAGATAGTTTGTGATTATTTTTTGATTTGTGACAAATTTGTCAGTAAGTTTGTGACAGTGGCAACGTTGTCAATGTTGTGAAGTCACACTGGGACACAATTATAAAGTTATGAACATTATTATGTCGTGTAAAATCACTTACATCTATAATTTTATTATACTTTGGCGATACATCTCAATTAAAACTTGGTAGCAGCTATAAAAAGAATGTACCAAAAGAAAGTTACTGAATCAAAATTTAATGCCATTCAGACTTTAATCTTTGTTACATATATATATATATATATACAGGGGTGCAAAAATCTAGGCGCCAGTGGCTAATCTCCCACCACAAAAATTTCAAAGTCTTCTTCGCTCAAAATTTAACAGCAATCTTACTAGAATTTAACACGAAATATTAGATAAAAAGAAATGAAATAATTTTAGTGGTGAGAGACTGCCTGCTGGCGCCTAGATTTTTGCACCCCTGTATATATATTTTGCAATAAATGAGAATATTTAAGACAATTCAATATTCGATCTATAACAATTATTTCAAACTTATCAATTTGTTTTTCTAATAAGCATTAAAATTATCTAAGAAACACTTCCTTTAAGGTGCAGCCCTAGTCACAGAAAAAGACCCGGATGTTTATGTAAAGTCTGTAGGAGCGTTCTTTTCAAATATCTCGCTCAAATTTTAATATTTTTACATGATTTTTTTATATAGGATAGCTGAGAACGATCCACAACCGGCCTAGTGTTTACTTTTTCAATTTTGGTTTCAGATTTAAAAAAAATATATATATATATATTTTAAAATTTCAAAACCGGTTCACACCGGTTCTAATATTGAAACTATCGAAATATAAAAAATATATAAGCAAAATTGAAAAGGTAAAAACGAGGCCGTTTGTAGATAGTCCTCGGCTATCCTATACAAAAAAACATGCAAAAATATTCAAATTTGAAAAGAACGCTCCCATAGACTTTTTATTATCATCCGGGTCTTTTTCTGTGACTAGTTTTGCACCTTAAAGGAAGTGTTTATTTGATAATTTTAATGCTTATTAGAAAAATAAATTGTTAAATTTGAAATAATTGTGATAGATCGAATAATAAATTGTCTTAAATATTCTCATTTATTGCAACAGAAAAAAAAGTATCAAAGATTAAAGTCTGCATGGCATTACATTTTGATTCAGCAACTTTCTTTTGGTACATTCTTTTTAAAGCAGCTCCCAAGTTTTAGTTGATATGTATCGCCAAAGTATAATAAAGTTATAGATGTAAGTGATTTTACACTACATAATAATGTTCATAACTGTATAATTGTGTCCCAGTGTGACTTCACAACATTGACAATGCTGCCACCGTCATAAAGTTAGTGACAAATTTGTCACAAATCAAAAAATAATCGCAAACTGTCTTCACAACCTAGTCACTATCATCACAAAATAGTCACAGTTTTAATAACAATTTTGTCACAAAGGACACATTTTTCACATTTTGGTCACAATGTGACGTCACAAACGAGCTCTAAAACGGCCATAACCACTTCACATTTTAGTCACTGTGACTTCACATCGACGTCACGTGACGTCACATCGACGGTCACAAAGTCACAATGTGACTTCACAACGACGTCACTGTGACGTCACCATGTCTTACGAGTATGGGTTTATAGGCAGTACCCGTAAAGCATGGTGACGTCCCTGCAACGTCGTTGCGAAGTCACATTGTGACTTTGTGACCATCGATTGTCGATGTGACGTCACGTGACGTCGATGTGAAGTCACAGTGACTAAAATGTGAAGTCGTTATGGCCGTTTTAGAGCTCTTTTGTGACGTTTCACAAAGTGGTCACAATGTGACAAATTTGTGAATAAAGTGTCATTTGTGACTAATTTGACATTAACATTGTGACGAAACTGCGACAAAAGCGACGATATTTAAATTGCCGGAAACATGTTTTTAAAAGTAAATAACATGTTTTGAAGGATATTTATAAAATTCTTAAGATTTTTAAGAAAGTCACATCTCAGTCACAATGTGACGTCACAGAGTGGTGGCATTTTGGTCACAGATGTGATGTGACCAAAGTGACTCACAGGGACGTCATTGTGACGTCACTGTGAACATGCATGCTATGAGGGCCATAGGACATGGTGACGTCACTGCAACGTCGTTGTGAAGTCACATTGTGACTTTGTGACCAGCGATTGTCGACGTGACGTCACGTGACGTCGATGTGAAGTCACAGTGACTAAAATGTGAAGTCGTTATGGCCGTTTTAGAGCTTTTTTGTGACGTCACATTGTGACCATTTTGTGACGTCACTATGTGACCAATTTGTGAAAAGTGTGTCATTTGTGACGACTTTGACATTAACATTGTGACGAACTGTGAAATTTTTTTTAGAAAGTCACATCTTAGTCACAATGTGACTTCACTGAGTGGTGGCATTTTCGTCACAGATGTGATGTGACCAAAGTGACTCACAGGGACGTCATTGTGACGTCACTGTGAACAGTGGCAGGGCTCGTAACGTTCCAAAAATTCTCATACTTTCCTACCACAATTTTAAAACGGTAATAGTTATTGTATAATTCTTTGGTAGATGTAAAAGAAACATTCTACAACGATTTTTGATTATAAATACTGGTAGCAAAGTGCGAAAATTTTTGGAAAGGTGCGAGCCCTGTGTCTGTATATATAAAACATGAAAACATATATAAACCGCGAGATTATCAAGTAAAGTTTTAAACAAGATCTTTGATTTTTAATGATATTTCTATCACTATGTTTCCCTTTACTTAATTAAAGTTACAGTTTGCAGTTAGTTCACAGAAAATAATCAAAATGTGCGTCAAAATAAACAATTTGTTTCACAGAAACTTAATCTATACTAATCTTAAAACTTTTAATCAGAAAAAGATGTTTTTATTAGCATTTTTTAATTAAAAATACTTCTTAATAAAAAGTGACTATTCTTAATTTCAACAAGATAAATGATTTTTTTTCTTTTATAAAAAGAAAAATAATTAACTAGTTGTCTGATATTTAAAAGTGTGTCTATATGCAAAATATCTTATCTAAGTTACTTTTAATTAAAAATAGTGAATGTACTTTCTGTTATTAAGTAACGAAGAAATTGAATAATTATTTGTGTTGTTTCTAAACATTTTAAAAGTCTAAAAATTGTATTTAAATTTTAAAACCATAGAAATGTATATAAAGATTTCTAATACAGGGTTCGCACACTCCTTATATTTTGTAAGGACTCTGGCACCACTATTAATGATAAGAAAATTTATATTTAATTTTTAAGAAACAGAATTCGCAAACATCTGCTCGATTTGCGATTTTCGCAACATTTTTCTGAAATAAAATACATTGAAAATACTGTAAAAATTTAGTGGTACAGTTGTGCGAACCCTGTAATAATAAAATATTAATATGATATGTTTTTGAATCTACATTCTATCCATATATTTTAACATTGGTCAACATTATACGTTATACGTTTATAGTGTTATGCTATTATGTTAATATTATTATGACCTGTCTGCGCAACTCATAAAAATGTACGTACTGAAATAATGTAGATTAAAGGATTTTGAAAATTAATGCTAAAAAATTTCCTTTATAGCTTATATGTGTATACATACAAATCATGAAAACATAAATAAAACAGCCAGCTAATTAAGCAAAATTTTAAAGAAGATCCTGGATTCAAAATGATATTTCTATCAATACATGTTTCCCTTTACTTAATTAATGTCATAGTTTGCAGTTTATTCACTCAAAATAATAAAACTGTGCGTCAAAAGAAACAATTTGTTTTACAGAAAATTAACCTATTCTACTTATAACATTCAATGAGAAAATGTTGTTGTTTTTTTTTAATTTTTCAATTAAAAAGACTTCTTAATAAAAAGAGACTTATCCTAATTTCAAACAAGATAAATGATTTCTTTTAACTAGTTGTCTGATATTTAAAAGTTTGTCTGTATGCAAAGTATCTTATCTAAGTTACTTTTAATTTAATGTATGGTTAAATAATGTACTTTCTGTTATTAATAACGGAGAAATTGAAATAATTATCTGTGTTGATTCTAAATATTTTAAAAGTCTAAAAGATGTGTTTGAAATATAAAACCTTAGAAATGTGTATAACGATTTCTAATAGTAAAATATTAATATGATATGTTTTTAAACCTACATTCTGTCCATATATTTTTAAGATTGGTCATCATTATACGTTATATGGTGATATAATTATGCTATTATGTTTATATTATTATGACCCGTCTGCTCCGCTAATAAAAATGCACGACCTAAAATTATGCAGATTAAAGGACTTTGAAAATTAATGCTGGAAAATTTCCTTTATAGCTGTGTATTTTTCGCCATTTTTCCCGCCTTGAATTTGTTCTAATGTTTTATAGGAACTTACTTTTATTCTCAGTTTCCGTAATGTATTAATATTTTTAACGGCTAAAGTTCTTTTTATTTTATTTTATTTAACTTAGCATAATCTATTGATTATTTTCTTAAAAAAGAGCTAGAATGTTTCTTGAATGTCAATATCTTATTGCGAAATCTTAAATTCCTTTTACAAATCCATTTTCCTTTTAGAATTAAAAAACATTTATCGAAACTTTAATTTTGTTGTATTATTTAATTGATCATCTGATAGGAAATTCATACGCTTTTCGTGGGCAAATTACTCTATTAAATAATCCGTGCCTTTAGTCACGCACATCAGCCAATAGTAGACAGCGGGTTGGATTACCTTTACCTTGAAAACGATCCTAATGGATTTTCAAAAGCCTCACGTAAAAAGGGGAGGGGCTAGGTTAGCTTTGAGTTTTGGGAAAGTCATTTTGGCTTCGAGGCGCGGAAAAATACTTTTGACATTTCAAGTACCAAGATTCCCGTATCTTGTCAAAATAATTTGGAATATTTGTGGAGTGCAATGTATTCCCGTTTGGCTCTTCGTATTCTTTTTGTGGTAATACAGGCTTATAACAAATTATCTATTATAAATTTATGGAAGTTAAAGATGTGCGGAATAACCGCTGAAAGTGCTCAAAAAGAACAAAGGACTAAAAACTGATCTCTTGCAGTTTTTTTTTTTTTTTTTTTTTTTTTTTTTTTTTTTTTTTTTTTGAGAAATCCCCATTCATGACATCTCCATTGCTTTTAACTCCGGCCGCTAAATCAAGAAGAAATTCTCTTATGACTAATGACTTCATAGCATGAATCGACGACAGTTTCTTTTCGTCAGACCATCAGGTGTTATTCCACGATAATCAATTTATTATTTCATATATAAATCATGGAAACATAAATTAACAATGAGTTTATCAAGCAATGTTTTAAGGAAGATCGTGAATTTTAAGTGAGATTTCTATCAGTACATGATTCTCTTTACTTAATTAAAGTCACAGTATCCAGTTTATTCACACAAAATAATTAAACTGTGCGTCAAAATAAACAATTTGTTTCACAGAAACTTAATCTATTCCACTTATAACATTTAATGAGAAAAAGATGTTTTTATTTGCATTTTTTCATTAAAAAATGCTTAATAAAAAGAGATTGTTTTGTAATTGAAAACAAGATAAATGATTTATTTTCATTTATATAAAAAAAAATAATTAATTAGCTGCTTGATATTTAAAAGTGTGTCTATATGCAAAGTATTTTATCTACGTTCCATTTAATTAAAAGTAGTGTTTAATAATGTACTTGATGTTATTAAGTAAGGAAGAAATTGAATAATTATCTCTTCTGACAGTATATATTTTTAAAATCGAAAAAAAAAATTATTTGAAATTTAAAATATTTCTAATAATAAAATATTAATGTGTTTTTTTAAACCTACATTAGGTCCATATATTTTTAACAATGGTCATCATTATACATTATATGCTTATATTGTTAAGCTATTATTTAACCCTTTGCATTTGAAAGGTGCCTATTACTCATCACTACTGTTGTCAGGTGTCCGTAAAAAAATGGGGATGTCAAATAATTTGGAAACCACTAATATTTTGCAATTTCTTTCTGTGTTTGTTTTCATCGTTAGTCTCAGATTATTCGGTCATTAGGTAAGATGAAGAATTAGTTTAAAATACTGGTGTCTAGAGCATTTGGAGCACACATTTAAGCATTAAACAAGGGGTTAGTTATAATTACCTTTCTTGAAAGGTTTAATTCTCTGAGCGTCTTGCAAAAAGGAGAAATTGCAATGTTGTTTATTCTGCAATCTGTTTTAAATGCTGAGAAAATATCGTTCTTGCAGCATATTATGTAAAAAAATATTTAAATATGAATGTAACCTTTGAGAGTATTAAACATTCTGAAATGTATTGAAAATTTATTAGGTCTGTAGAATTACATTATCTTAATTATTGCAGTGAAATCTGGAGCTTTGTGAACGGAATATTACGTTCCAAATACTTAGAGGATTAAGGAATATTCTGAGGAAGAAAGAAACAAGAAAGAATTATTTTCAAAAATTAACAGTATTTTCTACACGCCGTTGCATTGCAGGGCTGCCACAGGCGACTGTTTTATATTATACTTGCGCCAATAATTTTTTTAAATAAAAAAATAAAATAAAATAAAATCTTACGCATTTCTCTTGGCGGTGTTTTGAAAAAATACCTGAAAATTTTCTGTTTTTTAAAATGGTAGTGTATAGAATTTAACATTAGTTACTGTTAGCTGCTGTACTAATCGTAACTATTTTTACATTCTAATAGAACCACTATGAAAATAAAGTTGTATACTATTTTTGCATAATTTAAAAAAAAATCAGAAAGAAATATGAGAAAAGTTTTTATTTTCAGAAAGTGCTGCGAGATATAATTAAAAATCGTCACCAGAGGTAGACCTGCATATACGGCTTTAAATTTAGCCGAAAGTTTTTTTGTCTTTCACAGGAAAATGTTATTGCTTCTTATAAAATATTTATAATATAAAAATAATCAATTGTGTTTTTCATAGCTGCAGAAAAAAAATTATACAAAAAATAAATAAATAAGTAAATTAAAAAAATAATTATATGTATGAATGCCAGCATTTTTCAGTATCGAATAAATATTTTCTTAATAAATTATTTATTAACTTTCGTCTTAAAATTAAAAAATGTATTGTTATCGCATTTGATATAAAAGTTATGGAAAAAAATATCTATTGTATTTTAATAGCTGTTCAACTTTAATATTTCGCCTACGAAAAAAAATTAAAATTAAGCATATTACTTAAGTATATTTTATCAATAAAATAAATACACACGGTCCCCATAAAATACTGATCAGTATTTTCCATTATAACACAATTATGTAGTGTTTTAAAATAGATTCAGAACATAAACATATTTTCTCTTCAACAGATGTGTATAAGTATATTACTCTTCTCCGATTTATTTTTATCCAAAGCAATAAACTGCTTTATTGTTATTAACTGCACTGCAATTTTACCAACAATACATTATAAGTATTTGCAGTATAAAATCCTATAAAAATTTTAAGTTGTCTTTTTATTTCAATACAATGATAATAAAATGCCTCTTCTGTTTTTTTTTTTTTTTTTGTTTTTTTTTTTTTTTGTTTTGTTTTTTTTTTTTCATTATTTTTTTTTTCAGTGGAAAAAAATGCAGCTATAGATTATTTCTTTTAATTAAAAATTGGAACATAAGAAAATGTAAGATATAATGCTCTAATTTTTATTTTTATTATTCTTTTTTTAATTTTTTCAATCCCAACTGACTCACTGGAGACTGTCAAAGTCTATGATAATAACCTTAAATAAACCTCAAAATCGTATGAATTTTTATGTTTAACTCGGCATTGTAAACACTCATATTTTAAAACTTTTTTTCTAAACGAACTTTGTATCGGTTCCTACACAAAATTAAAACATTTAACTTGCATTAAATTAACATTGTACGCTTTCTATGATTACATACAGAGCATTAAAATAATTTTAGGACTGACCGCACACAGAATTTATAACAAGTAGATTACACTTACATTTGATATTAAAATTCTACTTAGTTTCTTATCAATTCAAAACAAAGCTTGAACCTAATGTACAGGCACATAAACGTCTTCACGAGTCTCTACTCCAACACTATTGAGTTCTGATGCCATAGTCGTTGAAAATTTCATCTGTACGCTTGAATAGCAAATTTTTATCTATTTCAGTACCTTAAAGATGGGAAGTTTTTTTCACAAATATATCGTAATTTCCTGCGTGTAATCTGCGGATCAAACAATTCTTTTCGACCTAGAAATTGTATTGAGTAATTGAAGTCAAATATTTACCGATATGTAAAAAGTTACTTTTAATTTTCAAATATTTCTGGGTCGAAAAAGAATAGTTTGATCTGCGGACTATACGAAAGAAATTACGGTAGTAAAAAAATTATAATTTTTACTGGTACCAATTTGTTCATATATTATAATCTTTTCCTTGACACTGACAGTAGGTTGTTTTGTTTGTTCCAATGTTACGGAACTATTACAGCCAAAGTAAACTGTTACCATTAAAAATGCATATCGGTTTTTGCCAATACTTTTTATTCAAAATTTAAAATAGAAAACCATTTAAATATAGAGGAAATTTTCTTCATAAATTTACTGATGGAAGTTTGCCGCGATGGTAATAAACTTAAGTGAAAGCGGTTACACTTGAAACTTCACTGTTATCAGGATATGTCAGCTCCTCTTTCTTAATAGTTCAATTATATCTTGGCAAACTGACTACAAAAAAAAAAAAAAAAAAAAAAAAAAAAAAAATTGTGAGAGAAATATTCTATGAATAGGCCACTTAAATATTTGCCTTACTATCCTAAGCTCAGCCCGGTTCGTATATATGGCAGTTAATTTTTATCTCCAGAAATTCATGGCATGACGTAATTTGTCTTTACGATTTGTATTATCACGTTTTTACTCGACTTCAACCTTCAAACGAAAGGAAAAACTCACATATAGTACAATAAATTATATATAACTAGAAAATATTAATAATTTATACATATCGTAAATGACGTAATAATCAATGTGAAAACTTTTTATCATTTTTAGAAAGTAAGAAAAGCTCAATTAATCAAAAAAAAAATATTTTTGTGTGTTAATTCTGAAAATTGTTCAATTCTGAAAATATAAATAAATATCACTTTAAAAATGCACTTTCGGGCTTAAAATCTAAAGATTTAATGTAATTGTGAGAAAATACATTCCCTCAGTCAATATCTCAATTTGGCATAATGTGCTCAAAGTGTACTGGAAACAGGTTTGTAAATGGATATTAATTGCACATTTTTTTGGCTCTTAAAAAGCAAAAATATGTTGTCACTTTTAAGAATGTTTTTTATAATAAATTTTTATAATTTTTTATGGTATGTAGAGCATATATGTACAAATTATACAAAATGCCACCTAAAACACAGTTTTGTAGTATATTTTTCCTAAAACTGTTTTTTTTTTTTTCGTTTTACGGAAACTACCCGCTTTTTGACACTTTCTAACATGGTCTAAAAGTGTTTACGACTTCAACCTGTCTGTATACCGGATGCCTAGTGCCTGGGGTCTGCCGTCTGTCTGTCCGTTTTTCAACTTGGGTAAATATAGTGGAATTCATACGAAAATAACATGCGTTATTGAGAATTACCATAGCATATGCGCCATTGAAAATGGACCAGGTAGCAATTATAGCTGAATCACAGGAGCACACAAAAGGAAACTTTACATTATGGTCTAAGGTGAAAAAATCATTTGTGGTGTATTTTGATAATGTTACATAATTTTAAATGTAATGAAATTTACATGCATTTTTAAGGTTCAGAAAAACATGGTTACTATCGAATATGTTAAATGTAGTACTTATAGTGTGCGTACAGGGAGCTCAAAAGTATTTCAATATATTATGGTCTGTGAAGAAAAAGAATTTGCAACGTATTTTAATAATGTTATTTTATTAAGGTTATTTTAATAATATTGAAATTGATATCAGGTTCTGAAGTGCACTAAAATAGGATTTCTGTAGAAAATGGGGTGAAAAGATTTAACATTCACTTACAATATTGCAGAAAAATGTTCGGTAATATAATAGTCTACGGAGAAAAAAAAATATTCCCAGCGTATTTTAATTGCGTTGCGCTATTTCAAACATGATGAAATTAATATACTGAGATAATCAATACAATGATAAATACTGAAATTTACTACAATAAGCTTGCAGTTAAGTATCATTTGCATCACATTCGTTGTTCATTTACAGAGACGCATAAAAGATTTTGGACCTGTGTCCAAATCTCAGATATTGTATCCAAAATATGGTCTATTAGAAAAGATTGCTGAATAGCTTTTTCAATTATCGTATGTATTTGGAAAACTAATGCATCCTGAAGTTCAGCAACATTTGATATAATAAGAGATGTTTGTAGAATTTAAATAAATCATGTATCGGACTATACAATAAACTGGATTGGTCACCAGTGCAATAGCGATTCCCGGAAATATGAATTCAATAATTTGAATCGGGTTTTTTGCTTGAATAATTTAAGCTAAATATGCGATCGTATACATATTTGCACGTAATATACAGGACTGTAAAAAAGAATTCAAGTAAGTTTCTGTCTATAATTAGAAATTGCTAAAGGTGAATTTTAATATTCGTTATACTTTTTCTCACTAAGCAAAATTTTAACATTGTATTTAGAATATTTACAAACACATAGATCATATACACAGCTGCAGAAAAGAATGTCCCGGTGAAGTTATGCATTATGGAAATGTTGGATATTTTTTTTATTACCTAGGTTTAACACATGATTTTTCTTTCTTTGGTATGGAATTCTGAAATGCACTAAAACATGATTTCTGTACAATTGGGGTGTGTTACAGTTGTTCTACAGTATAAGTGGTTACAATTTCATTTTCGCGATTGTTCATGTTATCTAACACATTTTCCTTTTATTTGACTGAGTTCTTTAAGTCCCCTATAAAAAAACTACTGCATAGCCTTCTATAAGATAAATGTCATACATATTTTAAATTATTGTTAATGAACCGTTTTGTTTAATTAAAGCGTTTATCTTTTTTTTTTAATGCTACGTGAACGACGTCACGGGTAACAGCTAGTAGTTTATATAACTGGAAAAAAAAAAGAAAACAATTGTAAATAGACAATTCATTAATAAATAGACTATAACATCCAGGTTGCCATATCAAGCAAAATAATGACTCTTTGGCGTCAGCTAATTACTCAGATGTATATATGGTATTGGCGTAAGAGACAAATCGCACCAATGTAGTGCGTATGAAATATCTGTGCCAAAAAAATTTTTAAAGTTGCAGTTAAATTATTTTACAATATCTATGTATGTGGAAAGACATTTACCCTAAAATTTAAATATTATTCATTTTTGTGGTATTAACTGCTATATATGTATTTAAGTTAAATGTAAAATTTTTTCCTAAAAATGCTTTCACTCATTAAAAGAGAGAGAGAGAGAGAGAAAATAGTTCTCCATCCAAATGAACAAACAACATACAAATAACAATTGGAGCCTTTTAAAAAAACATTAATTCTGCGAGTTTCTTCTGTAAAACACATAACAGGAAAATTAGATTTAAAAATATTTTTAAAAAAAGAAAGAAAAAAAAATACTTATGTTTTACCTAATGAAATTTTTGAGATGTTTTCTTTTAATCTGGCTCGAAAGAAATAAATAGCCAAATATTGTGTCACTTCAAAACTTTCTTTCACATTGAGTTACTTTTTAAATATTATAAATATTCTTTTTTTTTCGTTAAAGATAAATGTTTTCCTTTCATAATATTATTTTGCATTAAACGGATTTTTTCTTTTTATCATTATTTATTTTTAATCAATGAATTAACAGGTTTTTTATCGAAATGTTTATATTATTTTCCATTAGAGAAAGCATTTCATTTCTTTTTTGAAATATAATTATCGCCAAAAAATTAGTTGTTGCAACCCTTCCGTCAAAAATAACCGAAAAATACGAAATTTAGTACGAAAAATCACAGTTATCTCTGTATATTTGTATCATAAACCTCCGCAAAAATATTTCCTATCGAATGATATAATCTGCAAAAAAATCCATCGGGTAGTTTTTGAAAACACTCGTTTGGAAGTTTCAGAATTTCTGCTTTATAATATATATGATATTCGATTGGCAGTTTTCCAAATTTTGTGATATGAGAAGTAAATGATCAAAAGCATGAATGATGTGACTGCATAAATTATGATGATTTTTTGAAACTTTATTTTTCAAAAAAGTTCGTAAGGGAAGCGATTAAATAAAGCAAAATTTCCTGTCAAAGATAAAAGTTTGAATTTTTTCTTGAAGGTATTCTGAAACTGTTGATTACAATTTTTAATAAAGAATACTGCCCAGTTAAACTGATGGCATTGGGCTCACAGGCTACAAATACTAATTGTACATTAAAGCCTTATATTTTCAAGTGTTAATTCCGTTCGAAAAAAAAAATTAAGAAGGGGAAACAGCTCTCCCCTTTCCTCTTTTTTTATACTTAATCATTGAACCTCCTATACTATCAAAGACATGCTTTATCATATAAAAAATCTATATCCAAAATTCAGAGCAAATGAGATAATTCTTAATAAAAACCCATTTAGCATTTATATAATTTAAAAGGAATTATCCCTCTCTTTTATACTTAACCATTAAACTTCCAAAACTATTCAGAGATTTGAACGAAATCTGAAAATTCTGCTTGAAAAACCCATTTATAAAAATTAAGGGGGGGGGGGCATTAGAACCCCTGTTCCCCCTATTTATACTTATTCAATGAACATCTAATAACAGTCACGGAATCGTCTCATCAGAATGATCCTGATCTAAATTTTGAACGAAAACTTAATTCTGCATGAAAATCCCATTTGTATTAATGAAGGGGAGGGGCATGAACCCCCCGTTCCCCCTCTTATACATATCGAATGAACTCCAAAAACTAATCAGGGAAGCGCCTTGTCAGGACATACCTACATACAAAATTTCAAATGGATCGGATATTTTTATCACGAGTTATCGCGTTACGCACGAACGAACGTACGAACGTACATACAGAACGGACGGGCACATAAGCTCTCAGGCTATGATAGCCTGTGAGCTAAATAAAGAATACTGCCCAGTTAAACTGATGGCATTGAGCTCACAGGCTACAAATACTAATTGTACATTAAAACCTTATATTTTCAAGGGTTAATTCCGTTCGAAAAAAAATTAAGAAGGGGAAACAGCTCTCCCCTTTCCTCTTTTTTTATACTTAATCATTGAAACTCCTATACTATCAAAGACATGCTTTATCATATAAAAAATCTATATCCAAAATTCAGAGCAAATGAGATAATTCTTAATAAAAACCCATTTAGCATTTATATAATTTAAAAGGAGTTATCCCCCTCTTTTATACTTAACCATTAAACTTCCAAAACTATTCAGAGATTTGAACGAAATCTGACAATTCTGCTTGAAAAACCCATTTATATAAATTAAGGGGGGGGGGGCATTAGAACCCCTGTTCCCCCTATTTATACTTATTCAATGAACAACTAATAACAGTCACTGAATCGCCTCATCAGAATGATCCTAATCTAAATTTTGAACGAAAACTTAATTCTGCATGAAAATCCCATTTATATCAACTAACGGGGGGGGGGGCATTAGAACCCCTGTTCCCCCTATTTATACTTATTCAATGAACACCTAATAACAGTCACGGAATCGCCTCATCAGAATGATCCTAATCTAAATTTTGAAAACTTAATTCTGCATGAAAATCCCATTTATATCAACTAACGGGGGGGGGGCATTAGAACCCCTGTTCCCCCTATTTATACTTAATCAATGAACACCTAATAACAGTCACGGAATCGCCTCATCAGAATGATCCTAATCTAAATTTTGAAAACTTAATTCTGCATGAAAATCCCATTTATATCAACTAACGGGGGGGGGGCATTAGAACCCCTGTTCCCCCTATTTATACTTAATCAATGAACACCTAATAACAGTCACGGAATCGCCTCATCAGAATGATCCTAATCTAAATTTTGAAAACTTAATTCTGCATGAAAATCCCATTTATATCAACTAACGGGGGGGGGGGCATTAGAACCCCTGTTCCCCCTATTTATACTTAATCAATGAACACCTAATAACAGTCACGGAATCGTCTCATCAGAATGATCCTAATCTAAATTTTGAAAACTTAATTCTGCATGAAAATCCCATTTATATCAACTAACGGGGGGGGGGCATTAGAACCCCTGTTCCCCCTATTTATACTTAATCAATGAACACCTAATAACAGTCACGGAATTGCCTCATCAGAATGATCCTAATCTAAATTTTGAAAACTTAATTCTGCATGAAAATCCCATCTATATCAACTAACGGGGGGCATGAGCCCCCCGTTCCCCCTCTTATACATATCGAATGAACTCCAAAAACTAATCAGGGAAGCGCCTTGTCAGGATATACCTACATACAAAATTTCAAGTGGATCGGATATTTTTATCATGAGTTATCGCGTTACGTACATACATACAGAACGGACGGGCACATAAGCTCTCAGGCTATGATAGCCTGTGAGCTAAAAAGCCGCCAGCGAGCGGAAACCTCTTCAGTTATTTCATCCGTAATTAATATAAAATACACCATATATCTCCTCATTTTTCTTCATAACTACATCATAAAATCATGTGCTATTCAAATATGTAAATTTCTTGCTAACGTTTAATGCTTATTTAATTTTGGTACTCTAAATTCAATGAACATAAGTTAATTTTTGAAAATTTATTAAATGAAAAAAATAATAACTGAAATTTAAAAGCTTTGATAGTAGATTCTTGAACTATTCTTGGGGGAGGCGAAAGGAAGGGGTGCAAAAATCTAGGCGCATGCGAGCAGTCTCTCACCATAAAATTTTAATTGTTTTCTTCTGCTAAAATTAAAAAAAAAAAAAAAATCTTACAATATTTTTACACGAAATATTAGACAGAAAATAACGAAATAAATATAGTGGTGAGAGACTGCCTGCTGGCGCCTGGGCAGAAGGCAGCACATTTTGGAATAGGCACTATTAGAGACATAGTTATGACATCCACTAAAAATTTACCAAATTTCAATGCTTTCTTTACTCTAAGTCCCGCGCCGTGCGAAAGTGCGGCAAAGGGGGCGATCGTCCCGGCCTCGGAAACTTAGGGGGCGCCAAATTTATATGTCATTTTTAGTCTGTCGCAAGAAAATAATGGGGGAGAGAGGCGCCAAATTGTAACTTTGCCAAGGGGCAGATTTCTCTTCGCAAGCCCCTGTCAAAGTCAATATGATACAACTTCGTTTGTAAATATTCAAGGTGATTCAAAACATTCGTTCAAATTTCGACAATAAGTAGGATACACCTACACCTCTCGAAATCACTTTGGAATTCCAGGTCGGAAACACATTCCTGAATCAGTAAGACATTGAGTGTTGTCAGTTTTAATTTCCGGTTTCTTGATAGGTACCACTTCTAAGAAATAGAAAATTCCTTTAGCTTTTAACTTTTTTAATGTGTCGCAAGAGAAATTCACCATTTCAAAATAGTGATGTCAATCTAAAAATCGAAATCTAAAAAAAAGTACCCTATTGGCAACTCTGCCAGGTCCAAATAGAAGCTTTTTGTGATCCAGCTTTTTCAATACCCAGCGTTGTCAGACGAGCTGTTTTTATTTATTTAGTTAGTTTTCTTGATTGACACAAGTTTCTTGAAATTTTAAAGTTCGCCTTATTCATAATGACATGTTAATAAAAACGAAAAGAAGGAGAATTTTACCATTTCAGAAAAATGGTGCTAATCAAGAAATCTTAATTTAAAAATAGTAGCTTACTGGCGACACAGCTCTTACAGTGTCAGGAAGGCGTTTCCGACCCGGCATTCCTATCTAATACCGCGTCGTCGAAGTATACCATACCTCCCCACGAACGATATGTTTGAATCACCCTGTATATGGATGCTTGTATTTCAACATAATATTCACTCATTTAAGACATGATTGCGCTAAATGAAAATGCGGCGATTAAAAATTTTCCTTTTAAATGTGATATTTGCTATTTAGATAGCGTTATTTTTAAAATTTAAAAGTTTATTTTGGACTAGATGGGGAGATTTAAAATAAATAGTCAAATGGGATTTTCTACAGATATATATATATATATATATATATGTATTTATTTTTTCTTTTACATATAACACAGTAGTTAATTATTACCCTTCATAAAATGACATTTATTTTTCAGTACAATTTCAATTTTTTTTAATCAGATTTTTATAAACGTTCCAAGTATTATTTAACAAGATGACACATTAAAATCTGTTGTAGAAAACTGGAAAGGAAATTATTAATTATTTTTCACGTACAGAATTGAATTAATGATTACGTATTGATTTTATAATGAAGTTTTTTACTTAAAATGATTAATGCATTTTTGATGAGGTATGTATTTCACAAGTTTCATAAATAAAACATCAAACAATATAAAATTATCTTATCACATTAGGTATTATGCATAATTATTGGATTTTTGCTTATTCATAGTATTTTGTGAAATAATATTTTTTTTCGTAACTAAATAAAAATATTTTATTTGGAGAGTTTAGTTCCCTCATATTTTAAACGCTCGTTGGTACATAATTCTGTATTTCTTTTTGGTTTATTATGGTTAAAAACAAAGATGAAATATCCAGAATTATTATTATTATTATTGGAATTCATACATAGAAAATTCGTATATTTCTTAATTTAGAGCACTACTGCTTCCGAATATTAATTCTCACTTTAATTAAACTTAGAATTTCTGCTTTTTCTGGATATTTTCTGTGATTAAAGAACATAAACATTTTTTAAAATGGATCTACTTATAATTGAAAAAATCACACATATTGATATAAATTTAAGGCTTATTGCTATACTTTTATTTCTATGTTTTAGTACGATTGGCTATAAAATTTCTTTTAAAAAAATTTCTTTTTTCCACTGAGTTGTTTAGTGTAACCTTTGTCAATGGTTCAAATATTTTGTGATAACAAATTAATAAAATTAAAAGGAAAAATGAATTTATTTCCAATAGGAGCAATGCTTTAAAGTAAATCGTAGCGCTAAATATTTTCTTCTATCTTAAAGAAAAGAAAGTATTGGATTCATAAAAATGTTCAAAATTCTGTTTTCGACGGATTTAGACATAAGAGTCCGAGAACCCGAAAAATGTGCTTTTACAAAATGTCTGTCTGTGAGTCTGTGAGTCGTCTGTGAGTCTGTCTGTATGTGGCAAACTTTGTGGGCACTCTATCTCAAGAACTAATTCACGGAATTCCAGGAAATTTTAGATTCTGTCAGACCTTGATAAATTAGATTTAATTAGTTTTTGGCGTATGTCGCGCAACAGGTGACACTAGTATAATGCGTTATTTGCAATTTGCACAATAGCCATATCTCAAGAACTAGTACATGGATTTCTATAAAACTTTAGATTTAGTTAGTACTTGATATAATATAGTGCTGGTTATGTTTTACTGAAAATTCCTCAACAAATAGCACTGCCGTGGTGCATTTATTTTATTGTTATCACAATAGCTCAATCTTATGAACTGATGCACAAAATTTCACAAAACTTTAGATAATGTAAGATCTTGATATAAATTTGATCTGATTAGTTTTCGGTGTACATCATTCAACAGATGACGTTGCTATGCTGCATGGATTTTTATCAAACTTCGGATTCAGTTAGAACCTGATAAAAAAATATCCTGAGTAGTTTTCGATGTACATCACACAACAAGTGGCACAATAAATGCAATTCATAAACTAATGCACAGGTTTTCATCAAATTTCAAATTCAGATAAAAGTTGACATAAATCGTTCTGACTAAGCTTTTGTTTAAACCACCTAACCGGTGGAGTTGATATTCTGCATTTTTTAGGAAGTATTAACATGCATAAGATAGAAGAAAGTTTTGGGATTGGCATACTTGACTAATTTTTCAATTTGTTTTCAAAAGCATGAAACTGCATATTTCATCAAAATAACGCATCTGAAACAAGTTACGAATTTAAAAGATGTATGCAGTAAATTTCTTGACAAATGGTACATTTTACAGCTCTTGTACAACCTGTAAGATCTGACCCATCTGTAGCTAATTCTAAAGAAATTAAAATACATTCTGATCTTTTTGTTAGATTTTATAGTCAACCTGAATCCTAATAATTTCGTAGATCTTCCCTTGGCATAACCCACTGTCTCTTAATTGTTTGATTCTCACCTAATTTTTGAAATAGAAACATTCATCCCGTTTAAAAGTGGATGAATACTCCTGAAAAATTATTCTATTTTAAAAAAAGTAGTGACAGTCATATAATCTGAATTAAAAAAAAGTCCCCAATCTGGCAGCACTGTCATAATCTAACATCGATTTTTTTTAAACTATTTTTTCAATTAAATATTATGATATTAATTAGGAAACAACCAAAATTTTCATTTGTACCACAAATCTTGCAATCTTAAAGAGTAAAGTATGTAAAAAATGTAGTGTGACAATCGATCAGCCAAAAATTGCTAAAAAAAGTAAATCCTGTAAAACTATATAATTGTCTGATCTGGAGCAGAGCAGTCTCCAAGCAGAGCATCTCCTTGGAATGCGATCATTCCAAGGAGAACCAAGCAGTGTCAAATCCACGGGGTGGTCAATCGATGATATTTCCTCCCAGGAAAATTTAAGGTTTTGGGTTTTCAATGATCAAAAAGTGCAATTCCCCACCCCGGAACTCGATAATCTCCCCCCCCTCCCCACGCAGCCACAAATGTCCCTGAAAAGTGTCTGAATTCAACACTGGAACGAAATTCCTACCAAGGATGTTTTATAACAGAGAATTCCTACAATTAAAAACATCAAAGATACTATTAAGAAAATTGTGTTTCCAGACAATATTTTAAACTTAATGCCCATCACAAAAGAATTAAATAAAGCTGTTAATTTTTAGGAGTTTTGTTGCTACTATTTCGGAAAAGAAATCTCGTAATATTTAATCGCAGAATTTATAAAAAGGTTATTATTCATAAATAGTTGAAACAAAAAACTATAAAACAGCCAATAAGTAGGGAATGAAATCTTCCACAGAAAACACAGAGTGTCTCAAAATGTTTCCATTCAGCGCAAGGGCCCCACCAGTGGCCGAGATGTTCTGACGTCAAACTGGTAGACGGTAGGTGCTGGGTTTGAGCACAATCGCGATCGTCGACCTAACCGTTCGGAGTTTTCCGTGGTTTTATTCGAACCTTGAGTAAATACGGGTTAGGTTCACTTAGAAAGACCCCCCTCGGAGGGCACCCCACCCCTTAGGGCCTATATCCCACAGTGTAGATAATTGCCCGACATACATACAAACAAACACAGTGTCGCCAGTGGGCTACTTTTTTTTAAATTCAAATTTCTTGACTGGCACCACTTTTTTGAAACGGTAAAATTCTCTTTGTTCTCACCTTAAATAATGTAGCATTAAGTAAGGCGAATTCTACCATTTCAAAAATGTGGTACCAGACATGAATCTGAATTTAAAAAAAAGTAGCCCGTCTGGCAACACTGAACAAACAAACAAACAAACCATTCAGCGCAAGGATTTTTCTCATCGTACAATTTTCTAGAGATAAATCTGTTTGACAGATTTAATCAGTAACACGAAGCTCACATTCATTCCACGAATGAAAAATAAATGAAAACAAAATCAAATTCTTCAAAAAGAAATTTTAGTATCTTTTCGTCAAAGATTTTTTTTACTCAGAGAAAAAAGAAAGAAAGATGAAAAAATATATATAAAGTTATAAAGATTTCTCTTTTTGATATTTTTTCAACAAATTCAAGATAAAGTAAGGATAATAAAAGAAAGAAGACAACGTAATTTAGTGTAAAAAAAAGCACTGCTTACTTTTTTTTCTTTTTCTTTTTTTTTTTTTTTTTTTTTTTTTTTTTTCAAGACACTAAGCTGATATCATGTAACTGAAATTAACTATATTTCAGGAGATAAACTAAAACATTTGCTATTTTTTGTAAAATATCGTTAAAAAAAATAAAGAAAAGAAAGGAATTTTTGTGAGAAAATCTTAAAAGCGTGTAAAAACCTTTCAAATGTGCAATTCATAAATTTAACCAATTTTTTTTTATCTTTTGTTTATGAATATAATAGTTCACAATCGTTGCGAGAAGTATACAAAGTTAGATACTGTATTTTAAAAAGAATGTTTTAAAATATTGCACATTCTTCTAACTTATTAAGCTTGTTAAATTAAAACAAATTTGGCAACCGTTAATTTCGAAAGGTTTGCATGGCTTTATTTAATTAATGAAATATCTCTGATAAAATAAGGCACATTTTCCATTCTAAAATATTGGTATACAGAATCGTAATAAGTGACTTACACTATATTTGCTCAAGTAATTACCCACATATTTCAATTTTTTCAATTATATTGAATTTTCCCACAAATGATGTTTATAAGTGTATAACCGTGAGATATTAAAAATAATATAATTTAAATGTAACAATAAAAAAATATCAATAAAAAAGTAGATTTTTCTTTAATTTTAGAATTTTTTATTAAGTTTATTATTAAAAGCTGCATTTATATATATATATATATATATATATATATATAAAGATTTGAGTAAATTTGATATTCGTCAATAAATTGATTTTTGCAGGAAAATGTGCAACCTGTATATAAAAAAGAAATGCATGTAGAGACTTTTTAAGAATGTTAATTATACTTGGTATTTTAAAAACGCAAAATTCGAAAGTTTCAAGAACCATTAAAAATGTTCAAACAAAATTTTTCATAGATATCTAATAACATAATAAAAATTTGCTCATTTTTTTAATTTTATTAAAATTTCAAAGTAATTATAACAGCATAATAGAATAAAAGTACAGTAGACTCCCTCAAATCCGCACAGCTTGGGACCAGAGGTTGTGCGGATTTTAGAATTTTGTGGATTTCCAGTCATTGCTTTGTTTACATTTTTGAAACAGTAATTTGAGTGCAATTAATAGTGCATTCGGAACTATAATGAATGCTTACAATATAATAAAATATTAAAATATGTAATGAACTAAAATAATAAAAATTTAGATAATTTTTTAAATGATTAAAGTATTAATAGCAAAGGTCAAGCTAATAATCAATAGTATATGATTAAATATTTATTATTAAGATTAAATGCACTTTTCCAAAATTATTCAACAAAACTTGCCTCATAAAAGTACATTCCTAATTCACATCAAAATCATAAAATAAGAAAGTTTTATTTCAGGTTTAGCCAGGCTTAATAACCAAAAAATCTTAAATAATGCATAAATATATTTGGTAAGAAGATGTGATTACAAGTACCATTTTTCCCACAAAAAAATTATTCTTAATTCATGGAAAAAAACATAAATGGAGTATTATTAAGAAAAATACAAATTAAAAAATATATGGAATTTATACAAAACTAAAAAAATTAAATTTTGTAGCAATATTCGAATTGAAAGTTTCATTGTTTACATCCATAAAATAAGTGCGGATTTTAGAGAGTTGCGGATTTCTGGTTTGTGGATTTGAGGGAGTCTACTGTATTTAAAAATAAAAATGTAACTTTGAGAATCTTTAATATGAACTATTACACCTACGACATAGAGATTTTTTTAAAATGAATATTGAATAAATGCACACATTCTTATTTTAATCGTGACATGAGACGATGAAAAAAGATAAATTTCGTTAGAACATACACCAAACAATTGGAGGTTTTATTTTTTTTTTCCATTTTATTAGCAAAATTTCATGCTTATGCTAAAGAATGTAAACTCAAATCAATTAAATATATTTCAATTTACTTTGTAGTGAATGGGTCCTACTTCTCAAATTTCAAGACCAGGAAATTCTTCGTTACCAGTATTTTCTTATAGAAAATCTCTTGTTAAATAAAGCGATATTTCGCAAGATTAACAACTTAACTGGTTTACCCGAACGCCTTTCGAGCAACACGAATTTACTTAATTCATCATTTAAAGCTTTTTGACACCACTAGTATTTTTAAGAAAATTTTCATAATTATGAAAGGTGGAAATGTTTAAACTATATTTTAAGGATTTTTTATTTAAATAATAGTGGTGTGAGTCCGATATTTTAAATTTATTGAACGGAAAAAAATTAACCAATTAAGGAGTTAACGTACAGTCGAACCTCATTAATACGCGAATCAGGGGTCTGATCAAAATTCGCGTATTAAACGGGTTCGCGTATTAACCAAAGGTTGCGAATTTTCTTCGAATGATCTATCTAATAACAATGTATGCGGAAAAAACACATTTTTTTGTCAATTTTTAGCGTTTTTTAGACATAAAATTACATTTTATTTATTTTAATCATTATGTGCTTATTAAAAAAGGACATTTAAAAGCTGAAAATTCAAAAAATCGTTATTTTCTCAAGTTAAAATCCTATGTCTTTTCAAATTCAGATTTATTATGTATGACATATAAAATTGAATAAGGCAAGCACAAAAATTTATGCGAACTATATTAATTAAAACTGTAATGTTAACAAAATTGAAATCTTTGTTGGCTATACAGAACAGATAGATGCGATAATAAATAGTGTTCATAATAATAAAAAGTCAATAAACAAAAACTGAAGGCAATAATGTCATAAAAATTACTTTTTGGAAAAGTAGCTGTCGATTTTGGCTTGTTCGACATGCGGTCGCGCCATCATCATGATGTTTTCCTCCTCATTTAGGTAGTTGTAAAGTTCACTTGTTGAGGGTCATTCGTCCGGTGACAACGCCTATTATTTTAGGAAATTGTATGTGTAAGTTTGGTGAATGGAGATGGACCCGGAAGCGTAGATTCATCATCTTCTTCCTCCTCATTCGGTTTGTCAGTCGCAGGTACATCGGCGATGATATCATCCAGACCTCTAAGTTCGGAGGTATCTAGATCTTTGTCGATATTAATGAACGTGTCTCAATCGACAAAATTTTCCCCAACAGTTTCTTGTGCAGCCAGCCAATTTTCTTCAACATTAGGTTGCGAGGTTAGCACTGTGTAAATGATGTCATCGCTACTTCCGAAAACCGCTTTGTGAATGCCGAGGTGAATGCAAATTGTTATTGTTGTTGCTGTGACACTCGAATATGCTGCGACGTGAATCTTGCAATTTACTTTGGCGCTGTTATTTATTCCTTGTTCCATTGGCTGAGTGACATTAGTCAAATTTGGAGGTAGAAATTCTATTTCGACATTACTCAGGTCTTCATTATATTTTGGGTGCGCAGGGTAGTTGTCCACAAGCAATAACACATGGCGTGATTCTTTTCTCATACGCCGATCAAAATTACAAAGCCGTGTTGTAAAAATGCTGCCCGTCATCCATGCTCTACGCTGGCTTTCGTATTGGCAGGGGAAATTCTTGACATTTTTAAAGCATCGCGGGTTGCGTGATTTCCCTATGACCAGCAGCTTTAATTTATCTGATCCATTAGAGTTGGCGCCGAGCAGAATAATAAGACGCTCTTTGCTCAGTTTGCCTTCATGACATGTTTCTCCTTTCATGGCTATTGTTTTATTGGGTGTCAGCTTGTAAAAAAGCCCAAATTCGTCCACGTTGTAAATATCCCGAAGTGAGTAGTATTCTACAAGCTGCGGAAGCACATCAATTTTTCAACAGTGAATATCTTCAATGTTAACTGAAGCTGACACACTGCACACTTGCTTGAATTTTATGCCGTACCGAGTTTTAAATCGTCCAGCCATCTATTTGAGGCATTGAAATCTAGCAATCTCACTTTGGTGCGATTTCAGAAGCTTTTTCTTGAATTAACAAATCGCTTATTGGGATATTCGTAGAGCGCGCTTGAACAAACCACTCTTGAAGGGCATTTTCCATGTCCTCAAACGTGTCGATTTTTATTTTCTTGTTTCTTTGTTCCTCCAATCACAGCTTGATTAACTGTGGCATTCCTATTCTTTAATAAAGTCCTTAAAGTTGACTCAGGTAATGCCTTTTTCTTTGGCCAACACAGACTTATTTGAGACAGCTTGGGCATCGTATTGATTTATAATTTGTAACTTCTCAGTGATGGAGAGAACCTTTCATTTAATATATTTTACTCCTTCCGCCATAGTTTAGACTAGATTATAAAAGCATAGATAGACATTGTAGACTAGATAATTCTGGGAGCGACAAGCGATTCTCTTCTTTTAAAAATAATGTAGCACTGATGAAACAGCGATTGGAAAGACTCACGTGATTAATCTGCGATTGTAGCGCATGCTCCATCTATTGGTTCTACCGCTCTAGTTTAGGGGAGAGGAGGGTCACATAATTTCTTAATTATGGGGGAAAAGTTCTTTTCATTTTTGCTTTTTATAAAAACTAGGTGACTTGCGCAATCCGCGCCCGCGATGAATGAGCCTTATATAAACTTCAAATTTGTATGATTTTATAAATTTAATTCCTTTTTTGTCTACATTTATATTTTTAAATGACAAAAATTGCAAGAAATGTATTGAATTGAAGGTACATTCTAATTTGAGTAATTTGATTTTCTGAGTATATGCGTACAGAAAGCGAGCGAAGTCGCAACAAAATACTCAGGTTTTTACTGATTTCAAAAAGATTTGTATCAATTATTTTTTAATTTCTATATACTTAAGTAGCGTCTCATGATAAGCCAAAATGCATAAGTTAAAAATCTGTAACTGTTGTATTTTTTAGTATTTGAATTTCCATTAAAATTTTACACTGTGGTTTTATATATTCACCAAATGAAAACAGGTGTTTTTCAAAGCAGAATAATGTTTTTAACTTTTGCGCAACGCTAGCATCGTGTCGCTTATGAGATTTCATTGGGAGAGTTTTGATTGGGCAGTCTTGTGCTAGCCTGGGATCGAGGTCCAAATCTAGTCAGCGTGTGGTTTTGAGGGGGAAAATGTTCAATTTAATTGGGTTTAACCGTTTGAACGCTATGCAGCGTTATCCCGCTTCTAGATTTCAAGTCTATACAAGCTAAGCGGCGCTATCGCGCTGTCATTTCAATGCGAGTCTGTATCTTAGCAAGAGTGGCAAAATATTTGCTCACGCGCAGAGATAGACTCGTACTAAAATGATATCGCGATAGCGCCGCTTAGCTTGTCTAGACTTGAAATCTAGAAGCGCGATAGCGCTGCATAGCAGTCAAACGGTTAAATAATTGTTGTATAAAAAATAAGTTAAATAATTGTTGCATAAAATGTTTCGGAAAATACTTCATCTAAAAATTCGTATGTTTAGAACTGAGCTCATACGCGTATTAAACATAGGTTTTTCTTTCTAGGGACTGATAACATTTCGCGTATTAAATGGGTTCGCGTATTAACCATTCGCGTATTAAAGGGGGTGTTTTTATATGCGTAAGATAGGAGTATTTCAAGGGACCAAAGAAAATTCGCGTATTAAGCGGTTTCGCGTATTAAGCAGGGCGCGTATTAACGGGGTTTGATTGTAGTTTATTTTTCTGTAAATTGTACAGATATTAGCCCTAAAATATTCACTTGAGGCATACGATCCATGATGTGCTATTACATTTGGCTGAGCAGTAAACTAGTACAGTTATAATATGTAAATAAAGAATACTGCCCAGTTAAACTGATGGCATTGAGCTCACAGGCTACAAATACTAATTATACATTAAAGCCTTATATTTTCAAGGGTTAATTCCGTTCAAAAAAAAAATTAAGAAAGGGAAACAGCTCTCCCCTTTCAACTTTTTTAATACTTAATCATTGAACCTCCTATACTATCAAAAACATGCTTTATCCTATAAAAAATCTACATCCAAAATTCAGAGCAAATAAAATAATTCTTAATAAAAACCCATTTAGCATTTATATAATTTAAAAGGAGTTACCCCCTCTTTTATACTTAACCATTAAACTTCCAAAACTATTCAGAGATTTGAACGAAATCTGAAAATTCTGCTTGAAAAACCCATTTATATAAATTAAGGGGGGGGGGTCATTAGAACCCCTGCTCCTCCTATTTATACTTATTCAATGAACACCTAATAACAGTCACGGAATCGCCTCATCAGAATGATCTTAATCTAAATTTTGAACGAAAACTTAATTCTGCATGAAAATCCCATTTATATCAACTAAGGGGAGGGGCATGAGCCCCCCGTTCCCCCTCTTATACATATCGAATGCACTCCAAAAACTAATCAGGGAAGCGCCTTGTCAGGATATACCTATATACAAAATTTCAAGTGGATCGGATATTTGTATCATGAGTTATCGCGTTACGCACGAACGTACATACAGAACGGACGGGCACATAAGCTCTCAGGCTATGATAGCCTGTGAGCTAAAAACTAACTGGAAATATTTCGAAAAACAGAGGCTCCTCCCTTTAAAATTTTATCTGTCGACGGTACTTATAAGTACCAATAAAATTACTTATTATAAAATTCTTTTAATATGTCGATTAATTGTAATACTGTTTAAAATGTGTTACACATACATTACTTTACTTTGTTCATAAGCATTATTGGTTTCACAAAACAAAGATATTTTTAAAAGGATGATTTCTTTTGCCTTTGAATGTTTTCAGCTTTCTTGGCGCTAAGGGAGGGGGAAGGGGATTTTTCAATTAGGAAATATTTCTATATTTATATTGTAAGAACATCATCATATTTATACATTTTATGATTCTACAAAATACTAAGAAAACAAATTAAAGTAAAAGATTTGAGTGGGGTTTTAAATATTGCACAAATGCCCATCCTTCAAAATCCTTCAATTCTTCTAAAATCCTTCAAATATTTATTAAATAATTATTTAAATCTTTTAACTTAGTTTAAACAATTTACGTAAAATGCTTTAGAATGTAAAATTTTCATAAATTCATAAGGCGGTAGATAAAGGGTTAACGATGTCTCAAAATAACAAAAGGTTTCCTGTTTTACAAAAATGTTACGCATAAAATATTAGGATACTTAGAAAAGTACAAAATGTTTTATAAACAGTGTAGTTTTTATTTAAAAAAACTGCACAAAGTAATATTCCGTCTGTCGTTCAAATATCGCTGGAATTATCGTTTTTACCCCTTCTGGTGTGGTGGGATATATTTTTCCCACTTAATTTGAACAAAACATTCACCAGAAAACTTTTAATGAAATTTAATATTTTTAACTTTGGCGGCAAAATCCTGAAAAATTTGCATTTTCTTATATTAAACAAAATTTTTTGATTTTTCAGGTTTGAATTCAATAGTATAAAACGTTATTGCTTTCCCCCTCATGTGGTTAAAGTTAAATATTTAGAATATCAAGAAAAACGAGAGCAGGTATGATTCGCTACAGCTGTTAAAAGATATTATTTTAATGAACTTTTTCTCTTAAGACTAAATTATATATTAAAAAAAAAACAGTTTCGAATTAAAATACACATTTCCAGTATTTTCATTTTATTTGTATATCTTATTTATGCATCTGTATTTTATTTTACATTTTTTTTTAATTAAGCTGAATATTTTTAACGAATTTTCTACATAACGAAGTGTTCACGTGTAACGACCTGACTTGAAGAAATGGAAGTTTCACTGACAAATAATATATATATATGTGTATTTAAAACAAATTTCTATTTTTTCTATATTCGAATTCTTATAAAATAATTACATTACCCTTAGCTTTTTTTTCAGTATATGGCGAGTAATATGGAAATCATTCTGACAAAATTTCCCTAAATTATCTTCAAAACATTTTATGTAATGGAGAAAGTTTACAGGAGGAGATTGTATAAAATAACACAAAAATTCATTTTCCAGAAATCGCATTTAAAGATATTTTGTCTACATTAATTGTTATTTATAAAAGTAATCTACAAGTGTAAATAAGGTTTATTGTGTGTTATATCTTTATGTTTCAAATTATGAATTCAGGAAAATTTCATATTCAAAAACATTTCTCATGAAATTTTGAATCTATGTTCAGAACTACCACAGGCAATTGTTTTTGTATTCTATTTGCATCAGTATTTTTTAATATACATTTTGCATTATATTTCTTTTGCAAAGTTTGCCAAAATTTATGTTAAGGATTTAAATATATTCAGATCTTGGTGCGATATTTTAAAATTCATTGGATGCAGTATAGTGGCCGGAATCTTTTGTGTGTCTCAGTAATTACCCCCCCCCCCCTGTTTTACTATACAGGAAGAAACTTGCAATAAATCTCAGCAACGGATATCAATTCATAAAATTTGAAATAGTTTAAAAATATTAATGCGCGCTCCAAACAGTGTTTCCCCCTATATCATTGTGTAATGTAATCTTTTTTGTGTCTCGGTAAATTAATAACAAATATTCTTTGCACCACAGATTGTGCAGAATTCAATTTTTAGTATATACTTCATAGATGCCTATAAATTTTATTATGTTATCAACTTCTATTATGTATTCTATGTATTCAACTTAGAGTAAAGCATCATTAATCTTTCTCCCATTGACCGTAATGTAACGGAATGCTTTTGATTGTCCCTGTAATTAAGCTAAACATCCGATTTTCATAAAATTTGAAATGGCAAAATTATGCATTTATCAGTAGCGTAATCAAGGTGAATGCCTAGAACTAATAATATTGAAGAGTTTTCCCCTCCTTGATTCAGTGTTGCCAGTGGGCTACTTTTTTAAAACTCAGATTTCTTGATTGGTACCACTTTTTTGAAACGGTGAAATACCTTTTGTTTGCGCCTTAATTATCATGTCATTGACTAAGGCATATTTTATCATTTGTAAAAAGTGGTGCCAATCAAGAATTTGAATTAAAAAAAAGTAGCCCATCTGGCAACACTGCCTTGATTCATAACAGAAAATTATATGGTTAGATATTGCAAATATAATAAAAAATTATTGGTATTGAGAGCACTTGTGCACCAACACTGGTTACGCCACTGATTATATACTTTAAATTTCAAACGATTTGGTTAGGTAACTTTTGCTCTGTTATATGCGGATAGACAGGCGAATGGACGGAATAACGACTGTAGGTGCTGCGTATCTATATACTTTCAAGCGTACCTAAAAAATGATTCCAGTTAGAATTTTAAAATAAAATAGTGTCAACCATGTACATCAGAAAATTTGCACAATCATTTAGTAAATTTTAGAATGATTTTGTCAATTAAAATTAATTAATTAAATTTGAATTTATAAGAAGTTTCCTCAATATTTATAACTTCAATCACATCTTTTATTTATTTATTTATTTTTGGTATTTCATTAAATTAGGAAATGTACAAATATAGTTAGTTAACGTACAATAGGAGTACTGAAATATTTTCGAACTGAAACTCGAACTGAAATTTTTCGCAATCATTCAACGTCATGAAAACTGGCATGATACAGATAGAAAAGAAATAATATTTTTAAAAATATTTTTGTTTTGTGGAATCAATGATACCGTTGGAATGAGATAAAATACCTACAACTAATTCTTAACTATATAATTACTAATTGATGTACAGTGCCAACAAAAAAAATCTCGACAAGTAAGCTACAGTCTCCATTTTCGAATGTTTTATTTAATTTTTCTTGTTTTAAATAGAAGAGGCGGGTAAGAGTTTCTATCACGTGTTGGTTTACGTAGAATGGTAGCCTTTGCACCTTAACAAGATTTATAGTTCCCCCTTTGTTTTTTTATTTCTGGTAGTGGTTTGAAAAAATTAGTTTTTCATTTTTTATACACAAAGAAACTCTTCTGGTGCACATAATCTACGTAAAAAGCTTATAATTGCTAAACAAAATCGTACTTTGACTTTATTAGAACGAAATGTTCCTGTAATTCGTAAAACCTTAGATTTGCAAGCATCAGGCCAAACTATCTGTGTCTAAAAATAGGCAAGGCCTATTTACCACATGGAAGTATAGTAGAACCCCGCTAATTCGGACCCCGTTAATCCGGACCTCCCGACAATCGGGATCGGTTTGGTCAATTTTTTTTTCAAGTTTGAGAAGCGACTGGCCGTACTGTTTGCAAAAGGTATAGAAAACTGGCACAGCAGAAAATTACAAACATTTTTAATACAAAGTAAAAATTTTTACTGTCTAAATATTCAATAAGTTTAACATAAAGGTGATTTCGATGATTTTCTGCAAGTATGTTTTAATCTATTTTATTTTATTTCTAATTCTCCAGATAATCCGTATTTTTGATAATCCGAATTGTTTCTGGTCCCAATTAATCCGATTTATCGGGGTTTTACTGTACACGAAAATGAAAAAACGCTTCAAAAAGATTAAGTCGCACTTCAGTCAGGTCTGATAATTTTTAAAACGTGATGAATGGTGCTTTAAAGTACGATCGAGGCTTAAAGGGTTAAGTAAAAAAAAAAAAGTGAGAAAATGCTACATAAAAACATTGATTACATTTTTCCTGGTCTTAGTCCATCAAACTCCGTTATTTGAATCTATAATTCTTGTTTATTAAATTAGTCTCGTCTCCAAATAAAACAGCTGTTCTAGAGGGCGTGGGAAAAAAACTAAAACAGATTTAGAATCGTAATCGACTACTCTTTCAAAAAAAAAAAAAAAAAAAAAAAAAAAAATTCCAATTTTTCATCAAAAGTGCAATTTTAACGCAGAAAGGTATTTTTACTATATTTTTCAAACTTTTCTTTAGTTAAAATCTCATTTAAAAAAATATAATGTTTGAAGAAAAAAATGTATTTACACCAATAATTTATAAAAGAGTAACAAATATAAAGATAAAAACTCTTAGTTGTCACAACCTTTTTTCAAATAATTTAAACTTCAAGTGCGAGCACAGCGTTGTGCTGTGTTTGACGGCTTCTAACGATTTTACCGAACGTACTTTTTATTCTTTGTGTACTGTGTAGAGTTGTAATTTATTCTGCGGTAAGATTCCAATATCAACTTTTTCTCTGTCGCGAGGGGGCAGTCTGTGCCGCAGCGGCTGAGTTTACATACCCCACTGAAAAAGAAATCTGAAGAAAATCTGTAGGCCTATTTTTAAGAAAATCTGCAGATATTTGTAAAAATACCTTAAAAAGTCTGCAGATAGTTTTGAAGTAAAATTACATCATCAAAATTTCTTCACATTCCTGTAGAATTTCTGAAGAAAGTGGCTATTTCTCCAGATAATCTTAAAATTGATTATTTTTAGTGGGGTAGTCCGTAATTTTTTTCTATTTTCTTCTAACTGGAAAAAAAATATTTTTTTAATTTTTTTAGAAATTAATAAAGGCGACCGGGAGAAGCACTATGCTCTACAGACAAGCATTCCTTGTCTGAGCAGTTCCTCTTATTCATTCAAATATTAACTTTTTTTCTTACGTCATTCAAGGAGACAGTTGCCTTGAGTATTAGGAAATTTAGAGAATTTAAGTATTTGCACAATACAGAACAAAATATTCAGAATACAGATACATAAAATATCAAAATATTTATATTTCATGCCAAATTAATGTAGTTATACCACAACTTGGACTAATTATATATTACGTGAAATTCTTGTGCTGCTTTTTTTTAACCGTTTTAAAGGCAAAATTCTTTTGCTTCTAATAAATTGTAATGATTGAATGACATCGTGATTTAGAAACAGATTTATTTGGAAACTAACTACAGGGTCATTCCACGTCAATTCAACCAATTTTTCCCCCATTTGTAACCCGACTCCCAGGGATTTGGATGAAACTTTGTGTGCACATTAATTCTATCATGAAATGATTCCATCAGAAATTTTTCCTTCCCAGACCTCATAGTTTGAGAGATATCGGGGGTCCAATTCTTAGGTTTTTCTCAAATCGCACATTTCTGAGTGTGTATTCTGAGATTGCAGTTCCATCTTCAAAAAATTGTTTCTCTGGATCTAAAACATGAATCATCCTAAAAATATCACTATAAAAAGGTAAAAAAGATGCAGATTTTAATAAAAAATATTTTAAAAATTTACTTTTAATATTTAGGATAAAAAAAGTCAGCCAAAGTTGAGAATTATGGTTATTTTTCCAAATTTTTGTGACTTTACGAAAAAGGCTGTACACAAAAAGGCAAATTAAATTTCCAATTTCTTTTTGTTTTAAATAAAAGTTTACACTTTGGGCTTTCTATCTATGAAATAAAAATGATGTGTTTCGCATGGCTTATGCAAAAATTTTGGGTACTTTCCAATTACCCGGATGAGTGCTTTATTTTTATATATTACATATGCACACAAAAAAGCAAATGAAATTTCCCATTTCTTTTTGTTTTAAATAAAAGTTTATACTTTGGGCTTTCTATCTATGAAATAAAAATGATGTCTTTCGCATGGCTTATGCAAAAATTTTGGGTACTGTCCAATTAGCCGGATAAGTGCTTTATTTTTACATATTACATATGCACACAAAAAAGCAAATGAAATTTCCAATTTCTTTTTGTTTAAAATAACTTTCCAATTAGCCGGATGCTTGTTTATTTTTACATATGCACATATGTATACATCTATATAAATTCAGATGTATTATACATGTACATATGTATGTATATAGACAGTATATTGATATATATAACACTGGTGTCCGTCTAACCGAAAAGTACCAAATTTTGCCTTGTTTTGAAAATCTGCACTAATTAAGGGGGGGAAAAATCTGACTAAGTTTAGTTGTGGTACTTAAATAATTACTGGAGTTTCTATGAGTTATTGAATTTAATGTTATTTGATGCAAAAACAAATTGGAAATTTCGTTTTCCTTTTCATGTAGAGACTTTTTCATAAAGTCACAAAATTTCGGAAAAATAATCATGACTTTCAACTTTGGTTTACTTTTTCGTCCGTATATAAATCTCTATTAATTGCCCTAATTGCTTTTTTCACTTGCTTTTTATGCCGCTTAAATGGATCTCCACATTTATATAATTCATATTTCATTAAGAGCGAAATTCTGTGATGCTCACATATATTAATCAAACGGTTTTCACTTAATTTTTGTTTTATTAATGCAATAGTTCTAACTAATAAAAGTTCTTTTTCTGAATCACAGATATTATCAATGTAGTCTATTTCTCTGTTATTTGTATAGCTAGTTTTGTGACATTCTAAACCAGTTAATATTACAATACTGCAAGCCTGAAGACTAGTAGAATGTTTAATATCAGACTCCATATTAAAACAATAAAGCAAAAAAATATTTATACATATCATAAACTATAAAATATGTAACGATCAGAATGTATTTTTTGTAGCACAGTAAAAGTTAAATCATTCTTCTATGATAAGAAACAACAGAATGGCAATAATTTGATTCTTGATTTCAAAACATCTGCTTTCATACTAACGAGCATTACCCTGCCTTTATCTGAAGGTGTTTATACAAGGCAGGTGCAATTAAATCTTTCAGACTATAGAAACAAATTGAAGTTCTGTTAAACATTTGTGTATTTAAACTTGCCAATATAAATATTTAAACTGATTAAAATTAACGAAGGAAAGGAAATACAAGGTTATGAACATTTTTTTTAAACACAAATAATTAATATATAAGCATTCGAAAAAAAGAATGGAAATATGAGAAGAAAAAAATTTCTATTTTATACTGTACAAAAAAAAAATCTGTTTTGAGTTTAATTAGTGAAAATAAAATTAAGAGATTCTTTAGATTGTCAAAAAATGCCCATTATTAAATAACTAAATGAAATAAATGGACCATTCACTAAATTTAATGGGGAAACATGTTACAGTCAGATTTTTTTTAATCAGAAAAAACAAAGCCTAAACTTTACTTTGAAAATTAAAAAAAAAACATGCATCAAATAACATTAAATTCAATAACTCATAGAAATTCCAGTAATTATTTAAGTACCACAGCTAAACTTAGTCAGATTTTTTCCCTCTTAATTGGTGCAGATTCTCAAAACAAGGCAAAATTTGGTACTTTTCGGTTAGACGGGCACCAGTTTTATACATATATATATCAATATACTGTATATATACATATATATGTACATGTATAATACATCTGCATTTATATAGATCTATACATGTGTACATATGTAAAAATAAAACACGCATCCGGCTAATTGGAAAGTACCCAAAATTTTTGTATAAGCCATGCGAAACACATAATTTTTATTTCATAGATAGAAAGCCCAAAGTGAAAACTTTTATTTAAAACAAAAAGAAATGGGAAATTTCATTTGCTTTTTTGTGTGCATATGTAATATATAAAAATAAAGCACTCATCCGGCTAATTGGAAAGTACCCAAAATTTTTGCATAAGCCATGCGAAACACATCTTTTTTATTTCATAGATAGAAAGCCCAAAGTGTAAACTTTTATTTAAAACAAAAAGAAATTGGAAATTTAATTTGCCTTTTTGTGTACAACCTTTTTTGTCAAGTCACAAAAATTTGGAAAAATAACCATAACTTTCAACTTTGGCTAATTTTTTTATCCTAAATATTACAAGTAAATTTTTTAAATATTTTTTTATTAAAATCTGCATCTATTTATATTTTTACAGTGAAATTTTTAAGATGATTCATATTTTAGATCCAGAGAAACAATTTTTTGAAGATGGAACTGCAATCTCAAAATACAGACTCAGAAATGTGCGATTTGAGAAAACCCCAAGGATTGGATCCCCCATATCTCACAAACTATGAGTTCTAGGAATTTGCCTTTTTGTGTACAACCTTTTTTGTCAAGTCACAAAAATTTGGAAAAATAACCATAACTCTCAACTTTGGCTAATTTTTTTATCCTAAATATTACAAGTAAATTTTTTAAATATTTTTTTATTAAAATCTGCATCTATTTATATTTTTACAGTGAAATTTTTAAGATGATTCATATTTTAGATCCAGAGAAACAATTTCTTGAAGATGGAACTGCAATCTCAAAATACAGACTCAGAAATGTGCGATTTGAGAAAACCCCAAGGATTGGACCCCCCATATCTCACAAACTATGAGTTCTAGGAAGGAAAAAGTTCTGATGGAATCATTTCATGATAGAATTAGTGTGTACACAAAGTTTCATCAAAATCCCTGGGGGTCGGGTTACAAGGTCTGGTTGAATTGACATGGAATGACCCTACAGCTATTTTAGTAATCGTGAAAATAAAACTAAAACAATCGATTACTCTTTCAAATAAAAATAAATAAAAAAGTATTTCTAATTTTCACCAAAAGGTTAGTTTAATGTAGAAATATATCTTAACACAATTTTATATCTCTTCCAAAATTTTCTTTGTTTAAAATTGCATTTTAAAAATATAATGTTTGAAAAAATATATTTTCTCCAATAATTTAAAAATAAATAAGTAACAACTATACACTTTAAAAAAGATTCTTCGATTTCACAAACGATCTTTGAATTGTTGTTTTAAACTTCAAGTGCAAACGCAGCCTTGTCCAGTGTTTGGCGGCTTCTTACAGTTGTATGTCTCTTCATACATGCTTTTTATTACGTGTGCACTGTGAAGAGTTGCAATTTACTCAGTGGTAAAATTTCTATAGCAACATTTCTTCTTGTGTTATTCAAGAAGACAGTTGTCGAGGGTGTTATGGAATTTAAAAATTCGGAAACCACCATTTACAATACATAATAAATTATTCAGATTATAGATACCTATACTTTAAGTATGCTTATATTTTATGCAAAATTAATGTAGTTATATAACAACTTGAGCTAGAGTTATTGCATTAAGTTCTTCTGCTGATTTTATTATCATTATTATTATTTTAGCCATTTTAAAGGCATAGTACTTTTGCTCCAAATTTTTTATAATGATTGATGGGCACCAGGATTTACAAACAGATTTAATTGAAAATTAACAAGACCATTTTCTTCAGATACATTACAAAGCAAAATTTCCTTCATGGATTTCGATGAAAATTTGTCATTTGCAGGGATGAGATTTCCGCTTTTTTGCACACCAGTAAAATCTTAGAGAAAATGCTATATTATTTAATCGAAATATTTTTGCGATTTAAGACAACAACATTTTCTCTAAGATTATACTGGTGTCCAAAAAAGCGGAAATCTCATCCGTACATTTGGAGAATAAATTTAAGAGGGATATATTTATCCTACCACCCTTCAAGAGTTAACTCCTTCGGGACGAATGTCTTTAACAGAATTTTTAATCCTTTATCACTGATGTTGCAAAACAGAATTTTTTGAGTATTTGAATCGTGAAAATACTCGAATTTAATGAGGCATGATTTACGGAAAACATTTATTGATGAGAATAAAGAAGGATACTGAATACTTTATGAGGCTCATATACTTTACGCTCATCCCCAAAGGCTTAAGCTATCACATTTAATCAGAGTTGTCGTATATCGTTGACTTTTTATTTAGACATTTCGAATCCCCACCTATAGGCTTAGATAGTTATTTTTACTTATAATTTGAGAGATATTTCATAAATAAAATGAAGGAAAATTGCTATTCAAAATTACTTTCAATGAATGCAATATTTTTTAATAAAAAAACCACCAGACGAGGTAACACTGCTTCGAATCAATAATCATACGCAATAAACAGTAGTTTTAAAAATGACATTTGACGTAATGACTTGAAACGTTTAAATGTTAATTGCACATGTATGTACATATAACACGAATTTATATTTATTTTTCTTAGGCAGTCCTAGGAATATTTGTAATTTTTTTCAGAAATAAGTAGTTTTTTCAAGCAAGCAAAAAAAAAAAAAAAAAAAAAAAAAAAAAAAAACGCGAGAAGTTCAAAATTTTTGAAGAGCACAATCCTTTGTTCAGTCAAGCTTCCATCGACAAAACGTGCAAATTGCTTTTGCTTTTGGTAGAAATCTTATTAGAAATTTTGTTATAAACAAGTTTTCAAAGACCACTAAAAACATATTAATTATTTAATATTTGGTAAAACCACTTTGAAAAATTACATCTCATCTGTTTCGCTTACGCATTTCTGTATTTGCCAAATCAATGCCTTTAACGAACTTTTACGAGTTGTTTAGTCTGATTACAAAACTAAGAGTACTAAAAATATATTAGCACAAATAATATAAAACCATCAATATTTATGCTTTACATATATATGCCTTTAATGCGTTTGCCCTTAACTTCTGGAGTACACACATGTTTCAGCAGTACATCTCGCGTTACTTAAATTTATTTAATTTTTACTATTTCTTTTATTATTATTCTATCTCGCACAACTTTTCATTACAAAAATATCTTACCGTAATTTCCTGAGTATAATCCGCGGATCAAACAATTATTTTTGGACCCAGAAATTTTATTTAGTGATTGAAGACAAATATATGCGGCGATCTAATAAGTTAAATTCATTTTTACACAAATTCTGGGTCGAAAGAGAATTGTTTGATCCGCAGATTATACGCAGGGAAATGCGGTATTTACGCGTTGACAACATGTGAAAGACAGATATAAAATTTTACATTCTTCAAATAAGGGAATAATTAGAGTATCAAATTAAGAGCATGACGATTCTCATTCGTCATATGTACGGAAAGGGTTAACCCTTTTCAGCACAAGAAACTTCTGTACTAAAATTTTTAAGTAATTGGTCCTAATCATAACTTGCAAAATTAATTTTATGAAAATAATTGAATGCTTTGATCTCTACACACTTACATAATTCTCTATTTGTGTACTGTCCATTTGTATTGTGTATTTGTATCTCTATTTGTGTATTGTGTATTTTACAACCTGTGTATTAGCGAGTCTCCCATATACACTATACAGGTACCTACAGTCTCAAACAGACTTATTCATAAACTGATGCAGCCAATGCGTGTTCGCATTAAAACCGTTTCACTGACAAGCTTGTGTTAACGCGTTCACTAATCTTTAGACTTCACTGCAATCGACGCAAAATTTAAAATAATATAATTGTAGTCGTTTAATAGATTTTTAATTTCTTGAAGAGTAATTAAAGCGTTTAAGGATAACAATCATGTTTTCTTTTAAGTTTTTATGTAATTTTGAAAGAATCCTCTTTTTTTAGCATTTAAAGCTAAATGTAGAGAAAACAACATTACAATTTTACCCTTTTGCAAACTGTCAGAGGGTTTCAAACAAAATAAAATTTCTGCAGTCTGTTTTTCCAGAAAATTCGCCGATCCTAGATTGACCATTAATGATATCTTACCTCCTGGGCTAACTTTGACAAGTACTTAAGGTATCAAGGTCTGAGGTTGATCCAAGACTTATCTGGGCCGAAGATGTTCGATGTATTAGGTAGAAGGTTGCTAGGGCTTCTTAACCCTTTAACGTTCATTGGTTTCTCTAGGAAACCACAAAATTTTGATTCTGATTTGCAACAACGATATCGGAATTTTTTAATTAAAAAAATATTTTTATCATGTATGTTTAAAATAACAAATTTTTATTTGCAAATATAATTGTTCGCAATTACCGGTGTCAATCATTTTTTTTCAACATTTTAGCAATGAAAATGCCTTGTCAGTGGAATCAATCCACTTTTAAATTGTTCTATGCTCGCTCTTTAAAATAAACATCTTTCATATAACTCCTGCATTTTACCTATTGATTTATACCTCTGACATTTTGTAGTTTAGCAGTAATTCCTCTATGAGCAATCTTGCTAGACAATCTTAGTAGTTGCATAACAAACATCTGCACATCATTCGCGATGCTTTCCGTTAAAAATTTGTATTTCAAAAAATATATCTAAACCAGTAAATTTAAACTCTTTGAAATTTGTGATATTAGATATGCATTTTTACGTTGTGCAATTTGGTAAGTTCTGAAAATTCAAGTGCTGACGTTATCTTGTATTCTGACAGATAACGCCAGGCTTTGAAAATACTGTAATACTTGATAAAAAAAGAATAAAATATTCGTCCATGTGCGCGAAAGTGGAACTGTGACCTTTTTTGCACAAGAAAATGTTTTTTTTTCATCAGAAATTTTGAATGCTAATATTTTTTATTTAAATTAAAGATACTCATTCAGTGATCTGGTTCTTCATAATTTTTCTTTTCATAGTTCCGATATGTGTTTATAACTTTTTAAGAAAACAAGACTGTACATGAAATTGGTGTGTCTGTAGTGTTGCATTTATTAAAAAAATTAATACTTTTTTTTATAGAATTATTTATCCAGAAATTGCTTCTCCTCAACGGTATTAATATCAGTTTTAGTATCTGAAGATATGCTGGAATTTTTAAATTATAAAACTGTGGAATTTAGACATGTTTTTCCTTAAAACTGTTTAAATATATCGGTAGTTATAAATGTTTTGTAAAGCAGCGGGTCCCAAACTTTCTTGGTACGCAACCCACCTTTCAGGGAAAAAAAATTCACGACCCACCTTTCAGGAAAAAAAATCGCGATTCACCCAAGAGGAAGCTGTATATCAGTATAGCAATTTTCGTACGATCTCTTATATGTTCGGTTATTCTATCCTACGAAAGATACAAATTTTTGTACGGAAGATACATGATCAACAAAAACAAGAATCGGTAATCTCAATGGGTATAATTGAATAGTAATTAAAATAATGCACGAACTACAAGGGTAATTAAAAATATAATTATTATGAAACATAACTTTATAGTCAATTATATATTTTTTGCTGAAATTGTCATATCTTTTTAAACACATAAAATAAAAGTTATGTTAATTTTGATGACAAACCTCGATTTTTCCGCGACCCACCAAAACGACTGCCGCAGACCACCAGTAAGTCGCGACACATAGATTAGGAACCTCTGTTGTAAAGTATTTACAAAAGTAATTGGATTAATTAACCCTTAACCGGAAAAGTACCGTCTGTGAGAAGTTTTCGTCTGTATATCTATCCTTTATAAGAAAATAAACGCTTTCTCTATCTTATAATGCTATCTAATCTTTAAGGAGTCTCAGTAATCTTAAAACCGGATTTTTTTAAAAAAAGGAGACCTACTTCACCATTCATCAAATGATGTTTAACCCATTAACGCCCAGCGTCCTTTTTTGAGGACGGTTACAAAAACAGCAAGAAAGCGATTTTCCCACCAGTAATGAGGAAGAGAAATATATACCTTATTTCACGAGACAAAATCCTCGATAAATTTAGATAAAAGTTAATTTGTTTTTAAAAGTGGTGGGAAATACAAAATTTAAATTTTAGCGAAGAAAATAATTTGGGCAATGGGTTATATCATAAACTTTTTAAAGAGTTTAAGTTCGCGATCAAATTTAGATAGCGCAGAGAGACAATCGAGATAAATGTTTTCTAAAAGTGATAACATTAAAATTCTTTTAAAGCACAAATAAATGTGCTGAAATACTTTCAGGTTAAGATTTATAATATAAATTTATCAAAATTACATTAAAATACCTAAAACATTTTCAACCAAACCATGGCTGTCATCAGTAGAGACTCAAATGATGTTATTTTTGCTTTCGCTTATTCAAAAATTGACAAAGAAAATTATTGTAATTTAATTTTTATTTAGTACGTGAAATGAGATGCGAGCAAAGGTGTTCAAATGTATTTTAATGTATTGAAAATGAATTTATGTTATAAGTTTGCACCTAAAGATAATTTTAGTACATTTATTAGTGCTTCATATTGATTTTTAGTTATGTAACTGAAGGTGAATTTTGTACTAGAATTTAAATTTTCATGTAGTGAAAATATTCTTAATTTTTTCATAGCTATAGTTCTTCTTTTTAAGAAAAAAGTTTTTTGGCACATTTTGAACTAAAAAAGACTTTCAATTTTCCCATTCAGAGACGAGACATTTCCGCTCTAAAAATGTTCAAATAATTAATTCGCATTGCAATTTACAAACAACTTTATTTTGAAATACAGTCAACTCTCGTTAATTCGAAATCGGATAATTCGAATTTTCTCTTAATTCGAACTAAACATGAAGTCCCGAAATTTTCAATGGCAGAATAATGTTAAAAATTTTCAATAATTCGTACTCATTTTCATTTATATCGCTTAATTCGAGCTAACAAGAATTCCGATTTTTCATTTTTCTTTTCTTTCTCACAGATTTCAGATCCTTTGAATGACTTTTTTTTTTCTTTGATTTTTGTGAAACTTGTTCCGAACGCGTACACATAAAATCCAATGCATTTGATATACACTTTCTTATTGCTCCGTCTGTTCATCAGTGACGCTTTAAATTCTTCTTCCATTGTGCTTGTTTCTAATCTTTTAATTAGTTTATGTATTTATACATTCTAATTTAATATTAATTCATGCTCTAAAAATAAGAGACGAAATAAATTAAAAAACACTGTAATATTAATTCCTTTGTAATAGTACTATGTTAAGCATGGTTTTCATTTCATATTTTCCATAATTCGAACTTCGGATAATTCGAACATTTCTTGTGGTCCCGACGAGTTCGAATTAACGAGAGTCGACTGTAATCAAAAGCTTTTCTTTGCCTATATTATGCGATAGAAATTGTAATATAAAATTACTGGTATCGTTTGGCAGTCTGGACATTAAAATTAGCTGTTTTCAGACTGTAAGCGGAGAAACTGATTGGGTTAAAGAGAAGATCACAATACATTAAAATACATTATATTTATACGATTTGCACTATTTGCTTAACAGTATGTTTGATTAACCCTGAACAGGAAACGTGAAAATCCCATGCACAAATCAAAAATCTGTGAGACTGCTAAATTTTAAAAACTGTTATAAAATTTAAAAAAAAATAACTCTTAATAATGTATCATATAGTGAACTTAAATTTTCCGCCTTTAATGGTAATGTATTAACTGGATCATCTTTTCAATATAACAGCACAAAATTACGTTTTGAATTTCGGAAAACGAAAATATCTAAAAAATAGACATTATTGTTCAAAATATTACACTTTCGACAAAATAATTAAATAAACTTAACTATTGTTGCATGTTTGAGTAAACTATAAACTAGAATATAATATTAACCAGTAAAATTATCAAAACATTTAATAGTAAATTTTGCACCATGTTCCAAATGTCTGCATTTTTTTCAGAATTTTCTCACAACAGTGAGTCGTTTTCTTTCCTGTGTATATATGCATCATCTGAAATACTTTCAATGCCGTTTATGTCAAACTCTATGTCATCATATCATCGAAAAATATTTTCTTCATAATTTTTATCACCATAGCATGAACGTTTTGACGAGCCGCCTTATCAATACTATAGATAAAATAAATTACATAAACGGAAACCTGCCGTCGGACAGACTGCGTTAAAAATAAAACAGTTTTTTATTCAGTAACTAAAAATGCAAAAATGTTGCAATGAAGTCGGTTGTCATTGACCTCATAGGTGATTTGCCTGTACGTCATACGGGCAAGGAGAGTTAGTTGTAACATCATTTAAAACTTTTTGACATCATGAAGAGTATAGCCGGCTTTCTTAACAAAATATGCCCTTGAGCCAATCACATCGAGTCTTACATGAATCGATTACCTTTAAAAAGGAATGTCTTTCTCTCCACTTTCAAGCTTATACCTCAAGTCCACGGGGGGTAATGACTCTAAATACCAGTTTTGGAAAAGAGCACATTGTGACGAAACTACTAAGCGGATTTGAACGAAAAAAATAAGGGATGTATAAAACTACTATAGGAATGTTTGACAATTTTTCATATTTTTTTAACAAAAGAACGAATTTTCTAACATTTTTCTTGTTTTTGAATTAACATATGAATTTAAGATTTATTGAAATTTTTGAGTGACAGCCTTAAACTTTTTGCATAAGATACTATAACATATTATGTATATTCACTATCAATTTCAAATTTCTACGTAGGGTGCATCATATTTTAAAAATGCAAAATCATATTACGGCGGAGATGGGGTCGTGTCTCACACAAATCTCATATATTAGTTCAAACGGTTGTTTAAAAAGAAGGCGTGAAATAACATTATACGACAGAAATGTCCAGTAGACCTAATATGTGAGATTTGTGCGAGACACGCCCCCTTTTCCGCCGGAATATGATTTTGTCTTTTTTTAATATGATGTACCCTATGTAGAATGTTGAAATTGATACTGAATATAAATCATATCTCATAGTATTTCATACAAAAATATTAAGGTGATCACTCAAAATTTTCAATAGATTTTAAATTAAAATGTTCATAAAAAACAAGAAAAATGTTAGAAAACTTGTTTTTTTAAAAGAAAATCTGAAAAATTGTCAGTTTTACGGCGGTTTTATATATCCCTTATTTTTTTCGCTGAAATTCGATTAGTTATTTCGTCACAATGCGCTCTTTTCTAAAATAGGCATTTAGGGGTCACTACCTCCCGTGCTCTTGAGTAACAAACTTGAAACTGGAGAGAAATGAATTTCTTTTTGTCGGTTATCGATTCCTGTAGAACTCGATATGGTTGACTCAAGGGCATATTTTACTAAGAAACCCGGCTATATCCATTTTTAGCTCACAGCCTATCATAGCCTGAGAGCTTATGTGCCCGTCCGTTCTGTATGTACTCTCGTTCGTACGTAACGCGATAACTCATGATAAAAATATCCGATCCACTTGAAATTTTGTATGTAGGTATATCCTGACAAGACGCTTCCCTGATTAGTTTTTGGAGTTCATTCGATATGTATAAGAGGGGGAACGGGGGGCTCATGCCCCTCCCCTTAATGGATATAAATGGGTTTTTCATGCAGAATTAACAGTTTTTTCCAAAATCATCCTGATGAGGCGATTCCGTGACTGTTATTAGGTGTTCATTGAATAAGTATAAATAGGGGGAACAGGGGTTCTAATCCCCCCCCTTAATTTATATAAATGGGTTTTTCAAGCAAAATTTTCAGATTTCGTTCAAATCTCTGAATAATTTTGGAAGTTTAATGGTTAAGTATAAAAGAGGGGGATAACTCCTTTTAAATTATATAAATGCTAAATGGGTTTTTATTAAGAATTATCTCATTTGCTCTGAATTTTGGATATAGATTTTTTATATGATAAAGCATGTCTTTGATAGTATAGGAGGTTCAATGATTAAGTATAAAAAAAGAGGAAAGGGGAGAGCTGTTTCCCCTTCTTCATTTTTTTTCGAACGGAATTAACCCTTGAAAATATAAGGCTTTAATGTACAATTAGTATTTGTAGCCTGTAAGCTCAATGCCAACCAGTTTAAATGGGCAGTATTCTTTATTAAAAGTACAATTCAATTCCATAGAACTTAATTGCAGAAATGTTGAAGCTAAATACAGTGGACCCTCTCTATGTGAACACTCTGTAATGTAAGTACCCAGTGTTATGAACACATTCTGACGGTCCCAACAAAACTCCATAGATTTAACGAAAGATGAACCCTGTATTTTGAACACCCTCTAATCCGAACATCCCACTATTATGAACGCTACTTTTGGTCCCCATTTCTACTCCATCACTCTATAAACTGAAGACACGTTTGCAATCTGAATTCGAATTCTGATGATGGAAATTCAAAGAAACTGTTTTATATGAATAAACAAGTTCAACAAAATTGATTAATAATAACTGCTAGATTGTAAGTATATACTTGAAATTGCAATTTGTTTGAATACTTCAATTTGTTTGATAGAAACTTCAGGTAAATGTTGGAGCAACTGTTGTTACATTCTTTTGAGCCACCTGTTCTAACTGAAGCCATTTAATGACTTTTTTAAATTAGAAAATGTTAAAATTTGGTTTTCGATTAATTGAAGACGATTGCAGTAAGTTAAAATATTCCACTTTCATCACTCTTATTTCAAAGTTCTATATGCAGTTCTATATGGAGTTCAAAGTTCAATATTCTATATGTAATACTTTTAATAACTGTTTAAACATGATATTTTAAAGATTAATTTTTGAATTTGAGACTGAATTTGGGATTTTGGACTGATTTCTTTGATCAACTACTGAGAAAATGACAATTAAACAAATTTTTTGCTTATAATATTGTTGCTATTTAATTTCAGCGGATTTCATTTTTGACTATAAGACATTCACTAACCCTTTAAAGAGCCTAACTGTTTTTTTCCGTCGCGTCGTTTTTGAATTAAAAGGTTTAAGTCAAAGTCAATATTAGTGTTAATTTTTTGAATTGCATACGATAAAAAAATATCTAAGATTATAAATTACAAATCTCTATATCAATACTTTTCGGAGCTTTTATTTTATGAATTGTTAAACTTGCATGTAAAATTATGTAGTACGCTTAAAGGATTAAAGATTGTAGAAATCATGTTAGTTTACTTTTAAAATTTATAAAAAAAGGAAATATAATAAAAACCTCGTAGAACCGACCTTATTTTATCAAGTACCGACAGGGTCACCACAAATAGTACTAGTAGTAAAGCATTCTCAATCTCCAATTTTACTGAACACCCCCATAATCTGAACATTTTTGGTCAGTCCCATTAGTGTTCAGAATAGAGGGAATCCACTATTACGAATATTTTATGTTAAAAAAAAGGTGGTTGTTACCCCATACTCTCTTAAAAAGTTAGTCACAAAATAGCTCAAGTTGAGCTGAAATCCACTTATCTCAATGTTGAAAGGCAGCTTCTTAAAAAAGAGTTGAAATAACTCGAGTTTTAACCAATTTAAATGAAGTCGAGCTATTTAAATAACCAATTTAGATCAAGAAGATTTAATCATTTTAAAAACAACTCTTTTATGATCGAAAAAATTACAGCTCTTTCATGAGAAGCCAAATCAGCTCTTTCGCTTTAAGAGTGTACATTCAATTTAATTTATGTAAAGAAGTTCGACTTAATTTATGTAAAACGATAAATAATCAGTTAAATGGTTAAAGAGGAATTGGTGCAGATGTTTTGCCAAAACCACAATTGTAAATTTAACAAAGCATTCTTATTAGTATTTTTCAAGTCTGAACGCTGTTACAGTTTTTTTAAATATATTAGGTATGCATTGAACAGTTACCAATAGTAAAATTTATACAGTAATTTCTTTTAAAGAATTAGTCTCATATTTTGTAATTTCTCTCATTGACTATGGCTTTGGGACAAAAATCACCCATGCTACTTTATCGATACTGAGTGATGGAAAGCTTAAATTCTTTCACCGCCATTTCTGAACAGTTATTTTAAACACATTTTATAACAGAAATCCTGTGATTTAAAAAAATTATTATTCAGAAATAATGCTGCTAAGATATATTTCATATGTAATGCTGTTTTATAGAATTTTTTAAAAAGTTAATACTCCTAATATTTACGATTTATTTTGTACTACTCTTTTTGAATCCTTGCTAAATTAGTAAAACAAACCTTAAACTATCATTAAATAAGATGGTTACCGCTTAGTAATAGTTACAACAAAAAATCACTATTCTAACCAATATTGTAATTACGAAAAAAATCAGATGCCTTACGCAATATTCAGGATATACGCTAAAGACATGAAGGGCATGCCTATAGTATACGCTTTAGTTTTATTTGAGAAACAGGCGATATATGGAGCTTCTGCAAGAAAAAAAAAAAAAAAAAAAAAAAAAAAAAAACAGGAGGTATATGGCATATACCTGCATGTACCATCCACTACATCCCTGATATCAACTAAAGTGAGCTGGTATAAAAATATGGAATGAAAATTGTCACTGACATATAAAAAGAATATCAAATTATTTCCATTGAGTGTGTGAATTTTATACTTAAACTTACAATTTTCTTGAGATAAATCTTTTAATATCTTTAATCCAGTAACATAAAGCTTTCTTCTTTCAAAAAAAAAAAAAAAAAAAAAAAAAAAGAAAGAAAACAAAATACACTTTTTCAAAAGTTGTTTTAAAGACTTTCTATTAAAGAACCTTCTTTACTTGGAAAGAAAGTTAAAAAAAATTATCTTTAATGTTTTTTCAACCTGTTCAGGATAAAATACGGATAATAAAAGGAACAAGAAAACACAATTTAATGTAAAAAAAATAATATAAAAAAACACTGCTTACTTATTTAGTTTTTTTTTCTTCAGCTTCTCAGCTTACTTTCTCTAACGGAATTGAAGTACTTTTGGGGAGATAAGTTGTAAGATTGGTTGTTTATTTAAAAATAGCGTTGTAGAGAAGAAAGATAAAGATAGATATTTTTTTCAGATTAAAAAATTTAAAATATGTGTGGATATTTTCTTTCAAATTTGATTTTACCAATTTAGTTAAACCGTTCAAGAACAGCATCTTTTATACGAATTTTATTCGTCTGGCACCACCATTTTTTTCAAGTTCTTGACTTAACTTATAAATCATAAAACTATCGCCATTAAATAAAATCCATTTTCCTTGTTTTTCTAACTGGTATCAAATTCAAACGTTGTTTTATAGGAGTTTTTAAAAAGTTAATCACATTTACGATTTTTTTGTACTACTGTTTTGGAATTCTTGCTAAATTAGTAAAAGAAACCTTAAACTACCATTAAATATGATGGTTACCGATTATTAATAGTTGCAACAAAAAATCACTCTTCTAATTAAAATTGTAGTTGCGAAAACTCAGATGTCAATCAATATGCAGGGTATATATTCGCTAAAGCCATGAAGGGCATGTCTTAAGTATACGCTTTAGATTTATATTTGAGAAACAGATGATATACGGATCTTCTACAAAAAATATCAGAAGGTATACGGTGTATACCTATGTGTACCATCCACTAAACCCTTGATATCAACGAAAGTGCATTGTTATGAATATATGGAATGAAAACTTTTGCGCGCAAATAAAAAGAGCAAGGCTCTCACACTCCTTGGAACACAGAGTACGGAACAGAGAATCAACTTTCATACACTGTAATGGCAACTTGTTTAACATGGGATTACGCATAGACAGTAGCGAAACGAGCGGATCACTCTGAAACTACGATCATAACATAAGAGGGGTTGCTAATTCGGCGAAACATCGCTTCCTTGGCGACAAATAAGGGAAAAAAGAAAAAAAAATACAGCGACGGCTTGCTGCTTCTTGTTTTGAAATTTATGAAAGAATTACTTTAATATGAAATAACTTTGACGTATTCGTCTTGCAAACAATACATGTGTCTCTTCGTAACATAACGACCTAATAATTTAAACTTGAAAATTCAAGAATACTAACAGTAATAATTACGAATCAATATAAGCGCGGAAATCTAAGATCAAATAGCATAAGCACGCGTGCAAAGATAATCAAATCAGCATTCAGCAAGAACTGCCAAGCCAGAATATGGTTACAGTTAAACAGAAATCACGAGGATAAAAATCGCCAACGCGATGGTTTAGTTTTTAAGTGATCCACTGAGGGCGTTCTTTTCAAGCCGAGTTGAAGTTCTGTCCGTACTCTGCGCATTGGAATTTCCAAGGTCTCAAGCACCACTATTAAAAATAAGAAAACTTACATTTAATTTTTAAATCACAACATTCGTAATCCCCATCTTCATTCACAGACTTTACGATATTTTTCTGCAGTGAAACACTTCGAAAAAATTCTTAAAATTTAGTGGTAGAAATGTGCGAACCCTGAAAGTGTATCAAATTATTTCCATCGAGGGTGTGTATTTTATACTTAAGCTTACAATTTTCTTGAGATAAATCTTTTAATATCTTTAATCCAGTAACATATAGCTCTCTTCTTTCAAACAGAAAAAAAAGTAAACAAAATCCACTTTTTCAAATGTTGTTTTACAGTCTTTCTATTAAAGAACTTTTTTTTACTTGGAAAGAAAGTTTAAAAAAAAATTCTCTTTGATGTTTTTTCAACCTGTTTAAGATAAAGTACGGATAATAAAAGAAACAAGACAACAAAATTTACTATAAAAATAAATAAATAAATATATATATATATACATATAAACACTGTTTACTTACTTAGTTTTTTATTCTTCTGCTTCTCAGCTTACTTTCTCTAACGGAATTGAAGTACTTTTGGGGTGATAAATTGTACGATTAGTAGTTTATTTAAAAATAGCGTTATAGAGGACAAAGAATAGGTGAGTTTTTTTTCTGAATAAAAATTTAAAAATATGTGCTGATATTTTCTTTTAAATTCAGTTTTACCAATTTAGCTAAACTGTTCAAGAGCAGCATTTTTATACGAATTTTATTTGTTTGTCAACACATTTTGTTAATTATTCGAATTAACTCTAAAATAACAAAAATGGCGTAATTAAATAAAATCACTTTTACTTTTTTTTACTGGTATCAAATTCAAGCACTTTGGAGTATTTTTTAGATTATGTGTATGACCCATTCCCATTATAACGAACGGGTTAAAATTTTTGCTCTTTTGTTTATGAATTTAACACATTATAATATGTTTAAAAAGCATGAAAATTTATGTACTGTATTATTTAAATTATATTTGCAAATATTCCATATTCTTCTAACTTTTTAACACTGGGCAACGTTTAAAGAAATGAAATAACAGAATTATATTTTCATATTATGCAGCATTTTGAAAATTTACATTTTGTTTAATTTAAAGTGCAACTTAAAATCTTGTTCAATTTTACACATTGTTAGATTTCCACATAACAAATATTGGTACTACTCTGTTATCCCGTCGACCAAAAGATTATCGCCAAATTATAAGATTAAATGCCAATAATGGATAATCGTGAATGCCAATTCAATGACATTAAATACGATACACATGTTTAAAACGCCATTAAGTTACTTTTATTTCGACTTTTTATTTGTATTTTTATCTAATCATTTGTTTTTTTTAATTTAAAATAAAAAGTACATCAATGTGTATAATTTGGCTATTAGTTTGGCGATTTTTATAATTTGGAGGAATCGGTCGACGGGATAACAGAGTAGTACCCAAATATTAAATATTGCAGCCATTTCCTTTTTTCGGAATTTTTTTCTATGTTATTGCTGTTAAAATTGTATACATTTTTTTAAATCTTTAAACATATGTTTGAACAAACCATTTTGAAACAGAAATGTACAATTTAAGTTACTTTAGATGGTTAACTGATTAAAATAAGTTTAGTAATAATTCCAAAAATGGGTCTCCTTACAGTCGTTAAAGCTGTAAGCATCCATCAATTCGATGATATCATCTTGTTCCAGAGTATAATCGGAAATAATTTTTCCATTTACCTTTTGTAACATAAGGTTTTTATAAATCAAGTGATATATAGAGGATTCAGAAATAAGAACAAAAGTACACTAAAATAACCATTATTAATTATAACATTTTTCTTTTTCAAACGAATTCTCTTTTCCATGTTAACCCTTTGAAGGGCAAGCAATTGCGTTCGAGTAATTCTGAACTCCCACCGGAAATTTATAAAAGAGTTACATCAAAAAGAGGAAAAGCAATTTCACGACTGTTTTCTACCAAAGTTGAAAATGTGAAATTTAATAAAATTTTTCTGGTGTGAATCTTCATCAATCGTAGGTGGTATATAATATATACCGCCGCCCCTCAAGGGGTTAAAGTTCAGAGTAGTACATTTGGTTTTCCTTTTCTTCTTCGCAAATTACAAATTCATACCGGAAATTCTGAAAAAAGATTTTTAATAATTTTGACTTTCTTATTTGAATCGGAAATTCCTCATTTTTAAAAATGAGTACAGAATATCTTTTACGAGCATATTATGTAATAAAGAAATATCTGTCATTATATATAGCAAAATTTACTGTTCGGAAATTCTAGTAAGAATAAAGAATTGCAAAATAAAAATGATATCAAACCAGCAATCCTGTTATTGCCGTTAAAAATATATCGTTGTTTTATATATATAAATACATTTTTAAAAGAGATAACACAACCGCAACATCTTTTGTTATTGCCTTTAAAAACTTTCGTTTTTAGGTGCGTTCGTAATTATATAATACGTAGCACCTGTAGTGGTCGTTCAGTCCGTCCGTCTGTCTGTCCGCATATAACAACGCAAAAACTACCCAACCGAATCGTTTGAAATTTAAAATACATATTTATAAATTTGTCGAGTCATTTCAAATTTTATGAAACTCGGATGCATAGATCAATTACAGGGGCAATCAAAAGTATTCCATTACATTACGGTCAATGGGGAAAAAAGTTTCAAATGCATTTTAATCGTTTGAAATTTAAAATACGCAATTATTACATAATTCTGTCGAGTTGTTTCAAATTTTTTGATAATCGTGTGCATAGATCAATTACAGGGACAATCAAAAGTATTCAATTACATTGTGGTCAATGGGGAAAAAGTTTCAAATATATTCTATACGTTTGAAATATAAAATGCATAAATATTACATAATTTTGTCGAGTTATTTCAAATTTTATGAAAATCGGATGCATAGATCAATTACAGGGACAATCAAAAGTATTCCGTTACATTACGGTGAATGGGAAAGAAATGTTTCAAATGCATTTTAATCGTGTAACTCTCATGCGAACTTAAAAAAATTTATATGCAACTACAAAGTACATATTATAATATACATCTTACATAATTTGTGGTGCAAAGAACATTTGTTATTGATTTACAAGGCCACACAAAAGTATTCCATTACATAATCGTATAGGGAGAACATTGTTTGGTGCGCATTTTAATTGTAATTATTTACAATTTTATGAGATTGATATATGAAAGTAATATTTTTAAAACTTCGTTATTGTACGAACGCACCTCATTTGCTACGCTTCACGTGCAATTTCCAACTTGTTCTGAATAAATAAAATTGTTCTTAACTCTCTCATGAAAAAATGTTTTCCGTTCTTATTCATTATTTTTCATTATTATTTTTTGTGATAAATATGAACCCATTATGAAATAATAATATTATTGTGCGTCATAGTAACTATTATCTGTCCACAAATCAGATCTCCATAAATGAATGCTGAATCTTTTTTTCTTTTAATTTAATTTATTTTTATTTTATTTTAGCTTTATAAGGCAATTTTTATCTGTTTACATATGAGTCCCGTTTGAATGAAAGGGTTAACATAATGTTGTCGGCCAATAATATCAACAATAACATCGTTTCAGTTAACCATTTCAGGATTAATAATTGTGGTTGTTTGACCTTTAAACCCAAGGTAGCGATTTCACACAGTCAAAATTCGTATTATATACCAGTATTTTGTTAAAGAGTAGACTGTGTTCCATAATTCTTTTATATTATTTGAAGAACTAGTTGACACGCACGGCGTTGCCCGGGCACAAACTGTGCCGGGACTGTCATTGGAAAGTATAACACTCGAGTAAACTTACAAAAAGGATAGATTAATATTTATATGGCACAGATGCCGCACACAAACCACATTGGCTCGATTTTCTTCAAATGCCGATTTGGCGAAAAAATCAAAGAAGTTTGAGAATTTAAATTTTAACCTATTATGGGTCCGTAACTTGACTTAGAAAGACGAGAGAAATTTTTTTGTGCTACTTTTGCAATGTATGAAGCATAATCTTTCAATTGACATATTACATCAAAAAGTGAGAACGCCCATTCCCTGCCCCCCCCCCCAAAAAAACGGTCCTATTGTAAAAATCGGAAAACTGAAATGGCAAGAAAAATCGGTGTGGAAAATTTAGCTTTGCGAGAATTTTTCTCCGCGCTGTAGCTTCCTTAGAAGCAATGTTATAGCCTTTTAAAGGTATAAATGAAGTGAAGAAATGAGCAAAATTAGACGAGTAACCGGCAGAGGGGGGGGGGGGGGGCACAGCTCATGGGGTTTTAAGTTAAAAATGGTAGAGAATTAAATGAGCAAAAATTTATGGTATATGTTGGGGGGATGCAAGCCCCCCGCCCTTGGAAGAGGCTCTCAAAGGCAAAACTTTAAAACAAGTGCCTAGTCTACAATAATTTCACAAAATGTTGTTACCTTGTATTTTTCATGTGAGATGAACCATGAACCAGCAGCCCTAGATATGACGTACAATGCATCGTCACAAATCGGATTTACCTACTTTGCCTAAATACTGTCAAAGGAATTTTAGAATAACTGATAAGGTGCGTTTTGTTTGGAAGTTGCCATTAAAAATAACAAATAACTGCTATTTCTGTGCTACGTACGTTAACGTAATATATATATATATGACCATTTTCTTTTCGTCTAAAATTTACGTTTAGAAAATCCATATATGTATATATATGGATTTTTTAGACGAAAATATTGGTAGTGTCCATATTTTTTTCCATACCTCTCACCACCCTGAAAACTTTGAAATAAATGGAAACCTGAAAATCGAAAAAAAAATCTATTACAACAGTTTTTTTTAACCGACGATAGAATAAAGTAAAAAGATTTGTTTTAAATGTTTAATGTATACACACTTTTTTTGCTCAATATCACAATGAAATTACCCAAAATAATGATTCAAAATTTTACGAAGTAAGATATCCCCTTTTATTAAAGCGACGGCACTGAGAAATATATAAAGATTATTAATGAATAGAAATCATCACCTTAAACTTAATGCATTTGGTATCGCATCTTTACTGCTATATATGATATGAATATACGCAATACATTTCTATGAAAATAACCCAATACAATGTAACCTGGTTTTAAAAATCACATGGAAGCAAAATGTATTACGAAGAAGATGAGTCTATTGTGTTCCAAAGTTTTGTACGCAAATATTTTTTCCTTTATCCCTTTGGTATTAAATAAAATATTTTTATATAAGGTCGAGTTACGTTAAAAAAACTATCCCTGGAGGTAGACATTGTAGTTGAAGTTGATTTAAAATATAAGTATGTTTTCAAATATTAATGCATTCGAAAAATAAGCTTGTAATTTTATCTTTAGCATGGATTTTTTAATAAAACTTCAAGATATTGTGTTTATACAGGGTGTCCGAAAAGTCTGGAAACGGCCGAATAACTCGAGAAATACATATGAGATTGAAAAACGTAAATATACGTGTTAAATATTTTTAAATAAGCTACTCTGTGGTACCAAATTTGACCTTCGAAACCGACCCCCTGGGGGTCAGAGGGGGTCCAACTTTGAAATCTTAAATTATAACCCCCATTTTTTATTGCAGATTCGGATTCTACGGACAAAAATACGCAACTTTCGTATTTGATGTTTATTTCAAATCTTCGTTTATCACGGTGTAATCGAGCATATTAAATCGATACATATTCCTGCTTTTCCAACGGGATTTTCCCTAATCGAAACTGATTGGGCAGAATTTTTGACGTCAAATTCCTCGTTTTTTGTAGGAATAGCGTTTCCTGAAAATCACCCGTGGCGATTATTTACAGGCGACTAGACCCTGGCCGTCCACATAACGCAAGTCTTCTCTGATTGGCCCGTAAAACTGACCTTTTCTATAAAAAAAATCTAAGCAATTCTAGCTCAATGAGCATGCGCTGTGGCAAAAAAACTTTGCTCTCTTGCAACATTGGATCATTGGAAGGTATTTGCTTACCGAATGCTGCGTGCTCTGTATTCAAAAACAGTTACTGGATAGAAATTGAAATTCGAAGTTAAAAGTTTTTACTGCAAATGCAATTTTGTGTTTAGAAATTTCTTTAGTAGATATTACATGAAATAATGGATAGCGGAGATTAATTAATTTTCAATTATATTGGACCACAAAATGGGTAATAAACGTGTCGCTGAATTTGGGGACGCTTTGGTTCGGCTGTTTAAATCAAAGGCTTAGTGCTTTTTTGATAGAAATGCACTATCTTACGGTCCAATCAGAAGAGACTTGCGTTGTTCGGACGGCCAGGGTTTAGTCGCCGGTCGATTATTTCAATAGTGCTACACTGTTAAATATTTGACCCATTTGCTGCAGCGCCACTCCACAGCTGTTATAGAATATCTCTTTTGCGACCAATGAGAATGCTCCATAACACAGTAAAGTAATCGTTTTCTATAAAAGCGGTGGAGTGACGATGCAGCAAAAGGGTCAATTTTTTTACGGTGTACTTTACTGTGTTATGGAACATTCTCATTGGTCATGAAAGAGATATTCTATAAAAGCTGTGGAGTGACGCTACAGCAAACGGATCAAATTTTTAACTGTGTAGCACTACCGAAATAATCGGCACAGGTGATTTTCAGGAAACGCTATTATTGCAAAAGACGAGAAATTTGATGTCATAAATTCTCCCCAATTAGTTTCGATTAGGGAAAATCCCGTTGGAAAAGCCGAAATATGTATCGATTTAATATGCTCAATTACACCGTGATAAACGAGGATTCGAAATAAACATCAAATACAAAAGTTACGTATTTTTATCCGTAGAATCCGAATCTGCAATAAAAAATGGGGTTATAATTTAAGATTTCAAAGTTGGACCCCCTCTGATCCCCAGGGGGTCGCTTACGAAGATCAAATTTGGTATCACTGATTATCTTATTTAAAAATATTTAACACGTATATTTACGTTTTTCAATCTCATATGTATTTTTCTAGTTATTCGACCGTTTCCAGACTTTTCGGACACCCTGTATATGTGTTCACATTAAACAACTGACTATTTTTCATATTCTTTATTGCCTAATTTTTAAAAATATTATGTAAAATTAAACTTGCTTTTTAAATAACTTTAACAAATTTTATTTTAATTTTTAATAGTAAGAATACGATAGTCATGTAAAAAAATAAATACAGTCGAATCTCGTTAATTAGAAATCGGATAATTCGAATCTTCGCTTAATTCGAATTAAACATGAAGTCCCGAAATTTTCAATAGCAGAATAATGTTTAAAATTTTCATTAATTCTAAGTCATTTCCTCTTGACTTCAATTAATTCGAACTAACGTGATTCCGATTTATCATTTCCCCTTTATATCTCCAGGACTGTATATCCTTGAAATAACTTTCTTTCCTTTATTTTTATCGGAATTGTTCTGAACAATTATATATATAATCCCATGCATTTCATAACCACTTTTTGTAGTGCCCTGTCTATCCAATCACACCTCCACCCCATCTTCGTTTGTGCTTGTTCCTCATCCCTGAATTAGTTATATCTTTTAATTTATTATCAAGATAATACATTTAAATTTGTATTATCTATTATGAACTATGTCAAAGTGTAAAAGAGATCATTTAGTTTTCCTAATTTTAGTAAATTCCCGTTAATTGTCTGTGCAAAAAAGTATCTTTTCTGTACATTTAAAAATTTATTTTTTCATAAATTGGAAAGCTGTGACCTCGCTCTATTTTTTTTAATTAGCACGTGAAATAAAATCCGCATGCGGATGTACCAAATTCGTAAAATCAATAATTAAAAAAATTGCACTGCGATTATCATATCCTAGCAATATATATATATATACACTATATTGCCATTGATTATTGGACACTTGCGATTTTAGACATTTTACTAAATATCTAAAAAAATACATGAGGAATCATCTCGAAACTCTTAGTGTATAAATATAATAGTATAAGTCATACATCTCCGTGAAGAGTTTTTCTCGAAACTCCAAAGGGGGCCGTCAACAAATTAAAAAAGAATGAATATCTTTTGAATAACCCTGTTAAAACTAATGTAGCAAAAGAGCTCAAACTCTAGATTGTAATTGAATGCCTTATTGTAATAAGCCTTGTTCATTTTTATGCAAATAGCATGCATACTCGCAGAGTAATTAAAGTATTTATAAAAATGGTCCCAAATTTTTCCAAGTTTTTTCCTTATAATTTTCAGAGTTCTTAATATAAAATAATATTTTTTCAGAAAATATGACAAACAACATTGCACACAGTACCTTGTAATTTGAATTAAAAAAAAAAATGAAAATTTAGTACAAAATAAATAGGTTTACTAAATAATTTTTTACTGCGCATGCGTTAACGATATCAAAATTTCATTTGCATATTATGTTAGTTAAATGTATAGAGCAACTTTTGTGAAAGTCACAAAATCATAACTTGAAAATTCTGAAAATAATCGTCAATTGAATTAGTTGAAAATCCGTTATTCTCAAAATGAAGCAAAAACAAGAGGGGTTGTATCCATATATTCATTGATTAGTTTCAATATAGAATACACAATACGGGATGTGTATTCTATATTGAAACTGTACTTCTATATTGTACTACTACATTTGGATAAAATCCCTCATTTTTTTGCTTCATTTTGGAAACAACGGATTTTGTCCTTTTTCTATAGATGATTACTTTCAGAATTTTCAAGCTATGATTTTGAGACTTTTACAAAAGTTGCTCTATACATTTAGCTAACATAATACGCAAATGAAATTTAGATATCTTTGACGCATGCGCAGTAAAAAACTATTTAGTAAACCTACTCATTTTTCATACAATTTTTATTATTTTTTAATTCTGATTACAGGGTACTGTCTGCAATGTTGTTTGTCTAATTTTCTGAAAAAAATATTATTTTATATTAAGAACTCTGAAAATTATAAGGAAAAAACTTGGAAAAATTTGGGACCATTTTTATAAAAACCTTAATTACTCTGCGAGTATGCATGCTATTTGCATAAAAATGAACACAGTGTATTACAATAAGGCAATCAATCATAATCTAGAGTTTGAGCACTTTTGCTACATTAGTTTTGACAGGGTTATTCATAAGATATTCATTCTTTTTTAATTTGTTGACGGTCCCCTATGGAATTTCGGTAAAACATCTTCACTGCGATGTATGGCGTATACAATTATATTTATACACTAAGAGTTTCGAAATGATTCCTCATGTATTTTTTTAGATATTTAGTAAAATGTCTAAAATCGCAAGTGTCCAATAGTCAATGGCAATATAGTGTATATATATATATATACACCTTTTTCTTTATGTGTCGTGGTTTGTCGTGGAAAAAATACAATTCTGAAATTAATGCATGATAAATAATTATTGGAAATTCCATGTGTCAATTCAATATCTTTGAATAAAAATAGGGAAATAATGGCATTTCTGTTTCGAATATCTAACTTTGAATGTTATCAATTTATTTGTATTTATCTGCGACTTATATGGCTTTTTCTTTTTTGGGGTGAAGGAGGAAGAGAGAACAAAGAGAATGGCTGTCAACTTTATTCTTTTTCAGATATTTTTATATTTCTAATTTAATTTCTTTTTGGCAGAAATATGCGTTATTAAATATATGTTAAGCAAGGGGTGATACGGCTGTTAAATCGTCAAAACATTCGATTTTTTGAAAAACAATTCTATGAAATATTAGTCTTTTCTGCGTATTTTAAGACAATCCGCTTGAAAAAATTCCCATAATTACGAAAGTTATGATTAAAAACGTGTCAGCTGTTTACTGTAAAGAGTTTGAGAAAAAAAATATACAGTCGAGCCTCTATATAACGAAATCCATCGTTCCAATAAAAAATTCGTTATATAGAGAAATTCGATGTATAGAGTATGATGTTAAAATAGTATTTAATGTGTAAATTTTGAACAAATATTATTTTTGATCTTTTTAATTAAGAATTTGAAATGTTTAAAAGTATATATTAACCTAACATTTTATTTCTTACTTATTTAAGCAGTTTCAAAAAAGAGAACAGACATTTATTTGAAAGCTTAATGAAAATCAAATGAGGAAGACTTACATAAATTTCAGAGGAAGAAATCTGTAATTTTTTGTTGTTTTGATTTTAAAATTACAATTGGTACGCTCTCAAAAAAAAATCTCAAATTTTAGCAAGGAATGAAAAATTGTAGTTGATATTTTCCTCCATTTGAAGGTCTCTCTTATGTGCTCTCATTGATTCCTCTCTTATATGTGTAACAATTCAATTGACTGTGTTTTGAGAAGGATGTTGAAAGGTGTGTGGGAGGGGGGATGAACTTGTTAGATTTAAAGAATAAGGAGAGAAGTAATATTTATAAAAAAAAAAAAACTCTTCACTGAACGATAAATCAAAAATATGTGATGGAAAATTGATTCCATATGATTTCAAAGCTTTTTTAAAACTGAATAAATTAAGATCAATTTATGAAAAAATTCGTTATATGGAGATAGATATTTCGCTATATAGAGTCTGTTTTTAATGTAATCATGCGAAAAGGGGACCGTTCTTACTAAAAATTCGTTATATGGAGAAATTCGATGTATGGAGTTTCGTTATATAGAGGTTCGACTGTACTTCAAATATATTTATATCAAAATGTGTTTTTTTTTTCACATAACGCACATGTTAGCTTTAAAACTATTTAATATTTTTGCATGAAATTTTTACAGATGATAGATAATGCCATTTTCTTGAAACTGAACCTAAATTTGCTTTCAGATTGCTAAAGTATACATTTTCCATGCATAGATAAAATTTCATTTTTAAAGAGAAAAAAACACGATTTTCAGTTTCATTTTAAAAACAGTAGTATGGTTTAATTATATACGAATTTAGGTTTAAATTAACGTTTAGTTTTTGTAGTATATATAAAAAACAGAAATTGTGTTTTAAATTGAATATAATTTGAGTATTCGAGAACGTTATCTTTGATATCATATTTTTTCCACAGCAAACTGATTGTCATTTATGATTCTCTAAAACAAATTATTTTTTAACTTCCAAACAAAAATGAGGTATAAGTGTACGCATTAAACATTGATATATTAACATTAAAAATATGATTCTAAGGTTTATACTTTTCAAGATATAGGATGTCGAAAAAGATACAATTTTTGTGATTTTTCGACTTTTCACCGGTCGTATGGCCCATTAAGCACTTAATCATCGCTCCCGAGGCATTCACGGGCTGCGATCTTCACAGCTTTCATTCAGATTTGCTTGATTCCCACCAGTTTTATAAAATAGTGTAATTAGTTTTGTTCTAGTATCATTTTACTTGTTACTCCCTTTGTCCCAAATTAGTTGCGACTTTTGAATACTTTTGTACTGATTATTGATATTTATGACTTTATGATTTTGTTTGAACATTTTTTAGAAAGCTATACTACCAGTCAACAATATTTACGTGCCTAACATTCCCTCCATCATTTTATAAATAAATAATTAATTAGTTTTAAAAATCCCGGTTCACATGCTCTTAAACCACGCCCCCATTTTTAAAGACTTTTAACAGAAATCACATAAAACTATCTTCAAGCTAATCAATCGTGAATTCATTTACGAACATTTTACTTCAACATTTCTGAAAAGTATCTTTTAACATAAACATGCTGCAAACAAAATCTAATTCTGTCTAGCTTATTTTTTTCTGTTAGAGTTAATGATGGATGAAATACGCTCCAATTTTTTTTTCCGCTTCGAAAATCATGTGTAATATTGATTTACAAATTATAACAGCATATCATGATCTTCGCAGTTATTGTCTTCGTTTTATTGGGATGGCTTTGATTTTTCTGAGTGGCATTTTTTCGTTCGCATTTACAATTTTTTGTAAACTTTCACTGAAAATTTCCTCATCTGTTATTTTTGACGTCTTTGCCTGCTTCTGCAAACGGGATCGGATTTAAGCATTATGATGCACATTGAATTTAATAGCTGCAGCATTTATGACATTAAGGATTAGTTTACAATTTTTCAAATACCATTTCAAACATTCCAATGTAGCGTTGCCCTCAATGTTATTCATTTCTTTCTTCAGAGAATTTTCTAAATTATATTTCTTTTTCTTTTACTTTAAATTCGATTTAACATTGCTTCTGACGTCTAGTACATACCTATATATTTATTCTAGTACAATTTTATTAGTGTCGATCTTCTAAACTGCATCAGAAGTTATTTATGACTCCGCCTATTTGAAATGTCGCAACTAATTTGGGACAGAGGGAGTATTAAATAAGATGAATGTTTTGTTTTTTAAAGAAGTAGTGGCAATAATGAATTTGAATTTTTAATCCGTTATTTAATGCGACAATTAAGTGATTAATTAATAAAGATCTGCTATTTTTTCTTCTGTAAAAAATGTACTTCCCTTTATCATATTATTCTTAACTATACAACTATTGCGTTGTCTAATCAAGCTAAATGATTGGGGCTTATGATTGGCAGAAATCTAAACTGGAAAATAACAAAAAACTAACTAATTACATCTAACCGAAAATAATTTAAAGTAGTAGTATTTATTTTATTGAATTAAAAAAATACATTCACTCCATAAATAAAGCAAAATTTACTATTAAAAATTTCTGATAGGAATATAGATCCTCTGAATTACCGAATTTCTAGAACGTATATTATGATCAAAATTAGAGGGTTATGCTCTTGAAGGAAGGTGAGATAAGATATAGCCCATTTAATTTAATTCCAAAATGCTACGCTGAAACCAGAATTTTGAAATGAAATTTTAATCTTATCAAGCACGAGAAGAAAAAATTTTATTCATTTCCATATAAATTTTATTTTTAAATTCTGGTGTCAGTCAATCATTTCAGCATTTTTAGGGTTTTTGCTCCTCAAAGGGTTAAGCAGGCAATCGCATTACATAGGGAAAATGCTTTGTTGTTCCGACCACAATCCTTAATCATGAAACTTCATTAATATTTTATTTAACATATGCTACAGCAAGTTTTGTTAAAGATATTATTTTCACAATAGCGATACAAACAATAAAATATTCTTTTATAATGCGACCATTGATAAAATTTATAATTATATAAAAAAAACATTACATTAAAGTTAATGTATTTGGTATCACATAACCTTCACTGCTATTTATAGCAAAATACACAGCATATTTCTCTGAAAAGACCCCAATATCATGTAACCATATTCTGAAAATGCATGAAAGCAAAATGTATTTCTAAAAAGACCCATCTATTGTATTAGAATCTTTTGTAAAGAAATAGTTTTTTCTTTATCTCCGCGGTATTAAATAAAATATTTTTTAATAATGTCGGATAACGTTATAAAAACTATCCCTGGAGGCAGTAGATAATGTAGTTGATATTGATATGAAATGTAAGAAATTAATGTATTTGAAAAATGATCTTTTTCTATTAATAATTAAATAATAAAAAATTTAAGGTCTGGTTATGTAAAAAAAATACTATCCCTGTAAGTTGAAATTGTAATTGAAGTTGATCTGAAATCTATACTAATAAAAGAACAAAACGCTCTGTCTGTCTCTGCGTGTGTCTGTGTGTAAGCGATGGCTAGCAAAATCTACAGCACGTACGAAGCTCAAAATTTTTTTGAGAGTAGCCCAATGTCTTTCCTGATGCACCTGAGGCTCAGAATTTCAAAATTCTATTTATTAAGTGAGTAATTAATTAAATTCCAAAACTCACTCTCATAAAAATAATCGCCTTTTTTCGCTTTTTTTCCCTTTCATTTTCCTATGGTTGATTGGTTGCATAAAATTTTCGCAGAAATAATTAAAAAAGCTGGGACAGAACTTTAAAATTCATAGATTGGCAAACTGTCAGTTTAAATGAGGATTATTTTAATCGCAGCTGCTGTACACCATGGAGAAAAAGACAGGTGGAGGCGAAGTAAACCGAAAAAAAGGTTTGCAATATTAAACCATTTATTGCTGAAATTTTAATGTCTCAAACAAAAGCACGAGGAAGGAATTTTTTATTAATAAAACGAATTGAAAGAAATGATTTACAGCTGAAGCATATTTTACGAAGAAATAGTAATTTTTTAAAATGGTTTTTTTCTATTATATTATTTAGGTTAAAGTTAAATTGCATTTATGTTATGGTTAGAATAAGGATATGTTACAATAAAGAGAAGGCTAGGTTACATTTCTGTTATACTTAATTTACGGTAGGGTACTGTTAAGTCGCTGTTTGGTTACAGACAGGTTCTGGTTACGGTACAAAAGTTTAAGGTTAGGAATTTATACACAGAGTGAACATTACGCAAGATTTGATTAAAAATAACACTTACTTTTGTTAAATAGCTCTGAAATTATAATACTATATACCAGTCTTTTATCTACCATCGTGTATCGATTTCATTCATGGTATTCGGATTTAAGAGTGATATAATTAGTTTGAAATTCGAAATATTTCCCTTGGGATTTGTATGTGAAAATAATAATTAAAAGTGATTTTTACGGGTAAATATCAACTTTTTAACACGAAAATCATGAAATCGTTGGATACATATTCCCTCCCGCGTTTTTCATTGCTCATTTTGAGTATTTTTAGAGCTTAATATTAGTTGTTGTTTTTAAAACCGAATTTTCACACAGTCAGTGGCTACGTATTTCAGACAATGCATTTCTGCATGTCACGAGTTAATGATAAAATCATACAAATTTCAACTTCGTTTAATATTGTTAATACAGACTCGGGCAACGCCGGGCGGGTCAGCTAGTATAAGAAATAAATGTATTTGAAAAATGAGCTTTTTATTGTAAACTTTAGCATGAATTCTTTAATAAAACTTCCAGATATGTGTCACATTAAACAATTGCATATTTCTAAGATTCTTTATCGTATGTAATATTACCCTTATTATATATCGTATTACAACGTATATAATATTATCCTAATTATATCGTATATACACTGGGTTTCATAATAATATGAACACTCATTGATTGTCGGATATTCAAGCAAAAATCCATAAATAATTACCAGAAAACTCCATTCTCGAGACAAATGCCGTAATTTTATATACTAAATAGTTGTAAAAGAAATATCAAATTTTAAATTAATTGAAAATTTGAATTATCCAAAAAATGGTGTAGCAAAATGATATGAATATTGAAATTATCACTGAACATGTATGGAAACTGTACAGAAATATCGAATGTCATTCCTAGAAGAAGAAACCGAAATATGCAAATTAGTTTAGCATATAAAGGTCTTTCGCAGGCTAGGAAATTGCCAAATTTGATCATACAGGGAGTTCTAAAATTATGGGCCATAAAAGCGCTTAAAATGGCTTTGAGACAGGGAAAGTTGTGGCTTTTGAGGATGAAGGATTTTCAGCCAGAGCTATCGCAAACAATGGAAAAGATTTCCATGTGTAATATTAAATGTTCATCAATTAAAATCGGTTTATGGAGCAAAGAAGTCTCCGGGATGTCCTCCAAAGCTGCCGAAAAGGGTAAAAAAGATCCATTATAAAAAGATTGAGCAATGGAAAAACAACTTTAGGCGAACTTTCAAGAAACTCACTGATAGTAATATCAAAATATGCCTTGCCCAGAGTAGTTAAGAGCTCTAAGATGATGAGGTACAAGAAAAGAAAGCCCCAACCATGTATGACTTAAATGCATCAGTAAAATCGCCTGGATTGGGCAAAAGATCACAGTTAGAATAGGAAAGAGTAATATTTTCCGACGAAAAAAATAATCAATTTGGATGGTCCGGACAATTTTTCTTATTATTAGAACGATCTGCTCAAAAAACCAGAAGCGTTTTCAAAAAAGTAGCAGGATGTAGGTTCACTCCAGTGTTGCCAGTGGGCTACTTTTTTTTAATTCAAATATCTTGACTGGCACCACTTTTTTGAAACGGTAAAATTCTCTTTGTTCTCACCTTAAATAATGTAGCATTAAGTAAGGCACATTCTACCATTTCAAAAATGTGGTGCCAGACATGAATCTGAATTTTAAAAAAGTAGCCCGTCTGGCAACACTGATTCACTCATGGTTTAGGCTGAATTTGGATTTCATGGTAAGTTCGAAATTGCGTTTATCTCTGGCAGAATGAGTGCATTAACCTATAAAGATCTACTTGGAGAAAACTTGTTGCCATTTTCTGAGGAAATCGGCGGTCCTCTCTGTATGTTCCAATAAGACAATGCATCAATACACACGGCAAACAGCACACTGAGATGGTTTCTTAATAATGGTGTCCATGTAATTCGGTGACCACCTGCTTCTTTTGATTTAAAACCAATGGAAAATGTAAAGAGTATATTGGTTAGAGCTTTTTACTGAAATGGAAAACAATATGAAAAAAATTCAGAATAAAAAGCTGCTATCATTTTCAACTGGAATAAAATCAATCAAAATATATTAAAGAGCCTGGTTCACTCCATGCCTGATCGTTTTTTTACATTAATTAAAAAATCTGGTGCATACGCTGGCTATTATTAAATATTTTTGACCAATGTTCATATCATTATGAAACACCTCAAAATGAAAAAATGCTATTTATTTTATATATAAATATCTGTTTCAATTATACTTTGTTATAAAATAAAACGTTTTGTTCTATTTCTAACATTGATCATTTTGTTCTTCATTTTGTTAGGTATCATTTTCTTCTTTTATAAGCTTGGAAAACGGTGTGTTCATATCATTTTGAAATCCAGCGTAATAAAATTCTTCATAATTATATTTAGAAATAAATATGCTTTATAAACATCATAAATAAATTTTATTAATTTTTTTTTCTAATAAGAATAAAATAGTCAGAACAAAAAGTATATATTCAGAAAAATATACATTAAGAAGAAATATAATCAAGTCTATTCTAAAACTAGCCGCTCTTGGTGACCACGTTGATCGCTTTTAAATGTAATGCTAAGTGTTTTATGAAGTTACTTTTATTTATAATTTTGTTTATTTTAATAAATCATTTGCCGAATTGGAAGATTCAAGAATTCGAGAAGGAAGATCAAGAAGGAAGAACGAGAAATCAAGAATTCGGTTATTTATCTTAGCTTGACACAGGGGATAAATCGACAAACAATGTTCCCATAGCATTTTTTCGCATTTTATAAATTTCATTTAAAATATTAGGGACTATTTGACTATCTGGTGGACCGATTTTGCCAAATTATACAACTTACATAATTTATTTTAAATAACGAAAGAATTAATAAATTAGTAAAACTTTAATAAAAATATAAGTAGAAAGTGTAATTAAAAATCACCTTCTGATGTAACAAACACGTGTACCGTGTTTAATGTCAAGTAAATACTACATAAACAATCATCCATTATTGGCATTTAATCGTATAGTTTGGTGAGAGTTTTTTTGGTCGACTGTCCAATCAATTAGTATCAAATCCTTCCGTTCATTCATTCATTTTTTTTTTAAATACACAACTTTCATTGAAAACTAAACCATTTAAAATTCACATTTACTTACTTCTAAAAAAAAGGAACACATGCGCACCATACGCACCATATTGGCTCGATTTATTTCTGACCCAATTTGGCGCAGCTTATTTTGCAATACAAATTTACATACATATTTTTAAATTATTTTCTAGTATTTTAAAAAGGAAATAATAATAAATAAAAAAAGTTTCATTAAAAATTAAAAAACAAGGCAATTTATATCATTTAAAAAATTTAACTAAATAAACGGTTTATTAATAACTATTCAATAATAACCGGGTCACCATAAAAGTATAAAATCCCCATTTTATTGCAGTGGCGCCTATGTGGTGCGTATATGACATCTATGCAAGGAAAATATTAAATAGTTTCGTAAGCCATGACATTCAATATCAATATCAAGAAATTAGGTACAGATGTCATATATGCACCACATTGGCGAGATTGCAGCATAATGTTGCTTTTATGGCTTACACGGTAACTCGGCTATTGTTTATTTATAAATAATATTTTTACTTACTTTTTCTTCTTTTTTTAAGCGATATAATTTCTTTTGCTTTATAGCCATTTATTAAACTTTTTTTTAATTATTTTTTTTAATAATAGAAAATAATTTAAAAATATATATGTAACTGATATTCGAAAACAAAGTTTTCGGCAAATTGTCGCCGGAAAAAAATCGCGCCAGTGTGATGCGTATATGACATCTCTGCCAAGTATTATTTTAGTTTACCACGCGAAAAATTAAATATGTTAAATGGCGAGTTAAAAAAAATGTAATTTTTGCTGAAGACAAGACAAAAATGTAAATATCACATCTAAACCTTTATCACCAACAAAATCTCGTAAAAAAAAGAGCAGGATAGAAGTCTTCTTGTCTTTTGTATTTAATAAATATATGTTAAAATACTACCTGAATGCGATTGGGCTTTGATAAATTTGAATATAATTGGCAATTAACAATAAATTACGGTGACCAACGTAAATGATACGTAGATATCAAATTAACTGACGATTGGATATGAAAATTCATTCACCAAATATTACATGAGTTAATCTTGTTTACATTTCGATTTGTCAAAAAACTTTGAGTTGTAGAGCACTTCTTTGTTTGTTTATTGAACAACATACATCTGACTTGTGTGCTCGACATGAAGCCTGCTTATAAGCCATCGTCAATATACAGGGACGAGATAGCACGCAAGGAAATATCACAACACAAGAGAAGTACAACCAGGAGCTCCACACAAAGAGTGTGTGCAGTGGAGCCAGTGGGATTCGAACCCACAATCTCACGATCAGCGGCGTGATGTCTTAACCACTCAGCCACGGATGCCCTTGTAGAGCACTTCACCAAACAGACTGATACTAAAGATGCCAAAGCTTGATTGGATAACATGCTTGAATTACTTTTGCATGGCAAAATTCATCTTGGAGTTATTTTTTTAAACTATTACTTCCATCAATTACTTTCTTTTTTTACTCATGAAAAAATGACTCCTTTTTGTTTACTGGAAATGTTTGTTGGAAAAAGATATTGGGTTGTTGATTTCTCTGGGAAGAGCTTCATATTCTGTTCTCGTTAGCTCTATTGGCAAAAAAATCGAAAATGGAGACAGAAAGCTATTTTAAAATTTTATCAGATTTCTCAAGATGGTAGAAAAACATGATTTTTAAATAATTTAGCATATATTTATTTAATAAACGTTATATGTGTTACATATTTAAAAATATATGCGATATTTCTCTAAATAGTCTTATGTATATACATTTTAGATATATCTCTCTGTTTATACCGTTTTTAACAAATAAATAACACACGCTGGTTCTTTCAATATGACACAATACGGTTTATTTCACACCAAATTAATAACAAGCGAGCCACACACGGGTTACAGCATTCCATCATCTTTTACATTGGAATAAAAAAACTTAAATACACAGAGAATGTTGCCAAAAGCATAAAGTAAGAAAATAAATTACAATAGAAATGAAGAATAAAACATCTTCGTGATGTTTTTTTCGACATAAAATGAATGCAGACGTTATTTACACAAACAGCCCGGTCCCCGTTGAAATCCCTTAGAATTTCAACAAGTATTTAGCTTCTTACAGTTTTACTGTAATGAAAAACAAGTAATAACATAAATAGAATTAATACAACATAAAAAAAAGTAAAAATGTTCATAGTTTACTTTTTTGTGTCTATAGAAAGATGATAGTTTCACTATTGGGCGATTTATGACGCCACTACTAGTCTTAATCGTAACAAGCAGTGTTGCCAGTGGGCTACTTTTTTTTAAAATGAAATTTCTTGATTGGCACCACTTTTTTGAAACGGTAAAATTCTCTTTGTTCTCACCTTGAATAATGTAGCATTAAGTAAGGCACATTCTAACATATCAAAAATGTGGTACCAGACATGAATCTGAATTTAAAAAAAGTAGCCCGTCTGGCAACACTGGTAACAAGTCGGACTTTATTGCCTGAACCTAGATCAACACTTATTATTCTTCCTAGTTTCCATTTTAAGTGGTGGAAGGTTGTCATCTTTGATGAGAACTAAGTCATTAACATAAATCTCTTTGACACCTTTTGCACATTTACTTCAATCCTTCAGAATCCGGCGTCTCCACCACAAATTTTATTTGACCAGCACCACTTTTCAAAATGAAGTTTCCTTCAAGTACACAATTTCAACAAGTTGGAAATTGCATGTGAACGTAGCAAATGAGGTGCGTTCGTACGATAACGAAGTTTTAAAAATATTCAGATCTTGCTGATATAGTAGAGCGTACTCAGGATACAGTATAGTAGTCGAAATCTTTACGTTTCTGTAAATATGCAGGAAGTAATTTTTATTACACCTCAGCAACGTATATCTTATTCATAAAATGTGAAATAGTTGAATATAATTAAAACAGGTACCAAACCATGTTTCCCCGTATAGCATTATATAGTGGAATACTTTTGTGTGGTCCTGTAGTTTAATAATAAAAATTCTTTGCATCACAGATTGTACAGAATGCATATTTTAGTACATATTTCATAGATTCATGCCAATTCTATTATGTTCGAATGAGGTGTAACATCATTAAAATGCATTTGAAACTTTTTCCCCATTGACCGTAATGTAACGGCGTCCTTTTGATTGTTCCTGTAATTGATCTATGCATCCGATTTTCATAACATTTGAAATGACTCGACAAAATTACGCAATAATTATATGTCTTAAATTTCAAACTATTAAAATTCATTTAAATTTTTTTCCCTATTGACCGTAATGTAAAGGAATCCTTTTGAATGTCCCTGTAATTAAACTGTCCATCCGATTTTCATAAAATTTGAAATGACTCGACAAATTTACGTTATAATTATGTATTTTAAATTTCAAACGATTCGGTTGGGTAGTTTTTGCGTTGTTATATGCGGACGGACAGACAGACGGACAGACGGACAGACTGAGCGACAACAATAGGTGCTACGTATTTACATAATTACGAACGCACCTAAAAATGCTCTGATTAAATAAGGCAAATTGTATTTTATCATATTAATGATGACAAAAACGAAATTTGCAAGGAAAGATGATGTCTCCGCAGCGGAGACAAAGGAGTTACAAGGGCATTGACCACTACATTGACCACTGTAATACATTTGTACAACAAAATAACTATAAAGTGAAACAAAAACGATTTTGATCGCATAATTTTTATTTTACGAAAAAAAAAAGTATGTTTAAAATCATACTTAAAGTTTATTTAAAGCTTTACTAAAGAAATGTACACATCCCTGCAAATAGTAACCTGAAAATGTTTTGGAAAAAAGGTTCTAAATGACCCAAGGCGACGAAACGTCTTTTAAAAAATGAAAAAGGAAAGCAATTTTATTTATTCTCTATTATTACAGTAAGCTTTTGCCAAGAAAGTTTTTAAAATTTCTCTTTACAAATATTTAATCTTCTTTAAACTTTGATCTTTTTTAGTTCTTAAACTTCATTTTACAAAGTTTGTAACTAGATCAAGTAAAATATAAAAAACAATTCAATTCAAATATAGATTTTTCGTATTAATAAGTAGTGTATGGTGTAAATCTTATTTCTGTATAAAATTTTTATCTCTGCAAGTAAATTTAAATTTTACTTTTCATTTATTCTGTAATTGTTCTAAGAATAAATAAAAAAGAAAAATAGCCTCAGGTAAAGGAACCTGATCATGCTGAGTATATCATTACTTTTTATTTATGTTATCATAGCATGCGCCTCTTATTTTTCTAAATATTTTTTTAATAATTCTTAATTTTTTTTTTTCAGTTTTATCGGATAAACATCTAGAACTTTCTTCATTCCCGCAAGCATGGTTGGTCTTTTTTAAACATCGTGTGAGGAAAAAAAAAAGAAAAAAGGAAATATCTCGGTTTTATTAGATTTAATTTTTTCTCCTTCTTTATACTAAGTGATAGGATGGAATCATGAAGTTCTAAAAAATAATACACTTTAATTTCGAATGATATATAGACATTAATTTTTGAACAGTTTTGTTGCGATATACTTTTAATTATCTTTACGATGTTTTTTATATAATTTTCAAGGGAAGGCAAAAGAAAATAAATATAATTTTATCTAATAAAGATAGATATGATAGATGTTTTACGTTATATTGAGTGGGTAACTAAATTACCTCCGTTTTAAATAATTTTTTTCTACCGGATTTTTTTTTTTTTTTTTTTTGAATCAAGTTAATTTATAAACTAAGTTATTAATAAAAAAAAGGATTCCGGTAGAAAAGATTAAACCGGCCGGAACTTAGTTGCCGTCTCAATATTAGTGCTGAAAAAATAACGTCAAAACGAATACCCATATGATATCATTAATTTCGAATTCTCTACCCGTTAGAAAGTATTCGTTACTTTACTCGTTACTGTTCATAAATCGAGTATTCAGAGACATCGAACGTACTACTAAACAGAAGATACCACACAGAGGAATCTGTGGTAGAACCTGTACTAGTTTTGTGTTGCCATCTATCCGTAAAACTTGCATTTAATGAAGTTTCCAAGTTTTTTTTCTTTTAATGAAAAACAGAATATTAAAATCAAGGCCGTAATGAGAAGTGAATAATTAGGGGGGGGGGGGTCAAGAAAATGTAGGGGGGAAGGGACTCATATTTTTTTCCTTTCTGTCTGTGACGCAGAAAGATAAATGCATATTGCATATTTACACTGTAGTTACTATGTTTGTGATTAAGCTGTTGCAATAACTTCATTTTATGCTAAGGAAAAAATAGGATGATGGAAAATTTGAGTGCAGTTTTAAACATCATGTTGACTTCATATGTGCAAAGAGAGTGAACGAGTGTTGTAAAATTATTTTATTTACAATTTAATAGTTTTGCAAAACTGTGAAAGGTTCTCAAAACAAAATTAGATTTTTGAATAGAATTTCATTTGGGTTTTTGGAACATAAATTCATTTAGTGACCTTGCAATCTTTTTCCGAAGAGTTTAAAATGTTTTACGGGGGGGGGGGGGGTGCTAAGCCGCCCATAGCAACTCCTTAGCTACGACCCTGATTAAAATGCAATGCATTATTGTACACACAGCTGTAATTAGAAGTGAATAATAGGGGGGACTCATGAAGATGTAGGGTGCGGCTCGTATTTTCATATGATGAGCGAGTCTAACGGTGATGTCACGGATGGCATAACGCCCTTCACCCATGCTCTGAACTGCAGAAATATTTCAAAAATTACTTTAAAAATTAAATATACCTTAAATCCTTTTCCTTACACCCCCCCCCCCCATCCCCGTTCAATAATGGAAATCTTTCTGATTCTGTAAAAAGTCTACTCAAACCAAAATTAGGTAACTTCTGACACATTTGTGAAAATATTTTTAATCTCGAGAGATTTCCAACTGTAGTTATTCGGAAACTAAGCGAATAAAAAGTTTTTTCCAATTTTAAATAAAAGCAAAAAATTTTATGAAATTTGGTATTTTAAATTAAATTTTCGATGGATTGTGACTTCACACCAGAATTGTTTTACGTTTGTCCCTGAAATTTGGCTATTGAAATTTGTTGAAAACAGATTACAGATTGTAGATTATGATTGGTTGAATAAAACTTGGGGGGGGGGGGGTTATGATCACTATTATGATTATAAAGTGTTAAGGATACTTAACCACTTCCCTAATTTCACCGTACGGCATACGGGAAACGTGTTTCTGTTAATTATGGTTTACTCGTATCAAGTACGGTCATCTGTATTCCTCTCATGATTTATTATTGTCACCGAAAATTTTTATTATAAATTTTGGCTTATTTATTCCCAGCATTTTTTTTTATTCAAATAGGCAAAAAAATCGGTTTTAAACAACGGACGGCAAAAGATTCAAAATTCTGTAAAAGTTATGAAAAAATACACATTATTTGAAAGTTTTTTTTCCAAAAATATTACTCCCTCTGTCCCAAATTAGTTGCTACTTTTAGGTTGACAATTTTGCCCAAAATTAATTGCTACTTTTCAAGTAGGTGGAGTCATAAAAAAGTTCTGTTACAGTTTAAGAATCTACACCAATAAAATTATACTAGAATGAATATAAACCTGTATACTGGGAGTCCGACGACTCGAAATTGAGGTAATAACTGTAAGGAATAATAATTTAGAATATAGTGTAAAGAAGAAAATGAATAATATAAAGCGTATTGCGATACTGGAATGTTTGCAGTTTGAAAAATGGCAAAGTAAACCATAATGCCATAAATGTTGCAGTAACAAAACTTAATGTTCAACGCAATGTTTATCATCTCATCCGTTAGCAGAATCAGACAAAGACGTCAAAAAATGAGGGGAAATTTGCAATGTAAGTTTACAAAAAAATTTTGAATGAGGACGGATTTTTTTTTTTTTTCAGGTACTGAGCAAAATGAAAGATGTCGAATAAATGAATGCAATCACTATATTGTGTGTGTTGTTGTGTGCACAGTTATTGTATGCTAATATAATTTGTAAATCAATATTATATAGGATTTTCAAGGCGGCAAAGATTTTGGAGCGTATTTCATCCATAACTAAGACAAGCATAGTAGAAAGAAAATAAGCTCGATAATTCGATTTTATTTGCCGCACGTTCAAGCATAAAGATACTTTTTCAAAAATTTTGGAATATAATGTTCGAAAATGAACTCACGACTGATAAGCTTGAAGATAGTTTTATATGATTACTGTTAAATGAATGTTTAAAAAATGGGGCGTGGCTTAAGAGCGTCAGAACCGGGATTTTTTAAACTACTTTAATACTGATTTATAAAATGACTGAGGGAATGTTAGGTAAGTAAATATGGTTGATAGATAGTATAGCACTTTGAAAAATGATCAAACAAAATAATAAAATCACAAATATCAATAATCAGTACAAAAGTATTCAAATGTCGCAACTAATTTGGGACAGAGGGAGTATTTTGTTAAGCGGTTAATATAAAAGACTCATAAATATTTGGAAAGGAAAAAACATAGATGTAAGTTTGAACGTAAGTTTACTTTGGCATTTCCTGTTTGTATGGTTGTCGACTTGACGTTGAGATAAAGAATCTAGAGATAAAGTGGTTCTTGTAAATCGCTTTAAATTTATAATAGGCTGGCAAAATGCTTCTTCTGTTTTTTTAAGCATATAAATAAACCATGGAAACTCCGATAATCATGAATTTTTCTTGAAGAACGCTTCTACCAATTTGTCGAACGAATTTTCTTCTACCTTTCCGTTAGTCGAATAACACTTTTTTTCCAAAACTTTTTCGATTTGGTGACAAAATATTTTCGAAGTTACTTTTTATGTCAATGAAAAAGATCTTTTTTTTAACAGACTTTTTGAGACAAAGGAACAAATAATAATTGGAATAGCAAATGTTCGAAGAGTAAGTAAGATGGGTCAGAATGTCTCTCCTGAATGCAAGGAGTTTGTTAAAGTTGCATGTGGAATGGAGTCATCATAATAAAAGAAATAGCTCTTTTTTTTCGAGGATTTCATGGCTATTGCTACCTTCAGTTCGTCCAGTTGCCTGTAGTAATTTTCAGAATTGACGGTCTAGATTAGCTAGGCACATCATTTTTTAACAAACATTGTTTGCCACCAGAACAGTATTTGAAAAGTGACATATGTTTTATTTCATGGCAAAAGTTCTGTTATTGGCATAAGAAAAAAATATTCTGCAAAAAATTAGAGGTATCTTTCTAGTCCGCGAGCTACAGGATGTACACCCTTTGTCTAGCTGAAGTCGCACGTAGTATATCCAATTTCACTAATTAGTGACCAAAACTTTCTTCTGCAAGAATCCAGTTTAAGGTCAGGAATGGGATAGTTACCTCGTCTGGATCAGGATTGTTTGCGTTCCTGGCTGACTGACCGTGCTTAACTGGGTTGCCAGTTTCATCTCTACTTTCAATTCAAAACTTCAAATTCACATCAGAAATTCTGAAAGAAACACTTTTATTCTATGTAATCACGAAACGCCTGTCCTTAAGAGTGTATTTCGATTCAAACTGCTTATTTTGCGATTTATTTTTAAATTCTTTTTTGCTCTCAAATGCATCAAAGTGGCAAATTGTCTTATTCAGAAAGTACACAAGGTGCCGTGATTGTCGAATCTTACATAAATGCAGAAAATATTGTAAAAAAAGCAATCAAAAACGGCATTTTGAACCGATTTTTCCGAAGTGAGAGATTTGTGAACGAAAAGAAGGGGCATACTGAGAAAATAATTGTTTATAAATCATATCCTAATGAATTAAGTGCAAAATGACATCACACGGCACCTTATACGTCTCTTTAAAACTCCCTTCAGAAAGTTTTATGTTTCTACTTTTAAAAATATACCTGGAAGTGTACAAGAAAATTTAGAGTTGTTGATGGTGGAAAAGGGTTGCGACGAATACACCTTTAATTAAAAGAAACAAAATCATACAAAAGTTCTGGTTTGAACATAAAATTCCAGATTTCAAATGATTTAAATAAGAGGCAAATTCTTTCAACCCACGGGCTTAGCACTGATCTTTCATAAATTAGGCAAAATTTTCTATTAAAAATTTACTAGTAGATTTTTGCTTTTGAATTTGAATCAGAAACTGTTGATGTGATATAAAAAATCAGCCGCAATCTTGTGACAATCTCCTTAGTTTCTTCATTCGCAACTTGTAGACAGTGTATTATATGTACAGTGTATATGACAACCTCAGAAGCCAAGCGGTACAAGTGACAAAAATTCAATTTAGAGCAAATTGAGTTTAAAGATAATTGACTTAAATTTGAATACCAAAAATAATTAACTGCGTTGAAATAGGAAACTGCCGCTTATTTCATTATGGTCTTTTACCTATTACTTCAATAACTGTTAAAAAAAGTAGACAACAATTTTCTTTAAATATATAACTAGGACTTCCCTCAGAGGGATTAGTCTGAGCGATATTGCTTAGAACAGAGTTTTTAAAATAATATGCTAAAAGTAAAAAGAGATTCTATCTTTAATTGATTATATATTATCACAAATTGAAATGATAAAAAAGAGCAAGGTGAATCGTACATTTGCAAAATATTACATACAAATTCCTATACACGGTTAAAAAATGGGAAATCAAACTATACTAAACAGTCACGCATAAGTATAAAATTTGAAGAATACAGCTAACAAAGCGCTAAAATATCTTGTATCGGAATTTAAACTTTTTGAAATGACGTAAAGAATATACACATCAATTTTAGTACCTAAAATTGGCGCAAATCATGATGGTTGAGTAGAATGAGGGATTTTTTTATATGGTGTGTAGTGCCCTTAAATATATAGAACAAAATAATTAATATATATAATAATATAATATCTACATCTGTTTTCAATGTATGCGATGAGGTTTTCGATAAAAAATTGGGGTATTCTCACTTTAAAAAAAAAGATACATAAAAATCCCGAAAACGCCAACAATGGAATACAACCTGTCGTTTCGAATGTGTTCCAGATATGCTCAATCTGATTTAAATGGGTCGTACATGCTGGCCACTACATATGCTGATATGTTTTCGTTTTAAACCCATTACCATGAAACTGAGCTGTATTTCGCTTTAGCATACATAAAATAAAACAAATCGGCAATCATGAATGTAGTAGAGAGTTTACAGAGGTATACTCCGTATACTTTCTGGATTTTTTAAGAATCAACTTATCTCCCTCGCCCTCTTTTTCAAAAAGCCGCAGTACATACATTCTAAGATATATTCTATAACTTGGGCATATATTCTCTGCTTAGAGCATATATTCTCAATTTCTTTACGATTATTCCACTGTTGACAATGCCAATAGCATAAGATATGAACGAGATATGAATATCTCGTCTGCATAAGCTTTGAGCCGTCAAAGTGTCATAACAAGTGATTTACAAATCTGAACATATTTTTTTCAGCATAACATGCTGGCTCAAATACGCCTATGTGAACTCGATTACGCCATTTTACCTGAAAAAGGTTATTATTTAAAAGGCCTGCAAGTGGCAATTGAGAAAATAATTCTATGATAAAATTCCTAGATTAGCAAAGATGAAAAAGTAATGTCTCACCCCTCATACTATTTTATAATGGAATTTTTTTGTGGTAACATGTAAATGAATATTAAATATTTTTTGCGTGGCATGATCTCCAAAATATGTATTCTAGTGCTCTTCATAAATGCATATCAATTTCATTATGTTTCGATGGGTTTAACATCATTAAAAAGACCTTGGAACTATTTCATCCCATCGGCCGTAATGTAACAGAATACTTTTGATTGTCCCTGTATTCGAATTTATCCGATTTTATAAAAATTTGCAACGACTCAACAAAATTCGGCAACAAATAGATATTTAAAATTTCAAACGATTCCGTAGGATAGTTTTTGTGCTGTTATATGTGGAGATACAGACGAACGGATCAGACGGCGACTATAGTTACTAAATATTTTAAATTAATTAAGGACACACCTAAAAAAACACTTAAATTTAAAAGCGCACGCCGAAATTGAAAACGCATTTCCAGACATTATTGCTCAAAAACAGTATTGTAACCGGTTTCTTTTGTGTGTCCTTAAAATTGGATTAAAAATGCTATAAATACCCTATTATAACTTAATCGTAGTAAAATTCAGTGGTTTATATAAGTTTCGTAAATTTGCAATAGCATAGTAATTTCATTAAAATACTCTACAAAGAATTTCCCTCAATAGACCATACTGTAATGAAAATCTTTTGGGTGCCCCTGTAAATAAACTATTAATCCCACATACTTCATATACAATATCAAACATGCCTAAGAGACCCTAAATAAGGTTTCTCATTGCATATAAATCGGTGTATATTTACGGATGTTTGAGTGTGGACAAACGGATAGACAAACCGAATGCATAAATACTTTTCAGCTTTGTTGGAAAGTGCAGAAAAAAGCAACCTCACAGGCTGAAGATCACAACCACATAGATTTATTTAATGGCAAAAAAAAGGTACTTCTTGGTTATTCTGTCAATCAAAAAACTATCGCCAAACTATAAGGTTACGTGCCAATACTGGATGATTGTAAATGTTACTTTCACTTGTCATTAATTACGATACGCGTGCTTGTTACGTCATAAAGTGATCTTTAATTCAACTTTTAATATGTATTTCTTATTGCATTTTAAAAATGTATTTATTATCAAAATATCATTATTTACATTGCATGGTGATCTGGCTATTGTTGTTTGTTTATTAAATTGCTTACTTTTTTCTATATTTACTAGGGGGGCGCCGCCCCCCTGCTCGCTATGCTCGCCAACCCCCCGCGTAATCGCTTCGCGATTCCAAATTATTGGCTACCCCTGCTTGCTGCGTTCGCCAATACCCCATGGTATGAATAAGCAGTTGCAGACCTTTCAACTGATGTGTCACACGACTGGTGTTGTAAAGAAATTAAAAATGTGCCCCCCTGGGGGGCAGAGTGGGAGGCGATACAAAAGCATCCATAATATGAATAAGCAGCTGCAGACCTCTCAAATGATATGTCACACGACTGGTGTTGTAAAAATTTGAAAATGTGCCCACCTGGGGGGCAGAGTGGGGGTGACACACAAGACATCCATATTATGAATAAGCAGTTGCAGACCTTTCAAATCTTGTGTAACACGACTGGTGTTGTAAAGAAATTAAAAATGTGTCCCCCCTGGGGAGCAGAGTGGGGGATAACACACAAGACATCCATTATATGAATAAGCAGTTGCAAACCTCTCAAATGATGTATCAAACGACTGGTGTAAAGAAATTAAAAATTTGGCGAAATATTACAGTTATCGCCAAGTTGACGTCACTTTTGACAACTAATTTTGGTCGCCAAATTTGGCGATATATCGCCAAGTTGGCGAAAAACTTGGCGATTGTTGGCAATGGTAACCTTTCCTCTCTTTATGGTAACCCATACGGCGATGCATAGACGGAGCCCTTTCCTGATTGGTCTATTCGGCTCATGGAAGGAGTGGACAACCCGGATTCGTTAGTTCCGGAAATCTTCCACATCAGCATCATTCCAGGAGTCATTCCTTTTAAGGCTAGTTTTTTTTTACTATAGAAGGATATAACCTAAATTTAATCGTGCTTTTTTTAATTGTTACTTACTTTTTAAAATAAACGAAACTAGTACACCGAACCCGGCGGTTCCCGGGTCACAAAGTAAAGGTGAAAAACTTTTTTAAAATTTAAAATTGGAAAGTCTAATAAATTTTTTCTGTGTAATAGGTTTTTAAACCGGCAACTAATTCCAAACAGCAATTTTATATGAAACATATTATTTATGTAATCATATACAGCTTTAAAAATTATTGTTACTTCAGTATTAGACGCAAGATAGAAGTTATTAGCCAAAGATTTCGCCAAAGAATAAAATTGCATTCTCAGTTTTTAAAAACAACTAAGAAAATATGACACCCAGATATTCTTTAAAATACATTTTTGTAAAGGTTAATTGATGTATCTTTTGTAAAGTAAGTTTACAACGAACTAAAAGTCATTAAATTCATAGATAAAAACGAAATAAAACCATTCACCGGGTTTTATAGCTGACGATATATTAAATTAACAGGTTTTTAATTACTATTTTTTTCAGTTGCTATGAAAAAATGGCAACTAAAATATACAGTGATCTGTTATTTTACATGGAGAAAAGAGATCGATGGAGGCACAGTATGCGATTAAAACGGTTTAATGGGCGTTATTCTTCCAATTTAAGTGTCTCATTCGGTCCAAACGAAATAGTCACGTGGAACAGAGACCGAATTTTTGAACATCATTTTTTCTCTAAATGAAAAAGATCTGATTATATTTTAGCATTATAAAATAGCATTTCATTGTATTATGAATTAAAATTGCATCGCTAAAAGTTTTCCTTTTTTGTGAAAGCACGCGGTTGTGTTTGATGCAATGCAGTGAATTTTAGGGTTAAATTTTTGGCGTCACCTCTACAGCCACTAAAGTGCATCGCTATTGTTTTTTTTTCTTTTTTACTCTATGGCTATTTTTCCTCTCTTTCCCACATAAATGCGATACTCAAGTTGCCACCAATAGAGAAATTGAACCAAAAACTACAAAAAATTAATATCTCAAAAACAAATTGAGACACAGTTTTCTAACAAATGGCATATAAAAGTGCATTTTTTCTCTAAACGATGGTATAGAGATTGAAAACGTGCAATGTCTAGAAGTTTAAAAATTAACAATAGCAAAAATTGCAAAACCGAAATTTCATCGGAAAGTGTTGCCATTCAAAACATGACGTATGCGTTACGCACAGATACGTTTGGCCTTTATTATATAGATTCATTCAAAAATGATTTTCGCGAAATTTGCGCCAAACACGATGCGTATATGATATCTCTGCTCTAATTTCATGATACTTTTCAAACATATTTACCTTGGCGTTTTTATAAATCATGGTCCAGTTTTGGATTCAGAAATTGAGATTTCAAACCTGATGATCGTTTATGCTTATTTTTACTCGTAAATATGCACAGATGTCATATTTATGAGTAAAAATATAAGCTACATGTTAGCGTGATTTTTTTCCCGCCATATTGATGAAAACGTTGTTTTGAATATCGCTATAAGTGTTTTACGATTTACGATTTATTGTGATATTCATATTTTTTATTATGTTTATTATTAATAACTGTTTATTCTTCGCTTCAACTATAGTTCCTTTTTTGATATTACTTGATTATCCTGTAGACCAAAAAATTATCGCCAAACAATAAGATAAAATGCCAATTATGAATGATCGTGAATGTCTCATTAAACAATGTAAACATGTGTTTAAAACGTCATCAAGTGATCTAGACACACGGCAGTGTGTCAGCCAAGTTCACAAAGTAAAAGGCGACACACCGGCCGTGGGTTATATTACCCGAACCATTTCGGCCCCCTTTTGACCCCTCAATAACATAAATTCTATTTGACCTACATACTTGCAATTTTTCGTGTCTTGTAAGACCATCTTCTAATTTCCGAATCCTTTAAATTTTTCTAAAAATCTTTTACCGTTCACGAGAGATTGACGTCTGAAAATCACTGTTTTTACCACTGACTCACTGACTCACTCATAGAAATGTTTGACTACTTCCACGTGACTTAGGAAGTTGAAATTTGGTGTGGAGGTAGGTTATTGGATTTATAAATAGGAAAAAATCAGAAATCACCATAAATTAAACATTAATGGTTGATTAGAAGATAAATATTGGATTATCATGGGAGTTTATGAGAATTTCTCAAAATGCCAGAAATAGTGCCAAGTTGGCGTCACTTTTGGCGAGTATCGGGGCTAATCTCTTAAACTACGAAACCGATTTCAAAAGTAATGATACCAAAATGATGGTATTCGCCCCGGTTCAAACATAGACTATATCTTATGTCTGTGCCACTAACCAAAAGAGATTTCAGAAGTAAAAAACATTATAGAATGTGATTTTTGTTTTACTGAAGGGCCTAGAAGCACAAAATTTGGCATGTTAATTATTTATAAGATATAAATGTTCACTAATGGCATTTTCTAAAAAATACCAAATTTAAAAGGGGTGGAAATCCGCGAAGAGCTGTCTGAAAATGTTCTAAATAGCGATTTTAAAACAATCTCAGCAAACAACAAACCGATCTTAAAAGTAATGATATCAAAATGATGATGACAGTCCTTGCTCCAACATAGGCTATATCTTATGTCGATGCTACCAACCCAAAGGGGGTAAGAGAGAAAAAAAATCTAAAAATGCGATGTCTGTTTGTTACGACTGGTATTATAAAGTTTATCATTTTAGAGTTTATGGGAATTTCGCAAAATATCAGAAATAGTGCCAGGTTGGCGTCACTTTTAGCGAGTATCAGGGCTAATCTCTGAAACTATGAACCGATTTCAAAATTAATGGTACCAAAATGATGGTATTCACCCCGGTTCAAATATAGGCTATATTTTAGGTGTATACCATTAACCATAAGAGGGTGAAGAAGCAAAAAATATTCTAAAAATGCCACTTTTGTATTACTGAAGGATCTAGAAATATAAAATTTGGTATGTTAATTATTTATAAGATATAAATTATCTCTAAGTGTATTTGCTAAAAAATACGGAATTCAAAAAGGGTGAAAATGCGCGAAAAGCGTTCTAAATTGGGATTTTTAAACAATCTCACAGCAAACAACAAACCGATCTTAAAAGTAATGATATCAAAATGATGGTGACAGTCCTTGCTCCAATATAGGCTATATCTTATGTCGATGCCACTAATCCAAAGGGGTTAAAAGAGTAAAAAAAATTCTAAAAATGCGATGTCTGTACGTTAAGGGCCTAGAAACATCAAATTTGGCATGTTCATTGCTTATAAGATATAAATGATCACTAAGAACATTTGTTAACAAATACAAAATTTAAAAGAGGTAAAAATGCGCGAAAAGCGTTCTAAAAACTTTCTATATAGCAATATTTAAGCAATATTGGGAAGTTAGCGAATTATTTTTTAAAAAAAGAATGTCAAAATGATGGCGACACTCTTTGCTTTAACAAAAGTATTGGATAAATTGCCAGATTACGATGGGTGTCTATGGGAATTTGGCGAAATACCAAAAATAGCGCCAAGTTAGCATCACTTTTGGCGGGTATTTTTTGTTGTCAATTTGGTGATATATCACCATGTAGGCGACAAACTTTTTTGGTCGACGAGATAATCAAGTAGTACCCAATCACATAAAAAAAAGCATCCTTATTAGTGGAATTTAAAGGAACATAAGCAGTCCTAATGTTAAAATTTTTTAATTTGACTGAAAAAAACAGTGAGAAAACGCAGGAAAAAGCTGTAAGATTAATTAATATTAAATGGAACTAACTTAATGTTAAACCTATTTATTTCAAAAAGGAAGCAAATACCTACTCATTTGACAAAAAATAATGATATCCTATCAAAAACATGAATGTGAAAAAAAGCCAAGTTCGTTAAAGGTTTCGCTAATAAAAGAAGTGATCTGACAAAAAATAATGATATCCTAGCAAAAACATGAATGTGAAAGAATGCCAAGTTCGTTAAAGGTTTCGCTAATAAAAGAAATGAGTTCTAACTGCAAACCAAGTTCTTTCGAAGCTCCTTCAATCATAGCCCCTGTCATGCATAATATTCTTCAATTGCTTAAAATGATTTGGTATATTACTTGTTATTCAATAGAGCGACTTGGCAAGTTTTCAGCCACCAATTTGAATGTTTGAGGCAGAGTACAATTTAATCTAGAATCTGATTTTCAATCGAGTGTTCGAATAAGTACATTGATGTTAAGATATTGATAAACTAAGTGATCAACTTTAAGTTCTGATCAATTAAATAGAAAGATTTGAATAAGAGAAAACTTGCTAAGTCGCTCTATTGAATAACAAGTAACATACCAAATCATTTTAAGCAATTCAAGAATATTATGCATGACAGGAGCTATGATTTAAGGAGCTTCGAAAGAACTTGGTTTGCAGTTAAATCTCACTTCTTTTATTAGCGAAACCTTTAACGAACTTGGTATTCGTTCACATTCATGTTTTTGATAGGTTTTTTATACCGCTTTTTATTTGTATTTTTATCAATGTTTCACTAATTTATTTCTTCTTTCGTTATTTAAAATAAAAAAAAATATGTGAATATGTACAATTTCGCTAAATTGATCACGAGATATTTATACCAATATTTTATTTCAGCACATATTTTATTTAAACAAGACATAATTGTTTCCAATTTGCATGTGAGAACGTGCGAAATACAAAAGATGCTAATGGCGGCTATTAAGTGCTATTATAAAAATTATCGCAAAATCTCAATTACTAAGTTACTATGAATTAAGACTTTTTTTCTTTTAAATTAACAATAAGAACAAAATTATTTTTCAGTTTGATTCTTAAGTTTAAATATAATTAATTGTACTTAAAAATTATATGCGTATTTTCCTTGCTCCATGTGCTTAAATTTGGGAATCTAACGAAAATATACAACCGGTAAAAAGTGACGCACATAATATTTCTGTGACGTATGCAAATGAATTGGGCTTTTTGTCAGTTTTTTAAAAATAGTTTTAAAACTATTTGGAACTAATTTTTGAAAGTAGGTGCATTCAGTAGATTACTCTCATAGGTACCGTTTGGTACAATCAGAATCGCAATCCGATATGTATTTTTCCAGAATTGCTTAATGTTAAAAGGGAATTGCTTAATGTTAAAAGGGTGTTCGGGCGTTAATGGGTATTAACGCCCGAATTATTTTCTTCGCTAAAATTTAAGTTTTGTATTTCCCACCACTTTTAAAATCAAATTAACTTTTATCTGAATTTATCGAGGATTCTGTCTCGTGAAAGAAGGTATATATTTATCTTCTTCTTTACTGGTGGGAAAACCGTTTTCTTGCTGTTTTTGTAACCGTCCTCAAACGAGGACGCTGGGCGTTAATGGGTTAACGAAAGAGTTATGATTGACTTTTAATATCGTTACGTACTATGTGTATTAGTCTTCGCTTCGTCAAAACAACTATTTACTCCATGCACTCTGATTCGGTTGTCTACGAAAATATCCATCTGGTGAAAAATGACGCACACCAAGCTTCCGTGACGTATGCAAATAAATTGTGCTTTTTTATCAGTTTTTTAAATATAACTTTTAAACTATTTGGAACTAATTTTTCGTAGATAGTGCATTCATCAGATTACCTTCATAGGTACCAACTGGTAAAAACAGAATAAAAATCCGACAAGTAATTTTTGAGATTTCCTTGACGAAAGATTTTTTTTTACTTTTAATATCGTTACGTACTCTGAGTATAAGACTTCGCTTGGCTCAGACAATTAATCAATATTGATTATTATTCGGCAAAAGTGGTTGATGTCTGAAACGCAGCACATAAGTAGAAAATCACTTATATTTCTTTACCTGAAAAGATTATTACATATATTTCCAGTTCGTCTGTGCACTTAGTTAATTTTTTCAATTTTGTCACTTATACCTCTTGGCTTCTGGAGTCATAATATCATATCATTTTTATTTATAAGTCCATTGTTTAATGCATGGAAACATGTAACACATTCCTGTAGCAGTGCTGCCTCAGGTAACTATTTTTATATTCTGTTTAAAGCAACATTATTATAATATAAACACTTTGTTGTAAATTCTGTCACAGTGTTACATATTTTGAAATTTAGTGCCAGTTAGAATTTAAAAATATTCACGTTTGCCAATCCTATTTAGGCATTGGTAAAGAAGTAATAACTCTTTGACTGTTTTAACCCTTTGCGGCGCAGGGCAAATTTATTGCTTAAGTGTTGAAATTAATCCTGTCAAAAACATGAATGTGAAAGAATGCCAAGTTCGTTAAAGGTTTCGCTAATAAAAGAAGTGAGATCTAACTGCAAACCAAGTTCTTTCGGAGCTTCTTAAATCATAACTCCTGTCATGCATAATATTATTCAATTGCTTAAAATGATTTGTTATGTTACTTGTTATTCAATTGAGCGACTTAGCAAGTTTTCTCTTATTCAATTTTTTCTATTTAGTTGATCAGAAATTAAAGTTGATCCCTTCCTTAACTTATCAGTACCCTAACTTCAATATACTTATTCGAACACTCGATTGACTAGATCTTTGCCAATCAGATTCTAGGTTAAATTGTACTCCGACTCAAAGATTAAAACTAGTAGCTGAAAACTTGCCAAGTCGCTCTATTGAATAACAAGTAACATAACAAATCATTTTAAGCAATTGAATAATATTATGCATGACAAAAGTTATGATTTAACCCATTAACGCCCGAATTATTTTCTTCGCTAAAATTTAAATTTTGTATTTCCCACCACTTTTAAAATCAAATTAACTTTTATCTAAATTTATCGAGGATTCTGTCTCGTGAAAGAAGGTAGATATTTATCTTCCTCTTTACTGGTGGGAAAACAGCTTTCTTGCTGTTTTTGTAACCGTCCTCAAAAGAGGACGCTGGGCGTTAATGGGTTAAGGAGCTCCGAAAGAACTCGGTTTGCAGTTAGATCTCACTTCTTTTATTAGCGAAACCTTTAACGAATTTGGCATTCTTTCACATTCATGTTTTTGACAGGATATCATTATTTTTTGTCAAATAAGTAGGTATTTGTTTCTTTTTTGAAAAAAATAGGTTAAATTAGTTAAATTAGTTTTATTTAAAATTTATTAATCTTTCAGATTTTTCCTGCACTTCACTTTTTTTTTCAGTCAAATTTAAAAATTTAACATTAGGACTGCTTATGTTCCTTTAAATTCCACTAATAAGGATGTTTCTTTTACGTGGTTGGGTACTACTTGATTATTTCGTCGACCAAAAACGTTTGTAGCCAACTTGGTGAAATATCGCTATATTGACGACAAAAATTACGCATCAAAAGTCATGCTAACATGGCGCTATTTCTGGTATTTTGTCAAATTCTCATAGATTCCCATTGTAATCTGGTAATTTATCCAATAATTTTGTTAGAGCAAGGACTGTCGCATCTTTTTTTTTTCTTTAAATCGGTACTCTAACTACCCAAGATTGCTTAAATATTGCTATTTAGAAAGTGTTTAGAACGCTTTTCGCGCATTTTTACCCTTTTTTAATTTTATATTTGTTAACAAATATTCTTAGTGAACATTTATATCTTATAATTAATGAACATGCCAAATTTTATGTTTTTAGGCCCTTAACATACAGACATCGTATTTTTAGAACGCTTTTTTCTCTTTTACCCCCTTTGGATTAGTGGAATCGACATAAGATATAGCCTATATTGGAGCAAGGACTATCAACATCATTTTGATATCTTTACTTTTTAGATTGGTTTGTTGTTTGCTGAAATTGCTTAAAAATCCCAATTTAGAACATTTTTCGAACGCTCTTCGCACATTTTCACCCCTTTTGAATTCCGTATTTTTTATCAAATGCCCTTAAAGATCATTTATATCTTATAAATAATTAACATGCCAAGTCTTATAGTTCTAGGTCCTTCAGTAACACAAAAGTTGCATTTTTAGAATGTTTTTTGCTTCTTCACCTTCTTTTGGTTAATGGTATACGCATAAAATATAGCCTATGTTTGAACCGGGGCGAATACCATCATTTTGGTATCATTAATTTTGAAATCGGTTCGGTGGTTTCAGAGATTAGCCCCGATACTCGCCAAAAGTGTCGCCAACTTGGCACTTTTTCTGATGTTTCGCGAAATTCCCATAAACTCTAAAATGCCAAACTTTATGTTTCCAGTCCAGTCCCTTAATATACAAACATCGCATTTTTAGAATGTTTTTTGCTCTTTTACCTCCTTTGGATTAGTGCAATCGATATAAGATATATCCTATGTTGGAGCAAAGATTGTTATCATCATTTTGATATCATTATTTTTAAGATCGGTTTCTTGTTTGCTGAGATTGTTTTAAAATTGGTATTTTGAACTTTTTTAGAACGCTCTTCGCGGATTTTCACCCATTTAAATTTGATATTTTTTAGCAAATGTCATTAGTGATCATTTATATCTTATAAATAATTAACATGCCAAATTTTGTGCTTCTAGGCCCTTCAGTAAAACAAAAATCACATTTTTAGAATGTTTTTCGCTTTTGAACCCTCTTTTGGTTAGTGGCACAGACATAAGATATAGTCTATGTTTAAACCGGGACGAATACCATCATTTTGGTACCTTTACTTTTGAAATCGGTTCGGTAGTATCAGAGATTAGCCCCGATACTCGCCAAAAGTGACGCCAACTTGGCACTATTTCTGGTATTTTCTGAAATTCTCATAAACTTTCATTGTAATCCGATAATTTATTTCTAACCAACCATTAATGTTTAATTAATGGTGATTTTTGATTTTTTCCTATTTATAGATCCAATAACCTACCTCCACACCAAATTTCAACTTCCTAAGTCACCTGGAAGTAGTCAAACATTTCTATGAGTGAGTCAGTGAGTCAGTGAGTCAGTGGTAAAAACAGTGGTTTTCAGACGTCAATTTCTCATGAACGGTAAAAGATTTTTTTAAAAAAATTTAGGATTCGGAAATTAGAAGATAGTCTTACACGACACAAAAAATTGCAAGTGTGTAGGTCAAATAGAATTCAAGTTATTAAGGGGTCAAAAGTGGCTCAAAATCGTTCGGGTAATATAACCCACGGCCGGTGTGTCGCCTTTTACTTTGTGAACTTGGCTGACACACTGCCGTGTGTCTAGATGACTGAACCGGAATTTTAAAACAGTTTCATTTCTAAATAAGAAAAATCTATATTTCTCGCATTCAGTAAACCATAATTTTTTTTACCAAAATTCCGCTGCCAATGAGATATTTGGGAACTAAAATTGAGGGGTTTCATAGATATACCATCGCGCCGCAGGGGGTTAAAAGAAAAATCATCTACAACTTTTTTTTTTATTTTTAAAAATGATACAAATGTCCAATCCAAAAATATGTATTTAAAAAAAAGGGGGAAGTCTAAGCCTTATTTATAGAATGTATTTTTCAGCAAAGCTATTTATATTCTTTAAACATTTGTTTCTTTTTTAATACATTTAATACAAAATATATATTGTAAAGTGTCATAATAATGTAATGTTTATTTCTGAAAAACAAATTTTATTAATTTACTGACATCTTTTCAGTAATCCTTTATTAAAAAACGTTAAAAAGCTAAAAACGTACAGCAGCATGTTCTATAAATCAGAAACTTATGTCGGTTTTTCCCTATTTCTTTTACAGTATTTTTTTCATTTATCGTATTTTTATATTTATCCCCATATCTTTCAAAAAGTATTTGCTAATAATTTTAACATTTTTTTCACTTTTATCGAATAAACATCCGGAGCTTTGTTCGTGCCTTCGAGCGATAGTGCACTATTTTTCGCCAATTTGTGATATAAAAAAGGGCAAAGAAAATATCTTAGAAATATTATTATTTTTTAAACTATTTTTTCACTAACTGATAGCTGTAATTAAGAAACGCTAAAAATCTAGATTAAGATAGATTTTATCTACTTAGAAAAAATCAATTCATTTTGAGTTATATTTTTGATTATATTTCGATGTGGTATTACTTGGTTACCCCGTCTACCAAAAAACTATCGCGAAACTACAAGATTAAATGCCAATAATGGATGATCATGAATGACATATTCAATAACATTAGACACGAAATACGTGTTTAAAACGCCATCAAGTAATTTTTATTTGGACTTTTTATTTGTATTTTTATTAATGTTTTACTAATTTATTTATTATTTCGTTATTTAAAATAAAAATTAAGTCAATATGCATAATTTGGCTATTAATTTGGCGATTTGTATAATTTGGCGAAATTAGCCGACGGAATTACCAAGTAGAACCATCCATGTAAATTATATATATATATATATTTTTTACAGAGAAATCAAGAAGAAAATTGTTTTACTGGATTCTAATATTGTTACCGAATGATGTTATATCTGTGTTATGCTTTTATTAACAAGAAATATTTTTATATAAAAAAGTTCTTAGATACTTATTAATATTTTTATGGCTTCGAGAACGCTGTGTTATTTTTAAATGCTGGGAGTTAAATAAAAATTTACGGAACGAATCTACAATTACTAAAAGATATATTTTAACTTTTGTATATGGTGGTGGACAGGGCTCGAAAAATCTACATGCCCGACATCAGTGTTGTTAGACGGCGACTTTTTAAAAATTTGATTGGCACCACTTTTATTAAAGGATAAAATTCCTCTTGATTAATATGTCATCAATCGAAATGTAATTTTACCAATCCAAAGAAGTGGTGCCAATCTCAATTTTTAAAAAGTCGCCGTCTAGCAACACTGATGTCGGGCATGTAGATTTTTCGAGCCCTGGTGGTGGATTGGCATAACTGACAACATCTTCCGATTTTTTGCCCGGCAAAATATTTATATTAAATTTTACCATTTCAAATTTAAACTTACCGATTAAGTAAGCCAAAAATTTCTACTAAATTTTTCGGGGGAAAAAAAATCTGAAAAGTTGGCAGATATGGAATAGGCTAAAATTAATCTTAACCCATTAACGCCCAGCGTCCTCGTTTGAAGACGGTTACAAAAACAGCAAGAAAGCGGTTTTCCCACCAGTAAAGAGGAAGAAAAATATATACCTTATTTCATGAGACCGAATCCTTGGTAAATTTAGATAAAAGTTAATTTGCTTTTTAAAGTGGTGGGAAATACAAAATTTAAATTTTAGCGAAAAAACTAATTCGGGCGTTAATCGACTACTAAAATAAAAAAAAATATAAAACACATCTCTGATACAGGGTTATATAGTTTAAAGATTTTTTACCCTTGGGGACGAACCACACAAAGTCTTAAAAAACATTGTTTATTTCCATTACTAGATTTTACAGAAAGTTTATCTTATTTAATCGGAGCATACTCTCGATTAATTAAAACATGAAGTTCTGTTTTTTAAAAACCGGTGATCAAACAATAATGAAAAAAATTTCATGAAAGGCTATCGCCGCGAACCGGTTAAGGACTTTTTGCCTGAATTTTTGTAAAATAATATTTGCCTAATTTAATGAAAAAAAATCTTCAAATATAGCAACCAGTACTTCACGACATTTCTTTTCGTTATTTCGTGATTATGTTTTATTTTTCTTGCCGTCTTCACCTAAAATCCACACAAGTTACGAACTCTGTTATAGATGGATTAGTTATTTTAATTGTTTTTTTTTTTTTACGAAGAATCAAAAACCATTACCTGTGCTAGACATATTAATGCAATTAATACAGATATTTTGAATGATAGCTTAATATTTTGTAGACATACTTTAGTAATAAAAAACAAGACGAAAATTTTATTAATAGAATATAATAAATTTTTTATCATTATATTCTATGAGATAAACAAAATACCAAAGGAAATATCTTCGCTCTATTAGAAGGAAACTTCTAACCTTTTATCTTAAAGTGACAGCTGTAAATAAACAAAGCAAAATTTCTAAATGAGGATAGATTTTATCTATTTTTTTTTCTTAAAATCAGTAATTTTCAATGTTAGTTTTTATTGCATCCCCATGTAAATGTAATTTTTACCGAATAAATAATGATGGGGTAAATTATTTTACTGAATTCTAATATTGTTACAAATGATATATGTGTGACCTATGTATTTTTTAAGAAAGGTGCTTTTATATAAATAAAGAAATTAAAGGCTTGTTAACATTTTTTGACACCTCTATCGACATTTTTTGAAATTTATCTATATAATTTATTTTCAACACAATACTGACATAAAGAATAATTTTACTGAAAACCGCAAATCAATTGACCAATTTTTCTGTTTTTTATAATCATTTGAAATTTGAATCTACCCACTCCCATTGAAAACAGTTCAGTTTGCGATATTTAACCACAGATTTTGAGCTCAAAATTTAAGTTTATGTCTAAACTTCTAAATAAATTTAATGAGATGCAAAAACTAACGGTAAAAATAGTTGTTCGTTACTCCAAAGTCTAAAGCGCCCTCTATCGGCATTTTTGAAATTTATCTTTATAATTTATTTTCAAGACAATACAGACATAAAGAATAGTTTTCGTGAAAACCGAAAACGAATCGATCAATTTCTCCGTTTTTTCTAATCATTTCAAATTTTGGACCCTAAAATTTGATGGCACCTATCTCCGTTGGAAGACGTTTGGGACCCTTAGTTTCCCATTTAATATTATTTGTCTTGGTGTGTACTATTATCCCTTAAAGTTTTGTCATGTAGTTTAGATACACCTTGTATATATGTTTGTCAATACAGATTTCTAACCGCGTTGTCGAAGGATTGGATATCGCTTTACATGTTCAATCTATCCATGCCATTTAGATTGTTCTGTTCATAGACATACTGACTCAACATAAATTTATTTTAGCGACAACCAAAGACAGAAAAGATTATGAGATAGATATTTACCTATTGTCAGTTAATCACAATCTATGTACTTTCGACGTGCCGTAAAAATCACAAACAAAATTTTTCAAATCAAGCCCCAAATAAAGAAAAGTTTTACTGGAATGTGGTGTTGAAATTAGCCATTTAACATACTATTTATTATTTGTATATAAAAAATTATCTTTGTTAAATTGTTTGCATCGCGTCTAAATCATATAACAATTTATAGTGTATATTTTTACAATAATAAATCAACAATAGCTGTTTTTTATTGTCATTTGGATTGCTAAAAGAATGTCTGGAATATTTACATATTTAGAACTTGGAGACGTTTAGAATGTATTTATGTAATAGTTTTTCTATCAGATAGTCAAATTTATATTTTATAAGCAATTAAAAAGTAAAAAAAGGGTTATTTTAGATTTTTTTGGGAAACAAAAAGGAAAGGAGGTTAAAGATACATTTTTCAGTGTTTCACGCAGAATCTATTTTGCTAACATTCTTTTCATTTGGCGATTGTTTTTCTTAAATACTCCGCATCGCTAATGTTGGTGAAAAACCAGCTAGAATCCTGCTCTTGACACTCTTTTTTGGGAAGTGGGGGAATGACTACAGTTCATAGCAGCCAAATATAAACTTTTTTGTTAACACTGTACTTACTTAGAAATATTTGTTTTACTTAATGGTTAAAGTTCTTCAATTAAATAAGAAAACGACGGCTTTTAAAAAGTTGTAACGAGTAAATTTTGAAACCATGTACGTAAGGATCCCCAATAAAGCCACTCTCATATCGCCTCTGATCCTATAGTAAAAATAACATTTACGTTATATGCAGAGATGTCATGATTTAAAATCATATGGGAAAGTTTGGGGACCTATAAAGCATCTTATTGTAACAGCAAGTGCCGATTAATAATTTTCATTTCTTTTTAAATATTTTAGATAATTGTTTTCTCAAGAAGACAGGAAGGAAAGTTAAACTTGAATATGTCTATTTTTCAAACATTATGCATATGTGGTAACTTCCAACTATTCTTTAATGAAATGCGAGTTAATTTTGTTAATGATAAACACATTTCAAAACAAATTAAAAAAAAAATGTATTCTATTTAGAAGTATAAATTGCAGTAAGGAATGAAAAATTAAAAATTTTTCAGGTTCGAAATGTGGTTAACCTAGATCTAATTAACAACATCGCTAGGACAAAGTTAGAGTTTTGAAAATATGATCACCATGCAAAAGAAAAGATTTAAAGACAGTTCAGAAAAACACACAAATAAATTGTTACCGGAAAAATTATACATAAATATTTAGACGTATGTTTAATTTTTTTTCTATCATGGCGTAGTATTAGCCTTATTAGAACGAAATCAAGAAACGCGGTACTTCTGGCGAACCGCTGTCTGCGTATTACTATTAAAAATAACTCGTAAACTTTAAGTTTTCATGTATTTTCAAAGCCATAAAGTAATAAGCTTGATCGGATGAAATGAAGCAATTTCACGTGTTTAATATAGCACCTTTTAACGTCTGGTGTGCTTTTTGTATATTAACACATTCGTGCCCAGCGACTTTTGCGTAAATTTTATTTGGTTTGACCCACTATTTTTAGAAGATTTAAGTTTAGTTCATTAATCACGAAAATTCATCATTTAAATAAAATAATTATTGCTTTGCTTTTTTAGCGGTGTCAAAAACAGTGTTGAATGCACCTTTTGAAGCGCCCCTAAAAAGGGACGCTAGGCACTAATGGGTTTAAAAATGAAAAGTTGACTCCTGAAAAAGAGTAATTATGAAATCAAAAAGTAATCTGAAAACTAAAAAGTAATTATTTGAAATTTATGATAACAGCCTTTGCTCCAATGTAGACCCTATTTCATGCCTCAATCGTTACCACTTCAGGGTTCCAGGAGTAAAAAATCTTCTAAATTTAATTTTTTGTAGTACTGGGGAGTCTATAAATTTGAAATTTTACATGGTAATTACTGAAAAGATGCCAGTGCTTTTAAAAAATCATCGAAAGAAAATTCCAAATTTAAAAGAATGAAATGAGCGGAAAGTGTTCCAAAACGTTGTAAATTACGAATTTTATGCAGTGTTCTCGCTGATATTTGACGAACGATAGCAATTTCGCTAATTAAAAATAAAAAAACATTCGCCAAAGGAAAAAAAAATATCAACAAAATAGATTCGCCGTGTAGCATAAAAAAAGATCTTTAATCCTTTAATGATATGTTCTAAAATAACCTAAGTTTTTATAACAGCAACCACAATTGTTATTAATCTATTTTCAACTATCTGAAGTATTTTAAAAATAGGTATATATACATATGTATGAAAAACAAAAAAGAAAAGAAAGAAAAATCAAAAATTGAGTACTATCAATTTGGCGAATCTAATCGCTTGTTTACTCGCCAAATGAAGAATTTAGTCGAAATTTGGCGCAATGTTGAATGACATCGAGAACCCGGTCTTATGATATACCAGACTGATTTTTAATCCTACTAAGGTGTTCTGGAATTTTTCTACCCGAAAGACATATTCAGAATTTTTAAGTATGCGGCTTTTTACACACCATTATTATTTTAGAGAAATTGTTGGTCTGCTAAACCGCCGAAATACTCCAATTTAATAAAACAGCATTTTCAAAAATTAAATATTGATAAGAAATTTGGAAGCTCTGCGTATTTGAAATAATGTACATTCGAAATGAACACCGTATAAGGGTTAAAATAATGGTTGCAAATTTGTGGTGATAAATATCATCAAACATAAGCTATATATTAGATCGGTACCACTATCACCAAAGATTTGCAGGAGCAAAAGACGTTCTAAATTTTGATTTTTATGATACTGAAAAGGCTAGAAGGATTATTTATGGCATGCGTCACAGATTTTTTTTTTTTTATCGATGTCAGGATATTTACGATAGGTGTTGTTATGCGAGACCTAGTTCCTTTAACCCCTTCGACGAGAGCGTTTTGCTTCATTTTTAATCATTCGTCACCGGTTTCGGAAAATACAGAGAATTTTCTCCAGTTGAATCTCGAAAATATTCTGATTAAATAAGATTAACTTTCCAATAAAAAACAACTGGTGAGAATAATGATCGGCACCTTAAGTGGCACCTACACCGGTCTCTCGTCCCCAAGGGCAGAGTTGCTAAGTCTTCTGCTTTTTGAATATTAGTATTATTTTACAGAAAATGTTTTTTTAAATCGATCAAATGTTCCAATTAAGCAAAAAAAAAAAAAAACAATTAAAAAAAACAATAAAAAAACAACAATTTAAGAGGAAAAAGGCAAATAAAAATAAAATAAATTGAAAAGACTTAAGTTGACGGAGTATCACAGGACAAGACCATAAATCACATGCACCGAACGAGATGTTACTTGTTATCAGTCCAAAAGAGAAATTATGTGAAGCACAACTGCAGACGGTCGCCAATTGCTGGTGGAATTGAAATCACTTAACAAAAATTTCGCGATGGTGCGATAGTAGACAAAGCATTAGGCTCTTTAAGTTACGAGGTTTCTTAACCACTTAATTAATCAAGATTTTTGAAAAATCTTTCAAATAATATCCACTTCCTTCATCTTTTTTTACAGAATTTTTAGTTTTTTATTATAACTAGAAATATCCATAGATACCAAATTCTACTGTTTTTAATTTTGAGAAATATTTATGATTATGCGTAATATAAATAATTTTAAGAAAAATATGAACCTCGAATTAGTTATGTCTCGTATAAAGCTCGGATGAATCTTTCTAAAATACAACCTGCTATCAAATCTGGACGTGAACTTCCTAATGGTTTTTTTAATTTGAATTTTCTTTTCGTTATTTCTTCGTAAAAGATAGAAATATTTACTAGACATTTATCGTAGAAGGAGCATCACCTTTTTGAATAAGAGATTTCGAAAAGGTTCCAACACTGTGAACTAGGTGAGAGTTTTGGTTTATTTTTTGACGGTGTCACTTTTTTATCACCGTTCTGCACCGGTCACCATATTTCTCCAGTGTCACGACACGATGTTAATACTATTCACAGGTGTCAATCCAAAATATCAGGTATTTTGCTCGTTGGTGTGCATCTGATCCGGCGTTGCATCATACGGAATTTTGGAAAGTTATAAAAAACATCTCATTTCAACAGCAAGTATTGAGGTTTTCAAGTGTTTTAACATAAGTTTAAACAACTATTTTCTAAAGAAGACAATAGTTAAACCTAAAATTGCCTTTGGCGATTTTTAAAAAATATCAGATTCGCCAATCCTCAATTAATCTTCCATGAAATGTGAATTAATAAGTTACATCATAAGTACGCTTTGAAGCAAAATTTTTTAGATGAAATGAAATTCAAAATATTCTCTAGAAGTAGGAACTAAAATGTAAGGATACATAAAATAAATTTCAAAATTCGAAACATGGATAACCTTGGTGTAGTTAAAACTATATTTTTGAAAGCTAGTTAGTTGATGGCAGTATGATGACAGTGCAAAAAATGTTTTCTAATAGCATTAATTAAAACACACAAATAAATAACTACTACCAGATAAAATATAGAGGAAACTTTAACTGCAATTTTAATTTTTTGAACCATGTAATTGTCTATTTCATTGTAGAAAAAATCAAGATGTACTGCAGATCCGCTGTGATCTACACTCAATGATTAAAAGCGAATGGACCGTGAAGTGAAGCAACGTTAAATTGCTGTAAAGAATTTAATTAGAAAATAAAGATGTATCGTTGAAAGTACTTCTGCGCAAATTTTCCTTGCAGTAGCGAAAAGTCTGATCTTATCGATATTGTGGCGCTATTATTCAAAATGGCGGCCATTCCTAAGAGAAAAATTGTCAGAATGCGCAAAAAACTTCAACGGTTGTCGTTGTTCAGACATTTGTTGACAATTTTTTTAAAGAACCACATTATCTTCACAACATCAGTATAAGCATGGTTCGTGCGGGTACCGATAAATTTCCAGGTGAAATACCATTAATTTTTTTATAGATATAAGAAACAAATCTAGTTAAGATACAAGTAGGCTCATGACATGTCAACAATACGGAAGCAAAATGGTTTATATTTCAAATGATTATAACGAAAATTTTGGTTAATTCTGTCAGATTTTTAGTTTGGCTTGTTCCAATAAAGCGGTTGACATATTAGTCATAAAAATAATGATAGAATTTTACCTCACAGGCTATCATAGCCTGAGAGCTTATGTGCCAGTCCTTTTGCGTAACGCAATAATTCATGATAAAAATATCCGATCCATTCGAAATTTTGTATGTAGGTATATCCTGACAAGGCGCTTCCCTGATTAGTTTTTGGAGTTCATTCGATATGTATAAGAGGGGGAACGGGGGCTGATGCCCCTACCCTTAGTTGATATAAATGGGATTTTCATGCAGAATTAAGTTTTCGTTCAAAATTTAGATTAGAATCATTCTAATGAGGCGATTCCGTGACTGTTATTAGGTGTTCATTGAATAAGTATAAATAGGGGGAACAGGGGATCAAATGCCCCCTTTTCCTTAATTTATATAAATGGATTTTTCAAGCAGAATTTTCAGATTTCGTTCAAATCTCTGAATAGTTTTGGAAGTTTAATGGTTAAGTATAAAAAAAGGGGGATAACTCCTTTTAAATTATATAAATACTAAGTGGGTTTTTATTAAGAATTATCTCATTTGCTCTGAATTTTGGATATAGATTTTTTATATGATAAAGCATGTCTTTGATAGTATAGGAGGTTCCCCCTTCTTAATTTTTTTTCGAACGAAAATAACCCTTGAAAATATAAGGCTTTAATGTACAATTAGTATTTGTAGCCTGTGAGCTCAATGCCATCAGTTTAACTGGCTTTTAACTTTTTATTCTTTATTATTTTATGATATAATCATGGTAAAATTAAATGGGTCCTAAATAAACATAATCTACTGAAATTAAACGCTTCCGTGCTTTGCCCATACCATATACGGGCAACATGTTTATTCCAATCATAATTTGCCTGTAACATGAACATACACCCATATTAAAATCATGATTTATTATTCTCACCATTAAATTTTTATTGTCAATTTTGCATTATTTAATCCGAGCATTTTTCTGATTCAATTAGGCAGAAATTTTTTTTGAAAGACCGGTGATAAAAGATTAACAATTCTGCAAAAGGTATGAAAAAATAAGCGTTATTAGAGTCTTTTTTTTCAAAAATATTCATTAGTTAAATGGTTAATAATGATACAATTTTTTAATTAAAAAAATTTAAAATCATAATGCATTAATTAATCAAATACGAATATTGTATATATTATGAGAAATAATTTAACCTATTAGGCAAAAAAATACTGCTCGTGAGTTTATTTCTACGTAAACGAATTAACTATCCAAAGTTAAAAGAATTAATTATTTAAAAGAATTAATCATCCAAACGGTTGGATTACTTGTTATGTGTATACTTTTTCGGCATATAGTTGCATGGTTTTTGTGTTTTATCCTTTCATGGGTAAGACACTTCTAATTGTAAAATGCTGAAATGAGTGAACGACAAAAGAATTTAAAAATAAATTTATTTGAAAGGTTGCAAAACCTTTTATTTACATAATCAACAAAAGGAAAAAATCATTCTAATATTCCGGTACAAATGTGGCATTTAGGAATTAAAATTAAGGGATCAAAAATGAACCACATCTCTTGTAGGGTTTAACTTGTCACGAAACTTGTATGTTTTATAACCCCATCGGAACAACCGTCTTTTGCGGAACTTTTATTGTTGTACAACCGATTTCGAAAGCAGAAATTTTGCCTAACTGAATCAGGAAACTACTCTCATTATATGAGTCAAATTTTTAATAAAATATCACCAGTGTGAAGAATTAAGGATTCTGAGCACCTTATGTAGTAAGTATACCGAGCACTCGTCTCCAAGGGATGGGTATACAGAGTTGCCAGCCTCCCGCTTTTTTTTTAAATCCTGAAAACGTATTGATACCAGAAAATTTATTTAATTAGATAGGTCTAGAATTGATTCAGAGGTGATTTGAAATCTACTTAATTTCGTTGACTCAATAAATTTCTGGTTAGAAGTATAATTGTTTGATTTTAAAAAAGCCGGAGGTTGGCATGTCTGGGTATATATGTTTGATCATTTGAAGTAGCATTTATCAGTTTAACCCTCTGGAACCCAAATCGCCCGAGGTATTTTAAGATTTTTTAATTCGTATATCTTATTTACCACCAGAAACTTAAAACAGCAATATTTGCTTTAAGTAATAACTGGATATTCTGTATTTAAATAAAACGAAATTAGGTATTGATTTTTCCTCGTGTGAAATCAGATTTTCTGAACTACATAATTTCTAGAACGTGTTTTATCATACGATTTAAAGGGTTAAAGGTTAATTATTTTAATCACTTCCCTGCTTTGCCCATGCGTCGCACGTGCGAGGTGTTATTTAAATGACTTGCCCGTACCACGTACGGTCTTCTATACCCCAATTATAATTTAATATTCTCACTATTGAAATTTTATTGTAAATTTTGCATCATTTAATCCTAGCATTTTTGTGATTTAATTAGGCAAAAATTTCTGCTTCCAAAAAGTGGTGATTAAAAGGTTAAAAATTCTATAGAAGACATTTAAAAATATACATTATTTGAAAGTTTTTTTCAAAAATATTGATCTGTTAAGTGGTTCAGGGTGTTTAACTCAAAAGATTTAATATTTCTCAGCATATAGAAATATTATTAGTTTAACCCATTATGTCGCCAAATATTTTCAAGGTAAATGAAACGTTAATTACAGTGTATAAGCCGCGGCAGATGTAATTCTGTTTCCTACCAGATTTTTTTAAAAATAAAATGCGACTTATTTCTGCTTAGCATTTATTAGACAAAATTTTTTGAATATAATTTCCAGTTTGAAACTGTTTGAACTTAGCAACAACATATACGCGGAAATTCATTTAATAGTCAATTGGATAAAGTGTGTTTAACAATTAATTATACAAAATATCACGTTACACATTTCATTTGTATGTTACCGACATGATATACGGATTTTGTCTTTACTCCATAATAACATTTACATTTTCCACATTATCCTTTAAGGGCTGATTCTTTCGTTGCTGATTTCATTTGTATATTACTGACATATCAAAATGTGCATTTTTTCTTTAATTCATTGTAACACTTACATTTACCATGTTAATTCTTTCCGGGCTAAAGGACTCCGATTGTCAAAATACTGAAATAAATGAATGGCACCCAAATTTATGAGCAATTTTTTAGTAATATTTGCATACATTTGTCACAATTGGTAATAATTATAACAGAAGTTTTAAATTAATAGTGCAATTCAATAGCTTTCTATTTAAATTTACTGGTGGAAATCTGCCACAGTAACTAAGAGTTTCTATGAAACATGTAGTCGTCGCTTCACTATTTTGAGGCTACGTAAAATTATCTCTTTATTCATAGTTTCAATGTAAAAACACTGTTCCCTTTACCTCAGTGAATGGAACACATAGAATTAACTCAAACTCCTACTGTAAAATTCCTGTAGGTTTGGAAACAGGAGCCAGTCTTACTTTCAAAAATGATTTAAGAGCATAACGATTTTAATTATAATAAAATATATTTCGAAAATCCTTTTTAAAGTTTATTTAAGAATTACTAAGAAAATTTATAATATTTTTGCTTGCACCTTAAAAATATATCCAAATATTCATGGCTAAGAAATGTATTTTTAAAAAGTGGAAGCCCAAGTCTTATTTTTAGCATGTATTTTTCAGCAAAACTTATAATATTCTTAAAATTTCCCTTTTTTTATTTGTTAGACAAATTGTTAAATACATAAACCAATATATTTCAAAATTTAACATAAGAGATTAATTTAACATGAAAAAATTCTACTTAGTACAAAATATATATTGTGAAATGTCACAATAATTTATTTTTTCTAAAAAAATCAATTTATAAATTTATTGATATCTTTTTTAGTAATCGTTTGCAAAAAAAAGTTGACATAACATATGTCAGTTTCTTTATTTCGTTTAACGGACTTATTTTTTTTTATCATACTATTTCATTTATCCCCATATCTTTCAGGAAACTTTGTTAGTATTTTTAAACTTTTTTTTCATTTATAGAACAAACATCAGAAAGTTTTTTCATCTCCCCGAGCAATAGTGTTATTTTTTATGAAACTGTGAGATGAAAAAAAGACTAAAGAAAATATCGCGGTAGTATTAAAAAGTATTTTTTTAACTTTTTTCATAAAGTTATAGTTGTAATTACAAAACGCAGAAATTCTAGATAAAGATAAATTTTTTCTAACTTCTTTTTTTATTAATTTTTAATGATACATTTTATTATGTGTAAATTTAATTTCTTCTGAAAAACAATCAAAGGAAATTTTTTTTTACTGAATTCTAATAATGTTACGAATGATACACGTATTGTTCTATTAAAGCATTTTTTCTTGCTAAAGGTATTTTTATGTAAAAAAAAAAAATTCTTAAACTGTATCAACATTTTTCAAAATGATTTTCAGAAAGCTGTTTTATTTTTAAGTGCGTCTGAAATAGACAAAAAAATAATGAAATCATTGTAGTATTTCTAAAGGAGATATTTTCTCTTTTTTTTATGGTGATGTGTATTGGGCTAAAATTAACTTTAATGAAAATACTCATCTATTATAGTTTGGTAAGTTATTTATAATTACTTTTTACGATGTATCAAAATCGAAATTTGTTCTAGAAATAGTAACAAAATTATTACCAATTTTTATGGTTGAGAACTTGTTTTTAATAATTTTTTCTTCTTATGAAAAATATAATAAAGAAAATAAAGAAAGAAAGAAAAGAAGAGAAAAAAGGAAAAGAAAAGGAAAAAAAGAAAAGAAAAGAAAAATGAAAACAATTATTATTAACGGGATTTAATAATAAAGTTAAATTTATAACTGATGCAAATTTTCCAAATGTGTGAAAACAAGATCGGGTCAGGATTCGAACCAGGGATGTATTGATTGAAGCCGCCAATGCTCTTCCAACTGAGCCATAATGTAGTATTCGTTCGAGATTACTCAGTTAAAAGGGCATTGTCGGCTTCAGCCAATACATCTCTAGTTGGAATCCTGGCCCGGATTTTTTTTTCACCATCTTGGAAAATTTACATGTATTATAACTAATTTACCGAATCGTGTTATAATCTAATTCAATTTATATCTCGATTACATTTTTTTATTCGTTTTTCGAGAAATAACGAAGAAAATACATTTTTTGAAAGTATATGTTTTTGAAAAATCATAAAAGTAAACATGTTTAAGCATATAAAGCTGTTAAATACAATATTAGATTAAAAAAAGATGAATATTTTTATGTGAAAAATGAAAACTACCGAGGGTGATTGAAAGAAATGTTAAAAGAAACAATGCTTTTTTTTCTTCATTATCATACTAATAATGAAATAAAAAATAAATTTTCTCAAGTATCTTTCTCTCATATGCTAAAACAAAGCAATTTTAAGCATACAATTCACAAAAAAAGAAAAAAAGACAGATGAATACTTTCAGAGAAAAATAACGAACATTATAGAGCAATTTGGAACATTTTTTTAATAGAAAGTAAAGCTGAAAACATTTTATTTTTTTATACAACAAAAACAAAGAAAAAAAATAGCAATTATTTTTTAAGTAAATTATTGAAACAATAAAATGAGAATAAATTAGAAAAATACTGTTGAACACTTTCACAGAAAAATAACAAGAAATACTTTTCAATTTGGAAATATTTTTTAAAAGAAAGTAAAAGTAAATTATCATTTTTACATTTTATTTATAACAGACATTTTTTTTCAGTTATTACTTTCTTCTATCTTTATTTGAAGAAAGTATTGGATTCAGGAAAGAATTCAACTTGCGGTTTTCGATGTATTTAGAAGGTCCAAACCATGGAACTATTAAGAAAGACGAACTCACATTTCCTTAAAATAGTGAAGCTTAAACTGTAACCGCTTTCGCAGGGATTCATTAATACCTCAGCGAATTTCCACCGATAAAATTATGCGTAAAATTTCTCTTTATTTAAACGGCTCATTAATCGATATCTTAAATAAAAAATAATGGCAAAAACAGATATCCACTTTTACTGGTAACAGTTTACTTCTGTAGTAATACTTCTGCCATATTGTGACAACCAATTCAACTTCCTGTCGGAGTCAGTAAAAATATTACAAATCCTTTCCAAAATAAAACCAATAAAAGAAAAGGAATTTTTTACTACATTTGTTAGAAAAACTTCCAATCGCTAAAGCTTTAAAGTAAGGCGAAATTTTCTAGTTAAATTTACTGGTGGAAGATTTCACAAACCGTAATTACTAATTGTAAATCCAATTAAAAGAAACAGCCGTCATCTTGTGACAACTCCCTCAGTTACTTCACTCACAACTTATAGACAATATGTCTGCTCCTTTTCATTCATAACTCCACTGTCCAAACACCATTTAATGGTTTTTTGAAAATGTATGTCTATAAATATGTCCGTCACTCTGTGAGTCTGAATCTGACAAAAATTTTGTGAGCACTCTATTTCAAGAATTAACAAATAGAATTTCAAATAACTTATGTTAAACCTTTATATAAGTAAAGCGCATTAGTTTTTTGTGCATCTTGCTCAGCAGGTGGTGCAGCTATGCAGCATAATTCACAATTTCTAGAACAGTTCTATCTCAAGTACTAACGAGCGGATTTTCAGAAAACTTTACATTCAATTAGTACCGGATATAATGTCGTGCTTATTACATTTACTTGCAAATCTCTCAACAGGTGACACTGTTGTGCTGCATTATTCACGATTATTTCAATAGCTCTATCTCAAGAACTAATGCATGAATTTTCACCAATCTTCAGATTCAGTTAGTCACTAATATAGATTAGTGTTGTTTAGTTTTTCGTGTAAATCGCTTTATAAGTGCTGTATCTATACTTTATTATTTAAGCTCATTTTAATCATTATTTCTGTCTATGTTCATTATACTATAATGGAATTATAAATAAAATGCATTTGCGGATAAAGTAACTTAGGAAGTTGTCACAAGATGGCGACTGTGTTTTATAATCAAATTAACATTTTTTTAATTACCGCCGGTGAAAATTTCGATCAGTATGGTGGAATACAAAATTTCGTCAACTTCAAATGCCTTGGTTTTGAAAAATTTTTCTCACAATTAATGCGAAAATATTCTATTTCTTTTTACTCGTTTGGTTTTGACAAGGTTTGGTTCTAATCTTTTCATTGACACAGACAGTGAGGTGTCATGGTCTATGGTTGTCAAAATGTCAACTACTACTGCAGAACTAAACATCCACCAGTAAAAAATAATAGCAGTTATTTCCATTCTTTTTTATTGAAAATTTTCCTCAAATGAGGTGTTTAAAGAAAATTTATACTTAATTTTACTGGTGGAAGTTTTCTGTAGTAGTAATGAACTCTTGCGAAAGCGATTGCGCTTGAAGCTTCATTCTGTTAAAGATATGCCAGTTCCTCTTTGTTAAAAGTTTCATGGCTTATTGGTGGTCAGAAGGATAGGAGTAGTTTAGATATCAGAGGTTTCAATCACAAATCTCACTATAATATTTGCGAAGAATCAGAGTTTGTACAAATCTTAGAATTTCACGACCGGGAAATTTTTCAGTACAAGTATTTCTTTAAGAAAATCTCTGATTAAATAAAGTGAAATTTCGCCCGATTGGGCTAAATTTATCCTTTTATTTTAAAAAATGTGGCAATTTCACCTGGAAAAGAACGGTACTCGTACCAACCATGTCGATACAAATTACCCATCAAATTTCGATGAAAAAAATGTCAGAAACACGCCAAATCGCATTTTATGATTTATTGGTATAGCTTATACACTATATGGCCAAATGTGACCGGCCACTTCCGATTTTAGACGTTTTGTTAAATATTTAGAAAAATACTTGAGGAATTGTTCCGAATCTCCACGTGCGTAAACAGAATTGTACAGGACGTATATTTACATGAAGATTTTTCCCTGAAATCGCATAGAGACTGTAAACAAATTGAAAAAAGAACAAAAATATTTTGGATAACCTTGTTAAAATTATTGTAGCAAAAATGTTCAAACTGCAGATTATGCTAAGGTGGCTTATTGTAGTAAATTGTTTTTCATTTTTATGAGGATACTAGGTATACTCATAGAAAAGTTAAAGTTTTTATAAAAACAGTCCAAAATTTTGCCAAGATTTTTTTTCTTATAATTTGCAGAGTTCTTAATATAAAAAAAGGTTATTTTCAGAAAATACAACAAATAATATTGTACATGATACCCTGTAATCAGAATTAAAAATTAATAAAAATTCTATGAAAGTTGAGCAGGTTTACTAAATAATGTTTCCCTACATATGCGTGAACGCAATCAAAATGTAATTTGCATATTGTGTTAGGTAAATAAATAGAGCAATAAATAGAAAAATTAAGGCTTTTATAAAAAACAGTCCAAAATTTTGCCAAGATTTTTTTCTAATAATTTTCAGAGTTCTTAATATAAAAATCGTTATTTTCAGAAAATACAACAAATAATATTGTACATGATACCCTGTAATCAGAATTAAAAATTAATAAAAATTCTATGAAAGTTGAGCAGGTTTACTAAATATTGTTTCATTACACATGCGTGAACGCAATCAAAATGTAATTTGCATATTGTGTTAGGTAAATAAATAGAGCAATAAATAGAAAAATTAAGGCTTTTATAAAAAACAGTCCAAAATTTTGCCAAGATTTTTTTCTTATAATTTGCAGAGTTCTTAATATAAAAATAGTTATTTTCAGAAAATACAACAAATAATATTGTACATGATACCCTGTAATCAGAATTAAAAATTAATAAAAATTCTATGAAAGTTGAGCAGGTTTACTAAATAATGTTTCATTACACATGCGTGAACGCAATCAAAATGTAATTTGCATATTGTGTTAGGTAAATAAATAGAGCAATAAATAGAAAAATTAAGGCTTTTATAAAAAACAGTCCAAAATTTTGCCAAGATTTTTTTCTTTTAATTTGCAGAGTTCTTAATATAAAAATCGTTATTTTCAGAAAATACAACAAATAATATTGTACATGATACCCTGTAATCAGAATTAAAAATTAATAAAAATTCTATGAAAGTTGAGCAGGTTTACTAAATATTGTTTCATTACACATGCGTGAACGCAATCAAAATGTAATTTGCATATTGTGTTAGGTAAATAAATAGAGCAATAAATAGAAAAATTAAGGCTTTTATAAAAAACAGTCCAAAATTTTGCCAAGATTTTTTTCTAATAATTTGCAGAGTTCTTAATATAAAAATCGTTATTTTCAGAAAATACAACAAATAATATTGTACATGATACCCTGTAATCAGAATTAAAAATTAATAAAAATTCTATGAAAGTTGAGCAGGTTTACTAAATATTGTTTCATTACACATGCGTGAACGCAATCAAAATGTAATTTGCATATTGTGTTAGGTAAATAAATAGAGCAATAAATAGAAAAATTAAGGCTTTTATAAAAAACAGTCCAAAATTTTGCCAAGATTTTTTTCTTATAATTTGCAGAGTTCTTAATATAAAAATCGTTATTTTCAGAAAATACAACAAATAATATTGTACATGATACCCTGTAATCAGAATTAAAAATTAATAAAAAGTCTATGAAAGTTGAGCAGGTTTACTAAATAATGTTTTATTACACATGCGTGAACGCAATCAAAATGTAATTTGCATATTGTGTTAGGTAAATAAATAGAGCAATAAATAGAAAAATTAAGGCTTTTATAAAAAACAGTCCAAAATTTTGCCAAGATTTTTTTCTTATAATTTGCAGAGTTCTTAATATAAAAAACGTTATTTTCAGAAAATACAACAAATAATATTGTACATGATACCCTGTAATTAGAATTAAAAATTAATAAAAATTCTATGAAAGTTGAGCAGGTTTACTAAATAATGTTTCCCTACATATGCGTGAACGCAATCAAAATGTAATTTGCATATTGTGTTAGGTAAATAAATAGAGCAATAAATAGAAAAATTAAGGCTTTTATAAAAAACAGTCCAAAATTTTGCCAAGATTTTTTTCTAATAATTTGCAGAGTTCTTAATATAAAAATCGTTATTTTCAGAAAATACAACAAATAATATTGTACATGATACCCTGTAATCAGAATTAAAAATTAATAAAAATTCTATGAAAGTTGAGCAGGTTTACTAAATATTGTTTCATTACACATGCGTGAACGCAATCAAAATGTAATTTGCATATTGTGTTAGGTAAATAAATAGAGCAATAAATAGAAAAATTAAGGCTTTTATAAAAAACAGTCCAAAATTTTGTCAAGATTTTTTTCTAATAATTTGCAGAGTTCTTAATATAAAAATCGTTATTTTCAGAAAATACAACAAATAATATTGTACATGATACCCTGTAATCAGAATTAAAAATTAATAAAAATTCTATGAAAGTTGAGCAGGTTTACTAAATATTGTTTCATTACACATGCGTGAACGCAATCAAAATGTAATTTGCATATTGTGTTAGGTAAATAAATAGAGCAATAAATAGAAAAATTAAGGCTTTTATAAAAAACAGTCCAAAATTTTGCCAAGATTTTTTTCTTATAATTTGCAGAGTTCTTAATATAAAAATCGTTATTTTCAGAAAATACAACAAATAATATTGTACATGATACCCTGTAATCAGAATTAAAAATTAATAAAAAGTCTATGAAAGTTGAGCAGGTTTACTAAATAATGTTTTATTACACATGCGTGAACGCAATCAAAATGTAATTTGCATATTGTGTTAGGTAAATAAATAGAGCAATAAATAGAAAAATTAAGGCTTTTATAAAAAACAGTCCAAAATTTTGCCAAGATTTTTTTCTTATAATTTGCAGAGTTCTTAATATAAAAAACGTTATTTTCAGAAAATACAACAAATAATATTGTACATGATACCCTGTAATTAGAATTAAAAATTAATAAAAATTCTATGAAAGTTGAGCAGGTTTACTAAATAATGTTTCCCTACATATGCGTGAACGCAATCAAAATGTAATTTGCATATTGTGTTAGGTAAATAAATAGAGCAATAAATAGAAAAATTAAGGTTTTTATAAAAAACAGTCCAAAATTTTGCCAAGATTTTTTTCTAATAATTTGCAGAGTTCTTAATATAAAAATCGTTATTTTCAGAAAATACAACAAATAATATTGTACATGATACCCTGTAATCAGAATTAAAAATTAATAAAAATTCTATGAAAGTTGAGCAGGTTTACTAAATATTGTTTCATTACACATGCGTGAACGCAATCAAAATGTAATTTGCATATTGTGTTAGGTAAATAAATAGAGCAATAAATAGAAAAATTAAGGCTTTTATAAAAAACAGTCCAAAATTTTGTCAAGATTTTTTTCTAATAATTTGCAGAGTTCTTAATATAAAAATCGTTATTTTCAGAAAATACAACAAATAATATTGTACATGATACCCTGTAATCAGAATTAAAAATTAATAAAAATTCTATGAAAGTTGAGCAGGTTTACTAAATATTGTTTCATTACACATGCGTGAACGCAATCAAAATGTAATTTGCATATTGTGTTAAGTAAATAAATAGAGCAATAAATAGAAAAATTAAGGCTTTTATAAAAAACAGTCCAAAATTTTGCCAAGATTTTTTTTTCTTGTAATTTGCAGATTTCTTAATATAAAAATCGATCTTTTCAGAAAATACAACAAATAATATTGTACATGATACCCTGTAATCAGAATTAAAAATTAATAAAAATTCTATGAAAGTTGAGCAGGTTTACTAAATAATGTTTCACTACACATGCGTGAACGCAATCAAAATGTAATTTGCATATTGTGTTAGGTAAATAAATAGAGCAATAAATAGAAAAATTAAGGTTTTTATAAAAAACAGTCCAAAATTTTGCCAAGATTTTTTTTTCTTGTAATTTGCAGATTTCTTAATATAAAAATCGATCTTTTCAGAAAATACAACAAATAATATTGTACATGATACCCTGTAATCAGAATTAAAAATTAATAAAAATTCTATGAAAGTTGAGCAGATTTACTAAATATTGTTTCATTACACATGCGTGAACGCAATCAAAATGTAATTTGCATATTGTGTTAGGTAAATAAATAGAGCAATAAATAGAAAAATTAAGGCTTTTATAAAAAACAGTCCAAAATTTTGCCAAGATTTTTTTTTCTTGTAATTTGCAGATTTCTTAATATAAAAATCGATCTTTTCAGAAAATACAACAAATAATATTGTACATGATACCCTGTAATCAGAATTAAAAATTAATAAAAATTCTATGAAAGTTGAGCAGGTTTACTAAATAATGTTTCACTACACATGCGTGAACGCAATCAAAATGTAATTTGCATATTGTGTTATGCAAATAAATAGTGCAACTTTTGTGAAAACCTCAAAAACTTAGCTTAAAAATTCTGAAAATAATAGTCGATAGAACAAGCTCAAAATCCGTTGTTCCAAAAATGAAGCAACTAGATGAAGGGCCTATATCTGCATATTCGAGAGTATATATCTCTTGCACATGTTATCAAAATCCATGCGAAGAAATTTTATTATGAGAAAGTGATGAGATGTATACTTGAAAATTATTCACAAGTGACAACCCTACTATCCTCATGAGGTTTTTAATTACTAGTAAGAAAAATTAACAAAAAAAATTGGTCTAAAACATTATTCACAGCAGTTAGAATTACTCTAAAAATATTTATTTTTCACCACTTTTACTTTAAAGAATAATATTTCTTCATTTAAAGATAGAATCAAACCATACAAACCATTCATTATTTTATTTTTAATACGCAGTTCAAATCTTCATGTGTAAAAAAAGTAAAAGGAATTTACTTTTGTTGATCACTATAAAAAAATTAATGGTTTGTAAGAAATTGAGTGTAATTTAGTTTTATCACAAAGTATACTTTATTTAATGAATTGTAAAATTGCGGCTAATAAATTTTATAAAGTTATGGTTAGTACTTTAATACACTGATAAAGAAATGTAATGGGTAAAACAGCTTTCAAAAAGATAAAAGAATGTATCTATGTAACAAGCAATTCAATTTACTAGAAGCAATTTCAATATATATATATTATATATATATATATATATATATATATATATATATATATGTATATATATATATATATATATATATATATATATATATATATATATATATATATATATATATATATATATATTTTCTTTGGATAATTTAAATGTATTATTTCAATTATAAGGTATGAGTGAGTTTTAAATTTAGAACATTTTAATATAAAAAATGTAATTTCATTACAAAAAAGTGTGATATCTTTGTTATAAAACAGTTGCACGCTGCAACTTAAAACTGTAAATGCCAATAATTTCACTCAAGTTTTGAAAAAATAAATAAATAAATAAATAATACAACACAATTTTTATTTAAAGCTACTTTATTCATTTTACTTACTTCCGTGTGTAATACATAAATATTTAACTCTATTTTAATTCTTTGGTTCAAATATAATTATGCATAGTTGGTAATAGTCAAATTGACTGTTCTTGGTATTTGTAGAGTTAATGTTTATAATGCTTATAAAAACAGCAACAGAAAATTCCCTTTGCTGAATGTTTGAAACTTAATCTCAAATTAAATATCACGAGACCCAGATTAACTTCCCGTAAGACATGGTGACGTCACGGTGACGTCGTTGTGAAGTTACACTGTGACCGTCAATGTGACGTCACGTGACGTCGATGTGAAGTCACAGTGACTAAAATGTGAAGTCATTATGGCCGTTTTAGAGCTCATTTGTGACGTCACATTGTGACCACTTTGTGACGTCACGATATGACCAAAATGTGAAAAATGTGTCATTTGTGACAAAATTGTCATTAAAACTGTGACTATTCTGTGACGATTGTGACAAGGTTGTGAAGGCAGTTTGCGATTTTTTTTTGATTTGTGATAAATTTGTCACTAACTTTGTGACGGTGGCAGCATTGTCAATGTTGTGAAGTCCCAATGGGACCCAATTATACAGTTATGAACAATGTTATGTAGTGTAAAATCACTTGCATCTATAATTTTATTATACTTTGGCGATACATCTCAATTAAAACTTGGGAGCTGCTACAAAAAGAATGTACCAAAAGAAAGTTGCTGAATCAAAATGTAATGCCATGCAGATTTTAATCTTTGATACATTTTTTTCTGTTGCAATAAATGAGAATATTTAAGACAATTGAATATTCGATCTATCACAATTATTTCAAATTTAGCAATTTGTTTTTCTAATAAGGATTAAAATTATCAAAGAAACACTTCCTTTAAGGTGCAACACTAGTTTCAGAAAAACACCCGGATAATAATATAAAGTCTATGGGAGCGTTCTTTTCAAATATATCGCTGAAATTTTAATGTTTTCGTATGTTTCTTTTTCATAGGATAACAGGGGACGATCTACAACCGACCTAGTTTTTACTTTTTCGATTTTGCTTATATATTTTTAGTTTCAATATCAGAATCCGTTTAAACCTGTTTTGGATTTTAATTTTTTTTTTAATCTGAAGCCAAAATTGAAAAAGTAAAAAATAGGCCGCTTGTGAATCGCCTTCAGATATCTTACGCAAAAAAACCATGTGAAAATATTAAAATTTGAGCGAGATATTTGAGAAGAACGCTCCCACAGACTGTACATTATCATCCGGGTCTTTTTGTATGACTAGTGTTGCACTTTAAAGGAAGTGTTTTCTGATAATTTTTATGCTTATAAGAAAAACAAATTGCTAAATTTGAAATAATTGTAATAGATCGAATATTCAATTGTCTTAAATATTCTCATTTATTGCAACAGAAAAAAATATGTAACAAAGATTAAAGTCTGCATGGCATTACATTTTGATTCAGTAACTTTCTTTTGGTACATTCTTTTTATAACAGCTCCCAAGTCTTAATTTAGATGTATCGCTAAACTATAATAAAATTATAGATGTAAGGGATTTTACACTACATAACAATGTTCATAACTGTATAATTGTGTCCCAGTGGGACTTCACAACATTGACAATCCTGCCACCGTCACAAAGTTAGTGACAAATTTATCACAAATCAAAAAATAATCGCAAACTGTCTTCATATACTGTCTTCTATGAGTATTAAAATATTATTAAAACATGCAAAGAAGAATTATGAAAAAAATTAAAGCTAAATATATATTAGTATAGTGATAAACAAAAAACATTAAGGGGCTATCCATTACAGGAAGGCTGTCCATCATAGACACATCTACCTAATAAAAATTCCGACGATAAACATAAAATAGAACAACAAACACGTTAATTATAATTATTAATATTTAATTTATAATATTAGAGAGTATTTATGATACCCACTTTAATCACCATGTACACTAATACTACATATAATGGATATTTTGAAATTTACCTCTGTAAAATGATTCAGGAAAGGAAATAATAAAAGTGTCTGGAATGAAAAATTAATAATAAAATACAGTTATTACTTTTTAGCTTCATACCGTTCAAGTATTTGCGTTATTTGTTTTAAATACAATCATGTTTAAATTCTTATTGATTGCGTAACTTCCAAATTCTCTCTGAAAACATTCCAATTAGAATATTTACAACTGAAACGTTTTCACCCACAATGACTTTCCATTCAGAAATTTTATAACATTTCGCAGGTTGAAAAATACATTAACCACATTATTGTTTTTTTTAAATATCATACATCTACGATTTCTTTTAATAGTTCTTCTCGTTCTATTTATAAATTCTTCTTGTGAGCAGATACATTTTTAAAAATAAAATTATGCAATGTTTCGGAAGATTAAAAAAAGATGTTTGTAAATAATTTTATGCTATAAAAAAGCTTCTTTATTACAAAATATAATTATCTTTAAATGTTTAATAATTATATTAACGGTTTATTATAACATACATTCATATGATTTTATGTTTATGGAAACATATTATTTTAACCAGATATTTTTAAAAAGGAAACAACCCAGATTAAAATGCAATTAAAATCACTACCTTTAACAACCTAATCCAAATTATTAATAATCAAGTTTTTTTATGTCAGCAAAATAAATAATGAATGTATTAGACTTTAAGTTAAGCATTAATGTTTTATAGCATATTTTTGAGAAGCTAATTAAAATCGTTCTCAGAATAATAATAAAAAAATGCAACCATGAAAAATAATATTTTTTCATGCCTTTTTCCATCGAAGTCATTCGTTCTAATTAAACTTTTTGCCGCATAAACTAAATCCGATAATAATTAAAGTGGCAAAGACCAAATCATTTTAACAGTCAAAGCTCTATTAATTTTCTCGTACTTATATTTGGCCGCTTGGAAGAGCTGTAATGGACATTCTTGTTTAAATTGTTAAATCCGTGTCAATACGCAACTACCCACAACTGCCCTAAATTCCAGCCAACTAACTTCTTGGGTCTATCATCAATTTAAAATATTTCTGCTTACGTTTATTTATTCTTTCCTATGCAGACGATTTTAACTTTCCACTCGCATGGCCGTTTTGTTTTTTCTTTTTCTGTACAATATTTTTGAAAGTTAAATACGCAATAATTTTATGAGAGTGTCTTTAATTAATTTTTTTTATTTAAACAATTTTTTAATGTATTTTTACCTTTCATTTTTATTATTTTCAAAACAATTCAAGTTAAAGTAAATTGTAAAACCATTTTTTGTAAATAATAATAATAATAATATTCATAATTAGAGTTTATTAGATAAAATATTGTTTTTAAAGCGTAAAAATGATAGATTTAATGCTAATAATAATAATAATAACTTAAAAAAATAAAGCTTGTATCACATGCAAAAATACGTAGCATCTTTTTAATACAAAAAAAGGGGGGTATAGAGGATGAAAAGTTTTTTATTTGTCAATCAGTAATTTTTTCATATTAATTTTCTGCAGAATAAAGCATCTCGTAAAGTACTTTTTTTAAATACGTATCTCTAAAACGAAAATTTGATATTCGAATAAATAGTTATGTGACCTACATGCACATTAAAATCTGCAGATTTAATTCTAATAATAAAAATTGTAGTTTGAAATTGCAGAAGTGATTCGAATACCTTTGAGAAATTTCTAGTAGAACAAATGATCATTTACAGAAATCATTGTAAAAGATAAATCGAGGTATTAGGCCTGAAATATTTTTTAATCAGATAAACTTCGTATAATTAGAAAAGCATTTTGAGTCGCTGATGAATTAATTGCACTTCATGTTATATGAAAATAAAGTTTTTGTCAAAGGCACAGTACCATCTTGGGCCACCTTTATAATTAATAATTTATGTATAGTTCTGCATGCATTAATTATTGAAAAAAAATTATAGACATTTTAGTTTTCAACCGAAAATATGAAAATTACTACGATTCGATTTTGGTCTAAAAAACTTTTTTCAGTCTATCTTTACTAATGTAATTATGTGTAATACATCCGTTTTTTTAATCCAAATATTTTTCTATATTTACACACATTTTCACCGTAAAGGATATTAAATTATACATTTAATTTGAAATGTTAGGTACACATCAATTCATTAATATTTAAAATTATTTAAACAGTTCTGAAATGATAAAAACGTTATGTAATATATAACTGTAAATTTTAATGACATTTCGTAGCACGATTTTTACAAGATTTGTGACAAGAAAATATTTGGCACTTAAAATGGATTATTGTCATTGTGTAAGTGATTCTTTATAGTTTTTGTTATTACTGAAGAAAATTTAATCATTTTCGAAATGTCGAAAAATAAATTACTAAAAATGAAATAAAACTTAATTTGTAAGATGCGCACAAAATCGATGTGATTCAAGCTCCGAAACACATTTACACGGTCTATTTAAAGTACAGTTCAAATTATTTCTCTCTCTATATTAACATTTTCAAAGATTTTTGAAGTTCATATTTTTGCCTCACTACCACTTTACAATATGGTGTTTTTTGTCACAAATGTGACATTTTACATACAATGACATAGCAATGACATCACAATTTTTTTAAATTGTCAAAAATGTATACTTTTACAAAAAATAAAATGGTTTGGATGTTTCTTAAGAAGGTCACCACTGAGTCACAATGTGACGTCACTGAGTGGTTGCATTTTAGTCACAGGTGTGACGTGACTACCGTTATTGTGACGTCACTGTGACCATGCATGCTATGAGGGTTTCTCATTCTGAATTTGATTATAATTTTTAAAATAGAGGTCGTCAATATATTTGCAATATGAAGCAACATCGATTTTTGAAAATAAAATAATCCTTCTATCTTTTTGCTACATTATTTGAGTTTCGTGGATCAAATCAACGGAATAAAATGAAGATGTGCACATTGTTTTCGAAGTCCTCGTGCAGATGTAAAAGAAAATATATCATTCATGTTCCTTGTAATTTAGAAATGCAAAATTGAAACCTTGTATTAAAAATTACTGTAAACATACGATTGAGTAAGCAGAAACAAATCATAGAAATTTGACTGCGCGTTAAAATAAAAACAAATATGTTATTATGTAAATGAATATTTTTAGTGAAATAATTTATGAAATATTGAAGAAAATTGGTGTTAACCTATAAACTAAAAAGTAATTTGTTAAAAACACAATATAGTATACAAGTTTTGGGAAAAACTTTGCTTTAAATCTTCAGACATAAAGAGCACATGCTACAACATTGAAATCAGCAGCAAGACTGAAAGGAAATGTTAGGGGAAGGAAGAAGCCAAATAAAACATCCAAAAGGAAATCCGAAGTCCTAAGCCAAATATAGAAGAGCATTACCCAATCAAAAGAACACAACACAGGAGTATTACAAAGCAAATTGGACAGAATCTGTTTTTATTTAATTTGCGCTATCTTAGACATCTTATGTGATTAATCGCGAAAGGTTTTTTTTTTTTAAATTACAAAAATATATTTATCAAAGTTTGTATTTTAAAACATCGATATCAAATTCATTAGAAATTCTAACAATTAGGGAGGCAAATAATTTTTAGAAAACAATATTCAGAATAAGAAAATATGTTTTTGCAATTTTAGCGACCAAAGTTATCAAAGTGTGATAAAAAAATTTCTGGTGGAAATCTTGACTAAAATTAGATAGGATATAATATATTCCCCCGCCTTTCAATGGGTTAAGACTTTCGAATGGCGGTGACCTTAACCGCTTCCCTGACTTCCCCTTTCGTCATACGGGCAGCGCGATTTGACCATCATGATCTGCCCGATAATGATTTTTTCCCACAGCTTTTGACTGATCCTGTAAATAAACTAATCATGCTTGAAACGTCATTTGAAATAGGGTTCGTGCGAGGGCAAATTTCAATAACGTCCAAAAATTTCAGGGTAATCTGAGTATATTTACGGAAGTTAGACCGCTGACAGAAGGCCAGAAAGACAGACGGACAGACAAATCTAAATCATAATCACTTTTCAGATTTGTTGGAAAGTGTTAAAGAGCAGCCTCCATCTTGTGACAACTTTCTCTGTTACTTCGCTTGCAAATGGTAAACAGCGCAGTATATGTCTCCCGCTCTTTATTTATAATTCCACTTTTAAGTTGTCTAATTAAAAGTACCCCTTCAACGTCCATTTTGAACACCTCTCTTGAAAGGGTTAATGTGTAAATACATTAACAATCTCTTTCATGATTAAATATTTCACGATGAAATTTCATATAATTGAACATTTAATCGTATAATCAACCTACTTAACTTGTAATTAATTGTTGTCAGTCGTGGTCACATAACGAACATTGAAAAAAAGTCGCTTAACATATTCGCTGCCGCGCACGCGCCAGCGTGTGATATGGCGCCAACGTTAAGGGGCCATTCACGAGCCAGCGCGTGATATGGGGTGATGCCCAATAGCCAGTCACGCTCTGGCGCGGGAAAATCTTTCACTGATTCTTTGTTATAAAAAGTAAATCGGCTTCTGGGAAAAACCCACTTCTACAGTGCGGCATTGACTATCATCACATCTTCACTTAAGCGAGATCGAACGTGTTATGAATTGTTCGTACGAGAGTTACTAGTTTGGCCTACATTTTTTAGTGAAGGCCAAATTATTCGTTCTATTTATCTAAATTCTTACAACAATGTTTCAGTGGTAAATTTCGTTTAATGACGAAATATATAACTTTAATGAGGTAATGTATGCTATTAAGTAAAGGAAATATTGCTATTATAAATTTCTGGTATGAATTTGTAATATCTGAAATAAAAACCTCTTTAAGTTGGAAACACTGCCGGTAGCATACATGACACCATGGGCATTAGATGGTTAAAGTCTTTCTTCAAAATTGTCTTTTTCCTGTGAGCAAAAGATAATTATAGAACGCCCAATCAATCAATTAACTAATATTCTTCAAAACTGATTTATATTCGTTTCTAAAATAAGCAAATTATGCCTTGACACTTTTATAAAAGTCTACTTTATGCATCACTTGTTATACAATATCTGCTTAATATTCGAGAGAGTTGGTTTCGCGGAAATCATCGCGAAAGTTGAAACTATCTTCTCGTGTATAAAAGGGCTTAGGTTTTAAGATTTTTTAATAAAGTAATTAAAAATGTATTGATTTATCATTAAAAATTCAATTTTGTGTATAAGTTTGAATAATTATAATTATACTGTACAAATTTTGGTTATTAGTTTATGACTAAAAAAAAAAATTATTGATATGCTATTGTTTGTAATATTGGATCTTTTGTTAATGAATTCCCATATAAAGAAAAGTTGCAATCTCGATTTCATAGCTGTCAACTTGTACGGTTTTTTCTCACCACTAAAATTAAAAAGAAATTTTTGTTTTGTTTCATCGTTAGATTTCGGTTATTGTTTTAAATAATATTTTTTATTAAATTTTAGAAGTTGGTTCGTTGTATTTATGACGTTCAATTATCAACACGATGGATATAGGCCCTAAGAGGGGAAAGTCCTCCGTAATGGTATTTCTGATGGAACCTAATGAGTATTTACGCAATGAAATCTAAAGGTCAAAGAAAAACTCGGAAAACTCCGAACAACTTGGCAAACGGGCGCGATTGGTTTCGAACCCAGTACCTCCCGTCTATCAGTTTTGAAGGCAGAACCTCTCGGCTACTAGTGGGGCTTTTAGTGGTAGGAAAAATCCGTACAAGTTGGCAGTTATGTGATTTTACTTTTGAGTATGAGATTCCTCTCTGTTAAGTATTGCATTCCATTTATTTCTCAACAAGCTTTTATGGAAGTTTTTAAGTTTTTTATACAATTTTTACCGAAAAATTTTCAGTAGCAATGAAGATTTAGGATTTTCTTAGTTTTGGAATCAATTACTGACCTATATTTCGCCTCAATATCATGGATCCCAACATCTCTTAATTATTCCGGACTCCGATCGAAGATGAACATATTTTCAACCAGAAATTTTATTTAACCAAAAAAGTTAAAATGAAATCGGAAATCTACATTATAGAAAATAGAATGAATTTCCTAAGTGTATTTTTTGTTTGGCTCTGCAAATCTTGGATCAGGCTCCAAAATAATTAAGAGATGTTGGCATCTGTGCAATATGAGGGATGAAGTTCGAGGAACTTGGACTATAAACATAATGCAGCAAATAGTATAATGGAGATGTTAAGTGTCAAATAGTTTTTTACAATTATTAAAACAAAGCGAGTTTTTTTATGGAAGTTTTTAAATTTTTTATACAATTTTTACAGAAAAATTTTCAGTAGCAATGAAAATTTAGGATTTTCTTAGTTTTGGAATCAGTTTATTTTCCGTGTTCCTTAGAATTACTGACCTATGTTTCGCCTCAATATCATGGATCCCAATATCTCTTAATTATTCCGGACTTCGATCGAAGATGAACATATTTTCAACCAGAAATTTTGTTTAACCAAAAAAGTTAAAATGAAATCGGAAATCTACCTTATAGAAACAAGAATGAATTTTTTGTTTGACTATGCAAATATTGGATCAGATTCCAAAATAATTAAGAGGTGTTGGCATCTGTGCAATATAAGGGCTGAAGTTCGAGGAACTTGGACTATAAACATAATGCAGCATATAGTATAATGGAGATGTCAAGTGTCAAATAGTTTTTTACAATTATTAAAACAAAGCGAGTTTTCTTTATAGAAAAATATTCAATTAATTAATTAAATAATTAAGTATTCGCAAATGTTGAAATGGTCATCATTTTTTATTTCGCGAATAATCAAAACTCGCGAATGTTAAGGGATTACTATAATGATGTATTAGAATTGTCGTGAAACATCTAGCCGATATATTTAGCCGATAACAAATAGTAATTACAGAATAGCAACTATTCTTGCCGATTGATATATTACTAGTAGGTATGATGATGTCAAATTATCAGATGTCATTTATGTATTGCGAAACTTGGGTTAGTTCCAGAGAATAATTACTATTGCTATACTATTCATAGTTAAAACGATCTAAACTGAATCAATTAAATTAATTTCCGACCAACATGCAAATCAATTATGACCGGTTCTATGTATGTGTGCAACACATAATTTTATTAGACATGCTAAACATATTTAGTTTTCGTTCATTAGAATGTAAATCCACGTTGTAATAAATGTAATGTTTTTAAAATACTAACTATGTCAGTTACTTTTCTGCAATATTTCAATTTTAAGATATTTATTAATCCTTTTATGTAGATAACCAGAGATGCAGAAATAGAATAGATCGAATCTAGGTGCCAGATGATAGTCTCTCACCACTAAAATTTAAAAGTTTTCATTCCATGAAAATTTAATAGCATTCTGACAAGAATATTAGACGAGAGGGAGAGAAGACTGGTTCTATGTATGTGTGCAACACATAATTTTATTAGACATGCTAAACATATTTCGTTTTCGTTCATTAGAATGTAAATCCACGTTGTAATAAATGTAATGTTTTTAAAATACTAACTATGCCAGTTATTTTTCTGTAATATTTCAATTTTAAGATATTTATTAATCCTTTTATGTAGATAACCAGGGGTGCAGAAATAGAATAGATCGAATCTAGGTGCCAGATGATAGTCTCTGACCACTAAAATTTAAAAGTTTTCATTCCATGAAAATTTAATAGCATTTTGACAAGAATATTAGACGAGAGGGAGAGAAGACTGGTTCTATGTATGTGTGCAACACATAATTTTATTAGACATGCTAAACATATTTCGTTTTCGTTCATTAGAATGTAAATCCACGTTGTAATAAATGTAATGTTTTTAAAATACTAACTATGCCAGTTACTTTTCTGTAATATTTCAATTTTAAGATATTTATTAATCCTTTTATGTCGATAACCAGGGGTGCAGAAATAGAATAGATCGAATCTAGGTGCCAGATGATAGTCTCTCACCACAAAAATTTAAAAGTTTTCATTCGATGAAAATTTAATAGCATTCTGACAGGAATATTAGACGAGAAGGAGAGAAAAAAAGCGAAATATATTGACTTGTGAGAGACTACCTGCTAGCGCATAGATTTTTTTTTCTCCCGCAGATCACGAATTTATATAGCAGACATTAACAGATGATGACATTTCATAGTTCTTATGCTTCAAGGACTTTCAAGGTCATGTATCAGAATTTTTTAAGTAATATTTAACCATATTGAGAACTTTCTCCTGCATAGAAATTACTTTTGTAGTTTTGTTTTTAATTATTATTATTATTAATTTTTACTTTTTAATTGATTAATTTATTTTATTTACTATTTTTACAATTATTTTTTTATTTTATTATAATTTTAATTATTTTATTTTATTTAATTATTTTATTTTATTATTATTATTTCCCACTGTTTTCTTTCTCTTTTATTAGTTTATCATCATTTTTCTTTTCCACCTGGGATCTTTTAGCCAGCGTCACCTGTGGCACTCTTTGTAACTCCTCCTTCTTTCTTTAACTTTATCTTTACTTTTCTCTTCCTCCTTGGCTCTGTCAGGTAGCGCCGCCTGTCGCACTCTTTGTATTCTCCTCCCTCTTTCTTTCACTTTTATTTCCACTCTGTCCCTTGTGACATGTGTTTGGATTAGCTGAAGTCGAGCTGTATTTTTGAAGCTCGAAACGCGTCCTGTTTAATTTTCTTTTTATGGTGATTTAACCATTTAATAAAAAATAAACTCTATCTTTAAATATATACCGAAGAGTACTTCACGAAATTTCTGGTAAAAAAGTAAATAAAATCCCTTGAAACTTACGAATTCCACAATTTCAAAACTGCCATGTGCGATTATTTTTATTTATTTTTTTTTTATTACACCTCGCACCACTTTCTCAAAAAGAAAATCTTTAGCATATAGTTTGTCAATCTCTGGAAGAAAAATTTACTACAAATAAACTTAAATCTGGAACTACAAAATTTATTTATTTACTAAATTTGAATATTAGAATAGAAAAATATTCGCCTCTGGCCGCTTAGCAATTGCACGATAATTCAATTAAAATTTCAGAAGAGTCTTAAAATAAGATAACTAACTCAAGTTAACCCTTTAACCCTTTGCTTACGGGGTTGGGATATATGTCGTCCCAGAGAAGATTGCTTTATTATATTCGCACCACTTTTTAAAAACTAATCCGTGACATACACTTGCACCAGAAAAATTTCAAGACAAATCTATCACAAACAATTTTTTCGTAAATTGTGGTACGAATGAATATAAAAAATTAGCCATTTCTACCCCGTAATCAAAAGGTTAACGATCAAAGCATTTTCATTGCTAAGATGTCGAAATAAATGAGTGACACGGGTAATTAAGAACAAATATATTTCTAAATAAGAAAACGTGATTTTTCACATACATAATAAAAGGGATATTTTTAGATAAAAATACCGGTGTCAGTGTTGCATATCGGAATTAAAATTTTGTAGTTTCGTGGCGAAACCAATGAACGTTAAAGGGTTAACAATGCTAAAATTATTTAAAAATACCTTGACTTGAATATCTAATTGATTTTGTCCATATTGTCCATTTGTGCACATTCACATTTAACTCTTTAATTCCTTGGGGACAAGCGACACGTATGCGTACCGCAAAAAGGCTTAAAAATCCTCGTTTATGTCCAGCAGTAAAAATTTACTGTAAAATTTGCTTATTTAATCAGAGAATTTTCTCGATTTAACAAGGCACAAATTTCTGTTTTTAAAAACCGGTTTCAAAACATTAAAAAATTTGTAAAGGACTCGCCGCGAAGAGGTTAATGCTCCATATTTATACATTTGTGGTTTATCTATGCAAAATGTGCAATACATATTGGCTTAATAATTTATTTTACATCATTGGCAAGGAAAAAACTAAAAAGTGTACGATTGTTAATAAATAATGATGTTCCGAAAAGGGATCACTCCAACTCATTGCTTCATTTGACTTTCCTTTTATCCGTTCTTCATCAGAATCTAATAAGGTAAGTAGTTCTGAAATTAATATAAGTTATAAACATTCTCTAAAACAACCATTCTTTTAAAAAATGGATATCATTGTATAGTAAAATTATTCAAGTATTTTTTTTCCAGCTACATACAAAGTATAGAAATACAGTAAAACCCCGATAATTCGGATTAATTGGGACCAGACCCAATCCGGATTATCCGGAGAATAAGAGAAAGATGAAATAAAATAAAACATACGTACAGAAAATCACCTTTTACTGTCTCTAAATAATAAGTTAAATTATTTATTATTTAGAGACAGTAAAAATGTTTACTTAGTAATCAAAAAGTTAAAACTTTTTTGCTGTGCCAGTTTTCTATACCTTTTGTGAGCCGTACGGTCACGCATCCGCTTGAGCATAAGTAGTTCGTTGGGTGTAGTTTAAATAAGAGTTTAAATAAGAAAGCTTAAGGTATTCTTCCGAAAAGATTTCAGAAAAAAGTTTTTTTTTATTCAGAATACGACGATGAAACAAGTTTATGCTATGGAAATTAACCAAATCGTTTCTCAATCGCTTGACCAAACTGATCCGGATTTACGGGGTCCGGATTTGCGGGGTTCTACTGTACTATTATTTACAACAGGGGTGGCCAACTGTGGCATGCCATATACCATATTTAAAAAGTAATACATATTATTTTTTAAAGAAATTGTCGACTTCTTGAATAACAGCGATTCGATGATTTTATAATGCAATTATTTCTATAAATTTTTGTCTGTATCCATCGCACCGTAGTTGGCCACCCCTACTTAGAACTACTTTACCTTATCTTTTTTCACCATTAATAATAGTCCGTGTACCGGTAATATCGAAAGATTCCGTCATCGCGTGTTAAATTTTTTTATGTACATCGATAGTAAATAGTTATACGGACAAATTGAGCTAGGAATAACTAGGTTTGATAAACAGAAAATGCGTTTATTTAAATGTGTTTAGACGAAAAATAAATGAACCATCGGTAAAATTTCAAAGCAAAATAAATTTGAATTTTTATCAACATTTCTAATTTAAGCATGCTAAGCCCAACAGCCCACATTAACAAAAGTCCATGGTATCAAGCATAAGGAAAAATCTTTATTATATAAAAGAGTAGTAATATGGGAATCTAATGATACCTGTTTGCCGAAAGTAAAGTAGTGCATAAGCCAAAAAATAATATCACTGGTGATTTACTTGTAGGCTTATCATTGCGTTTGCTATACAACTATTTCATATTCTTAATTGTATGGCAAACGCAATGTAAAACCTACGAGTCAACCACCAGTGGTATTAATTTTTAGCTTATGCACCACTTCACTTCCGGCAGGCATGAATCATTAGATTCCCCTATTACTACTCTTCCATAAAATAAAGCTTTTTTGTGCTCAATGTCTAATATTTTTCTGCTGTATAATTATCTCACATAATAAAGATTACCATACCATTTGCTTCTGAAAGAGAACACAATTGTCTATAAAATATTTTACGAGTGGTCAATATCCGCAAGGACGGTAAAACACTATAGCTTTTTAATAAAAATTTTAATTAACCCATTAACGCCCGAATTATTTTCTTCGCTAAAATTTAAAATTTGTATTTCCCACCACTTTTAATATCAAATTAACTTTTATCTAAATTTATCGAGGATTTTGTCTCGTGAAAGAAGGTATATATTTATCTTCCTCTTTACTGGTGGGAAAACTGTTTTTTTTTTGCTGTTTTTGTAACCGTCCTCAAACGAAGACGCTGGGGGTTAATGGGTTAAGCATAATTTAATTAGTCGAACCCAGTCATACCTAGCTCATATTTTTCGTGTGACTTTTGCCTATCGATTTAGATGAAAATTTTTCAAATCCGCGATGACAGAGCTTTTGATGTCTCGGATTATACTGATGTTTCAGCGAATCAAAACAGGTAACATTTTTTCCATAAGTTATTACACTAACTGTCCGGTGTATAAAAATATTTAGTTTTTTACATTTAAAAATTACCGAGAGCAATGCTTTTATAAGTTGCACTAACTAGACTCTTACCGATTCCGAATTACTCGTGAACGTGTTAACGATTAACCCTTTCCGGCACGGGCAAAATCTGTTAGTAAAATGAGAAAATATCGACTGACACCGGAATTCACAAACGCATTTTTTAGATCTTTTGAAATCCCTAATTTAAGCTTTTATTGTAAAAGCAAAATTTCACTAAAATATTACTGGTGCCGTTTGTAAGTTTGGAATTAAAATTAGGTATCCCAGACCGGGCGCAGTGTGCCGGAAAAGATTTTATAAGGGCACATAGATGGGGCTAAATCCGTATATCTATTACCTGATTTAAATTAACCCTTTCCGGCACACTGTGCCCGGTCTGGGATACCTAATTTTAATGCCAAACTCTCAAATGGCACCAATAATATTTCAGTATAATTTAGCTTTTACAATAAAAGCGTAAATTAAGGATTTCAAAATATCTATAAAATTTGTTTTTGAATTCCGGTATCAGTCGATAATTTCTCATTTTACTAACAGATTTTGCCCGTGCCGGAAAGGGTTAAGTACTAAAAAAGCAGGCACTATTTTTTCAGCGTCAAAAGTTGACTATTTCTTTTTTCTGCGAAAGTTTAAATAAAAGTATGTAATGCATGCATATTTTTAGGGTGTTTTTTTTCAAAGAATCCAAGTATGGTATGAACCCCTTACTATCTAGAGCTGTTAGCGTATGCACGTCACTAGTGTTGCCGCTTCTGGTTGGTTCTTTGGTTTTAGAATTTTTTTATTAACACCACAAAAATTAAACAAAAAATTTCTTTTAATTTATTTATAAAATATAAATTTCGTTTTATAAAGCAAAAAAAAAAAAAAAAAAAAAAAAAAAAAAAAAAAAAGAATACTGCCCAGTTAAACTGATGGCATTGAACTCACAGGCTACAAATACTAATTGTACATTAAAGCCTTATATTTTCAAGGGTTAATTCCGTTCAAAAAAAAATTAAGAAGGGGAAACAGCTCTCCCCTTTCCTCTTTTTTTATACTTAATCATTGAACCTCCTATACTATCAAAGACATGCTTTATCATATAAAAAATCTATATCCAAAATTCAGAGCAAATGAGATAATTCTTAATAAAAACCCATTTAGCATTTATATAATTTAAAAGGAGTTATCCCCCTCTTTTATACTTAACCATTAAACTTCCAAAACTATTCAGAGATTTGAACGAAATCTGGAAATTCTGCTTGATAAAGCCATTTATATAAATTAAGGGGGGCATTAGAACCCCTGTTCGCCCAATTTATACTTATTCAATGAACACCTAATAACAGTCACGGAATCGCCTCATCAGAATGATCCTAATCTAAATTTTGAACGAAAACTTAATTCTGCATGAAAATCCCATTTATATCAACTAAAGGGAGGGGCATGAACTCCCCGTTCCCCCTCTTATACATATCTAATGAACTCCAAAAACTAATTAGGGAAGCGCCTTGTCAGGATATACCTACATACAAAATTTCAAGTGGATGGGATATTTTTATCACGAGTTTTCGCGTTACGCACGAACGAACATACAGAACGGACGGGCACATAAGCTCTCAGGCTATGATAGCCTGTGAGCTAAAAAAGGAGTTAAATTTCTAATGTGCATTCGATATGTCTAATTGAAAAACCAGCCAGATATCAGGACTTATGTCGCATGCACCATTGTCGGAAATGACTAAAATCTGATGATATACGCTGTATACATCATAGATATCATGAGGTTAAAAGGAATATTACCGTTTGAAAATTCAAAATAAGCTACATTTTTATTATGCAGATGACCCTTATCTTAAAACGTGTAGTCTTATTCAGATAGTAATTTTAATTTCCAATTTAACGGCACCATTTGCATCTCTCACGATAATTTACTGAAAAAACGGCATGGATTGATTATTTTTTTTCCGGAATAGTAATTTAATTAAAATTCAATTAACACTAGAAGGGCAGCGATAGTTCATTTTAACAATTAAAAAAATAATGCAAATCGATTTGAAACAGAAATTTACTTTTAAAATAAGTTTAAAAAAATTAAAGTGGAAAACAGTTAAACAAATAAGTTAAACGGTTTTTAAATACAGATTTTTTCTTAATATATAAATTTTTTATAAAAAACAAGAGTAAAAGCTAAGGCCTTTTTTAATGTTAAAAGTTAAATTGGCCATATTTATGTATAAATTTAAATAAATGCAAAGACCATAATCTTGAAATTATTAATTGTTGGAAGAGTAAAAACACTGACCTAAAATATTTAATATCTTATTTGAAACCCGAAATATTATTTTAAAAATTTAATTAATTTTTTTGGATAATTTTTGCTTTAAATAATAAGTTTTTTCGTTTTCGGATACAGTCTAAAACCAGACCATTGTGTATTTTAGAATTAGTATGAAGTTCAAACTTTATGATAAAAAATAAAATAGATTTATTTTCGGATGGGAACAGCGAGAAATTTAATGGCTTGTAAGATATAGAGTGTAATTTAGTTTTATCACAAATGTACTGAATTTAATGAATTGTGAAATTGCGGCTAATAAATTTCATAGAGTTATGTTCAGTACATTAATCTACTGATAGAGAAATATAATGGGTAAAAAGAGTTTCAAAAACATGAAACAAATGTATCTATGTAGCGAGTAAGTGCATTTCAATAAATGCAATGTTTATTTTATTTTTTCCCGATACTATATAATTAAGACTTTCAGGTTTAAGGTATTTATATTCGTAAAATGCTGAAATGGGCAATTTACACCGGAATTTCGAAAGAAATGTTTTTCAAAATAAGTAAATGCTTTTTCTTCAGATGCACAATAAAAGGAATATTTTCTTTATGATTTTTTGGCGCTAATGTGGTATTTAGGAATTAAGGCCCCTGTCCTCGCTCGAGGAAATGCTCGCGAGCTAATGCTATTCCTATGGGGAACCATTTTCTAATAACTCCTTCGCTTTTTTTTTTTTTTTTTTTTTTTTTTTTTTGCATTGGATAGCTGAGGTGCATGCTGACAGCGCACCTTTTTTTACTTTTTCGATTTTGGTTGCAGATATATTTTTTAAAAAGCACTTTCAGTTTCGAAACCGGTTTTGAAAATGAAACTAACTTTGTAAAAAATATCTGCAACCAAAATCAAAAAAGTAAAAAAGGTGCGCTGTCGGCATGCACCTCAGCTATCCAATGCAAAAAAAATTATTCAAAAATGTCAAAATGCGAAGGAGTTATTAGAAAAATAGTTCCCCATAGGGATAGCATTAGCTCGCGAGCGTTTCCTCTTGCGAGGACATGGGCCTTAAGATTAAGCGGTCGAAAAATGAACCACCGCCCTTCAAGATCTTAACCCATTCGCGACGGAAGCCTTTTACGAAATTTTCAATGTTTTGTCACTAGTTTTTAAAAGCAGAAATTTGCGCCTTGTTAAATAGAGAAAATGCTCCGATCAAGTAAGGCATTTTTTTCAGTAAATTTTTACTGGTGGGAATAAACGCGGATTCTTAAGCCCTCTTTGCCACGCGTGCACGTGTCGCTCGACCCCAAGGAATTAACAATCGAATTAGATATTGGCAGAATAACGTTGACTAGTACATTTTATAATTTTAAAATAAATGTTTAGGTTTTCCCGGTGAGAATTTAATATTACAGAGATATTAATGGCGAATAATCTGTAATGAAAGATGGCGAAATAAACTGTAAGATATTAGTAGTGTCTTATAAAGCATTTGGCGTCCCGGTTTACGAGGGACACCTGACAACTCTAGTGCTCGTGAGAATTACCTCTCATATGCAAAGGGTTAAGATATAATTGAACACAAAGCTAGATAATTTGTTTGACCATTAATATTAACAAGGTATTGTAAAAATTTAAAGTTAGACAAGACTGGGTACAATCCTATGGAAAATTATGTCAGTTTTAAGATCCCTTTCCTCGGAAACTATCTGACCGATTTTAATTAAATTTAATATCGATATTTACTGGATTATACTAACAATACATGCAGAAAGTTTTTTCTGCATCTAAAACTTTTTTGTTTTGGAACAATGTTAATTTTTCAGAAATTTTTCATTTATGAAAAATTATATTTTAAAACTAATTAAAGTGTTAAAAACTTTCTGCTGTGTATAAACTTATATTTGTTATCTACCACCAAAAAAAAAATAACGAAATTTCTCGAGTACCTTATAAGATAATGGTATGTTCATCGGAAAAGTACGAATTTTCAGGAAAGACAAAAAACTTCGACACTTGTGTAAAGTTCTTGCACATTTTATAGAGGTCTGCACGGGCCCGTGGCAAGTACCCGGCCCGGCCGCGGGACGACGGAATGGTTCAAAATTTTATAACGGGCCGTGCCGGTAGAACTTGAATAATTTTTTCAGTGGGCCGGGACGACAAACAAAATAAACGGGCCGGGCCAGCAAAAAAATAAAACTGGCCATACGGGCCGATAAAAAAAAATTAGCGGGCCCATCGGCCCGTTATAAAGATTTGAGCACAAGATATAAAATGTGAGTTAATTTCAATGACTATGCCTTTAACGAGAATAAGTATAAATGTGCGTCCTTAGCATATACTAGTTTGACAGCGTCAATACAGCTTAGCTTGTACAGTGTAGAGATCGGCATCAGACAGTTAAATTGTGTATAACCCGGGCTTAAAATTTTCTTGCAGAGGTGCGCTGGACTAAGATCAATCTTGCGTTGTTTTTCTACATATAAACAAGCCGGACCTGAATTATACTTAATTGTTGTAAAGTTGTGTAGAGCAGACAATATAATTTGTAAAATTATTTAAAGAAATTATGCTAACGTAATCTTTGAACTGAAACTTCTTGGTGGTTTTTAAATTCACTTCTCAACAACGCGAAAGTCTGACACATTTTCTGACTAATTTTTAATTGTAAAAGTATAAAATTGACAAGCCTCACTACTGAAGGATTTGGAATCGAATAGCGTTTTTCATTTTTGGTAAATAAGATACTTTTATAACCTTGTCGAGATATAAGAGATTCTTGTCAAATTGTTGCAGACTTATCTCCCTTCCCATGCAGTCGCTTCCGGAAATTGTATTCAAAACGGTAACTTTGAGAGCATTTTTTTTTAAATGGCTTGTATCAAAAAATGGATAACGCCATTCGGTTACATAGTTTCTGAATAAACACACCTGCTAATCTTATGCGTTTCCGAAAGTAATAAAAATGAATTTAGAAATGTAACATAAAGTAGCTCTTTTGGATTTGAGAATACATTTGGTTTTGGAATATTTGAACATTTGATAATTTGAATTTTGGAATATTTGATATAATGATAGAAATATTTTCATAAATCTACTTTTATTTTAGAGCTTCAAATGTTCGATGTTTTTACTTTCTTTTTTTTCTTTCATTCTAAACCATATTTATTTTTTAACGAATCTTTATTTGAATGTTTGAAGTCTAAGAATCTAAGTAATCATTAATATCGCTAATGTGTATTTTCTGTAAAATATACTGTAAAAACCATTTTATTGATATGTATACAGTATTCTTTAAAGGAATCTTAGTTATTTGAAACAAGTTTGATTTTTTTTTAGAAATAGCAGAAAATGTGACGAGCCAGAACGGGCCGGGCCGAACTTTTGAGTTTTACAACGGGCCGGGCCTGAAAATTCCGGCCCGTGCAGACCTCTAACATTTTATTAAACACATGGATCAAAGCATATAAAAAATTGGATAGCATTTAGTTTCATATTATTAACGAAGTAATGTTTTAACACTAATCTGTTCTTTGTGACTTCCCACGACTCGACTACCAGTATCGCTTACACGAATATTATTTGGTTAACGCCACTTGCTTTTATGAGTAGAATCTTTATACATGAATAGGATCTTTTGTACATAGCCAACATAAACTTACTACAAAATTTATTTTTTAAATATATGGTACGAGTAGAATTTAAAAATAAAAAAATGCATAAAATGTTAGCGTAAAATTAATGGTAATGGGCCAGCATCAGAATCGGTGTATTCCCTGGAATTTTTACGATAATTTATAATGGGCAGAAAAATAGACGAAAAAACAGATGGATTCAAGAAAGTTCAAAGATATTTTTAAGCCAATAAAAGTCATTTTTTCTAAAACATTAACTGATGTCTCTCTTTAAAATCTTCCCTGATTTTCCCGTACGTCATACGGACTACGTCTGCCAATCATGATTTGCCCGTACCGCGTACGGGTATCCATTTTCTCATCGCACTTTATTATTTTCATCAGTAAATTTTTATTGTACATTTTATATTATCAATTTCCGCGCATCTTCCCGATTCAATTAGGGAAAAAAATTCTGTCTTGGAAAAAAAAAAGTTTAAAAATGATTAAAAATTTTGTAAATGGCAATTAAAGAATAGACTTTATTTGAAAGTTCTTTTCAAAAATATTCACCTGTTCAGTGGTTTAAAAAAATCGCCGACTTTATTTGTCGATCATTTACAACGCAATTACAAGAAATATTCCAAAATACTTGAAATTATGTTTACTTTCAAGATTGAAATGTCTTTTTCGAAAGGTATAGTTCCCAATATTAGAAATTCTATCTATTCCAATTTTTCTAAACTTAGCTAAACTTTTTCTAAACCTTTTTTTGACTATTTGAATTCTTTGTATCATATTAGAACAATAAATAATGTAGTTTATGAATCTTTTTTCCAAACTATGATATAGATATAAAAGACACTATCACCAATAATATAATTCAGGAGATACATAACAAATATCGCAATCAGAAATTCAGCAACCTCAAAAATTTAGAGGAATTCTATATCACAAAATACTGTATTAGTTAATTAACAAATAAAATAAAAATAAGTAAGTAAATAAATCAGTAAAAAAAAATAATTAGATTTACATATACGTTTTTAAACAACTTTTTTTTTTTCAATTTTCCTACTACAAGAATTTTTAATCGGCAAAAGACATTTTTTCTATAAAACTAAATTATGAATGAGGTCGCATTATCGTACAGAAATTCCGAATTCATAAAAGAAATTTCGAAAGAAGAGTTTTTTTTTAACTTTTTGTAATTATGGAATGTCAGTCATTAAATTGAACAAAAAATACTTTTCGGAATTTTTAGAAAAAATAAAATCTGAAATTAATTATCTATTGGATAGTACAAGTTTTTTATTCGAATATCAAGGCTCATAACAGGACCATTTTGACTAGATACAGGATGATCCAAAAGTCAGGATGGAACTTTAAAAATGAATGATTGGAAAACAAATCAAGATACAAAGTACGGTTTGCACCAAACTGATGTAAAAGAAACCAGATTTTGTGTGGCAACGAAAAATAAAGTTCTTTCGGCCACCAACAGATGGCGCTAGAGTGATTTAATGCACAAAAAGATGATTTACAAAAGGCTATTTCCATGAGTACTTGTAGTGAAAGTCACAGGCTACGATTTTTGGCTACCAGTATTATAGAACGAAAAAAATGTGATTAATTTTATTGGCACATTCTCATTAATTGAATAAGGCCAAGCAGACTTTTCGAAAATAACGGTGGCTAACAAGCATAGCAATTAATAAGTTATGTGACTTACACTACAGAACCCATGGAATTAGCCAATTGAAAAAAAAAATTGACAACTTACAAGTCAGCTTAATTAAAGTTAATTAGTACTAGAGTAAATGTTCAATGTACTGTCCATCATACAAAATTACAGCTGTGAGATGAGGCACCTCAGCGTTCACAGCATAGAGCAGCATTTCATACGTTATGGCAGACACAATTTGGCGGATGGCATCTTTCAATACTGTTACTGATGTCGGCTAGTCGCGGTACATATTTGACTTCTATAATCACAGCAGCCAAAAGTCCCAGGATGTCAGACTGGGAGATCCTGGAGGCCATGCGTGATTAAAGTAGCGACTGATAGTGCGATCCCCCCCCCCCCCAAATTACACAGGAAGAGCAATATGAGGTGGTGCTCTATCTTACATAAAGATGACTATTTGGAGTTCCTGTCGCGCTTGAAATTCAGAAATACGACAGCGCCATCTGTTGGTTGAAAATAGAACTATTTTTATCGTAGCCACACAAAACCCAGTTTCTTTTCCATCCCTTTTGGCCAAACCGTATCTTTGTATCTTGATTTGTTTTCGAATTATCCGATTTTAAAGCTCGTCCTGACATTTGGATTACTATGTGTTTCTTAGATCTAAACATATTGAAAAAATGTTTAATTTATGTATTTTCTTTTAATCTTCATATAAAAAGATCTCAAAGATGTAACCTCAAATTTTTAAAAATAAGATTAATATTTTTCAAGGAAAGCCATGGAGAACATTAAAAACATAAGAATAAAATTTGTAAATCAATTCCAATCTCAGCACTGTCGAGCTCCAATTTATTTTCTTTAATATGTGAAATAATTTTTTACAGATAAATGCCGTTTCGTATTAGACAATTTTTTTCAGAGTTCGTATAGGTAATGGAATTTCCAGACTAGAAAATTCTTTGGTATAAATATTTCGCTAAAAAAAAACTGTTTAAATAAGGCGAAATGTTCGTTTTTACTGTATTTATTTCTATATAAAAGAAATACCTATATTTCACCTGGAAAACAGCAGTACCCGTAATGACCTTGTATTTGATGAATCTTTATTTTTTTAACGTTAGAACTACAATGAGCCATCATTTTGATGGCTACCATATGAATATGTTTCAGTTCAAACCAGAAATTTATTTATAAAATAAGTTTAAAAGACGTTAAAATATAAAATAAGTTTAAAAAAAAAACCGTTAAATAATAAAGTTGAACTGTCTTAAAACTAAATTCTCGTGTAAAATAATTTTATAAAACGTGACTCAATTTTCTAATGGATCTAGTGTTAAACTTGGAACTTATTTTATTTAATTTAAAAAATATTTATTAGCAGCATAAACCCGTTGAATGGTAATGGAATATATTTTAATAGATTCCGAACTTTTATTTGAATTTTACTTTTGAACTACAAAGGGGGAAAAAGAAATAGAAATATTACTTTTACTAATTTTCAAATAAATGTTTGCGAAAAATACGGTGTGAAATCAATAATAAAGAAACATAATTCCATGCCATTGAAAGGATTAAACCTAAGAAAATTTAACCAATATATTAACAAAATTAAGCTGGGAAGTAGATATCTAAATCTAATATAATATTTTTAAAATGAGAGAAAGTTCTTTAAAAGTTCTATTAAGTTAATATTAATAGATCAAAACTTTTGCTAAGCAGTTTTATAAAAATCTTTCTTTTTATTAAGCAAATAATAATGGTTCATAAGTAATAATTTATAACCAGGAAAATTTTAGAGAAAATTTTATAGGGTATACAAAAATTTAAATGCGCTGATGTCTTCGATAATATTTAAAAATCATATTAAATTAAAGTTCTCTGTTGATAGCTTGGTATTGCAAGTATAAAGAGTTAGAAGAGGCCTGGTTCCATTACAAAATTCAGAAAAATCCGCAGATAGTAGGTATCAAATCTTCATTTGTATCTACAGTGCTGTAAAGCATTTATCTTGAATTAACGGCCAGAGAGATCTCTGTGCGTTTCGAATATTTAGTTGATTTCAAATGGAACAACACTTTAAAAACGATTTTGTCTTTCATTGTTTTTTGTCAAATTTTTCCTTCTTAACTACATTAGGCACTATCTCTTGGGAAAATTGGCATTTTAAAAATGACTAGATTAAAATACCAATGTATTATTCTACAGGGTGTTTCAGCGAAGTGCGGACAAATTGTAAGGGGTGATAGAAGGCATGATGACAAACATTAGGACATAGGAAACCATCGGGCGCAAACGTCTTCTGTAGGAGCCAGGGGGCATCAACGTTTAGCGTCCAAAAGATCAAGCAATGATAAAACACGGAAAAAAAGGTCGATTCATTTCCAGTTTTCGCTGTAAACTTTCTTTATATCGAAAGTTTGTCCAAAAATTTTTTTAAAGGGAACTGTCAAAAAATGACGGTAGAGGGCGCTGTAGACTTTGGAGTACGAACAACTACGTTTTACTGATTTCTTTTTTATTCTGTTAACAGTTTTCTAATCATTGGACCTTAACTTAAATTTTGAGTACAAAATTGAAATCATCCCAAGCTGTTTACATGTGCAAATTGAGCTGTGAACAAGGGAGGGGGTTTAAAACGCTCATAATCAATGAGCAAAGTAATATATTTTGTTGCGGTTTGAGTGCAGGTCATTCCCTTAGTAATTGATTTATTCAAAATGACGTACAGTTTTGGTGCCCTCAATTTTAGGTACAGGGCGCCGCCGATAGTTTTCCGACATTATCCCTGGGTGTGTTACTAACAGACCAGCATACTAGCAGGAAGTGTTAGGGATGTAAAAACTACTTGTAATCGCATAGGAATGTAATGTTGGAAATGGTTTGTTTGCGAGTCATGGTTAAAAGAAACGGAAAAAATAGCAACAAAAAATCAGCAAAAGGTGAATGTGATACAAAACATTTTATTGTAAGGTTTTACTGCAAAAGGCGATTGCAAAATGTTCTTCAAACTTTGGTGTGATGAACAACCAGTATTTTTTGACGGGATATTTGTAGTTATGTTGAATGTTTAGCAAAGTGTAAACATTCACTTAAATGTTTATCTCAAAATCGGAATCGTCCAGAATGAATAAGTAGCGAAATTTCAAGTATGTATTGAATTGCGTTTTTTTTTCCACTTAGGTGGTACGGGCAGCAAAAAACCCAAAGAAATGACACGAACAGGATAAAAATACATGTAGTATTATTCTAAGTACAGCAAAACATGCTCGGAAGTATTTAGTTAGTGTACGCGATACCAGATGTCTTTACGTAAACGGAGACACCAAACGACGTTGCCTGCGCACACTCAGTTGTTGCTGCCTCGCTTGATGGGAAGCTTCATTTCGCCTTCCGACTGAGAGGTAGTAGAATGGAACGATTCACGAACGCCGAGTTAGCTGATATGCATTTGGCATACGATGCTGCTAATTGCAATGGGAGAGCCGCTCATCGCTTGTACGCCCATCGTTATCCTAGGAGGCAAACTCCCGGTCTCGCCTACTTTGCGCGCTTGCACCAGCGATTGTCCGACAAAGGATCTTTCATCGGGGATACACAGGAACCCTCGCGAACAGTCAGAACAACAAACAACGAGGAGGCTGTGCTGGAGGTGGTAGAGAACAATCCCAGTATGAGTACGCGCGGAATTGCTGCTCATGTCGGTATTTCACATACGAGCGTCTGGCGGACTCTGAACAGCAATGACATGCACCCTTATCATATCCAGCAAGTGCAGTTACTGCAAGAAGAAGATTTTGATGCAAGATTGACTTTTGCACAGTGGTACGTACATATTCGCACTGTAAATCGTTGTTTTCCATGCAGCACTGATGAGGCGAGCTTCACGCGGGAGGGAGTGTGCAATTTGCACAACAGCTATACGTGGTCGAGGAAGAATCCACATTCAACCAGAACCCGTGCAGACCAGGTACGGTTCGTCGTCGTCTGCGTGGTCCTGAATATCTGATCTTCTTGCAGCGAGTATTGCCGCAGTTGTTGGTCGATGCCCACGTTCCAGCTGCCAGGCGTTCGACCATGTGTTTCAACACGATGGTGCTCCCACCAATTACAGCAATGACGTACGTCTGCACTTGAATGCAACGTATGGGCAAAGGTGGATCGGGCGGGGTGGTCCAGTGAATTGGCCCGATCGATCGCCTGACCTCACTTGCGTCGATTTCTACGTATGGGGGTACATGAAGTCTCTGATCTATGAAACTCCCGTTGACAGTGAAGATGAACTTGTTGCGCGCATAGTGGTAGCTGCTGGAGAAGTGAGGGAGAAGCCCGATATTTTTAAAAAGATGATAAATTCAAAGCGCCGGAGATGTGAGGCTTGCATCACGGCTGGGGGTCGGAATTTTGAGCACTTACTTTGATGATAACGTCTCTTTAAGTTGTTTATGCCTTGTTTTGGCTGTACTTAGAATAATAAATGTATTCTAATCCTGTTCGTGTCATTTCTTTGGGTTGCGCTACCCGTACCACCTAAGTGTAAAAAAAGTAATTCAATACATACGTGAAATTTTGCTACTTATTCATTCTGGACGATTCCGATTTTGAGATAAACATTTAAGTGAATGTTCAAACTTTGCTACACATTCAACATAACTACAAATATCCCGTCAAAAAATACTGGTTGTTCATTACTCCAAAGTTTGAAGAACGTTTTGCAATCGTCTTTTGCAGTAAAACCTTACAATAACATGTTTTGTATCACATTCACCTTTTGCTGATTTTCTGTTTCTTTCTGTTGCTATTTTTTCCGTTTCTTTTAACCATGACTCGCAAACAAACCATTTCCAACATTACATTCCTATGCGATTACAAGTAGTTTTTACATCCCTAACACTTCCTGCAAGTATGCTGGTCTGTAAGTAACACACCCAGGGATAATGTCGGAAAACTATCGGCGGCGCCCTGTATCTAAAATTGAGGGCACCAAAACTGTACGTCATTTTGAATAAATCAATTACTAAGGGAATGACCTGCACTCAAACCGCAACAAAATCGATTACTTTGCTCATTGATTATGAGCGTTTTAACCCCCCCTCCTTGTTCACAGCTCAATTTGTACATCTTAACCGTTTAGGATGATTCCAATTTTGTTCTCAAAATTTAAGTTAAGGTCCAATTTTTAGAAAACTGTTAACAGAATAAAAAAGAAATCAGTAAAACGTAGTTGTTCGTACTCCAAAGTCTACAGCGCCCTCTACCGTCATTTTTTGACAGTTCCCTTTAAAAAAATTTTTGGACAAACTTTCGATATAAACAAAGTTTACAGCGAAAACTGGAAATGAATCGACCTTTTTTCCGTGTTTTATCATCCCTTGATCTTTTGGACGCTAAACTTTGATGCCCCCTGGCTCCTACAGAAGACGTTTGCGCTCCATGGTTTCCTATGTCCTAATGTTTGTCATCATGCCTTCTATCACCCCTTACAATTTGTCCGCACTTCGCTGAAACACCCTGTATATTGGCTAATTCCATGAAAACATGTCATGTCTGTCACATACAATAATTTTTTGCTACCAGTATTTTAGACCGGAAAAATGTAACTTATCGGAGTTATTTTATCGGAGATATCTCAGCAGTTGAATAGGACGAAGTAAAATTTTCGAAAATTACGGCGTCCAACAAGCATATAGATTTTTAGCTGTGTGACAGATACTCGTAAGACAAATTTTCATGGAAATAACCTATTCCATCTAATGTTATTACATTAAAATGTATTTGTTTCAATATAGGATGACTGTGAATTCCGCCAAAAGGTTTTTTTTTATCATATGTGCCTATTTTCCGTGTTACAATATAAACTTACGTAACTTTTGGGTATTGTTAAGTGCGTTCGTAGTTTTGCAAATGCGTATAGCAACTATAGTCGTCGTCCAGTCCGTCGGTTCGTCTATTCGTCCGTCCATCCGTCTGGCCATCCGTTCGCCACTCCGCAAATAACAGAGCAAAATGTATCCAAACGAATGGTTTGAAATTTGAAATAAAAGATTGTTGATTAATTTTGTCGAGTCATTTCATATTTTATGAAATTCGGATATATAGACTAATTACAGGGACAATCAAAAGTATTCCGCCAACGAGAAAAAATAGTTTCAAGTCCATTTTAACCCATTAACGCCCAGCGTCCTCTTTTGAGGACGGTTACAAAAACAACAAGAAAGAGGTTTTCCCACCAGTAAAGAGGAAGATAAATATATACCTTCTTTCACGAGACAGAAGCCTCGACAAATTTAGATAAAAGTTAATTTGTTTTTTAAAGTGGTGGGAAATACAAAATTTAAATTTTAGCGAAAAAAATAATTCGGGCGTTAATAGGTTAATGATGTTATACGCTGTTAAACATAATAATATGTATATACCTGTATATAGCATCTATTAAAATATACATTCCGTACAAGATATGGTGCAAAGAATATTTGTTATTAATTTTTGGAGCCACACATAAGTATTACATATACATAATGGTACAAGAGGAAACATGGTTAGGGACGCGTTTTATTTATTCTAAACTATTTCACATTTTATGAAATTGGTATACGTTGCTGAGGTTTACCACAAGTCACTTTCTTTATAATAGAAAGCAGATAGTATAGAAAAAGCAGATAGAGTCACACAGAACATTTCAACTACTATACTGTATCTGAATAACTATATACTGTTACACTAAGATTTGAATGTTCTTAAAATTTTTGTTATAGTACGAACAAACCTCATTTGATATGTTTGACGTGCAATGTCCGACTTGCTCTGTACTCTACTACGTTAGCTTGTGAAGCTCTTGTGCATGTTTTTAGATGATTATAAATAATAAATAATTTTAAATGATTTTTGAAATATAAAGTTCAAATTAAATCCTTAAAAATCTGCATATATTTATTGATATTGCATAATATTACGAAATTACTAGTTAAATCCGACTCATTATAAAAAAATACAGATTATTTGTAGATATCTAAAAAAAATAGAAATTATTTATTATTCCTGGGTATAGAAATCAAATAGAGCTTAGAAATAACACGAAACTATAAAAACAAAGCAGCAAATATAGCGAAATGAGACAGATATCTACATAAAGGAAGAATAACAAAAGACCAGGACATAATAAAGCATTACTTTCTGTTTGTATCCGGCAATGAAAATAAAGTTATTGAATTCCCGATACCGTCTGAAAATACTATGGCTTCCAAAGACATTCTCCGTACAGTAATCTTATTGAAAACTTTTATGAAAACTGAAACACTGCAGAAAATAAATTTCAGAAATGTATAAAAAGATTTCCAAAAAGTCTTTAAAATCCTGGAAAGAAGATTTATTTTGAAGTTCTGGCGTGTTCAGAAAATATTGTGAAAACGTTGTTTTAAAATAAAAATTTAGGGAAGAAAATTTTTCTAGATCATTAGAGGAGAATAGGGAGAGATAGGAGAGTTTTAACAATATTTTTACTAATTACGTATCGCTAGTACAAAATGGAAATTTTCAAAATAATATCTTAAAATATTTCAACACTAGAACGCCAGGAAATTTTATGTAAATTTTCTAAAATACAGTCGACTCTCGTTAATTCGAACTCGTCGGGACCACAAGAAATGTTCGAATTGTCCGAAGTTCGAATTATGGAAAGTATGAAATGAGAACATGATTAGTATGGTACTATTACAAAGGAATTAATGTTATAGTGTGTTTTAAATGTATCATGTCTGTTATTACCAGAATATGACTTAAATTAGAATGTATAAATACATAAACTAATTAAAAAATTAGAAACAAGCACAATGGAAGAAAATTTTGAAGCGTCACTGGTGGACAGACGGGGCACTTAGAAAGTGGATATCAATTGCATTGGATTATATGTATACTCGTTCGGAACAATTTTCACAAAAACCAAAGAACGAAAGTTTTTAAAATGATCTGAAATCCGTGAGGAAGAAAGAAAAAACGAAAAGTCGGAATTCTCGTTAGTTCGATTTAAACGATGTCAAGAGAAAATGAGTGCGAATTAAAGAAAATTTTTAACGTTATTTTGCCAATGAAAATTTCGGGACTTCATGTTTAGTTCGAATTAAGCGAAGATTCGAATTATCCGATTTCGAATTAACGAGAGTCGACTGTATGTTTAAAACCAGAAAAATAGTTTCAAATAATTTGTTTATTAACACTAGAACGCCCGAAGATTTTACTCAAATTTCATAATAATATTTCTCACCAGAATTTTTATTCAAAAATATTTAATGGATTTATTTAATGTAAATCTGCGTGGATTAAATTTAAATTATTTCAAGAAAAATTTTCTGGTTCGAATTGAAATTTAATCACATAGTTGGAGTCGATCCGACTCCATTCGGGCGTTCTAGTGTTAATTTAGCTCATTTCGTTGAAACTTATATATAACTGATTTCTTAAAGATTTTTCTGGTTTGAATCGACAATTAGTTCGGTGATCGGTGTCGGATTGACACCTTCCCGGCATTCTACCGTTAATGTATTTAAAAAGTATAAATTTGGTGATAATAATTTAAACTTCAGATTAATAAATCAATTAAAAAATATAGATTATTTTTAGATATCTAGAAACAATGTAATTTTATTATTCCTGAGTATAGGAATCAAATAGAGCAAAGAACTACACGAAACTATAAATATAAAACAGCAAGTATAGCGAAATGATATATATATTTACATAAATGAATAATAATATAAAAAAGAGACATAGTAATGTATTATTTTCTGTTTGTATCCTACGTTGAAAATAAAGTTATTGAATTCCAGATACCGTTTTAAAATGCTATGGCTTCCAAATATATTCTCCCTACAGTAATCTTATTGAAAATTTTTACGAAAACTGAACCACTGCAGAAAATAAATTTCAGAAAGGTATAAAAAGATTTCCAAAAAGTATTTAAATTCCTTCAAAGAAGATTTATTTGGAAGCTCTGGCATGCAAAGAAAATATTGTGAAAAGTAAGTTGTTTTAAAATATCATTTTATGGACGAAAATATTGATAGATGAGTGGGGGAGAACATGGAGGAATAGGACAAAAATTCATCCCAAATTATTAATCGAAAATTATAATTATTATCATGAAAATTTTAATTTTTAAGTATTTTTAAATGTTAAATGTTATTTATAAAGTTTAAATTAAGTTTTTAAAAATCTTCATATATTGTTAATATTGCATAATATTACAAAATTATTAGTTAAATCCTAGTCAATATTAAAATATACAGAATTTTTGTAAATATCTACAAACAATAGATTTTTTTTATTCTTGGATATAGGAATCAAAAAGAACATAGAACAACACGAAACTATATAAATATAGCGAAATGAGATAGTCATCTACATAAAAGAAGAATAAATAAAAACCAGGCTATAGAAATATATTATTTTCTGTTTGTATCCTACGATGAAAATAAAGTTATTGAATTCCGGATACCTTCTGCAAATACTATGGCTTCCAAATACTTTCCCCCTTTAGTGATTGTTATTGAAGACTTTTATGAACACCGAAACACTGCAGAAAATAAATTTCAGAAGAGTATAAAATTGTTACCAAGAATTCTTTAAAATGCTACAAAAGAGATTTATTTTAATGTTCTTGCTTGTATAGAAAATATTTTGAAATAGTTGCTTAAAAAAATATTTTATGGAAGAAAATTTTGTTAGAACATTAGGGGAGAATAGAGTGAAATGGAACAATTTTTACAATAATTTATTCTTTCAGAAATTAAAAGATAATACATGAGAACATGAACGAATGAGTTACAGTAAAACCAAACATATAAAAATATAAAGTTCAATTAAATCGTTAAAAATCTACATATATTATTGATATTGCATAACATTACGAAATTACTAGTCAAATCTTATTCAATACTGAAAAATACAGTTTATTTGCAGATATCTAAAAACAACATACTAATTTTATTTTTCCTGGATATAAGAATCAAATAGAGCATAGTATAACACGTAACTATAAAAACAAAACAGCAAATATAGCGAAATGAGATAGATATCTACATAAGTGAAGAATAAAAAAGACCAGGTCATAGTAAACTATTACTTTCTGTTTGTATCCGGCAATGAAAATAAAGTTATTGAATTCCCGATACCTTCTGAAAGTACTATGGCATCCAAATATCTTCGCTCTATAATAATCTTATTGAAAACTTTTATGAAAACTGAAACACTGCAGAAAATAAATTTCAGAAAGGTATAAAAAAGATTTTCAAAAAGTCTTTAAAATGCTGCAAAAAAAGATTTATTTTGAAGTTCTGGCCTGTTTCGAAAATATTGTATAAAAGATGTTTTAAATAATATTTTATGGACGAAAATATTGTTACAGCAGTAGGGGAGAATATGGAGGGATAAAACAATTTTTACAATAATATTTTTACTATTTTCGTATCGCTAGTACAAAATGAAAATTTTCAAAATAATGTCTTGCAATATTAGCCTATTTAAAATTTTTAGATTTGATGATAGTAATTAAAACTTTTAATGTGAAAAATGTTCAAAATATTAGAAAGAACAACACGAAACTATAAAAACAAAACAGCAGTTATAGAGAAATGAAATAGATATCTACATAAATGAAGAATAAGAAAACACTAGGTCATAGTAAAGTATCACTTTCTGTTTGTATCCTTCGATGGAAATAAAGTTATTGAATTCAGATACCTTCTGAAAATACTATGGCAGCCAAATACTTATCTCTATAGTAATCTTATTGAAAACTTTTATGAAAACTGAAACACTGCAAAAAATAAATTTCAGAAGGTTATAAAAAGATTTTCAAAAAGTCTTTAAAATGCTGCAAAAAAGATTTATTTCGAAGTTCTGGCCTGTTTAGAAAATACTGTATAAAAGTTGTTTTAAAATAACATTTTATGGAAGAAATTTTTGTTAGATCGTTAGAAGAGAATAGGTAGAGATGGGACAATTTTTACAATAGTAGTTTTTACTACATGCATTTCGCTAGTACAAAATGTTAATTTTCAGTACAATATCCTGAAATATTTGAACATATTTAAAAATTATATATTTGATGTTACTAATTGAAACTTAGTATAATATAGTAATTAAATAAACTAGAAAAATGTGTCATCCCAGCCTCATGTGTGAGACATATGTGAAATGTTTTTATAATAAAAATTAATATTTAATTTTATAAAATGCAGTGAAAAAAATGGAAAATACAGTGTGACATTTATATTCGTAAGGTTTATTGAAAGATTTTTTTTTAGATCAGTAGAGTTGAATAGGAAGGAATGACATTATTTTTACTGTAATATATTTTAGTAATTAGGTTTTGATAGTATAAAATGGAAATTTTCAAAATAATATCTTGAAACATTTTAAAGGATTGATTTTTTTTAATTTGATGATAATAATTAAAACTTTAAATTAATAAATCAATTAAATAAACAAGAAAATGTTCCATCCCTCCCTCATGTGTGGAATGGATGGGAAATGTTTTCATCATTAAAATCGACATTTAAATTTATAAAATATAGTGAAAAAATGTAAAAGACGGTGTGAGATATTTACATTCCCAAGTTTTATTGTAAATCATAATATTTATTTTATGTTATATTATACTCGATAAAATAAAATCTAGTGAACAAATATTAGGGATTAGATTCTCTTTTTTTAACACACCAGTGCATTCTTAGAGAAAATGCTGTTCTGTTGAATCGTAAAAAAAGGTCCGATTAAATTATGATTTTCTCTAACAAAATACTGGTCTACTAAAAAAAAAAAACAAAAAAAAAAAAAAAAAAAACAATAATCTTATTTTTAAATAAGCTTGCGCCGGACTAGTGAGGTCAATTAATTTTGGTTGATGTAACTTTGCAATTATGTCTTGTTCATAATTAATGGATCAGTCAGTTTCTTGGGAGACGATGATTTTTTTTATTTCTCGTCACAAATAGTGTATTGACATGTAAAAATAAAAGTTTGCAATATTCCAAAACAGCAGTATTTTATTTAAAAAAAACTTAAGTAAAATTTATATTAAAGAAAAAGAATAAATATTCAATATTAATCGTTGATTTTGATCAATAATGTAAAGAAAGAAATAATGCATGATAAACAATTAAAAGAAGAAACGATGCAGTGCTTTAAATTTTCTATTTTGTAACTTGCAAAATAATATGTTTTATTTCTAACACTACTCAATTCCAAAACAGGATAGTCCTATAATACAAAATTCCAAAAAACTGTAGATAATCAAGTGTAGTTATTTGAACAGAGGTATCATTTAGGAAATATAGAATATGTTCTACCCCTCTTTTAGAATAAAATAAAGAAAAATATAGGTACATGTAGGAAGGAAACAAACACATTTAAATCAAGCACATGGCTGTTGTATTTATCGCGAGATTCCGAGATAATATACAGCACATTTTACAATTCAAAAATGATGATGTCGGTCGCTATTATGATATTTTATGAATATAAAATAGCACCGCCTAAGACTTGCATACATATGTACTGTCATATAAATAGCGGTGTTAAAAGCGATTCTTTAAGCCTTTATAGGGTCCACTGTATTTATACTTCAGTATTTTATTAAAGACTTATAAACTTTCATAGACATAACTGTACATAAAATTTTAAATATCAGTGCTACCAAAAATCAATAGAAAATGCAAAAACTAAAAAGAAATTTGTCTACGATTGCGATTACTTTTTTAACAGCTCGTACGCCTATAACTCAGGGTGAAATGAAAAATAAATAATTTTGCATAGTCATCCTTTAACCACTTAATGTCGCGTCCGAGACATTCACGGGTTGCAAATTTCACGGCTTTTATTCAGAATAGTTCCATTCTCACCAGTTTTATAAAATAGTGTAATTGGTTTTATTCTGGCATTACTTGGCATTAAATAAGATTAATATTTTTTTTCAAAAAAGTGGTGGAAATAATAAATTTGAATTTTTAAATCGTAATTTAATGCGACTACTAAGGAGTTAAACAATGTGAGCTCAAGCATAAATATAATTCGGCATTAGTTTACCCAAGGACATGAACTTAATTTTTTATTATGCAATGAATTTTTATTTCTGAGTCCTTCTTGAAAGGTATCTATTAACTGTGTGAAATACGCAACAGAACAGTTCGGAACATAACAGTTTTTTAAACAAACTTGCATGTTAAAAATATATCTATTTGTAAAACAAGCTAATTTTCAAAAATGTAGGCACCTGCAGACAGTCTCTTATACATTAAAATTTAAATGTTCTTTTTGCTTAAAATTTAATGGCATTATTAGACGAATCATACACGGAATTTTAAATGAAATATAATTAAATAAATTTAATGATGGGAGACTGCATTAATATTGTTTTAAAAGGCTGCTTTATGCCTGATGTGCTATAATAATGTATTAGAATTGTCGCTAAACATGTAGGATAGTATTGACCCGATTATGTATAACATTTACAAAGTAGCAGATATCCATATATTACTAGTAGATATGATGATGACAAATTATCAGATGCCACACGTATATTTCGACGCGCGGCTACCGCCGACTAATAATTGCTATTTGCTATACTGTTCATAGTTAAAACGATCTAAACCGAATCAATCAATTTCCGATCGACATACAAATTAATTATGACTAGTTCTATATATCTAACGTATAATATTATTATGCGTGCTGTATATATATCAGATTTTTGTCATTAAATATGAATTCGATTTATAAGAAAAGCAATCTTTTATATAAGACTAACTGAGCTAATATGCGCATTTACTGCTTTGTAATATCTAAATTTTAAATAAATTTATTAATTAATACATAAAATAACTAAAATATACAACATATGTTAATAAATGATAATAGTTACGCGATGATTCAACACAATTTAGGATGAATATATAAAATAGGTAACGAAACCAATAATTATAACGTTATGAAAACCTATATTTCATTGTGTGTCTTGACACATTTATGTCTTTAGAGGGCTGTGATTGGCAACTATTTTTTTAATCTCTTCGTGATGGGAGCCTTTTACGAAATTTTTAATACTTTGTCACCGGTTTTTAAAAACAGAAATTTGTGCCTTTTTAAATCGAGAAAATACTCTGATTAAATAAGGCAAATTTTACTAGCGGGGACAAAGCATATTCACAGTATCCGCAAAGAAACTCTTCGAGAGGGTTGAATTCTGATAGGGATTGGCGACGCGTTTTCACGTAACTTGGCGTTAATTATACTTGGCGAGCGATAGATGCTTCTGTCGAGGAATTTGATTTCCTTGCGAACCGAGTACAAAGTAACTTTTCTCTTGCAGCATTGCATTGGATGGAACATGTCTTACTGAAAGCTGTACTCTTTAAAAGTTTTTAAACAAAAATTTTTACTTTGTACTCGGCTCCGAAGGAAATCAAACTCGACGGAAGCGTCTATCACTACGCCAAGTATAATTATCGCCAAGTTACATGAAAACGCGTCAGCCAATCCCTATCAAAATTCAACCCTCCCGAAGAGTTTCTTTACGGATACTGTGAATATGCGGGGACAAACAATGATTCTTAAGCCTTTTTGCGCCACGTATACATGTCGCTCGTCACCAAGGGTTTAATAGCATTCTTAGAAGAATCATACACGAAATATCAAATGAAAAATAATGTAATAAATTTAGTGGTAGGAGACTGCGTTAATATTGTTGTACAAAACTTTTTTATGCCTGGTGTGTTATAATAATATATTAGTAACATGTAGGATAGTATTTACCCGATAATATATCCTTGCGTATTGATATATTACTAGTAGATATGATGATGACAAATTATCAGATGTCACACGTGTATTCCGTAGCGTGGCTACTCCTGACTAATAATTACTATTGCTATACTGTTCATAGTTAAAACGATCTAAACCGAATCAATCAAATTAATTTCCGATCAACATACAAATTTATTATGACTTGTTCTATGTATCTAAGTAATAATATTATTACGCGTGCTATATGTATCAGTTTTTGTCATTAAGCGGAAATTCAATTTATAAGGAATGTAATGTTTTATATCAGACTAATAATAGCATTTACTCTTCTTTAGTATCTAAATTTTCAATAATTGTAGAATTTACTCTTCTTTAATATCGAAATTTTCAAATATATTTATTGATTAATTCATGTAGACAGCTAATAAAGTAGCGTAGAAGTTTATAAATGAAGATATCGGCACGATGATGGTTTAACCGTTTCCGATGCGGAGTGAATCGGTTTGAAATAATTATTTTCTACCAAAATTTATGAAAGAATTTATTTGAAAATACGAATTTGCTCATTCTCAGGTATATTTATAAAAATAAAATTTTAATTGAATATTTTTGGTGCCAGTAAAATGAAAATGAGTTGTCTTTTTTTGGGGAACACTGGGCCGGAAAGGGTTAATGCAAATTAGGATGAATCTAGAAAATGGATAACGAAACCAAATACTTATAACAACGTTATGAAAAACTATCTTCGATTCTTTGTCTGTACACATTTATATCTTTAGAGGACTGCCACAGGTGGCTAATTTTTTAAATTGTATCTCTTTTTTAAAAAGAAAATTTTGCCAATATGTGAATGAGAAAGATACTACAAAATTTGTATTTTAAAAATTAGAGTTGTGAATAAAATATAAAATAGCTGCATGGAGCAGTCTTTTCCTTAAGGCCCCTGTCCCTGTCCGCGAAGACATTCGCAAGCTAATGCTGTTCCTAAGGGAAGGGATTTTTCTAATAACTCTTTCTCATTTGACATTTTTTAATTTTTTTTCATTGGATAGCTGAGGTCCCTCTCAAGATCACTCGTTTATTATTTTTTCGATTTTGATCGCAGGTATTTTCTACAAAGTTACTTTCACTTTCTGAACCGGTTTTGGAAGTGAAAGTAACTTTTTAGAAAATACCTGCGACCAAAATCGAAAAAATAATCAAGGAAAGATCTTGAGAGAGACCTCACCTATCCAATGCAAAAACAAATATTTGAAAATGTCAAAATTCGAAAGAATTATTACAAAAATGCTTCCCCATAAAAATGGCATTAGCTCGCGAATGTCTTCGCGGCAGCGATTAGACCCTTAACACTTTCTTCATAGATGGAAAATGTGTCTTTTCAAAGGTGAAATATTTTCTATCAAGGCTTTTTCTATTACCAGTACTTTAAAACATTTGCTTTCATCACAGGTTCTACGTAATTTGCAATAGAAATGTAAAATTTATGCTGAAACTTGTAAGTAAAAGTTTTCCGAAAATCTAGCAACACAAACTTCTTCGGCGGCCATTTAACTGTTCCTGCAAGTAAAAATACTGCAATGCATACGACGCTCAAGAGGTTAAATGTAGATGTTTATAATATGAAACAAATTTACTTAAACACATTACAAGAAAAAAATACATTAAAACAGAGCCTAATCCATACAAAACAGAATACCTCATTTGAATACGAAATAGATTTTTTTTTTTTTTTTTTTTTTTTTTTTGTTAACTCTAAAAAATTGATCTAATAACAGATATTTTACAAAAAATCACAATATTACTAAACAGATTAACGAAAAAATAGTTAAATAAATAGAGTTTTTTATGTAGAGGAATACACTAAATAGACTATTAGTCTAAATAAATATAGAATAAACATCCTTTTAATGACCTTTAAAGCATGCTTACATCGACTTGTTAGGAGTGAGATGACATTGAGAAAAGACTTAACCCTTTCCGGCACATTGTGCGCAGTGTGGGATACCTAAATCTAATTCAAACTTGCAAAGGCACTAACACATTTTTAATAAAAATTCGTTTTTGCAATGAACCCTTGAATTAGGTAATTCATAATATCTAAAAAACTCGTTTACGAATTCCGGTGGCAGTTGATAATTACACATTTTACTTCAGTCTGCTTTTACTATTTGCCTGTGCCGGAAAGGGTTAAACCATTTCCAGCACACTGTGACCAGTACGATACATTTAATTTTAATTCCAAACTTGCAAACGGCATCAATAATATTTTAATAAAATTTTGCTTTTACAATGGGTGCTTAAATTAAGGAATTCTTAATTTCTAAAGAAGTCGTTCGTAAACTCCGGCGATAGTCGATAATTTCTAATTTTACAAACAGAATTTGCCCTTGCCGGAAAGGGTTAAAGGTCATACTAATACATTTCCGGCATGCAGTGTTATGAATCAATGAGTTAAAAAAAAATCTGTGTCCTGAGTGGCTAATAAAAATATGTACCCAATTCGTCTTTAGCGTCTTAAATTTTGTGCGTAACAAAAATGATTGATACAAAATAGGCTTGAAGCTATAATTTCACCAGTTAAAAAGGTACCTATTTCCAAGATGTGAATTAGCTAAAATTATGATTTTTTTAATTGGTTTTTTGATAGAAAAAATAAAAGTAAATTTACTTTTCACATTTTGTTACCTTAAAAATGAAAAATCTTTGAATAAGGAAAAAAAAAGTCGTCATTTAAGCAAATGAATATCCATCTTATAATCTCTCAGTAATTGGTAAAGGCATTTATAGATAAATATTTCATACAAGTTTCATATTATAAAAAAGGAGAAAATTGTATAAATGTATTTAAATTCGCAGTTTTAAAAATAGGATATTAGACGTAAAGGTTTGGCAATGAACTTCACAAAAATAAAATATAATTTTTTAACAGTTTTTTTCTGGTCCAAGAAAATGTTTATTTGTCTTTCAATGAAATCAGAAACTGGCAACTGCGGATCCGCGTAGCATAATTAAATTTTTCTAAATGACATATATTTGTAAATATTTGAAAAACAAAAATGAAATTTATTATTTTATAAAATACTTTTTAAGAATCTAAATGCAGCAATACGTGACTATAAAAACAGAACAGCAGAATTTCAAACTCAAGTAGGAGAATAAAAGGGTAAAATATAAAAATGGTCCGAGGGAGTTTATGTATATTTTCCACTACCACCTTTTCGATGAAAATAAAATTATTGATTTCCAAAGACCTTCTGAAAATGCTATAGGGGTTATTTTATAGTAATCTTATTGGAAACATTTTTGGGAAATCTAGCAAGGCAGAAAATAAATTTAGAGTTATGGAAAAATCTATGAAATGCAACAAAAACGGTTTCTATTTGGAATATTTGGTATTTTAAAATATCGTTTAAAAATATTATTTTAAATATCAGAAATTAAATGTAATGAATTAAATGATAATTTAAAAATTATCACGCAAAAAACAATATAACAAAATATTTTTGGCAAATCTTATGTTAATATTATATTTTTACAAACGAAGCAGCTATAAGACTTATCTCGAAAGAAATTTATACAAGGTGTTTATACAAAGTTTATACAATATTTATAGAAAGTTTATACTTTCCAAGGTGCTTCGACGCCTTTGATTTTGTAACGTGGTGGAACACACGTTGGGTGTCATTTGTGACGTGGCTGGTTTTCTGCTGGTTAAATGAATAATTCTAAGTATAAGATAAAATCCAACAGTTTATTGAAACCTCTGGAACGTGGGAAAGTGGAGCGATAGTTCAAGATTTCAGTCACTAAGCACAATACCAAGAGATTAAATCAGAAGCTATACCTACGACTTCGGCTTAAAGCTCAGTTCGGGGCACTTCACACCAGCTTCAAGTTCAGATTGCGGCTCAAAGCTAGTTTAAATCTATAATACGACAGCCCGTGGCTGCAAACACTCTTTATTCTCAAAAATATCCAACGTATTGAATTAATTCTTACCCACTGGCACTCTTCTTGAGTAACTGATCTCAACACAAACTAACTCGGCTCACAATGCTGACTGGCTCACTTTAGAACACAATCTATCTCACTATAGAACACCAATCTAACTCGCATTGCGAACTACTGCCGCCTCATCACACACAACACACTCCAACTCACAGCTTTTATATATTGCAAACTGAAGACGGTGCTATAAATTTGCATATTACTCCTAACCGCAACTAACTGTAGAAACGAGAGCGACACACACGCTATGGAAAGTTAAAGTTCAATAAAGGATAGATGTCGCTTCCACGCCACACATCTTAGAACATTGACGTAACGATCTCACTAAAATGCTAGAGTGCCTTTACCACAAAGGACACGCCCTCACAATTTTACCAGAAGTCTTGCACCACTATTTCTTATAAGAAAATTTCAGTTTAATATTTAGATAGAAATAATATAATAAATTAATATATTTACAAAAATAAGTGAGGCAAAAAATTCTACAGAAATAAAATGATATAACTGATCTTAATTCTTTTAAAAACAAGCGAATAACTCTTTCACAGTTTTAAAATTTAACAATAGAATTTAACCAAGGGGCTAATTTCTTCTATGTATATCTATGAGGTGAACCAAAAATCTGTCCTAATTTATTGATATTTATTATGCTCAAACTATTATACTTAGACATATGATTATTTGAATATGTTTTAAGTACTGTTGTAAATTTTTATAAGACCATATACCTTTTTAAATTTCAATATATGCACCCTTGGTATATCGGAAAATGTACAAGCGATATTTTAGTTTCCGCCAAGAGTTCTTTATTATTTTTCCGTTACAATACATACAGCATTTGTATTCTAGTCTTCATTTTTTCAATATGAGCAATTGGTGTGAATAATTCTTCATTATTCTCACCAGTTATTTTTTATTGTAAAATTTGCCTTATTTAATCGGAATATTAATGCGATTCAATTGCACAACATTCTTTTTTGTTTTAAAAAAACGATGATAAATGATTAACAAATAAGCAAAAAGCTCTCGTCGCGAAGAGGTTAATCATCATTTGCAGGAAAACCCGAAAAATTCGGCTACAATACTGTCTATTAACGAGGATCGCATGCTTTAATGCCACGCCTTATTTTCTAAAGATTCTCCTGCTAGTAATTGCATATTCACAGTATCCGCAAAGAAACTCTTCGAGAGGGTTGAATTCTGATAGAGATTGGCGACGCGTTTTCACGTAACTTGGCGTTAATTATACTTGGCGAGCGATAGATGCTTCTGTCGAGGAGTTTGATTTCTTTCCGAACCGAGTACAAAGTAACTTTTCTCTTGCAGCATTGCATTGGATGGAACGTGTGTTACTGAAAGCTGTACTCTTTAAAAGTTTTTAAACACGAATTTTTACTTTTTACTCGGCTCTGAAGGAAATCAAACTCGACGGAAGCGTCTATCGCTACGCCAAGTATAATTAACGCTAAGTTACGTGAAACGCGTCGGCCAATCCCTATCAGAATTCAACCCCCCCCCCCCCCCGAAGAGTTTCTTTGAGGATACTGTGAATATGCCTAGTAATCACATAAAATTATATTCTAGCTAATGAATCGTGAATTCATTATTACAAAAATGAAAATGATTTTTCCTGTATGAACATGCAGAGTTCTTAAAAATTGGGGCGTGGATTAAGAACGCGCAAACATTGCTTAAGAATGATTATTGGAAGTGCATTTTCCAACATTTCCTGAAACCTTGAACAAAACTTCCTTATTTAGATGAATAAGGTGTTACTGTCAGATATTTACTTCGCAATTTTAAACAGGCCTGTATTTGATCTGCCAGTTGATATATATGCTATATAATGCGGAAGTTTAGCTTAGCAAGAAAATGCCCAACAGGTTGAAATGTCTCTTTCAGCAATTTATATTAATACAGTAGAGCCTCGTTAACATGAACATCAAGGGGAATCAAAATTCTGTTCATGTTAACAGTAATTCATGTTACCAGTATCAATTCTTTGTATTCGTTTTTTATAGGGGACTGTGAAAACAATTCATGTTAAAAGTAATTCATGTTAAGCGTGTTCGTGTTAACCAGGTTTAAATGTATATGGAAAAATACTTCAATACTTTTGTTCTGCCTTGTAGTTTACCTAGTACCTTTATTACACGCAAGTATTTTGTTAAAATGTAGTTTAAACAAAAAATTTCTTTCAAACTACTTAAATCAGATTTCCAGAATTATCATCTATGGTTGACCATGTAGATAATTCTAAAACACGATTCTTTGGTAACCCTGTATATCCTTTTAATTATATTCTACAAACATTTCTGAGTAAACTGAAAGCAATTCAGAAATGCATAACTTATTTAAAAACTACCTTTAAGTAAATTACCCTCATATTCAGTAAGATATGCGTTATCTTTTGTGTAACCCTGTATATCAACTATAACATTTATACGCACCTTATAACATGCAGACATTTAGTAAAACTTAAAAGCGAATATCACAACTGAAAATACATTTCATCCATCCATCAGCTATCATTGATAATGTACAGTACTTCGGATATAATATACGATTTCAAGTATTTGGTGTGTCGCTGTAAATGCTATGCACTTCATATTATGCGTGAAATATTGAGTCTCATCGACATATATAACTTTTATATTTGAAATCGTTTAACATAATTAAAATATGTCGCAAACAATTCTTTCTCTATTATTGTGTAATGGAATTATTTCGAGTGACCCTGTATATGAGTAATAACTATTATTTTCACTGCATATTTTGCAAAATGTATATTTCAGTGCACTTTGCAAATCCATATAAATTTGAATTTGTTTGACTGGGTATAACACCATTAAAATTCATTTAAAACGATTTTTTTCCCATAGGCCGTAATATATCGGAAAACCCTGTAAATAATCTAAATATGGTAGAAACTTCATTCTTAATAGCGTTCGTGCTTGGGTAAACATCAATTAATTTCAAGTTTCATTTTCAAACCGAGTATATTTACTAGAGACTAGGGAGTTAGACTACGGAAAGACGGCCATCCGGCCAAATGGGTAGATGGTCAGACAACGAATGCATAAACACTTCTCAACTGTGTTGAAAAATGTTAAAAATGAGTTTTTGTTGCAAGCGGCTGAAATAGGCAGGTTCCCTCTGGTGGGAAATGGCTGACTTACTTCAGAAAGGAGGGAAGGGATCAACAAGGGAATGCAGAATGTAATTATAGAGCAATGGCATACAGGAAGAAAGAGAAGTGTTAAGACTTAATAATCTATTTGCGTAATATTATGTATTACTAGCAAAAGCCGTGCTTTGTTTGGATTCGCGAAGCATTATTTCATAAGATAAATATATGAATGTAACTAAATCTTTATTTATTTTTGCATCTTTATGAAGCAAAAAACGTTAGCTCATGTTTTGGCACATTTAAATTTTAGAAATGTAAATTCAGCCAAATAACTAAGAATTTCTTCGGAATTTTTTATTTATGATATAAGACTGGTTTAAATAATGGAATGGGGTAATAAAGTACAAAAATCCATAATGTCTTGTGGGAAATTAATAACTTGCCCACTGTATCCAAGTTGACCACCTTTAACCTGATACAGTAATAATTTGATTCAATTAAATTATTCTTCAATTAATTAAAATATTCTTAAATTATTCTACAATCTCAATTATTCTTCTGTCTTCCGATTCGGATACCAAACTTAAGAAACTTAACAAAACATTCATTTTAAATACCAAATATACGAATTAATTTTACTTGTTTACGATTCTTTTGCTGCCAGTTTAACAAAGTAGATACCTTAATAAATAAATCATAATGTAATTCTTTAAAAATTCGTAAGTATAAACTGCGTGAATAATTTTGGCAAAATAATGAAAATATATTTTATTTAATATATTAATCATGATTCTATCTATAATTACTTACCCCATGGTTGACTTTCCTTCTTAAAATAAAAAGATACGGGTTCAATTTCTTTTTATTTGCAAACAATTTTGGCGGAATAATGAAAATATATTTAATTTAATTAATTAATCATGATTCTACCTATAATAACCCCATGGTTTAATTTCCTTCTGAAAATAAAAAGATACGTGTTCAATTTTTTATTTGCAAAAATGCGTCTATAATAGAAAAACATGTAGAATAAATTAATTATTAAAATAATATTTTTTAAGGGTTATTCTGTAAAAAAAATAACATTGTGCAAATCTACAAATCATAATTTATTCTTGTGTTTAATTTCAAATCAAAATACTGAATAGTTTTTTATAAAGTGTACGACAAAGTGTAACTTGAGTGGCCTAGTAGAGGATTCGCTTCGCTCATCCCAATTATGTAATCTATTTGTGTTTCGTCATTTGTGCATCAGATGTTAGCAAGTATGGACGTTGTTTGCCGCTACCTCTGATTACATTCTTATAGTCTTTGGTGTGCCTTAAATTTATTTAGTAGAGATTAACAAAATGGCTCATAAATGAAAAAAAAAATTGTAGTGAATATGGAGGGGAAATTACGCGCTATAAATGGACTACAGTCTGAAGCAATGGCAAAAACTATTGCTTCGGAGTTAGGAGTTGGTAAAAGCAGAATGAGTGACGAAGAAAAATCGAGTAAAAATAAAAATTAATGGTGTGCTGACCATGTAGGTGGAAATGGAATGAAAAACAAGAATGGTGAAAGATAAATATTAAAAAATCATTTTTTTTCTTTTTTTGTGGCATCAACACTTAAGAGGAAATTCACAGTCTGTTACTAGGCAGATATTGAAAAAAAAAAAACATTCTAAATTTCAGGTTATTAGAAGGAGAAGATGAAAACTCTTGGTAATATATATTTAAAATTTATCTTAAAACATGTAACATGTGTTTTTGATACCATGGAGGGCGGAGGGCAAAAAGTGGGTACATATTTATAAAAATCTGAATTATGCGGCTTTTTTAATATCCAAACTATCCTTCAGCCACATTAGGCTGAAAGTCAGGAGTTTACTGTATTGCAAAACTAAAAATCTGAATTTTAAAATAGTAGCCCACTGGCAACACTGATGGTGGACTACTACTGCATGTTGCACCAAGATGTACTCTAGAGAGATCATAAAATGAAAAGCCAAGCATAAGATGCCCTAAGAAAATTCCACTCACGAAACAAATATTTAAATATATATATATATATGCAATGTTACTTATTTAGTGTCATGTCTTTAAACCCTGTACATTTCATTTCTATTAATTTTTTCGGTTCTTTACGTGATTAACAGGTTGAAATTAAACCACATTTAACCCCTTAACTGTGTTGCCCGAACTGAATTTCTGATAAAACACTTCATATACTCGTTACTAAAAGCTCTTTGATACCACTAATTTACAACAGTAAATTTAACTTTATTGATTATCAGATATTTTTGTATTATGATTAAGGAAGGGTAATATTTTACCACTATTTTTAATTTATGTTAATAGTTAAGGAATTAAAGAAGGATTAATCGAAAATCTACAGATATGTTTATAGTGTTAATAGGGAAACTTATTTACAGCGTTACCATTATTTCTGACGCTGAAAAGAAATCCGAACAACAGAAAAAAGAAAATACACCTTCAACTTTTTATACAATGATTACCTTTCACTTCGGCTTTGCAGAAGAGCAGTTTGTAAAAAGGATCGGCTAAATTCCTTAGGTAACATGAGATTGACCTCCGAAGCTGAAAGGATTGAAATCCGTTATTTAACGATATTAATACTATTTTTTTTTTTTTTTTTTGTTAAAAAGTTATTTACTCAACTGAGATAAAAACAGGAAAAGAGTTTTTCGCGGCTGATATTTATTTTTCACAATCCCAGAAGATAGTAAGAATTAAAGGATAAATAAGAATTGCTAAAAATATTTATGTCCATTTGTTTCGGTTTCCTTAGTTTTTAGCTCTCAGGCTATCAAAGCCTGATGCTCCCGCCGTTCTGTATGTATGTGTATGCATGTATGTACGTGCGTAGCGCAATAACTCATTATAAAAATATCCGATTCACTTGAAATTTTGGATATAGGTATATTCTGATAAGGCACTTCCATGATTAGTTTTGGGAGTTCATTCGATAATTATGGGGGCTAATGTCCCTACCCTTAATTTCTATAAATGGGTTTTTCGAGCAGAATTATCAGTTTTCGTTCAAAATTTGGATTTAGGATCATTCTGATGAGGCTCCTCTGCCATTAGTATTATGTGTCCATTGGATAAGTATAAAAAAGGGGAACGGAGGCTAATGAATCTTCCCTTAATTTATATTAATGTGTTTTTTATGCAGAATTATCAGTTTTCTTTCAAAATTTAGATATAGGACCATTCTGATGAGGCACATCCGTGATTAGCATTAGGTGTTCATTGATAAGTATAAAGAGCGAAAACAGGGGGGGGCGCTAATTCCCTACCTTTAATCTCGGGTTGTAACCATTGTTGTTGTTTCATTTAAATTTTAAACATAAGATCTTTCTGATGAGGGTACCACCATCATTAGTTTTAAGAGTTCATTGGATAAATATAAAGATGGGGAACGGGGGGGCTAATACTCCGCACTTAATTTAGATAAATGCTTTTTTAACACAGATTTATGAGATTTCATTCAAATTTTAGACATAGGATCATTTTGATGAGGGCACCTCCATATTGAGCTTTGCGAGTTAATTGGATAAGTCTAAGAGGGGGGAAATGGAAGGTAAACCGCTCCTCCCCCACCCTTAATTTAACTTAATGGGTTTTTCACACAGAATTTACCGATTTGCTTCAATTTTGGATGTAGGTTCAATCTCATATGGCGCTTCCCTGATTTGTTTTAGGAATTCATTGGATAAGTACAAATGAGGGATCGGTTAAACTACTCCTCTTAATTTAGGTGAATGGTTTTTCTTGCAGAATTAACCGATTTGCTTCAACTTTTGGATACAGGTTCATAGCAGTAAGACACTTCCCTATTTAGCTGTGGGGTTCTTTTGTTAAGTATAATGAGGGTACCGGTGATTACCCCCTTTTAAATTAAATAAATTTATTTTCATGCAGAATTATCCGATTTTCTTTAAATTTCGATGTAGGTTCTTTCTGATAAAGCGAATCTCTGAATAGTTTTGGAAGTTTAATGGTTAAGTATAAAGGATACGGATAACTTCTCTTAAATTATATAAATGAGTTTTTAGAAGAATTATCCCATTTGCTCCCAATTTTGGATAGACGCTTTTTATATGACAAAGCATAACCCTGATTAATTTAGGGAGTTCACTGATTAAGTATACAAAAGGGAAATAGGGGAACTATTTCCCCCTTAATTTGTTTTTCGAACGGCATTAACCCTTGAAAATATAAGGCTATATTTTCAAAGTATATAACAGTATATAATAGTATATAATACTTATATATCAGTGTGCGTAGCCTGCGAGCTCAATGCCACTTTTTTATTAGTTTAAGTTATAAATGAATTGTTAACTTATGTTATAAATTAATTGCGCAAGGCATTTCGAAAGATCTTCGTCTTTCTTCGTCAGGCGGAAAAAGACTTGCGTCTACTATAAATGTAGCGGCACGACTGCTACATTCATAGTCGACGCACGTCTTTTTTGCGCCTGACGAAGAAAGACTAACTTCTTCCGAAAGGCCTTGCGCAATTAATTTATTTTATGGTGTTTTAAAGAAGTTTTTTCACTTCAATTGATTAACACTAGCTTTAACTTTTTATATTTATTATTTATTACCAGTTAATTTACAGAACAACAATTTCTTTTAATGTTAAAATGTTTATTTAAACTTTAAACGGTTAGGAAATCGTTATTCTACAAAATAACTAGTTAATTCATAGAATCCAATAATTTTACATAATTTAACGAGCTTTGATATTTCATGAAAAAAGTAAGTATTTTATGAAATAACTGAATTATATGCTTTAACAGTAACATATGTCATACATTTCATATCTATATATTCATTTCTTTTTTATTTTAACATTTTTTTTTAATTTTTGGGATTAATTATTTAAAAAGAGTGCACCTATGCTTTTGCGCATGCTTGATATATTTATGTGAAGATGAAAATAATGCTCATTAAACTCATTATACTCAAAACTCCTTATTCTTTGTATTTTTTCTTTAACTATTTGTAACAGGTTTAAGAGTAATTTGTAATATGAGATTCAACTCTAAGAAATAAGTAAATAAAAAAAGCAAGCTGTTTTAGCAACATTAAGGATTTTTTCATCAGTGAAGAAATAATCAAAGCAAAACCAAGAACTTAATTTTATCGATAGAAAGAAATCGGGAACAAGTTTCCTATTAACTATTGAGTGTTTTTTTTTTCCGAGATAAATTTTTTTTACAAAAACTGTTTCTTCATTTATTTCATTACCTGAGTTGATTAATAATTAGAAATGTATTTTTCGCATGATTTTAACTATTTATTATCAGTTAATTTACAGAACAACAATTTGTTTTAATGTCAAATTGCTTATTTTAAACCCCTTGCGGCGAGGTGGTACATCTACGAAACCGCTTAATTTTAATTCCCAAACGCCACATTGACATTGGAATTTTGGTAAAGAAATTTACGATTCATTGAATGCGTGAAATATAACTTTTTTTTCTTATTTACAAATAAAATTGTTTTCAAATTTCTGTCTCAGTCATTAATTTTAACACTTAGGCAATGAATTTGCCCTGCGCCGCAAAGGGTTAAATTTTAAAAGTTAGGCGATTGTTATTGTACAAAATAGCTAGTCAATTCATTGAATCCAATAATTCTACACACTTAAACAAACTTTGTTGTTTCATGAAATAAGTAGGTATATTAAGAAATAAACGAATTATGTGCTTTAACGGTGACATGCATAACATAGCTGCCAACTTTAACGCAGTTTTGCTACCACTAAAGTTGTACAGAGATTTTCGTTTTGTATAATCATTAAATTTCGACGATTAAATAAGACAATATTTACTATAAAAATTTTGTGGTAGAAAAAATACGTAAAAGTTTTTATCAATAGCATAAAATACTTCATATCAATGCATCCATTTTTTTTTATTTAATTTTTTTTTCAAAATTTCTGGGATTAATTAATTAAAAAGCGTGAAAAGTTGGCACGTATGCTTTTGCACATGCTCGTAATATTTATGCGAACTTCAAAAAAAAAAAAAAAAAAAAAATTGCTTATTAAACTCATTATACTTAAAAGTTCTTATTGCTTGTATTTTTTTTTAACTATTTGTAACAGGTATAGAAATAATTTGTATTATGATATTCAACTCTAAGAAATAAGTAAAAAAAAAAAAAAAAAAAAAAAAAAAAGCAAGCTGTTTTAGCAACATTAAGGATTTTTTCATCGCAAAAAAGAAAAAATAATAATAATCAGAACAAAAACAAAAGCTTAATTTTATCGATAGAAACAAATCGGAAAAAGGTTTCCTATTGACTATTGGGTTTTATTTCCGCTGTATCAAATTTCTATAAAAACTGCTTCTTTATTTATTCCATTAGCTAAGTTGAGATTAACCACAAATGAAAAGAAAGAAAACCGTTATTTTAAACTTTAAACAGGATCTTTTCTTTCAAAATTTATGGTCTGAACAGAGATAAAAAATGGAGGAAATGAATTTTCTGGTGTTAATGTTTATTTTGGATAGTCCCGGATAAGTATAAGAGTAATAGAAGAAATAAGATGTCATTGTGTAAAAGATAAATGTTTTGACTTGTTTAGTTTTTTTTCTTTTATTCTGTAAGAGTAGTTTATTATTTTAAGTCCTACTAGTCTCCAAATTTATTTATCCATATTATAATTCAATTCTTATAAGTATGTAAAAAAAGCAAGCTATTCTAGCAACCTTAAGTTTTTTTCCTTTTTGTCTCTTAATCTTTTTATTTCTAAAATAATCGGACCGAAATTAAAAGCTCAATTCTATCGATAGAAAGAAATCTAAAAAAAGTCCCATTGACTATTGAGGTTTTTTTTTCGATGCACCAAATTCCTACAAAAAGTGTTTCTTTATTTATTTCATTAACTAAGTTGAGATTAACCGCAAATGAAAAGAAAGAAAACCGTTATTTTAAACTTAAAACAGGATTTTTTCTCTCAAAATTTATGATCTGAACAGAGATAAATAGAGGAAAAGAATTTTATGCTTTTCATATTTATTTTGGACAGTCCCGGATAGGATTAAGATTAATAGAAGAAATAAGATGTCATTGTGTAAAAGATAAATGTTTTGACTTGTTTAGTTTTTTTTTCTTTTATTCTGTAAGAGTAGTTTATTATTTTAAGTCCTACTAGTCTCGCAAATTTATTTATCAATATTATAATTCAATTCTTATAAGTATGTAAAAAAAGCAAGCTATTCTAGCAACATTAAGTTTTTTTTTCCTTTTTGTCTCTTAATCTTTTTATTTCTAAAATAATCGGACCGAAATTAAAAGCTCAATTCTATCGATAGAAAGAAATCTAAAAAAAGTCCCATTGACTATTGAGGTTTTTTTTTTCGATGTACCAAATTCCTACAAAAAGTGTTTCTTTATTTATTTCATTAACTAAGTTGAGATTAACAGCAAATGAAAAGAAAGAAAACCGTTATTTTAAACTTAAAACAGGATTTTTTCTCTCAAAATTTATGATCTGAACAGAGATAAATAGAAGAAAAGAATTTTATGCTGTTAATGTTTATTTTGGACAGTCCCGGATAAGAGTAATATTAATAGTAGAAATAAGATGTCATTGTGTAAAAGATAGATGTTTTGTTTTGCTTAGTTTTTTTTTTTTTTTTTTTTTTTTTTTTATTCCTTAAGCTTAGTTTATTATTTTAACTCTTACTAGTCTAGCATCTAAACTGTTATAAGATTCAACTCTAAGAAAAAATTAAATGAAAAAAGCAATCTGTTTTAGCAACATTAAGGATTTTTTTCATCAATGAAAAAAATAACAAGAACAAAAACAAAAGCTTAATTTCGATAGAAAGAAATTGGAAAAAAAATTTCCTAATGATTATTGAGGTTTTATTTCTTTAGATGTGTGGGGAATGGAAGGTGAGCTCTGATTTAATAAACATATGTGGTCTTTTTTACTGAACAAATTTTTATTTTATTAACCCTTTCCGGCACGGGCGAAATCTGTTATAATATGAGAAATTATCGACTGACACCGGAATTCACAAACGAATTTTTTAAATATTTTGAATTCCTTAATTTAAGTTTTTATTATAAAAGCAAAATTTTACTAAAATATTACTGACGCCGTTTGTAAGTTTCGAATTAAAATTAGGTATCCCAGACCGGGCACAGTGTGCCGGAAAGGGTTAAACATGTTAAAAGATCAACTGTAAATATAAATAACATATTGTAACAAAATTTTTTATATGAAATATGAAACTTGACAGCTGACCAACAGATGATCCGAACGCGACACACCATCGATGAGCTTCGTAAAAACAAGTGTTTGAAAAAACAGTTTCACTGAGTCCTCCAGCAAGCTATGTTCTCGCCAAAAACATGCCTCACATCCGCCAAATAAGAGGATGATAATGTCCCGTTCCACTCGCTCTCCGCTACAACACTGAAGTAAATTATGCTTCAATTTCCATTTTTCAGATCAGGCGAATTAACGTCGCTACAGATGTACAAAATTCCTACAAAAACTGTTTCGTTATTTATTTTATTATCTGAGTTGAGATTAATCGCAAATGAAAAGAAAGAAAACCATTATTTTAAACTTTAAATGGGATTTTTTCTTTCGACATTTATGATCTGAATACAGATAAATAGAGGAAATGAATTTTATGCTGTTAATGTTTATTTTGGACAGTCCCGGATAAGAGGAAGATTAATAGAAGAAATAAGACGTCATTGTGTAAAAGATAGATGTTTTGAGTTGCTTACAAGGAAGGTCTCCATACGGCCATACTCAGAAAAATCTGAAAAAAATACAGAATGTTCGTCTCATATAGTTATATATGTTTATAAAAATATTTTCGGCGGAACCTCCTTATAACGTCTGTAAAAAAATAATAAAAATTTCGTTTATTTGGCGATTTATCTCCGGTTGGCGAAAAAACGAAATTTTGAAAAATACGCTTTTACGCTTCGAATACTTTTTAAAGAAAAAACTTTCTATGTTCAATTTATTTAAATAAGTTTAATTTAAGTAATTTTAGTTTTGCATTTTGACTTTACTTTAAGTGTAATTTTATCATATACGTTTTTATGTACTTATAACAAAATGAAATTAATATATTTTATCATTTAAAACACAATTTAAATTGATTAAAATTGTTCCAAATTGAAAAATACACTTAAAAATCTGCTGCAATTTGTTGCAACGCACTCCCTTGCTTGTATAAAAAACGATTACTTGGCCGTGAAATGGAGCTTTCTCATTGGTTGGAATAGAGATATTATATACAAGCGGTGGAGTGCGTTGCAACAAAATGCAGCAGATTTTTAACAGTGTATGACACGGTCAATTCACCGTGCTATTAAACATTCTCATTGGTCAGAAGAGAGATATTCTATAAAAGTAGTGGAGTGACGTTGCAGTAAATGCTGCAGATTTTCAACAGTGAAGTCAATTAAAATCAGTTTTCAGATTCGTTAAAATCGTCTGCTTTTGGCGAGGAAATGCACTGCTCGCCAAATCCCGCGACTCTTTCAGCTTTTCACGCCAATTATTCCAAACTATTTTATTTTTTTACATATCTAATAATGTAATTCCGCCTCTAATTTTCACTGATCCTTTATTACCTAAATGAGTAGTTTAATTCGTATTTTTTCAAAAAATTCTGAGTATGCCCCCAATGGAGACCTTCCTTGTTAGTTATTTTTTTCTTTTATTCTTTAAGCTTAGTTTATTATTTTAACTCCTACTAATCTCGCATCTAAACTGTAGAACATGAAGATCTACAGTGAGATTTTCAACTTTTGTACACCAGTATTTTAATAAAAAATCTCCAATATTTTAATAAATAATCACCAGTATTTTAATAAATAATCATCAATATTTTAATAAAATCACCAATATTTTAATAAATAAAAATCCCTGTCGGCTGGGCCTATAGGCGGAGGTAGATTTCGAAGAGTGCTCATTTCAACAATATATATATATATATATATATATATATATATATATATATGATTAGAGATAAACCCAGTTTAATAACTTCATTTGGCCGTTTATGAAAAATTTTTAATTTCATTTTTCTGCAAAAACTGGTTTTATCAGAATCATCTTAAGAAAAATTTCGCTCAAATGCCCATTTTGGCAACATATTTTGAAATACATTCTGAATTTATTAAAAAATCGACCAAAACAGTACATTATACAATTCCTAAATAACAAAAAACTGTCAGTTGAATGCATTTGAGAAAAAAATTGAATTTAAAAATGAGTCATAAAATAACCGGTTTGTTGTCTGAATACATCCTTAATTCTTTAATCTTAATTGCTTCGGAAAATTTTGTGCGAAATACTCACTTTGACAGCATTTTTAAAAATATATTCTATCTTTATCAAAAAACTGGCCAATGCGTCACAGTATATAGTTCCTAAATAAGAGGATCTGTAAAATGGATGCGTTTGAGAATGAAAATGGATTTTAAAACGAGTCATGAAAAACGCAATTTTCTATGTGAAAACTTCTTTAAATTTTCAAATCACGAAGACTTCGGGAAATTCTGTTCAAAATACCCTTTTTGGTAGCATTTTTAAAAATATATTCTGTCTTTATCAAAAAACCGTTCAATGCATCACATTATATACTAGTTCCAAAATAAGAGGAGCTGTAAATTGGATGCATTTGAGAGCAAAAATGGATTTAAAAACGAGTCAGAAAAAAACGCAATTTCTTATTTGAACACTTCTTTAAATTTTCAGTCACGATGATTTCAGAAAATTCTGTTCAAAATACCATTTTTGGTAGCCTTTTTTGAAATATATTCCGTCTTTATCAAAAAACTGACCAATGCATCACATTATATAGTTCCTAAATAAGAGGATCTGTAAATTGGATGCGTTTGAGAACAAACATGGATTTAAAAACGAGTCAGAAAAAAACGCAATTTCTTATTTGAATACTTCCTTCAATTTTCAGTCCCGATGACTTTCGGAAATTCTTTTTGGTAGCCTTTTTTGAAATATATTCTGTCTTTAACAGAAAATTGACCAATGCGTCACTTTATACAGTTCCAAAATAAGAGGACCTACTATTTGGATGCGTTTAAAATCAAAAATGAATTTAAAAATGAGTCAGAATATAAGCAGTTTGGATTTGAGGTTTTTTCTCCAACTCCCATTTTTGTTTAATTTCTTTTTGCTATACGAATTGGTCCTATGAAAAACGTGTCAATATAAAAGTTGTAGATATTTTTGAGAAAATGTAAAATAAATTTAATCAGATTTGAAATCTAAAAAATTGACGGAGTTATGGATTTTTCTCTTTTTTCAGCGCCCTTTTTCTTTTGGTTTTTATTTTTTTCGTCGGTAAAAGTTGGTCCTATCAAAAACTTGTAAATACAAAAGTTTTAGATAATTTTAAGAACATTTACAAAAAATTTTGTTGGACTTGATATCTTGCAAATTGACGAAGTTATGAATTTTGTTCTCTCAAAATCCCTGTTTTTTTCGCCCCTTGAGCCCACTTCTAAATTTATCAGAAGTCTGTCATGCTTATACTTTTGGCCCATTTTTAAGAAGTAATATAAACTTTAAACCGATTCGATATCTACTTTAATTAAGAAATTATGGCGTTTTTTCGGTTTTCACAAAACGCCCCCTATTCCGACCCCCTTTGTCCGATTTTCCCATTAACGAACTTAGCCAAGATTTTATCCCCTTTGATTTTATGTACTAGTTTGGTGGAGATTGGTAGAGAATTATAGAAGTTATCGTGTCCATAAAAAAGTGATATATATATATAGATAGATAGATAGATAGATAGATAGATATATAAACTGGTGCGGTTGCAATAGGTAGTATTTCTTACGAAATCTACCTAAAAAATAATCAGAACAAAAACAAAATCTTAATTTTATCGATAAATAGAAATCGGAAAAAAGGTTTCCTATTGACTATCGAGGGTTTTTTTTTCGATGTACCAAATTCGTACAAAAAATGTTTCTTTATTTATTTTATTAGCTGAGTTGAGATTAACTTCATTGGAAAGAAAGAAAAGCGTTATTTTAAACTTTAAATAGGATCTTTTTTTTTTCAAAATTTATGATCTGAACAGAGATAAATAGAGAAAATGAATTTTCTGATGTTAATGTTTATTTTGGACAGTCCCAGGGTAAGAGAAAAATTAATAGAAGAAATAAGATGTCATTGTGTAAAAGATAGATGTTTTGACTTGCTTAGTTTTTTTTTTTTTTTTTTTTTTTTTTTCGATGTACCAAATTTTTACAAAAACTGTTTCTTTATTTATTCCATTAGCTGAGTTGAGATAAACCGCAAATGAAAAGAAAGAAACCGTTATTTTAAACTTGAAATAGGATTTTTTCTTTCAAAATTTATGATCTGAACAGAGATAAATAGAGGAAATGAATTTTCTGATGTTAATGTTTATTTTGGACAGTCCCGGATAAGAGTAAGATTAATAGAAGAAATGAGATGTCATTGTGCAAAAGATAGATGTTTTTACTTGCTTAGTTTTTTCTTTTATTCTTTAAGCTTAGTTTATTATTTTAACTCCTACTAGTCTCGCATCTAAACTGTAGAGCATGCATATATATATATATATATATATATATATATATATATACACTATATTGCCATTGATTATGGGACACTTGCGATTTTAGACATTTTACTAAATATCTAGAAAAATACAAGAGGAATCATCTCAAAACTCTTAGTGTATAAATATAATAGTATACGTCATACATCTCCGTGAAGCTTTTTTACCGAAACTCCATAGGGGGCCGTCAACAAATTAAAAAAGAATGAATATCTTTTGAATAACCCTGTCAAAACTAATGTAGCAAAAGCGCTCAAACTCTAGATTATAATTGAATGCCTTATCGAAATACACTGTGTTCATTTTCATACAAATAGCATGCATACTCGCAGAGTAATTAAGGTTTTTATAAAAATGGTCCCAAATTTTTCCAAGTTTTTTCCTTATAATTTTCAGAGTTCTTAATACAAAATAATATTTTGTTCAGAAAATATGACAAACAACATTGCACACAGTACCCTGTAATCAGAATTAAAAAATAATGAAAATTGTATACAAAATGAGTTGGTTTACTAAATAATTTTTTACTGCGCATGCGTCAACGATGTCAAAATTTCATTTGCATATTATGTTAGCTAAATGTATAGAGCAACTTTTGTGAAAGTCACAAAATCATAACTTGAAAATTCTGAAAATAATCGTCAATTGAATAAGTTGAAAATCCATTATTCTCAAAATGAAGAAAAAACAAGAGGGGTTGTATCCATATATTCATTGATTAGTGTCAATATAGAATACACAATACGGGATGTTACGACTACTTTTGGATAAAATCCCTCATTTTTTTGCTTAATTTTGGAAACAACGTATTTTGTCCTTTTTCTATAGACGATTACTTTCATAATTTTCAAGCTATAATTTTGAGACTTTTACAAAAGTTGCTCTATACATTTAGCTAACATAATATGCAAATGAAATTTTGATATCTTTGACGCATGCGCAGTAAAAAATTATTTAGTAAACCTACTCATTTTTCATACAATTTTTATTATTTTTTAATTCTGATTACAGGGTACTGTGTACAGTGTTGTTTTTCATATTTTCTGAAAAAAATGTTATTTTATATTAAGAACTTTGAAAATTATAAGGGAAAAACTTAGAAAAATTTGGGGCCATTTTTATAAAAACCTTAATTACTCAGCGAGTATGCATGCTATTTGCATAAAAATGAACACAATGTATAACAATAAGGCATTCAATCATAATCTTGAGTTTGAGCGTTTTTGCTACATTAGTTTTGACAGGGTTATTCAAAAGATATTCATTCTTTTTTAATTTGTTGACGGTCCCCTATGGAGTTTCGGTAAAATATCTTCACGGAGATGTATGACGTATACTATTATATTTATACACTAAGAGTTTTGAGATGATTCCTCATGTATTTTTCTAGATATTTAGTAAAATGTCTAAAATCGCAAGTGTCCCATAATCAATGGCAATATAGTGTATATATATATATGAGATTTTCATCTTTTGTTCACCAGTATTATGTTAAAGAAAATGTTATATCATATAATCGGGTCGGTTTGCCATTTAAGGGGGCTCAGGGGTTGAAAACTTTTCAAAAAATCGATTTTATTTATGATCTAATTTGATTACTCATTTAATTCTTAACTCAATGCAAAAAACCGCATAAAAATATTTGCATTTTTAACAGAGTTATAAGCATTTATGTATCAACACTTTCATAGCCTCATTTCAACTTTAAGTCGCGTTTTCTCAAAACTTGATTTTTGACGACTAACACCAAAAAAAAAAAAAAAAAAAAAAAAAAATCTATTTGATGGAATGGCTTATTTTTTTTTTATTTTTATTTTTTTTTTTTTTTTGCATCTACATAACATTATTATCTAGGTTATGAATTAATATATTTTAGATAGTTTAATATTTTGAATATTATTAATGAAAAAAAAGTTGTATTTTTTAGGGGAGTTTTAAATCTTCAAATTTAAGAGTTTTTTTAATAATTTTTTGAGGGATTTTTATATCCTTAATTCATTCTCTAGAGTAAAGTTTCCTGATCATTTTAAAGAAAAAATTAGGTCGTTTAAGTCAATTCAACGTTAAGATATTTTGATGTTGGTTATATAGCATATAATTTTTTTTTCGAAAATTGTGTTACGTACATTTCGCTATATTTTTATTATATTACATTGAAATACTTTATTTTGTAATTTTATAAGACTACAAACATACCTTTAAAATATCAGAAAGTTTAAATTAATTACATTGAATACTTCTGTTTTTATATAAGCTCGAAGCGAGAGCTCTGTTTACATGTTTTTCCGTATTGATCAACCCCTGAGCCCCCTTAGCCCATTCAGGAGTTAAATATTTCCGTTGCTAAACGGTCAGAATGAAGGGTAACGAAGTTTAAATCAAAATTTATTTGTAAATAATATGAAGCTTTTTTTCAAAGGCATAATAAAGCAAAGAATTTTTTTTTAATATGGTATAATTGTTGCATTTAAGAATTAAGATTGAGAGGATTCTAAACATACCATCGTCCCTGAAAGGATAAACTGAACAACATTCTCTCTAAGAATATAGTAGTTTGCAAAAAAGCAGAAATTTCACCCCTGTGAACATATTTTAGTGATATTTTAGCATTTAGTACTTTGTGGGTTCGTACCTTTCAAGGAAATTTCGAGATAAAATATCAGTTTCTTTATATATATATAAAGTATTCTTTAAAGGACAAAAATCCGTCATATTTAACCCCTTCCCGACGGGAGCCATTTGCGAAATTTTTAAAGTTTTGTGACCGGTTTTAAAAAACAGAAATATGTGCCTTATTAAATTTTTAAAAAATGCGCCGATTCAATAAGGCAAATTTCAAGTAAAATTCTACTGGTTGGGAAAAACAAGGATTCTTAACCTTCCGTCTACCAGACAAAACACCCATTTATCTACGGCAACACCTAATTTTAATTCCAAACTTGCAAACGGCACCAGTAATATTTTAATATAATTTTGCTTTTACAATGAAAGCTTAAATTAAGGAATTCGTAATATCTAGACAAGTCCTTTATAAATTCCGGTGTCAATCGACAATTTCTCATTTCACCATTGACACCAGAAATATTGCTGTCGGGTCCAATGGACCCGTCTGGTAGACGGAAGGTTAAGCTTTTTTTCAGGCACTTACACGTGTCGCTCGTCCCTAAGGGGTTAACGAGAGAAGAGCTTTTAATAAGAAAATATTGGTACAAAATTATTTCTTGGGTTTAAAAATTACTTGAACGGTACCAATCATGTTTTGTCTTAAATTCACTGGTGATTGAACTTGATTTTCCGAACACTAAACGTGACTCTAAAAAATATATAAAAGTAAAAATAATGAAGGAATTTTTATAAATTAGTGATACAACAGAATCGTCCGTATTTGAAACTTTAGACATTACCTTTTATTGTTTAATTATAAAAATAAATAATTCGTCATTTGTATAATGATAATAGACCTTTTTTGCATCGATTTTGCTCAAATAAAGGTCCACTGTCCCCTTAAAGCAGGCATGTCAAACACGTGTTCCGCGGGCAACATTTGGCCCGCCAGGGACTTCTCAGTAGCCCGCTAAGTCTTTGGTATTTTCATATGTTTGATTCAGTTCTCTGTTGATGCAGAAAATACACTTTGCATTGCAAGTATTGCAGAGTTTCAAAATTAGAGAACGATTTTTTAAAAATATCTACCATTATTTCAGAATATTAATCTTCATTACATTTAATGGCAGATATTGACATGCATTAAATTTAATGAAGAAAAGTTTAAATTTTTAAATTAATAATTATTATTTTGGATGAAAATATTTCACAGTTTAGCACGGTGAATGCAAACAACACCAATTCAACACCATTGTGGCATAAAAGATGCAAACATACCGTCTTGAATACGATCAAATCTAAATCATTTTAAAATTTCGTTTCCAGGAGATAGGGTATGTAAAAGTTATCAATAAGAAAGTTAAGAAGACCATATCTTAAACTGAAATATATATATATATATATATATATATATATATATATAAAAATGTTTTATGTTTTATGTTTTTTTAATAGTTTTTTAAGTGTTTTATGTTGAAACGAATACATTATTTTATTGCACTCTCTTTGATTCACTGTAACATTACAAAGTAATGCGTGGTATTTGTTAGGTGTTAAAAATGTATTGAAAATCAATTAAAATACGATGCTAATTTGTAATTGAAAGCCTTTAAAAAATCAAAAGAGATAAATAGCTTTAAACCAGAGTTGCCAACCTCCGGCTTTTGTTAATTCATGAAAACGTCGTTTGAACCAAAAATTTTATTTAATTAGAAGTGTCTAGTATTAATTCAGAGGCTCATTTGAAATTTACTTACTTTCGTTGACTTAATAAATTTCTGGTTAGAAGTATAATTGTTTGATTTTTAAAAAGCCGGAGGTTGGTAAGTCTGTTTAAACCCCTTGAGCTCTGATGGTAGAATTTTCTACCACATAATTTTAATTCCGAAATGTCACAACGGCACCAGGAAATTCAAACAAATTTACTTGAAAAAGATTTAATGCATTTTTTCGTATATATCGTTAACCGGTTTTTTTCCTTGCAAAATACTGGTGCCAAAGTGACATTTGGAATTTTGAAGAAATTTGCTCACCTGAGCTCAAAGGGAAAGTCACACAATTTCTCGTGTTGTTAAATAATAATAATAATAGTAATAATAGTAATAACAAAAAATTGTTAACATGTTTTTTTTATTTGGCTGCATGCGTAGTCGAAAGCAAACATTTTGGATATAAACTCATTAATTAATTTCATTCTTAAAGGTTAGTAAACGTATCATTGTAAATTATCCCTCTGTGATCTTTATCGTTCTTGATGATGAAGATATCATCACAGATTCATAAAAGTCAATTTGAAATAATTTTGTTTACTCAAACAAAGACTGAAAAATTGTGTTTGATATGTAGAAACTTCGTTGAAATTTGCTAAGAATTCACTCACAAACATTTCGAAAAAACCACAAATATCTAGAAATAATTTGGAAAAAAATTAATAAGTTTTAAACTGAAACATTGTTGAAAAAAGTGTGTTTGTGAAACATATTAAAAATATTCCATCTGCTTTTAAACCAACATCCCCCGTTTGATGCATTTGCACACAACTGGAACTCTCAAGTTAAAATAAAAGATGTCTAGAATAGTTAAATAATTTTTTAAATATGCAGGGACATTTCTATAAATATTCATGATGTAACCAGAAATTTTAATAATCGCATGAATTCTATAATTTCAATGTGTGTTGTTATAACTGAAAATTTTGATTAGGAGACAGAAGCCATCGACAGCTACCGACAAATATTTTTTTATAGTCACATTTTCTCATTTAGTGGTACCGTGGCCGGTGGCTAGCGTAATTTGGCCTGAGGAGAATCTGGAAATTATTCCTATGCTGGAACAATAGCCATAGCTACTATATTTTAATCGAATTTTTTTTTTATTTCGTAATATTATATTGTAAATAATTGTGTTCTGTCAATAATTGGTTTTATAAATAGTAGCAATTACAACATAAAAGAAAATGCCGATATTAGGATTATAAAATTAATAACACATTTCTGTATAATTTTGATTGTAATTTAAATTTTAAAAAGCTCAATATGTGTTTAACTTTTTCCGGTGCGGACAAATTATGTTAGTAAAATGAGAAATTATCAACCGGACACCGGAATTTACAAGCGACTTTTTAAGAAATCAAGACCTCTTTAGTTTAAGCTTCTATTATTGTCAGTCTGTTAGTGTAAACTAACTTTAAAACTTACTGTTTTTCTTATAAGAAAAAAAAAATGTATGGTCTCTGTAAAGAGTCTTTTTTTTTATTGGGGCATCCCTTCGGTAGCTTTTTCGTCCTTTGCTTTTCGAACACTACGAACATTATAAGTTTTTCTTTTTTCTTAATTTTCTCTTTTCTTATTTTAATTTTTTTTATTATTATTATTTTCTTATTTATTAATTTAGCTAGCTAATTAAATTTTTCTTAACAGTGGCTTGCCACTTCTAAACATTAATTTTATTTTTCTTATGGCTCCCCATGCCCATGCAACATGGCTTACTATGATATCCTGGATATAAAGTTGTTCTTTCAACTAGGAGGTCCATAAACAGGCTTACATTGTTCGCATTGTTCGCAGCTTCTATTATAAAAGCAAGATTTTATAAAAATACTATTGGTGCCATTTGCAAATTTGGAATTAAAATTATTTGTGTCCAGACCGTACACACTGCGCCGAAAAGGGTTAAGCATGTTTGTATTTTTATTTTAACTTATTTTTGATTACATTTGATACTGCACTTCCGTAAGATCCTTTTGCTGCAGCTTCGTTTTTACCTAAACATTAATAAATATTTTTAAACATTTTCTGGTGCGTGTTTTTAATTTTCCTAATAGAAAATTAAATTTTTTTAATGTATTTTTATTTGCTTGTTTGTTTTTTAAAACAATGCTGTATTCTTAATGTACAGTTTTTACTTTGTGCGACAGTCATCAAATTATTCTGCCTCTTTTTTTTCGATAATGTGGCCCGCGGCTTTGTGTACAATGCTAAATCTGGCCCGCGGTGGTAGACGAGTTTGACATGCCTGTTCTACACGGACTCTGGTGTTGTAAGCTAAAATAAAATGTTCTTAAATCTCTAATGGTTTTTTTTTTACTTATTCCACGTCACAACTTCATCATTTTGTCATCAATTGTGAATATTACCAGTCATCAAAAATAGTACATGATTAGAAAATAAAATCACATGAATAAACAACCAAAAAATTCCTGTCACATACATCAGGTCTTCCAAATGGTCTGCCAACTTAACCCTTAAATGCATAGGGTAGAACGCGTTCCAAAAAATGCGCAATTCAAAAAATCAGAATTCATACCAGAAAAATCTAAATAGTAAATTTTTCTTTGTTTAATTACGAATGGTCTGGCATTAAGTAAAGTGAAAATTGCTCTTTTAAATTTCTGGTGAGAATACGGATTATATGAATAAAACCCCCAATAAATCTTGGTATCGAAAATGATACAATATGCATTTAAGGGTTAATATCAATATTTTCTTAGAGAGATTTTCATTTTATACTTTTCTTGCAAATTGCGCAGAAAATGCCCTCGGAGGTTAGTTTTAACACAAATCTTGTAGAAACTAACTGATAAATACTCTGTTAAAAAATATTGGCGTTCAGTTCGCGGGCTATTTCGGAGCCCTGATACTTAGAAAGAAAGTCACAGACTCACAGACAGACATTTTGTAAAAACGTGTTTTGGGGACTTTGACCCATAAAACGAGCATATCCGTTGAATACTGGAAGTTGAAAATTATCAAGAATCGAATACTTTCTTCTTTTAAATGTAGAAGAAAGTACACTGTCAGAAAAATTCGTCAATATACACTAACAAGGAAGGTCTCCATACAGGCATACTCAAAAAATTCTGAAAAAATTAGAGAATGTTCTTTTTATGTGTATATATATGTTTATAAAAAAATTTCTGCGGAACCCCGATAGAGCGTTCGTAAAAAAAATAATGAACATTTCTTTTGTTTGGCGATTTATCATCGGTTGGATACAAAATAAAATTTCAAAAATACTTTTTTGGTGTCAAATTATTTTAAGATAAAAATGTTTCATCTTGAACTTGTTTGAAAAAAAAATTATTTATATAACGTTAGTTTTGTCAGCTTTAGTTTTTTTATCTATATTTTTGTCATAACGTATTTAGAATAAAAATTAACTGTGAAATTTTATAAATTAAAACAAAATTTAAATTAATTAAAATTGTTACAATCTCAAAATTAACTCCAATCTGATTGAGCTCTGTCGATTCAATTTTGTTGCTATGGAAACAAAAACTTCACTGATATTGAAATGCATTACTGCAGCATTCTTCATCTTGCCTTTATTTTGTCACACGCTTAAATATATGGAAAAATACTTTTCAATATGAAAGTATTTTTTATATAAGAAATTATTTTTAAAGTGATAAAATTAAATAACTCCAGCAAAAGCAACAGTAATATAAAATACATCTATGCGTCAAACTCTCTCATTGTTCAAATTTAAATTCATTAAATACTATTTAAGCGTATTCTAAAATTTTATGAACAAATAATTTTCAGGAGCATTAAAATCGTTTGCTTTTGGCGAGGGAAAATGCTACTCGCCAAATCGTTTGACGCTTTCGTCTTTTCGCGCCAAATATTCGAAAGTATTTTATTTTTTACCGAGTTTCTTATGTAAATCCGCCGCTAAATTTGATTGATCCTTTATTACATACATTAGTAGTTTAATCAGTATTTTTTAAAAAAAATTCTGAGTATGCCCAGTATGGAGACCTTCCTTGTAAGTTATCCTTATTTTTTCACTAATAATTTCCGTACTCTTTAAAAACATATTTGATCCGTGAATTCATTCCGAACGTCTAAAGATGAGGAAAAGATTCCGTTTATTTTTAGCACGCATGCATATAGGGTCTGTTAGTAATAAATTCGAATTTATTTTTTAAATAAAAACCAAAGAATTCTATAGATTAAGATGTCTAATTTAGTTTAAAAAGACAAAAATGTTTTCGAATTTAAATGTAAATAACAATTACTTTCTTCATTCATTCAAAACTTCTTACAATTTTTTAATCAAAGTTGAATAGTTTGAATAAAATTGAATTTACTAAGTTATTTACACAATAAATATTCGCATTCAAAATATACTTTAAGTGAACAACACATTTAAAAAATATTTTAATCAAAATATAAAATGCAATAAATAAATAAATCTTTATATATAAAAATCTTCTGTGCGTGTGTATGTAATTGAACTCCTCCTAAACGACAGCACCGATTTTAATGAAATTTTGTATGTGTGTTCCAGTGGATTCGAGAATGGTTTAGATTCACATTTCATTGAAATTGATTCAGTAGTTTTTTAGTAATTAGGCAAAAACTAATAGTTAGTGATTTTTCGCTAATTAAAAGTGCTATATATATAAAAGAAAGTCTGGATTTCGTATTAATCACAGCACAAAAAAATCTACCGAACCAAAAATCTTGAAAATTGAGGTAAGAATACTTCTTATAACATCGAGTGCCGCTAAGAAGGGATTTTCGAAATCCCCCCCCCCTAAAGAGGTTAAAAAAAAGAACGAACTTTTTAAAAAAATCCTTTAAAATCGGCTTTTGTAGATATTTTTCAACTGATAACATATTTTAGTGCATTTGTTTCATTGTGAATCGAATGGTACTAAGCAAAATTGTTTAAATCCAGTAGTTCGTGAGATAATTCACATTTTCCTAATTTGGCGATGGATTTGGTGCAAAAACCTGAAATTTTCAATCCTTATCTTTATATATAAAAATCTTCCGTGCGTGTGTATGTAATTGAACTCCTCCTAAACAACTGGACCGATTTTGATGCAATTTTGTGTGTGCGTTCCAGTAGATTCGAGAATGGTTTAGATTCACATTTCGTCGAAATTGATTCAGTACTTTTTTAGTAATTAGGCAAAAACTAATAGTTAGTGATTTTTCGCTATTTAAAAGTGCTATATATATTAAAGAATGTTAGGATTTCGTATTAATCATAGCACAAAAAAATCTACCATACCAAAAGTCTTGAAAATTGGGGTAAAAATACTTCTTATAACATCGAGTGCCGCTAAAAATAGATTTTCGAAAATTCCACCCCTACGATGAGTAGAAAAAAGAACGAACTTTTAAAAAATTCCATAAAAATCGGCTTTTGTAGTTACTTTTCAACTGATAACATATTTTAATGCATTTTTTCATGCTGAATCAAACGGTACTAAGCAAATTCGTTTAAATCCAGTAGTTCCTGAGATAATTCACATTTTCCTAATTTGGCGATGTCTTCGGCGCAAAAACCTGAAATTTTCAATGCTTATCTTTATATAAAAAAATCTGTGCGTGTGTATGTCACTGCACTCCTCTTAAACGACTGGGCCAATTTTAATGAAATTTTGTGTGTGTGTTCCAGTGTATTCGAGAATGGTTTAGATTCACATTTTATCGAAATTGATTCAGTACTTTTTTAGTAACTAGGCAAAAACTAATTGTTAGTGATTTTTCGCTAATTAAAAGTGTTGAATAAGTTCGATGAATAGAGTGCGGACGGAATACCCGAGCGGTTTAAGGCGCCAGATATAAGCTCTGCTTTTCGAAGAAAGAGATCGCGTGTTCGAACCCCGCTTCTGTCAAACGTGTATGCTTTACAGTAATATAGCCTGTATTATAATTTTGATTAACTGACTTCAGAAGCGAAAAATAATTTCCCCACATAATTGTGATAAGAAATTAAATTAAGAGCGTAGTGTTTATCGTGCGTATTATTATATTTAAGTCCATTTATTTGATTTTCTGGAGTCTGTGCCAGGAAGGACAACGTCTGTTGGTGACAGGACAACGTCTGTCGGGTCCGCTAGTAAATAAATAAATAAATAAAATGATATTATTCAAAAAAATTTATTCAATAAAAATAGAACATGAACATCCATAATTTTCCTCCAGCAATCTACGTAATTATATTTAAAATTCACATTTTCATGCTACATTAATACTAACGTATAAAAACCCCAGTCACAGTTTCATTAAAGACGAAATCTTTCCGAAATGAACTTCGAAATTAAAAGCTTTTTACATAGGGCCAACCTGACATCGATTATCCGCAATACGTGTGTTAATTTAACCTTGGTTTAATGAGTTTCGAAACAGAATTTTTTCAAAGAAATTAAACTAAGTATGTTTCACTAATATTCCTGAAATTAAATAAATAAGGATTCATGAAATGTATTTTCGGGTTTGAAATGACGTTAACCTGGATCAAACTAATCCGGGTATTACAGAAGATTAGGTGAAAGTTGGCAACTATGTTTTTAACGAAATAGACCAAACCACACCCATATGAAAAGAACGCTTTTACTTCAAAGCATTTTTCTGCTGTACAACGGTAGCTCCCTGCTATCGCGTTCGCTTTTCAACCCTGGGGTCGGTGGTTCGATCCTCACGACCGCCGCATTTATCTTTTCCAAACTTTTTTGAATTGACGTATTTTTTACCTCTTTTGACGGAGTAAAAAATAAACGGATATTCGTCAATTGACAGACAATTACTGGCAGCAGTGCTGCCAGTATATTTTCTGTGAAAAGACGGAAGTTTTTTTGAGAGTGTATCAATATACAAGGAACACAGAGTTTCATAGAGGAAAAAATTCTTTTAATTTGATGCTTTAATACTTCTGGTGTTTTATCATTAGTTAACTGGAATTTAATAAAAATTAATCTATTTATCTATCTATATTATAAATTTCAGACATACCTGTGCGTAACGCACACGTCAGTTTGCGAATGGCAACACTTTAAAATTTTAAATGAAATTTCGATACTGCAATTTATGCTACTGTAAAATTTTAAACATCTAAACTTTTCAATTTTTACACCATCGTATTATGAAAAAATGTACTTTTAAATGCAAATTTTTTGAAAACCGTATCTTATTTTATTTTTGAAGTATTAATTATTTTTTGCAGTTTTTAATACACCTTTCTAATTGTGACAACAGAAGTACTCCATTTCAATTAAAAGCAAAGGGAAAAAAGGAAAAAAAATGATTACTGTATCTTTATGTTGCCATTTTCTTATGAAAAGGGGAAAACATTGAAACTTAAATATTGTCTGCTATAAAACCCGGTAAATTTTAATTTCATTTACAAAATTTGATTTATACGTGAAAGAATATTACCAGTTTAATATCTGTTTCAGCTAATGGCTTTGAGAATTCAAAGTTTTAAATGAAAAGGGATGAAATGAAAATACCAATTGTTTTGAAAAGGTGAATACAGATACGAAATCTCCATTTGTAAATTTTGATATCGTGCAAATGATGCCGGGTTTAGATTTCATGGGGAAGAACACGCGGTTTAGAACAAACTTATAGTTAATGTTATAAGATTATTATAATAAAAATATATATGTGCCTTTTTGTGGGAGTGTTAAAAATTACTCACTGCATTACGTATAATATTTCTTATTCATTTAAATTTTTTGCATGTCTATAACTGAAAATCTAAGTGTGGCTAGATAACTTCTTATTGCCGAATTAACTACTGAATAAGAAACCAAAATATACAGGTACTTGAAAATACATTTATTTTTATATGTTTCTAACGCGAAAGCTAAATATCAGACGGACAGATAATTCCTTACTGCCTAATTAATTACTGATTATGAAACCATAATATGAATATACGTAAACATGAAATAAGAAATTAAATCAACAGATAAATCTAATCATTAAAATCCTTTAAATTTTAGCTGTATATCAGATTTCTTTGTCTATTTTCTCAGTCAACCCTTTAACAGTCAAAGCATTTTCATAGCTAAGATGTTGAAATAAATGATTGATACCAGTAATTGCGGACAAATAGTTTTCTAAATAGGAAAAAGTCACTTTTCCACATACATATTAAATTAGATTTTTTTAAATTAAAATTCCGGTGTGTGTATTAAAATTTTGTGGTTTCGTAAAGAAACCAATGAACGTTAAAGGGTTGAAAAGTTTAAAGTCATTTGATGACATCGGCACGCATGCTATATTATCCAATTTCGTTAAAAAAAAAAAGAAAAGAAAAAAAAGAAAAAAGAAAAGAAGGAACACACACAAAAAACTTTGTAGAGAAATAAATCTTTCAATTTGATGCTTTATTTACTTCCACCATTTTTTTCACTGAAATGAATATTTTAATTTAATGTTTTATTTCCTTTTGACTCTATCACTATTAAACAAATATTTCAACAAAATTCAACTATTAATTTAAATTTAGCTTAAATTTTAGTCGAGAAAATTAATCTCATTATTTAACTTTTAACAGAATTAATAACAAACAAAATTATTTAGTTAAGCAAAAATGAAAAAACAAAAAAAGATTTACGATTATTGATTTCCCCAGGCGAGGAAAACTTTTTACGGAAAGGCCAATAGAAGAAATATGATGCCGGAAAATATATGAGAAGAAATGTTTATTTGTTTAGTTTTTTTAAGGCTGAGGATTATAATAAAAATAATGGCTGTAATAACTTTTTCTTACAATAGACAACTGGTAGCTTGTTGGTTTTACGGCCTTAAACTAAAATGACTTAAAAAAAGCTTTAGAATTAATGGTTTGAATAAATTCTAAAAAATGATGCTTTTAAGGATTTGTAAAGTTTGTTTTTATAATTTTATATATTTTTTTAAACATGGTATACTGTCACAATTGAGTACTTAACAACAAACTTATAATTAATATAATACGATTTTTAATAATAAAATTATATATGTGCCTCTTTGTGTGCTTTTTAAAAATTACTCACCAAATTACTTCTAATATTTATTATTTATTTATATTTTTTATATGCTTTTAACTCAAAAGCTCAGTATCGGATGGCTAGATAAATTAACTTTGCTTAATTAACTACTGACTATAAAAACAAACTATACAGGTTTTGTGAATGCATATATTTTTGTATGTTTATAACGCAAAATCTAAATATCAGAAGGACAAGGCTAATTAATTACTGATTATGAAACGATTAAATATAAGAAATCCAATCAATAGATAATTCAAATCATTTGAATCCTTTAAATTTCGATTATATATCAGATTTCTCTATTTATTTTCTCAGTTAAGAAGTTTATAGTCATTTTATGACATCTGCACGTCTTCATTGCTATATCATCTAATTTCATTTTTAAAAATAGAAAAGAAAAAAGAAACACATATAAAAGTCTGCATAGAAATAAGTCATTCAATTTGATGCTTTATTTACTTCCATCATTTTTTCACTGATTATTAACTAATTTTTAACACTCCGTCCGGCGCGCCTCAAATGTTGCACTATCGGGCGCGTTCTATCTGACAGATACATTCAGTATTTCAGCATCATATATTGTTTAAAAATGAGCTTTAAAATATTATTTTTCTTTTTTGTTCCAGGCTCCATCTCCCCTACACCTGGACCTTTCCTCGCCATTTTTTTTTGTTGTTGTTTTCGCGCTTTATTTAAATTAAGTACGAAATACAATTTACATAAAATGAAAATTTTAGAATACAATAGCATAATGATGGGTAACATACCAACATATTTTTAAAACAAAATTAACATATTATGTGAAATATTCAATTTAATCAATACAGAAAAAATAATAGGATTGGATTAAAGCAATATATTTTTAATTCGAATTGATCGAATTTTTCCTGTACAAATCCTTAACAAAGCGCCAAACCGGAAATTCCTATCGACAAAAATTTGAAACCATTGCATTCCAGGGACGGAAATGACTGGAAGAGCAGACACTGTGAAGGTAAAGGTCGTGAAACACCCTTTTCTTTTCGAAAAGAACGAATTTCTTACGCATGTACCTCTCCGATACAGCGCGCCCGATGGAGTGTTAAATTGAATTTCATAGAGAATTAAATCTTTTAATTTGATGCTTTATTTCCTTCTGGCCCTTTATCACTATTAAACAGATATTTCAACAAAATTCATCTATTAATTATAATCTGGAACGCTAGCTTAAATTTTAGATCAGAAAATTAATCTCATTAGTAAACTTTTAACAGAACAAACAAAATTATTTAGTTTAGCAAAAATGAAAAAACAATATATATGTGTATATATGTAATAAAATAAAAAAAAAATTTTGCGCCATTTTTTTTTTTATTCTCTCTTAGCTTCAATTCTAAATTTGTGGAACATATTTCAATCTTAGTTTCGTAACTTGTAACAGCTAAAATTCTTCTTCTTACTTTAGTTATTAATAAATTATTTCTTGCTTCTCAAAAAGGCGGGAAGTATTTCGTAAGCTTTTTACTTTCTGGCATATTCCTGCGATTTTAATTTTATTTTTTATTTTTTAACATCGCGTGACAAGTGTTACTACGCGTTGCTAAAGGGCTTAGTGTTCCGAGGTAAAAATATAGTTCTTGCCAATAGACCGCCTATTACGGCCAATTAGAATTGATCATTTTGTCCGTTAGAGGCTCGAGTCCATCCTGATTGGATTTTTAAAATGATTGACGCGGAGTAGGAGGGCGCTAGTTTTGTCGTGAAAATGATTTTTTCATTTGGCTTTTCAGGAGAGTAGAATGCACCTTTTCTTTAAACTATCAAGACGCGCGTTTTATTGCTCCGCTGAATTAGAATGCATTTTTTCTTAAAAAACTACTCGGAAGCCATGTCATGTTTCCCGAGAATGCGATTGACTTTCAAAAATTATTAGGATGCTGTTTCTTCTTTCTCCCCAAAATTCTAATATTGTGGAATGTAGCTTAATCACGGAGTTGGTGAAGTGGAAGTTATTCGATGAGAGTGCCAAGGTGATTGCGTGAAAGAACTTAACTTATTTATGAGTTCTAATAAAATTAATTTAAAGACTGCTTGATTGAACTTTCTTATGGGGAAATAGCCCAATAAACTCATCCACTGCTGGTCAAATTGCCGGAGCGACTGCTCAGCTCGTCCCACTGTTGATTCTTGGTAGTAGTAATCTGTTCTGCCTCATAGATGGTGTGCCACTGGAACTTGTACATTGTTATGGAACATCGATCTCGTCGAATCATTACATATTAGCCGGCAGGATTTCTTAAATGAACCTGCATACGTCTCTAGAGAATTCTTCGCAACGCTGTGTGTGCACGTGCCATTTTCGCCGAGCTTGAAACTAATTGCTGGAACTTCGGCCTTTGTTTATTACTCATCTTGAACCGACATGAATCAATCTGTGAAAAAAGATCGTCTTATAAAGTTTTGTTTGTAATTATGTGTGGTATCTACATCTACAAATATTTTAATTGTGAAATATACCTCGCATTCTAGTGAGAAACTTTTCAACTGTGAGATATGCAACCAAACTGTGAGATATGCAAAATAAAAATTACAAAAGATCACCTGCATGAAATCAATTCAACATCATTTTCTTTTATTTATTTATTTACTGTATTTTCTAGGTAAAAGTGCATAAATATTTTGATAAATTTTCATTTCATAATAAATGAACACCTGCTGTATGGTTGCGAAACTACGGTAGATTCCATCAGTAATACAAGATAATTGAAATTTACACCTGTGAGTCGTATCTACGAAGTTCTTTATTTTTGTTTAGTTTAATAAAAAATTAGGTATTTGAACAAGGCCACATCGAACATGTCTGTAAGTTATTATTTATTATTTTATTGTTTTATTGATTAAGAAATTTAATGATAATTTCTTTGTTTAAATTCTTGATTTTTTTTTTCTCTCTTTTATTACAGATATTAAAAAATAAATTTGTTCTTAATTTATAATTAATTAAAATTTTCTGCTCATAGAAATTTTATTTAGTTTTAAAGGTGTTATTTTTTTTTTTTTTTTAAATCGAAAGATGGATTAATTTGTTGTTAAAAAAATACTCTGTTGCAAAATTTATTTTCCATACGTAAAGAAAAGTATTTTTGTTTTTAAAATTATTTGTTATTTCCCATGTATGGAAACCCGATATTTATTATTTTATTACTTATTTATTTATTATTTATTTATTTTTATTATTATTTATTGAGGTATTTGAAGTATAGTAATTGAATTTTAATAATTGAAGTATAGCATTTAAATATTTTCCATATGAATTATCCTTCTTTCATGTTACTAAGGTCAGGATTAGTAAAAGAAGAAAAAATGTCAGAAAATAAACTTGATATTGTCCCTTTTGAATTTGGGTCGGGCATGGATATATTTAAATGGTTTAAACATTTTGATCGAGAATGTTCGGTAGAAAAGAAAGATAATGAGTGGAAACACCAAAATATTTCAAAATATTTAAAGGGGGAAGCGCTAAAAACTTATATAAATGATTGTTTGGATTGTGCTACTTATGAAGAAATTGTCGAGATTTTAAGTGAAAAATTCATTCAAGTTAGAGTTCCAAAATTTTCTGAATTTACTTCCTTAAAGTTAAATGATCTAAGTGATTTGGATTCTTATTTTAGAAAGAAAGTTGAGATTGGAAGGCAACTTCAGCTTGAGGAAAATTTAATTATACAGGGATTAATTGATGGCCTTCAGCCGGAGTATCAAAATTGTTTGACGGTTAACCCTCCTTCCAATACTCGTGAATGGTTTCGCATTGCTAAACAATTAGCAGCGATTCCAAATCATACCTCTAATAACGGCAATAGAAATTTTCAACAAACTAGACCAATGCACAATCCCAATCCTCAGCCCAGACATTGGACTCGACCTACTCCAAACAATCCATCCCAAAATTTTAATCCTAGGTTTTTCACTCCTAGAATGCCTGCAACTCATTATCAAAACAATTACCCTAGTCGTCCGTGCAGAGTATGTTTAAACAGAGGCATAGAAAATGCATATCATTGGGAGAGGAGTTGTATATTTAACACAAATTCCTGTCAAGCTCAAACTCCTGCTCATATTCAACCACCCCCTACTAATAATGTCTGACAATTATTTATCCCTGGATATGTGGGCAATAACGAAGTGTATTGTGTGGTGGATAGTGGATCAACTGTCCCAATTTTACCCCTCAAATTTGTTCGATATTTAAATGGTAATTTACATAATGTTACCCCTATTACTATCAGACAGGCACAAGGAACTCTTACAATTAATAAATCTTGTCGATTATGTATTAAATTTGGTAATATAAAGAGATATGTTAATTTTTTAGTAAGTCAACTTGATTTGGACTATGCTATTTTAGGTTTACCTGATTGTGCCAAATTTAAATTGAAAATTGATTGTGCAAAAAGCCAGGTGTTAGAAGACAATATTTCGTTAAACCCATATGTCAACATATCCAGTGATAACTTAGAATTGCTTCATTTTGATATTATAAAAAATGATACTACTGTGCAACCCGATTATGGAAATACCATAACTCCTCAATCCTTGTCGCGAACTAATAATGATGATTATAATCTATTGGGGGATCTGAATGCTATTCAAAATAAAAATGTAAGGGAACTTTTAAGGGATTATTTAGATATTTTTGCAAAAAATAAATATGATGTAGGGAGAATTAATATTGAACCTCAGCGTATTTATCTTAAATCTGACCTACCAATATCTTTGAGGCCTTATCGTACATCCACTGCTGATGAAAAAGAAATATCTCAGCAAATCCAATCATTATTAGCTGCTGGGTTAATTAAAGAAAGTTATAGCCCATACTCTTCTCCAGTTACGTTAGTAAATAAACGAGATGAAGGTAAAAAAACCCGAATGTGTGTTGACTACCGAAAATTAAATTCTATCATGAAAAATGACGCTGAACCTTTACCCCGAATAGATGAAATTTTAGACAAATTAAGTGGTGCCCAATATTTCTCTACACTAGATTTAGCCTCAGGCTATTGGCACATACCTATTCACCCAGCCGATTCCGAAAAGTTAGCCTTTACTACTAATTGTGGGCTCTGGGAATGGAATGTTCTCCCCTTTGGTGTAAAGGTAGGCCCCCCAATTTTCAACAGGACAATTAGAAGAATTCTTACAAAATATAAAATAGACTTTGCTTGTTATTATTTTGATGATATAATTATTTTTTCTAAATCAATAGATGAACATATACAGCATCTCATCCAAATTTTTGATTTATGCCGAATAGAAAATATTAAATTAAAATTATCTAAATGTACTTTTGCTCAAAAACAAATCAATTTTCTAGGGTATGAAATCCAAAATGGAACTTTAACTCCAGCTAATACTAATATAGAAACGATTAAAAAATTAAAACCTCCTACTAACACTAAAGAATTACAAAGATTTCTTGGTTCTATAAATGTGTATCATAAATTTATTGACAAATATGCTGAAATTAGACACCCCCTAAATAAATTACTTAAGAAAGATACTATTTGGGAATGGAATACTGAATGTCAAAACTCTTTTCAAAAATTAAAAGATGCCCTCATTGCTAAACCAATTTTAAAGATTTATGACCCAAAATTACCCCTACACATGTTTGTTGACGCTTCTCAGGTAGCGGTAGGTGCAGTTCTTAAACAACCCGACCATAATAACTTTTTACATCCAATTGCTTATTTTTCTAGAGGATTGAGAAGTTATGAGAAAAATTATTTCATTACCGAACTAGAGTGTCTTGCTATCATTGATACTTTAGATAAATTTTATCATTACTTTCACGGTGTACAATTTACCATCCATACTGATCATGCATCTCTTGTTTGGTTAAAAAATGTCAAACATTTAAGACGTCGATTATTTAGGTGGTCATTGAAGTTAAGTATGTTCGATTACAAAATAGAGTACTTAAAGGGATCTACAAATGTCGAAGCCGACATGTTGTCCCGAAACCCTATTTCTCATTTTTGTAAGCCCCTTACTTTTCTTCTTGACGTTAAAGAGATTATTGAGATGCAAGAAAAAGAAAATGTGTGTGGATCAAATTATATTAATGACAATGGACTGATTATAGTTAAAAGAAAAGGTTTTCGTAAAGTGGTAGTTCCCATGTCCCTAAGAAAAAAATTGCTTAATGTTGCTCATGAACAGTTTGGTCACCCTGGTGTTCAAAAAATGCAAAATTTAATTTCTCCTAACTATTATTGGCCAGATATGACCCAAGACATTACTAACTTTGTTAAATACTGTGATATTTGCCAGAAAAATAAAAAACCTAGACAGAAAAAATTTGGCTTATTACAAGCTATGCCCACTACAGATCAACCTTTTGACTGTCTGTCTGTTGATACTGTAGGAGGGTTCAATTATTATAATTCTACAAAAAAATATCTCCATATTATAATAGACCATGCCACAAGATATGTTTGGGCATTTCCTTCCAAAAGTGTCACTACAGAAACTTATACAAATTGTCTGAAACAAATTTTCAATATCAAAATCCCTCAACAATTATTCTGTTTTAGTAAGATTTCAAGTGTACAGTCCCCTCAAAAAATACTTAGTGACAGGAATGCTGCTTTTACTTCTTCAAGATTCAAAAAATTTCTGCGAAATCATAATATTAAACAACGTTTGACCACTGCCCATCATCCACAAACGAATGGGAAATGTGAAAGAGTAAATCAGACAATAGTAACTAGATTAAAATGTAAAGTAAACTCCACTACCTCTAAAATTCCCTGGACTAAGCTTTTAACTGAGGTAATTAATGAATATAATAATACACCCCATTCTATTACCAAATTTCCACCTGCGTACTTGCTTTTTGGCCAATTACCCTATGACTCCCCCTTACAACAAAATTATTATCCCCCTGTTCATGAAGCACTTAAAATTGCTAAAACAAGAACTGATGAATTTCATTTAAAAAATAAAAGATATTATGATAAAGATTATATCGAACCAAAATTTAAAATAGGAGATCTAGTTATCTATGAAGAATTTCAGTACCCTAATACTAGAAAGTTGTCACAAGTATTTAGTGGCCCTTATAAAATTCTTAACAAATTATCCGAAGTAAATTTTGAAATTGATAGGCAAAACCAGTTCAAAAGTTCAGAAATAGTACATGTATCTAAATTAAGGCCTTATTATTCCCCTGATAAATTTAAATAAAGTCATGAGCAACAACCCCCTAATCAACAACAACAAACTCAGGTAAAAACTGTAGCTTAAACTATATCTCTAGTTTATCATTTTATAATTTTTTCTCTTAAACAGTAAATTTCTTTTCATATTTTAATTCAGATAATATCCTGTAATTCTCACAGAATGGCAATGATATCTCTTGACTGCAGCGAGAGTGTCACTTGTCTGGAAATTTTTATATTTGTTTATTTATGCCGGCGTAGACGAACAAAGTGGAAATTTCTTATTCTGTACTGAATTACTCTACTTAGAATATTTTTTTTTTCTTTCAACTGAACCTATTTGTAATATTAAATTTAATCTATCAATTATTAAATTAATTATATATCAAGTAACAAAATTTTTATCACTTTATTTTAATTTTTTTTTCTTTCTCTCTCTCTTTGCTGCTACATTCCAGTCCAGGTACATGTCAATTATAATATATTTTTGTTTCTTTTTCTCTTTTCTACTTGTATCTTGCAATGTTTTATCTCACCGAGAGAATATTTATTGCGTAATTATTTGACATGAATAGATCTTGTTTTTTATTTTTATCATTTATTAATATTTCTTTTTAAGAATCTTAGTAGTTTAAAGGTCACGTGCATTCTCAAACATGAACAAAATTTTTATTTATCTTTATTTTATTTTAATTTATCATATTATATTTTAATTTTTTTTGTACATATTCCTACTTAATCCTGTACTCGAATTACCAGATTAAGTAAATGATTTCATAATTGATTGTATTTTTTATTTTATTCCACTTCTCTCTATATTTCATCCCAAAAATATGAGATGAGATAAACGAGATTAAGTATTTAAAGAATGTCTTTTGTGATATTTATTATTACTTATTAAGAGATTTACTTATACCCATTATGAGATTTACTTACACTTATGATATTTATTATTATTGATATTTTTCCTTATTATGTTTCTTAATTATATTGTTTATTATTTACATTGTTAAATTTTATTATTACTATATTATAAAATGTGTTATTAATTAAAAATACAATTATAAAAGTATTTTCACAAAGATTCCAAAATGGAACTGTTATGAATGTTCAAGGACTTACTCACACAAAAACTGAACTAATATTATAATGTTAGCTGATGAATTTGGACAGTTAAATGAATTAGACATCCTTGAAATGAGGTAATGAACTATGCCATTCCAAATATGACTTTAAGAGGATTTTTGAAACAAACTTTTAAAAATTGATTTCTAGATTTGACATTGTTAAAAAAGAATTTAACGTTATTGTTTTTCATTTTTATGTTTCATTTTTATGTTATTACTATGGGTAATTGCTTATATTTTCAAATTACTTTTTGATGTGTACTTTAAACAAGATTATATCTTGTATTTGTATTGAAGCCTATTTTATTGTATTTAAATTTGAAGTTATTCCACGCATCACCTTGGTGTTTTTAAATTTGAATTCTATATTTATATAAAAAGAGAAATTAATTAACCATTTGAAAAATGGTTGTTGTTTTCGGGAGAATGGACCCGATGATGTTACCACTTTTGAATGATGTTACCACTTTTGAATGATGTTACCACTTTTGAATTTAAATTAAATTCTTTATTTTTAGAAGAATTTTTATTTGAATTTAAATTAAATTCTTTACTTTTAGAAGAATTTTTATTTGAATAGTAAATTAAAATGGTTAAAATCATTGTAATAAAGGAGAAAACTAACAAATTTAAAAATGGGTAGACGGAAATTAACAGATACGGAAAAAGCCGAAGCCAAAGAAATGAATGAACGTGAATATCGCATTCAATGATATTAAACACAATACGCGTACTTAAACAATCATAAAGTGATTTTTATTTCTTCTTTTGCTATTTAAAATAAAAATTTAGTCAACATGTATAAGTTGCTTATTAGTTTGGCGATTCGTATCATTTGGCGAAATTGGTCGACGGGATAACTGAGTAATACTGTATTTGGTTTGGCGCAAAAACGTCTTTCAATGCAGAAAATGATAAAATCAAAAGATTATTGAGCCGCTGAAAACCAATTACGTGTTGAAAGGCGATCACGAAAAAGGAAGCAATTTAATGCCGAACCGATTAATTGTAAAACATCATGTCGCCAGGGCGACCAATCCACTAGCCATGGCGTTTTACTATCGGTCGGTTCTAACCAGGAAAATTTGAGTGCCAATAGTGATTCTAACAAGCCGGAAAATGTTATAGCTATTACTCTTGATTTTCCACCACCTAAAAAGAAAACTAAAAAGCAATCGGCTTGGGAAAAACTGGGAAAAAACTTTTTTGATTCGATGTCTGATGGACCCATTCACAGATGCATGTGCTGCGATCGATTTTGGTTTAAAACCTCCATCACCAAAATTCTGCTCTGTAAAATCAAACAATATATGCCAAAGTCTTACAAGTATAACAGTATATGCCAAAGCTGTATTTTAATAATGATTACTTTTGCACCAACAATGTTAAATAGTTTGAAATGTTTCTTTCGTCGCCAACTTTTATGCTTGGCGACAATAGAGTGATATAACTTAAACGAACCGTACCTTCAAATTGCAGCATGTATAAAGTCATTTATAGCAGTGGCACGGATAATACACAATAAAACAACTGGTATTTAGCTTAAAATGATAGATGAATGTATCGAGTGAAACATTTTTCAAATGGTTGGGGTAATTTCTTAAATTACAATTTTTTTTTTAAATTTTTTTTTTATTATTCAGTATCTAATTATTATTACTTATATCAACAACTTCGTGAGCTAAGTCTGCATCATCTCCCTTTCTGTGAAATTGCAGGTCTCAGACCTACTTTTTCACCCGTCTTTCTGGGAGGGGGGATTTGTAATAAAAAAAAAAAAAAAAATTTGCGCCATTTTTTTTTATTCTCTCTTAGCTTCAATTCTAAATTTGTGGAACATATTTCAATCTTAGTTTCGTAACTTGTAACAGCTAAAATTCTTTTTCTTACTTTAGTTATTAATAAATTATTTCTTGCTTCTCAAAAAGTCGGGAAGTATTTCGTAAGCTTTTTACTTTCTGGCATATTCCTGCGATTTTAATTTTATTTTTTATTTTTTAACATCGCGTGACAAGTGTTACTACGCGTTGCTAAAGGGCTTAGTGTTCCGAGGTAAAAATATAGTTCTTGCCAATAGACCGCCTATTACGGCCAATTAGAATTGATCATTTTGTCCGAGTCCATCCTGATTGGATTTTTAAAATGATTGACGCGGAGTAGGAGGGCGCTAGTTTTGTCGTGAAAATGATTTTTTCATTTGGCTTTTCAGGAGAGTAGAATGCACCTTTTCTTTAAACTATCAAGACGCGCGTTTTATTGCTCCGCTGAATTAGAATGCATTTTTTTTTAAAAAACTACTCGGAAGCCATGTCATGTTTCCCGAGAATGCGATTGACTTTCAAAAATTATTAGGATGCTGTTTCTTCTTTCTCCCCAAAATTCTAATATTGTGGAATGTAGCTTAATCACGGAGTTGGTGAAGTGGAAGTTATTCGATGAGAGTGCCAAGGTGATTGCGTGAAAGAACTTAACTTATTTATGAGTTCTAATAAAATTAATTTAAAGACTGCTTGATTGAACTTTCTTATGGGGAAATAGCCCAATAAACTCATCCACTGCTGGTCAAATTGCCGGAGCGACTGCTCAGCTCGCCCCACTGTTGATTCTTGGTAGTAGTAATCTGTTCTGCCTCATAGATGGTGTGCCACTGGAACTTGTACATTGTTATGGAACATCGATCTCGTCGAATCATTACATATTTATACAGGGTGATTCATAAAAGATGGGCAGAACTTTAAGGGGTTATAGTACACTTAAAGACAAATAATATTAAATAGGAGACTAAGGGTCCCAGACGTATTCCCAAGGAGATAGGGGGCATTAAAGTTTAGGGTCCGAAATTTCAAATGATTATAAAAAATGGAAAAATTGGTCGATTCGTTTGCGGTTTTTGCAAAAAATTTTCTTTATGCCAGTATTTTCTTGAAATAAAATTTTAAAGTTCAATTTCAAAAAATGCCGATAGGGGGCGCTTTAGACTTTGGAGTAACAAACAACTATTTTTTAACGTTATTTTTTGTATTTCTTTAAATGATTTCGAAAGCTTAGACTTAAACTTAAATTTTGATCTAAAAATCTGAGTCCTAACGAGTAGTTAAGTAGCGAAACTGAAATTTGAAATTTGAAACCCTTCTCCCCCCAGAACAAAAATCAGTTATTCCCGATCTTTGTGTAGTAGATTAGGCTCTAACTACTGCCGCGTTTTGCTAAAATTCTTCTTTATGTCAGTATTTTCTTGAAAATAAATTTTAAAGAAAATTTTCAAAAAATTCCGATAGAGGGCGCTTTAGACTTTGGAGTAACGAACAACTATTTTATACCGTTATTTTTTGTGTCTCATTAAATGCTTTCTAAATCTTAGACTTAAACTTAAATTTTCAGCTTAAAATCGGAATCGCTGAGCGTGGTTCAGTAGCGAGGGGAGGGGGTTCAAATTTCAACTTCTGAACATAGTTCAGTTTGCACTACTTAACCATGCCCAACGATTCTGTGCTGTGATACGAGGCAAAAATACAACTTTCGTCAAGGACTGCATAGTCGGAATTCACTCATAAAGGCACTGGCACAGTTGGAAACGTCGCTCATGCAAACGTTAAAGCTCCATTCCTGACGCTAGTCACCGGGTGAAGAAGGAAACAGAAAGTATGCAAATGTCAAATGGAGAAGAAGAAGAACACGTATGCAAAATTTCGACACGATTCAGGCATAAAAACCACTGAACGGTGAGTCAAGTGTAAGTCGCTGTAGTAATGAATCGGAAGATGGTGCCCTTCACGAATAAGGAAAAGGCTGAGATGCATTTAATTTACGGAGCGACAGATGGAAATGGTGCAGAGGCACAACGAATGTACGGAGAGCGATTTCCCAACAGGCGGTTACCTAACCGCAAAACTTTCGAGCGCTTGCACAGACAGTTGTGTGAGACGGGATTATTTCTCGCTTCCCGGTCGAATGCAGGTCGTGCAAAAAAGGACGAATCAGTAGTTGTTGCAGAAGCCATTCTAGATGTAGTAGCGGCGCAGCCAAGTACAAGTACACGAACAGTGGTTAGGCAGGTGGATACCTCACAGTCCATGACTTGGAGGGTACTGAAGGATGAACATTTGCTCCCGTTTCATGTGCAACGGGAGACGTCCCGTTTCATGTGCTACGTCTAGAAACTGTCTCCAGGGGATTATCCAAATCGTATTGAATTCGCCCGCTGGTTTCTGCAGCAGAACGCGCTAAATCCACATTTTGGACGAACTGTGCTTTTCACCGATGAATGTACCTTCACACGTGAAGGTACATTTAACACACACAATGCATATGTATGGGCGGATGTCAATCCACATGCTACGTATCAACATGCTCATCAGAGACGCTTTTCCATCAATGTTTGGGCAGGAATCCTCGGAGACCACCTAATCGGACCGTACCTTCTTCCTGAACGCCTCAACGGTAAAACATACCTCACATTTCTGCAACATGTGCTGCCAGACCTGTTAAACGTTGTTCCTCCACGCATCCGGCGGGTCATGTGGTTCCAGCACGATGGAGCGCCAGCCCATTACGAACGAGACGTCCGCAACTATCTGGACATCACATTTCCGAACAGATGGATTGGTCGAGGTGGTCCTGTTGCTTGGCCTGCTGGCTCGCCAGATCTTTCACCCCTCGATTTCTTTTTTTGGGGACAATTGAAGGCTCTTATGTATGAGACACCCATTGAATCATCCGAGGAACTGGTCGCCAGACTTTCCGCCGCTGTAGGGGAAGTGCTCGAAAAGCCTGATGTTTTCGCGAATGTTCGCCGTTCCATTCTTCGCCGTTGTTCTGCGTGCATAACCTCTGGTGGTCACAATTTTGAACATTTATTGTAATTACATGTTAATAAATATGCTTTGGTAACATAATCCTAATTTGTGTCTTTTTACCTCGTATCACAGCACACAATGTGTGGACATGGTAAACTGAACTGTGCTCAGGAGTAGAAATTTCAAACTCCTCTCCCCAGAAACTTAACCACGTCTAACGATTCAGATTTTGGGCTGAAAATTTAAGTCTAAGCTTTAGAAAGCATTTAATGAGACACAAAAAATAACGGTATAAAATAGTTGTTCGTTACTCCAAAGTCTAAAGCGCCCTCTATCGGAATTTTTTGAAAATTTTCTTTAAAATTTATTTTCAAGAAAATACTGACATAAAGAATAATTTTAGCAAAACGCGGCAGTAGTTAGAGCCTAATCTACGACACAAAGATCGGGAATAACTGATTTTTGTTCTGGGGGGAGAAGGGTTTCAAATTTCAAATTTCAGTTTACGCTACTTAACTACTCTTAGGACTCAGATTTTTAGATCAAAATTTAAGTTTAAGTCTAAGCTTTCGAAATCATTTTAAGAAATACAAAAAATAACGTTAAAAAATAGTTGCTTGTTACTCCAAAGTCTAAAGCGCCCCCTATCGGCATTTTTTGAAATTGAACTTTAAAATTTTATTTCAAGAAAATACTGGCATAAAGAAAATTTTTTGCAAAAACCGCAAATGAATCGACCAATTTTTCCATTTTTTATAATCATTTGAAATTTCGGACCGTAAACTTTAATGCCCCCTATCTCCTTGGGAATACGTCTCGGACCCTTAGTCTCCTATTTAATATTATTTGTCTTTAAGTGTACTATAACCCCTTAAAGTTCTGCCCATCTTTTATGAATCACCCTGTATATATGTGTGTGTATATATATATTACAAATTTAAAATTTTTTCGCCAAAACTAACCTTTATACTATCTTAATTTTCTTATAATAATATTCCGTACTTACTTCAAATTATTAAATTAAAATCTTGTTTCTAAATCTAATCTGTTAATCTGTATGCAGACGATATAAATTCTTAATTTGCCTTAAAAAACATTAATCCAGTATGCGTAAATTTAAAAAGATGGCTCTAAATTAAAAATATTCTTAATTAAAACTTTATTTCTTAATATTCCAAATAAAACTGATTTCTTCTATGTTTTTATCAACCCTTTTTAAGAAAAATTACAGCAAAAAAAAAAAAATTAAATTTGTAATATTATCCCCCCTCCCCAAGACTTTGTATGAAATTGATAGTTAAATAAAACTACAAGTTCAGACAACAGAAATATAATAATTTAGAAAAGTTAAATTTTGGAATAAAACTGTCAAACTCAGGAAGCCAAGAGATGGAAGAAAAGAAAATTAACGCAATATAAAAAATATTAGCGATTAAAATAAAATAGTTAAGAGAAAATAATTCTGAATTAAATTTAGGTAGGAGCATTTCCCTGAAAGAAATACAATAATGTTACAACATCACTTACCATTTGTAAGTGCATAGGAGATAATACATATAATAACAGTAAATAAGTTATGAATATTAATAAGCAAGAGATAAAAATATAATAAAAACAATAAAAGTTCGTTCTCATGGAAGTTTAAATAACTACAATGACTTAATGCATAGTTTATTTTAAATAAGTCCTTTAAATGAAAAAAGTCTTTCAAGAATATCTAAACGAGATTTCCCATAAAAATGACAAATACGAGTTTCACAACCTCAATTAAATCCTTAAGAATAAAAATATTTCAATCTTCAACACAAATAATGATAATAAAAATACTCATAAATAGGTGATGACAAGAAAAAGAGAGGAAAAAAAAATTAAATTTGTAATATTATCCCCCCTCCCCAAGACTTTGTATGAAATTGATAGTTAAATAAAACTACAAGTTCAGACAACAGAAATATAGTAATTTTGAAAAAATATGAAATTGATAGAAATCATTAACTTTGAAATTTATTGCGAATGATTTTACGATCAGGATTTAATAAAGAAAATAGAAGTGCTTCATTTATTCTAATGAGTAAGAATAAAAAAATTATGGAAGATCCTAAGTTCGTACCGTTTGACCCGAGTTCTGGAATGAACATTTTGTCTTGGTTAACTTATTTTGATAAAACATGTGATAGGGAACAGAAAAATCTAGAATGGAAATTTAATTCTATTGCGCAATATTTGAAAGGTGAAGCGCAAAAAATTTATATCAATGACTGCTTAAATTGTACGGATTATGAACAAATTAAGAAAATTTTGATAGAGAGACTCATTGAATTAGACTTCCCGAGTTTTTCTGATTTTTCAAATCTGAAATTAGATAATTTAGACAATTTAGAAACTTATTTTCGTAAAAAAGTGGAAATAGGTAGGAAATTACATCTTAGTGAAAGTATACTATTACAAGGTTTAACTGATGGTTTAAAACCAGAATTCAAAAACAATATTGTTATAAATCCTCCTAGTAGTACCACAGAATGGTACCGGGTTGTCAAACAACTCGTGGAAGTTTCCACCCCACTAGTTTCAAACCAAGTAATAAATCAACCATCAGCTAGACAAAAGTTTCAACCTTTTCAACCAACTAAGCCCTGGATTCAGCCAGTTAGGCCCAATAATACACCTAGGAATTGGATTCCCCAAAAGCAACCTCAGTTTCAAAGACCTAGAATTTGTCAAAATAATTGTATTGAGAATTCATACCCTTCAAGACCTTGTAGGATATGCACAAATAGGGGTGTGAGTAATGCTTTTCATTGGGAAAGAGAATGTATTTTTAAGAGTGAGTTGCCATCCTCTGATACTCTTCCAAATATCTCACAAAATAATTCTCATAATGTTTGGCAATTAATTGTGTATGGATGTACAAATAATTATAATTTGCCATGTGTTGTAGATACTGGCTCAACTATTGCAATATTGCCAATTAAATTTGTTAAAAAACTTAATGCTAAAATTGAGACTATACCCTCAGTTACCATTGGTCAGGCAAAAGGATTTTTACATATAAATAAAAAATGTAGTGTTCTTCTAAAAGTGGGTAAAATTAAAAAATATGTTAACTTTTTAGTATGCAATACAAATTTGGATTATGCTATTTTGGGGTTAAAAGAATGTTCTAAATTTAAATTAACCATAGAATGTAAAAATTGTATTGTAAGGCAGGGAAGGAAAATTATAACTAACAGTATATCCATACATAATGAGAGATCCCTTCATTTCAATACAGTTAATATGGACCAAGTACAACAAAACAGGGATCAATCTAATGAATTTGTAACCTCTGAATATAAAAAAGATATGAAATTAAATACTGGTAATACTGTAGATATAGATAATTATGATAATGAAACACTGAATGTAAATAATCATGATATAGAGTTACAATCTACCTGTGGAAATATTATGAAAAATGAAGACTGTGTTGAATATGATCACGAAATTAATGTGCATCCTGATTATAGAGGTTCCATGACTCTTCAAAATTTTCGCGATAATTCGGATTTAACTGGGGAAATAAATTTAATTCAAGATGTAAATTTAAGGGAATTAGTTCATATTTATAGTGATATTTTTGCAAAGCATAAATATGATGTGGGTAGGATTAATATTGAACCACAACGCGTTATACTAAACTCAGACCTACCTATATCTTTGAGGCCCTACCGAACATCTCCTCTAGAAGAAATAGAAATAAAAAACCAAATTCAATCATTGTTAGCAGCCGGACTGAAAAAAAAATTTTAAATTTGTAATATTATCCCCCCTCCCCAAGACTTTGTATGAAATTGATAGTTAAATAAAACTACAAGTTCAGACAACAGAAATATAATAATTTAGAAAAGTTAAATTTTGGAATAAAACTGTCAAACTCAGGAAGCCAAGAGATGGAAGAAAAGAAAATTAACGCAATATAAAAAATATTAGCGATTAAAATAAAATAGTTAAGAGAAAATAATTCTGAATTAAATTTAGGTAGGAGCATTTCCCTGAAAGAAATACAATAATGTTACAACATCACTTACCATTTGTAAGTGCATAGGAGATAATACATATAATAACAGTAAATAAGTTATGAATATTAATAAGCAAGAGATAAAAATATAATAAAAACAATAAAAGTTCGTTCTCATGGAAGTTTAAATAACTACAATGACTTAATGCATAGTTTATTTTAAATAAGTCCTTTAAATGAAAAAAGTCTTTCAAGAATATCTAAAAGAGTCTTTTTCAATGTCCAGTGAATACAGTCTCTTTAATTAAAAATCTTCAAACCTAGTTTAATCTTTGGTTTTAATGTTATGTTGGATCCAACATCTTTCAGTAATATATCAATTTTTCAATAATAAATAGCATCACTCTCAATATCAATAATAAATAATATAGAAAAATTTAAATAATAACAATAACAACAATAATAAGTAATAGTATAATAAGACTCCATATCCTAATATTTTTCAATAAGAGTATAATTAATACTAAACTTCTTCATAGAAATCATAATAATAATAATAATAGTAAAACAAGAGTATAATCAAAAGAAAATATCACTATTTGTTTATTATTGATAGGGAAAATATTGGTTGAGGATAAAAATAATTACATAGCAACTAAATAATTTTCTTATCTTCTAATAGCATAAGAAAGTATTTTTTGCTAGCCGAAAGTATAAATAAAAAAAATCATAATAATTCCAAAATCCAAATAAAATTAAATCTAACTACTTAGAAAATGGACTCTCAACCAGTATTTCCTTACAATAATTCCTCTCTGATACTCTTTTACAAAATTGTCAAATTTGGTTATAAGTTTTCAATGCCAAATGTAGAATAATGTTTTATCCACACATGGTTTATAAACTTTAATAATAAAATACAATAGGAATAAAAGGTGTCATTCTTAATTGAGAAATGGAAATAAAAAAAGTGTGCTTTTTTGAAAAACTTTTAATCTGTAGTTTTCACAATCACTGAAAATCACATATTATGTTATAGGTTTGAGTAGAGTCATTAGATTTTATAACTATTATCATATAATATCTGCTGAATAAATAGAGTAATACTAATGTCAAATAAATGAGTAAATATAGTTAGACTTAAACACCCTTAAAATTAATTTATCAACATCAATTTGAAAGCTTTTACAATCAAAGTGTTCACCTTATGCCTGCATAAGGAGCCCAATTTAATCCCAAAAACTCCCAAAAACAAGTAATATTCTTGTAGCGCTCCAAGAACATACCCGCTGATGTTGAAAATTATGGTTTTTTTTATGGTAAATGGTTTTAATGGTTTAATGGTTTAATGGTATTTGGTAAATGGTTATGGTAAAAGTTTTTTTATGGTATTTTTTTTATGGTTGTTTATGGTAAATTTAATCTATTGTCTTGACTTTAGTTTGATCTAGTGATTGTATCTGAGGTTTTGTTTGTTTTTTGGATTGCTCATGAAACAGTTTAAAATCTTCGGGTGAAAAATAGGGTCTTAATTTAGAAACATGCACAATAACGGAATTCTGTCCTGTCTCATAATTAAATTTATCTATTTCATAAGTTACATCAGAAAGTTTATTTATAATTTTATATGGTCCAGAGAAAGTAGGTTCTAATTTTCGAGTGTTAGGGTATTTAAATTCTTCATAAATTACAGAGTCTTGTATTTTTAATGGGCATTCAACAAAATTTCGATCATAGAGTCTTTTACTTTTAAGGTGAAATTCATGAGTTCGCGCTTTCGCAATTTTGAGGGCTTTGTCTACTGATGTTGTATACATTTTAATTGCCTCACACAAAACCATTACCCCCCATTTTAAAAATCTGAATCAAAATTATCGTGAAAATTATAACTATATTTAGCTGCTAACTTTAACCAGAAATTTTATCTAATAAAAATAGAAATTGTAAATATCATAGTTATACCTTAAATTGTGATCAACTTTTTAATTCTATTATTTTATAAATCATAAACAGATTCAAAATTTTAATTATAGGTAATTCCTTACTTAAAACCACAAAATTTACTAAAAAAAATTAATCACATTTATCAGTCAAAATTCCAGCAGCAGCCTTGCACAGTTCCATATTCTTACTGAATTTAAATAAATTATAAGAATCCGGGAACCAAAGCTCACTGTCACTAGAAATTCTAACAAATAAAGGAAAAAACATAAATGTTAATTTAATTTTCAGCTCAAATGTTTAGTTGTAGGAACATTATCATGAAAATACTGTATTCTGAGAATAGTTCTTGATAACAAACAATATCAATAAATTAGAAAATGTACCTTTTAAAAAATAACTTGAGCTTCTGAGTTCTTTTATACTTCATTATTATTACGAACTTATCTTTAAACGTGCATAAAAATATCATAATACTCTTAATAAGTAACAGTAAATATCTTAAGAACATCATACTCCTCAATTAAATTTTTAAGAACAAACATGTTTTCACTCCAACAAGTAATAATAATAATAGTAATGCTCATAAATTGGTAAGTAAGTAAGATTCACAGATAAATAATCAAATAAATAAATAAATTAGTAAATTAATAAATTAACTTCAAATTACTCTCATCAATAAAATAATAAATAAATAAATAAATAAATAATAAATACTTTCCATCAATCATAAATAGAATAGAAATAATAATCAAAACATTTAATAAAATAAACTTACAGTTCCCGAAAAATCTTCAATAAAATCCATTCTTCATTAAATTCCTCATCAAATACCTTTAGCATACTCACCACTTTGAAGTTATTAATTTTCAAAAATTTGTCATTATGACCATGATTATCTTGAGTCATCAGTTACACATAAACAGCAAAAAGGTGGAATATCAGGCCTCAGGAATTCACGAGATATTTAGAAGAAATCTTTCAAACCACTCGGACAGAAAGCTGTTTAACATTAAAATCTCCTCTGTTACATTCACTCGAGGACTCAAAAGATAATGGCAATTCGTGCTTAATAACACTTTCAACCATGGCGGGAAAAATTTTCGGCGATTCATATTTTTGTCATCACTTCGTTTCAGTAGATTCATTAGATTCATTTACATAGCATTTTACTTCTTCAGTAGATTCATTTCAAAATCCGAAACAGGCACTAGCACAGGCATTACCTATCCTGTGCGACTTTTCGGTTAGTTGTGACGATTTCAGGAGAACTCGAATTATTTCCACTGGTTAAACAGAAACACGCAGTCATGGCAAGCGAGGGAAAAAACAAAAATAATAAATAAATGTAGAAGATCCAATAATTAGTCATGGGCTGCTGTAAATTCATTTATTAAATTCGTGATAATGAGGAAGGAAAAGCTCCTTGTTGCAAAAATTCCATCATTATTTCAGCGAGCTGTCCTCATCGAAAAAGCAACCCAAGAAATCTTCAGAATCTTCCTTTCATCTCGAGACTTCCCCCTTTTAAACTCAAAAGAAAGTTCTGGAACCTTCGGTAACCTCAAACCATCATTCTTTTATGTAAACAGAATTCTTGTCCAGCTACGAGATTATTTTAAGAAAGTCTTATTAAATTTATTCCAAACCCATACCTTTAAAAAATATCATTATTTTATTTTATCTATTTATTTATTTTTCCGCCGTCAACGATAAGTTGCATATTAATAAATTCATTTCTTTTCTTTTTCTCTTAAAATTAATCATGTATAAAAATCGTCTGCCTAAGATATTTAAAATTCTGAGTCAATTATAAATTGGTTAAATAATATATATTTTTTTTAAATAAATTTATCGTCTGTTTAAAATAATCTCGTAGCTGGACAAGAATTCTGTTTACATAAAAGAATGATGGTTTGAGGTTACCGAAGGTTCCAGAACTTTCTTTTGAGTTTAAAAGGGGGAAGTCTCGAGATGAAAGGAAGATTCTGAAGATTTCTTGGGTTGCTTTTTCGATGAGGACAGCTCGCTGAAATAATGATGGAATTTTTGCAACAAGGAGCTTTTCCTTCCTCATTATCACGAATTTAATAAATGAATTTACAGCAGCCCATGACTAATTATTGGATCTTCTACATTTATTTATTATTTTTGTTTTTTCCCTCGCTTGCCATGACTGCGTGTTTCTGTTTAACCAGTGGAAATAATTCGAGTTCTCCTGAAATCGTCACATATATATGGGTGATTCTCAAAATAGGAGACAATTTCAAAAGTGAAATCTCAAAAAAATTACTGTTAGGAAAATTTCTGAAAAAAAATAGGTGTTGTTAATATAGTATTAGGTATACTTTACATGTAGTCAGCAGAGCTAAATATTTAAAAATTAACTTAAAAAAAATAATTAGCATTTTTTGAGCCATGCTAATGACAAAACAAATTGCATGGAATAAATATATTAAGAAATTTCTATTTTCTTCCTGTTTAAATATTTTTTTCTATATTTATTAGACTTCCTTTTCAATATATGGTTTCCATTTTTACATATATACATAGAAGGAGAATAAAAACATAACCAAAGAGCAAACTTTGTTTACATGAGCAACATTCTGACACTAGCAATGTAAGAATCTGTCTTAGTGATTTTCTGACAGATTTAATGCATATTTTAGGGATAATAAATGTAATACCTAAATTTATATGTAAAATTAAACTTTATAAAAGATGCAATATAAGCAATGGTTACATTTATGCACATAGGAGTCTTTAGCATGGACAGAAAAACCATGCTAATGACACTGATATTTGTCCATGCTAATGACAAATTTTAATTTAAATAAGATTATGAGCCATAATATAATCACAATGCAATAGTCCTTTCTGGGGCTTTTTAAAGCACAAAAGTCCTATGCAAATAATTAAAATAAAAATTTTAATTATAAAATAAACATGAAAATTATTATTCTAATGACATACAATTGATGTACGCCCCTATTATTCAACTTATATTCTTAAAATAGAATACATGCTTCTATTTTCAGGCTGGGGTAAAATGGCTACTTGTTGCCATGGAGAAACTTTATCCTTTCAAACTATTGTCATATCTGAAAATGAAATTTTGATTAATAACCAGCTGTTATAGTATGACCTTGTTTTGAGAATAGAATATGGAAGACAAACTTTAATTCTTTTTTTATATACTATAATTTTATTTTTAAAAAGAAATTAATTGGATAAATCCTCTCCTTGATTAATTTAAAGAAAGAATAATATTTGTTTTATTTTATAAACATGATATTAACTCTTGAAAAAGCTAGTATATAGGGGAAGATGGGGATACTTGAGCCATTTTTTGAATTTTAATTTTTTTTTTAATTTTTTATATTTTTTTAGAATAAAATAAAATATTGAAAATAAAAATTTGATATTTTGTCTTCAACTAAAAACCACTTTCAATTAATTTTGAACTATTTTTCTATGTATAATAAATGTTTATTTTTTGTTTTACATCGTGGCTCAAGCATCCCCATGGCGGGGATACTTGAGCCATAGTGAAGGGATACTTGAGCCACTAAGGAAAAATACCTACAAAAGTAATATTTTTCGCTTTATTTTTGAACAAACATTTTACAGAATGATAAATTATGAAACGTAAAGTCCTTCAAAACCAATTGAGAAAACAAAGCTAGTAATACGATCATTTTTTGTCACTGGTTGTCGGAGGATAATTTCAACTTAAGTTATAACGACGTCCTCAGTTATAACGACATCCTCAGTTCAGAGCCATTTAAATTTGGAATCTGCAATTCTTCGGGCAAATTTCCTTTTCAAAATATTAAGCACTTATCCAACAAATATTTTTACAGTTTTCTTTCTGGCATATTTTATTAGTAACCAACCATCAATAGAAGGTTTTCTTTTCACATCATCACCATCATTGACAGAATTTTCCTCTAATGATACTGTCGAACTCATGCTTTTAATTTAGTAGCTGTCGGAATTTAAGCCAGATGTATCATTCTACTATTTCAAACACTTTTTTGATTTCACAGGAAAAGATTTTGTCTTCCTCTTTGGCTCCATGCAGGTAAGTTTGAACTGGGATTTTTGTTGCTTTTCTTGTTTTTTGTGCGCTCTTTTTACCATTTTTTTTCTATTTTCTTAGTTTAAAAAAAAGTTACAACAACAGAGATTACGATTTCAATATAAAATATTAATCTTAATATGTTATATTAAAAAATAAATATTTTAATATGTTGGACCTAACTAATTAAAGTATTAGAGAAAAAACCTGTAAAACCTGTAAAACCGTTTTAAAAAGTTATTTTAATTTAATGAAATTTAAATTGAAAACTATTTTTACATTTATCTAGACAGGCTATTTTGTTAGTCAAAATGAAAAATAAAATAGATATTTTCATTTAAAAAATATACATTTTTAAACATTTTTAGGTCGTTATTTTTTAAGAAAAAAAAATAAAATGAAAAATTATTCTCCCTTTTATCCAGAAAAATATCTATTAGTGAATATAAGGATGGAATTTTATTTTTTGTTTGTTTCACCCATGTTTAATTTCTAGTGGGGATGGTTGAGACATGGCTCAAGTATCCCAACTCTCATTGGCTCAAGTATCCCCACTCTCATTGGCTCAAGTATCCCCACTATCACTATTTTTGTTTCCCAGAGTTTTACTAAATAAAGCATGCAGCTATTAGAACTATTTTAGACTCAAAATACAATTGAAGTTACGCTTATTGAATGCATGTATACAGTTGCAACTTTAAACAAAACTTTGATTACAAAAAAACAAAAAAGCCACGCACCCAAATATTTCAAAATGGTACCAAGATGTGTGATTTCTTTTTTACATGCTCAGAACTATAAATATGTTATCATATTGGCAGTTTTAGAAAGAAAAATTAACCAACTGTAGAGATAATAGGGGTGGCTCAGGTATCCCCTATGCTCAAGTATCCCCACTCTCCTCTACAAGGCACAGCTGCTGTGGACATCCATGCTAATGACATTTTGAACATTTATTCTGTTATTTTAAGGTGTTTTTAACTAAAAAGTGAGTAATTCTTGAGTGCAAATAATGAATAATTTTAAGATAAACATATCTAAGTATAAAAACATGACAGAAAACCTCTCAATTTTTTTTGTATGCTGAAAGACATAAATTGTCCCCTATTTTGAGAATCACCCATATATATATTCCCTTATTGATTTCTTCAGGCGAGGAAAACTTCTTACGGAAAGGTCAATAGAAGAAATATGATGCCGGAAAATATATAAGAAGAAATGTTTATTTGTTAAGATTTTTTAAGGTTGAGGATTATAATAAAAATAGTGGCTGTAATAACTTTTTCTTACAATAGACAATTGGTAGTTTGTGTGTTTTACGGTCTTAAACTAGAATGAGAAAAAAAATGAACTTTAGAAATAATGGTTTGAATAAATTCGAAAAAATGGTGCTTTTAAGAATTTGTGAAGTTTATTTTTAATAATTTTAAATATTTTTTTAAGCAAGGTATACTGTCACAATTTAGTACTCATAAACAAACTTATAATTAATAATATAAGATTATTATAATAAATATATTACAAGTACCTCTTTGTGTGATTTTTAAAAAATTCTCACTAAATTATTTCTAATATTTCTTATTTATTTATATTTATATGTGTTTATAACTCAAAACCTAATTTTCAGTAGGACGGCCCTCGTAGGCCAAATATCCCCAATCAGGAAACTACGCCTTATCCATTCCTAAATTTAAAAAAAAAATCATCTTTATACCTAAAAGCCTCACAAAGAAATTAAAATCCCAAATTTTCCAAAATTTGTGTCTTAAACCACTTAACCATACCTGTAAACAAAGAGTTTTTGTCTCATTTTAAAAGCAAGTGAGGAATAGTCCGTTATTAAATATTAACTTAAGGCAGTGTCACTTATTTGGACATAAAAAAGCAGCGTATTTTTTTAAAGTTAAACTTGTTTTCAAAATATGCTGGTAAATTGCAATAAAGGTCTGTATGGGTCGAAATATCTAGGTCTGGTCCCAAACCGATCCATAGGGACAAAAGGTCTATCCGGCCTGGGAAAATGTTAAAATCATAACCCGGACAGGCCTGGAAAAAGTTTAAACCAGAGATCGGCTCCACATACCGTATTTTCGGGTGTATAGTCCGCGGCTTATACAAGAAAAAAATCTCCCAAAAAGCCGCTGCGGCTTGTACACGGTGCGGGTTATACAAAGATCTTTAAAAAAAAAATTGGAAATCGTGATATTTTTTCTACAATTTTTAAACCTTAAAAAATTTGAAAAAACATCGAAATTTGTAATTTTTTTTCGCTATGTCTTGAAATTTAGAGAGTTCTCCCATGTTTGTAAAGGTTTTTTTTACTGCTTAAATGCAGTTATTTCTGGATTTGGAAGAACTGTCGCAACTATCGCCAAGTATTGCACTGATAGATATATAATAGCCATTGTGTTTGTAGAGTACAAAATCCAAAATCCGGAACCCTTCCAATCTCGACAATTCTGAATTTAAGATCATTTTTAGTTTATTTTTCAAAAAAATAATCTACCGACCCTGTTGCAAAGAACAAAAAAAAAGAGCGTGATTTATATCATTTCGGAACGATTCAGAGCTGTCGTTCTTTTTCGAAACGATTCCGAGGAATCGTTCCGTTACAGAGTCGTTTCATTTCGGAAGGAGTTCAAGGAATCGAACTTTTCCGGAGTCGTTTCATTTCAGATAGAGTCCGAGGAATCGTTCCTTTTCGGAGTTGGTATTTTCCCTGTTGCAAAGAATAAAAAAAAGTGCGTGATTTATGTCATTTCGGAACGATTCAGTTTTCGAAACGATTCCGAGGAATCGTTCCTTTACAGAGTCGTTTCATTTCGCAACGAGTTCTAGGAATCGAACTTTTCCGGAGTCGTTTCATTTCATATAGAGTCCGAGGAATCGTTCCTTTTCGGTGTTGGTGCATTTCGGATCGATTCCGAGGATTCGATCCTTTTGGTAACCAATGACCTAAGATACGTATACATTTTATGTCCGAAATTTTGAATTTATCACCGATTTTTTTTTTAATTTTCGGAATTTTTAAAAAAATATATTACGCTTCTTTGAAAAAAAAATGCGCGTAAACGCCGCAAGCTTGAAGTTTTATCTTAAAACACGTAAACGCCGCGGCGTTTCTTCCGAAAATTACGGTACTGATAATCTTAATTTTTTAGCCCAATTACTGTAGATATTACGCATCACGAAAAAATTTGGTAAATTTGTGTTAAAAATTATGACTAATGGCTTCTAATTTCGAACCCTGGTCGAAATATACGTTCGTAAATGGTGTATAGCCCGCGGACTATACACCGATGCATCCCCGCTGGTAAAACACAAGCTTTTTTTACTGCACTGCTCGATTTAGGGGTGCGGGTTATACACAGGGTGCGGGCTATACACCCGAAAATACGGTAGTTTTTTACTTCGGTATTGTCAAAAACTGTTTCGTATGGAGGAGTTCTGATCAAAAATTCTTATTATAGCTTTTCGTTTTTCATATTTATACTCTTTATTATTAAAGAAGCGCAAAAAACTGTGATATATTTATAGAAGTGAAAACTTCTTTAGGCGCGTTGGGCATTTTTGAGATGGGAAAATCCATATAACTCGCGACACGGTAACCGACACTTCTGTAAAAACGTAATTATATTTTTAAGGATCTCTTCCAAGAGGAGGGAGGCTTGTACACTCCTCCTCAAAATACACACTAAAATTTCGGTCATTTACTTCTCTACCATTTGTAATTTAAATATTTTAAGCTACTTGGCACCCCCGGGGCTGTGGACTCCCTGTCGGTTAATCACCTAATTTTACTCATTTCTTCATTTCTTTTCCATCTTTAAAAGGCATAACTTTGCTAATTATAACTTTGCTTCTGTGCGAGCTACAGCGGGGAAAAATTCTAGCATAGCTAAATTTTCCTCGCCATTCTTTTTGTTATTTCAGTTTTCCCGTTTTCCCCATAGGATCGTTTTTGGGGAAGCAGGGGGGAGGAGGCTTTTCTCATTTTTCCATTTATTATGTCTATTGAAAGCTTATGCTTCATACATTACAAATTGAGCATAAAAAATTTCTGCCGTCATTCTGGTTCATTTTACGGATCCATATTGTAATAAAATTTAAATTTCTCAAACTCTTTCACAATTGTTCAAGTTTTCATTTCTATCGGCACTCACTGAGTGCCATTTTTTTTTCAATAAATCTCTATTTATATGTAAAAGTTTCACCTATATTTTAATATCATTTATCCATATTCCATGAGTTGGAGACTTTGGAAAATTTTATACAGTAAAACTGTTGAAGACGGAATATTATATGAAAGAAAAAATAAGTTATAGACAAATGCCCTACTTAGGAGGTGTCTAAATGGATTTTATTATTTTCTTAAGTATTATTATATTTATTTTACATTTATTAACACATTTTCCGTTTAAGCAAATTTCCATCATAGACAGAATTTTTTTTGTTAGCTTTATTATATTTAGTTTTTTAGCCATTAAATATACTATTCTTTAAAAAAAGTTTTTTTTTTTTCAAAATAAAGGTAATTTTAAAATTTATGTGTTTTCCGTAAAAAGTTTGCGGGAGTCAAATTTTACCTATTTTATGCATACATAAGATCAGTCAGAGACAGTGATTTTATAACAGGTTTTGTGGAAAATTTGAAAATTTCGTCCAGAGTAGATCTAGGAAGAAGGAAGCAGTCCCGTTTCGGTATGAAAAATTCGTTAAACTTTGCCAGGCAAGTCTGCAGAAAAAAGTGACATCTCTGGCCTGGCCTGGCCTGGCCTGGGCCCAGAATACAAGAATTTTAGCAGCTTGTCCAGGACGAGAAAAAGCCTGAAGTTGTGAAAGCTAAATTTATAAAAAAAGACTTAATCCGCATCTTAGAAAAAGCATTATTTTAAATAACTGATGGACATTTAGACAGTACACAAAGAAGATGGAAATTGGAAAAGTTAAACTGAATCGGAAGTTTGGGCAACAGAAAGAATTTACTTCACACTTTCGATTTTTTATAAAGCATTTAAACATTTTATTACGAACCAAAATTTATTTAACCCCTTGAGGGGCAAAGCACTTATGTTCTTAAAATGCTCAAATGATTGATTGACACCGGGATTCACAAACAAATTCATGTGATAGAAAGTAAAAGCATTGTAATAAAGCAAATCTTAATACTGAAATTCCGGTGCTATTATGGCATAAGTGAATTAAAAGTAAGTGGTATATATAATATACCGGTGCCCTTCAAGGGGTTAAAACTTTAAATTCGTTTCTCCACATGACGAGTTTTTCCCACTATTTCTCGACATTAAATTATTAAAAAACAAGAACTGGTAAAGAAAAAAAAAGTGCAAACTTGAAACATGTCATTTTTGATTATTTTACATTCGTTTTTTTTTTTTCGGAAAATTTAAAAAAATGTTTACTTTTGAAAAACATTTTTTTTTTTTTAGTTACATCATTTTATAAATATTTTTTATGATTTTGAAGTTAATATTAAAAAAACAGCACTCGAACAAAACTGAAATTAGATTTTTTTTTAATTAAATGGAAAGAAATTGAAATTCGATAAATAATGTTTCACGTTATCTCGATTTCAAATTATCCCATTTAGACTAGTACTCATCATTTGAAATTTTTATAAATTTTATGAGGTATTTTAGGATGTGATTTTCTGAGCAAATTACATGATCACATACATCACAAAATAAATAAATAAATAAATCAAAAATCAAAATTCAAAATTCTAACTAAAAACATTTTTTTGCATGTTTCCTAGAACTGTTAACGTAATCATTGTTTCTTGAATTGCACGCATTTTAATTTGTGTCTAATCCTTTAAAACCTCATGAAATCATTTAAATGGCTATAACTCTGAGAGTTTTGAAAATATAAAGATGCAATTTTTGTGTTTAATTCAGGACTGGATAAGGAAAGTTTTCCTGATTGAAATTTTTATTCTATACCATACAAAAATTTAATTTTCGAATTTTTCCTGATAGACCCCCTTCTCCCATGGAGTTGCAACTTATCTTACCACAAATTTCACTTTTTTCGATAATTTTTTGCAATTGGAAATATGGGTTAATGGCAATATTTAAGGAGATAGCCTATCGTTTCGCTATTTATGACTCACCCTGTATGAATAATAGCGTATTTTTTAAAACGGAATTTGATAAACTCGAAGATTATAAACAAACAATGGCATATGGGAAAATAAGATTTATTTTTCCAGCAAAAGCAGAGTTGTATACTTCCATCACTAAATAAGTAGATTTTTAACAATTGTTAAAAAATAATTTAAAGTTTAATTTTTAATATAATGAATACATTTAAATAGAAATAAAATTTAGAAAATTCCAACTCGATTTTCAACAATTACCTTTATCACAAAAAAATCGAAATTTTCATATATATCAATTTTGGTGTTTCTGTATTAAACAGAAAGATAACCATTTATTATTATTAGTTTCATAAACAATAGAGAGAAATAACAGCATTCATACCGGATGAAAAACATAAAACTTTTTATCATGAAATGAAAGTTGTATCACATTTTATTAAATTTTACAATTAAATTTATTTATATCGTTAACTGTAAACGTAATATCTATTGTCAAAGAAAAAAAAATTCCTTAAATAATTTTTGAGATATCATCGCTATAAGATTTATTATTTAACTGAAATTCAGAAAAGAAACAAAGATAAAACATGGAATTTTATATCAAATGTTTTTAATACATCCCGATTCACCAAAATCCGTTTTTAAAATTCCCAGTAGCTTTAATTCAGTAACATGAGATTGGTTCGCGATAGTTTAAAAAATGTTTTTTAATCTATTATTAGTATCTTTTCGTTAAAAAGTTTTTTACTTACAGCCACCTTCCCTCCCAACACATAGACAAAAAAAAGAGGTAATGATTTCGGTTCTTGATATTTATCTTAGATTTTCCAGAATTAAAGTAAGATTAATAGAAGAGATATTCTTGTTAAAAATAATGATAAAATATATTTACTCGTACTAGATCAGTTTTTTAAAAGATTTAAAAGTACATTAATATTTAATTAAAAAACGGATGATGTATTATTTCTTCAAAGTATAAAATTGGAAGTGTATTGACCATCTGTGTCAAACCCTAGCCACTTGATTTCTTGAGGCAGACCAGACTTTAAAGTGTACTATTACAGGGTTGCCACTCTAATCTTGAAAAAAAAAATTCCCTGTGTTTTCCCTGTACTGCAACGCGTTTATTCTATGTTGAGTGTGCAAAAATATATGCGTGTATGTATGCCAGTTAATCACCTTGTAATTTCCCATTACCCAACTAATTGAGCAAATATAATACATTATGTAATATGAGAAAATAAAAATAACTCTTTAAAGTTATTACACTTATTATTAAAATCCCACATTTTATGTTAATAATAATAAAAACAGTAGAGCAATACTCAAGCATTCAGCTAAGAAATACTTTGAAATATTTATCACTCGACTGCAAAAAAAAAGTTGTTGAAGACAATATTGCAAGAACTGCAGAATTTGCAGAAAACAAAATTTTCTGCAATTTTTTTTTCTTTTTTTTGCGATCTTACAACAAAAATTGCTGTTAAAAAAAAATTGACAATTTTTGTCATAATTTTGTCAACGGCAATTTTTAGCAAAAATCGGTGTTTTTCATGGTTTTTTGACAAAAATAGCTTTTTTTTTATAGAAATTGTCGGTTTTTTCGGCGAAAATCGCTGTTTTTTCGTTTTTTTTAAATAAAAACCACGTTTTTTTCGCTATTCGATAAAGAAAATTGCCGTTTTTTTGCGATTCAATGAAGAAAATTGACGTTTTTTTCTCGACTTTATGACGAAAATTGACGTTTTTTTTTCGCAGCTTTTTGATAAAAATCGTCGTTTTTCAACGATCTTTTGACGAGAACAGCATTTTTTCGTGATATTGTGTTGAAAACAGCATTTTTTCGCGATCTTTTAACGAAAACAGCATTTTTTTGCAATAATTTGTCGAAAATCACGTATTTTTCTCGATCTTGGGATCCTTCGACGAAAATTGCATTTTTCTCGCGATTTTTTGAGGAAAATCGCGTTTTTTTTCGCGAAAATTCTATTTTTCTCACGCGGTGTTTTGATGATATAAAAAAATCGGAAAAGCTAAAAATGACAAAAAAGCGGAAAATCGCGGATCCGCGAAAGAATCTCATGCCTGTTTTGAAATGACGCGACGGGAGAAACAGATGAGAAGGAGAAAGGGAAAGAACACTACGCAGATGGACGGCATGAGAGGAGGTGCTCTGTGGATTCAACTATTCGCATGGCAAAGAAGGGGTGTAGGCAGACACATGGAAGAGCCGCTTAAAGTGAATTTTCGAGCCGTTTTCCGGGATTTTCTTTCTTCCGCGAATTTTATTAGAATTTTATTTTGAAAGCAGAAAAAAATTATGTTTGGATAAAACAGGAAAAAAATTCCCTGTGTTTTTCAGGTTTTTTAGGTTTTTTGAAAAATTCCCTGGATTTTCCCTGTTTTAAGAGGGTTTTTTGAAGGGAGGATTCAGGAGGGTTTCCCTGTGTTTTCCAGGTGGCGTGGCAACCCTGTATTATTGGAAAATAAAAATAAATATTATTTTTGGTTAATTTTTTAACATTTAAGAATTTTTTAAAATAAGAAAATTGTCTAATTTAATCTAGAAAAATGCTCTGAGTAAATAATACAAAATTTAGATTAAAAAATAACAAGTGGATTAGTCAAAAAGAGTTAATTAGACCGAAAAATGCATGCCCGAGGAAATCTTGGATTGCCCAACGAGAGAGTTAATGGACCTAGCAAATTGGACCTAGGAACTAAGAAATCTGACAATGCTTCCCGGGTTGAAAAGTCTGTTGAATTCCCGTCTTTTTTTAAATTCAAATTTCTAATAATTTTCTCACATGTTGTAACGGTGCCGTAACATAACATCTTCTTAAATGCCCAATTTGGATAATATTAGGGCAAAGCTCCGAAATGATCCTCAAACTGATTACCAATATTTTTTAACAGAAAATCTATAGTAGGTTTCTAACAGCTATTGCGTTAAAACCAACCTCCTGAGGCAATTTACGCGCAATTTTCTAGAAAAATATAAAAACCAAAAGCTTTCTAAGAAAATATCGATGTTCAGCAGGCGGCTGTTTTTATATTCCGTTTGCACCAGTATTTTTCTATTATAATTTTTGAAGTAGATTCCTTTTGCGAATGTCGTCAAAACATTTCTTAAGGATTTCTATTTTGAGAAAGTGGTGCCAATTAGAATTTAAAAAATAGTCGCCTGTAGCAGCCTTGTTTTAGGGACATCGTTTCAATAAAGGATGATGCACAACCTGGTAAATGACATTTTGATTTTTTTTTTTAAGAAGAAGAACACATTCCCGTGTTACTTATTGACATATTTAAAAATGGAACATAAAGTAAAGCCCGCAAATATGCTTTTAAACTCATACGTAGTGAAGCTTTTTCCCATATTATATCTATTCAAATTCGTTAATGATTCTATACATTTTAGACGAATCAAACGTATATTGCGACCACTAAAAAAAAGCTAACGATACTTTTTTTTTAAAAAGGGACGCAATTAAATAATCACATTTCTTATAAAATTGCAGGCTGCCAATATTATACTGCATAGTCACATTAATATTTATAGGCAAAATGTTTATGACCATAGCATCGTCGTTCTCAAGTTAATGGGGGCGGACAATATTTTAGTGAGTACCCTGTATATTATGTCAAAGAATAAAATTAAAGTAATTTAAATAAGTATTACAGCTAAGTATTCGACACCTGCTATGTTTTATTTCGTTATAGAAGAAAAAGTTTTAAAAGAAAAGTTTAATCAATAATATTTTTTTCCTATCTCAGTTTGGACACAAGTTTATTTTTCATTAACCTTACCTGCAAGCTAAACCACAATATTTTATGTATAATTTTTGCCAAAAATGAACCTTTTTAGCTAATTTTGAATATAAAACTAAGAAAACAGAGTCTGATAATCCTTTTAAGGGACCAAGTAAAGTAAAAAAAAAGTAGAATGTAGAAAAGATTGTTTGTAATCTATATCAATTTCCTCTTACAGCTTCATATCAGGCAAAGTTATGAGATGTATTTTATGGGCTGCACCACAACAAGATTCGAATTAATCGAATCAAACAAGCGTTAGGAAACAGTGAGAATAATTAATTTGCAGAAGTAATACACCAGATTTACTTTTTTTCAACAGCTTTCCTGTTAAAGGGAATATATACAAGATTTCTTTTAGTTAAAATACATTTAAGACGCTTTGGAAAAGGTAATAAATCAATCCGAAACGACAATAATTCACTTATTAAAGAGCGAAATGTATTTAATTTTACTTTGATAAAACTTTGTAATGCTTGGAGTAGTGACCAACATAGAGGAGGATTGCTTTTTTCGATTGAAAAAAAATAACACTTTTTTTTCCTTTTTCCAAATTCCTATAGTCTGCGGATTATTCCTCTGTAACAATTTTGACAAATACAAAGATTTTTAGTAGTTATTTAATGCTTCAGCGCACCATGTTCGAGGACTTACACGTTTTGGCATTTTAGATATAAGCGCATTTTTTTTCACAATGACGTTTTTCCAAATGAAAAGAGATAAGAAAGCATAAATAATATATAAAAATAACAGTATTTATCCCGGATGAAATATATAAAACATTTGAACAAAATATGAAATTTGTTTTTCAATACATTTTTATTTAGTCGAAATTGAGAAAAAAAAAACAAAGATAACAACATTTTATATGAAATGTTTTTATTGCATCTCGATTCACAAAATCCGTTTTTAAAATCTCCAGTAGCTTTACTTCAGTAACATGAGATCTGTATGCGATAGTTAAAAAAATGTTCTTTAAATCTATTATTATTATCTTTTCGTTAAAAAGTTTTTTACTTACAACCACCAACCCTCCCAACACATAGATAATAAAAAAAGGTAATGATTTTCGGTTACTGATGTTTATCTTAGATTTTACAGAATTAAAGTAAGATTGATAGAAGAGATATCTTGTTAAAAACAATTGAAAAATTATTCAATCGTACTAGCTTAGTTTTTTCGTTTAAAAATACATTAATTTTTAATTAATAAAATAGACAAAATATTATTTCTTCAAAGTACGAAAGTGAAAGTTTATTGTACACAGTACCATCTGTGTCAAATCGGATATTTTTATCATGTGTTATTGCGTTACGTACGTACGTGCACGCGTACATACATACAGAATGGGCGGGCACATTAGCTCTCAGGCTTTGATAGCCTGTGAGCTAAAAACGGATGATGTATTATTTCTTCAAAGTATAAAATTGGAAGTTTTTTGACCATCTGTGTCAAACGCTAGCCAATTGATTTCTTGAGGCAGACCAGACTTGAGGCAGACTAAGTAACTATTATAGGAAAATAAAAATAAAATATTTTTCTTAGTTTTTCTAGCGCTTTAAGATTTTTTTAAAATAAGAAAATCGTCTAACATAATCAGGAAAAATGCTGTGATTAAATAAGGCAAAATTTACATTGAAAAAAAAAACTGATGGAATAGTCAAAAAGAGTTAATTAGACAGAAAGAAATGCATGCCGGAGGAAATTTCGAGTTGCACAACGACAGAGTTAATGAGCCTAGGAAATTTGACCATCGGACCTAGGAACTAGGAAATCGGACCATGCTGCCGGGTTGCACAATTTAGTTGAATCAAGTTTTTTTAATTATAAACTAATAATTTTCTCACATGCAATAACATTAATTTTTACAATTAAAAGTATTCACAACATTAACTGTAAATGTAAAATTTATCTTCAAAGAAAAAAAATAAAAAATAAAAACCCTTCCTTAAATAATTTTTTAAGATTTCATAGCTAAAAGATTTTTTATTTCGCTGAAATTCAGAAAAAAAAGCTAACACATTGATTTTTTTATGAAGTGTTTTTAATACATCTCGATTCACCAAAATCAGTTTTTAAAATTCCCAGTACATTTAATTTAGTAACATTAGATTTGTTTGTGATAGTTAAAGAATGTTCTTTAAATCTATTAGTACTATCTTTTCGTTGAAAAAAGTTTTTTACATTATATTCACCTTCCCTCCCAACACACGCAGTCAGAAAAAAAGAGATAATGATTTTCGGTTCCTGATGTTTGTTTTAGATTTTTCAGAATTAAATTAAAATTAATAGAATATATATCTTGTTTAAAAAAATAAAAGAAACTATTTAACCGTACTTGCCCTGTTTTGTACGATTTAAAAGTATATTAATTTTTAATAAAAAAAATTGGATGAAATATTATTTCTTCAAAGTACAAAATTGGAAGTTTATTGACCATCTGTGTCATACGTCATACCAATTGATTTCTTGAAGCAGACCAGACTTTAAAGTAAATATTATAGGAAAATAAAAATAAAATATTAGTTTTTCTTAGTTTTTCTAATGCTTTAAGGTTTTTTTAAATAAGAAAATCGTCTAACATAATCAGGGAAAATGCCCAGATTAAAATAGGCAAAATTTACATTGAAAAATAACTGGTGAAATAGTCAAAAAGAGTTAATTAGACAGGAAGAAATGCATGCCGGAGGAAATCTCGAGTTGCATAGTGAGAAACTTAATGGGCCTAGGAAATTTGACAATCGGACCTAGGAACTAGGAAATCGGACCATGCTGCCGGGTTGCACATTATAGTTGAATCAAGTTTTTTTTAATTATGAATTAATAATTTTCTCACATGCAATAACATAAAATTTTACAATTGAAAGTATTCATAGAATTAACTGTGAATGTAAAATCTATCTTCAAAGAAAAAAATAAAAAATAAAAACCCTTCCTTAAATAATTTTTTAAGAATTCATCGCTAAAAGATTTTTTATTTTGCTGAAATTCAGAAAAAAAAACGAAGCTAACACATTGATTTTTTTTTATCAAATGTTTTTAACACTAGAACGACGGGCCGGTGTCAATTCGACGCCGATCACTAGTTTGATTGCCGATTCGAACCAGAAAAATCTTTAAGAAATAAGTTATATATTAGTTGCATTTAAATGAGCTAATCAAATAAACTAAATTATTTCAAATTATTTTTCTGGTTTTAAATATATTTTATAAAACTTGCGTAAAATTTCCCGTCGTTCTAGTGTTAATACATTTCGATTCACCAAAATCCGTTTTTAAAATTCCCAGTAGATTTAATTTAGTAACAACAGATTTGTTTGTGATAGTTAAAGAATGTTCTTTAAATCTATTAGTACTATCTTTTCGTTGAAAAAAGTTTTTTACATTATATTCACCTTCCCTCCCAACACACGCAGTCAGAAAAAAAGAGGTAATGATTTTCGATTCCTGATGTTTATTATTAGATTTTACAGAATTAAAGTAAGATTAATAGAAGATATATCTTGTTAAAAAAAAATAAAAAAAAACTATTTACTCGTACTTGCCCTGTTTTTTACGATTTAAAAGTACATTAATTTTTAATAAAAAAAATTGGATGAAATATTATTTCTTCAAAGTACAAAATTGGAAGTTTATTGACCATCTGTGTCAAACGCCAGCCAATTGATTTCTTGAGACCAGACTTTAAAATACACTATTAAAGGAAAATAAAAATAAAATATTACTTTTGCTTAGTTTTTCTAAATTTTAAGATTTTTTTAATACAAAAATCGTCTAATTTAATCAAGAAAAATGCCCTAATTCAATAAGGCAAAATTTACGTTAAATATAACTGGTTGATTAGTCACAAATAGTTAATTAGACGTAAATTCAATAAATGGTTATGTACAACTTTGTAAGTGACATTTTCAGATTTTCTATTTTAAAACTCCTTAACTGGTTCCCTTTTTACATGCAATAAATAATAAATATGGTTTTATACCACTTTTTTAAGCTAAAATATTCCTCATACTTATTCTAAACATTCCTACCATTGAATAGTATGCTATTCCACTTTAAAAAAATAGTGGTGTCAAAAAGCTTTAAATGATGAATTAAGCAAATTCGTCTTGCCCGCACGGCGTATGGGCAAATTAGTTAAGTAGTTAAGAAGGAGAACACTTGTATTACTTATTGGCATATTTAAAAAATGGAAAATAAAGTACTGCTCCCAAATATACATTTAAACTCAAACGTAGTTAAGCCTTTTTCCCATATTATACCTATTCAAAATTGTTAATGATTAAATACACTTTAGACGTATCAAACGTATATTGCTAGGGTTAAAATAAAGCTAATTATACTCTTTTTAAAAAGTGGGCGCAATTAAGTAATCATATTTGTTATAAAGTGGCGGGTTGCATCGTCGTTCTCAAGTTAAAGGGGCCGGGCAATATTTTAGTGAGTACCCTACATATTATGTCAAAAAATAAAATTAAAGTAATTTTAATAAATATTGCAGTTAAGTATTCCACACCTGCTATGTTTTATTTCGTAATAGATGACAATTTTTTTAAAGAAAAGTTTAATTAATAATATATTTTTCTTATCTCAGATTTGGACACCAGTTTATTTTTCTTTAATCTTACTTGCGAGCTAAACTACAATATTTCATGTGTAATTTCTGCCAAAAATAAACCTTTTTAGCTAATTATGGATATAAAACTAACAAAACAGAGTCTGATAATCATTTTACGTGTCCAAGTAAAGTAAAGAAAAAAAAGCAGAATGTAGAAAAGTTTGTAATCTATATTAAATGCTTTTGTAGCAGAAATTTCGTATTTTCTGCAATGCCTCAATTTTCTCTTACAGTTTCATATCAGGAAAAGTTATGAGATGTATTTTATAAGCTACACCACAACAAGATTAGTATTAATCGAATGAAACAAGTGTTAGGAAACAGTGAAAATAATTTATTCGCAGAAGTGATACACCAGGTTTACTTTTTTCAATAGCTTTCCTATTAAAGGTAATATAAACAAGATTTCTTCTGGATAAAGTACATATAAGACGCTTTGGGAAATGCAATAAATCAGAAATGATAATAATTCAATTATTAAAGAGCGAAATGTATTTAATTTTACTTTGATAAAACATTGTTATGCTTAGAGTAGTGACCAGCATAAAGAGATGAGGATTGCTCTTTTCGATTGAAAAAATTTAATACTTTTTTTTTTACATTTTTCAAATTCGTATAGCTTGTGGATTATTCCTCATTAACAATTCTTCAAATACAACGCCCTTTCGTAGTTATTTAGTGTTCATCGCACTATTTTCGTAGGCTTACACATTTTGACATTTTAGATACAGCTCATTTTTATTCACAATGACTTTTTACAAATGAGTTGAAATCAGAAAGGAAACACAAATTGAAATTTCTAATGGTTTTTCAATAAAAAGTAATGTAATCTGTTATAGCTTAGATTACTTTCAGCCATTTTTATATTTAAAAAAAAATCGAAGCAAGCCAAAGTGAAAAAAGACCTTTTTAAAATGTTTTTCACAATGTGGGTTTTTAACTTTTTCACCTCAAAATAGTTGAAGCTCCAGATAATATTATCTATTTTAATAATACTAAAGGAAAGCTAATGGCAAATGACTCTGATGATCTATTGGATGACGCTCGATTAGAAGTGTATGCCATGCGCATGCTCACAATAATACTTGGGTATGATTCAGAGCTCCTTTGATTGGTCCATCATTTTGAGATATCCCGACCATTCTGATTTTGAATGTCTTGGAATGTATGGTCGACGAACTAGAATTTTGTTCTAAGCTATGTAATATGTCATCTATATATAGTACCATTCTACCCTAGTTCAAACCCAAGTAGTGAAAAGTTTAAAAAGGTTGAAATACTTGTTTTTGAACATTTAAGTTATAAAATGTAATTTGGATGAAAAATATTTTTTTTATTTTCTTGATATTTTAGCTATAAAAATTTATTAAACAAATTAAATTAATTTGAATAAAAAATGGAAACTTTCTATTTTTAAATATTTAATTAAGTTATAAAAATGATCTTAAACACTATTGACTATTTATGCAATAAATACATTTAATATTCATTACAGTGATTATTGTTTTATGAATTTTGCTGATTTTTTTTTTAATTTCTACATTGTGAGATTCATGTTTATCTACTGATGTTTATTTAGCTATTTATATTTTTTTGTCAAAGCCTCATAAAAATAATTTTAACTATTAAAAGAGTATGAGGCACTCAGTTTGCTTTGTTAAATTTGTAGAAATTGAAAAAAAAAGTAAAAAAGGTAAATGTATGTAATAATTTAAGTACATATTTCCGTATTTTATAAATTTTCAGAAACATCCATAAAATATATGTACCAAAAGTACGCGATGATTGTTATAATCGATCGTCACTTCCAAGACATTGAAAATCACCGGCGAAGATGAAGAGCTGGGCAAGATGACGAATGTCTTAATTTTCCAGTTTTTCACTAGGTGGCAGTATCATTCGGACACTACTGACTCTCTTATCGGCCGTTAAAAAAAAAAAAAAAAAAAATAGTATAGAGATGCTGAAATCCCCATTTTTGTGTTAGTTGTAAACCTTTGATTGTTTACCACTCCCATGTTATAACTTTTATAGATGTAAAAATAAGCTCTGCTACAGATACAGGTAAGATACATCATTTCTCTTTAATATTTATGAGTAACTTAGTTTAAATACTACCTATTATCATGAATAAATGTGAATTAATTGCCTTTCGTCATGGAAGTGAAAACGAATATTTTTAACCAGGCAGTCCGGGGAAAAGATGACGAACTTATCATCTTGGCACGTGTTTCGATATTTATTAAACTATGCTGTCCATTCTGTTTAAATTTTGTAAACTCTTGTTTGCCTGTGCGTTTGTCTGAGCTACCTTGCAGTTCTATCTCCTCCGGGGTTAAGGGGCGCATCTGATTTTGGGCGGTATCGTTCCAAATGCGGCGACTGGGGGAAAACCTTTTGCCATCCGTTAACACTAAAACGCCGGGAAGGTGTCAATTCGACACCGATCGCTGGAGAAAATGTAGATTCGAACCAAAAAAATCTTCAAGAAATGAGTCATGTATGAGTTGCAATGAAATGAGCTAAACAAATAAACTAAATTATTTGAAATTATTTTTCTGGTTTAGAATATATTTTATAAAAATTGCGTAGAATTTCTCGGCATTCTAGTGTTAAACCCTCCTACCCCTCCGAAAAAAACCCTATCTGGATTAGTATCTCCGTTTCCAAGCGTCCGATCGGTACGAAGGAGGTAACGTTCGACGAGGTTCGACCTCGGGGTCAAGACCTCCCCTCTCTCTCTCCCCCCCCCCAAAAAAAAAAAAAATAAATAAAAAAAGCGTTTAAGGCAAAATAGAAATATTGTGACTAACCAACAGAAGTATGGATGTAGTGTTGTAAATGCAAAGCGCCGTAGCATGAGGAATGTTCCAATAATGAGAATTACATTTATAATTGAGACTATTATTAGCTGCGCAACTAAACGCTTCAATGTTACGTTACAATGCATTATACTTAATATGATACTTTGTAAGATGTAAAAACACAGTTATCATTTGTTAAACCATGTAATATAGCTAAAAGATAAAATATGTTCAACCTTTTTTAGTGTTGTCATCTTGCCAAAGTACTGGGAAATGATGACGATTTGTTAATGTTATGAAAAAATAAAATGATCCTTTATTTTTTTTAATTTAAATTAAATGGTAATATATTTAATACTACGAGGCAGTATTATGTAAAATTAATTTTAATATATTTAAAAAACTAAAAAACAACAAAAATTGTTAACATTGTCATCTTGCCCCGGTCTCCCCTAGTCGAGCATCAGAATTTTAAAATTCTAATAAAAAGTTTAGAAATTAATTAAAATCCCTAAATTAGAAGAATGGAAAAGTAATCATGATTCAATAAAAGGATAGATTTTTATCGAACCGCAGAATAAATCATTGAAAATTGGAAGAGCGGGGAAGGTCGAGGCTATGGCTATAAATGTACTAGATTTTTTTTTATATAAAAAGGACTGTAACATGATCCCTTTGAGAAGCAGTGGCATACATTATATCTTAACTACAAATAATGCAGATTCGCACCGGAAAAAAAAAAATTATTGAATTTTAGTTTTTTAAAGGAAGAAAAATAAGGCGTATGTAACTGTCCCTTATTTTATAAATAAAATTGCCTATATCTACGGTGTGAATTCAGTAATACAGAAACGCAGACATAAATAAATATTTAATTTATTTTTAAACTCTCATTTTAAAAGCCAGCCACGAAACACGTAAATGATTTTTGTATTTGTATTCTTTGGAGTGCTGTCAAATTTTTGTAAACTACACCTTTAAACTTACTCATCAAGGCTTTAAACTTACTCATCTAGCCATACTTTAAAAACCTGTTTAATAATATCTAAAATTTATAAAAATCGACCCGCCCATTTTTGGTTTATAAAAAATTTGATTTTGAAAAAAGAAAATAAATATATTGTAGAAATCCGAATTTGCTAGACTAATGAAAACTAACAAATTGCTCGATTTGCAAATTTCAGATAGTTTATAAAATGTAATATTTTTTTTTTTTTAAATAGGGGGCATAAAATTTCTGTAGGGGGAAGGACTGTAATTTTTAGGAGGGAAGCTAACAAATGTTTAAAAACGTATCGTTTTATATGCGGATTTTGGACAAACCCATGGGATAAATGTTACTTATTTAATATAAAAGTTTAAAAGTGAACTTACCACTATTTTCGAATAGTAATTTCATCAATTATATTAAGCTTTCCCTGAAGTGCGCCACTCCCTTGAGCAGTATACCCACTGACGGGTTCCTGAATGGTGTTCGTTGAGACCGAGTTCATCTCCTAGTAGTGGAGTGTGGAGCTAAAAGATTCCAGATTGGATGTTTTTGCAACAGCGCGAATGCTATACAGTGCCGTCGGCAGCGGGGACCTGGTACTAGTTTCTTTCTGTTCCAGAATGTGTTCTTTTTATGAAGTTTTTCACTACAGCTTTCAAATTCAGAATATTATTATGAGTTCGGGGCAAGGTGGGCGACTCAGTTAGTAATAAATAAAGTAATGAATCAAGAAACTTACTTTCACCTACTCCTAAAGATAAAATAAATCATTTTATTAAAATATTAAAATTACATTATTCAATTAATTGTTTCACTTTTAAAATATATGAAAATGAAATTCTTAGCATTGTAAGGAAAAAACATGTTTTATTATAACGAAAAATGTGCATCAGTATCTTTTGCTAGAAAATACTTTTCAAATTTTACAACTGTACATTCTGGAAATCGATTGGCATCTTCAATAAATAACTTGATTTATATGTTTTGTTGGCTATGTTTTGCTTTAAGAGTCGATTTAAAAAAGGCCATATTTATACTGCCTCACTTGCGTTGAAAACGTTCGTAAGTAGTGTCATAAATAAGAATAAGAGTGGGAGTCATTATTTAAATACACTGTGAAAGACAGAAATTTAGAAAAGTTAATCCAAGTGCAATGCCTAACAAAAAGCGGTGGTTTAAATGCTTAAAAAATTGTAATGATATTTTTCATGATTTTTATATAGTGTAATAGTGCGCATAAAGAGCATTTTTTTAAACGAAAGGAAAAGTATATAACTAATAATTACTTATATTTTGAAAATTACATTCTTGCAAAATGTATTGTTTCAAATAACGGTAATCGAGGAAATGTTTCGATATAAATGTCAGTTTTAGTTGTAAAAAAGTTTTTCAGTGACAGAAAAAAATCACTTTTACCAAGAATCCAGATTGTCTAAATATTGGAATAACGTAGAAATGCGTGATGTTCACAAAATCGGAGAGAAATGTTCTAATTTCATATAAAGAGTACTCTAAAATTCGACAGCCTGGCTATTATTAACTTTTTTGGTGTTAAAACCACGCATTTAAACAAATGCATGTGTCTTTATTTGAGTTTGTCATACTGTAAGAAATAGAATAATGGTTTCTTTCGTTTGATTTTGAATTTCTCATGTTGTATAAAAAAGGATTTATATACTTCTTTTATTAATAAACTTACTAAATTTTTTCAAAACTTCATGTAGTCTTTACATGTATTTTACTATGATTGCCTTTCTTTGTCTTCGCTGCTCATACATATATACTCAAATATTTTTTTAACATTCAAAATTTTGCAATTTATTCGCTGTAAACCTATTGAAGCACGTAGCATTCATTTACAAGGTCATTTGAAATATCTTGATTATGCTCGATCGATATTTACAGGGTGGCATAATTATAGGCGGTTTAATAAAGGTATAATATTACAATACCTTGAATGTTTTATTATATTAATTTTAAAGTGAATATGAATTCATTTTGCTTAACTTAAATCTCACCGATCCAGGTTTCCAATTTATAAAGGATTTCTATTACCGAGTTCATTAAATGATTTTCCATATCAAATGATTTGATACATAAAATGGTTTTACACAGGTGAAATTTACACATAACACGATTGTAGATAATATAGTCAGCAAACTTTATTTTGTTACATAAAGTTTAATTCATTACTTACAATCCTGTTATATCAAATAAATTTTACGCAGTTTTATTGCAATCTTTTGTTACTGTTTCATTTAATGAGTTAATAAGAGCATTTATAAAACTAATAGATTCAAAGATTCTGGACTTGTTAAATAATTAATTCTATGAAAATGTCATATATAGATTTTAGTTCCTCTTTAGTCTTATCATAGTGTTACTTAAAAATTTACAAATCTGACTAAAATTAAGGAAAATTATTTTATAACGATGAACTATCTAATAGCGGACTTATTGAAAAACAAATTACAATATACCGGAGGAATTAAAAAAAAAAATAGATGTGGAAATATTTAGAAGGCGTTTGACAGAGGGTTTCCTACCCGCCACGTTGAAAACTATTCGGAATTTAACTCCTTCAAGGGTGGTGGTTCGTTTTTGGGCCACCTAATTATAATTCTTAATCGCCACATTGGCGCCAAAATATCAGAAAGAAAATTTCTTGTTTTATACAGTATGCGATCAAAATCTTTTCCTTATTTAAAAAAAAAATGTTCTAAATTCAGGTGTCACTCATTTGTTTGAGCATCTTACGAATATAAGTAACTGCCACCTGGAAAGGTCAAAAAGTAGATACATTGAAAATTCAGAATATTGAAAAAAATTTATGGTTTACGGAAATATTTAAAATAAAGCTTAATCTATTAAACAGCATATAATACAAGAAAGGTTTTAAACATTTTATAGTTTGAAAACCAGCATTTTTGAACGAAAACATTTTCTTTATTCGATGACTTCGTAATAAAATTAAATAAAATCTGCTGTTAAAAAATTGGTATGAAGTGTTAGTTTCGCATTTATAGATGGAAAAGAAATCCGACATCAATAGGTTAATAAAAGGTTTTTATGGGTCAAATGATTTTCCAAGTTATATATCAGTAATTTTAGATTAAAAAATATATCAAATTCAAATGCGCGAAATTTAACCTTTTATAAGGAAAGAATTTCTGTAAAAAATGTATTCGTAACGAAGAATTTGCTGGTTTGGAAATTCCATTACCCATACGAACTTTGCAATCCGATAATCAGCTTTTCTTTCTGCTTATCAGAAGGACGTAGCATTATCTGAAATTTTTAATAAAACAAACTCATTATATTTAAAAATTACTTCAAGCACGCCCTCTAATGAATCATTAAAAGAATTACGGATGCCAGATACGTCAAAGGAAGATCCACACATTTATGTGATGTGCAGTTTTATGCGGTTTTAAATCACAGAAATTTTTTCTCATTACTTAGGATCACTCACAAAATTGTGCAGGTCTAATCATAATGGGTTAAAAACATGGAACAATTAAAATAAAGGAGCTGTTATGTATCGTTATATATAACATATATAACTTTTATATATCGAAATATAGTTAAAATAGTAACACTTCTTTTGTTACCGCTTTCGCAGGTGTTCACTACCACCGTGGCAAACTTCCACCAGTAAATTTATGCAGAAAATCTTTCTTCATTTAAACGCATCATTAATGAAAAAAAATCAATAAAAAATAATGGTGAAAAACTAACATTCTGTTTAACTGGTAAGAGTATACTTCAGCGGTAATAGTTCCACCTCATTATAACAACCAAGACAACCACCTATGAGTTTCAGAGAAGAGATTATAATATATGGAAAATCGACACCAGTAAAATGAAATAGAAACTTTTTACCATGTCTTTGAGAGAAATTTTCCTTGATAAAGCGGTTAAATTAAGCAAAATTTTCTATTCAAGTTTACTGGTGGAAGTTTTTACCAGCGGTTATCAGGAACTGTTGATCCGATTAAAAGAAAAAGCTATCATCATGTGACAAACTCGAAACTCATATACAATATATTCAAAATACAAATATATACAAAATACAAATAAAATCATTTGATGAGGTAATAAACACATGCAACGTGTCCAATGTCAAGTGAATGTGACATTAAGGATCAGCCATTATTGGAATTTAATCTTATAGTTTGGCGATAGTTTTTTGGTCGACGGCTTAATTTAATAGTATCATTTATTAATAACATTAACTGCAAATGTAAAATTTAGTGCCAATAAAAAAGAAATGATGAAAATTCGCTTTTTATATAATTTATAACATCTTATATTTAAATAATTTTTTCCTTATATAAAAATTTTAAAAAATATAAAAAATACGAATTAAATTTCTAACTAAAATTATTTATTTTCAACTTGACTTAAATTTCCGGTAGTTCTAGCGTAAAAATATTTTCCTATTAGAAACCTGTTTAAGCCGGTTTAAATCAACCCACATTTTACGAAGTTTAGTCAAAAATCGGCAAGTATGCTTAAGAAAGCATATTTTAGTCCATTTTATAAAAACATAAAAATTCCATTATGTTTGAAATGACTTAATATTATCAAAATGAAGTTAATCTAAATTAAAAATTTTAAAAGTACCTATACACAATCTATAATCGATACACTAATAGATAAATATTTCAGGCATCCGCGTACTTGTTCCATGGTCACACTACGAATTATCTGGATAGGAACAGACAGGCCGAAAAAATACCTTTTTTTCATCTATATTGGAAAATATTTTTAAAATAATGCTTTTTTTAGAGATTCATTTGGAGATTATTTTTTAAATAAAGGAAAGAAACGTAATATTTCATTTGAAGAATAGATTTTAAAATTAATTTTTCATACTTCATCAGTGTTAAAATGGGTTGAAAGAGGAAAGAATGGAATCGTTCCGTCCAATCGTGAATGATAAGAAAAACTATGTGTTTTAAAATTTTCTTTTGCGCAAACTTTACTTCATTTTCTGTTTTTCTAACGTCCCATCGGATACAGTAAGATTCTTTTGAAAACAATGTAGGGTATTGTGAATCTAATATTAGAATTCTGAATAATTATTTTCTCTCAATTTGCTAGCATAATACAGGGTGGTTAGTAATTAACGTGAGGTGTTCAGAGCCCTCTAGCGAGTAAAGTTTTGGGCGAAACATAACCAAATTTGATCAGCATACATAGTAGATCATTCGATTTCGAATTCTTAAAAAATTAAAAAAATCGGGGCAATTTTAGCGTTGTTTACCGACTAAAATGCATTAATTTGCATGAAATCAGTTCTATGTAGAGATCATGAGTACAAAAAAAAAAAGGCTGGGAGTGTTCTCAGATCAACAACTTTGCAATGCTCTCACCTTACGAGATCATGCTTTGCTAGTAAAAAAATAAAATAAAATAAAATAAAATAAAATAAAAATAAAATAAAATAAAATAAATAATAAAAGAATCGCCACTAGGGGCAATTTTGGCGAACCAAAAGTGTATTAATGTAAATGTTGAATGATTAAAGCAAAAAATACAGTACAGATCAATTTTATACTGCTGAGATACTGCCCGAGCTGATGATAACTGCACATTTTTCATATCTTTTTCGACAATAACATCTACAACTTCGTCAACTTGTTAATGACTAGTCACTTTGCGTTCTTGACCTTGTTGCCGCATAGTTTCAAATCGATGAATCATCTTTCGTAAATTTGTTATGCTCATTAGTTCTTTTAGCAAATTCTGTAATCGGTGAAATTCAGGGAGAGGAGCATTGCAATTTTCGTTCTGCTGATAACACAGCTTGACTGACAAAGTATAATGAGAGTTGATATTCATGAGAACTCTCCCAGCCTTTCCTTTTATACTCTTGATCGCTACTCAGAACTTATTTTATGCAAATTAATGCATTTTAGTCGGTAAACAACGCTAAAATTGCCCCTAGTGACGATTTATTTATTTATTTATTATTTACTATTTTTAAGAATTTGAAATGCCATGGTCTACTATGTATGCTGATCAAATATTTTTATGTTTCGCCCAAAACAGTACTCGATAGTGGGCTCCGAACACCTCATGTTAATTACTAACCACCCTGTATATAAACCAATTTTTTTAAGTAATTACTGAACACTGCTTAGATGTAAGTTTATTCGCTACAAATCTACATCTAAAGAATAATTGTAAAATTTCGTTTTCATTTTTTAAAGGAAAACATTTAGTAGATTTTATTTTACGAATACATTTACGAGCAAAACAACTATATGTACGAGAGTGAGAGTACGGACTGTCGGAGTATGGGAAGACAGACCGAAATAATGAAATTTTTTCAACTATTGAAATACTATAAAATCGATGTTTTATTTATTTTTCGTAGTGTTTGAAGCTTTTAAAAAGGACAACGAAAAGAAATGTAAATTTTCATTTAAATAAATAGATTTTAAAATTAATATTTTATATAATATCAGTGTTAAATTGAGTTGAAAGAAAAAGGAATTGAATCATTCCGACCAATAAACTGTGAATCATAAGAAAAAAACATTTGTTTCAAAATTTTGCGTAAACTTTTCTTTATTTTCCATTTTTCTAACGTCCCAGATGACGCGTTGTTATCCGATGAGTGCGCTTAACAAGTTTTAGAGAAAATGTACCATATATTTGTTGGAAATCTGCACAAAATCTTCTCCCTCAAAATTTCTCAAGTCAATTTGTCCCTCATTCTGCAGTGATAGTTTCAATGTTTTTTTTTTTTTTTTTTGCATTTCGGTCGTAAATTTTCTTTATACCTGTAATTATATGCATATTTTTATATACAGTTTATGTACTGAATATGTATTTCTCGTGTAATGGTGTGATGCCCATGTGTGGAGTGATGGACGGACGATTTAAACGATGGGTTCAACTCTTGCTCTTTGCTGCAGTTAAATAGCAGTTTTGACATCGATATGTGTTAACCCCTTGGGGACGAGCGACACGTATACGTGCCGCAAAAAGGCTTAAGAATCCTTGATTATTCCCACTGGAAAAATTATACTGTAAAATTTGCCTTATTCAATCGGAGCATTTTCTCGATTTAAGAATGAAAAAATTTCTGTATTTTAAAACCGGCGACAAAACATAAAAAATTTTGTAAAAGGCTCCCGTCGCGAAGGGGTTAAACAACGAAATCCGAAGCAAATGCTGGTGTTTTGTGTATATAGATTTCTTTAAGTTTAACATTCGGGATGATTGAATAAATGGATATGTTGTTTCAATTTAAACTGTTTCATCAATGTGCCATATACTTGACGTCACAGGAAAGATATTGAACATAACGTTTTATAACTCTGCTCTATCCCCATTAATATTCTCAACTCAAGCGGTGTACACTTAATTTTTCAATCTTCCGTGACGCACACAGTACTTTTTTTTTTTCTACCAAACTATATTTCTGCGATTTCACACAAAAGTTTTAGATTTTATTTTACATTAATAAAAGAATATTGTGTAATAACATATTAAGCAGTATAATTGAGTAAAATGTGACAAATCTTGAATATATACATTTTTTACTATTATTTTTATTTTTTATTGCTAGTTTAGTATTAGAGAAGTACGCATTAATTTACTAGCAGATGGGCGCACACGAACTAGTATCGGACAATATACATTACCTATTCTTACCTCAAATGGTGTACTTATAATTTTTTGATCATCTGTGACGCACCGGGACAATTTGATCCACGCTATTTTTTTACAAACTGTGTTTCTGAAATTTTACACGAAATGTTTATACTTTATTTTACATTAATAAAAGAATATTGTGGCATAACGTGTTAAGAGGTTAATTGACTAAAATTTGACATATCTTGCATTGAATAACTGTTTTTTCTTTTTTTTTATCGCTAGTCCAGTATCGGACGAAAACGCACTAATTTACTATCAAATGAGCGTGTACGAATTGAATATCAGATAATATCAGACATATTCTTAACACAAGTAGTGTACCCATAATTTTTTTATCATCCGTCACACATTGGGTGCATTTGATGTATGCTATTTTTTTTACGAAAATATGTTTTCTACTAGTTATACACACAAAAATTAAAACGTTATTTTACATTTTATAGCTTTATTTTAAACTTATATCATAACTGTAAATTAAGATCGTTTTTAATTATTTGTTCATAATTTCTAGATCAAAAAGGCCTTTTTAAAAATATTATTTTTAACGGAAGAATTAAGCTCCAATAAAGTGAAACTTTCTACATATTTTTTCTATTTTTTTGCATTTTTTTTTTTTAATTTCATCTATCAACGTATTTCTTTTTCTTCTTCCATGAATATTTGTAGCATAAATCGCATGCTACATTTTTGTCTACCGGTATTTTTTAATGGGAAAATGTGACTTATTTTATCGGAAATGCATTCTTAATTGAATAAAGTTAAGAAAACTTTCAAAAATAATGGTGGTCAAGAAGCAGATCAATTTTTAGATATGTGACTTACACTATAAAAGCCCATGTAACTAGCCTTATAGCTCCATCGATTTCAGATGAAATATTGAAGAAATTGGAAAACATATTTAAATATAGATTTTTGAATATATTTTTTAAATATTAAAACTACATAATTAAATTCGTTTATTCACATTTCAATTAAATAAAAGTAAAATTTTTAGAACTGTAAGGCAACAATAAGTTACATTATGAAGAAAAAGCACATCGATATATTTTGCTATAAAAATCGTTTTCAAATTTTTACAGCTGTAAATTCTCGAAATCAATTGGCACTGGCAATAAAGAGCTTGATTTATACGGCATTTTGGCTAGGTTTTGCTGTAAATGTCATTGAAAAAGCAGACCATATTTATGCTGTCTCAATTGCCTTGAGAACATTGGTAAGTAGAGTCATAAATAAGAATAAGCTTGGGCGTCATTACTTAGATATACTCTGAAAGAAAAATTTTAGGAATGTTAATCCAAGTGCAATGCATAAGAAAAGCGGTGAATTACATTCTTGAAAATTGCAATGATATTTTCAATTTTTTTTATATCGATAAGTACATTGGTTTCCAAAAATTAAGGATAAATCACAAAAATAGCGATAATTCAAAATATTACATGTAGATTTTAATGAAACTCAGCCAAAATATACAACGCATAGTAAGGTATAAAATAACATGAAAAGAAATTACAAAACAATTATAATGTTTCAAAAAATAGCATAATTATAAAATCAACAAAATCAGTCTGCAAGTTTGGTATAGGAAAAGTACCTTTAATATGCCGTGTGATCACCCCTAGTAGCAATACATCATATACATCGATGTGTCATACTGGCAATTATGCGGTCGATGAATTTGCTGGGAAGTAAGAGCCATTGCTCTTCCAAAGCAGTTGTAAGCGTCACAAGGGTCAAAAGAGGGGGATTGAGAGCAGCGACACATCTCCAAAAAGCATCCCAAACATGCTCGATGGGATTCAAGTCCGGTGATCGAGCTGACCATTCCATGCGCTGAATTGTCTGGTGCTGAAGATAATCTTCCACGATGCGGGCCCTGTGCGGCCAAGCATCCTGTGTCGTCCTGTAACAGGAAATCATTACCTATTGCACCTGCATAAGGTTGCACATAAGCATCAAGGATGTCATCTCTGTAGACGTGAGCATTCACGGTTCCATGTGGAAATACAGTCGAGTCTCTCTATAACGAAACTCCATACATTGAATTTCTCTATATAATGAATTTTTAGCAGGAACGATCCCCTTTTTTCATGATTACTTTAAAAACAGTCTCTATATAGCGAAATATCTATCTCCATATAACGATTTTTTTCATAAAATGTTCTTTATTTATTCAGTTTTAAAAAAGCTTCTAAATGACATCGAATCAAATTTCCATCACTTATTTTTGATTTATAGTTCAAGGCTGAGTTTTTTATATTGTTTCTCTACCTTGAATCTCCTTGTTCTTTAAGTACAACGAATTCATTCCACCAGCCCCCCTCCCACACATCTTTTAAGGGTGTATTCGAAAAAACGCTTTTCCACCTTCAACAGCTCGAAATTTTCCGATACAATTTCAGACACACAATTTTAAAAGTAGAAACATAAAACTTGCTGAGTGGATTTTTGAAGAGACGTACAAGGTGCCGTGTGAAGTCATTTTACGTTCCATTTATTAGAATTTGATTTATGAACAATTATCTTCTCAGTATGACACCTTTTTTCGTTCCCAAATCTCCCACTTCGGAAAAATCTGTTAAAAATGCTGTTTTTGATTGCTTTTTTTGCAATATTTTCTGCATTTATCAAAGAATTGACAGTCACGGCACCTTGTGTATTTTCTAAATAAGACAATTTGCCAATTTCATGCATATGAGAGCAAAAATGAATTTAAAAATAAATCGGAAAACAAGCAGTTTGAATCGAAATACACCCTTAACATCCCTCGAGAAACAGTGTCAATTTAATTGTTACACATATAAAAGCTGGATCAATGTAGTGATTGAAGTTAGTGTTGATTTCAGAGGATGGTTTGGGAGGACATTCACACCCGGAGCAATGAGATAGCCCCCGAAAATTTGAGATGTTGTGTTTTCAATGGCAAAAAAATTAACATACGTTTTTATTGAGTGATTTTTATTAAGCTTTTAAATAAATGCCTATTTTGTTTTTTGAAACTGTTCAAATAATTAAGAAATAGGATATTACATTAATATTTATAGTTAAACACTTCATATTTTTAATTACGTATAAAAAATACTTGTTCAAAATTTGCACATTAAACAGAAATTTTAATGGCTTTCTCTATTCAATGAATTTCTCTATATAACGAATTTTTAACTGGAACAGTGGATTTCGTTATATAGAGACTCGACTGTACATGGAGGTCTGTACGTCCATTCAAAGAGATACCACCCCAAACGCAGACACTGCCTCCTCCGTATGAATCTCTTTCACGAATGTTTGATGGATGATAGTGTGTTCCCTGTTCTCTCCAAATCAAACAACGCCTACTATCGCTTTAGAAGCTAAACCGGGACTCACCCGTTAAGAGAACACGCCTCCATTGCTCAACCGCCCAGTGGACATGTTGACGTATCCACATCAAACGTTCCCTCCGGTGACGTGAGGTGAGTGGCATACAAATTGCTGGTCGCTTCGCGTAAAGTCCACCTTCGTGAAGCCTTCTACGCACAGTAGACATTGACACCAGCCCCACTAGTGGCCGCGAGGTTCTGACCTCCAAACTGGTAGACGGTAGGTACTGGGTTCGAACCCAATCTCGACCGTCGGCCTAACCGTTTGAAGTTTTCCGTGGTTTTCTTCGAACCTAACGTAAATACGGGTTAGGTTCCCTTAGAAAGACCCCCACGGAAGGGCAACCCACCCCATAGGGCCTATATCTCATAGCGTAAATAATCAGCCGACAAAAATACACCAACACCGACATTGGCACCAACTTTCCAGTGGATGCAGCAAGGCAAGGATCTAAGGTGAGATGGGGTTGCGGATCTATTCCTTCGTACACATAACCGCAAATATCGGTTATCGGCGCGTGTCGGAACCCTTGGCTGTCCTTAGCTGAAACTTCTTGAACCCGAACCAGTGGTTTGAAATTGTTGCCAAAGCCTATGAACCACCGAAGGAGTCACAGTGAGCTATCTAGCCACCTCTGTCTCACTTTGTCCTGCCTTCAATCTCGCAGTAGCTCTAAATCGCAGTTCTGCGGGCAAATGATGCTTTGAGTTCATTATAATGAATTGGCTATCCTAGATTTATAATATCACTATCCAGCGACAACTGCAGCTTTACTCTTTAACGGGCATTCTTACGAGCCTCACGGCTGACACAATGCGATTGTAGCGCCACTAATTTGCATTTGGTATTTTTGTTCAGCATCTTTTATTTAACAATATATGCAAATTTCATACGGATTGCTTTCTTTTGGAACGAGTTATCACTATTTTTGGGATTTTTCTTTAATTTTTTTAAACCAGTGTATAAAACTGTAAGTTAAAATATTTTTTTGAAAAGATATATGCAATTAAAATAACATGTTTAGTATTATAAAGTCACACTGTGTTACATTGTAAAAGAAAAACACATCTATATATTTTGCTTGAAGAATAACTTTCAAATTCTTACAACTGTACGTTCTCGAATATGATTGTCACTTGCGATAAAAAAATCTTTATTGATACGACATTTTGGAACGGAGTACGAAGTTTTTCTGTAAGTGTCATCGAAAAAGTAGATCATATTTATATTGTCTCATTTGTTTTCAAACTTTCGTAAGTAGAGTCATAAATACTAATTAGCATGGGAGTCATTATTTAGATACACTGTGTTTAGAAATGTTAATCAAAGTGCAAAAAATCAGAAAAAGCAGTGATTTATATTCTTGAAAATTGCATTGATATTTTCAAAGTTTTTTATATGGATTGTAGTTAAAATTGCGTGTTTTGGATGTTATTTGAAAAAAAAAAAAAAAAAAGAAAGAAAAAATGCAATTTATTCTTAGAACTATAAGACAACAATAAGTTCCATTATAAAAAAAAAAACACATCGGTATATTTTGTTTGAAGAATATCTATGAAATTCTTACAGCTGTAAGTTCCCGAAATCAATTGGTACTTGTAATCAAGAATTTGATTTATATGGCATTTTGGCTAGGTTTTGCTCCTAGTGTTATTGAAAAACGGTACCATATTTATGCTGTTTCATTTGCGATGAAAACATTCGTAAGTAGAGTCATAAATAAGAATAAGCTTGGGTGTCATTATTTAGATACACTCTGAAAGAAAAACTTTAGGAATGTTAATCCAAGTGCAAAGCAAAAGAAAAAGCGATGATTTACATTCTAAAAATTACATTTATATTTTTCAAAGTTTTCTACATAAATAAATGGAAAAGTGAATGTTTCGAATATTATTTAAAAAGATAAGAAAAAATATAGTTTATTTTTAGAACTATAAGGCAACAATAAGTTTCATTATAGAAGAAAAGTGCATCAACACATTTTGCTTGAAAAATTGCTTTCAAACTGTAAGTTAACGAAATTGATTAGCACTTTCAATAAAAAAATTAATTATACCGCATTATGGCTAGGTTTTGTTGTAAGTGTTATTGAACCAGAAAACTATATATATACTGTCGCATTTGCGTTGAAAACATAAGTAGAGTCATAAATATAATAAGAATAAGCTTGAAACATTATTTAGATATACTCTGAAAGAAAAACTTTAGGAATGTTAACCGAAGTGCGATGCATAAGTAAAAGCGGTGATTTATATTCTTGAAAATGCCAATGATATTCTCAAACTTTCTTCTATATGGATATGTATAAAACTCTGTATTAAAATATTTTTTGAACGAAAAAAATATTTATATGAAAGTAATATGTTTAGTACTATATGATCACAATGAGTTACATTATAAAAGAAAACCACATCGATATATTTTGCTTGAAGAACAACTTTCAAATTCTTACAACTGTACGTTCTCGAATTTGATTGGCACTTGCAATAAAAAACTTTATATATACGACATTTTTGCTAAGTTTTGCTGTAAATGTACTTGAAAAAGTAGACCATGTCTATGCAGTCTCATTTGTGATCAAAACATTCGTAAGTAGAGTCATAAATACGAAAAGCTTGGAAGTCATTTTTTTAAATGCACCGTGTTTAGAAATGTTAATCAAAGTGCAATGCATCAGAAAAAGCAGCGATTTATATTCCTGAAAATTACATTGATATTTGCAGAGTTTTCTATATGGATTATAGTTAAAACTGCCTATTTTAAATATTATTAAAAAAACAAATGCAATTTATTCTGAAAACTATAAGACAACAATAAGTTCCATTATAAAAGAAAAACACAGCGATATATTTTGTTTCAAGAATAGCTATGAAATTCTTACAGCTGTAAGTTCCCGAAATTAACTGGTGTTTGCAATAAAGAATTTGATTTATTCGGCATTTTGGCTAAGTTTCGCTTCTAGTGTCATTGAAAAAGGATACCATATTTATGCTTTCTCATTTGCGTTGAAAACATTCGTAAGTAGAGTCATAAATAAGAATAAGTTTGGGAGACATTATTTAGATAAACTCTGAAAGAAAAACTTTAAGAATGTTAATCCAAGGGCAATGCATAAAAAAAAATCGGTGATTTATATTCTTGAAAATTGCATTGATATTTTCAAAGTATTTTATATGGATTGTAGTTAAAACTGCTTTTTAAATATTATTTAAAAATAAAAGAAAAAATATAATTTATTCTTAGAACTATAAGGCAACAATAAGTTCCATTATAAAAGAAAAACACATGAATATATTTTGCTTAAAGGAGAACTTTCAAATTCTTACAACTATACGTTCTCGAATTTGATTGGCAGTTGCAATAAAAAAATTGATTTATACGGCATTTTGGAGAGGTTTTGCTGTACATGTCATTGAAAAAAGAGACAGTATTTATGCTGCCTAATTTGCGTTGAAAATATTCGTAAGTAGAGTCATAAATAAGGTAATGCTTGCGAGTCATTATTTAAATGCACTCTGAAGGACGAACTTTAGAAATGTTAGTCCAAGTGCAATGCAAAAGAAACAGCGATGATTTATATTCTTGAAAAGTACATCGATATTTTTTATAGATTTCTACATGGTTAAGTCTAAAAAAGCATGCTTCGAATATTATTTTAAAAGGAAAAGAAAAATATCATTTATTCTTAGAACTTTAAGGTTATAACTTATAAGTTCCATTATAAAAGAAAAACGATCAATATCTTTTGCTTAAAAAATTGCTTTCAAATTCTTACAGCTATAAGTTCTCGAAATTGGTTAGAAATTGCAATAAAACACTTGATTTATACGGCAGTTTGACAGTCTCACTTGTTGTCTCATTTTCGTTGAAAAAATTCGTAGTAGAGTCATAAATAAGAATAAGTTTGGGAATCATTATTTAGATGCACTCTGAAAGACAAACTTTAGAAATGTTAATCCAAGTGCAATGCGTAAGAAAAAGCGGTGATTTATAGTGTGGAAAATTGCAATGATATTTTCAAATTTTTCATATGGATAAGTAGAAAACTGCATCTTAGAAGTTTTTTTTTTGAAAAGAAAAGAAAAAAATATCATGAAAATAAAATTTTTAGTAATATAAGGCAAAAAAATTTACATTATAAAAAAAAAAAACGCATCGATATATTTTGTTTGAAGAACAGCTTTGAAAGTGTTGCAAATTTACGTTCTTTAATTCGATTAGCATTTTTAATAAAAAAATATTTACACGGCATTTTGGAAAGGTTTTGCGTCATTGAAAATGGAGATCATATTTATGTTGTGTCAAAACATTCAAGTTGAAAACATTCGTTAGAATTATAAGTAAGAATAAGCTAGGAATCATTTTTAGATAAACAGTAGAACCCCGATAATTCGGATTAACTGGGACCAGACCCAATCCGGATTATCGAAAATCCGGATTATCCGGAGAGTAAGAAAAAAAATGGAATAAAATAAAACATACTTACAGAAATCACCTTTATATTAAACTTATTGAATAATTACAGACAGTAAAAATGTTTACTTTGCTTAATTCTTCCGAAAAGATTTCAGAAAAAGGTTTTTTTTAAATTCAGAATACGATGATGAAATAAGTTAATATTATGGAAATTAGCCAATCGCTTCTCAAACTTGAAAAAAAAATGATCAAACTGATCCCGATTATCCGGAGATCCGGATTAACGGGGTCCGAATTTACGGGGTTCTACTGTACTTCGAAAAACAAAAATTTAGAAGTGTTAATTCAAGTGCAACGCATAAGAAAAAGCTATGATTTATATTCTTAAAAATTATATTGGTATTTTCAAAGTTTCCTATATGAGTAAATATAAAAGGGCAAATTTCGGATATTGTTTGAAAAGAAAAGAAAAAATATAATTTATTCTTAGAATTATAAGGCAACACTAAGTTCTATTATAAAAGAAAAGCGCATCAATATATTTTCCTTGAAGAATTGCTTTAAAGCTCTTACAATTGTAAATTATCGAAATCGATCAGCACTTGCAATAAAAAAACTTGATTTATACGGTACTTTGGCTAAGTTTTGCTGTAAGTGTCATTGAAAATGAGCATATTTATGCTGTCTAACTGGCGTTAAAAACATTCGTAAGTAGAGTCATAAATAAGAATAACTTTTGGAGTCATTTTTTCGATACACTCTGAAAGACAAACTTTACAAATGTTAATCCAAATGCAATGCATCAGAACAAGCGGTGATTTATAATGTTGAAAATCGCAATGATATTTTCAAATTTTTTATATGAAAAAGTATAAAACTGCATTTTAGAATATTTTTTGAAAAGAAAGAAGACTATAATGAAAGAAAAAAGTTTAGTACTATAAGGTAACAATAAGTTACATTATAAAAAAAACAAAAATGTATCGATATATTTTGCTTGAAGAATAGCTTTCAAATTGTCACAACTGTACGTTCTCGAAATCGACTGGCATTTGCAATTAAAAAATATTTATAGGTATTTTGGCGAGGTTTTGCTGTAAGTGTCATTGAAAAAGGATATCATATTTATGCTTTCTCATTTGCGTTGAAAACATTCGTAAGTAGAGTCATAAATAAGAATAGTTTGAGAGTGATTATTTAGATAAACTCAGAAAGAAAAACTTTAAGAATGTTAATCCAAATGCAATGCATAAGAAAAAGCGGTGATTTATATTCTTGAAAATTGCATTGATATTTTCAAAGTATTTTATATGGATTGTAGTTAAAACTGCTTTTTAAATATTATTTGAAAAGAAAAGAAAAAATATAATTTATTCTTAGAACTATAAGGTAACAATAAGTTCCATTATAAAAGAAAAACACATGAATATATTTTACTTAAAGGGGAACTTTCAAATTCTTACTACTGTAGTTTTCGAATTTGATTGGCAGTTGCAATAAAAAATTGATTTATACGGCATTTTGGCGAGCTTTTGCTGTAAATGTCATTGGAAAAGGAGACAATATTTATGCTGCCAAATTTGCGTTGAAAATATTCGTAAGTAGAGTCATAAATAAGGTAATGCTTGCGAGTCGGTATTTAAATGCAGTCTGAAAGACAAACTTCAGAAATGTTAGTCCAAGTTCAATGCAAAAGAAACAGCGATGATTTATATTCTTAAAAAGTGCATCGATATTTTTATAGATTTCTATATGATTAAGTATAAAAAAGCATGTTTCGAATATTATTTTGAAAAAAAAGAAAAATATCATTTATTCTTAAAACTATAAGGCAACAATAAGTTCCATTATAAAAGAAAAGCGATCAATATGTTTTGCTTAAAAAAATGCTTTCAAATTGCTACAGCTATAAGTTTTCGAAATTGGTTAGAAATTGCAATAAAACACTTGATTTATACGGCAGTTTGACAGTCTCACTTGTTGTCTCATTTGCGTTGAAAAAATTCGTAGTAGAGTCATAAATAAGAATAAGTTTGGGAATCATTATTTAGATGCACTCTGAAAGACAAACTTTAGAAACGTTAATCCAAGTGCAATGCATAAGAAAAAGCATGTTTTATAGTGTGGAAAACTGCAGTGATATTTTCAAATTTTTTATATGGATAAGTAGAAAACTGCATCTTAGAATTTTCTTTTGAAAAGAAAAGGAAAAAATATAATGAAAGTAAAATTTTTAGTAGTAAAAGGCAAAAATAAGTTACATTATAAAAAAGAAACACATCGATATATTTTGTTTGAAGAATAGCTTTGAAATTGTTACAAATGTACGTTTTTGAAATCGATTAGCATTTGCAATAAAAAAATATTTATACGGCATTTTGGCAAGGTTTTGCTGAAAGAGTCATTGAAAAAGGAGATCATATTTATGCTGTGTCAAAACATTCACGTTGGAAACATTCGTTAGAATTATAAGTAAGAATAATCTTGGAGTCATTTTTTAGATACACTTCTAAAAAGAAAAATTTAGAGGTGTTAACTCAAGTGCAACGCATAAGAAAAAGCTGTGATTTATATTCTTAAAAATTATATTGGTGTTTTCAAAGTTTCCTATATGAGTAAATATAAAAGTGCAAATTTCGAATATTGTTTGAAAAGAAAAGAAAAAATATAATTTATTCTTAGAACTATACGGCAACATTAAGTTCCATTATAAAAGAAAGCGCATCAATATATTTTCCTTGAAGAATTGCTTTAAAGTTCTTACAATTGTAAATTCTCGAAATCGATCAGCACTTGCAATAAAAAAAAACTTGATTTATACGGTACTTTGGCTAAGTTTTGCTGTAAGCGTCATTGAAAATGAGCATATTTATGCTGTCTAACTGGCGTTAAAAACATTCGTAAGTAGAGTCATAAATAAGAATAACTTTTGGAGTCATTTTTCCGATACACTCTGAAAGACAAACTTTACAAATGTTAATCCAAATGCAATGCATCAGAACAAGCGGTGATTTATAATGTTGAAAATTGCAATGATATTTTCAAATTTTTTATTTGGATAAGTATAAAATTGTATTTTAGAATATTTTTTTTGAAAAGAAAGAAGACTATAATGAAAGAAAAATGTCTAGTACTATAATGCAACAATAAGTTACATTATAAAAAAACAAAAATATATCAATATATTTTGCTTGAAGAATATCTTTCAAATTGTTACAACTATACGTTCTCTAAATGGACGGGCATTTGCAATTAAACAATATTTATACGTTATTTGACTGAGGTTTTGTTGAAAGTGTCATTGAAAAAGGAGATCATATTTATGCTGTGTCATTTACGTTGAAAACATTCTTAAGAATCATAAATAAGGTTAAGCTTGATAGTCATTCTTAGATACACTTTGAAAGTCAAAAATTTAGAAGTGCTATTCCAAGTGCAATGCATAAGAAAAACTTGTGATTTATAATCTTGAAATTTGTAATGATATTTTTCAAGTTTTTTATATAAATAAGTAGAAAATTGCATGTTAGAATATTTCTTTTGAAAAGTAAACAAAAAATATATAATGGAAGTGAAATGTTTAGTACTATACGACATCAATAAGCTCCATTATAAAAGAAAAGCACATCGATATATTTTGCTTGAAGAATAGCTTTCAAATTCTTACAACTATAAGTTCTCGAATTCTATTGGCGCTTGCATTAAAGAACTTGATTTATATGGCTTTTGACTAAGTTTTGCTGTAAGTGCCATTGAATAAGGATACCGTATTTATGCTGTCTCATTTGCGTTGAAAACATTCGTAAGTAGAGTCATAAATAAGAATAAGCTTGGGAGTCATTATTTAGAACACTCTGAAAGATAAGCTTTACAAATGTTAATCCAAGTGCAATGCATAAGAAAAAGCGATAATTTATATTCTTGAAAATTGTTTTGATACTTTCAAAGTATTCTACATGTATTGTATTTAAAACTACATGCTTTGAATATTATTTGAAAAGAAAAGAAAAAATGTAATTTATTGTTAGAACTATAAGGCAACAATAAGTTCCATTATAAAAAACACATCAATATATTTTGCTTTAAGGAGAACTTTCAAATTCTTGCAACTGTACGTTCTCGAATTTGATTGGCACTTGTAATAAAAGAATTGATTTATACGACATTTTGGTTAAGTTTTGCTGCAAGTGTCATTGAAAAAGGATACTATATTTATGCTGTCTCATTTCGTTGAAAACATTCGTAAGTAGAGTCATAAATAACAATAAGCTTAGGAGTCATTATTTAGATACACTGTGAAAGACAAACTTTAAAAATGTTAATCCAAGTGTAATGCATAAGAAAAGCGGTTATCAATGTTCTTGAAAATTGCTTTGATATCTTCAAAGTTTTCTATATGGGTAATTATGAAAGTGCATGTTTCGAATATATTTTTGACAAGAGAAGAAATATATAATTTATAGTAACTTTTAACTTTTGAAACTAACTTTTTTTTTCAGAAATGCATGCTTTCAAATAAAGGTAAAGCAGAAATGCTAAGTCTCCAGCTTTTTTCATACCAATACTATCTTAGGGACAAGTCGAACAATTATTTTTTAATTTTTCATCAAAATTAACTATATAAAAAATAAAATAAAATTTCGTCATAAAATACTAAAAAAATATATTTAAATAAAGAGATATTGAGTTATTTATATTAAATTTTTATGCATTTATATTTTATAAAAGCTGCGAAAAAAATTAAATGTGACATCTTGTTAAATTGCATTGTCAGGTGAAAAGACTCCTGAGACCTTTTAATTGTTTTCGTACGAGAAATGTCGTATGGCGCTGGTCGCAATACTAAAGATAGAATTTCCCCCCTTTAAATAAGGCACATATTACTTTACAAAAAAGTTTGATAAAATGTATTTGAAGCATGCGTACTCTGTTTTCTGAAAATCAAAAACAAATATTCCAGTTTGATATAGTTTGACAGATTAAGAAGATAATTTTCTTAACCCTTTCCGGCACACGGTGCCCGGTCTGAGATACTTAAATTTAATTCCAAATTTGCAAACGGCACCAATAAAATTTTAGGAAAAATTTGCTTTTAGAATAAAAACTTAAATTCAGGAATTCAAAATATCTAAAAATTTCGTTTGTGAATTCCGGTGTCAGTTTCGATAATTTCTCATTTTTCATCAGATTTTGCTCGTGCCGTAAAAGGTTAAAAAGTTAAAATTGCAATATTCAATTAATTCTTTCACATTAAAAATAAATGCAAATGAAATCCCCAGTCTTATAAAGTAACAATAAGTTGAATCTATATAATAAAAGCCAAGTAACTGTCATCAACAGCTCTGGGCTGACCATTTCACTTGTTATATGCCTGGTGACAATTTTGGCACTTTAATGTTAGTCAGGCGAAAGTGATAAGTCACCAAATATTGTTCTATCGCCATCATTCTATATATATTACAAAAAACAAGTCATGTGACTGTCACAAGCAACTATGAGCTAGTTCCATATATTTTAACAAGTATATAGCTTCTATTTTAATTAATTTTTTTTAATCGAATGAAATTTCAAAGGGTTAAGGAAGGCCAAACTGGTTCGATTATTAGCTTCAACAAAGAAATAGATTTATAAGGTATTTAGACTCGATTTTCCTTTGAATTTCTTGAGTACCTTTAAGTTAATCGAAACGATCAAAAACAAAGCTTTTTTCAATGCAAAAATACAAAAAGCACGCAATTGAGATGTTTATACCATTTTTGCAAATAATATGCATTCGTAACTACACTATCCAGAAAAATAAATTATGAGTGTAACATATTAATATCATATTTTTAAATTTAATTAGTCAGATGTGGCAATCGTGTTAATACTTTCTAAAAAATGCAGTTTAGCAGCGCCACCGATTAGGGTGTTTAAACCAAAATCTACTCTCTAACAACTTATCTCAACTTATAACTAAATCTGAAGTTTGTTAAAAATCCGTACTTTAGTTTTGACATAGAGCTATTGCAAAATCTTCAATAAAAAGTCCGCATAACAGCGTCACATTTTGAGTGATGTACACGAAAAACTAATCATCACCATATTTTATTAGGTACTAACTGAATCTGAAGTTTGATGAATAACCATGCATTAGTTATTGAGATACATGCAATTCACACCAAAAACTAAACACTAATCTGTGTAAGGGACTCGCGGAGTCTAAAGTTTTAGAAAAATAAGTGGATTAGTTCTTGAAATAGTGCTATTGCGATAATCAGAAATAATACACCATGGCATCATCACATTTTGAAATTTGCAGCAATGCGTAATCAGCTGCATGTTATACCGAGTACTAACGTAATATAAAGTTTTATCAAAATCCATGTGCTAGTTCATGAGATAATGCTATCGTGGAAATTGTAAATAATGCAACATATCCGTACTATTTATTGAACGATATATACAAAAATCTTATCAGATCTAGTTTATATCATGGTCTCACAGAAGCTAACGTTTTGTGAAATTACGTGCATTAATTCTTGAGACAGAGTACCCACAGCATTTTTATCATATACTGATTCACGGAGTGCGGAATGACAGACTCACAGACTGACATTTTCTAAAAATCATCAAATTCCGAATCACAAATAATGCATCATGGCAGCGCCACCTGTTGAACGATTCGCACTAAAACTTATACAGCACGCTGTTATATCTAACATTAACTACTAACTAAATCTAAAGGTTTTTTTTTTGTTTTTTTTTTTTTTTTTTTGTAAATTTAATGCTTTAGTTGTTCTTGAGATATAGCTGTTGTAGAAATTGTGAATAATGCAGTATAGCAGCGCCATTATGTTCACCATTATACACCAAAAACAAATCATGTCTCGTTTTAATCATGGTCTAACAGAATTTTGTTTTGTGAAATTCCGCGCATTATTTCTTGAGATCAGTTCTGGAAAGCCCACAATTTTTTTTCACATACAGACTGACTGACAGATTGACACACAGGCGGACTGACAGACTGACAGACAGACATTTTGAAAAAAAAAATCGGATTCGGTAATCTCTGAAACGTGTAAATCCTTCAAGAACGGGGTTTCGAAAATTTTCACAAATCAAATATTTTTTTCTTGTAAAGATAGACGAAAGTAAAAATTATATAATATAATTAAAATATAATAAAAAATATATAATATAATAAAAATTATATAATTTCATTATTACCTAATTATATAATATATAATTTATTAAGTGCTTCGTGCATGATAAAACTCTAAATTATGCCACTAGAAAACAATTTTGGGATAAAATGGAACCATAAAACACTTACTACTAAATTAAAACCAAAATATACGCAAAAAGTTTTATATAACATTTAATTTTAGCACACACACACGCACACAAAATTCAATTTTTTCAGGTGAAAAAAAAATCAACTGATATATGCGAATGGCTTATGTTTTTACATGTAAAGAAACGTATATTTTGTTAATATTTTGAAGATCAAGCGTACACTGATTTAAGGTATCCGCCTACGTTTGTAACAGCAATTTCGATGAAAATTCGGAATTTTTTTTTATTTGATTTTATTATAGAATGGGCATTTTTTTTTTCTAAATCTGTTTTTATTTTTCCTGTACGCCTATCAGAAATAAAATTAGAACTCTTTAAAAAAAGCAGACGACGCACAGTGGTCCCAAATCGCGATTTAGTTGCCAAAAATCATTTCTGGCTTTCCTAGTGGTTGTATATGATTCATTTATCCTTTTATAACATAGTATATGATATAACATTGTGAATTTCAAACAAATGTAGTTGGGGTTACGGGGGGGCAATAGACGGGGAAAGTTTTTGTTCGATTTAAATTTTCTATTTTTTACGATTTTTTTTTCACGGGAATGAATGTTTTCAATTTTTGAGATTATTTAATCTTTTTCAAAACAAATCATCCGATTCAATATTCCCAGAAATTTACACCCCCCTTAATTTCTCCCCCCTCATTGAAAATGTACAGTTAAAAACCTTTTTTTTTTAATGTTATTGCAAAATAAAATCAAAAGATTGCCAGAAATCAACGAAATACATAAAAAAAAAATAATCAGCTAAATTTTGTCACACATGTGAAATCGCCCCTTTTCCCAACTGATCCTATAACAAAGAAAATCTGAAAATGTTATTTTTTTTTTAAGTTTTCAACATCAACTTAATATGAATTAATAATAAATCATAGAATTCATTAATTAGATCATTTCTAAAATTTCCGATTCCCTCCCCCCCACCCCCAATTATTTTGCTCCTCTCTAACACACAGAGAATAATAACTTTGAAATTCCAAAAAAAAAAATTGAAGAATCTGTCTTCGTCACTTTATTTTGTTAATATTAAATAAATAATTATTTATCTAAATTTCTAGCATATTTCAAATTTCCCGCTTTCTTCCCTTCCCCCTTATAAAATTTCTAGTATCCCCCCCCCTTTTTTTTTTCTTACAAACAAAATTTGCTTTGAAAAATATATTTTTTTTTTTTTTTTTTTTTTTTTGCTTTTATTGAAAAATAAAAATAAAATCCGTTTTTTAATCCTTTATCTATGGAATTAATTAGCAAGAAAATTCTTCAGCTCAATAATTATCTTCTTTAATATCTGAAGATATATTGGATTTTTAAATTATAATAATGTGAAATTTAGATAAATTTTCATTAAAACTGATTAAATATATCGGTAGTTTTAACTTTTTTTTGGTAATCATTTTACAAAAATAATAAGATTAATTAGCAAAAAATACCGTTGTGGAAATATCACAATTCTTATACAAGCAATGCATTTAAATATATTGAAAGACATTTGTAGTTCAAATTGTTTCACATAACTTTTGTCTTAATAAGAAAAGCCATACGTATGAAAATAATTAAGACTATTACCTATTTTTGAAACTATTTAGTTTTGACTATATCTCTACATTATGGAAATTTGATAGAGCAAATTTTATTTTATGGAAAGAAAAATAAATTTTCATTAATAGACAGAATAAATAAATTTAACAATAAATTTTATTCACTGGTACTTAAAAGTACTGTCACTGCATAAAGGGTTAAATGCTTTTTAAAAGAGTGGAATTAGACATTTCGAGTAATAGCAACATTTCATCCCGAGGGTTGAGTAAAATTTTCATGCATTTTTTAATTTGTTTTTTCGTATTGCTTATTTAAAATCAATAAACTTTGCACATTTAAAATAATTAAATCTTATTAATATTTATAGATGCGTGCACTAATAACTATAGACATGTAATAACTAGATTAAATATAATTTAATACAATACTTACACACATCATGAAATAACGAAAATTTTATATGTCAAATCCAAAATTTACATAGTAATGCAACAATTCATAGCTATAACAATCCATCTGAAGCATCTGATGATTCTTCACTGCTAAGTCCCTTTTCAATAGAATCATCGCTTATAGCTGCATTTTCCTGTAAACTTTCATGAAATTGTCTTGAAATTAGTAATGCTTCCAAATCTTTCTTAATTTCTGGAGCAAGCTTATGCATATTTTTTGGGCAATTCACGAGCAGAGGAAATTACAGGATCGGAAGATAGAAGCAGTCGGCAAAATAAATCATTGATGTTCAGCCTTCTGCTTGATTTTCGGCTGAAAAATTCCCTGTAATTTCTTATATCTTTATTTCTTGCCTCTTGTGCCTCTTCAGACAGCTGCCCAATAGGCAAGAGAAAATGTTTTAGTACTTCAGAGCTATGTTCTAAAACTTTATGAACAGTTGGTGTTAATGGATACCAACTGTACAATTTTTTATAGCACGATAAGGATTTTTTGCAGTAGGATTCGAAATGTTCGACATTAACCTCATGGCCACTCGACAAAACAAACAAAATTACTCCAAACATTCTGATTATATTATGCTCAATTCCCATTGCTTTAGCTGCTGCTGATGGATTAGAAAAAAAATATTCAGGCAGTGTTTCCATCGGTCGCTGATCCAAATCCCTGCTTTGGACGATCAGGATTTATATGCATTATTTTTTTTAAGTTTTGAAGAACAATTTCTTTTTGTTTTTTAATTTCTAGATTGTTCTTATCACCCCGTTCTTTCACTGTTGCACCTATAAAATTAATGTAAGATAATGCTTAGTAGAGAGGTTTTAAAGTAAAAACTATTTAAATTATTAAATATTTAAATTTCTTACCTAACCTATGGGAATGAATTCCAAGAATCTTATGTATGCAGTGGTGATAGTCCATATTTCAGAGCGTCTGCATCTGCTGGTTTTGATACAGTCCATGACGAGGAACCTTTTGAAGTTTGTTTACAAATAGGGCACTGTAAAGTGCTCGTATCAGTCAAGGCACTGACAGCTTTGCCATTTATCATTGTTAACAATAAATTGTAGCTTATTTCTAAATAAGATCCCTTAAATGACTTTAAGTCATTTATTTCTTGTTGAATATACTTCTCTTGTTTTATAAAATTTTTATTTTCTTTTTTGAATTGAAGCCAAATGGGGCGACAAAATCGAGTGGAACTTGGCCGAGGATTATTCCATACATCTCCGTCTTTACCTTTTAAAACTAATGAAACGAAAGAAGAAATAAAAACACTCTCATCACTAGCCAGTGTCTCTTCTTCCCATGCTTGCTTGTATTGGGATTGCCCGGAGGATCCATCAAATCCCCATTTGCACAACAGTGTATAATCTCCTTCAAGTGGGGTTTTTAATGTTTGCAATATTCTTTTAATTGTGTGATCGAGTAAACTTTGTAGTGGAACCTCACAATCTATTTCTGAACATCGAATGTTTTCTGGATAACAAAGTTTCTTAGCTGCCACTAGTTTCTTATAGCTAGGATAAATATCTGCATTTAGCTCTTTTGACGATTTTCGTAATATATTATAAGATCGTTTAGTTAATTTTGTTTCAAGGAGAAGAGCTAGAGCTTCTTCGGGCGAATATGGTGTACATGGTTTCTCTTCATTCATTATTTTTTCAAGACTCTTTCTTGACGATGTGGGTATGCTATTCGCTACGACTCTTAGCATAGATACTGGTGCACGATTTTCTTCATTTTTGAAGCGACTAGATAGAACTCTAACTGCTTCTGGAGTTGTACATGAATCGGACTCACGTTTTACGATTCTTCTTTTAGTACGATCGCTACCTTCAACATAAGATTTTTTGGGGCGTCCACGTTTTCTGACTGTTAAATTTGACGTATTTGGATCGGGAACTTCTAACAAACCCTTAGAAAAATCTACGATTCCGTCAAGCCGTGTAGAATGTTTCCGTTCGAGATCTTTATTTCTGTTTGCTTTTTTCCAAAATGCGATGAACTTCCAATAGAATTGATTTAAGGATTTTTTTAATGAACCTTTTTGTTCATTCAATGAATATTTCACTATAACAGGTGTATAAAAATCTTTAAAATTACAAGAAATAATTGCAACATTACCTAGTTGTCTAACGAATAATACACACAGAAACGGATCTGCACAACCAAACTAAACTAAAAAAAATTCTTAACGCTTTCTTCAGAGAATCTCTCCCCTTTCACAGGAAGTGGGGGCGGGGGACGAATGAACATAAGAGAACATAAGAGATAGTGGGAGTGTCAAATGAAGGGAGCGCAATGACTATTCTATATAATGGTTTTATTTGTACACACATCGCGTTTAAGGTCAACACATTTCTCTAGTGAAAGAGAAGAGGTATACATTTCCTTTAACTAATATAACGAGATCGTTTCTTAGTTTAGACAAAATAAATGTACATAAGTATCATAGCAAACGCGGTAGCGTTTGGTATAATATGTTTAAGAAATAGAAAGTGCAAACGTCTTTTTGAAATTTCTGGCGAACCAGTTGACGTACGACAATGATTTTTTTTTAAACGATAGAACTCGACAAGACGAATAAAATGATAGCATTAAAAAAATTATTGTAGTTTACTGTAGTTTTTTATTTAACTTTTAACGAAAAAATTAAGACGAAAAGTTCAACAAGCGATAGCTAGCGATCTTATGGATGGATTAACTTCGTTTTTGGCTTATTTTTATCGTCTTGATAAAACTTAGAACAGTTTTTTTTTTTCATCTTTGTATTTTTGACGGTACCTGAGAAAATTGAATTTTTGTCTTAATCCTCCAGTTGAATATTACTTTTTGCTGTTGCGATTGTAGTTTTTTTTATTTATTGCCACTAAATTTAATATAAAAATTGTAATGTATGTATCATAATTCATTGAAATTAAACAAATCACGTGAAAAACATGGTTATTTGTTTTTATTGCGAAGCTTTCAATTTCAGTTCTTTAAATAATGAAGTTGTGAACGCACTGTCATTTTTTTTCGACTCCATGATTATTTTTTCAAATAGCATGCATTTTACATGACAATGGGATGATTTTCTCGAGTACCGTAACATTTTGAATTTTATTAGCAGGAAAAAAAAAATGGGAAAAACATAAATACATCAGAAAAAACTACCTATGAGAACCAAAATTTCTATTCAGGAACTAAATGTAAGCTTTTTAAATTAGTAAATCAAAAACTTCACATTCTGTCCATATCTTAAATACCATTCAATTGATTTTAAATAACGATGTGATGTCAAATACGCATCAGGGTACCTAACTGATATGATAGCCGGGCTATTGTTGTTTATTAAAAAATAACTTTTTATTTATCTTTATTTAATTTTGTTAAATTTTATAAATTATTTCATTCTATAGTTATTACTTAAACTTTTCAGTACTACTTGATTATCCCGTCGACCAATTTCACCAAATTGTACAAATCATCCATTTAATCACCAAGTTATGCATATTGGCATAGTTTTTATTTTAATTAACGAAAGAAGAAATAAATTAGTAAAACATCAATAAAAGCACAAATAAAAAGTCGAATTCAGAATCACATTATGACATAACACACATGGGTAACCTATTTAATGTAAACTGAATGCAACATTTATGATAATCCGTTATTGGCATTTAATTTTATAATCTGGCGATATTTTTTTGGTCGACGGGATAATCAATTAGTACCCGCTTTTATTCATTATTATTTACTTTTTAAAATAATAGAAAATAGTTGATATATGTACTACTTGGTTATCCCGTCCACCAAAAAACCATCGCCAGACTATAAGATTAAATGCCGATAATGGATGATTGTGAATATTGCATCCAATGACATTAAATACGATGCACGTGTTTAAAACGCCATTAAGGGATTTTTATTTCGACTTTTTATTCGTATGTTTTATTAATATCATAGCAAACGCGGTAGCGTTTCGTATAATATGTTTAAGAAATAGAAAATGCGAACGTCTTTTTGAAATTTCTGGCGAGCCAGTTGACGTACGACAGTGATTTTGTTTTCAAAAGATAGTACTCGACGAGACGAATAAAATTATAGCATTTAAAAAATTATCGCAGTTTACTGTAGTTTTTTATTTAACTTTTAGCGAAAAAATGAAGACGAAAAATTCAACAAGCAATAGCTAACGTTATTATGGATGGATTAACTTCGTTTTCGGCTTATTTTTATCGTCTTGATAAAACTAAGAACAGTTTTTTTTTCATCTTTGTATGTTTGACGGTTTCTGAGAAAATCGAATTTATGTCTTAAACCTCCAGTTGAATATTGTCTTTTGCTGTTGCGATTGTAGTTTTTTTTTAATTCATTGCCACCAAATTTAATATAAAAATTTGTTATGCATGTATCATAATTCATTCAAATTAAACAAATCACGTGAAAAACATGGTTATTTGTTTTTATTGCGAAGCTTTTAGTTTCAGTTCTTTAAATAATAAAGGGTACTTACGTATTAACGCCACCGCAGCAGAACTTGTGCTAATGCGCTAATAAAGAGCAATCTTGTTTTTCGCACGTGCAGAAAAATAATGGCATCAAAAAATGAGCAAAAAATGCACAAAAGGCACTAAAAATACACTAAAAGGCACTAAAAATACACTAAAAGGCACTAAAAACATTAAAAAAGCACTAAAACAGTAAAAAATGGCGTCAAAAATCAGCAAAAAACAAGGCAACAAGGAATCCAAAAGATAACTGCGGTGGCGTTAATACGTAAGTACCTAATAAAGTTGTGAACGCAGTGTTATTTTTTTTTGTTCGAATCCATGGTTAATTTTTCAAATAACATGCATTTCATCTGCCCATGGGATGATTTTCTCGAGTGTCCTAACATTTTGAATTTTAGACTAGCGTCAAGACCCCGCCCCAAACTTTGACTCTTATCACAAATGCATCCAAGAAATTCCCCATGCTGCAGATAATTTCCCTTTTTTAAACGGAAAATATGGTTTTTTGATTTCCGTTTTTTGACGATACTACAAATAAACAAATAAACAGGCAGAGAGACAAACAAACAAACCGACAAACAAACAGACAGAAAAAACAAACAAACAAACCGACAAACAGAAAAACAAACATACAGACAAATAAAAAAACAAACTGACAAACTAAAAGACAAACAGACAAACAAACAAACAAAAACAAACAAACCGACAAACAAACAAACTGACAAACAAATAAACCGACAAACAAACAAACCGACAAACGAACGAACAAACAAACCAACAAACAAACAGACAGATAGACAAAAACAGACAAACAAACAGACAAACGAACAAACCGACAAACAGACAGACGTACAAAAACAAACAAATAAACAAACAGACAAACGAACAAACAGACAGACGAACAAAAAAACCGACAAACAGACAGACAGACAAATAAACAAATTAACAAACAAACAAACCAACAGACAGACAGACAAACAAACATCGCTGGATCCCCGAAACTTGCTGTGCAGGAAACACTAAAATGCACGAAACTCGCCAACGCCGCAATCACTAACATGTGTATAAGCGCTGCACGCCCATTAAAAAAAAAACCATCACTGGATCCACGAAACTCGCTGTGCAGGAATCACTAAAATGTATGAAACTCGTCAACGCCGCAATCACTAACGCGTGTATGAGCACAGCGCGCCCATTAAAACCAAAAAAACATCACTGGATCCACGCAACTCGCTGTGCAGGAATCACTAAAATGTGCGAAACTCGCCAACGCCGCAATCAATAACGCGTGTATGAGCGCTGCGCGCCCATTAAAAAAAAAAAAAAAAAAAAAAAAAAAAAAAAAAAAAAAATCACTGGATTTACGAAACTTTCTGTGCAGGAATCACTAAAATGTACGAAACTCGTCAACGCCGCAATCACTAACGCGTGTATGAGCGCTGCGCTCCCATTTAAATAAATAAATAAACATTTAAATAAATAAAATTTAAACAAATAAATTTAAATTTATTTAAATAAATAAATTTATAAAATAAATTTAAATAAATAAATTAATTAAATTAAATAAATCCATTTAAATAAATAAATTTCTAAAATGAGAAAATTGTTGTTATTAACGCTGGTATCAAACTATTAATCCCCATTTTCGGCAGCATGGGGAATTTCATGGGTGCATTTGTGATAAGAGCCAAAGTTTGGGGCGGGGTCTAGACGCTACTGAATTTTAGTAGTAGAAAAAAATGGGAAAAAACAAGTACATGGGAAAAAAGTATCTGGGAAAACCAAAATTTCTCTCAGATACTAAGCGTAAGATTTTTTAATTATGATCATATAATGTCCTAATTTACATAAGGAAAAGATAAAGAGTAAAACAAAAACTTCAGATTCTGTCCATATCTTCAATAGCATTCAATTGATTTTAAATAGGGATGTGATGTCAAATACGCATAAGGGTACCTAATTGGCACGAAAATTTTGTTATTTTGTTTGATATGATAACCGGGCTAATGTTTATTAAATATATATATATATATATATATATATATTTACCTTTATTTAATTTTGTTAAATTTTATATATCATTTCATTCTGTAGTTATTAATTAAACTTTTCAATACTACTTGATTATCCTGTCGACCAAACTGTACAAATCAATTTATTCAGCATGTAATTCATATTGGCATAATTTTTATTTTAAATAACGAAAGAAGAAATAAATTAGCAAAACATCAATAAAAGTACAAATAAAAAGTTGAATTCAAAATCACATTACGGCATAACAAACATGCGTAACCTATTTAATGTAAACTGAATGTAACATTTATGATAATTTGTTATTGGCATTTAATTTCATAATTTGGCGATAATTTTTCGGTCGAAGGGCTAATCAATTATCACCGGTTTTTATTCATTATTTTCTTTTGAAAATAATAGAAAATAGTTAATAGAGGTACTACTTGGTTATCCCGTCGACCAAAAAACCATCGCCAAACTATAATATTATATGCTAATAATGGATGATCGTGAATGTCGCATCCAATGACATTAAATAGGATGCACGTGTTTAAAACGCCATTAAGGGATTTTTATTTCGACTTTTTACTTGTATTTTTTATTAAGATTCTACAAATTATTTTTTTGTGTTAATTAAAATGAAAATTATGTCTATATGTATAATTTCGCTATGAGTTTGGCAATTCGTATTGTTTGGCGAAATTGGTGGACGGGATAACTAAGTAGTATCTCAATATATATGTATGTAATTGAAGTTTGAAAACTAAGCTTTTGCGAAATTGGCGTCAGAAGAATATCGCACAATGTCGTGCATATATGGCATCTGTGCTAAGAAAGCATCAAATGAAAAAGCACATGGTGATGCAAAAAACTTTTGTGATGGTGTGAAGTGAATGTAACGTTTACGATCAGCAATTATTGGCATTTAAAAGTATTTTTGCTTGAGATATTGTCGAAAAAGCATTGCAAAGATATACTTTCCCTCTCCCTTCCATTTCCAAATGTACTAAATTTAAAATTATGGGAAAAAATCAGAGTTTACTTAAAACCGTGCGTACAAATTATCGTAATTATCCTAATTTTTCTAATGGAAATTCTCAATTTTCCGTTATTAACAAACGCTACTTTAAAATCGCAGATTTAATCGGCTAAATCACCACTGAATATATAAATAATGCCATATTTGCAAACTTATCGGTCAAAAAAACAGTGGAACCTTGGTTTACGGCCCCATCTGTTTTTGACAAGTTCGGTTTATGACCAACTTCAGTGATCAAAATTTTACTCTTTAGGCGTAGGATAACTCGATTCGCGACCAAAGTTGTCGAATAGTTCAGTTGGCAACCCTCACATAACTCTTGTTATAAGTCAAGTTTGGAGTAAAGTGCGCGTATCAGAGTGCTTTGTGACCTTCAGTACAGTAAAAAATTTAATTTATTGTTTTAATTTTAATCAGTTTTTCGAAATTTTTAGCCTTTATTATGACTTCTAAGAATGAAAAAGCGTTTAGTGATAGCAGTAGTAAGAAGCTTAAGAGAATTACTCATCAATTATGAAAAGAAGTAGTGACAAAACTTAAGAACGTGTAATCAAAACGTGTGTGATAGTGTAATCAAAATTGCTGAACAATACGGTGTAGATGAACCGTCAATTACTCCGATTATAAAGAACTAGTCGGATGTGGCAACCCCAAAACTATTTTCTATCTCATACATTTAATGCGTCAAAATTCATTATTACAGTGCCAAAATCAAATGACAATCATATGCTCACCGTGAGGATTCTAAAGACATGAAATTCCGCACATTAGTTTTTGAAATATATTTCAAAAACGCAACACTCCTGTAGGAGTGTTGCGGATATCGGGAAAAATACAGCATACATGCGACATTTGTTGGGAGATTTACCCAAAACATGCAATGAGCAATAATATAAATCAAAGTGTGTCTAAATCTCAAGTTTGATGAAAATTTGTGCATTAATTTCTGCGATAGAGATATTGTGATAATCGGAACAATTCAGCATTGCAGCGTCATGTGTTTGGTTATTGAAACCAAAACGTAAACAAAGCCAATTCATATAAAGATTAACTGAATTTGAAGTCTGATGAAAATCCGTGAGTTAATTCTACAGATAGAACTATTGCGAAAATAATGAAAAATGCAACACGGTTAAGCCATCTGTTGAACGATTTAAATCAAAATGTAAACAGCATCAATTTATATCAGGGATTACCTGAATATAATTTTTTTAATCCCATGCATTAGTTCTATAGATAGAGTGCCCAAAAATTTTATATCACATACAGAAAGTCAGGTACAAGAATGGATTATGATCGTGAACTGAGGTTCTACTGTATATTATATAAAAATTTAATTACAGTTGATGATTTCAATGTCAATTTTACAAATAATACTAGAAATGAATTTTCAGTATATTTTCATCCTTGGTTTGACGTAAATCTATTAAGTCTGTATTTCGAGCGACTTTCTCCAAGGAAGATAATTTAATGAATAATTTCCCTGAAAATGTCCTAGAATATTATTCAATAATTGGAATAAGCTATTCCAATAGATATCAGGAAGGAGAAATAAAAATATTTTACTTATTTTTTTTTAAATTTAAATGGGAAAACTTGTTTTTATGTGCATTGACTATAAAGTTATGTTTAGCGACCTTTGGGTGCCATGATTACAAAAATCGCGCTAATGGCGGAAATATTTCATATTTATAACATCTGATTTTTAAAACAAATAGATAGGAATGCCACGAATCCTATGTGAAAAGAATAAAAATTTCTATTCGCATTATTTTTCTACAAAATATGTATCATCTAAAATTAATTGAATCTGTCGATTTCTGTACGAACAAATTAAAATTAATTTCGTTTTTTCACGTTTTTTGTCCATTGATTAAATAGTTCAATATTGAGCGAAATAAGAAAAAGTACTGGGAATATTTAAAAGCAACTGAGGTTTTCTTATATTCAATATATAATTATCAAAAAATTTAAATGACTAGTATTAAAAAATGCTCTGACGAGCACCAAAAAAGGTTAATATGTTTTAAAGTATGAAAAAGTGTTTGACAAGAGCTTCTAATTGAGAATGAGAAAGAACAAAGGGTCCCTTCTTGGCTGCAATTCACTGCCAATGCCAAATTTGAAAAAATCATATTTGCGCTTTTTCCATATAAAAGAAATCAGTCATTGTTACGATAAAATTGTGTAGTGTAAAGGGATAATTAGAAAAGACACAGCGTGATTAAGCATGAATGTAAAGCAAAATAGGGCCAGAAACCATAGTTCCCGCAGCCAGTGTTGAATTCATGCACTTTTCTCCGGGAGGGTCTTCTGTGGCTTCGGGGGTGGACACAATAGAGTTCTAAGGAGATTGTACTTTTTTACCATTAAAAACACAAAATCTCAAATTCTATTGGGGGGGGGGGAGCATTTGATACCTTCGGTAGGGAATGTCCCCCCCGCCCCACCTCCTGCATTCAACACTGCCTGCAGCGTATCACATTCACGCAGTCCCACCATAAACTGTCGCAGTGTAAAACTGCCCAGAAAACTGATTTGTAGTGCAGTTGCAGTGCAGAGTAAAAAATGCAGCTAACATGTAAAGCACGATTGAAAGTTTTACTAGAAAGTAAAGATAGAAAGTTTTACGCAAATTTCTTTTATATGGAAAAAGCGCAAATATGATTTTTTCAAATTTGGCATTGACAGTGAATTGCAGCCAAGAAGGGACCCTTTGTTCTTTCTCATTCTCAATTAGAAGTTCTTGTCAAACACTTTTTCATACTTTAAAACATATTAACCTTTTTTGGTGCTCGTCAGAGCATTTTTTAATACTAGTAAAATACATATAAGTAAGAGTTTACATTAACGTATTCATTCAAATTTAAGTGTGCATACAAATTAATATAATAAAGTTATACTCGTGTAATAAATTGGAAAAAATACCTTTATTTAAAAATGTAACAATAGATTTATATGACATTGCATGAAAATTAAAAAATACACTAAGAAAATTTATTTGTATATATATATATATAAACTGAACTCTAAATATGTGCTTCAAGTTTTAAGATTATTTTTGAAATAAACGGAAAAAGTAAAAGAAAAATTGTAAAATAATATTAATAATAATAAAAATAAAATAAATAAATTTACATATTTATACCCCCCCTTGGATTAAAAAAATTAAGTTGACTTTGTTATATTAATTGGAATCTTGCATTATATAATATAAACACTGACAATTTTGTGTCAGTGCGGAAATTTCACAGAGCTCCAACTCGATTACTGGTTTTGGACTAATATGTGCGATATCCAATGTCCAACTTCAAAGTATTGGTTCTCACAAAATCGCAAAAAGTCGCAATAGATCTCTTGGGATATTATTTTAGAAGGTTCATTCTACATTTTGTAGTAAAATCTCCGATATGTTCGGAGGAGTTTTTTTTATATATCACTTTTTATGTACGAAAATCCCTTAAAACTATGTATTTTTAAAATGTATCAACTTTTTTAAATTTTTGAGATTTTTGCAACCGAAAAAACAAATTAAATATATAATTTAATGCTTTTTCAGAAAAGTGCAAAGAAAAAAACTTTCAACTATCTGAAAAGGTCTTAATTAGGCTATGAATACAACGAATTTGACTGAAAATCACACAACAGTACAAAACGCTCAAAACTCCCAACTTTAGATAAGCACTGCGAATTCATGAAAGCATATAAAACAAAAATATTAAAGAATATAAATCTTCAGATATTTCTCAATACTGTGGAATTTTATTCATTTCGAAATACGAAACTTCGGTTTTTGGATTTTTGGCCACATAATCGCAATTTGGGACCACTGTGCGACGTTGGAACGAACGTTATACGAAAACTTTAAATGCATTTTCTGAAAAATTAAATTTTCATCGGAAAAGGTGAACGACTATTGCTCTAACTCAAAATTTTATTATCTTATAACCATGAAATTTTTTGTGTAGATTTTTGAGAATGTCTAAAGTGTAATGAACTAAAGAATTAGCTCTACGTGACTTATTTGTCGATATATAGCTATTTTAATGAAAAATTACACGTAAAATTATCGAAATTTTCTATGTAGTTGTATATAATCAGCTGTATCTCTTTTAGATTTCAGTATATTGACTAGTTTTTAGTTCATTACACTCAATAGTGTCTAATATGCTTATGATGAAAAAAAAAATTGGGTTATATGCATTATTTTTTTTTTAGAGCCGGAGCCGTTTTTATAAAAAAAATGCTAAAAAATGACCAAAAGTCTTCAAAATTTGAAAAAGTTGCATTGATATTATATATTTTTTTATAATTTTCTTTATTCTGTGTTACATTACACTGAAAAATACCAAAAAATGTGTCTAAATTAGAGTTTTTTTAAAAAAAATGTCCGAACGTAGTCAGATACCTTAAAGTAACAGTACGCACAGATTGCAAATTTAATAATTTGAGAAAGCGTATTTTCAAAGTTTCAATTTCTACTATCAGTTGTACCATAGCCAATTAGATCTATAAGGCCCATTTATTTGAAATTAATGTATGATGTCTCCCGCCAGAGGACTCTGATACCTTGTCCAAGTTATTCTGACCAATTGTGCAAACCCTGAACCAAAACAATGACCATGTGCACAGTACAGAAATCAGCTTATGCAATGCTAATTTGGTCAGGGTTCGCGGCACGTGGTCGAATGAAATGGTTCAGGGTTCGAAACTGAATCCATCTTCACTTTTTCGGCGGTTTTTAGCGAAATGCTCAGGCTGTTATATATCTAGTTGGCAATGGTTGTACTGCTGCACTATAAATGTCTGTAACTCAATAAATAATGAAGTTTTTTGAATTAGGATTTTTCAATATTTTGAGACTGAAAAAAATATCAGAATAAAAAAAGACCGAAGACAGGGAACTGATTTTTTGAAAGTTAAATGCTCCTGTGTTTTTACAACTTTTCAGGTCTCAGTTTTTCGCCTATTCATGTAACGCTAGTTTATGTTAAGTTTATTTTCAATCTTTATAACAAAATGGCATCAATACAGAAAACATTTTTTTTCTTTCTCTTTAACAATGGAAAATTGAAAGTTATAATGTTGTCTCTATGGGAAAACTAAATGCCGAGATTTTAAGATGTTATAGTTGACGAATATTTTTTTTCAATACCGCCGAAATTTTAGCCCTACTGACGTCCAGCTCATATTTTGTGTCGATTCGACAAATATTTTTGAAGATATCTTGTTCAAAAAAGTGTAATTGCCGCAGGAAATACGAAGCATAGCTCCGTCTATTAACTTTACTGTATTTTTTTTTTAACTTTCTAGTTTGAGATGTTTTTAATTTAGGTCATAAAATTTCCCATTTTACAAAAAATTTGATTTTCAGATACATGTTGCCACAAAATTATCTGTTGTGACAGATAACTCTCACGAAAGTATACCAAATGACATTCATAATAGATATCAATGAAAAAAGATTAGAAACATTCAGTTGAAGTAGATTTTACATATCTTTGAATATGCATTTATTTGCGTCATAAAACCTAGAGTTCATACAAATACGATAAGTCATGTGACAAGTCACTAGAGAATAATACGGTCAAAAAGGATATTAAGAGACCACTCGACTCGCTCAAAAATACCCGGATGGTAATATTAAGTCCATGGGGGCAGTTCATGGGAGTGTGATATATTTTCAAATATATCACACAAATTTTAATATTTTTGCACGATTTGTTTAGCATAAAATAGCTGAGGACGATCTGCAACCGGGCTAGTTTTTACCTTTTCGATTTTGATTTCAGTTTTTTTTTTTAACTATTTAACTTTTGGAACTGGTTCCAAACGGTTCTGAAATTGAAACTAACTTAATATGTAAAAAATTTAACCAAAATCGAAAAAGTAAAAACTTGCCCAGACTATAGATCGTCCTCGACTATCCTACCCCCCCCCCCCCCAAAAAAAAAAAACGCCCTCATTGACTTAACATTAACATCCGGGTCTTTTTGAGCGAATCGCGCGCAGGAATGCAAGCGCTCACCAGATTTTAACGATTGATATTACCAAATTATTAAAGTATTCCCGGACTTATTTAATGACAAAATTTCTAAGACTTAATAAAGCAAAGAATGCTGTTAAAATTTCGTGGGTAAAATCAGCCATTTCTGGCGCAGCGCTTCCATCCCTGTTAGTGGCTTTTTAAGTACCAGCATTTTGTTAAAGAAAAATTTTCGCGTAATTTTTTTTCCCAAGCACCTTCGTCGTTCCAAGCCCTCTGATTGGTTGTTGCTCTCGGCACTGTTTTCACGTAACTTGGCGATAACCATACTTGGCGAAAAATGTTTCGCTCGTAACTGAACGAGTAAACCTAAAACCAAACCTACTCATTCTTATTCTTCCTTCATTCTTATCCTCGTGGTCTTGTGCTCTTGTGTATAAAAACTTTTAAAGAATATAGTTTTCAGTAAGACACGTTCCATCCAATCCAATGCTGCAAGAGAAAAGTTACTTTGTACTCGGTTCGGAAGGAAATCAAATTCCACGGAAGCATCTATCGCTATGCCAAGTATGATTATCGCCAAGTTACATGAAAACAGTGCCGAGAGCAACAACCAATCAGAGTGCGAGCTTGGGCTCGGAAAAAAAAAATTACGCAAAATTTTCTTTCTTTAAACCCTTCGCGACGGGAGTCTTTTACGGAATTTTTAATGTTTTGTCACCGGTTTTTAAGGACAGAAATTTGCGCCTTATTAACCCTTCCGGAATACTGTGACCCGCCCCCCCCCCCCTGGGATACCTGATTTTAATTCCAAATTTGCAAACGGCACAAATAATATTTTAGTAATATTTTGTTTATACAATAAAAGCTTAAATTGGGGGTTTCAAAATATCCAAAGAATTCGTTTCTGAATTCCGGTCTCAGTTGATAATTTTTCATTTTACTAACAGATTTTGCCCATGCCAGAAAGGGGTAAATCGACAAAATGCTCCGATTAAATAAAAGAAATTTTACAGTAAAATTTTACCGGTGGGGATAAACAAAGATTCTTAAGCCTTTTTGCGGCACGTATACGTGTCGCTCGGCACCAAGTGTTAAATCATTTTATGTCATTGGAAGTATTTTCAATAAGAAAATACTGGTAGTTACATTTTTTCCCTGACCACTCGCAACCCTGGGAACTTTTTATTCAAAGCAGAACTTTATTGGTATGAGGATTTAAAATAAATGAGAGCATGTCGAAAAAAGAAGATTTGTTTCTTAAAAAAAGAGAATAAAATTATTTTATAACCAGTCAAGCGAATTTCCTGCAGTTTAGCTTTTTCGTCATGGCAAATAAAGTTGTTTTCAAATTCCGGTGTCACTCATCACTTTCAACACTAAGCAATGAATTTGCTCTGTGCCGCAAAGGGTTAAGACTCGTTGTTTATAAGACTGGTTAACCCCTTTTGGTGCGGACAAATTCCGTTAGTAGAACGAGAGATCATCGACTAACACCGGAATTTAGAAACACATTTTTGAGAAATTATGAATCCATTAAGCTGTCACTCTAAAAGTAAATTTTGTTAAAATTTTATTAATGCTGTTTGCAAGTTTGCAATAATAAATTCGCTATTCCGACTGTACTGGACAAAACATTAGCTTATAAAGTAAATTATACTTTTAAACTAAAACTAATTTTAGGAAATTCACTTCAATTTTTGACAATTAATCTTATCACGAAAAAAATTAAACTTCGTTATTACATTTTAGAGCATCTAAACTAAACACGGAAAAAAGTAATTAATTGTTTCACATAATAAAATAAGAAAGAACAAGATTCATACCTAAACCTTTTACTAAAGCAGGAAATATGCATCTCGATTTATTAATTATTTTAATAAAATTTATTAATAGCGTTAACTGCAAATGTAAAATTTAGTTTCAACGAATAAAAAGGATTGACGATTATTATTTATTAAATTTATAATATCTTATCTTTACAAGATTTTTTACTTAGCTGAAAAAAAACCATATGTTGAACTTTTAACTAAATGGTTCTATTACATCTCTGTTTACCAAAATCCTGCAAAAAGTTCCTCAATAATTTAACTTTGTAACATTAGATCGGTTTTCGATAAATTTTTTTAACTGTTATTTTAATCCATTATTAGTATCTTTTCGTTAAAAAGGTTTTTTCCACTATTTTTTCTTGCAATATACGCACAAAAAAGAAAATAATGATTTTCAGTTGCTAATGTTTATCTTAGATTTTCCGGGATTAAAGTAAGTTTAATAGATATATTTGTTTAGATAAAAAAAAGAAAGAAGAAGAAATTATTTCTTTTTTTCTTTTTTGTGATTTAAGGGTTTGTTATTCTTAAATAAAAAAGGATAAAATTTTGTTTCTACAAATTAAAAAATTGGAAAATTAAAAATTTAATGACCATCTGTGCCACATGAAAGCCATTTGATTTGTTGAGGCAAATTAGACTTAAAAAGCATACCCTTAATGGAAAATAATAGTGAAATATTTTTCTGTTTCCTCTTTCTTTTACACTTTAAGAATATTTTTCTTTATAAAATAATTGGCTTCCGTAACTTTCTTTAATAAATATAGTATAGAAAAAAAATAAATCCCATTTATGCGTGCAAAGTTGGAAGCGATGGATTTTTTTCAGAAAATCAAAACGCAAAAGTCACTGTTATCGCACTAAAAAAAATAATTGTACTTACTCAGTTTTATTTCAATAAATGAAATGCAAAGGTAATATTGTTTTCTTATTATTTAAGTAAAATAGTAGTCATTAATTTGTTGTGGAAAATCCGGAGCGAAAATAATATGACGGAGGCAACGGGTCCAAATTCTGCCACCAGCGACTATTTTTAATTATAAATGACACCGCTATCGTAACACCAGAATGATTATGAGGGACCAATTTGGCCCCTACCAACAGAGATTCGAGCCAGAAATTTCTTTATAAAACAAGTTTAAAATATACAGAAGTAAAAAATGATTAATTAAACAATTTAGACAGTTTCAAATAAAATTTCTGGATTTTTTTTTATTTGAATAAATGTTCCCGTTTTTCTTGTGTTAAACCAGAAATCCTTAACAAACACTCATAGGTGCCAACCTGACATGGATTATCCGCAATACGTGCGTTAATTTGACACTGGTTTAATGAGTTTCGAACCAGATAATTTTCAAAGAAATGAAATTAAGTATGTTCCACTAACAATCGCGAAATTCAATAAATAAAGATTCCTGAAGTATATTTTCTGGTTTGAAATGACGTTAACTTGGATCAAACTAATCCAGATATTACGGAAGATTAGTTGAAAGTTGGCAGCTGTGCACACTTTTTGAACATTAAAACCCATCGCGATAGTAGCATTTTACGATTTTTTTAATGTTTTGTCAACAGTTTTTAAACACAGAGATATTTAGTTAATTAAACTGAGAAAATACTCCTATTAAATAAGGCAAATTTTACAGTAAAATTTTACGAGTAGAGATAAACAAAGATCTTCGGCCGAAAAAGACCCGAACATCTTAAGATGTTGAAAAGACGTAGTGTAATCGTAATATGTACATCATTTTATTTTATGTAGATAATTATCTACAACATTGTAATAGACTTTCTTTTTATGATTTATCGTTCAATGTTTAAGATTGGAGAACTAACTATTAGTTTGCTATTAAGTGGCTTTATAAGCGATCTTATCACATATCGCACCTGTTTTCTCGGTTCACTGCTTTAATACTAAAACCGCGGGAAAATTCATTAAAGATTTATAAAAATATTTCCCACCGGAATTTTCATTTAGAATTGTTTAAGGTATTTATTGAAAGTGTATTTTACTCACAAGGGCACCACCAAACATGGTGCACACAGATTTTGATGATTTCTAAGTATGTTGTAGGGGTCATACCACTAATTATTCAGCTGAAAGGATTCTTTCAATTGGGCCTTAGTTTTTGAGAAATTGGAGGTCAAAGTTCAGCGTATATTTTAAATACTTACTAGTACGAGCACCGTGTGTGAATTCGTGGCGTCGTGGCAATGTACGAGCCTGCAAGTCGAAAGGTTGCGGGTTCGAATCAGTCCTCGGCCTTTTACTTTTTTTTTTTTTACACTTCGCAAATTATAAGCAGAATTGAAAATTCTACATCTTTGAACCTTTCGATATTTTCTGAAGAGGACAGTTTACTTTGTCAACATTTTTTTTTTTTTTTTCAAAATATGGTAAACTGACTGCACTTCAGGGTTCAATTAACAGTACATTTTGCAACAAATAAATAAATAAAAATTTGTATTTAATTAAAATTTTGAAAAAGTATAAGAAAATTTCAATATTTTAAAATCTCCAATACTTTAAATATTAATATATTTAGATTAATCAGTCACTTTTTTTCTTTTCAAATGTGTATTACACAATATTGTGCTCGGATTTTTAGATAATTTAATACTGCATTTAATATAATTTATATTACTAAAATACTTATTTCGTGATAAATATGTTTAAAAATATATTAAAAGTAAAGAAAAAAAAGGTTTAATCATCATTTGTAAAAGTGAAAAAATAAGACCAATAAAAAGAAATCTTCATTTATTCTGATAATTACGGAGGAAAGCAGACGATTAAAAAAAGTATTTTTATATGTATTATAGATTTTATCTCATTAAACATACGATTTTCGTACTTCAGTTGAATTACGGAAAGAGTGTTTTGATTTGTTATAAAAATAGATGTAATCTGTCATTTCTTATTTATGCAAACGATAACTTATGTTCATGTTGAACTTAGAAGATAAATGTATTTACAGAAAATTGAAAACTTGCATAACTGGTAACAACTTGCATTTTAACATTACTGCATTAATATTTTTTTATTTTTTCGAAGATACACATTACTTGAATAATCTAATCCTAAAGACGTTTAAAAAATTGCACCCGAACATTATTTTGTATTATTTATACATATACAAAAAAAGGCAAGTTTTCATTTAGAATACTATAAAATAAAAAAGCAATAGGAAAAAAATCATTATTTCAGGATTGTGCTTAAAATAAACAACGAGAAAAATAATTAATAAAAAAAAGTTTTAGGCGTAAACTAGTTTTGTATTTTTGTCAATAGAAATATTCGTTTAAAAATTGCAGAAAAAAATAAATTTTCATGAAAAAATTTAAAAATGTAAATGTAATTTATTAAGAAAATATCAAAAGCTGTAGCAATTTTGTAATAAAAATACTTAAAATTTGTAACGTGTAAAAATACAAAAATAAATAATAAAAGCCGATGACTGATTCGAACCCGCAACCTTTCGAGTTGTAGGATCGTACGCTACCACGACGCCACAAATTCACATGCGGCGTTCGTACTAATAAGTATTTGAAATATACGTCGAACTTTGACCCCCCAATTTCTCAAAAACCAAGGCCCATTTGAAAGAATCCTTTCAGCTGAATAATTAGTAGTATGACCCCTACAACATACTTAGAAATCATCAAAATCTGTGTGCACCATGTTTGGTGGTGCCCTTGTCAGTACATATTTAGCTTATTTTATTTAGAGTTTTCTGGTTCGAATCCACGTCTTTCCATATGATATGGGTCAAAAACACCCGTCGCCGTGGTTTTAGAATTTAAAAAATCATACTTAATGACTTCCAACAATTCTTTAAGTAGAGATATTCGTGTAGCATTAGATTGCAAAAGTATGGCTAATCGTGCTTTTAAATATATGGTTGCAATTTTTTATTTTATTTTTATTTCTTTTTATTTTAGCGCGGTAACAATTGCTTGCAATGGTAGTATATAACTCAAACTAGACACCACTTTCATTGTCATAGATTTCAACATTCTAAAATTAATGGAGATGGACAGGTATTTAGTATATACCTTGATTATAAAACCAAACAGAAAATTAAAATAATTTATTTAAGTATTACAATTAAGTAATCAAAACGTGCTATGTTTACTTTCTGCTATAAATGATAAATATTTATAGAAAAGTTTCATTAATAATATTTTTCTTCCCGAGATTCACACACAAGTTACATTTACTTAATCTAATCTTAGCTGAGAGGAAAACCTTGATATTTTATGTATAATTTCGCCAAAGATAAACATTTTTAGCTAATTACATTCTTAAAGTAAGGACACTGAGTCTGATAATTCGTTTAGCTACTCAAGTAAAGTGAAGAGAGAAAAGAAATCAAAATGTAGAAAAGGCTGACTGCAATATATATTAACTTCCCATTTCAGCTTTGTATTACCACAAGCTATGAGTTGTATTTTATGGGCAACACCACAACAAGGTTAACGTTAATCCAATGAAAGAAGTGTCCGCTAACTTTCAGGAAATTTATCTAAAAAAAGTGATACGCTAGGTTTATTTTCTGTTTGTAACAGTATGTCATTTAAGAGTAAAATAATCGATACTTATGTTTGTTAACATATATGTAAGACATATTTGAAAACACGAAAATGGCGATAACTGAGTTATTGAAACTTAAAATGTGTTTAACACTAGAACCGCCGGCTATTTTATTTAAGTTTTATAAAAAGTGTATAAGACCAGAATTTTTATTTAAAATTAATAAATTTATTTAATTAACTCATTTTTTTTTCTGCTGCAAATATTTAGTAAATCTTATTAAAAAATTTCTGGTTCAGATAAGACATTTTCAATTCGGTAGGGGTCATAATGACCCCTAATGGTGGTTCTAGTGTTAACCTTTTCCGACGCGGCCAAATTATGTTAGCAAAATGAGAAATTATCGACTGACACCAGAATTCATAAACAACTTTTTAAGGAATCAAGAAGTCCTTAATATAAGCTTTTTATTATAAAAGCAAGATTTTATTAAAATAATATTGCTGTCAGTAGCAAGTTTGGGATTAAAATTAGGTGTGTCCAGACCAGACACACTGCGCCGGAAAGGGTTAACTTAATACTAACCCATTGCGGACGAGTGAATGGTAAACGTGCCCTTTAAGGTATTCAGAATACTTCATTATTCTCCCCAATAAATTTTTATTGAAAATTTTGCCTTATATAATTCGAACATTGCTAAACAGTTGAGAAACATTGAGGGGTTTCCTAGCTGCAATCAGCTTAGCACAAAGTCTATAAGATGAGATGTCTTACATTATTGTGAGCTAAAGGACTAAAAAAAAGTGTAGTTTAGAACTACTTAAAAAAATGAAGAAAATTAAATCAATAATGTTAAGATTAGAAGAAAAATTATAGTTAACCTTAACTTTGTAGTTTATTAATTTAAATATCTTCATTTAAAAAAAAATAAAGTATTGCTAACACTTATTTTTAATCAAATGTTTCATAAATCAATTAGGCAAATTTTTCTGTTTAAAAAAAAGATTAAAAATTCTCCAAAAGACCGTGGTCGAGAAGGGGTTAACCCTTTCCGGCACGGGCAAAGTTTGTAGTAAAATGCATAATTATCGACTGTACTTGGAATTCGCAAACTACTTTTTTAGATATTATGAACTCCTTAATTCAAGCTTTTTTTGTGAATTTTAATTTTACTAAAATACTATTGGTGCCGTTTGCAAGTTTGGAATTGAAATTACTTACCCCGGACCGGGCACAGTTTGCCTTGAAAGAGTTAATGACAGAAAAATGTGTTTAATTTTCAACTGCATAAGACTGTGGAAATCTGAAAAGTAAATTTGTTTGCCTATTTTACAGACAGATTAATTTGCAATTAACAGCTTCCCTGTTTTGCCCGTACACCGTACGGGCATGGTGTTTTTGTCAATCATGGTTTTCCTGTACCACGTACGGGCATCCATGCTCCAATCATAATTTATTACTCTCACCAGCAAAATCTTAGTATATATTTTACATTATTTAATACTAGTATAGAGCCTCGTTTATACGACGCCGAAGGGACTACCGAAAAACGTCGTATAAACGATAACGACGTATAATCGATTTTCACTTCCAAAACTAGAATTAATTTTGTTTTCACTTAATTTTAATGTCTAACGTGATGGTTTGCATGAATTTATAAATTAAACAAACCAAAATAAACAAATAACGAAAAAACGGGGGAGGTGGGAATTAGTAAGCAATTTAAATATGCGTACCTTTATTTATGTTTCACCGAAAGGTTCCTCATTTGCAGTACATCATTTCCTTTCCATTTAAAGTCAACGATCAAAAACCCTGCGTGGCCAACTAAAAGTCGCCAATACTGATAAGTTAGAAGGATAGTCTATTTGCAACTTAAAACAGGTCGGGAAAGCTGACTATCCCCGAAAAAAGAATGATCCCTCCCTCAGTGTAATCTGTTACACGTAAGCTGATTTTTCAGACTGATCGAACTTCGAACCCCAGCCCACATTTTTATAATTTAGAGTATATTTAAACACGCTCTTTGGTGTCATTCATAGCTGACAAATTCCGTTCGTTCATAAAATATACAAGTAAAATAAGTAAAAATAAACCTATACAAAATTGAAAAATCGACGTATAAACGATTTTGGGCGTCGTATAAAAGATATATTTTTACATTAAAATGAATAGGAATGAATCGGGACCATATTAAAACGTCGTATAAATGTAAACGTCGTATAAGTGATCGTCGTATAAACGATGCTTTACTGTATTATCTTTTTATTCAATTGGGAAAATTTTCTGCCTTGAAAATCATGTAATAAAAGACTAAAAATTCTATAAAAGTCATGAAAAAAATAGACTTTAATTGAAAATTTTCTTTTCTGAATTAACGATCATTTTAAGTAATTAAAGATGACGAAATAGATTGTAGCTAATTAGCGTATGACAGAGACTTTTGATCTCCGATTTAGACCCTCATTTCTACTCCAATGTTTAACATTTTTCAAGAGAAATATACTATAAAATTATTTATTTTTAAATACTTGTGAGAATAAAGAAAATATCTGCCATTACCTGTACTGAATGTAGTAAGCCTGCATCGGCACAAAATGGACCAAATATTTCAAACTTAGTCATTATTGTATTATTTACATATAGAGTATACAAAAAGAATTCATATATGTTAACCTCTTGAAAGACGGTAGGATATATTTTATACCACCTACGTTTAATGAACATTTGCACCAGAAAAAAATTATTAGCTTCCATTTTTCTAATTTTGTTGGAATAAAGTCGCGAAACTCCTTTTGCTTATTTAGAAATAAAACTTTTAAAAACTTGTGGGTGTTCAAAATCACAGAGTACAGACAGAGCCTCAACTCGGCTTGAAAAGAACACCCTTAGTGGATTACTTAAAAACTAAACCATCGCGTTGGCGATTTTTATCCTCGTGATTTCTCTTTAACTGTAACCATATTCTGGTTTGGCACTTCTTGCTGAATGCTGATTTGATTATCTTTGCACACGTGCTTATGCTATTTGATCTTAGATTTCCGCGCTTATATTGATTCGCAATTATTACTGTTATTGTTCTTGAATTTTTAAGTTTAAATTATTAGGTCGTTATGTTAAGAAGAGACACATGCATTGTTTGCAAGACGAATACGTCAAAGTTATTTCATATTAAAATAATTCTTTCATAAATTTCAAAACAAGAAGCAGCAAACCGTCGCTGTATTTTTTTTCTTTTTTCCTATATCATTTGTCGCCAAGGAAGCGATGTTTCGCCGAATTAGCAACCTCTCTTATGTTATGATCGTAGTTTCAGAGTCATCCGCTCGTATCGCTACTGTCTATGCGTAATCCCATGTTAAACAAGTTGCCATTACAGTGTATGAAAGTTGATTCTCTGTTCCGTACTCTGTGTTCAAAATTATGCAAACGCATTTGCTTGCTCTTCAAAGGATTAATAGACTGTATTTGAAACACACACGTACACACAAAAAATTAATATAGTTATTACAATCAAAAATATTTTCTTGGTAAAATGCGTAATTTTTAAAAGGAAGACAACCACGCCATAAGTTTGACATTAGCAGTTTTCGCACCGTTCCTAAAATTTCCACACGTTGCTACCAGTATTTTAAATCAAAAATCTTCATGAAAGGTCCGTTTAAAATCTACACTAGAATTATCTAATAAATTTTACCGTTTAAAAATTGTGGTAGGAAAGAACGAAAATTTTAGGGACAGTGCAAACCCTGCATTAGTTAATATACATAAAAATAGGCAATATGGAGCGAATAAAGGTATGATAATAGATTTTATTTGAAACATAAACGGAAATTATTTTGAAATAAATGATGACAAATCATTATTAATATTTTCTATTTTATTAAAAAAAGGGTTAAAAAAGTTTCTTGCCTAATCTTGCGTAGTGAAAAATGTACTAACAGTACATTTTTATCAATATTGTGTTTAGATATAAGCGTTAAAGAAAAAATAAGTATATAATAATAAATATATATAGATTCGTTAATGTGTATTTGCTGAAACAAAGAATTTTTTTTTTTTTTTAAAGGGATATCAAACTGTAATAATGTAAATCTTTCTAAGTATTTTTTTTTTACTTTTTATGCTAGCATTATCCATATTTTGTATTTACCAATATCGTTATTTTTTTTTTAAATAATGAAATAATTATAACATCAATGAATACGGATGAAATAATGAAGAAATTGGAAACTCGTTTTAAAATACGCACTTATGAAATGAACATTTTCAAAAATATTAAAACTACATTGTTAAATTATTTCGATAACTTTTAACCACTAAGATGACTATTTTTTTATTCAAGGAATTAATAATGTAGAATAAATACTACTTTTTTAAAACTAAAATATCAGTAATATTTAGTTTTTCTGCAATTTTTGGTCATAAATTTTCTGTTATTAAATAGAATGGAATTGTAATAAAAATTAATTTGTGGTATTAATAATTTGTAAGTGATGGGTCAAGCAAACTCATCTTGCCCATACCGCTTACGAAGAAATCAGTTAAATAGTTAAAATAAATGCAAAGAAATTCTTAGTATTATAAGCAAAGTTTTCGTGTCCGCTCGCCATTGCGCTAAATCGCGAAAGATTACTTCATATGACGAATAAACGAACAATCAGACTCGCCAAATAGCGAAGCTCAATTTCTTTTTTTTTTTTGCGTGCCAATACATCCAAGATTCTTAATTTGCGTTGCTGAACGATTGGTGTCGCTTTAGATATTCAACACGCACTGTACCATTTACATGACTCTATTTATAGAGATACTGACTAAATACCAATTCAGCTTAATAACAGTCAAAAACACAAATGATTATGCGGTAGGTATTTCTCTATTATCAGGTGTAAAACCACACAAAAAAATTACTCACTTCAAGTGCCAAACAGAGAAAAGATTTGCTGGAATGTGGTGTTGAATTTAGCAATTTACTATACTAAATTTTAGATGCGTCAAAATATCATTGGTAAACCAATTTTTTCTATCATTAGAGTCAAAATCTTATTGCAATTTTTAGTGTATATTTTCAAAACAGTAACAGTAACTCAAACACAGCTGTTTTGATTTTTAAATTAGAGTGCTTAAATTATGTTTGAAAGTTTCACGCATTTCAGAGACATTTTGAATGAATTCAATAGTTTTAACAGTTTTTGTAGCACACAGTCGAATTTCTATTTTTTTAGTACTTAAAATTAGGTTTTTTAGAACATATTAAAAAAATACAATAAAAAGTAAAGGTAGGTTACAATAAAGGATTACAGATAGATTTTTTTAGTTTTTCATATCGAATCGACATTGAAAACATTTATTTTCATTTGACTACTTCTTTATATTTCTTATTCACCAAATCGCTAATGTTGGTCAAAAACACAGCGAGAACTCAGATTATGAGATAAGCTGCTTTATATATTAAAATAAGCGAATCAATATATTTTGCTTGAAAAACAGCTTTCCAAATTCTTACAACTGTAAATTCTGTTAATCAATTGACATCTTCAATAAAAAAATATTTATATGGTATTTTGGAAGGGTTTTGCTGTGAAAGTCAATAAAAAATGAAGCCATATTTATACTGTATCATTAGCGTTGTAAACATTCGTAAGTAGGGTAAGAAATAAGAACAAGCTTGGGAGTCATTATTTAGATACATTCTGAATGACAAAAATGTAGAAATGTTAATTCAAGTGTAATGCATAAGAAACAGTGGTGACTAATATTCATGAAAATTTTAGTGATATTTTCAAGGTTTTTATACGAACAATGTAAAAGTTCTTTTATAGGATATTTTTTTGAAAGAAACGAAAACATATACAGTCGGCTCTCGTTAATTCGAACTCTTCGGGACCACAAGAAATGTTCGAATTATTCGAAGTTCGAATTATGGAAAATATGAAATGAAAACATGCTTAAGGGTGTTCTTAACTGCCCTGCTCAACAAGTGTAAAACGTTTTGACACATTTACAAATTCATTTTTTAACACAAAGATATGAAATTGGAATTCCTGACAATGGAAGCGATTTCGAATCGAACTTATTTTTCCATTTTATGATATTTAAATTACCTATCCAGTTTTAAGCTATTTCGATCACATGATCACCCGATTTTCTCCTGCTTTTCGACCGGTTTTTCTGCTTTCGTCAGGAAATGTGCTCAAAAACGTAAACTTTGAAGGCTTGTTATAATAAATCTATTGTGTTTTTTAAAAAACAGAGAAATGAGTGCAATTAGACAGTTTCTGAATAACAACACCTGCTATTTTCATGCATATCCGAACAAAAATAAATTCATGCATGTGTCACAAAGTGGCCCTTTTTTAATTAAGAACAGCCTTAATAGGATACTATATTACAGAGGAATTAATGTGATAGTGTTTTTTTAATTTATTTCGTCTATTATAATTTGAATATGGCTTAATATTAAATTAGAATGTATAAATACATAAACTAATTAAAAGATTAGCACAATGGAAGAAAAATTTAAAGCGTCACTGAGGACAGACTGGGCACCAAGAAAGTGGATATCAAATGCATTGGATTATATGTATACTCGTTCGAAACAATTTTCACAAAAATCAAAGAAAGAAAGTTATTCAAATGATCTGAAATCCGTGAGAAAAAAAAGAAAAAAGAAAAATTGTAATTCTCGTTAGTTCGAATTAAGCGAAGTCAAGAGAAAGTGAGTTCGAATTAATGAAAATTTTCGACGTTATTCAGCCATTGAAAATTTCGGGACTTCATGTTTAGTTCGAATTAAGCGAAGATTCGAATTATCCTATTTCGAATTAACGAGAGTCGACTGTACTTGATAGTAAGTTCATTTTTTGAAAATAATATTCTTAAGACTTGAAATAGGTATTGGATTTTTATTTTCAAGTAATCTTTAAAGAAAAATGTTTAGCTACATTCATAAGGTTTTTTTTTTTTTTTTTTTTTTTTTTAATAGATCCATTTTTTATAATATTAATATTATATAAAATATTTTTTCAACGTATTCATTTATTCCTGGAAGGAGAGTGGAATTTAATGTATCGTACTTAATTTTAATTTTCAATTACCATATTGACATTAAAATATTTAAATGTATATTTGCTTTTTTGATTTACATAAAATAGTGCTGAATTCATTGAAAAAAAAAAAAAGAACATTCACTCCTATGAAAAAGTGACTACTCACTCCTTCTAGGAGTGAAAAGACGCACTCCTCTATCAAAAGTGAATAGTCACTCCTCAGAAATAGTGATTATTGACCCCTGTTTAGAGTGAATATTCACTTCCCAGGAGTGAGTATTCACTCTTTGAAAAAGTCAATGATTCCACTTTTGCTCAGAGTGAATAGTCACTCTAAAGAGGTTCGGCATATTTTGAGTCTGCGATAGAGAGAGTATTCACACTTCCGGAGTTAATAGTCACTCATTTTTATTTAGAGTGTAAATTCGCTAGTCCGGACTGGGCACACTGTGCTGGAAAAAAATAGCTTATAAAATAAATTATATTTTTAAACTAAAACTAATTTCAGGAAATTCGCTTCAATTTTTGACAATTAACTTTATCATGAAAAAAAAAAAAGCTTCGTTATTTCAATTTAGAGTATCTAAACTAAACAAAACACGGAAAAAAGTAATTAATTGTTTCACATAATAAAATAAGAAAGAACAAGATTCATACCTAAACCTTTTACTAAAGCAGGAAATGTGCATCTCGATTTATTAATTATTTTAATAAAATTTATTAATAGCGTTAACTGCAAATGTAAAATTTAGTTTCAATGAAAAAAAAGGATCAACGATTACTATTTATTAAATTTATAATATCTTATCTTTACAAGATTTTTTACTTAGCTGAAAAAGAAAAAAAAACGCATGTTTAACTTTTAACTAAATGGTTCTATTACATCTCGGTTTTCCAAAATCCTGCAAAAAGTTCCTCAATGATTTAACTTTGTAACATTAGATCGGTTTTCGATAATTTTTTTTTAAACTTTTATCTATTATAAGTATCTTTTCGTTAAAAAGGTTTTTTCCGCTATTTTTTCTTGCAATGTACGCACAAAAAAAGAAAATAATGATTTTCAGTTGCTAATATTTATCTTAGATTTTCCGGGATTAAAGTAAATTTAATAGATATATTTGTTTAGATAAAAAAAAGAGAGAAAAAGAAATTATTTCTTTTTTCTTTTTTGTGATTTAAGGGTTTGTTATTCTTAAATAAAAAAAGGATAAAATTTTGTTTCTACAAATTAAAAAATTGGAAAATTAAAAATTTAATGACCATCTGTGCCACATGAAAGCCATTTGATTTGTTGAGGCAAATTAGACTTAAAAAGCATACCCTTAATGGAAAATAATAGTGAAATATTTTTCTGTTTCCTCTTTCTTTTAAACTTTAAGAATATTTTTCTTTATAAAATAATTGGCTTCCGTAACTTTCTTTAATAAATATAGTATAGAAAAAAAATAAATCCCATTTATGCGTGCAAAGTTTGAAGCGATGGAGTTTTTTTCAGAAAATCAAAATGCAAAAGTCACTGTTATCGCACTAAAAAAATAATTGTACTTACTTAGTTTTATTTCAATAAATGAAATGCAAAGTTAATATTGTTTTCTTATTATTTAAGTAAAATAGTAGTAATTGATTTGTTGTGGGAAATCCGGTGCGAAAATAATATGACGGAGGCAACGGATCCAAATTCAGCCACCAGCGACTATTTTTAATTATAATTTGCACCGCTATCTTAACACCAGAATGATTGTGAGGGGCCAATTTGGCCCCTACTAACAGAGATTCGAGCCAGAAATTTCTTTATAAAACAAGTGTAAAATATACAGAAGTAAAAAACGATTAATTAAACAATTTAGACAGTTTCAAATAAAATTTCTGGAATTTTTTTTTTATTTGAATAAAAGTTTCCGTTTTTCTTGTGTTAAACCAGAAATCCTTAACAAACACTCATAGGTGCCAACCTAACATAGATTATCCGTAATACGTGCGTTAATTTGACACTGGTTTAATGAGTTTCGAACCAGAAAATTTTCAAAGAAATAAAATTAAGTATGTTCTACTAACAATCGCGAAATTAAACAAATAAAGATTCATGAAATATATTTTCTGGTTTGAAATGACGTTAACCTGGATCAAACTTATCCAGGTATTACGGAAGATTAGTTGAAAGTTGGCAGCTGTGCACACTTTTTGAACATTAAAACCCATCGCGATAGTAGCCTTTTACGATTTTTTTTAATGTTTTGTCAACAGTTTTTAAACACAGAGATATTTAGTTAATTAAACTGAGAAAATGCTCCTATTAAATAAGGCAAATTTTACAGTAAATTTTTACGAGTAGAGATAAACAAAGATCTTCGGCCGAAAAAGATCCGAACATCTTAAGATGTTGAAAAGACGTAGTGTAATCGTAGTATGTACATCATTTCATTCTATGTCGATAATTATCTACAATATTGTGATAGACTTTCTTTTTATGATTTTCGTTCAATGTTTAAGACTGGAGAACTATTTACAGTAAAACCTCCATAACGGACACCTCTATTTAACGGACAGTTTTCCAATCCCACTCCGAAAACGTACATTTTTCTATGTTTAACCTCTGAATAACGGACACTCCGAATAGCGGACACTATTTTCGGCGGTAAATAATGAAAAATATTTTTTTTTATCCAGGAAAAAAAAAGAAAGAAAGAAAGAGTAAAAATGCCTCTAAAATTATCAAAGCAATATGTCACAAATTTTGTGATCACAAAAAAATGTAGAGAGTCGTTTTGGGAAAATCCCCCCCCCCCCCTACATTTAGTGTGAATTCAGGGTTGCCCGGGAGAGACACCTTCAGCATTGCAAAGTCCCTCCCGGAAGGTTTTAAGATTTTATGCTTTTAATAGACAAAAAGTGCAATCCCTTCTCCCCGCCCGGAATTCTATAGAGTCCAATAACGTCACATTGAAAAAACAAATTATATATAATTGTAAGCAAAAGTAAACTTTTGTAGCAGATTTTTTCTGAAGAATGTGATATAGAACAGTAGATAAAGATGTGCAAAATTTTATTTCAATTTTATTGCTTAAAATATAATTTTAATCTCTGATTAATCATATAATATAGGTTTTAGGAATATAAAAGTAGATTAATAAAACATTAAGCATTTCTTAGAGATTTTTGAATCTTTGAGGTTTTCCCAACAACGTACACCTCCGAATAGCGGACAATTTCTTCATTCCCGACGTGTCCGTTATTTAGAGGTTTTACTGTATTAGTTTGCCATTAAGTGACTTTATAAGCGATCTTATCACATATCGCTACTCTTTTCTCGGTCCACTGCTTTAACACTAGAACCGCGGGAAAATTCATTAATGATTTATAAAAATATTTCTCACCGGAATTTTCATTTAGAACTGTTTAAGGTATTTATTGAAAATGTTTTTACTCTGTATATATTTAGCTTATTTTATTTAGAGTTTTCTGGTTCGAATCCACGTCTTTCCCTTTGATATGGGTGAAAATGATCCTTCGTCGTGGTTCTAGAGTTAAAAAAAAATCATACTTAATATTTCCAACAATTCGTTAAGTAGAGATATTCGTGTAACGTTAGATTGCAAAGGTATGGCTAATCGTGGTTTTAAATATATGGTTGCTTTTTTTTTTGTAGCGCGGTAACAATATTGGTTTTCAATGGTAGTATATAACTCAATCTAGACACTACTTTCATTGTCATAGATTTCAACATTCTAAAATTAATGGAGATGGACAAGTATTTAGTATGCACCTTGATTATAAAACCAAACAGAAAATTAAAATAATTTATTTAAGTATTACAATTAAGTAATCAAAACGTGCTATGTTTACTTTCTGCTATAAATGATAAATATTTATAGAAAAGTTTCATTAATAATATTTTTCTTCCCGAGATTCACACACAAGTTACATTTACTTAATCTAATCTTAGCTCAGAGGAAAACCTTGATATTTTATGTATAATTTCGCAAAAGATAAACATTTTTAGTTAATTACATTCTTAAAGTAAGGACACTGAGTCTGATAATTCGTTTAGCTACTCAAGTAAAGTGAAGAGAAAAAAAATCAAAATGTAGAGAAGGCTGTCTGTAATATATATTAACTTCCCATTTCAGCTTTGTATTACCACAAACTATGAGTTGTATTTTATGGGCAACACCACAACAAGGTTAGCGTTAATCCAATGAAAGAAGTGTCAGCAAACTTTCAGGAAATTTATCTAAAAAGTGTTACGCTTGGAATATTTTCTTTTTGTAACAGTATGTCATTTAAGAGTAAAATAATCAATACTTATGTTTGTTAACGAATATGTAAGACATATTTGAAAACACGCAAATGGCGATAACTGAGTTATTGAAACTTAAAATGTGTTTAACCTTTTCCGACGCGGACAAATTATGTTAGTAAAATGAGAAATTATCGACTAACACCGGAATTAATAAACAACTTTTTAAGGAATCATGAACTCCTTAATATAAGCTTTTTATTATAAAAGCAAGATTTTATTAAAATAATATTGGTGTCAGTAGCAAGTTTGGGATTAAAATTAGGTGTGTCCAGACCGGACACACTGCACCGGAAGCATTTTCAGAAAGAATGACGTTTTGAGCACCAGTCTTGGCGAGTTGGTGAAAGCAAGAACGTTCGCCAAACACAAAATAAAACACAAAGTTCAAATGCGTCAGAAAAAATAGGACTAATAGAATTATATTTATTACAAGCAAATCTTTACTACTGTTTTTAATTAACTTCTCAATTTCTTCGAACATAGCGAATTCAGTAAATAATATTTTTGAGTTGAGAGAAAAATAAAATTTGTTTAAGATGTTCTGTGAAATTTAAAGCATTTTAATCTGAAAAAGCTCTTTGTTTTAAATTATATTTTAATCGTAAACAACAGTGAATAACATTTTCTCATATTATAGTCTTTTCTTGATAACATTTACGGAAAAACAAAAGAACAATAAGCGTGATCTCTTTGCAGAAGGAAGGGCTGCTGTTCGCTAGGCGTTTGACGTCACAAACAAGAAAGGGTGCTTAGCATTGACATCATCTCCCCGCCAATCATCGTTCTGGCGATAAGGTGCTCAAAACGTGATTCTTTCTGAAAATGCGCGCCGGAAAGGGTTAACTTAATAGTAACCCATTGCGGACGAGTGAATGGTAAACGTGCCCTATAAGGTATTCAGAATACTTCATTATTCTCCCCAATAATTTTTTATTGAAATTTTGCCTTATATAATATGAACATTGCTAAACAGTTGACAAACATAGAGGGGTTTCCTAGCTGCAATCAGCTTAGCACAAAGTATATAAGATGAGATGTCTTACATTATTGTGAGCTAAAGGTCTCAAAATAAGTGTAGTTTAGAACTACTTAAAAAAATGAAGAAAATTAAATCAATAATGTTAAGATTAGAAGAAGAATTATAGTTAACCATGAATTTGTAGTTTATTAATTTAAATATCTTCATTTAAAAAAAAATAAAGTATTGCTAACACTTATTTTTAATCAAAAGTTTCATAAATCAATTAGGCAAATTTTTCTGTTTTAAAAAAAGATTAAAAATTCTCCAAAAGACCGTGGTCGAGAAGGGGTTAACCCTTTCCGGCACGAGCAAATTTTGTAGTAAAATGCATAATTATCGACTGTAACCGGAATTCGCAAACTGCTTTTTTAGATATTATGAACTCCTTAATTCAAGCTTTTTTTTTGTAAATTTTAATTTTACTAAAATATTATTGGTGCCGTTTGCAAGTTTGGAATTGAAATTAGTTACCCCGGACCGGGCACAGTTTGCCTTGAAAGAGTTAATGAAAGAAAAATGTGTTTAATTTTCAACTGCATAAGACTCTGGAAACCTGTATTTAAAAGTAAATTTGTTTGCTTTTTTACTTTCTTCTATCTTTACAAGAAAAAAGTATTGGATTCATGAAAATTTTCGACTTCTGATTTTCGGCGGATTTATACGTTTTAGAAGGTCCTGAATACGTTTTTACTATTTTTAGAAAATGTCTGTATGTGAGTGACACTGTCTGTCTGTCTGTATGTGACAAAAAATTTGTGGGCGCTCTATCTCAAGAACTAATGCTCGAAATTTCATAAAATTTTATATTCAGTTAGACATTGATATGAATTAGTGCCTATTGGTTTTTGGTGTAAATTGGCCTGCAGATGGCGCTGCTATACTACTTTTTCTTGATTTTAATGATTGCTATATCTCAAGAACTAATGCACAGAATTTCACCAAACTTCAGATTCTGTTAGACCTTGATATACATAGACGCCGATTAAATTTAGGTGTTAATTGGCCTGCATGTGGCGCTGCTATGCCACGTCTTTCATGATTTTCATGATAGCTATATCTCAAGAACTAATGCACGGAAGTTCACCAAACTTCAGATTCCGCAATACCTTGAGATACATTGCTACTGATAAGGTTTTGGTGTGAAGTGCCCAATAGGTGGCGCTGCTATGTTATATTTTGCACGATTTATTTAAATAATAAATTGTACGTATCGGATAGAAGAAAGTTTTGGGGTTGGCACATCCAAGTACACTGGTGGACAAAATTAAGTGATGGAAGGCATTTTCCCAAATATCTCGAGAAATAGTGGATAAAAATAAATGAAAATTGGTGTGGACATAACTTATAGTATGACAATAATATACGCAAAGCAAAAATTAAAATGCCATTCATTGACAAGAGTTATTGGCAACAGTCCAATGTCGACTGAAATTCATGATGAAAGATGGCAATGAAAGTGATGCTTATATGGTGTGTGGTCACCTCTGACAAATAGACAGCATGCACAAAGAGTATGCATGCTGGTTATAAGAGAGTTAAGGATTGCTTGTGGAATACTCTCCCACTCTTCCACCAGAACAGTTTTTAACTCCGGAATGGTTCTGGGTAGGGGTTGGCGTTTCGGAATAGCCCTTCCAAGAGCACCCCAAGCATGTTCAATGGGGTTGAGGTCAGGAAATTTTGGCTGGCCAATCCATTCGGTGTATATCCTCGCTTTCCAGATACGCCTCAACGGATATGTACAGCGACACAACTGTCTAGGGACCTTGCTGTTGCCACAGGAACATTAGTTTTAAGGAAGACTGTTGCCAGGAAGCTCGGGGAAAGAGGGTTATATTCCAGGAAGCCCGCCATTTGCATCCCACTCACTTCCTTCCACAAAAGAGAGCGTGCACAATGGTGCGGACAACACCAACACTGGACACAGCTTCAATGGGCTAATGTTTTGTTCACAGATGAGTCCAATTTCAGTCTTCAACCTGATTCTTGGCGAATATTCATATGGAGGGAACCTGGGACTCGATACCATCCCAGTAACATCATGGAAAAGGACATTATGCTGGTGGAGGACTGATGGTTTGGGCAGGGATCATGCAAGATACTCGCACACCGCTCCATGTTTTTGACACTGGTTCCGTGAATGCCCAGAGGTACAGGCAGGAGATTCTACAATCCTAGGTGCGTCTTTCAGGGGTTCTGTTGGTCCTGAATTCGTTTTTATGGACGACAATGCCCGACCACATAGGGCTCGCCTAGTTGAGGAGTATCTGGAAAGCGAGGATATTCATCAAATGGATTTGCCAGCCAAATCTCCTGACCTCAACCCCATTGAACATGCTTTGGATGCTCTTAGAAGGGCTATTGCAAGACGCCAACTCCCACCCAAAGCTATTCCGGAGTTAAAAACTGCACTGGTGGAAGAGTGGGTGAGTCTTCCACAAGCAATCCTTAAGTCTCTTATTAACAGCATGCATACTCGTTGTGCATGCTGTCTATCTGTCAGAGGTGATCACACACTACACTAGAGGCGACCACACACCATACAAGCCTCACTTTCATTGCCATCTTTCATCATGAATTTCAGTCTACATTGGACTGTTGCCAATAACTTTTGTCAATGAATGGCACTTTAATTTTTGCTTCGCATATATTATTGTCATACTATAAGTTATATCCATACCAATTTTTATTTATTTTTATCCAGTATTTCTCGAGATATTTGGAAAAATGCCTTCCATCTCTTAATTTTGTCCACCAGTGTAGTTAGTCTCAATTAGAAAGTTTTAGGGTTGGCACATCCAACTAGTTTACAGATAGATTAATTTGCAAATTAACAGCTTCCCTGTTTTGCCCGTTCACCGTAAGAGCATGGTGTTTTTGTCAATCAGGGTTTTCCTGTACCACGTACGGGCATCCATGCTCCAATCATAATTTATTATTCTCACCAGCTAAATCTTAGTGTACATTTTACAATATTCAATCCAAGCATTATCTTTTTATTCAATTGGGAAAATTTTCTGCTTTGGAAATCATGTAATAAAAGACTAAAAATTCTATAAAAGTCATGAAAAAAAAAGTCTTTATTCGAAAATTTTCTTTTCAGAATTAACGATCATTTTAAGTGATAAAAGATGGTGAAATAAATTATAGCTAATTAGCGGATTCATAGTTAATTAGCGGACTTTTGATCTCCGATTTAGACCCTCATTTCTACTCCAATGTTTCACATTTTTCAAGAGAAATATACTATAAAATTATTTATTTTTAAATACTTGTGAGAATAAAGAAAATATCTGCCATTACCTCCACTGAATGTAGTAAGCTTGCATCGGCACAAAATGGACTAAATATTTCAATTTTGGTTATTATTGTATTATTTACATATAGAGTATACAAAAAGAATTCATATATGTTAACCTCTTGAGAGACGGTGGGGTATATTTTATCCCACCTACGATTAATGAACATTTGCACCAGAAAAAATTATTAGCTTTCATTTTTCTAATTTTGTTGGAATAAAGTGGCGAAACTTCTTTTGCTTATTTAGAAATAAAACTTTTAATAACTTCTGATGGGTGTTCAAAATTATACAAACGCATTTGCTTGCTCTGCAAAGGATTAATAGACTGTATTTGAAACACACACACACAAAATTAATATAGTTATTACAATCAAAAATATTTTCTTGGTAAAATGCGTAATTTTTATAATAAAGACAACCACGCCATAAGTTTGACATTAGCAGTTTTCTCATCGTTCCTAAAATGTTTACACGTCGCTACCAGTATTTTAAATTAAAAATCTTCATGAAAGGTCCGTTTAAAATCTACAATAGAATTATCCAATAAATTTTATCGTTTAAAAATTGTGGTAGGAAAGTACGAAAATTTTAGGAACAGTGCATTAGTTAACATACATAAAGATAGGCAATATGGAGCGAATAAAGATATGATAATAGATTTTATTTGAAACATAAACGGAAATTATTTTGAAATAAATGATGACACATCATTAATAATATTTTCTATTTTATTAAAAAAAGGGGAAAAAGTTTCTTGCATAATTTTTCAGGAAGTGAAAAATGTACTAATAGTATGTACTAATAAAATGTAAGCAATATAGAAAAAATAAGGATATATTAATAAATACATATAAATACGTTAATGTGTATTTGCTAAAAAAAAAAAAAAAATGATTTTTTTTAAAGGAATATCAAACTGTAATAATGTAAATCTTTCTAAGCATTTTTTTTACTTTTTATGCTAGCATTATCCATAATTTGCATTTACCAATATCATTATTATTTTTTTTTTAAATAATGAAATAATTATAACATCAATGAATACGGATGAAATAATGAAGAAATCGGAAACTCGCTTTAAAATACGCACTTATAAAATGAACATCTTCAAAAATATTAAAACTACATTATTAAATTATTTCGATAACTTTTAACCACTAAGATGACTATTTTTTTATTCAAAGAATTAATAATGTAGAATAAATACCAATTTTTAAAACTAAAATATTAGTACAGTGAAACCTCCAAATAAGGGACACTCCGAATAAGGGACACCTCTATTTAAGGGACAAAACTTCCGGTCCCAGTCCCTTGGTATAGGACACGTAATATATTTACCTCTGAATAAGGGACACTCGATTTAAGGGACACTTGGAAATGAGATTAAACGGACTGGTTTGCGCATTTCAGATAATGAAGTAGTCTGTGATAAAAATTAAAATGCAGATTTTTGTAAACTTATTAAACAGATATACAGTCATGTTGATATGGAGGCATACAACACAATTAACGACCATTTATTTACCCACAGTTCTCATTCGATATCAGTGCGTTTATCCACATTAAAAGTAATGTTGAAAATTGTGAAAGTGAAGAATAAAAGAAAATTGTGAAATAAAGAACTTTACAGATGCTTTTAGGCTGTTTTCAAATCCAAAATAGGGAACATTTAATACATAAGTTTTAATTTATTTTTATTCGGAAATGCTTGACACTAGGAAGCATTGTTGTTCCGAAAATATGTAGGGGAAGATGGGGATACTTGAGCCATTTTTTTAATTTTAATTTTTTTTAATTTTTTATAATTTCTTAGAACAAAATAAAATATTGAAAATGAAAATTTGATATTTTTTCTTCAATTGAAAACCACTTTCAATTAATTTTGAACTATTTTTCTATGTCTAATAAATTTTTACTTTTTCTTTTACATCGTGGCTCAAGTATCCCCATGGAGGGGATACTTGAGCCAGATGTCACATTCGCACCAGTATTTTGCAAAGAAAAAAGCCGATTTACAATATACGCGAAAAAATGCATTAAACCTTTTTCAAATAAATTTAATCGAATTTCCTGGTGTCGTTGAGACATTTCAGAATTAAAATTATGTGGTAGAAAATTCTACCAGCAGAGCTCAAAGGGTTAATCACTATACTTTCAAAATGGTACCAAGGTATGTGATTTCTTTTTTACATGTTCAGAACTATAAATATGTTACCATATTGCCAGTTTTAGAAAGAAAAATGGATCAACTGTAGAGATAATAGGGGTGGCTCAAGTATCCCCTATGCTCAAGTATCCCCACTCTCCCCTAATCGACCTTTTTTTTTCCCTTTTGCAAATGCAATAGATTTTTCAGAAAATACTGCCAAAATGGGTTTTTTTAACTGAATTTCCACACGGAAGAATAATAACTACTCAAGAGAGAGTAAAAAACGTCTTTTTCTCGTGATCAAAATCGTTTACAGCTCAAAAAGTAATTTATTTATCAAAAAAATTCAAAACACAGCTCAATTCCAATAATTTCTTCCATAGTCAAGCATTCCAATTTTAAATGTGTCAAAACATTTTCCTCCTGCTAAGCAGAGCAGTGTGCAAATATGAGCAGAGAGATTTGTTGTCTGAAAATATGCAAAGCAATTGAATACTTTTTCTCTCTTCTTCTTTTGTAAATACTGCTGGTTATGAAGAACTAAAATTTATAAGTACGGTAAATAAACACTTGGAAGGATTGTACTGAAAAATTGAAATTTGTGAAACAATACCTCTTGATTAATTACTTCAAGTAAAATTCTTTCAGAAGTTTTTATACTTTTTGCATGTACACAATTTGCATAAAAATTACAAATTAATAAATCTTCAAATCATTTAATGATTTTATTAATTAATTGAAAATTTTAATTAATTCTCTTTTTTATTTTTACTAACGTAATTTATGCAACTTCGGGCTCATTTAAATTTCACCTTTAATGTCTTGTTATTTTTATATCCTTCTGACCGATTAATTAACAATAATATAAAAAACTCCGAATAAGGGACACCTCTATTTAAGGGACAAAAGTTCCGGTCCCATAGGTGTCCCTTATTTGGAGGTTTCACTGTAATATTTAGTTTTTCGGCCATTTTTGTCATAAATTTTCTGTTATTAAATAGAATGGAATTGCAATAAAAAATAATTTTTTGCATTTATAATTTGTAAGTAATGGGTCAAGCAAACCCATCTTGCCGGTACCGCTTACGAACAGTACAGTTAAATAGTTAAAATAAATGCAAAGAAATTCTTAGTATTATGAGCAAGGTTCTCGTGTCCGTTCGCCATTGCGCTAAATCGCGAAAGATTACTTCATTTGACGAATAAACGAACAATCAGACTCCGAAACTATATTTCTGTTTTTTTTTTTTTTTTTTTTTTTTTTTTTTTTTTTTTTTTTTTTGCGTGCCAATACATCCAAGATTTTTAACTTGCGTTGCTGAACGATTGGTGTCGCTTTAGATATTCAACACGCACTGTACCATTTACATGATTCTATTTATAGAGATACTGACTAAATACAAATTCAGCTTAGTAACAGTCAAAGACACAAATGATTATGCGGTAGGTATTTCCGTATTATCAGGTGTAAAACCACACAAAAAAATTACTCACATCAAGTGCCAAACAGAGAAAAGATTTGCTGGAATGTGGTGTTGAAATTAGCAATTTACTATACTAAATTTTAGATACGTCAAAGTATCATTGGTAAACCAATTTTTTCTATCATTAGAGTCAAAATCTTATTGCAATTTTTAGTGTATATTTTCAAAACAGTAACAGTAACTCAAACACAGCTGTTTTGATTTTTAAATTAGAGTGCTTAAATTATGTTTGAAAGTTTCACGCATTTCAGAGACATTTTGAATGAATTCAATAGTTTTAACAGTTTTTGTAGCACACAGTCGAATTTCTATTTTTAAAGTACTTAAAATTGGGTTATTTTAGAACATATTAAAAAAATTCAATAAAAATTAAAGATAGGATACAGTAAAGGATTACAGATAATTTTTTTTAGCTTTTCACATCGAATCGACATTGATAACATTTATTTTCATTTGACTACTGCTTTGTATTTCTTATTCACAAAATCGCTAATGTTGGTCAAAAATACCGCGAGAACTCAGATTATAAGATAAGTTGCATTATATATTAAAATAAGCGAATCAATATATTTTGCTTGAAAAACAGCTTTCCAAATTCTTTCAACTGTAAATTCTGTTAATCAATTGACATCTTCAATAAAAAAATATTTATATGGTATTTTAGCAGGGTTTTGCTCAATAAAAAATGAAGCCATATTTATACTGTATCATTAGCGTTGTAAACATTCGTAAGTAGAGTAAGAAATAAGAACAAGCTTGGGAGTCATTATTTAGACCTGAATCTTATATTCTGAATGACAAAAAGTAGAAATGTTACTCCAAGTGTAATGCATAAGAAACAGGGGTGACTTATATTCATGAAAATTTTAGTGATATTTTCAAGGTTTTTATACGAACAATGTAAAAGTTCTTTTATAGGATATTTTTTTGAAAGAAACGAAAACATATACTTCATAGTAAGTTCATTTTTTGAAAATAATATTCTTAAGACTTGAAATAGGTATTGGATTTTTATTACCAAGTAATGTTTAAGCAAAAATATTTAGCTACTTTCATAAGTTTTTTTTTTTTTTTTTAAAGATTCATTTTTTATAATAATAATATTATATAAAATATTTTTTCAACGTATTCATTAATTCCTGGAAGGACAGTGGAATTTAATATATTGTACTTAATTTTAATTTTCAATTGCCATACTGACATTAAAATTTTTAAATATATATTTGCTTTTTTGATTTACATAACATAGTGCCGAATAGTAAAGCAGCATTCTATTTTTTTGAAATGGATAAATTTTTCATGTTTTCGCTTTCATCAACATGTCAATAAGTAAGTTTAATAGCACCATTTCAAAAGGGTTAAATTGTTTTAAATAAAATTTCGGTGAAATTTATTTTTTATAAAACTTGACTAACATCCACAGCCTTTTTAGCGTTAAAGCCAAGTACTATATGCAATTTTGCATCTAGAAACGAATGTTACATAAAATGATTATATGTTTAGCTATGCCATTAATGTCTTTCTTATACCCATAGTAAATGGCCTAATATACCATATGTACTGCATTTTATCTGTAAACTGCAGAGGATATTTCATGGAAATTGATAAAATATACTTATTCCTTTAGAAAGCACCAATGAAAAAAAATTTCCGGGCTGAAAATAAAAGGCTATTGTGATTTTAATGGCTATCTGCAAGAACATATCTTAGTAGAGTTTGGCAACATTCTCTGGGAATATCTTTTTAAGTAAACTCCTTCGTCTCCACGATATATCTTCTACTAAAAGCTTTTCCGGAGAAGAGCTTTCGGTAAAACTTACAGATTAGAAAGTAGTGTATTTCGGCAAAATCATTTTTAACATACTCTCTTTTTTATTGTTGTAGATTAACCTCTTCAGTCCCTGAGTACCCAAATGGGTACATCAATTTTGTCCCATTTTATTAATGATACTCAAATATAAATGAAATTTCGATATAAGAATAATATGTTTCGAATTCTAAGATTCGAGCTAATGAAAATAAAACAAAAATCTCGCTCTGAAGTCAAACGAGAGAAGAAATAATTCAGTAATAACTAAAAATACTGTAATAATCGCCAGTAGCGAAGAGGTTAAAGAAAAACAGTGATGCATGGTAGCATTTACAAAATATTCATAATCAGTTTTTAATTTAAATAATGTTTGTTAAATATACTTTTTTTACTCCTTATACTGTATTGTAATATTTATTTGTGTACTGGTTAAAAATAAAAAACGTACGTATGTAAAAATATTCTTAAAAAAACCCCCCACAAAAAACGGGGTTCAAAAAACGGGGTTTTAAAATATCGTAATTTCAATGTATATCTTGGGAAACATTGCTTTTCATTTTTTACATTACTTTCCATGAGTTTCACTTTTAATTCCACCGGAACGAGAGTTTTTACAGAATTTTTAATCTTTTATCACCGTTTTTTTTAAGCAGAATTTTTTGTCTAGTTGAATCGCTAAAATACTCGGATTAAAAAGGAAGAAATTACGATAAATATTATTGGTGAGAATGATGAAGGATTCTGAACACCCGCAGCGGCATGTATGTCGATCATACGTCACAAAGAGATTAACTCATTGAGTATCTAGTCTGTCAACAGTGACGGACACTGAAATTTCCGTTCTGACAGTCTAAAATATGATATAAAATTTAAAATTCTATATTGTTAAAAATAATTATTGATAAATTGTTTAAAATATACTTAATTTTTTATAGGATTATACTTCTTTAATAAATTATTAAAACAATATAATGGTTGTTGAAAAATGAAAAATGCTAAAATAAATTTATTTCTTTAGAAAGCACCAAAAAGAAAAGTTTCTGGATTGAAAATAAAAGGCTATTGTGATTTTAATGGTAATCTGCAAGAACATATCTTTGTAAAGTTTGGCAACATTCTATGGGAATATAGTTTTAACCTTTCTACCCTGAATGGGTCTAATCGATCCATAACTATAATTTATTTTATACGATTCGAACCAGAACTTTTATTACAATGAAAGTTACCTAAAAATTGCATAGAGTCGATTAAATATATTAAAATGTTTTAAATAACAATTCTGGTGTGAAATGTTTTAAATCTAAATTAAGTAAAAATTGAACAGGGTAGGAAGGTTAAGTACATTCCTACGTTTCCTCCATAGATCTTCTACTAAAAGCTTTTCCGGCGATGGATTGATAAAAGTTAACAGTAAAACTTACAGATTAGAAAGTAGTGTATTTGGGGAAAATCGTTTATGCCATATTCTCTTCTTTATTGTTGTAGATTAAAGAAAAAATTGTGATTCATGGTAATCTTTAAAAAATATTCATAATAGGTTTTGAATTCGAATAATATTTGTTGAATATACATTTTTTACTCCTTATACAGCATTAAAATATGTGCAAAATATGAATTTTAATTTTTTTTTTCGCTTTTCATTCTTCCTTAGTTATCAGTTTGTTAATATAAATTTATAACTGAACTTAAAATATAAATCAATAAACCCTGGGGTTTGGAGAAGTTATACATTTAACTATGTCCTCAATATATTTGTTATATAGATAGTAAATTAGCTAATATGCTTCATGCATTGCATTACGTTTTACCTGCATAACTGCACAGAATATTTCATGGATAAAATATACTTATTCCTTAAGAAAGAACCAGTGAAAAAAAGTTTCTGGGTTGAAAATAAAAGGCTATTGTGATTTTAATGGCAATCCGCAAGAAGAGTAGAGTTTGGCAACATTCTCTGGGAATATCTTTTTAAGTAAACTCCTTCGTCTTTCCTATATATCTTCTGCTAAAAGCTTTTCCGGAGATAGAAATAAAAAAGCTTTCGCTAAAACTTACATATTAGAAAATAGTGTATTTGCGGAAAATCGTTTTTGCCATATTCTCTTCTTTATTGTTATAGATTAAAATAAAACAGTGATGCATAGTAGTATTTTAAAATATTCATAATCAGTTTTGGATTTAAATAATGTTCGTTTTCTCCTTATATTGCATTGTAACATTTTATTTGTGTACGACTAAAAATGTTAAAACGTACATACGTAAAAGTATTTTTTTTTTCGAAATTAAAGTATAAAAATCGAAATTTTAAAATATTGTAATTTGAATGTATATCTTCGGAAACATTGTTTATCGTTTTTTACATCACTTTCCATGAATTTAACCCATGGTTCGCACAGTTCTACGAAACAGCACCAATAATACTTGATTTTTTTTTTCTTTTACAATAAAAGCTTAAATTAAATAATTCTTAATTTCTAAAAAAGTTACTTTTAAATTCTGATACATCCCGGTGAATTGCCTACAGTATAAATACTGTAAAGCTTGAAATTCTGGATAAAATGAATATTTACATTAATATTTTTGTTCAACATTAAGGTCGTAATTTGAAGTATCGTTATAAAAACTTAAAAAAAAAGTGTTTTTCGACAGTAAATATTTACACATCTCCTAACGCTTACCCTGTAGGAGGGGAAGAAAACATACCATCTTCATTTTCGACATAAACTGAAGGATTAAAATAATTTCCAATTTTCACCTAATTAATTCTGAGTTCAACCCTCTGAGCACGGGTATAGCCAATGTTGCCAGTGGGTTACTTTTTTAAAAATCAGATTTCTTGATTGGCACCACTTTTTAAATCAGCTAAATTCCCCTTGTTTTCGCCTTAATTAACGTGCCATTAGATAAGTCATATTTTATCATTTAAAAATAGTGGTGGCAATCAAGAATCCGAATTAAAAAAAAGTAGCCCACCAAACAACACTGGGCATAGCTGCCATTTTTTATGCACATTTCCTATCACAAAAAAATTATTATAAATATTGTCTTATCTAATCGTCGAAATCTTATGATTAAAGAAATGGAAAATCTATGTACAATTTTAGTGGTAGCAAAAATGTGTAGAAGCTAGCAGATATGCCACGGGGCTAAAACTTTGATGTAGAATTGTACCCTTAATTTTGAACAAAAGTATTAAGCGTGAGCACTCACTTTATTCAAAATTTTAAGCTCTACAACATTTGTATTGACAATGTTTTTGAAAGAATTAGTTATTTCGAGATAGTGTTACGGTATTTAAAAAAAAAAAGCTGTTTGTCCACTATAAATATGTACATAATTTCTAACGCTTCCCTACTACGAAAGGGAAAACTCAATATATTCATTCTAGACCGAAAGTAAGTGGATTAAAAATTTATAGCTTTACTTTAATTCATTCCGAATTTGACTATTTTTTCCCTCCCCAACCACTGGGGTAATAACTTTTATTTAACCCTTTTTGACACTGGCAAAATCTGTCAGTAAAATGAGAAATTATCGACTGACACTGAAATTCCCAAACGATTTTTTTTAATATTTTGAATTCCTTAATATAAGCTTTTATTGTAAAAGCAAAATTTTACTAAAATATTATATTGGTGCCATTTGCATGTTTACAATTAAAATGAGGTATCCCAGACCGAGTATAATGTGCCGGAAATAGGAAATAGTGGTGTAAATAGAATATAAAAAGGAAATAATGCATATAAAGCTAAACTCTGCTGTTTGCAGACAGTCTTGCAAGATGGACTAGTATCTATGATGTACTAGCAAGATGGACTAGTCTAGCAAGATGGACTATCTTGCAAGATGCAAGATGGACTTCAGATTCTTGATTGGCACCACTATTTTTAAGTGATAAAATACGACTTATATAATGGCATATTAATTAAGGCAAAAACAAGGAGAATTTAACTGTTTCAAAAAAAGTGGTGCAAATCAAGAAATCTGGTTTCTTTTTTTTTAAAAGTAGCCCATTGGCAACACTGTTTGCCGACAATTAGCCGGACGCAAAATCTTAAAATTTCATAAAAAAAGCTTTCGACTAACACAAAAGTATAATTGTTTCTTAATTTAAATAATTAAATACTAGTGTATTTCTAAAAATGCATTTGCGGCAGACATTCTCAATTTATTATTAAAGAATGAAATATGGAGACGGTCGAATTAACAAAATATGCACAGACTATTTGATATCTACGGTTTGACTAGAATGATACACTATATCACAATATTAAAGTCACTGAAGCTCAAATTATATCATCAATAGTTACAGTTAATAATTGTACACTTATAAAAATGATAGGAATTTATTCAGTTAAAAATTGAAGTGTCAGATACATATTTTTCTAGCAAAAACCAGAAATGAATTTAAATAATTCTACTAAGGTGGAGTAACATTTGCATTATTTAATAACATATTTTTTATTTAAATAATGAAATATTTCTATGTGAAAAATGCATTTAATAATTCAATTGCGGTATTTCTTTGATAAAAATTTTCTTTATATTATCGTACCTCACGAATTTAACAGCAAAAGAAACTGCTGTGCTGTGTATTTTTTTTAGTGTGTATATGTGTAATGTATGTGAAATGGCTTCTGTCACATGATTTCCGAAAGTACAAATAAGAAAAAGGTGAATTTTTTTGTCACTTAATCATCAAGACAATTGTGACTATACCTAATCTATTGACACACATACAATAATGAGATATCTGTTCTCCTAAAAGCATAGCTTTCAAAATTATAAATCAATTATTTTTTGGTAATTCATCATACTTAGGGGATGTTCAGATATAACGTTATCATTTTAGGGGGAGGGGAGAAGTCTCTGGCACATGAGAACCTAAGATACCTCTAGGGGGAGGGTGTTTGCTTTTGGATATTGACATCATTTTATACCTACCGTAATTTCGGGTGTATAAGCCGCAGACCAAACAATTCTTTTTCGACCCAGAATTTTTTATGAAACAAATATAACTAGTTAGATCGCCGTATATATTTCTCTTCAATCACTAAATAAGATTTCTGGGTCCAAAAAGAATTGTTTGATCCGCGGCTTATACACCCGAAATTACGGTAAATACATTATTCTTTTTTTTTTATTTGCAACACGGTTTTCGATTCAAATAGCATGTTATTTTTCATTGTCGATTATCTATTTTTTTGAAAATTAGTTATTAATCTTTAAATGCATATTGTATCATTTTCGATACCATAAGTATTCCCGATTTATTGCGGGTTTTATTCACATATTTCCGTATTCTCACCAGAAATTTAAAAGAGCAATTTTCACTTTATTTAATGACAGACCGTTCGTAATTAAATAAAGAAAAAATTACTATTTAGATTTTTCTGGTAAGAATTCTGATTCTTTGAATTGCGCATTTTTTGGAAAACGTTCTATCCTATGCATTTAAGGATTAAAATAATTGAATTAATATTTTCCAATTATAATTTTACAATTTCGCAAATATGGAAAACTTCAACGTTTGACGTTCCTATTCTCCTGTCATATGTGTATGCATAATCAATGTTCGAGAAATTATATGTGAAGTATATTTGTATTGAAGCTTGTGTTTATCGATAAATAAATGATAAAGAAAAAGAATGTTATGCACTTTGTTGAGAAAATTTTAGAACTCCCCCCCGCCCTTCCTTCCGTGCAGGGCAAGTGCGAGAACACACTATTAGCGTTGAATGCATTATGTAACAAAAAGCTATAATAAAATTATTTAAAGTAGCAACTGTTCCTTTAAAGTGTTATGTAATATAAATTTATATTTTATTGACTTCTCTTTATTTGAAGCAACAAATTACACTAAAAATAAATATAGAGCAAAGCATCTAGTAGTTTATACGACGATTACTTATACGACGTTTACATTTATACGACGTTTTAATGTGGTCCCGACTCATTCCTATTCATTTTAATGTAAAAATATATCTTTTATACGACGCCCAAAATCGTTTATACGTCGATTTTTCGATTTTGTATAGGTTTATTTTTGTTTATTTTTCTTGTGTATTTTACGAATGAGCGGAAGTTGGCAGCTATGAATGACATCAAAGAGCGTGTTTAAGTGCACTCTACATTATAAAAATGTGGGCTGTGTTCGATTAGTCTGAAAAATCAGCTTGTGTGTAACAGATTACACTTGGAAAGGGTCATTCTTTTTTCAGGGATGGTCAGCTTTCCCGACCTGTTTTAAGTTGCAGATAGACTATCCTTCTAACCCTTATCAGTATTGCCGACTTTTAGTTGGACACACGGGGTTTTTGAATTTTGACTTTAAATGAAAAGGAAATGATGTACTGCAAATGAGGAACCTTTCTGTGAAACATAAATAAAGTTAAGCATATTTAAATTGCTTTCTAATCCCCTCCCTGTTTTTTTATTCTTTTGGTTTGTTTATTTTACAAATTCATGCAAATCATCACGTTAAACATTAAGATTGTATGAAAACAAAATTAATCCTAGTTTTGGAAGTGAAAATCGATTATACGTCGTTATCGTTTATACGACGTTTTCCTGTAGTCCCTTCGGCGTCGTATAAACGATGCTCCACAGTAACCAGTTTTGTATATGATTGCAAACAAAAGATATAAATTCTAAAAAAAAAATGGTGACATTCATAACGATTGGGGAGGGGGGGGGGGTTGAAAGTTGATAACATGTGATATCGAAAGGGGGTGTTGTGAGTTGTAGGTGAGCTGTGATTACACATTTCCTTTTTAACAAAATAAATCTTTATTAAACATATAATAAATTCAACTGTATAAATGACATAACATATTTTAAATAAAACATTAAATATTGTATTAGATGACCGATCTACGGCCTTTAACAACACGACGCTTCATCGACGAAGTCTTACATCAAGTGATCGAAAAGCTCCACTGAGTTCTCCAGCCCATCTGCATTCTCGCCAAAAGCATGCCACACAGGACCGGAGGACGCCAAACCAGAGTATGCCAATGTCCCATTCCATTCGCTATCCGCCAAAACTTTGAAATGTTCTCGTCCCGCTCCGTTCACTCTCCGCTACAAGACTGAACTGAACTATGATTCACTTTCCATTTTTCAGATCAGGAAAATAAACGTCGCTACACAACTCCCCCGCCAGTCTCACACATGCCGTGGGAGACGAAAACAAACCCACCTTCCGAATCGGGTTATGTAAGGCGTGGAATCAGGCTCACCGTCTTCATGTAAAAGAAATGCAGGTTTTAACCGATCAATATGTATGATCTTTTCCTAGTTCTTAACAGAAACCACAAAGTCTTTCTCAAGTAGCCTTACGACCTTAAATGGACCTTCGTAAGTCGGTTGCAAAGATCTCTTAAAAGGACCTCTCCGAACAAATACATGGGTGCAATTTTTCAGTTCTTTTGGAACATAGATCTTTTGCTGCCCATGTTTTAAAGGTTGACAAGGTCTCAAAAAGCAGACATTAATTTTTGTAGTTTCAAAACATAAGCCGGTGGGTCTGACAGGGGATTATCTTCATACAACTGACCTGGAAGCCTTAAAGTTGTTCCATATGTCAGCTCAGCTGTAGATGCAGCCAGGTCCTCGCGCACTGTTGTCCGTAGACCAAGCAAAACTAGTGGAAGAGCCTCCAACCAGTCCACCTTATAGCACATTAAAGCTTGTTTTAAAGGTCGGTGAAGTCGCTCTACCAATCCATTGGACTGGAGTCTGTACGAAGCAGTTCTAGCTACACTAGAGCCTAGCATTCTTGTCAGACTTTCAAATAGTATGGACTCAAATTGCCTACCCCGATCGCATGCCTCTGAGGCGTACCAAAGCGAGAAACCCACGTCTGAACAAAGGCCTGAGCAACTGTTTCAGCACTAATATCCCCAATCGGTACAGCCTCTGGCCACCGGGTAAACCTATCAATCATAGTGAGGCAATATCTGAATCCATGTACTAGAGGCAAAGGACCAATAATGTCTAAGTGTATATGAGAAAATCTCTCATCTGGAACTAAAAATCGGACCAAAGGAGATTTAGTATGCAGGTGTACCTTAGTTCTTTGACAGGGAATACATGACCTACACCACATAGAAACATCCTTATTTAGCCCTGGCCAAATATATTTTGAACTGATTAGTTGCTTAGTAGCTCGTATACCAGGATGCGACAAACCATGTAGTGACTCAAAAATCTTATATCTCAAAGTCTGGGGGACATAAAATCTGTTAACCTCACCAGAAGTTTCACAATACAATAGTGTTTTGGCATCCGGCATTTGTACTTTAGCTAACCTTCCACTAAATTCAACCTCTCCGTCCAAAATATGCTTTAGCTCCTCATCCTCTGTTTGCAACTTTTCCCACAATTCAAAATCTGCAAGTGAAGAAAACTGAATTTCACAAACTCTAGATAAACTGTCAGCAACAAAATTTCCCTTACCCGGCAAATAACGTATATCCGTAGTAAACTGGGATATAAAGTCTAACTGCCGAAGCCTTCTAGGGGAACATTTTTCATGTTTTTGCTGAAACGCAAAAGTAAGGGGTTTGTGATCTACATACAGCGTAAATACCCGTGCTTCCAACATATGCCTAAAATATTGGATCGCAGAATATGCAGCTAACAATTCCCGGTCATATGTTGAATATTTGCACTGTGTAGGGGACAACTTACGAGAGAAAAATCCAAGTGGTTTTGGACCATCGGGCGTAATTTCTTGTAACACCCCACCCATAGCAAAATCGCTGCAATCCGTTATAAGTGCAAGCTTCGCGTCTTGTGAGGGGTGATAAAGCAAAGTCGCATTAGCTATTGCTTGCTTAACTTGCTCGAAACTACTCTCTGCATCCGCATCCCACTGAATTTCTCTTTTATCCCTCTTTTTTGCACCATTTAAGAAAACATTTAATGGTCTCAATATTGCTGCAATATGGGGTACAAAACGATGATAGTAGTTCACCATACCCAGAAATCTACGAAGGTCGCTAACAGTTTTCGGCTTTGGAAATTCAAGAATAGCTTTCACTTTATCTTTATGTGGAACACATCCCTGGCTGTCAATAGTATGGCCCAGAAAATCTATAGTTTCTTTACCAAACTCACATTTCGATTCATTAATTATAATCCCGTAATCTCTAAACCGCTTAAAAATTTCTTCCAAATGCTTCATATGCTGAGCGTGCGTTTCACTTGCTATCAAGATATCGTCGAGGTAAGGAAAACAATAGTCCAAACCTCGCAGTACCTCATTTATGAAGCGTTGAAACGTTTGCGCCGCAGAGCATAATCCAAAATTTAAAAATGGAAATTCAAACAAACCGAAAGGAGTTATAATAGCAGTTTTAGGTATATCGGGAGGATGAACCGGAATTTGGTGATAGGCACGGATTAAATCCACTTTAGAAAATACTTTTTTACCTTTTAACATATAAGTGAAATCCTGAATGTGCGGAATAGGATATTTGTCCTGTACAGTAATTCGGTTTAATGCTCTATAATCCCCAGTTGGTCTCCAATCTGAAACGCCCTTTGGGACCATATGTAATGGACTGGCCCAATTACTTTTAGATGGTCTACAAATACCTTTTTCGAGCATGTAATCGAATTCCTGTTTAGCTATCCGCAGCTGCGCTGGATGTAAACGCCGAGCTTTAGCTGTAACAGGTGGGCCTACTGTAAGAATATAATGGACTGTATCATGTTTTACTATTCGCTTATTAGTATTATTTAATTGCGTTATTTCCTTATATTTTTCCAACAACTTTACATATGGAGAGTTTCCAATGATAGTCTTAACTACAGGAATATCACACAGACCGGCGCGACCACGAGCAGAAAAATTTGTCACGGGGTCCAATAAACGCCGTTTTTTTAAATCAACAAGCAATCCAAAATGTTGCAAAAAGTCAGCGCCAATAATCGATTTATTTACGTCGGCTATGATAAATGGCCATTGCAATTTACGTTTTAATCCGAAATCCAGTGTCAATAGTTTAGTACCGTAAGTGGAGATTTTTGTACCATTAGCGGCATACAATGTAAAATCCCCCTTTTTAGTACTTTTAACTAAAAATGACCTAGGAAAACATGAAACATCGCTGCCTGTATCTATCAAATAGCTGGACTGTGTAACCCTATCTGTAACATACAACCTGCGACCTAAGCCCATACGTGCAGTAGCCGTCGCTACTCCTGCGAGCGAAGGTCGTTTTTTGGTTTATAAGCGCACGGAGGTACACATTTTCGAGCCTTTTCTTTAAATCGAAAATGATACCAACATAGCCACCCCTCTCTGTGTGACCTATCTCCTGAGTTAAAAGAGTTCCTTCGACTAGACTTTTTAGGAGACCTGGAAAAAGAACCTGCTTTAACCAACTTTGAAAGTTCCTGAACCTGAAATTGCAACTGCTCCAACTGTTTATTTTGCTGATTAACCTGAGTTTGTTCAGTCCCTCTCGATTCCAGAGAGTTAACGTTTACCTGCGTACACTCACATATCCTATCCGCCATCTCCGCTAATTTATTTAAACTCTCAGAGCTGACAGACAAAATTGTTTGTACCGAAACCGGTAATCTTCGAAGCCATATATTTTTCAAAAAATCCTCATCAAGATGGCCCTCGCTTAACTCTCTCATCTTACGCAATAACATTGAGGGGGACCTATCACCCAGTTCTAAATCTTCTAGCAATGTTTTAATCTTCTTATTTTGAGAAACTTCAAATTCTGTTAATAAACGCGTCTTAAGAGCAGTATATGGCTCTTCTGGCGGTTTAAACAATATATCGCTAGCTAAAGATAAAGTTTCCGCATCTAAAGATGCCACTAAATGGTCAAATTTCGTTTGTTTCACTGAGATTCCCGCTAGCCTAAAACTAGCTTCCAGCTGTACAAAAATAACTTTGCATTACTTGGCCAGAAATTGGGAACTTTTACCGACACTCTATCACAAACCGTACTCCCCCCTTGCACAGTCTCCTTAGAAATGTCGTCCGGCATCCCGTATACAATTAAAAACTAGCAGAAATCTCAAAAAGCCAAACTAGCCAAAAGTTTAAACCACACTGAGCAAAGATTAAAACATTTTAACAAATAAAACAGCAATGTAAAGTTCTAAACAACCATTTTAAACTAAACCAGTTTAAATTATCTAAAAAATCTCAGAGGATACATGCGAAAGGAATAAACAGAATGAAATCTCATACCTTGAACCTTGAAAAGTATTCCATTAGCTTTGACGAGAACTCGTGGGGAAAACTTTATTTTTAATTTATTTTAAATCACAGCACTAAGCGTGACAGGTCACCACTTGTTGTGAGTTGTAGGTGAGCTGTGATTACACATTTCCTTTTTAACAAAATAAATCTTTATTAAACATATAATAAATTCAACTGTATAAATGACATAACATATTTTAAATAAAACATTAAATATTGTATTAGATGACCGATCTACGGCCTTTAACAACACGACGCTTCATCGACGAAGTCTTACATCAAGTGATCGAAAAGTTCCACTGAGTTCTCCAGCCCATCTGCATTCTCGCCAAAAGCATGCCACACAGGACCGGAGGACGCCAAACCAGAGTATGCCAATGTCCCATTCCATTCGCTATCCGCCAAAACTTTGAAATGTTCTCGTCCCGCTCCGTTCACTCTCCGCTACAAGACTGAACTGAACTATGATTCACTTTCCATTTTTCAGATCAGGAAAATAAACGTCGCTACAGGGGGGAGGGGGTCCAAAATTACCAAAAAGTTGATAACTTTATATACGCACAACCCCTTACAGGAGTAAGCAGGGCTCCCAAATGGTCCGCGAACTGAACATCAGTATTTTTAATAGAAAATTTCATGATACGTTTCTGCAGCATTTGCGCTAGAATCAACTTGCAAAGGTAGTTTCATGGCAATTTCAAGACAAATCTAATAGTAAAATTTCTCTAAGAAAATTCTGATTTTCTGTTGGCGGACCATTTGGGAGCCCTGAGTAAGGAATACTGGAAAGCAAATATGTTTTTGATTTCTGTTTAATTAAATTACTTAATTTATTTAATACTTACTATCTATTACTAACTATTACTAACTATTACTAATATTACTAACTATTTATTACTACTAAAATTATTAAACTATTTATCACTTAATGTATTTAAAATAGCATTTCTGACATATGGGTAAAAATTTATGAAAACAAACTTAGTTCCATTCTAATGCGGTATTTTTCTATTTTTCTATATGGAAACATTTTTTCCTTTCGACATTATAAATAATATAAATACTTCATTAATAGAAAAGAAAGTAACTTTAAATTTTTCTTTCAGAAATATATTTTTCTTTACCTAAACAAGGTCTTCTATTCTTTGTTACCACCGTGGAACTTTTATTCTAAACATTTTTGTTCTAAAATATTTTATACTTTTTCTTTAAAGCGGTCAACGGACTTTCATGAAAAATTCGATAAATATATAGTTCTTAGTGAATAATACTTAAAAATATTCCTTTCAATTTTTTGTTCTCACAGTGGTTATATTCGGATGTCAACCTTAAGTTATTATAATCCAGGGAGTCGTTATTTAAGACTTTGCTGAAAAACTGGGAGTTTGGTAGTTTATAAATCTGATCAAACTCCAGTTTACAATAAACAATGATTTTCATTTTCAAATAATTTTACTTCTTTCCAAAGTAATACAAAATGAAAAATAACTCAAAAAAGAATAACACAAGAAAACATTCTATAAAATATCAATTTAAATGTGTCTGCTATATTAAAAGATTATTTTATAAAAATAATTTTGCCTCTTACAAAAATTTGAATAATTGTCATAGAAAGTTGCAATAGACTATAATAAACTACAGAGTACTCATAAAAGAATGCGTCATTCATAAATTTCAACTCTTTCTGGGTCGTCATTTGTAGTCTGGAAACGGAAATCCAAATTACCAAATGGCACGAGTAATTTTTTTAGCTCAATTTCTATCCGATAATATCCTCAGAAAAAAAGAGCTTTTCATTTTTTTCAAATAAATTTGTTTTCAAATTTCGGTATGTATGTATGTATGTCGGCCAGTTATCTACGCTGTGGGATATAGGCCCTAAGGGTTGGGGTGCCCTCCGTGGGGGTCTTTATAAGGGAACCAAACCCGTATTTAAGCAAGGTTCGAAGAAAACCACGGAAAACTCCGAACGGTTAGGCCGACGGTCGCGATTGGGTTCGAACCCAGCACCTACCGTCTACCAGTTTCAGGTCAGAACCTCTCGGACACTGGTGGGGCCAAATTTCGGTAGGAATTAATCATTTGACCTTTTTTTGGAGCAGAAATACCTTGACCCTCAAAGTGTTAATAGTATCACAGGCGGATTTTCGAATTTCCAGTTCTAGAAATATTTCTATATCAGTATTTTCTTATAAAAAATTTCTCCTTAAATAAGGCGAATTTTCTCCACTTTAAAAAAGCTTATTTTCCGAAGAAAAAAGCATTAATATTTTAATTGAAAAAAAAATATCCGTACGAGCCCTGAATCTATTCTGATCAATAAATTGCACTAAAAATAAATGTAACCAGTTTTGTATATTCCCTCACAGCATGCATGATCACAGTGACGTCACAATGACGTCACTGTGAGTCATTTTGGTCACATCACCTCTGTGACGAAAATGCCACCAATCAGTGACGTCACATTGTGACTAAAATATGACTTTCTAAAAAAACTTTCACAGTTCGTCACAATGTTAATGTCAAAGTAGTCACAAATGACACACTTTTCACAAATTGGTCACATTGTGACGTCACAAAGTGGTCACAATGTGACGTCACAAAAAAGCTCTAAAACGGCGATAACGACTTCACATTTTAGTCACTGTGACTTCACATCGACGTCACGTGACGTCACATCGACAATCGTTGGTCACAAAGTCACAATGTGACTTCACAACGACGTTGTAGTGACGTCACCATGTCTTACGGGTTATTGCAAACAAACAAACAAAAAAATGACATTGTTAACAATTTGGGGGAGGGGGGTCGAAAGTTGATAGCATATGGTATCGGAAGGGGGGAGGGGATCCAAAATTAACATAAAGTTGATAACGTTATACATGCACAGACCCTTATAGGAGTAAGAAATACTGGGAAGCAAGTATGTTTTTGATTTTTATTTGATTTAATTACTCAATTTATCTGAAACTTATTATCTATTATTACTAAAATAATTAAACTATTTATAGTTTATAAATATAATTTTTATAGAGTTGATTCAATGTCCCAAATAATGAATAGCTTGAAAAGTTTTAGATCAGTTGATGTGTGTATTGCGTTGCTACTGGTTCGCTTGTAGTGCCACATTCGCAAAATGGCTACTCCTGAAAGTAAAACGTTATTTCTAAGCTTAAGTTTTAAAATCCGTTAAAGCCATACGATTTTTTCCTTTGGAGTTTTATAAAAGATCGTGTCTAAGCTCTTTTGCTATCTATGGGTTGCATTTTCAGAAAGAATCACGTTTTGAGCACCAGCCTTGGCGAGTTGGCGAAAGCGAGAACGTTCAGCTAGCTGCATCGCTAAACTCAAAATAATCTAAGTTCAAATGTGTCATAAAACATATGATTAATAAAATTATATTTATTACAAGAGAATCTTCACTACTTTTTTTTTAATTAACTTCTCAATTTCTTCGAACATAGCGAGTTAAGGAAATAATATTTTTAAATTGAAAAAAAAAAGTTTAGATGTTCTGTGAAATTTAAAGCATTTTAATTTGAAAAAGCTCTTTGTTTTAAACTATGTTTTAATCGTAAACAACGGTGAATAACATTTCCTCGTTGCTTTCCGTGATAACATTTACAGAAAAACAAATGAACAATAAGCGTGATCTCTTTGCAGAAGGAGGGGTTGCTATTCGCTAGGCGTTTGACGTCACAAACAAGAAAGGGTGCGTCGCATTGACTTCATCTCCGCGCCAATCGTTGTTCTGGCGATAAGGTGCTCAAAACGTGATTCTTTCTGAAAATGCCTACGAGTTTGCGAGAAATGAAAAGGCTATTGCTTTTAACCCCTTGGGGACGAGCGACACGTATACGTGTCGCAAAAAGGCTTAAGAATCCATGTTTATCCTCACCAGTAAAATTTTGCTGTGAAATTTGCCTTATTTAATCAAAATGTTATCTCGATTTAATAAGGGACAAATTTTTGTGTTTAAAAACCGGTGACAAAACATTAAAAATTTCTTGAAAGGCTCTCGTCGCGAAGGGGTTAATCCTTTACACCCGAGAGAGAATTTTCACTCACCACTAGTGTTTTCAGGTGTTCCTCATAAATCGGGACGCAAATTCTTTGGACACCACTAATGCCATAAAATTTCAATGGTGTTACAGATGATTTTTTTAATATTTAGTTCACGCCAATATTTGCCTAATATAATTTTTGGAGAATAAATACTTCACTTACAAATGATGTCGAAGTATCTGTAAAGGATTTCTTTTGAATGAGTTAGTGCTAATTGTAAAGGCTAGTTACATTTAAAAAATAGTCGCCTGTGTCAGTCCCGCAGTTTATTTCGCCATAATTTATAACAGGTTATGCGGCCATTAGATAATTAGATAAAGCGAAGAAAATTAGTTTGAAATATTGTTGTACAAAGCATTTGGAGCATCCATTTATGCGGGAAATTAGTGGTGAGTGAGAATCACCTCCACAGTGCATAGGGTTAATACTCCGGACTTGTTTACCTCTTCGTGAAGAGACCCAATTACTTAAGTTTTTAATCTTTTAACACCAGTTTTTCTAAACAGAAAATATTCTGTAATTTAATGGTGAAAGTGCATTAATTAAATTAGATAAACTTTACAATCAAAAATATCTGGTGTGAATAATAAAAGATTCTAAGCATATTCCCATTAGTGCCTTCCTTTTCAGTGCGTCCCTTTTTAGGGACGATTATAGAAAAGGCAAGAATGCACTTTTCACGCCAGTAAATATAAAGATAAATAAACACTATCTTTCACGCGATAAATTCCTCAATAAATTAAGCTAAAATTTATTCTTCTTTTAAAAGTGGTAGGAAACCCAAAATATCATTTTTAATAAACAAAATAATTTGGGCATTAATTGGTTAAGAAGTTGTGTACAATTATACCGACTGCTCGTCCTCAAGGTGTTAACCGAAGTACGGAAGATTTGTACTTTATTTTGGACAAAACTAAAGGTATAGGTATAGAACATGTGTAATAAAAATTAGGTTAGTTTACCCTCAGTTTGATGTATGATTTGTTGTAAATAGTTTCATTAGTTTGATATTTTTGTTGTAATAAACCAATGAACCTGGGATATTTTTTAATAACACCCTATAAATCGATTAATATAGATAAAAATCTACTTATAATAAAATCTGAGTGAAGAAAAGTGTAGGGAACGATTCCGGTACGAACCATTCTGGTCGGCGAATCGATCGTTGCTAAACACCATTCTAGGCTTAGTGAAAAATATATGTTAGCATACGACAGCTAAACGATAATTTCTTCTGTTTGAAATAATTTTTGTTGTAATGAGCATATTTCCCTATAAAACATGTATACCATATACAATTGCAATATATTAAGTTCCAATTTAAAAGTAAGCCATAATAAAGAAAATAAACAAACAACGGTTTCACTAAAAAAGAAATGAACGACTCTGAGTGATTCATCAAAATAATAATAATACTAAAAATATACAATTATGATTTTGAAATATTCGTAAAATCGTATTAAAGCCTTTAAACATATTTTTAAACTACATTTTTCACTTTCGTTGACATTTAGTATATGCAGTAAATTTACGACATAAAAAATGATTGGCTTAAGTTAACGGTTTTTTTATCGATTATGCTCAGGGGAGACTTCAACTTTTGTTGTGCTGCCATCTATAGGCATCAATATAAATGAAAAATTTTTCCATTAAAATTATAGTAAGATAATAATAATAATAATAATAATAATAATAATAATAATAATAATAATAATAATAATAATAATAATAATAATAATAATAATAAATAAAAATTGCATGATCTAATAATGTGAGTAGATATTTCTTTTGAACGCTTCCGTTATATAATTTTTAAATTCCATTCAATGGGTATAAAGAAATGGAATATTTTTACAACACAAATATACACTTAACTGTACATAAATTGCTTAAAAGGTGCACTAGAGTACTTATAAAAACTTTAAAAATACATTTAAAGTTCTCTAAAATGTTCAAAGTTCAGAACGTTTTCAACCGCAAACTAACTCGGCCTTCGTCAGTGAGAGAAACCACAAAATGACAGGTCTTACTGCTGGCGCTCTCAGGCTCGTCCGGAACAGTCCATTTTTACATCGAGGGAGGAAAGACGGGGAGTGAAGGGAACGGGACAAATGAATAGAATAAACTGCTGAAATATATCAAAAACACAAGCTTATCTATTATTAATAAAGTTTTTCCATATTGCGTGTATATCGTAGGAAAGTGCATCATTACAAGCTATTTCTTTACTGGATATTATTTCGATGGATTCTCTAATGATAGCTTCTATGTGACTAGTAGTATGAAAGATAATTTTTGAACTATTGAAATCTATTTCTATAGGGTGCGTTTGTGCAAACCTTGAAAGTGCAGTATGGGGTTTACCCAATCTTAAATCTGCGTCATGTTCTTTCAACCTCTTTTGAAGTTTCCTTAATGTCATACCTATGTAAACATATTCTTTACTATCCGTCTTGAAAGGAATACTGTATACACCTGATTTATTAATGTCTTGAATAGGATCAATCCTTATGTTCAGCACAACTCTGAGAGCGCCAGCAGTAAGACCTGTCATTTTGTGGTTTCTCTCACTGACGAAGGCCGAGTTAGTTTGCGGTTGAAAACGTTCTGAACTTTGAACATTTTAGAGAACTTTAAATGTATTTTTAAAGTTTTTATAAGTACTCTAGTGCACCTTTTAAGCAATTTATGTACAGTTAAGTGTATATTTGTGTTGTCAAATTAGTAATTAAGGTGAATTTTGCACTGTTTTTGTTTTTAATTCCAATGGAATATTTTTAGTATGAGTTCTTTAATATAATTTAAATTTCTTTTATTATTATTATTATTTTAAAATTTCAACATTTGTCCGCTTAATTTTTAAATTTTTTTTCTATTATAAAAAAATCTTTTATTCCTCAAGGTGCAATGGATATATGAGATATTATCATGACTGCATTAATAAGACTGGAAATTATTTTTCTACATTCTGTTAGAATAATTTTTCTTATTTTTCAAAGTTATTATATTAAAAAATCACTATGCTAAAAATCAAACTCTTATATGCTTTGTTGTAATTAGTTTATGTTATACATGATTGTATATTCCTTACATTTTAATGACATTTCATAAGAAATGTAAATTTCGTTTACAATGTAAGCACATTTCAAATGGATACAAGGTAAGCTTTTAAAAATTGGCGGAATAAAATTAATTTTTTACGAAAGAAATAAAATTATTGATTTTGGTTATTATTAATAAGGAATGAATTTTTAAAGTTACACAGCCAGAGTTTTTAAAAACTGATTTTATTCTAAATCAATGCCTGTTGCTTCTTCATATTTTCTATAAGAAACGTCAATTTTACCAAAACTTCTTTTTATATTTTGTTATTGTCTGTTTATATTAACTGCTATTAGATGGCGCAAAATCCATATTTAAAAACAATGAGTAAAATCTTCCCTAATCGATGATCTAGGAATTTATTTCATATAACTCTTATATATATGACAAAAACTGCTTCCGAGTCATTGCTTTTTATAAAATAATGCATTTTAAAATTTAAAAAATATTAATATTTAATTTTAATGTTTTAAAATTTAAAATCTTCATAAATTTTGTTTTACTTTGCTAATTATTATTATTGTTGTGATAAATACTGCTATTTGTTTTGCCCAATTGTTGAACTTTTTTCAGAAAGTTAATATAAAATTTTTTAAAAAATGCTATTTTTAAAATATGCTTTTCTACAAAACAAACTCTTCAATAATAAAATCTTGATTCTCTTGTCAAGGTTTTGCAGAAAATTTGAAGGTTTGATAATTTATAAATACTTATCAACATGCAAAATTTTACAAAGAAAAACAACTATTTGTTTTTCGCCAAATTACTTTTTTTTTTTTGCTAAAAAGTGGAAAACTCTGAAAATTATATTAGATAATAATAATACAACCAGCCTATACGGGTGATTCTCAAAATAGGGGACAATTTATATCTTTCGGCATACAAAAAAAAAAAAAAAAAAAAAAAAAAAAAAAAAAAAAAAAAAAAAAGAGAGGTTTTCTGTCATGTTTTTATATTTAGATATGTTTGTCTTAATATTATTTATTATTTGCACTCAAGAATTACTCATTTTTTAGTTAAAAGACCTTAAAATAACAGAATAAATGTTCAAAATGTCATTAGCATGGATGTCCACAGCAGCTGAACTTTGTATACCCTTGCATTCTTCAAGAGTTAATATCATGTTTATAAAATAAAACAAATGTTATTCTTTCTTTAAATTAATTAAGGAGAGGATTTATCCAATAAATTTCTTTTTAAAAATAAAATTATAGTATGTAAAAAAAGAATTAAAGTTTGTCCTCCATATTCTATTTTCAAAAGAAGGTCATACTATAACAGCTAATTATTAATCAAAATTTCATTTTCACGTATGACAATAGTTTGAAAATATAAAGTTTCTCCATGGCAACAAGTAGCCATTTTATCCCAACCTGAAAATGGAAGCATGTATTGTATTTTAAAAATAGAAGTTGAATATTAGGCGCGTACATCAATTGTATGTCATTAAAATGGATAATAATTTTTATGTTTATTTTATAATTAAAATTTTTATTTTACTCGTTTCCATAGGACTTTTGTGTTTTAAAAAGCCCCAGAAAAGGACTATTGCATTGTGATTATATTATGGCTTATAATCTTATTTAAATTAAAATTTGTGATTAGCATGGACAAATATCAGTGTCATTAGCATGGTTTTTCTGTGCATGCTAAAGATTCCTATATGCATAAATGTAACCATTGCTTATATTGTATCCTTTATAAAGTTTAATTTTACATATAAATTTAGGTATTATATTTATTATCCCTAAAATATGCATTAAATCTGTCAAAAAATTACTAAGACAGCTTCTTACATTGTTAGTGTCAGAATGTTGCTCATGTAAACAAATTCTGCTCTTTGGTAATGTTTTTATTCTCCTTATATGTATAATTAAAAATGGAAACCATTTGCTGAAAAGGAAAGCTAATAAATATAGAAAAAAATATTTAAACAGGAAGAAAATAAAAATTTCTTAATATATTTATTAAATGCAATTTGTTTTGTCATTAGCATGGCTCAAAAAATACTAATTATTTTTTTTAAAGTTAATTTTTAAATATTTAGCTCTGCTGACCACATTTAAAGTATACCTAATACTATATTAACAACACCTATTTTTTTCAGAAATTTTGCTAACAGTAATTTTTTTAAGATTTCATTTTTGAAATTGTCCCCTATTTTGAGAATCACCCATACATATATTCCTAGTAAATAATGCTAAATTATTTTATTTCACTTTATTTTTTCACATTGTCGGCATTTGAATATCACCAATATATTATTATAACACATGAAGATGTTGTTTTAGCTCTAGGGCAAAGGCAGGACGTTTACTAATTTATAAATGCTGATTAACTTACTTTTATACAGAAAAGAACAAATATTTACAGGGTGTTCCGTTAAAGGGGTCCACTATTAATAGGGGTAATAGAGGAGATCACATGGAGCATAAATCAGTATATAAAGCCTGGTCGGATCTCAATAGTTTTCAAGTTACAGCAAATAGAATGAAAATTCGGAAAATTGTAAAAGAACCCTCATTGCTAAACTATCGATAATGCTACATAAAAACGAAATATTAAAAAGATTATACACATATTTAAAAAGAGCAGAAAAAAACCTACAAAATGACATCAATTGTATTAAAATAGCAATATTTTTGACGAGTTACAAGCCCTGAAACAGTGAAAAAAGTACGAAATCCAATATACATCAAAATAGTTAATCGTTAATCCCAAAAAGACAACTCTAGCTACAACAAGGAAAATGTAGTAAAATTTGGTCCATTCCGAAAGCTTTCGAGAAAGCTTACAATGAACCATATCGGTTTAATTGTGTGAGAGAAATTAATCAGTTTCTTAGTTACAACTCCGCTTTCTTTGACACTAGCAAAGGTTAAACTCCGCCCATCACGATTGGAAACACCGCCTTTTTAATTACTCTCAACTATACATTTTCGATCATGCTTCTTTTGAGATGCAACATTTTTAATTATTCAAGAGTTGAATGAACTAGAAGAACTTTACAATAATAGTCTACATTTTAAAGTGGTCTTTTATTGATATAAAGCTTAAGTTAAATTCTTTAAAATTAAACTGGTGGTGAAAATTCGGAAATAATTAACAATATTGCGATTTGTAACTATGCAAGAAGTTTCAGTACATGTTTTACATGGACAATTATTGTATGTATATGTGCATCATAATTTATGATAGGAAATAATAATAACAAATAGCATAATAATTTTATTAATTATAAATTTAAAAAAGACACTAAATTTTAAATTAATTCATAGAAACTTTGTAATTTACAATTTGAGTACGCCACAGTCTGTGACTTAGAAAATACTGTGCCAAAAAGTGTTGAAAATAAAAAAAATGACAAATAAAGAAGTACATTCCACGTACTTTATGACATATGTGAAGCATAGTCTTCTGGCCTGCGCTGCACAGTTCAATGTCGGAAGGCAGACGAACGGACATTATTATAATAGGTGTTCGAAGTTGCGCCCATTAACAGAATCGCACAGCCGACAACGACGTCGTAAAGATTGGCGAACACGCCGAAAAACTCCGACGGAGTTGGGAATGTCTCCTGCAGCGACAACGATTCGCGCTAGTAAATCCTCCGGTGTATCCACAGGCGTTTCATACACCAGTGATTTAAGGTGTCCCCAAACAAAAAAGTCTAACGGATTGAGGTCTGGAGAGCGTGCAGGCCAAGCAACAGGTCCACTGCGTCCAATCCATTTCCCAGGATATGTTGAATTGCGGTGATTGCGAACACCTATGAAAAAATGTGCCAGTGCGCCATCGTGCATAAACCACATATTGTGGCGCAATGTTGCTGGCACATTTTGCAGTAACTGCGGTAAGATATCCCGTAGGAAACCCAGTACGTACTGCCATTGAGTACATCTGGGAGTAAATATGGTCCTATGAGATAATCGCCGAGGACACCTGCCCATATGTTCACACTGAACTTTTGTTGTGCGTTCGACGGGAAAACAGTGTGCGGATTTGTATATGACCATGTGTGCATATTGTGCGTGTTTACCACGCCCTCTCTCGTAAATGTTGCTTCATCAGTAAATAAAATATTTTCCAGAAATTCTGGATTATTTTCTGTTACATTAAGCAACCAGCGTACGAAATCTGTCCGCTGAGCACAATCTGTTACTGATAACAGTTGTACCCGCTGCACATGAAAGGGGTGCATGTTTTCTGCACGCAGAACACGCCACACACTTTGGTGAGAAACACCGACTTCAGACGCAGCAGCTCGTGTACTCGTGGAGGGGTTATCTTTAAAAATATTCAGTACATCTTCTTCCATTGCAGGTGTTCTTTCATGTCGAGGTCTCCCTGCATCAATGCTTGCTGTATTAAACGATCCAGTCTCCCGTAATCGTCTATCGATTTTTATGAAGAGTTTCGAACTTGGACAACGTCTCCTTGGAAATTGCTCACGGTACATGCGCTGTGCTAGACATGCATTTCTATGAGCTTGCCCGTACATCAGATGCATGTCCGCATATTCTTCGTTAGAGTATTCCGGCATAATTATTATACATCAACTTACTACAATCCCACTTACAACAGCCTCCCTTTAACATAACACCCACTGATGACTGCTGTTTTATTACACTTTTCTTCCTATACACATAGAAAATTTGCATAAAAAGTACTTCTTCTTCATCATCCTGAAAGTTCATGGAGGAAACGCAGCAGTCACGGAGTTTGCTTTAAGACAAGGCGAGAGCTGCACAATATGTCATTCACTTGACCAGACTGAATAATGAAAGGGTATTGATAGAGGTTGATGAGAAATGTATAATTGAAAAATATTAAAACGGGGTGTTTACAATCGTCATGGGCGGAGTTTCGCCCTTTCCGAGCGTGCAACAGTACAGAGTTGTAACGAGGGAACTGCTTGATTTCTCCCATACAATTAAACTGATATGGTTTATTGTAAACTTCTTCGAAAGATTTCGGAATGGACCAAATTTTAAAACATTTTCCTTGATGTAGGTAGAGTTGCATTTTTGGAATTAACGATTAACTATTTTGCTAAATATTTGATTTTGTATTTTTTCACTGTTTCAGAGCTTGTAACTCGCCATTAATTCTCAATATTCTAAAACAACTTATGTCATTTCGTAGGGTTTTTTCTGCTCTTTCTAAATATGTGCTTCGTTTTTATGTAGCATTATCGATAGTTTAGCAAAGAGGTTTTTTTTACAAATTTCCGATTTTTCATTCTATTTGCTGTAACTTGAAAATTATTGAGATCCGGCCAGGCATTATATACTGATTTATGCTCCGTGTGATCTCCTCTATTACCCCTATTAATATTGGACCCCTTTAACGGAACACCCTGTATATTCGCCAAATTTCTTTTCTTTTTTCCCTCAGCAAATGGAAAACGTTTAAAATAATTTCAGAACATAATATTACAACTAGATAGTCTATACATTTATTTCTTGCGAATAATGCTTAAAAATATTTAGATGAAAAAAAATCTTTTGTTTTTTCACTCACATTATCGGTATTCAAATTTCAGCAACACATTATTATAATCCAAGGAGTTGTTAATTAAGCTCTCGTAGAAAGACTGAACGTTTGGTAATTTATAAAAACTGATTAATTTGCATTTTACAGGAAACAACAACTATTAATATTTACCGAATTACTTTCTTCTTTTCCTAAATAAATGATTAACTGTTGAAATAAATTCAGAAAATTATAATACAGCTACACACTCTATAAATATATTCCAAGTGAATAATGCTTTAACCCTTTTCGGCACGGGCAAAATCTGTACTGAATTGAGAAATTATCGACTGACACCGGAATTCAGAAACGAATTTTTCAAATATTTTGAATTCCGTAATTTAAGCTTTAATTGTAAAAGCAAAATTTTACTAAAATATTACTGGTGCCGTTTGCAAGTTTGGAATTAAAATTAGGTATCTCACACCGGGCACAGTGTGCCGGAAAGGGTTAAAATATTTATCAGAAAAGGCTTTCTTTCATTTTTTTTCATTCGTATTATTGGCGTTCGGAAACCATCAATAAATTATTATAATTCATGAAGTTGTTATTTAAAACCCTTTGAGCTCGGATGGTAGAATTTTTTACCGCATAATTTCAATTCCAAAATGTCACATCGGCACCAGAAAATTCGGTCAAATGTATTTGAGAAAGGTTTATTTGCAATTTTTTTTTCGTGTATATCGTAAACCGGTTTTTTTCTTTACAAAATACTGGTGTCAATGTGAAATTTGGAATTTTGAAGAAATTTACCCACCAGAGCTCAAAGGGTTAAGCTCTTGAAGAAAGTCTGGAGGTTTGTTAGTTATAAATACTGATCAACTTGTGTTTTACAGAAAATAACTATTTATGTTCGCTTATATTTTTTCTCAGTAAATCGAAAAATCTTAACGTAAATTTATAACACAGTAATACTACTAGACAGTCTATACATTTATTCCAGGTGAATAAGGCTTAAGAATATTCGTTTAACCCCTTCGGAACGAGCGACACGTATATGTGCTGCAAAAAGGCTTTCGAATCCTTGTTTATCACCACCAGTAAAATTATATTGAAAAATGTGCCTTAATTGATTGGAACATTTTCTCGATGCAAAAAGATACAAATTTTTGTTTTTTAAAAACAGGTGACAAAACATTAAACATTTCGTAAAATGCTCCCGTCGCGAAGGGGTTAAGAATCGGCTTAAAAATTCCCTTTTTACTTTCTTCTGTCTTCAATAGAAGAAAGTATTGTAATCGAAATTTTTTTCGACTTCCGGTTTTAGACGGATTTACACGTTTTAGGGGTCAGAGATTCCAAAAAACATGTTTTTACAAAATGTCTGTCTGTCCGTGTGTCTGTGTGTCTGTGTGTCTGTATGTCGCCATTCTACCATCAAAAAGTGTATGAAGTTATGCATAGAATTGAACCAAATTTTTTGTGAAGGTTTTTGGCTGTGGCAAGCAGGTCCTCCTTCAGTTTTGAAATATTCCGCCGGAAGGGGGCGCTGCAATCGCGATGTTTGTGCCATTTTCAATATTGTACCGACCAAAAGTATATGAAGTTATGCATCGAATTGAACCAAATTTTTTGCGTATGTGTATGACTATGGCTAGTTGATCCTCCCTGAATTTGAAAAAAATCCGCCGGAAGGGAGAGCTGCAATCGCCATTTTTGTGTCATTTTCAATATTGTACCAACCAAAAGTACATGAAGTTATGCATCGAATTGAACCAAATTTTTTGTGTATATGTATGACTATGGCTAGTTAGTCCGCCCTGAATTTGAAAATAATCCGCCGGAAGGGGACACTGCAATCGCGATTTATGTGCCATTTTCAATATCATACCAACCAAAATTACATGAAGTTATGCATCGAATATTTGAACGAAATTTTTTGTGTAAGTATATGGCTATAGTTAGTTAGATCGCCCTGAATCTGAAAAAAAAATCCGCCGGAAGGGGGGGCTGCAATAGCGAATTTTATGCCATTTTCAATATTGCACCACATAAAAGAGTATGAAGTTAGTTCTAGAACTGAACTAAACATTTTGTATATGATTATTTTTTGGTAAGGCAAGTAGGTCCTCCCGGAATTTGAAAAAAAATCTGCTTATCATTCTATTGTCCATCGGCTCGTGCAGAGATGGAAATTCGTTTTTACTCCGATTAATTGATTGAAGCAGAAATTTAAGATGAAAATCAAAGTTGGTAAGGTATTGAATTAAAATTATTAAAGCATTAAAATGAGTAACTGTTTTTTTAATATTAAAATGTATGTATGAGATAGAAGAAAGTTTTGGGATTGGCACATCCAACTAGTTTCATTCACATGGTTGGAATTTGGATATCAGCAATATATTATTACAATCGAAAGAGTTGTTATTTAAGCTCTCGTAACAAGATTGAAGGTTTGGTAATTCTTAAATACTGATAAACTTGCGTATTACAAATGAACAACTATTTATATTTGCCAAATTTCTTTTATTTTTTCCTCAGTTAATGGGAAACTCTCAAAATAAATTCAGAACATAGTCTACAACTGGACAATCCATACATTTCTTCCGAGTGATTTTTTTTTTTAATATTTAGATGAAAAATAAAATATTTCGGTTTTTTTCATTCACATTGTCAGTATTCGGATTCAAATAATACATTATTATAATCCATGGAGTTGTTAACTAAGCTTTCCTAGAACGTCTGAAGGTTTGGGAGTTAATACTGACCAACTTGTTTTTTACACAAAAGAAGAACTTTTGGCAAATATCTTTCTTTTTTTCGCAATAAATGGAAAACTCTTAAAGTAATTTCAGAAAAAAATAATGCAACTAGACAGTCTATACATTTACTACCAGTGAATAATGGTTAAAATATTTACATTAAAATAAAAATGCTTTTTTTCATTCACATTGTCCGCATTCGGATTTCAGCAATACATTATTATAATACACAGAAATCTTAATATTGCTCTTCTAAAAAGTATGAATGCTTGATAATTTATAAATACTGATAGACTTGCTTTTTACAGAAAAGAATATCTATATGTATTCACCAAATTTCTTTTCTTTTAAAATTTAGTTTTTTTGTTTTTTTAAATTCAGAAATAAAAATATCTCCCAGAAATTTAAAACAGAATTTTTTGTTTTATGTATTTTAAGACGTTGATAAATAATTTAAGATTTCTTTTTTTTTAGTTTTTCTCATTTGAATTCAACTTATATGAATTACAGAATTTCAAGAGCGAATTCTATCATGGAAATTACACGGTTATAGAAGAGAACTATTTTCTTGTGCCTTGTTATTTCTACAATAGATAATAATGGAGTTATGAATAAAGGGGAGAAGACATATAGTGTACTGTCAGCAAATTATTAGTGAAGTAACTGAAGAGGTTATCACAAAAATGACGGCTGATATTTCGCACTGGATCAACAGTTTCTCATTATCACCGAAGCAAACTTTCACCAGTAAATAAAAAAAAATCTTTATTTTAGCAGCTTTTTTCACGAGAAATTACTCTTATAAATACTGTTAATTTTTCTATTCGTTTTTATTCGTTGCAGTTTGCCCAGATACTGCAATCTTTTTCACTGGCACTGATAGAAGTTTGCCATGGTTGTCAAAATATGGGTTAAACGCAGCTCCTGCCTACCGCCGAAATAAAGTTACACCAGAAAACAATGAATAAGTGATGTTGTCATTATTTATGACTGAATTTTCGCATTAATAAGTGTTTTAAAAAAGGGGTAAATTTCTATTTATATTTACTGGTGAAAGCTTGCAACCCCAGCGCAAGCGGTTACAGTTAAAACTTTATTATTTTAGAACATATCTGTTAATCTTTATTAAACACTTCTCTGATTTTCCTGTACGTCATACAGGCAACGTGTTTTTCACAATCAAGATTTGCCCATACAATTTATGGGTATCCATATTTCATTCATGATTCTTTATTCTCACCAGTAAATATTTATTGTGAATTTCGTATTATTTAATCACCGTATTTTCTGATTTAAATTGGAAAGAAAAACTTCTGACTAATAATAACACATTGCTCAGTGGTGCACAAAAGAGAGATAATATTTCTACTAAATTAAAATCTAAATGAATTAAAATTTTAAAAAATGTTGCCACTTACACGTGAGTTTATTTTAAAATTCTAATTCATTTAGATTTTAATTTAGTAGAAATATTATCTCTCGATCAAGATGCAAACGTAGTCCTTCCATCATCATATTTTCCTGAAGACGCCCGCAGAAGACGGCGCGAAACGTTGAAAGTTTTATTTTATTTTAATTGTACAAATGTATATTAAAATTCCTCTTTTGTGCACGACTGAGCAATGTGTTATTATTAGTTAAATTTTATGGTGCAACTGTCCTATATATATTTATGAAAAACTTCTGTTTTTAAATATCTATGATAAAAGATTAAAAATTCAGTAAAAGACATGAAAAAATCGACATTATTTGAAAGTTTTTTTTTTTTTCAAAAATTTTGAAGAGTTAAATCATTAATAGATCCATGTAGATAATTTGGATTAAGTTCTTTTATGAAAAATGTTCTGCATTCAATTTTCTACTATAATGTACAATAATTAAACGTTATCAGATTTAGCCTGGTAAGAATGTTTTCCGCTATACATTACTGTTTGTTATTTTCTTTATGAATACGTAAAATCTATCTCAAAACAAACACAAATACACTATATACATATTCACATAAAACTAATGTTATGCATTTGCAAAGGCAGCTATTGTGATTGGAAATGTTCTATTTGAATATTTCGCTTCAGCTTTAGCAGCTTTCTTTTCAGAGAAGTATTATACGTAATGCATAAAAACTTTCTCCCAAGGGTGACAATGACTTTAGCTAAAACTGATATGTTAGATAAATGTGCAGTTAAGGAAAAGAATTTTCATTTAAGTATACTATTTAGATTTTCTTAAAAATTCTGAATTATGCATATTTCTGGAAATATGTGTTGGATTTTTTCGTATGTACGTACGTTTTTTTTTATCTTTGTGAGTATTATACATTTTAACCCCTTGAGGGGTGCTGATATGCCTATGAATCCACTTAATTTTAAATGGAAAATATCATGTTGCTATCAGAATTTTATTAAAATAAATTTCGCTTATTATATGTGTAAAATTTAGCCTTCTCCCTCTAATAATTTTTTTTTTTCAAATTCCAGTGTCATTCATTTATTTAAATACTTTTTCAATGGAATTGCTTTTCCCGCCAAGGATTTTTGGAACAGTACATTATAATGCAAGCAGACGTGAAATAAGCATTTTAAGATCATTTATACAGTATCTATATTAGACCTATATTAGATCTCTATTAGTTTATAGTTAACTATATCTATATTAGTTTCTATATTAGATCAGTGTATAATACAGAAAGAGAAATTGGTCTAACTTCTTTTGGTTGTCACCGTATAAAAAATTAGATATAATATTTCTACATATATATATATTGAATATATATATGATGTGGGTAAGATAAATATTGAACCACAACGCGTTATACTAAAATCTGACCTACCTATATCTTTGAGGTCCTACCGAACATCTCCCCTAGAAAAAAAAGAAATAAAAAATCAAATTCAATCTTTGTTAGCAGCTGGACTGATAAAAGAAAATAATAGCCCCTATTCTGCCCCTGTTACATTAGTTATGAAAAGAGAGGAAGGTAAAAAATACGCGATTATGTATAGACTATAAAAAATTAAACGCAATAATTAAAAACGATGCAGAACCCTTGCCCCGTATCGATGGAATTTTAGATAAATTAAGTAGTGCTCAGTATTTTTCCACTTTGAATTTAGCCTATGGTTACTGGCACATATCAATACATCCATCCGATACAGAAAAATTAGCATTTGCAACCAATTTTGGACTTTTTGAGTGGCTGGTGCTCTTTTTAGGCATAAAAACTGGCCCTCCCATATTCAATAGAACCATTAGAAGGATCCTTAAATAAATATAAAATCGACTTTGCGTGTCACTATTTCGATGATATTATAATTTTCTCTTCCTCTTTAGAAGAACATTTAAATCATTTAGCTCAAATTTTTGACATCTGCAAACTAGAAAACATTAAACTTAAACTTTCTAAATGTAAATTAGGCCAAAATAAAATCAATTTCTTAGGTTATGAAATCACTAATGAAACTATAACACCACCAAATACCAATATTGATACCATCAAAAATTAAAAACCTCCTTCCAATGTGAAAGAGTTACAACGATTTCTAGGTTCCATTAATGTTTACCATAAATTCAAAAATAAATATGCTGAAATTAGATATCCTCTAAATAGATTACTTAAAAAAAGATACAATATGGGAATGGAACTCAGAGTGCCATGATTTTTTCGAAAAATTAAAAAATTCTTTAATTGCAAAACCCATCCTCAAATTTTATGATCCTAAATTACCTTTACATATGTTTGCAGATGCCTCTCAGATAGCAGTAGGTGTCATTCTAAAAAAAATCTGATAAAGATAATTTCTTACATCCTATTGCTTATCATTCTAGAATTTTGAAGAGTTATGAACAAAATTATTTCATAACTGAATTAGAATGTTTAGCTATATTCTTGACAAATTCTATCATTACCCCACAAACACTTGACTTAAGTCCGTAAGCTGGTTTCGTCTCGACCAAAAACAGTTAAGGCCATTTGCACAAAAACAATGCTATACCGCATGTGAGCCGCCGCTAATTGCGGCAGCTATCGTCGAGCCGTTAACGGCTCGGCAATGACGGAACTGTTGCATTTACTTTGCCGGTAAACTCTTAATGGTCGGTTTCGGGCAAAAAAGTAATGGCCCTCCAACATCTAGAAAGCAGAGGGCTAATATAAACTGACCAGCATTTTTATTTTAAGAGAGAAAATGTATGTATTTTTGGTCTTTATTTCTTTCAAAAATTATTTTAAACTTGGGTTTAATATGCATATGCATAATTTACGAGATTTATATTTAAAACAATAAAATAGATGACATATTTTATTTAATTTGAAAATATTTTTATAAGAAATAAAAATTGTCCCCAAAATGTATACAGAATTCCAAGTTTTTTCTTCACCGGCACATTTTTACATTCATTATTCATAAAAAAGAGTTGAAAAAAAATGAATAAATACTTAAAATATAGTAAAATAATTTATAATAAAGTTTAAAACAGAAAAAAGTTTTTAGATTAAGCCTAAAGCAGTCCATTTCCACCCCCTTCTCCCCATCACTCAGTCACGCAAAATTTACGCATACATGCATAAAATCATTTTCAGTCGTGCATGCATAATATATTTCCAAAAATGTCGATTTCTGTGTTTCTAAAATTGGCTTAAAAATACAATTAGTTTCACATTTTTTTTCTAGGAAAGATCTTTCTAAAATTTAAAAAATTATGTTATCAGATAAAAAAAAAGAATGTATTTTGATTTATTTTCATCTGCAAGCGCGGATAGCTTTGCATGGATATATTTTAATGGTCATACTGGAAACTAGCAAAAGCCATGCTTTGTTTGGATTCGCGAAGCATTTTTTTATAAAGCATATATTTGAAAGTAACAATATTTTTTAATATTATTTTTACACCTTTATTAAACAAAAACATTATTTTATGTTTTGGTGCATTTTAATTCTACAAATGTAAGTTCAGCCAAATAACTATCAATTTCCTAGGAATTTTCTATTTATGATGTAAGACTGGCATAAAAAAATATTTTCGAAGCAAACTTTTACAAAATATTTTTAAATTTTCAACTAAAAATTCTTTTAAAGATTTTTTTTACAATTTCTAGTAGCCACTGGTGTTTTTTAAAGTTGTTTGAAATATGCATGTTTTCAATCTTTGTAATTAACATCAAATAATCTTTGATAGCAATTTTAGAATAATATAGTTGAAGAAAGCTTGAAGAAAGCTTGAAGAAAGTTACTTCTTCAAAATCCTATTTTCTGGAAAAACATTTGAAATCTGCTCTCGTCGATACTATGAATTTTTAACTGTAAAACTTTTTAGTCTAATTTCTTCGTTTTTATACATGTTAGTGCATGAAAATTTTTGATATTAAAGAATTTTTCGCAAGGAAGATTTCTATTTAATGCTTAATTTTGAAGGATTTTCACTCTCGACAACGTTACGTACGTTTTTAAGCCAATTGGTGCCTATATATCCTCAATATCTACAACTGCTTCATCTAATGTTAAACCTTGGGATTTATGAATTGTAACAGCAAAAGCTAATTACAGAAGAAATTCTTTCCTTGAGCGATTTATGCTTCCATATTTCCAGAATTCAATTACAGTAGACTCCCTCAAATCCGCTAACCTAAAATCCACAACTCTCTAAAATCCGCACATAATTTACGGATGTAAACAATGAAGCATTCAGTTCAGATATAAGGACAAAATTTTACTTTTTTTGCTTTATATCAATTCCAAATATATTTTAATTTGTAATTTTTGTTACTATTACTGTCTTAATGTTTTCTCTTGAAGGAAAAATAAATTTATTTCTGAAAAAATTCAAGATATTCCTGTTATCAATGATAATCATAATCTTACCAAATATATATGTCTTAATCAAGCTTTTTTTTTTGTCACTAAGTGTGGCTAAACCTGGAATAAAACCTCCTTACTTTATTATTTTGATCTGAATTAGTATTGTACATTATTTATGAGGCAAGTTTCATTGAATAATTTATTCAAAATACATTTCATCTTTATAATGAACACTTAATCATACATTATTAATTAGACCTTTGTTTTTAATATTTTATTCATTTTAAAAATGATCTAATTTTTTATTATTTTAGTTTATTACTTACTTTAATATTTTATTATATTGTAAGCATACATTATAATTTCAATTGGATTATTAATTGCATTCAAATTACTGTTTAAAAAATGTAAACAAAGCAATGACCAGAAATCCGCAAAATACTAAAATCCGCAAAATCTCTGGTCCCAAGCTGTGCGTATTTGAGGGAGTCTACTGTATTGGGGGAATTGGTACGCACCAATTCTTTTAAGTTAAATTATTGTAGTATTAAAATTTATCCATGTTATTCGCGGTATCTAGTCTGGTGGCTTGTCATTTTTTTTAATACGTGCAACAAAGTCTAAAGTCCCGTTCACTAAACCTTTTTCGGTCCACAAATAAGAACGTAACATTACTTTCGATACCAATGATAAAGTAAGAAATGGTAGAAGTCCACTTGTCATTTCTGAATCGGCCAACTTTTCCTTTAGTACATTTATAAAGAGCTTGAATCGAGGCAACAAGTTCACGCAATTCTTTTAATTTTTCATTTATATAACAAATTTAACAATTCATTTTATTTGTTTACGATTCTTTTGTTGACACTTTACAAAAAAAAAAAAAAAAAAAAAAAAAAAAATCCATAATACAATTTTTTTTAAATGTTTAATTGTCATTTGTGCAAACGATTTCGCTGAATAATGAAAACATATTTTATTTATTAAATTAATCGTGATTCTATCTATAATCACTTACTCCATGATTTATATTTTTTTTCTGAAAATATACGCGTTTCATTTTTTATTTCTTTGCTAAAATGCGTTCGTATTGGAAATGCATGTAAAATAAATTAATTAAAATAATATTTTTTTAACGTTTTACTGTAAAAAAAATTATATTCTGAAAATCTACAGATCATATTTTATTTTTGTGTTTAATTTGAAGTCAAAATATTGAATAGTTTTTTTGTAAAGTGTAGGACAAATTGTAATTTGAGTGGCCTAGTAGAGGATTCGCTTCGCTCATCCTAATAATGAATGTGTCGCCACAATAAACGATCCAACGAGTAACCTCAAAAAGTGGTCAGATCTGCTTGGGCCTTAGTACAATACATGCTTTCCTTCAAGGTCAACAAGTACGGGGGGGGGGGAATTATCCAAGAATTTTCCTCTCTGTGCTAATAAGCAGATCATTTCAGTTATAGAAGTCACATCAGGGAGAGAAAGCGTGTTAACGAATGCTACCACAATTTGGATATGTTACCACAATATAGGTATGTTTTATTATGCTTATTCATTAAAGAATTATTAATTTATAATTCATTATAACCTCTTGAGTTTTTTTACATCGACATTAGGCTTCTTTAATTCCGGAAACCTAATAGAAAGATATAGGAAACATATTCATTTTTAAGACATCATACGTTTTTAAAAATGCACTTGTATTTTAACAAATATAAAATAATATTTACTTTATACTCTGCTATTCATCGCTTATTCGTTATTTTAAAGTTTTGTATAAATTAGGAAAAGCAGTTAATTTAAAATTATATACTTTTAAGAATTTTTTAAAAGTTTGAATGTTAATCATATTTTCATATACTAACAATTGTTGTTTTCTACCGTGCATGTCATTAAAAATATTGCAAAAAATAAAATAGGTAAATTTATATAAAGTTTACACTGATTCTTAAAGGTAAAATTTATTTTTCTTTTTATATATCAGAAGCCAGAAAGAGCGATTTCATGTGTCTTGTATAAAATTGTGCAAAATACCATTTAATAGATGCTTCTTTAATTTAAAAAAATTCTTTTTTGTAGAGGTTGGTTGAATTATTTTAGATAAAATAGCTATCGGTTTCATTTTAGATTCTTAAAATAGCTTCTTTAACGTTGTAAATAACATGACTGTGAATGATGGTTTTTTCTTTTTTTTTTTATTTTGAGCGAAGAAAATTAACAATTTTTCATCGAAAATATTTCATTCATTAAACAATTAAATAAAATTGTCAGATCATTCAAAATTTTGATACATTTTCAATTATTGTAAATAATTCTCAGCTAATATGAAAAGATTAAAATAATATTTATTTTTAAATAGCAAATATTATTATTATATAAGGTACCCTGGGGTAATAACGCCAGGCGGGGTAATAACGCCAAGTGCTTATATTTTGCATAATTATGAAATAATCAGATAAATGACACCCATGTGCTGTGCGCAGAATGGTTTTGAGTTATATAAATCGCAAAAAACAGCTTGAAGTTAATTTGTTTCATTTTTAGGTCTTATTGTTTTTACAAACAACTAAAATTAACGCTTGATCTAAAATTTGCGAGATACGTTTTTTATATGTGAAGACTATCTTTTTATCCGGAAATACTTTGTTAGTTACATAAATTTGTAGTGCATTTCATGTACTTTTAAAATGTTGTTGAAGATCTTGGATATCTTCTCGAGATAATTTGTAATTTAAAATGTACTGCGCAATAACTATACCGGGGTAATAACGCCAATCCTTGACATTAATACCCCGGTTGATTCCCTACAGTGGCCGAGCTACATCCTAAATACTGATTCAAATAAACACAGTTAAAACTGTGCAATGTTTCTCATATTTCTATTCAAACGGTCCTTTTTAAGCAAAAAGAATCTCACGGTTCGATATTCATTTGCCTCATCCCCCCCTCCTACACCACACCTTTATATTTCTTACACTTTCACAAAAATTGAAAATTTTCAATAACTTAGAATGCAATTTGTCAATTTCTAATTTTGTAGAGTTTGTATTTTTAGAATTGGGCTATCTACATGCAATTATTCCATCTTATTTCATAGTTTCGTTTGCATGGCGTTATTACCCATATAGGTGGGTAATAACGCCAAATAGCATGGGTCAAGAAAAAACGCCATTACATTTTATGAATACATATCTGTTAAATTATTTTATTTTATATAGATAATCAATGAGTTGCTGTATCAGATCCTATATTTGTTTGAAAAATACAATCTAAAACTAAGCCGTGAAAATTGGTAGAACCTTAACGGGGCGTTATTATCCCAGGGTACCTTATATATATTTGTAATGTTTGATTATTAAATTATTCGAATAAAATCTAAATGAAAATTCTTTTGTATATTAAAATGATGCAAAAAATATTCGACAGGTTTCATAATAATTCTTTAATGAATAAACATAATATATTGGTGACAACCAGTAATAGGCTACTTCAGTCAAGCAAAACGATTCGCTCGGTAATACTAATCCTATAGAAAAAATCAATAAAAATATCTCTGTTACATTTTAATATTTTGAAACGATATTTTTCCTATTGGATAGCTGAAATTAATCCGTACAAAGGCCGTTTTTTACTTTTTCTATTTTGTTTGCAGATATTTTTAATGAGGATGTTTTTACTTTCGGAACCGGTTACGAAAGTGAAAGTATCCTCATAAAAAATCTACAATAAAAATCGAAAAAATAAAAAAATTGCCTACGAATCGATCTCAGCAATCTAATGCAAAAAATAATAAACAAAATAAAATAAATAAATATTTTAAAAGTATTGGAATGCAACCGGGATATCTTTATAAAATCATTCTGTAAGATCGGTATTATTTATTGGGTTTTTTCGCTTGGCTGAAGTAGCCTCTTAAGTCTATAAACCAATGAAAATAAAAGAAAAAAAACACAAAGCATTTAATTTATTACATGCATCACTAGCATAAATTCAAAATTTGTTCCATAAAAAATGTTTGTTGGGATATTGTTTAAATTATAAAGTGTTCTTGCATAAAAAACAATATATTATTAATCATTAGGTACACTTTTCAAAAAAGTTATAAATTTACTTATCTTGAAAATTTTCAAAAATTTCCAAATTTTATAAGTTGAAAATGAATTTATTTGTTTATTATTTAATTATATACTTTAAAAATTATTTTTAATTGCATTACATGTAAATTTTTAAAGCATATAATGAAATAATAAACAAATAAATTCATTTTCAACTTATATGTTTTGGAAATTTTTGAAAAATTTGAAGATAAGTAAATTTATAACTTTTTTGAAAAGTGTACATAAAGATTATTAGTATATTTGTTTTACATGCAAAGACAATTTATCATTTAAATAATCTTCCAGCAAATATTTTTTATAGAACAAATTTTGAATTTATGTTTAAATATTAATTCTTACAAACACAAATGGCTGGGTGAGGGTGATCTCCTAGCCAGCCTTTATTTTAATGGCCTTTAAAAGAATAATTGTTTCCAGTTTGTGGCTGTCTCATATTTTTGATAAAACGTTAATGGCACATTTGTGGGAAACTTCTTGTATTCATATCTTCTAGCCGCATTCTGGCTGGCGTGACAGTTTTTTGACGGAGCCGTTACGGCCAAAGATGACGGGCCGTTATCAAACGCTTTGGGCCACCGCTAACGAAGCCTATAGTGGCCCACCAGTTATGTGTTTGTTGGGTACTTTCATGGTGTCAAGTTTACAATTCATACGGACCACGCATCTCTAGTATGGTTAAAGAGTGTTAAAAACTTAAGAGGTGGGCTTTTTAGATGGTCACTCAAACTTAATATGTTTGATTATGAGATAAAATATGAAAAGGGTTCAATGTTGTCACGAAATCCTGTTTGTCATTTTAATCAACATATTTGTTTATTGCTAGATAGGAAAGAAATTATAGAGATGCAAGACAAAGACAATGTTTGTGACAAAAATATAAAAAAGAGAATGAAGTTATTATAGTTCAGAAAAAGGGATTCAAAAAAATTGTTGTATCAATGTCATTAAGAAAAAAAATTACTCCATATTGCTCATGATAAATTTGGACATTTGGGGATTCAAAAATGCTTAATTTAATATCTCCCAACTATTATTGGCCTAATATGACAATAGACATTACACAATTTGTTAAACATTGCGACACCTGTCAGAAAAATAAAAAAACAAAACAGAAAAGATTCGCCAGCCACAGATCAACCTTTTGAATGTCTTTCTATTGATACTGTTGGTGGATTTAACTATTACAACTCAACAAAAAAATTCTTACACATAATAATAGATCATGCAACTAGGTTTGTTTGGGCTTTTCCCTCAGACAACATTTGATAGTGTGCTTTTCTTTTTCTCCTAAAATTAATCGTCTATAAAAATCGTCTGCCTAAGATATTTAAAATTCTGAGTCGATTATAAATTGGTTAAATAATATATTTTTTAAATAAAATTGTTGTCTGTTAAATATTAATCTCGACTCTGGGTATGAGTTATGTTTACATAAAAGAATGATGGTTTGAGACTACAGAATGTTCTAGAATTTTCCTTTTAGATTTAAAAGAGGAAGCCTCGAGAGGTGGGAAGAAGAAAGATTCTTGGATTCTCTCTTCCATGAGTACGGCTGGATGTAGTAAATGATGGAACATTTTTTTGGATGTTTCGGTAAAAGATCGTCTGCAAAAGGAGCTTTTCTCTCTGTTATAGCTACAGTTTAATAAAATGAACTTGCAGCAGCCAAGGAGTGACTTATTGGATCTTCTACATTTATTTATTTTGTTTTTTTTTCCTCGCTGGCCATGACTTCTGTGCGGAGAAAGGGAAACCTGGCGATGATGTTTCTGTCCCCCTAAGTTTAAAATGTCACATATATATTCAAAATGTTTACTATAAATAAATAATCAAGATACGCATAGTGTCTAATTGTAACAGCCATATTGTTTCTTAATCTTCATCCTTCATATTTCACTATTTATTTTTACATTTTTATAAAACAAAAAATTGAGTTACGCAAATTTCTCATTAAAAGTAATAAAAAAAAATATTTTTTTTTTTTTTTTGGTTTTTACTCAAAGAACTGCATAAAATCATGGCTGCCAAGTTTCCAGATTTTTGAACACCAGTATTTTGATACTGAAAATGTTCGATTATTTAATTGAAACATGTCGGCGACTTCAGAAAACATTCTTTCTAATATAATAGTTGTATGCAAAAAGCCGGAGACTTGGCAAGTCTGATAAAATTATATTTGAAACTTATAATGTATTGATTTTGAGGCGGCAGCACATACAATCATCTCGTCACCTCATCAAAAAAATATATTTCAAATATTTTTCTGAACTCAATATTTTATGCAATTTAAAAGAAAAAAAAAAGAAAGCGTAATAAAACGGAAAGAGTTATAACTTTAAGAAAACTTAAATTTCGAAAAACCACTTTGTTCAAAAGTATTTCTTTCTTTTTATTCGAAGCAAAACTATAATACATACGAAGAAGTTATATGCAATGCCTCTTCTATTAATTTTCACGCTACACTACTTTTTTCAAAACCCTTCAAGTTATTCTTCAAAACAATTTAGTTTTAACACATAAAACAACATCCAATCACGCAGAAAACTGCGGTAAAGCATCAAAATTTTAAAACACCATAAACTTTATTCATTACAAGTGAAAGTTTTATTTCTGGTTTTGATTTTTTTCTTTTTATTTTCTTCATTATAAAATCTCATTTCCTATATTTGGTAAACTTATCAAGCTTAAGCTTCAAAACAACAAAAATAAATAAATATTACAAATAATTGTTAAAATATCATATGTGTTCAATACATATTTTAAACCTCTGAAATTATGCATATTTTCTCTTTATTAACTTAACTTTTCGCAGCATCACATGCAAATGCACATTGGAACTTTCTGTAATATACAGGAAAGTTTGCAAAAATTTATATTAAGACAAGTGAATACTTTACATAAAGTCTATGTTTATTTTGTGTCTGTCTAAATTTATATGTGGACTAAAAAAATAAAATGAAAAAATAAAAAATAAAATGTTAAAACTGTTGTTTAAACTGTTTGGGGTTTTTAAATTATATTTATATCAGTGTCATTTAGTTTTCTACTTTTATTAATATTAATTTTATACATATTAAATTTAATTTATGACCAAAATATATTATTATTATATATATATACAAGTTTATTCCGAAAATCAATCATCCGTGAATCCAGAGATATATTCTCGGAGGGATAGGGTTTGTAATGATTCTTATTCTTATGACATTCCGAGTTTGTGGTTAGAATTACTTAGTAAATATTTAGAGGGTGAGTCTAATAGGGGAGCCGCGGTGGCATTGGCTATTCACGATCATAGCGGGCGCAATATTTTGTGTTTTGGGATTTTAAATTATATTTATATCAGTGTCATTTAGTTTTCTACTTATATTAATATTAATTTTATACATATTAAATTTAATTTATGATCAAAATATATTATATTTATATGCCGCGGTGGCAATGGCTATTCACGATCATAGGGGGCGCAATGTTTTGTGTTTTGGGTTTTTAAATTATATTTATATCCAGTGTCATTTAGTTTTCTACTGATTTTATGTGTTATGAATACGGTTCTTATGAATGAACCGAAACATGTCAACTTTTTAATTTTTTAATTTTTTATTTGTGACACCTGTTCTAAGTAAATAAATATGAATTTTTTTTTATACATAAAAATATAGTTAATATTTATCTTAAGGTACTCATTACTCAAGCATAATATGTCTGATTACTTTATTTATACATACAATCAAAATATTTTACAGAGTTAAAGTACAGATATAATTCACTAGAAAGAGGGGTTTCAAATTAAATTCCACACTTCTGAATCCGCAAACTTCGGTTTAAAATTGTTTATCGTTATTTTTAATGCTGTTCAGAAGTTTCCAAATGAAGCGAAAAAATTTCTATTTTTAGTAATTTGTTGTGTATGCTTGCCCTTTAATATCTCACTAAAACATTTTGTTTTGCAGTTTAATATTTATGTTTATGAATATACATTAAAAGTTTATCTAAAAATATACATCAAATATTTTTCTATACTCATTAATTTATGCAATTTCAAATAAAATAAAAAGAATATTGCCCAGTTAAACTGATGACATTGAGCTCACAGGCTACGAATACTAATTGTACATTACAGCCTTATATTTTCAAGGGTTAATTCCGTTCGAAAAAAAAATTAAGGGGAAACAGCTCTCCCCTTTCCCCCTTTTTCTACTTAATCATTGAACCTCCTAAACTGTCAAGGACATGCTTTATCATAAAAAAATCTATATCCGAAATTCAGAGCAAATCAGATAAGTCTTAATAAAAACCCATTTAGCATTTATATAACTGAAGAGGCGTTATCCCCCTCTTTCATACTTAACCATTAAATTTCCAAAACTATTCAGAGATTTGAACAAAATCTGACAATTCTGCTTGAAAAACTTACTTACATAAATTAAGGGGAGGGGCATTAGAACCCCCGTTTACCCTATTTATACTTATTCAATGAACACCTAATTACAGTCACGGAATCGCCTCATCAGTATGATCCTATATCTAAATTTTGAACAAAAACTGTTAATTCTGCATGAAAAACTCATTTATATCAATTAAGGGGAGGGGCATGAGCCCCCCGTTCTCCCCCTTATACATACCGAATGAACTCCAAAAACTAACCAGGGAAGCGCCTTATCAGGATATACCTATATACAAAATTTCAAGTGGATTGGATATTTTTATCGTGAGTTATCGCGTTACGCAAGAACGAACACACATACAGAACGGGCGGGCACATAAGCTCTCAGGCTATGCTCGCCTGTGAGCTAAAAAAGAGGAAGAGGAAAGGAAGGTAGACGAGGTAGGTAATAAAACAAAATGTTATAAATTTAACAAAAAATAAATTTCCAAAATCCACTTTGTCCTAAATTTTTCTTTATTTTTATTCGTTGCAAAAGCTGTAAAACTTACAAAGAATTTATATGCCATGTCTCTTCTATTAATTTTCACCCTATAGTATTTTTTTATTAATTTCGAAAGATAATTCTTCCAAAGAATTTAATTTTAACACATGAAACAACACCCAATCATGCAGAAAACTGCGGTAAAGCATCAAAATTTTAAAACACAATAATCCATGAAAGTGAATATTTTATTTCTGCTTTTGATTTTTTGATTTGCATTTCTTCATAACAAAATCTCTGTCCTCTGTTTGGTAAATTTATCAAGATTAATCTCCAAAACATATAAAAAATAAATATTAATGTGTCAATATATTATATGTGTTCAATATATCATATTGTATGTGTTCAATAATAAAATAGTTATTATTATTATTTAATAATAATAATTATTATTATTATTTCGCTTTAAAGTGCTTTGAAACCTCAGAAATTATGCATATTTACATTACCTTATCTCTTCACAGTTTCTGATGCAAATGTGCATTGTAATTTTTTTAAAGGAAAATTCGCAAAACCTATAGTAAACCAAATGACTACTTTATATAATGCCTATGTTTATTTTGTGTCTTTCTAAATATACATGCAAACTAAAAAAGTGAAGTATGAAAAAATAAAATATATAGTTAATATTTATTTTTAAGGTACTCAAGCATGACACATCTTATTTTATTTATACATAAATAAAAAATATTGTGTACAGTTAAAATATAGATAGAATTCACTAGAAATGGAGTTTTTAAATTAAATTTCACAATTCCGCATCCTCTAACTTCGGTTTAAAATTGTTTATCGTTATTTTTCATGTTCATAATGTGATTATTGTACAGAACTTTCCAAATTAAGCTCAACAAAATTTCTATGTTTAGTAATTTATTGTTTATTATAGCTTTTTAATAACTCATTGAAATATCTTATTTTGCAATTTAATATTTATCTTTATGATCATCTAGAAAATGTATATCTTAAAAATTATGTTTAAAATTTTTTCTCTACTCATTATTTTATGCAATTTTAAATTTAAAAAAAAGAGGAAAGGGTAATAAACCGAAAAGAGTTATAACTTTAACAAAATATAAATATTGAAAAACCACTTTCTCCTGAAGTTTTTCTTTCTTTTTTATTCATAGCAAAAAGTGTAATACATACGAAGAACTTACTTGTCATGCCTCTTCTATCAATTTTCAGGCTACAGTAGTTTTTAAATCGCGGAAGGTTTTTCTTACAAACAATTTAGTTTTAACACATAAAATAACATCCAATCATGCGGAAAACTTTATTTCTATCACAAATGAATGTTTTATTTCTGTTTTTTATTTATTTATTTTTATTTTGTTGTTGTTTATAGCAAAATATCTGTTCCTTCATTTTTAGATTTATCAAATTTGATCTTAAAAAAAAAATAAATAAATAAAAAATATATATTATAATAATTGTTAAAGTGTCAATGTCAAAATTTCTATTTTTAGAATATGTTGTATGTTCTAACTTTATGATAACTGTTCAATATCATGTGTTTAAAAATAAACTACTTATATATACATGTATATATATATGTATATATATATATCGTGTTTTCAAACTTCAGAAATTATACATATTGTCTTTCTATTAATTGATCTATTTACAGTGTCAGATGCAAATGTACATTATACATTTTTGCGAAATTAAGGAAAGTTCACAAAATCATTTGACTCAAGAACTAAGTTACATTAAACCAAGTGACTACTTTATGCCATCCCTAAGTTTTTCATGTCTTTGTAAATTTGCATGTAAGCAAAAAAGGAAGAAGAGAAATAAAAAGTATACTTAATATGCATTTTATAGTATACAAATATGATTCGTCTTATTGCTTTGTTTGAACATAAAGTTAGAATATTTCAAATACTTAAAAACAGTTAAAATAGAAGAAAAATTTGCTAGAAATAGAAGTTTCGAGTTCAATTTCAGAATTTTAAACTTTAGTTAAAAATTGTTAGTCTTCACTTCTCATGTCCATTGTGTTTGTACTAAAGAGAAGTTTCCAAATTAAATTCATCAATTGTATTTTTAGTAATTTGTTGTGTATTCTAACTTTTTGATATCTCTCTGAAATATTTTGTTCTTTAGTTTAATATTTATGTTTATGAACATACAGCAAACGTATCTGTAAAAAAAAATTTTTTTTCAAATTTTATTCCGGACACATTATTTTATGCAGTTTAAGATAAAAAAGAGGAAGAAAAAAAAGTAATAAAACAAAAAAAGTTATAACTTTAACAAAATCGAAATTATCGAAAGGGCACTTTGTCCTCAAATTTTTCTTTCTGTATTATTCGTAACAAAAACTATAATACTTACGAAGAAGCCACATGCCATGCCTCTTCTATTAATCTTCACCCTACAGTACTTTTTTTTAACCCTGAAAGGTTGTTCTTCCAAACAATTTAGTTTTAACTCATAAAACAACAACATCCAATCATGCAGAAAATTGTGGTAAAGCATCAAAATTTTAAAATACAATAAACTTTATTTCCATCACAAACGAAAGTTTTATTTTTGTTGTTGTTGTTGTTATTGTTGTTGTTGCTCTTTCTTTTTCTTTAGCTTTTCTTTATAGCGAAATCTGTGTTCTCTTATTTGGTAAATATATCAAGTTAAAATTTCAAAACAAATGAAAAATTAGAATAGTATTATAATTGTTAAAGTATCAATGCATTATATGTGTTCAATAATAAAACAGTTCTGTTTAAAAAAATGGATTTAAAACATCAAAAATGGAATGTATATTGTCTTGATCAACTTTATAAATTTTATTTTCTTTATTAACACAGTGCTAAATGCAAATATACATTACATAGTTTTTGTGAAATTAAGGCACGTTCATAAAACCTATATTAAACCAAGTGACTATTTATGACATGTATAAATTTTTTTACGTGTTTTTGTTAATTTACATGAAACTTTTAAAAAGAAGAAGAAAAAAACTTATATTTAATATTTATTTTAAGGTATACAAGCATGATACATCTGATTACTTTGTTTGTACTTAATTTTAAAATATTTCATACACTTACAAACAGTTAAAAATCAAAAAGAATTAAGTAGAAATAGCGGTTTGGAGCTTAATTTCCGAATTCCGCATTAGCAAACTTTAGTTAAAGTTGTTTATCGTCATTTCCCATGCTTATTATGTATGCACGGAGGAGAAGTTTCCAAATTAAGCTCAAAATTTCTATTTTTAGTAATTTGTTGTGCATTTAAGCTTTTTGATAACTCTCTGAGATATTTTTTTTAGTTTAAAACATATTTATATTTACTAAATAATATATATTTTTATTTATTATCATTACTATATTTAAGACCATACAGCAAACGTGTATCCCAAAAATATATTTAATTTTTTTTTCAGATCTTATTATTTACACTTTTTTGGATAAAAAAGGGGGAGGAAAATGGATAATAAAACGTAAACATTTATAAATTTAACGATACTGAAATTTCGAAAAAGTGCTTTGACCTAAACTTTTTATTTGTTTTTAATCGTAGCAAAAACTGCAATACTTACTAAGAACTTACATGCCCTGCCTCTTCAATTAATTTTCACGCTACAGTACTTTTTTTTAAAAATCCCGAATGTTCTTCTTCCAAACAATTTAGTTTCAACACATAAAACACCGTCCAATCGTGCAAAAAACTGCAGTAAAGCATCAAAATTTTAAACACCGTAAATTTTATTTCCATCACAAGAGAAAGTTTTATATTTTATTTTTCTTTCTTTCTTTCTTTCTTTTTTATTTTATTTATTTATTTATTTTTACTTTTCTTCATGGCGAAATCTGTGTTCATTTATTTGGTAAAGGGGGTAGCGGGTTAAGGGGGGTCTGGCGGCCCCAACCGAATCTGGTAAAATCGTTCCAAAAATCTTGAAGAGGGTCGAAAAACAAGCAGTATAAGCTTTTTACCGACATTACAACCCCAAACGAAAACACAGTAATGGCGAAAAATAAGATTTTTTGTGATTTGTTTTTTTTCAACCAGTTTAATTTATTTTAAAATAGTTTAAACGCAATTAAAAATTTGTTTTGGATGTGTGGAAGTCCCCTGAATTTTTTCAGATTTTTTGGTCAAGTAAAAACATGTGAATTTTAGGTTTAAATGCGAAAAAATCGTGAAAAACGCGTCATTTTCAAGATTCAACCCTCTAATTTTTAGGGTTGTTTTCATTTTCCCGAGGGGTGCTGTATAGTATAGATAGCGGCAATCGTCCTCTTTCGAATGCAGGCAACTGGACTCAATTTGGTCAATTTTGGTGAGCGGGGCGATTTTTTGAAAAAAACTCGAATTTTCAACTTTCGGTAAATTACGGCGCGTACTTGGTATAATGCATATTTGTTATAAAAAATACATCTCTATGGGGGTTTTTGAGGTCGCTGATCACGAATTTGATGTCAAAAAATTTTTTGACAACAAATTCACCCATAAGTATTTATTAACACAGGTTTGATAATGTAAAAAATATCATTGAATCACAGCATTTAAACGCGCCACCAGTGGCCGAGAGAATCTCACCTCTCAACTGGTAGACGGCAGGTGCTGGGTTCGAAGCCAATCGCGGCCGTCGGCCTAACCGTTCGGAGTTTTCGTGGTTTTCTTCGAACCTTGTGTAAATACGGGTTAGGTTCCCTTAGAAAGACCCCCACGAAGGGCATCCCTCCCCCTGGGCCTATATCCCTAGGGTAGATAATCGGCCGTCACAAAAATACATACATATATACACAGAATTTAAACAATTTTAATATCGTGTTCAACTAATATAATCAATGAAACTAAATTTTCTGGTATAAATCATATTTTATTCAAGCTTACGTAATAGTCACACAATAATATAAAATAGCATAATACTTTTTTACAAAGCTAAGTTAACAATTTTACAGTTTTAATCCTCGTCACTATCTTCTTCAATAACAGGTTCAACGCTTTGAACAGAGAAAATATTTGTGAGAATCTGTGCTGGACGAATAATTCGCGACAAATATGTCGTACGCCCTAAGAAGTAAATGATAGTGGCCACATATGCACAACAACCGACAGTTCTGAGGCCATTCGCACAATCGCATACGTATTCTTCTATATCACTTCTTCCAATAGCTTTAGGAACGTATTTTACGTAACACCTGTACTTTTTCCGGCTTATGTGCTTCGATAGAACTTCGCATTTCAAAATTGATTTATCTTCCAACAAGTAATGCATATTAAGAACTGTCAAAAATTTTTTGACATCAAATTCGTGATCAGCGACCTCAAAAACCCCTATAGAGATGTATTTTTTATAGCAAAGACGCATTATACCAAGTACGCGCCGTAATTTACCGAAAGTTGAAAATTCGAGTTTTTTTTTCAAAAAATCGCCCCGCTCACCAAAATTGACCAAATTGAGTCCAGTTACCTGCATTCGAAAGAGGACGATTGCCGCTATCTATACTATACAGCACCCCTCGGCAAAATGAAAATAACCCTAAAAATTAGAGGGTTGAATCTTGAAAATGACGCGTTTTTCACGATTTTTTCGCATTTAAACCTAAAATTCACATGTTTTTACTGGACCAAAAAATCTGAAAAAATTCAGGGGACTTCCACACATCCAAAACAAATTTTAAATTGCGTTAAAATCATATAAATAAATTAAACTGGTTGAAAAAAATAAAAATCACAAAAAATCATATTTTTAGTAATTACTGTGTTTTCGTTTGGGGTTGTAATGTCGGTAAAAAGCTTATACTGCTTATTTTTCGACCCTCTTTAAGATTTTTGGAACGATTTTACCAGATTCGGTGGGGGCCGCCAGACCCCCCTTAACCCGCTACCCCCTTTATCAAGTTCAATCTTCAAAACAAAATAAATAAATAAATAAGTATGATAATAATCGTTAAAATTCAATGCATAGTATACGTTCAATAAATACATTCAAACAATAATAAAATTGTTTTTTTTTTCGATCCTCAGAAACTATGCGTACATCCGCTTTATTAACTTATCTGGTCACAGTGTCAGATGCAAACGTAGATTGTACATTTTTCTGAAATAAAAGAAAAATTACAAAATTCAAATGACTACTGTATGTCATGTTTATGTTTACTTTATATCTTTACAAATTTACAATTATGATAAAAAAAGAAGAAGAAAAATAATAATTATATTTAATATTTATTTTAATGTATACAAGCGTGATACATATGTTATAACTCTGTTTGTACATAAAGTTAAAATATTTCAGGCAATTAAAATACAAGCAGAATTAGCTAGAAATAAAAGTTTCGAGTTCAACTTCAGAGTTCGGCATCAGCAAACTTTGGTTAAAAATTTGTTTCATGACCGTTTTGTATGTAGTGATGAGATATTTCCAAATTTAAGCTCAAAATTTCTATTTTAAATAGTTTGTTTAACATTCTAAATTTTCAATAACTCTTTGAATTATTTTTGTTTTCAAATTAATAATTATTTTTTATGAACATACAGCAGACATATTTCACAAAAATGTATTTCAATATATTTTTTCTGGACTCATTTTTTATGCAGTTTTAGATAAAAAAGAGCAAGAAAAAAGGTTAATAAATCGAAAAAATTATAACTTTAACAAAACTGAAATTTCCAAAAACCACTTTAACCTAATGAGAAGAAAGGGTAATAAAACAAAAAACAAGTTATAACTTTAACAAAACTGAATAATTTAAAAAACAACTTTAACCAGAAATTTTTCTCTGATCTTATTCCCATCCAAAAATTGCAAAATTTACGAAGAAATTACATGCCATGCCTCTTCTATTAATTTTCACGCTACACTATTTTGTCAAATCTCGAAAGGTTATTCTTCCAAACAATTTACTTTTAACACATAAAACAACTTCCAATCATGCGGAAAACTACGGTAAAACACCAAAATTTTAAAACGCAATAAATTTTATTTCCTTTGTAACAGAATGTTTTATTTCATCATTTGCTTTTTTTTCAAACGGAAATCTCTGTTCCTTTATTTGATACATTTACCAAGTTTAAGCTTAAAAACAAATTAAAAAATGAATATAACAATAATTTTATTTACTATAAGTGTAAATGTATCATATATATTCATATAGAAATAGTGTATAAAATACTTTTTGTTTGTTTGTTTTAACCCTTTTAGTGCCAAGGGGCACCGTGGCGCTGCTCTGAAAAGTGCCAAGGAGCGCCGTCGCGCTGCTTTGTTGCCGTGCCGTATCTGAAAATTTACTTGTGTCCGACATTTTGAAATCAAAATTAGAAATATAAAAAAAATAATAATCACGTTGTTTCTATAAAAAATATGCGATCGAAGATAGTTAGAATGAAATATAATGAATAAAAATACCAACACGATAAATAAATAAATTTAAATAGCACTGCGCGCTCCAAAAGCGAACTGTCAAAAGGAGCGCTATCGCAATACTGGCATTTTTCATTTCTGAAGAAAGCAGCGCGATGGCGCTCCTTATCTGAAAGTGTTAAAGTGTTTACAAACTTCTAAAATTATACATACTTCCTCTTTATTAACTTTTTTTTCCCCAGTGTTTGATGCAAATATACAAACATGTATCATGTAGAAGAGTACAATAAAAAAACGAATTTTTAACAGAGATATATAATTTGGATTTTAAATATCAATTCTCATTTTTGGATAACTTTCAAAAAGTAGATATACTACTTAATAGAAAAAAAATATATATATAACTATGAATTCTGTTTTAAATACAGTAGAACCCCGAGACGTCGGATTAATTGGGACCAGACCTAATCCGGATTATCAAAAATCCGGATTATCCGGAGAATTAGTGAAAAATACAATAAAATGAAAAATATTTACAGAAAATCAGCTTTATGTTAAACTTACTGAATATTTACAGACAGTAAAAATGTTTCCTTTGTAATAAAAAAGTTTGTAAATTTCTGCTGTGCCAGTTTTTTACGCCTTTTGCAAGCCGTTTGGCCAGTTGATTCTCAAATTTGAAAAAAAAAATGACCAAACCGATCCGGATTATCCGGAGATCCGGATTAGCGGGGTCCGAATTTGCGGGGTTCTACTGTAATATTAGAATTAAATATTGTAAAAATAAAATTGACACGATTCATCTTTTGTAAAGAAATAAGGAAAGACTAAGAATAGTCACTGGGGTCCACCCTAATACTTACCCATCATGGATTTGCATACTTTAAAATGTAAAAATAAAACATATGAAAATTGTTTATAAAATGCATAGCAATTCCACCGCAAAATTTAAACGTATATTTAAATATTGTTAATATACATAATAATGCTCCATTACAGAATTGCGGATACTGTTTGATTATCCAATCGACCAAATTTTGACAAATAATATAAATCGTCAAAAATTTTATTTTAAATAACTCAATAACAAATAAATTATTAAAAGATTAATAAAACCACAAATAAAATGTCAAATAAAAAATCACTTGATAACGTTACAGACACCTGTAACTTGTTTAATTTCAAGTGAATGTGATATTTACGATAAGCCATTATTTGCATTTAATTTGGCGATAGTTCTTTGTTCGACGGGATAATCAAGTAGCACCGAATTGCTGATGAACCAATTTCGGCAAATTATATAAATTGCCAAATTACTCAAGTAGTTCCGAACTGTGTAAAAGAAGCATCCTTGTAACTCCAAAAATGATTATTATATTAACTAATTGTATACTGCGTTCGATTAGGCATCTCATTTCTAATTAAAATCTATCTTTGAATTGAAATTTGAATGCAATACAGGGTCATGAAAAATCGAGGAATGTGGAAAATAGGATTATGTATATTTCGGCAACTAATTATCCGATCAACTTCATTCTTTATGCAAAAATTATGCTTTTTTATTATTTTTTAAATCTACTCCTTAAAATGAAACAAAAATTAAAATTTTTTATACAACTTTCATCAGAACGAATATTTTGAAAGTCTGAAAAAAATAGTTTTTCACGATCGATGTTACTGATATTCAGTGGTCGCAGCAACAAATTTTCGCAAAAAAAGAAGAAGAATCACTCAAGCAGGGGTGAAAAAACATGTTTATAATGTGACCAGAATCGCTTATAACTTAATCGGTAATCTATTTATCAAAAACAAAGCTCGATTCCAAATCACTTCCTTAGTCGGGCCTCGAACTTTTCTGCTTAAAAATAAGTTTTGTAAATGTGTCAAAACGTTTTGCACTTAACAATCTCTCTCTATTTAGCATAGCAATTGAGAACATCATAATCAAATATAAACGTTATATTACAGCCAAAATAACTGGAATTTAAAAAATATTTAGACAATAATATTAAATACGAAATTTTAATTTTTATCCGTATGCGTATGCTACTTTAAATTTTATGTTGTCGTAAAGTATTAATTTGTCGTCATTGATTTTTTTTTCAATGAATCTGTTTTCCTTTTTTAGTTTTATATAAGCAAGAGTACAAATTTTGAGTTAAAGGAGAGCATTTTAACAACACAAAAATAAAAAATATCTATTGGATTAAAGTAACAATTGTTTTTCATAGAAAAAAATATAATGCCTACAAATACTCTTCCATAACAAACACCATCTCAGAAGTTTCACGGTACAACGCTTTTTTTTATTGAATCTCCAAACAAAATTATTCTAAACAATTTACTTTTAAAGCATAAACCAACATTCAATCATGCAAAAAATGCGGTAAAACATCAAACTAAAACACACCATAAACTTTCTTTTCATTGTTAGTGAAAGTTTTTTTCTTGTACTTTATTCCCCTTTTTTTATTTAATACTTTTTCCTCTCTTTTCTTTCTTGCTTTTAATTTATCTTGTTACTTCTTAATTTTAAGTTTGAAACTAATTGAATAAATAAAATCACTTTTCTGTATTTGTTAAGGTACAAATTATAAAACTCGTTTAACGATGAAATACTGCTTTTAGTTTCGTCTTTAAATCTCAAAAATAATAAATGCTTCAGCTCTATTAGTTTTTACTTTCGCAGATATTTTTTAATCGAAAACATAATTATGAAGAAATTATAAAATGATATTTGAATAAAAATATATGCATAATATCAATTTTAGACGTTATGCAGAAGATCTGTATAAATTTTGGATGAATTATTATCAAAAACAATTCTATAAAAATCAATTTTTTTAAATATTGAAATGTGACAGCTTTATGAGTAAAGATGAGATATTTCAATTCGTGATGGCATTTTCTGCGTTAAAATATTTTTTAACACAAAAATGTAATCGGTAGTCACATGGTAATCCCCGTTGTTTCACTTCTTTCTTCAAAAATAAAATTAACCCTTATAGCCACCAGTATGAAGAAATTTCATAAAGGACTTTTAAAATTCTATTTAAAATATATAAATGGGTCTATTTTGTAAAAAAGCGAGTACGGGTAATTCTACAAAGGAGGTGCTTTCATTTTAAAATATTTCATTTTATTAGGGACACCATTAAAAACAGGTTTAATTTTTTCCCTATTTACAAGAAAATGTCTCTATTAATAAGACTCTTAAATGAGTCAGAAATTTCTGTTTAATTTTAGTGGTGGGAAGCTTATTTTAGCAGCTGCAGATCCTTAAAAAATTGTCGCCATTTAGTGACAATCTTTTTAGTTACTTCATTTGCAACTGGTTGAAAATAAATATGTATCCAACTCTTTATTAATAACTCCATTGTATTTAGGCTGACTTGTGCTAGATTATTTCATTTTAATCAAGTATTTTACGTATTTTTTATATTGATTTTTATGCACAAAAATTCTTATAAATGAATTCAATGTAAAATGTATAAAATAAACAAACTGAAAGATTTCTTTAATTTTTTTTCATACTCTAATCCTAGGGTCTATCATAGCTTGCATTGAATTTATATAAACTGCTCAATAATTATTTTATCTGCATAATAAACAAAACGCAAAAATATGTTTATTAAACATAATACTCATCCTTTTTTAATGAAATACATCTTTTTATTACGTTGTTCTTTTAAATTGTGTTATACTTTTCTAGAGAATTTATCTCGAATAAATCTTCAATTACAATGGTTTCAAACACTTTTAAATGAAAATAAAAAATAAATAGCATACTTGTTGGAAATAGCTATGAAGAAATGTCATTTTAACGCATTACGTGTTTTCTTTTCTAGGTAATTTTTTTTTTTTTTACGCTGCAAAAATGTCTTGTATTTTTTCTTCTTTTTTTCTATTTCTTCTCTTTTTTTCTTTTTGTTGCATTAGGAATTATTTCAAAGACAAGCAGGAAATAGTTTCAATAAAATAAAAATAGACAATTTCATTTTAGGGGGAAGAAGGGGCCAGTATGCTTGTAGTAAAGCAATAAATAGATAATTATATATATAATGCAAATGCTTTTTCTTTGAAAATCCATTTCAAACATGTATTAGATATTGAGTATGTGTATTTGAATGATATCGAATTTAAGTAGCTATTCATGTTTTTTTATTAATTTTATTTATTTAACAGGGCATCTAATTCATCCAGGGCAGAATACAACTCACAGAATAAGAATTTATCGCAGAAAATCTAAATAAAAAACTCCTGTTTATTTAATAACGAAATGTTTGCAATTAATGAGACAAAATTTCTATTTTAAAAGTACTATTTTAAATTTCTGGTGTGAATATAGGATATCTGAACAAAAAATTCACTAAATAAAAAATACTGGTGGTAGCATAAATGCTGTGATGTGTACTACAGGATTAATGATATTCCAGGGTAGTGAGTGATATGGGAAAATCACAGTTAAAAGAGAAGAAACTACGGGAAACTATCAGTATTTTCTTATGTAAATACTTCATTGGGTATTTCTAGGTTATCCCGTAGACCAAAAAAATATCGCCAAACTATAAGATTAAATGCCAATAATGGATGATCGTGAATGTCACATTCAACGACATTAAATGCGATTCACGTGCTTAAAATGTCATTAAGCGATTTTTATTTCGACTTTTTATTAATATTTTTATTAATATTCTACTAATTACTTGTTTTTTCGTTATTTAAAATAAAAATTATGTCAACATGTATAATTTGGCTATTAGTTTGGCGATTTGTATAATTTGGCGAAATTGGTCGACTGGAGTACCCTTCATTGATATAAAGGAATTGAAGAAGGCGACTTTCTCAACAAAATATTGGTGTTTAACACCCAGGGGCGTCGCCATGGGGGGGTATGGGGGGGGAGCCTCCCCCCCCAATATATGTGAAGTTGGGAAATTTGAGCTTAGAGTTGGGAAAATTTAGATTTTTGAAAGACTTTCTTTTTTTTTAATAATTACAAGAAATATATGAACTTTTTATTCTTTCGGTGACAATGGTTTAGCAAACAAGTTAAATTATCAAAAGAAATCAACCAGACTCAATTTGTCATTGTATTTCTCTGTTCTATGAAAACATCATACACTTATTAGACCTAAATGTCTCTGCTCCTGTGTATCAATATCTGACTCTAAACAGCTTTCTCCACTCCTTTGTTTCCTCCAAAACTTTCATTTCTGAAAAATTTCAAATTATAGTCCGTGACTTTTATGTTACTTTCGTATGAAAATCCATAATGGCTCATATACTAGAAGTCTGTCCGGGCCTGGGCTTGGTCCAAGGTACTGGCATGGCCCGTGGACCGAGCAGGCAAACTTTCAAACAGAGTGCTTCCACCATTCTGATATAAAAATTTAAAAGAAGCTCATAAAATTTGAATTATTTTCAATAAATATGAGTTTCACAAGAATGCGTATAAATGTGCTGCATGAGCCGATTTTATTTTAACAACACTATTGCAAAAATATATTTTGTCCAAAATGTAGAGAACGTCGGATAGTTAATCATGTTTGAGCCTGAGCTTAGCTTTTTTTGCAGACTCGGGCAGGAGCACCGTCAGTTTATTACCCCTCCCCCTTTTTAATCCTCAAACCAGAAAAATTATCAAATCATAGATGCAAAAAAAAGTAAAAATGTCGAATATGAAGTCGCAAAGGACTGATGAAAACTTTCACTTTAGACAGATTTTTATCTTTGGCGGGAAATTTTCAAGCAATTTTTACGTCAGGAGTATGAAAGGAGGACACTGTGCAACATCAAACACCCTACAGTTGGCGGGGGGATTCCCCTCACATCGCCAGGTCCCCCAAAATGGCTTTCCAGATTGTTTATTACCTTGTTCATAGTCATATAATAACAAACATCTTCATTAATCTCTCACATTTTCTTCCGGAAGTTTTTTTTTTTTTTTTTTGTAATAGAGGCTGCGATCAAAAATGTCTGTTTTCTTGTGGGGAGGGGATGTCTCCCCTGTCCTTCCCAAATGGCTCTCCTGGACTCGGGTTAGGCCGAGGTAAGGATTATTTTTTTCTGCATAGTTGAGTCGGGACGGAACTGGACTTGGTTGCTCTTGGCATGTGTCGGGCGGACAGTTTTGCTTTGCAAAATAAGTAATAATGATAACGAACTTTTGGTAAGGGGAATCATCGGAAATGTATCTTGAGGTGGTTCTCAAATTCCCTGTTGAATAACACAAAACTTTCTGAAACATTTTCTGACTCATTTTTAAAAGAAAATGCATAACATTGACAGGCCTGAAGTGATTGGATTGAAACGATTTCGAATTGAATAGCGTTTTCCATTTTTCGATAAATAAATTACTTATCCAATTACAGGCGATTATTGTTACACAACGACAGTTTTCTCTTCTTTACTTGCTATGACGTTTTGAAAATCGAATCAAAAACTAATATTTGACAGCCTTTTCTGAAATATATGTTGCTTTCATTCCAAGAAAAAAGAAAGCGCCATTCGATAACATTTTTTCTAAATAAGAACATCTGCCAATTTTATGCGTTTCCGAACAAAAGTGAATTGAGAAATGCGCAAGAAAACAATTATTTTAGATTCTTTTTATCAGCATTCTTTAGAAGAATCTGAATTGTACGTTAAGAAAAATCCGAATTTTTTGTAGCTATCAAATTGGCCCGCGGATCGGGCCTGGTTTAATTGTTTTTTACGCAAGCTGTTCCTGTTTTCAAAGATTTTTGTTCAGGCCGGCCCCTGAACTGTGAAAATATAGATCCGGCTCGAGCCAAAGTTTTAATTTTCAAATCGGGCCGTGCTGGGCCAAAATAGCTTATATGTAGTCGGGACCGTGCTCTGATCTGGAAATTCCAGCCGGAAAAGACATGTATAGCAAAGACAGTAAACAAAAAAGGGAATTTTTAAACAAACTAATGATGGTTGACGAAAGAAAAGAAATCGCAATAGATCTTTAAAAATAAAATTAATAATTCCAATTATAACATATTCTACTGTCAAAATGAAAATAAAACAAGAAAATATTCACATCTTTTCATATTTAACCCGTCGTCGTCGCGTCGCCGGAGAATTTATACAACGGCTTTAGTCGTCGAGTCAATCTAAGCTTAAAAATCTGTAAATTTTATTTCAAAATAGCAATCTATTCTAATATTGTAAAACAAAAATGCAATTTGTATTTCCGTTTTATGCTAATCTCAAATAGTATTAAAAGAACTTGGAATAAGTAACTTTGAAAAAAAAAAAAAATATTAAAAATATTTATTCAGGCGCCAAAAGAAAAAAAAAAAAAAAGAAAAGCTGGAGTCCTAATTTCTATAATAGTAGCTACACCTGCTATATTACGTAACTGGGCAACAATATCCAATGAGTTTTCGCCAGAAAAAATACTGGTAACCCTTTGTCGTCAAGAAAAAATAATCATAAAAGCAAATGTGATTTCAAAAAATTATTGATTCTGATAAATGTGTTCCTTTTTACTTTGTTTGTGTGCGGATAAAAAAACTGCTATATTTTTATCGGTTTATAAAATATGAAACCAAAGCGATATAAAGTTCAATGTTGTAATTGTAAAGCAGTATTTAATAATGACTATAAATCTCAGCATGAAAAAAACAATCATAATGGGAATAGAGTTTCTGTGCAGGAAATTGGAGCCCCTAAAAATCCATTCGATGCTTCAGTACGTAAAAGGAAAAAAGTGGACGATGTGAAATCGGAACAAATATATAAATATGATAGCAGTCCGTCAAATGAAGAAATAATCAGCATAAGTTGCAATACTGATGTGTTGAACTTAAATAAAAAGTCTGAAGAAATAAAAGATTTTTCTTTTCCTATAAACAACACCGAGAGCGAAGATCAACTTCTTCAACAGTGTAATTTGGATTTTTCAAAAGAAAGTGAATTTCTACATGAGGCTACGAATTCCAAAACTCAAAACCAATCTGAAATGGATAATGAATTTCAAGACGAGACTGCAAGCTTCACAAATGAAAACCAAACTAAAGAAGAAAATGAAAATAAGTCAGACTGGGTGTCTTTTATGGGAAAATTTTCTTTTATTCTCGAAAAATTAACTGAGAGCAAAACTATTTTTTCTCAATATAATGAATCTGACATAGTTAACGAGAAATTGGCAATAACTGAGATTGTTAACTTTATCTCTTCAATTAAAGAAACCTGTGATATAGTTCTTGAAGAGGGGTGCAGAGTATTGAATAAACTGAATAATGAGTTAGAATTTTCAATTGAAGACAGTGGAAGTGCCTCTGAAATAGTAAATCATGATCCTGGTCTACGTCCAGATACTTTAAATGAAAATCAGAAAAATTATTTAATTCAGTTAGGTCCACATCAACCTAAATTAGCATGTTTTCCTTCTGATGGAAAAAACCGGTTTAATCCCCACTGGTATACAGAATTTGAATATTTAGAGTACAGTACAGCAAAGCATGCTGCTTTTTGCTTTGTATGTTGTCTTTTTCCTGTTGGTATAGGTCGTGAAAAAAGAGAAGATGCTTGGACTTCAACCGGAGTAAAAGTATGGGGTAAAATGAAAAGTTGCGGAAAAGATAAATTAGGGAAGCTCCAACAACATTTCTCATCTCAAGCTCATAAGTCTGCTCTATATGATTTTTGTAATTTTCTTGTAAAGAAAAAACATATTGATGTCTTAATTGACAAATCAAAAAGGCAAGTTTTAATTCAGGAAGAAAAAGTTCGAATGCACAACAGAGAAGTTATCAAAATTTTAATGGATACTTGTAAAACATTCGGAAAGCAAGGATTAGCATTTCGAGAGTCAAACACCGATGATATTAATAAAGGAAATTTTTGCGAAGTGATACAGCTTATCTCAAGGCACAATACTACAATGAAATGTTGGTTTGAAGATAAAAAATTGAGACCATATCATGTTACATATATGAGTCCAGAATCTCAAAATGAAATGATAAATTTAATAGCATCTGAAATTCGTCAGGTAATCACTTCTGAAATAAAAAATAGTTTATGTTTTGCAGTTTTGGCCGACACAACTCCAGATCTGTCACACAAAGATATAATGTCTATTGTTATCCGAAGTGTAAGTAATGAAGGTGAAATTAGGGAAAGATTGGTCAAAACAATTGAATGTAGTGACAAAACTGGAAAGGGAATGGCAGATTTAATTTTACAGTGCTTAAATGAAATAGAAATTGATTATTCGAAGCTTGCATTCCAGTCTTATGATTTTGCTCAAAATATGTCCGGGAGGTTCAATGGTGTACAAAAACATATATCTGAGATTGTCGGTCACAGTGTTCCTTACATACCTTGTCAAGATCACCGCACTAATACTGCTCTAGAACATGCTTGCAACGTTAGCATATTAATTCAAGATTTGTTTAACATCCTTGAAGAGCTCTATGTCTTTTTCACATCAAGTACAAAAAGATTTAAGCATTATCAGTCAAGTGTAGAGAACATTGATAAAGTAATTCAACTTAAAAATCTATCAAAAACCAGATGGACCGCAAGAGCTGAATCGGTCAAAGCCTTAACTCAATCGTTTGAAATGGTAATAGAACTATTAGAAAATATTTTCAATGAAAAGACTTTTGATTCCTCTACTAGAACAAAAGCATTTGGAATTTATAAAAAAATGAAAACTTTTGATTTTATTGCATCATTTTTTTTCATGAAAAACATCTTAAGCAAAATAAAAATTTTAACTGAAATTCTGGAGACACCTGATTTTAACGTCATTGACTGCATTGCGATAATAAAAAGTACTGTCCAAAGCTTACAAGCAATTAGTGATGATTCCACTGGAATGAATAATCTTATAAAAAGTTCAATTGTATTCGCTGAAAAAATGGGGATAGATGTTGAATCAGACTTCCGAAAACACCATAGAAAAAGGGTTCCACCTAAAAAAATTGATGAAAACAATAGAACAGCAATGGACATAGATTTAAATACTTTTTACAGGAAAGAATTCAAAGAAGTTTTGGACACATTAATAATGGGTTTCAATGACAATGTTTTATATATCAAAGATACTATTGAACCGATACATTCGATTTTTAAGCTACCATTCACCAAAGCAAATTTGAGCATAAGTAATCTAGAAAAAGTTATTAACATGTTTCCTCCTGGATCTGATAAACCTGACATACACGACTTGCAGAGTCAAATGGAAATACTTTTTGACTTGTGTTCAAACAATAATGTTGACTCTCTTAACGGACTTTTCGTTCATGCCAAAAAATGCAAAAATTATTTAGGTCAAGCCTTCAAACTGTGCATTTTAACATTCACAGCAGCTTATGGTGTTGCGTCAAATGAAAGGACATTTAGTCAGCTAAAAATTATAAAAAATGAATTACGAACTACCATGAGCGATGACAGACTGGATAGCTTAATGCTTTTGAAATGTGAAAATAAAATAGCGGACTTACTTAAACTGGACGATGTGATCATTAGGTGGGCTTCTTTGAAGAACAGAAGGATCAGTGTTAAATGAAAAAAATTACAATGTAAGTGTTCATTAGCAATCGTTACAATTTTTCTTTATGTAACATTTTTTGTTTCATATTTCATATATTTATATAATTTTTTTTGAATGTATGCAATGTCTCTAACTTTGAATCTTACATTTATTGCATTATTTGAAATTGTTTCTTTAACCTTTGTGGTAAAAGTATAATCTTTATCTCTTTTTCTTCTGATCTTTATTTTCATGCTGAAAAAATAGCAATAAATCTAGTTTTTTTTTTTTTTTTTTTTTTTTTTTGGAAAAGAAATTATTTTTAATGCATAAGTATTGTTATCATTATAAGCACATTGCATTGTATAATTTTAATTGGAAATTAGAACAATATTTTTCAAGTTGGGAAATTTTTAAATTCTCCCCCCCCAAAAAATATCTGTAGCTACGCCTCTGTTAACACCTTTATTGAATGCTTTTTTACCGCACCATTCGCACTAGAGATGAGACGAGTTCAGCACAAGCCCTGGCCCGAGGCGGGCTCGGGCTCATTCTTTCTGAACCCGGAAAGTTATTTATTCATGTGTATAAAATATTGAATAACTCCCCCCGCCCCATAAAATTACTTATTATTAGTTAAATCATTTCAGTGTTATTTTGATCAAAACCAAAAGGGGAACAGAGATCGTGTTTTTGTATTTTAATTATTGACAAAGAAAAAAAAGGAAGAAGAAAGTTTCAAAAGAAAAAAAATTTCAAAAGAAAAAAAAATGTTCAAAAGAAAATTAGTAATGTTTAAAGATTTATGTCTACAGCATTCCCGGCGACTATCATTTGATAAGGCGTTAATCAAAACAAGCTCAAACAATAAATTAGCTTCTAGTTGGATTTTCATTTGTGACGGCTGATATTTTCGAATTCGATCGTTTATTTATTTAGTTAGTTATAGAAAACTTAGAAAATGATTACTTCCTTTTTTATATAGACCAGAGGCTCCAGGTTTACAAATTATTTAATTGTGCACGAGTCAGTCTTTCTTTATATGAAAATAACATAGTGATTATATTTACTTTCGTCTTTCTGTACAACAAGAAAGTATATTATTTGTGAAATTTTCCGAAATCCGGTTTTCGACGGATTTACATATTTTAGGGGTCAGAGAACCCGAAAAACATGTTTTTACAAAATGTCTGTCTGTGAGTCTGTCTGTCTCTGTGTATGTAACAAAAATATTGTGGGTGCTTTATCTCGTGAACAAATCGACAGAATTTCACAAAACTTTAGATTCTGTTAGACCTTAATATAAACTAGATCTGATTAGCTTTTCGTGTATGTCGCTCAACAGGTGGCGTAGCTATGCTGCATTAATTACAATTTTTAGAATAGCCACATCTAAAGAACAAATGCATGGATTTTCACAAAACTTTATATTTTGTTAATACATGATATGACATGGTGCGCTATGTTTGGATACGTTTTGGTGCAAATTGCTCAAAAGTTTGTGCTGCCATGGTTTTTTATTCGTGATTATCGCAATAGCTCTATCTCAAGAATATTGTACGAAATTTTCGAAACCTTCAGATTCAGTCAGTCCCTAATATAGATTAGTGATGTTTAGTTTTTGGTATAAATCGTCCGACAGACGGCGTTATTATGCTGCTTTTTCACGATTTTGCAGTAATTGTATCTCAACTACTATTATACAGATTAGAGATGTGCGATTCTCAAGAATTCAACCATCGAGAAAAATCGTCATCGTTGAGAAATGCATTGATCGTCGAGCAAATCGTCGCAAATCATCGAGAAATGCATTGATCATAGTTGAAAATGTACACAATTTATAGTAAACTAAAAACGCTATTTGATTGTTCCACATAAAAATAGTTATTTCTGCAAACTTCAACCATTTATTCATCATCACTTATTTAATGTGGCCATCAAATTTTTTTCTTAAAGGACTAAAAATACAGGAATCCTATTAATATGAAGTATACTTTTATTTGATAATAAACTGCTCTTTTCATAAGACTGAATTTAAATTTTTATTCAACTGTCGCGTAACCAGGGTGGGTCCACACAACCATTAATATTGTAAGGTTTTTTTTTCCTCCTTAATACATATGAGAAAAATTCCTACTTAGATAAGGTGAATAGAACTTTCAAACATCACCAGTATTCAGAGCACCTGAGCACCAACCCGAGTTACGCCACTGCAATAATTTTTTTGTAAGAATTTTTTTTTAAGCGATATTATAATTGAAACAATTCTTAAATATCATGCTGTTTTTGCATGCGTTTTGTATTGGGCTCAGGCTCAGATGACAAAAACAGAGTTCGCACCGTTCATAAAATTTTCATACTTTCCTACCATAATTCTAAAACGGTAATATTTATTTTGATTATAGGATTAGCATGAAATCTTTTGGTCTTGGGAGTACTCGAGCTCTGAAAATGAACCCGTGCTCATCCCTAACATGCATCCTGTAGTTCCTTTCATGTGTCTTATGAATACATTTATAATAAAATTTTGACATTTTATGGTTTTAGTGGGAATATTTTAGATATTGTTATCTTCATTTATAGTGATTCTCCCAAAATAATATACATTACTTTTAATCTGACATATTTTCAACAGAACGTTTCTTAAACAAATATTTAAATTTAAAAGATGTGAAATGCACTATGATTATCTCAAAAATAGCATTAAATATGTAAGCATTTACAAGCAGTATTTGGACATGAGAATGTCTTGTACCCAATTTTAGTAGAAACAAAAACTCGAAATTTTGCTTTCGGATGAACGGTAACTACATATTGAAACTGAGCAGTACTTTAATCTACAATAGTATAAGTTAGGAGTTTAGAGTTTTTGATATGTGAGGGACGATATTGGAGTCATAAAATTAGTTTGGTTATAATGATTATAGACAAAAGCAAATAGCTAAGCATATTTGTCTAGTTGCTGTTATCGTCAAGTGAATGCTTGATCATTTATTTCACTCCTAAAATAAATCCCATTTAAGCGAGTATCACAAAGGTCTGGAATGTAAGTTTGTCATACTTTGGATATCTGTGTAATCATTGTACGTACCTTGTGTTTCAATTGCTATTCTCATAGCGAAGCAACTAGGAATCAACTACGCCCAAATTACAGAAATAGCCAAACTATTCGTCAAATTAACAAATTGACGTAGTCTTTCTTTTAAATAACGAAAGAACAAATAAAATAATAAAACATTAATAAGAATACAAATGAAACTTCATATTAAAAATAACTTGATGGCGTAACAAAGACGTGATACGAGTTTAATGTTATGTGAGTGTGACATTTTTAGTCATCATTAAGGATATTAAATCTTTTAGCTTGTCGGTAGTTTTTTGGTCCATAGAATAACCAAGTAGTACCAGCTTTTCCTATATTAATGACGGGCAAAATCTCCGGATTGATAGCTGCACATTCGGGTTCGCGTCTTTTATGTGTTAATCTAGACGATATTTTGCATACTCGTTCCTTTTCCTCCCCATATCACATTTGCATGCTGTTAATGATATTCTTTCCTCTATAACTCGAAACACAAATGGAGCTTTAATGTTTGCATTGAGCAAGTTTCCAAACGCGGCATCAACTTTTTGTTTTATAGCCAACCACGCATTGTCTGTTGGAAGTTGTTTGTTTAGACATGTACTATCACTTCTTAATCTTTTGTCTATCTTTTGTAAAGTATCCTGTATGTATTATTCTAAATTTAAAATTACTATGAGGAATACATATATAGGGAAATCTCCGCAGTTGTTTTAAGAATTTTTCTGTAACAGATGTAGAAAAGTTTTTCTAGAAAAAGTTGAAATATGTTTTATGATATAGTTTTAAAATACATGGAAAGTTTAAAGTTTCACTCTAATATTCATTGTCAAATACACTGTATCCAACTGCTTCAAAAAAGTACTAAAAGTATTTAAAAAAAACTTCTCTAAGAGTTACTAAAGCTTCTTAAACAATATGCTTGGAAAACCTACTGATAAAAGATACCAAAAAAAGAGTTTTACGTAAAAAAAGAAAAATGAGTAATAATTTAATAATTTCTGATGGATTATATTAAGTCATGAGAATTTATTGAAGAAAGCAACAAGATAAACATATTCAAAGAAATATGCTTAAGCAAGTAATATTTTCTAAATATTCTCATATATCTACAAATAAAAGTCTAAAAAGAGTTTTACGCAAAGCAAGAAACTTGGATAACAATATAATTTCTTCTAATTGCTTGTTTAACTTCGGAGAATTTATAAAAGAAAGCAATAAAATAAATTAAATTCAAAGAAACATGCTTAAAAAATAACATTTTCTCTTTTATAATTCTCTAAAAGACTAATGTATTTAACAGCATCTAGTTTTAACTAAATCTAATTTTTTGTATTGTTATTACACATTTTTATTTGAATTTTTTGTGTCTAGATATTCAGCCAAATCCATCATCATATGTAAAAGATAATATGTTTCTCTTTTTAATGCAAAGTTTTTCGTTAGTTTTTAATTATTTCACAGACATATAACAACAATTAAAACAATTAGAATAAACCAATGTGCTGTCGATCACATTAAATGTACATAACTAATTAAGGCCTTTATTTATATAACAATGCATATTATAACTAATCAAACTTGTACACATAAAAAATAAATTATACACTATACGCAATAATATTTTTATTAACTAAAATTAAAATGTAACTTACCTTGAATGCCATTGATAAAATATTCAATTAACTAAAAAAATATAATAAAAAATATTCAGAAAAAATAAAAATATAAAACCTACGTTAATTCAATATTTTAGCGCTTTGCAATTATAGACTATCACCTTTCAAAAAGAATAGATTTTTTTTTTAAATAATGCCAAGATATATTTTCTTAACACACTTAGCTTGCGGGCATGAACAAAGTTCGGGATGTTTACTTGATAAACGGAAAAAGTGTAAAAATAATTACTTGAAAGAAATGAAAAAAAAATGTATTACATGAGAACATGATTAAAGGAAAAAATGGGACATTTTACTGTTTTAGAGAATATGCTTCTTTACCTGGGGGTATATTAAGTATTTTTTATGCAAACAATTATTGAAAAATTATCTGAATATTTCAACTTTCGAAAAATAAAGAAAAATATTACTAATGTTTACTATATATATTTCAAATTATTTTCCTTTATTTTTTTTATCTATTAAAAAATATATGTTTAAGAAAATAAGAAAAATGATGTTAAAGATTATTAAACACCTGTAAAGATTTTTCTTTAAATCAGGTGGTAAATAGATTCTATAAAAAACGCAAATAAAAAAGACTGCTTTTTTAATAAACGGAAAAAGTGTAATTTGTTTTTTGAAAAAGATGGAAATAATTGCATTAAAGAATAACATGAAAAAAAAATTGGAAATTTTACTTTTTTACGGAATATGTTTCTTTACCTGGGGGCTATGCTATATTTCTTCAAGCAATCAATTACTGAAAAAAATATTGATATATTTCTAACTTTCGAAAGGAAAAAATAAATTATTAATATGATTTACTATATATATTTCAAATTATTTTTCTTTATTTTTTTAATCTAATAAAAAAAAATATGCTTAAGAAATTAAGCAAAGTGAAGCTAAAGAAGATTAAACATCTATAAAGATTACAAAAAAAAAATAAGGCGGTAAATAGACTCTATAAAAACGCAAATAAAAATAAAACTGACTGGCTTTCATCTTTTAAAATACATTTTTTTACTGTGGAACATTTATATCCTTTATTAAAGAAAACTGTTTGTTTGATGCTACCAGCTGAAATGTGTAAATTTACTTAGTGAGGCTTGAAAAAACTTTAAATTTAATTTTCGATACATATTTTGTCTTAATACAAAAAATATACATTTCAATTGCTTTTGTTTATTATCTTTAATTCAATTCAAAGAATAAAATAAAAAATAATTCAACAAAAATATAAATATAAAACCTACGTTAATGTAATATTTTAGCGCATTGCAATTATAGACTATCACATTCTAAATTGAGCAGAATTTAAAAAAATAATGCCAAGATGTACTTTTTTCATAATTATTTATCTGATATATGTATGTATATACAGAAAAATATATAAATTAACGCACTTTGCTTGCGGGCGATAACAAAGTTCAAGATGTTTATTTGATAAGCGTAAAAAGCTTAAAGATAATTATTTGAAAGAGATGGAAGTAAAAGTAATATACAAAAACACGAATAAAAAAAAGTGGGACATTTTACTGTTTGACTGTTTTTTTACCTGACGTTATGATATATTTTTTTAAAGCTAACAATTGCTGAAAAAATTATCTATGAATTTCTAACTTTCGAAAGGAAAAAAAAATAATTACTATGATTTACTATATATATTTCAAATTATTTTCCTTTTTTTTAATCTATTGAAAAATATGTTTAAGAAAATAAGAAACTTGATGTTAAAGAAGATTAAACATCTATAATGATTTTTTTAAATAATCAGGTACTAATTATATTCTATAAAAACGCGAATAAAAAAACCGTGCTTTCATCTTTTAAAATACATTTTGTTTCATTTATATCCTCATTAAAGAAAGCTATTTGTGTGATACTACCAGCTGAAATGTGTAAATTTACTTAGTGAAGCTTAAAAGAGACTTTAAATATAATTTTCGATTCATATTTCGCCTTAATATAAAAATTATACATTTCAATTCTTTTTTTTCACATTATCTTTATTTCATTTCAAAGAATATAATAAAAAATGATTCAACAAAATCACTATGAAGATATAGGGGTGTTCCCGGAGAAATACGACAAACCGATGAAGCGAAAATGATGGCACGAACAAAGTAGACGGTTTATATGTCATCACCAATCATATTACATCCAATATATTCGCAGCCGAAGCAAGTTGGCAGATGGAACTCGATGAAAGGCGTTGTCACTTCAATTAATTAAAAATTCACGAAAACGGTGACCATCACATTTTATTATCGTTATATTTCACTGTTACACTACAGTCAATAGCCATCAATACTGCATTCACAAAAAATGGAAAAAGTCAAAAACATCGCCTGAGCATAAAATTAGGGATGAGAATTTTCCGCGTTTTTTTCCCATTAGTGTAACATTAGAGGAAATGTTACTTTACTGAATCGAAAAATGCTGCGATTTAACTGAAGAATAGTGTCTCTATTATACTGGTATGTAAAAACGCGGAAAATTGCATCCCTAATAAAGTACAAAAATGTTCTTTATCTTACTATTTCTGATATTAAATTCCACTACCACAATTAGATCTCTTGACTCTCTAAGTCAATATCAACGTAACAGGGAACTTGCAATCAGCTGATCGCCATTGTATTTCAAGTGGAGGTCAGGGTAGTTCCACCAATCAGAGCTGTCTATTTCTAGTTTGTGACCTCCAGTATGACGTCAATTGCAACTGCCTTATTAATAAAAGAACAAAAGGAAATCCGTGCAAAGCCATCTCCAGAAAAACATCGCCACCCTGCGAAATGTTCTCAAATTAATAGGAGAAGCACCGTAGCTTATTTAAAAATTGGAAGGTCAGTCAAATCTGATTTTTCTCTCAGCTAAAACTGACGCTCCGAAAATACCCAGAGAAACTGGTCCCGCCTTCCGGCTAACGCACGCAACTAAAGCCCAATACGGGTAATACAAAAGTGTGTGTATAATATTTCTAGCATATCCATTGGATTATAGGCGGAGCTTGATGCTGTTACTTTTTATCCACCGGCGTAATATACAAAATTACACAGGGGTGAACAGTCCAAATGGCGGACTTATTTGGAACTGCTCAGATAGGATAATTTAATATAAATAAGTAAAACAAAGTTAAAGCTTTTGATAAATGTTTTTTATTCTAAAAAGGGGAGATGGATTAACGGAATGGTTTCAATATTTCGAAATAAGATACTGACATTTAAATAATACAGTTTAGTTCTTTTTAGGAAAATAAATAAGATATTATGCTGAATTAATGAAAAAAATGAACTTTAGCCGATAATTAAATATTAGTAGATTGCGGAAAATAATAATGAAAGTATGTTCTTATAAGAATTTAGAACGAAATCCAAACGAGAAAATGGCGAATTTTTTATTATTATTACATACATATATACAGGGTGATTCTAAATTGGTTTTGAAATTAAAGAGGGATGATAGTACATATCAAGGCAAACAATATTAAATAGGAAACCAAGGGTCTCAAACGTTTTCCAAAGGAGATAGCCTCCATCAAAGTTTAGGATCCAAATTTTCAAATAAACATAAAAAAAGGGAAAAATTGGACTATTTGATTTGCGATTTTCACTAAAACTATTCTTCATATCGGTATTTTCTTGGAAATGAATTATCAAGATAAATTTCGAAAAATGCCAATAGAGGGCGCTTTAGTAACGAAAACTATTTTTTCCCATTATTTTTTGCATCTCATTAAATGGTTTTCTAAACTGAGCTCAAAATTTAAATAATTGGGAGTGGTTAAGTAGCACAAACAGAACTGTGTTCAGAGGGTTCAAATTTCAAATGATTATAAAAAACGGAAAAATTGGTCGATTGATTTGCGGTTTTCACTAAAACTATTCTTTATGTCGGTATTTATTTATTTATTTATTTTTTTTTTTGAAAAAAAAATTACAAAGATAAATTTCAAAAAATGCCGATAGAGGGCGCTTTAGACTTTGGAGTAACGAAAAACTATTTTTTGCCGTTATTTTTTGCATTTGATTAAATGTTTTTGTAAGCTAAGACTTAAACTTAAATTTTGAGCTCAAAATCTGAATAGTTGGGAATGGCTAAGTATCACAAACTGAACTGTGTTCAGAGGGTTCAAATTTCAAATGATTATAAAAAACGGAAAAATTGGTCGATTGATTTGCGGTTTTCACTAAAACTATTCTTTATGTCGGTATTTTTTTTTTTTTTTTTTGAAAAAAAAATTATAAAGATAAATTTCAAAATATGCCGATAGAGGGCGCTTTAGACTTTGGAGTAACGAAAAACTATTTTTTTGCCGTTATTTTTTGCATTTGATTAAATGTTTTTGTAAGCTAAGACTTAAACTTAAATTTTGAGCTCAAAATCTGAATAGTTGGGAATGGCTAAGTATCACAAACTGAACTGTGTTCAGAGGGTTCAAATTTCAAATGATTATAAAATACAGAAAAAAATGGTCGAATTGTTTGTGGTTTAAAATAAAACTATTCTTTAAGTCAGTATCTTCTTGAAAATAAATTTTAAAGATAAATTTTAAAAAATTCCGTTATAGGGCGCCTTAAACTTCAGAGTAACCAACAACTAATTTTATCCGATATTTTTTGTATCTAAATAAATGCTTGCAAAAGCTTATTAAATGTTTCTTAAAATCTTACATTTAAATTTTAAACTCAAATTCTGAATCGTTGGGAGGGGTTAAGAAGCGCAAAGTGAATTGTGTTCAGGTGTTGAAATTTAATCATCCCCTCGAACACTGCTAAATTTTGCGCTAGTTAAACACTCTCAACGATTCAGAATTTTAGCTCAAAATTTAAATCTAAGCATTGAAAAGCATTTAATGAAATTAAAAAAAATAATAACGGTTAAAAACAGTTGTACGCTACTTCAAAGTCTAAGGCGCCCTTTATCGGCATTTTGTCAAATTTATCTTTAAAATTTATTTTCAAGAAAACACTGTTTTAAATAGTAGTTTTAGCGAAAATCGCAAAAGAGTCGATCAGTTTTTCCGTTTTTTAAAATCATTTGAAATTGGAACCCTCTGAACACAGTTCAGTTTGTGTTACTTAACCACTCCCAACAATTCGGATTTTGAGCTCAAAAATTAAGTTTAAGTCTTAGCTTATGAAAACATTTAACCAGATGCAAAAAATACCGAATAAAAATAGTTGTTCGTTACTCCAAAGCCTAAGCGGCATCTATCGGCATTTTTTGAAATTTATTTTCAATAAAATACCGACATAAAGAATAGTTTTAGTGAAAAGAGTAAATCAATAAACCAATTTTTTTCCGTTTTTTTATGTTTATTTGAAATTTTGGACTCTAAACTTTAATGGTCGCTATCTTCTTTGGAAAACGTTTGGGGCCCTTGGTTTCCTATTTAGTATTGTCTGCCTTGATGTGTACTATCACCCCTATTCTGTTGTAAAAACAATTTAGAATCACCCTGTGTATATATATATATATATATATATATACAGGGTGTCCCAAAAGGTCGTTTACAAACTTAACATGCTGGTCTGTCACATCATGATGAACAATATTAAATAGGAAACTAAGGGTCCCAAACGTCTTCCAAAGGAGATATGCGCCATTAAAGTTTGGGGTCCAAAAATTCAAATGATTATAAAAAACAGAAAAATTGGTCGATTCGTTTGCGGTTTTCACTAAAACTATTATTTGTGTCAGTATTTTCTTGAAAATAAATTATAAAGATAAATTTCAAAAAATGCCGATAGAGGGCGCTTTAGACTTTGGAGTAACGATAAACTAGTTTTTACCATTATTTTTTGCATCTCATTAAATTTTTTTAGAAGCTTAGACATAAACTTAAATTTTGAGCTCAAAATCTAAATCGTTGGGAGTGGTTAAGTAGCTCAAACTGAATTGCGGGGGGAGATTCAAATTTCAAATGATTATAAAAAACGGAAAAATTGGTCAATTGATTTCCGATTTTCACTAAAATTATTCTTCATGTCAGTATTATCTTGAAAATAATTTATAAAGATAAAATTCAAAAAATGCCGATAGAGGGTGCTTTAGACTTTGGAGTAACGTACAAGTATTTTTTTCCGTTATTTTTTGCATCTCATAAATTTTTTTAGAAGCTTAGACATAAACTTAAATTTTGAGATGAAAATCTGAATCGTTGGATGTGGTAAAGTAGCGCAAACTGAACTGTGTTCAATGGGGGTGGGGAGGTACAAATTTTAAATGATTATAAAAAACGGAAAATTTTGTCGGTTTTCGCTAAAATTATTCTTTATGTCAATATTTCCTTGAAAATAAATTTTAAAGATAAATTTAAAAAAATCCGTTAGAGGGCGCCTTAAACTTTAAAATAACCAATTAATTTTAACCTTTTTTTTTTTTTTAAATCTAATTAAATGCTTGCAAAAGTTTAGACTTAAATTTTGTGCTCAAAATCTAAATCGATAGGAGGGGTTAAGAAGCGCAAACTGAACTGTGTTCAGGAGTTGAAATGTTACCTTCCCCACCCATCAAACGCAGTTCAATTTTTGGCCGCTTAATTACTCACAACAATGCAGATTTTGAGCACAAAATTTAAGTTTGAACATTTACAAGCATTTAATTAGATACAAAAAATAACGGTTAAAAATAGTTGTTGGTTACTATAAAGTTTAAGGCGCCCTCTAGCGGAATTTTATGAAAGATATCTGTAAAATTTATTTTCAAGAAAATATTGATATAAAGAATAGCTTTAGCGGAAACCGACCAATTTTTCCGTTTTTTATAATCATTTGAAATTTGAACCTCCCCACCCCCATTGAACACAGTTCTGTTTGCGCTACTTAACCACTCCCAACGATTCAGATTTTTATCTCAAAATTTAAGTTTATGTCTAAGCTTCTAAAAAATTTTATGAGATGCAAGAAATAACGGAAAAAATACTTGTACGTTACTCCAAAGTCTAAAGCGCCCTCTATCGGCATTTTTTGAATTTTATCTTTATAAATTATTTTCAAGATAATACTGACATAAAGAATAATTTTAGTGAAAATCGCAAATCAATTGACCAATTTTTCCGTTTTTTATAATCATTTGAAATTTGAACTTCCCCCCGCAATTCAGTCTGAGCTACTTAACTACTTCCAACGCTTTAAATTTTGAGCTCAAAATTTAAGTTTATGTCTGAGCTTCTAAAAAAAAATTAATGAGATAAAAAAATGGTAAAAACTAGTTTATCGTTACTCCAAAGTCTAAAGCGCCCTCTATCGACATTTTTTGAAATTTACCTTTATAATTTATTTTCAAGAAAATACTGACATAAAGAATAGTTTTCGTGAAAACCGCAAACGAATCGACCAATTTTTCTGTTTTTTATAATCATTTGAATTTTTGGAACCTAAACTTTAATGGCGCATATCTCCTTTGGAAGACGTTTGGGACCCTTAGTTTCATATTTAATATTGTTCATCATGATATGACAGACCAGCATGTTAAGTTTGTAAACGACCTTTTGGGACACCCTGTATATATATATATATACATATAGAATTAACGCACTTTGCTTGAGGGTATGAACAAGTTTCGGGTTGCTTATTTGATAAGCGGAAAAAGTGTAAAGATAATTATTTGAAAGAGATAGAAATAAATGTAAGATATATAAGAACACGAATAAATTAAAAATGGGAAATTTTACTGCTGGACTGTCTTTGTTTTTTAACCTGAGATTATATTTTTTGAGCAAATAATTACTGAAAAAATATCAGTAAATTTCTAACTTTCGAAAATAAAAAATAAGTTATTGCAATGATTTACTATATATATTTCAAATTATATTCCTTTATTTTTCCTAATCTATTGAAAAATGTGTTTAAGAAATGAAGATGTAAAAGAAGATTAAACATCCATAAAGACTGCTTTAAAAAAATTCAGGTGGTAAATAGATTCAATAATAACGCAATGATTTTATAAAAACTTAAAATATGAGTTAACTGAGTCAGATTCTATTTAACCCTTTAACGATCATAGCATTTTCATTGCTAAGATGTCGAAATAAATGAATGACACCGGTAATTAAGAACAAATATATTTCTAAATAAGAAAACGTGATTTTTCACATACAAAATAAAAGGGATATTTCTAGATAAAAATACCGGTGTCAGTGTAGCGTATCGGAATTAAAATTTTGTGGTTTCGTGGCGCAACCAATGAACGTTAAAGGGCTAACCCTATAAAGTCTGGTAATATTTGCGCAATTTTTTTTTTTTCGTTTTGACACCACTTTTTAACACTAGAAAAATCCTATATCTTAGTAAAATCCATAAAAATATTTCACACCAGAATTTTGATTTAAGAAAAGATTATTTATTTTATTCAAAGTATTTTCTCTTTGTGATTTTTAAATGCATTTTATAGTGAAATATCTGATTTGAACCGAAATACAGGATGGCCGAAGTCTACTATTTTTGTATTCTTTTTGCAAAACCTACTTTAATATATTATTTTAGCGCTTCGCAATTATAGACTATCACTATAAAAATAACAAATTTTTCAAAGAAATGGAAATAAATGTACTAAAAAAAGAACATGAATTAAGATTAAAAATGGGACATTTTACTTTTTACAGAATATTTTTTTATTACCTGAGGTTATACTATATTTTTTAAGCAAATAATTACTGAAAAAAATATCTCTAAATTTCAAACTTCAGAAGTAAAAAGTATGTGTTTTATGTAATTTACAACATATATTTCAAATTATTTTCTATTATAATTATTAATTACATATTACATATTTATATTATATTACATATTTATAATTATTATTATAAATATGTTTATGAATAGAAAAAAAAAAGCGATGTCAAAGAAGGTTAAATATTTATAAAGAATTTTTTATAAAATTCAGGTGTTAAATATATTCTATAAAAACGCGAAGAAAACAAAATGCCACGTGCTTTCATCTTTTAAAACAGATTTTTTTTCTTTTTCTTTGGGACATTTAAATTCGTTATTAAAGAAAACTGTTCTTATGATGCTAACAGTTGAAATGTGTGAATTTACTTAGTGAGGCTTAAAAAAACTTATAACTTTCGACGCATCTTTGGCTTAAATATAAAAATTATACATTTGAAATTGTTTTTGTTTCGCTTTATTTCCTTTCAAAATGTCTTGTGTAGTTTAATGTTTTACGGAAAAAATAAAGTATACCATTCAGGAAAAAAAAAAAAATCAAAAATTAATACTTGACAACTTTTGATTTAACTGTTGTAAAATGTTAGTTAATTGAGCCAGATATTTTTAAATTTTTATATAAATATGTATTTTATATATTTATATTAAAATTTATCATCCCTTGAATGTCATTGACAAAAGATTCAATTAACTCAAAATATATCCAAAAGTTATTCAGCAAGTGTAAAAATATAAAACCTACGTTAATTTAATATTTTAGCGCTTTGGAATTATAGACTAATCACCTTTTTAAAAAAGTAATTTTTTAAAAGCAATCCCAAGGTATATCTTCATTCATATTTATTTCTCTTAGAGATTTATATGTATATAAAATAATACACTTTGCTTACAGGTATAAAAAAAAGGGATGTTTATTTGAAAAGCGGGAAAAGTGTAAAAATAATTAGTTGCAAGAGATGTAAATAAATGTGCTATACGAGAACAAGAGTTAACAAAAAATGAGGCATTTTACTCTTTTGCAGAATATGATTACCTGGGGTTATATTGTATTTTTTGAAGAAAACGTTTGCTGAAAAAATTATCTGTAAATTTCTAGCTTTCGGAAGTAAAAAATAAGTTATTAATATGATTTACATTATATATTTTAAATTATTTTCCTTTTTTTAATCTTTTGAAACACATATTTAAGAAAAGAACAAAAGCGATTTCAAAGATTAAACATGTATAAAGATTTCTTTTTCGTATTTTAATTCTGGTGTTAAATAGATTCTATAAAAACGCGAATAAAAAACTGCTACGTGCTTTCATTTTCTAAAATACATTTCTTTGCTTTCGGACATTTATATCCTTTATTGAAGAAAACTTTTTGTTTGATATTATCATCCGAAATGTAGAACTTTGCTTGGTGAGGCTTAAAAGAAACTTTAAATGTAATTTTCTACACATCTTTTGCAATAATGTAAAAATTATACATTTCATATTGCTCTTGTTTAGTTTTATCTCATTTCAAAATGTCTTGTGCAGTTTAATTTTTTACAAAAAAAAAAAAAAAAAAAAAAAAAATCCTACATCATTTAGAAAAAAAAAAAAAAAAAAAAAAAATCAAAATCATACTTGTCAATATCGATTTAACATTCGTAAAATGTGAATTACCGTATTTATAAATAAGCTAAAAAAACTTTGCAAAATCACCATAAAAAGAAAATTAAACAGGACGCGTTTCGAGCTTCAAAAATACAGCTCGTCTTCAGCTAATCCAAACACGTGTCACAAGGGACAGAGTGGAAATAAAAGTCGACGAAACGACTTTTATTTCCACTCGTGGAAATAAACGACTTTTATTTCCACTCTGTCCCTTGTGACACGTGTTTGGATTAGCTAAAGACGAGCTGTATTTTTGAAGCTCGAAACGCGTCCTGTTTAATTTTCTTTTTATGGTGATTTTACAAAGTTTTTTAGCTTATTTATAAATTTATCGCCAGTGATTTCGGTGTTTCTCAATACCGTATTTACTCGTGTATAGGGCGCACGGGTGTATTAAGGCGCATGCGCGTAGCCAGGGGGGGGGGTGCCCTGGGTGCCCGGGCACCCCCCCGCTCGCGCAGATCCAAGATTGATTATTTTAAAAAATCAAAATTTATAAAAGAAAAAAGAAGAAAAATGTAAGCAAAGTTAGTTCAATTAGTTAATCAAAACTAACAGTCTATGTTTTGAAATGTGATAAAAGAAGAGACCTTGATTCTTTCTTTTTTTCTTTTAAGGAAAATTATTTTGTTCATCTTTTTTAAAACTAGAATATTTACTAGAATCTGTATTAATCACAGTAAATCAAAAAAGTTGGTTTTATAATCCCAATTTGATGTCGTTTCTTTATGGAATTTTTTAACACCTTTCTATTGCATGCATATTTCCATAAAAAATTAGAGTAAATTCTCGACAAGGATAGAAACTACTACTTATATATTTGCTTTTGTTATCTAAAATCTAGATAGAAGCAGAAAAAAAAAATTGAAAGGAAATACAGATGTGAAACTATAATTCCACCATGTGATTAGCCTGGAGAATGGAGGGGGTGGAAGGTTGTACAAATTAGAGATGAGACAGGCTCAGCCCCAGCACGAAAGCCCGAGCCCAAACCCGGGTCTGAAGCGGGCACGGGCTCTATTTTCATTTTAGTGTTCGGGCCCGGGGGGGGGTCAGGCTCTATTTTCATTTTAGTGTTCGGGCCCGGAGGGGGGGGGGGGGTCGGGCTCATTCTTTCTGAGAATAAAAAAACATTTATGTGTAGATGAGATTGAAATAACTACTATTTTCCTTTTAAAATTATTTATTCTTTTTCAAGTTATTTCAGTGTTATTTTGATCAAAACGAAAGAAAAATAAAAATAATTTCTTTTATATATTTCAATAGTTGATTGTTGCTTCGAAAGAAAATTTGTGATGTATGGAGATTTATGTCTACTGCATTTCCGTCGACGATTAATTGATAAGGTGCCTATTAAAATAATCATAAATAATAAATTAGCTTCTGGTTGGATTTTCGTTTGAGGCAGAGGATATTTTTTAATTCGATCGTTTATTTATTTATTTTGTTAGAGAATGATTTCTTCATTTTTGATGCAGACTAGATGCTTGAGGTTTGCAAATTATTTGATTGTGCACGAATCATAATCGTTCTTCATATGATAACAGCATTGTGATTTTTTTTTCTGTTTGTCATTTGCTTATGCTGAGGATTTCCCTTCGTACGTAAACATATTTTACATGTTATTCCGATTGAAAACATTCGATTAATGTTTCTTCTTTTCCCATAAAAACAACGGAACTTTAAGATAACTGTATCAATGTTTTAATTTGCGTTGATTTTAAGGTTCTCGTCAGTCATGGGGAATTGTTAAGAGAAATGAATTGATTATAGATAAATGTACAGGGATGTAGTGGAGGGTATACTGGGGTATACGCCGTATACCTTCTGGATTTTTTTTTAAGGATGACCGTATAACCTTCTGTTTCTCATGAAACCTATAGGATGTACTCTCTAGAGTATACTCTGTGCCTTGAGCATATACCCTCTGCGTCGATCGTGTAACCTGTGGTTTTTTTTACGACTACACCCCTGAAAATGTACTCTTTTTATAGGAAATTAAAAACGTTTTTTGATTCTTCAGCATGCAAATAGTAATTTCTATATACACTATCCATTTATTCATTACACTTCTTTAATATGTCCATCAAATTTTCTTCTTAAAGGACAAGAAATATGGGAATCATTTTAGGTATGAAGGATATTTTTATTTGATACCAAATTGCTCTTTTCATAAGCTTGAATTTAAATTTTTATTCAATAGTAAATTTTATAAGAAATTTTTTAAAATGGGATATCATATTTGAAACAATTTTTAAATATCATTAAATCTTTTATTTATTTATTTATTCATTTTTGTATACATTTTGTATCGGGCTCGGATGGGCTCGGGCTCCAATGTACTAAAAATCTTTCGGGCGCGGGTTTCAAAAATCGAGCCCGAACTCATCTCTAGTACAAATCTGTACTTCCTATGAAAATAAGAAATGATGCTATGCAAAATTCAAATTAATATGAAGGTTGATTTGTTGGTTTGCTAAATTTCGTTTTTTGGGATCATATTTTGACATTCGTACGGGCTCATTTTTTTTAACGGGGAAATTTTATTTATTCATGAGTAGAAAATATAAGAGCTATTTTTCACTTTAAATTGTATACTACAAGTTATTTTAATGCTACTTTGATCAAAATGATGGGGGAGGGGGGGGGGAATAAAGTCGTGCTTATTTATTTTAGTATTTCGTTGCTGTTTGAAATGAAAACTTGTGATAATTACAGATTTATGTTTACGGATATCTTTATTTTATATCTATCATGTTTCATCTATGTTTATACATCTTTTTCTTATCCATTAGCAGCGTTGTGCGAAAAGGGGAGCGTAGGGGGCAGCTGCCCCGGCGTGGAACCTTAGGGGGCGCCAAATTTATACTACCAACATCATTTTTGGCCTGTTACAAGAAAAAGTTGAGTGGAGGGGGCACCAAATTGTAACTTTGCTCCGGGCGCAGCTTTCTCTTCGCACGCCCCTGTCCATTAGATTTAGTTTTAAGCAACTTCTCATCCTTCTTCACGCAATGAAAAATTGCGTTTGGGTCTTTTTTAAAAGAAGTTCCACACAATTATACCTTCCGCAAAAAACCTATCTAAAACGGAAATTTGATAGGTTTTATGGGGTTCTGTTTTATTAGGCTTTATTACATAAGATGTTGTTTGTACCCAACATGTTCAGGTTAAAAGATTTGGGCACCCCCCCGTTCAAAAGGCTGGCTACGCCTATGAGGCGCACCCCTACTTTACAAGTAAAAATGGCGATTTCTTAAAATCTCGTATATAAGGCGCACCATAAAGTTGATACGCTAATGAAGAATTACCAAATGAATTTCAGTAAAAAAAAAAAAAAAAAAAAAAAAAGTTGAAACAAACATTACACCAGGCCAGAAAACAAGACGAAAATGCATTTTTAGACTTCGGGTTGTAAGAGAATGACTGGAAATAGGAAAGAGTGACAGTAAAAAGAATTGCTAATTAGCGTTTAGGTAATGTCATTAGCTCTGTTGTATAAAAAACTGCAAGGAATGAAATAAATATGCAGTAATACTTCAATTAAGTAACAATTTCCGAGTTTTAATATCTTCTTTGAATAATTTCTTGCTTCATATATATATATATCGTTCGACAGCATCCAACAGTCAAAAAATTATTCCGTGTATAAGGCGCACCTAGGAGTTTTGCCCTATTTTTTTTTTTTTTTTTTTTTTTTTTTTTTTTTGAGAAAAAAAAGTGCGCCTTATCCACGTGTAAATATGGTAATTGCGCTAGATATTTTTAAACCCTTGAGGGTTGGATGTTCTTGCACAAATTTAGTTCATTTTTACACCAAATTTTAACACAAAAAGTATGGGTATTTTGATAAAGTTTTATAAAAAAATATTTAAACCAGAATTTTTATTTAAAACAGTTTATTTTAACTTATTATCCTTTATGTATCTTTTAAATACATTTTATAATGAAATTTCTTGTTTGAACTAAAATACTGGGCTGCCATAGGCTACTATTTTTATACTCCCTCTGTCCCAAATTAGTTGCGACATTCAGGTTGAAAAGTTTGTCCCAAATTAGTTGCTGCATTTCAAGTAGGTGGAGTCATAAATAATTTCTGATGAAGTTTAGTAGATCGACACCAGTAAAATTATACTAGAATTTTAAATTTATACTAAATAGAAAAAAGAAGTAATACTTTGAATAAAATGCTCTTAAATAAATTCACGATTGATTAGATTGAAGACAGTTTTATGTGATTACTGTTAAAAGAATCTTAATGGGGCGTGGCTTAAGAGCGTGTGAACCGGGATTTTTTAAATAAATTAATTACTTATTTATGGAATTATGGAGGGAATGTTAGGTACGTAAATATTGTTGATTGATAGTGTAGCTCTCTAAAAAATGTTCACACAAAATCATAAAGTCATAAACATCAATAATCAGTGCAAAAGTATTCAAATGTCGCAACTAATTTGGGACAGAGGGAGTATTATTTTATGAAAACCTGTGTTAATTTAGTATTTTAGTGCTTTGCAATTATAGATAATTATCACCTAAAAAAATACATTTTTTTAAAAATAATTCGAACATATCTTTTATTTCATATTTATTTATCTTATATATATAGATATGTATAATTAACGCGTTTTGCTCACAGGCATGAACAAAGTTCGGGATGTTTATTTGATAAAAGGAAAAAAAGTGTAAAAATGATTATTTGAAAGACATCGAAATTAATGCACTATACGAGAATATGAATTAACAAAAAATGAAACATTTTACTTTCTTACAGAATATATTTCTTTACCTAGGGGTTATATTATATTTTTTTCAGCAAAGAATTACTGAAAAATTATCTCAACATTTCTAGCTTTCGGAAGAAAAAGTAAGTTATTAATGTAATTTACAATATCTATTTCAAATTATATTCTTTCATATTTTTTTATCTATTGAATAATATATTTAAGAAAAGTTGAAATGCGATGTCAAACAAGATTAAACATGTATAAAGATCTTTTTTTAATTCTGGAGTTAAATAGATTTCATAAAAAACGCGAATAAAAGAAAACGAACTTTCATCTGTTAAAATACATTTCTTTGCTTTGGGGGCATTTATATCCTTTATTAAAGAAAACTGTTGTTTGATATTACCGCCCGAAATGAGTAAATTTATTTAGTGAGGCTTCAAAGAAACTTTAAACATAATTTTCGACACATCTTTTGTCTTAATATAAAAATTATACATGTCAAATTGTTTTTGTTTTACTTTATCTTTATTTCACTTCAAAATGTCTTGTGTAGTTAAATATTTTACAAAATATATCATTGATCACTCAGGAAAAAAAAAAAATCAAAATCCATACTTGCCAAATTTTGTAAAAAGTGAGTTAATTGAGACTGATTTTTTTTAACCCATTGCTGACGGGTGATTCTTACACAAATTTTGTTTATATTGACACCATTTTTTAACACAAGAAAGAATGGTTACTTTAATAAAATTTCATAAAAATATTTTAATCCAGAATTTTGATTTAAAACAGTTTAATATTTTTACATAACGTTTTTATTTTTTATATTTTTTAAATATATTTTATAATGAAATATCTAGTTTTAATCGAAATACAGAGCTGCTACATGTGACTATTTTCATATTCTTTTCTATTAAACTAGTTGGATGAGTCAATCCCGAAACTTTCTTCTATCTCATAAGTACATTTTAATATTTAAAAATAAAAAAAACGTGGTGACCCCAAAGTTACCCACTATCGAATTTCCTCGAACATTTGACCTAGCCTAATCAGATTCTGATATCCGAAAAGCCTAAAACGCAAAATTTAATTATTATTCTGAGAAAATGAGTTTAGTAGTGCCTCATGTTGGGTAATTTATACTAAAACCTAATAAGCATCTATCTAATCAAGACCTAACAGAATCTGAAATTTGATGGAATTTCGTCCATTAGTTCTTGAGGTATAGTTATAACAAAAAATTTGCAAAACGTAGCACAGCAACACCATATCTTGGACAATTTATGCCAAAACGTAAAAAAGCGTCTAATTATGTTATGGTGTAAAAGAATCTGAAGTTTTGTGTAGAAGAAATTCTGTGCATTAGTTGTTGAGGTATAGCTAGTTTAAAAAAACCATGTAAAATATAGCATAGCAGCACCATCAGTTGGAGGATTTATAACAAAACGTAATCATCGTGTAATTATGTTATATGTCATTTTGTAACAAAATCTGAAGTTTGATGAAATTCTGTGCGTTGGTTGTTGAGATATAGTTATCGGAAAAATCGTGCAAAATGCAGCATAGCTGCACGACCTGTTGCAAGGTTAATACCAAAATGTAATCAGCTTCTAATTATGTTATATATTCTAGTGTAAAAGAAACTAAAATGTGGTGAAGTTCTCTGCATTAGTTCTTGAGATATAGCTATCGCAAGAATCGTGCAAAATGTAGCATAGCAGCGCCACCTATAGGGCAGTTAACACCAAAACCTTATAAGCGGCTATGTATCTCAAGGTATCGCGGAATCTGAAGTTTGGTGAAATTCTGTGCATTAGTTCTTGAGATATAGCTATCATGAAACTCATGAAAAACGTCGCATAGCAGCACCACCTGCTAGCCAATTTACACCAAAACGTAATCAGCGTCTATGTATATCATGGGGTCACAGAATACGAAATTTGGTGAAATTCTGTGGATTAGTTCTTGAGATATAGTAATCTTGAAAATCATGGAAAACCTAGAATAGCAGCGCCACCTGCAGGCCAATTTTCACCAAAAAACAATAGGCACTAATTAATATCAAGGTCTAACTGAATATAAAATTTTATTAAATTTCGAGCATTAGTTCTTGAGATAGAGCGCCCACAAATTTTTTGTCACATACAGACAGACTCACAGACAGACGGACAGACTCACAGACAGACATTTTCTAAAAATAGTCAAAACGTGTTCAGGACCTTCTAAAACGTGTAAATCCGTCGAAAACTGGAAGTCGAAAATTTTCATGAATCCAATACTTTCTTCTTGTAAAGATCGAAGAAAGTAAAAATACATCTTGTAATACTTTTCCCTTGCAGATGTTGTCAATTTTTATGTAAAATATGTTTGTTTTGAAAAAGCTGTGTGAATAGAATGAAAAACTGGTGCCTGTGGCAACCCTGGAAATATATTCATATGGTAGCATTCAAAATGACCACTGAATTTATAGCCGTTTCTAGTGTTAAAAAGAAGTTACCTTCAAATACACAATTTCGAAAATGCTCCTGTTAATTGGGGCGAATTTTATTTCACTTTTTCCTGTTAGTGCCAAAAGTAATATTTGTAATGAAAAATGATCCAAGTTTGACCTGGGCTGGGACCGCAAACTGTTAAAGAAATAAAATCGAACAAGTTACACTTGAAAAATAATTGTAATACAGGGTGAGTAGCCATCAAGAAAGTCAGAGGATTTTAATTCTTTCAGTATCAGAAATTTTTTAAAGTACTGGTTGTTACATCTGAAAAAGGATTTCTTTTTCGTTAAATAAAACAAATTTTACATTATAAAAATTCTAGTAAAAGGTCCTTACAAGGTCCTTCCAGACTACGCACCCTGTAATAGAGTCGAACTTAGTTAATATGAACTTCGAGGGAATCAAAATTTTGTTCAAGTTAACAGTAATTCATGTTATCAGTATCAGTTCTTTGTATTCGTTTTTATAGGAGACTGTGGAAACAATTCATGTTAAAAGTAATTCATGTTAAGGGTGTTCACTTTAACGAGGTTTGATTGTACATCGAAATTATTTTCCTATTCGAAACGAATTTAATTACGTTTAAATAAACTCACATTTCATGGAAGTTACGTTGAATGTTTACAAATATGGGAATCTAACATTTATTTGTAAAATAACAATTTTTTTCATCTGTTCTATGACCATGGTCCGGCAAACCCTGGTTGATTAAAAACTCTTTTACCTTACAGTTTCATTTATAAATTTAATTGGACCATCTTTAAAAGAATTCAATGCTGAAAAATTAAATGACAAATGGTGTTTTAAATCAAAATCACAAGTGCATCGTTAGTTTATATACATAATTTCTTATTGAGAATTAAAGGTGAATATTATTAAAAATAATTTATTTGTCTACCGTTTTAAAGTTTAACCACTTAATGGTCGCATTAAATTACCGTTGAAAAATTAAAGTTAATTATTCCCACCATTTTTTTGAAAAAAAAATATATTCATCTTAGATAATGATACCAGAATATAACCAATTACACTATTTTATAAAACAGGTGGGAGACCAAACATTCTGAATAAAAGCAGTGAAACTTGCAGCCCGTGAATGTCTCGGGCGAGACAATTAAGTTAATTTGATAGTTTGTTCCTGTTTATTTTTTTATTTAAATTTGGTATTATCTTAAAAATTTTGCTCTTTTTTATTGTTGTTTTATTGAATAGTTAACTTATTCACTGCAAAATAACACTTACTATAAAAAATTGTCGAATATGATCATGCGTAGCCAGTGTTCCATTTTCCATTGAATGCGTTAATGTCCGACAAATGATTCTTCAAGCCGGCTCTTAACTTTTTTTTGCATACTGTCCACTATAGTGGACAAAAATTCATTCCCAAATGCTAATGAATTTAATTCCCAAATTCCACATTGGCACCGGAATTTTGGTTAAAAAAAATTCGGTTTATTAAATTCCTACAAAATAGCCTTTTTTTTTTTTTTTTTTTTTTTTTTTTTTTTTGTTTACAAATAAAACTGTTTTCAAATACCGGTGTCAGTCATCAATTTCAACACTTAAACAATGAATTTTCTCTGCGTCGCAAAGTGTTAAGCCTATGCAACAAAGGGTTAAGAATTTTACCTAGTGTCTAAGTGTTTTCAATTTTTGTCATTCCTTAAATGTGACAGAAAAATGAAGTCAAAGATTTTTCTTATACATTGTAGGGTAGAATAATTGAAATATTTTGTAGTATATTAGTGCTTTAATTTTTTTATTCCGATTAAATCTGATTCATACAACGCTGCAGAGGTGCGGGATTATTTTTATCCCGTCTAGATTTGAACCAGGAACTTTTAATTATTTTGTTTAATTAACTTTGGAGGAAAATTGAAACAGAGTTGATTTTCTTTATTTTAAAATAAAATACTTCGGTTATTCCGGTGTCAATTCAACGTTACAGAGACACAATTGTTGCCTCTCAAAGGGTTAATTATTGTCTAAAACGATATACATATTTTACACGAACAATAGCTATTACTATAAAAATTACCTTTTTTTGTTATATTTCTAATCTTCCTTTACAACCTTGGCAAGAAAAATGCACTCCACTTTCGCTGAGAGAAATTTAATGTGAACAAATTTACTTAAATTTTTTCAGTTTGTGAAAGTTTGTTTGGTGTGAAAGATTAATAAACGTGTGCAGAACATGAGAGAAAAAAATAAATACAAAATGACTTCATAGTTATTTTGTTTAAATTTATTTTTCCAAATATAGCTAAATGAAAATATTGAATGATATTATAAAAAATATCTTTAAAATAAAAGCGAAGTCAATAAGATTAAATGTCTTTAAAGAAAACTGTGAAAAGTCTGTTGCTAAATAGATTTTATAGAAACGTGAATAAAAAAAGTGCTGCGTGTTTTCATCTTTAAAATATTTTTCTTTGCTTAAGGACATTTATATGCTTTATTAACGAAAACTGTTTCTGTGATACTAACTGTGAAAATGTGTAAATTCTCTTAGGGTTTCTTTAAAGAAACTTTAAATAGGATTTTCGACACATCTTTCGTCATAATCTAAAAATTATACGCTTGAAATAGTTTTTGTTTCACTTTATCTGTATCTTTATTACATTTCAAAATGCCATGTGATGTTCAATTTTTTGCAGAAAAATATCATACACATTCAAACATAAAAAAGGATTTTAAAAAGCAAAATTTAACATATCTAAAATAACAATTTTTTAATGTACATTTTCAAAAAAAAAAATGAAGTTTAAAATTTTTTATAAGAAATACAAATTTTGACACGTATTTGGTACTTATTTAATACACTTATTTGAACAGATGAATGCTATACTCTTTTAATAGAGTATTTTATTTACAGTTTATTTTTGGCTACACTTTAAATGTCATGTTATTATATATTTATTAATATTATTTTTAATATACCATATGTTTTCTTTGGCATATGAATGAATGGGACGTATCTGATCGATATCAATACCACATGCTACATTTGACTATTATATGGAGGGACTTTTTTTTATTATGAAAAATTTTCACTCTTTTGGACCAATGTCACAAAACATGATCATTTATAGTTACAACATCTCAATCCTCAATTTATTTTCTAGTCTAGAAATCATAGAATTATAAATTTTTCTGAAATTTTAATTTTTTTAATTTTAAAAAACATTTTTCTGAATTCACATTCTTATTCGCAACAGACAATCTTATGTCTCTTTTAAAATGCATATATCTCAAATATATGATAAAATCAAGGAAATTCAGACAAAAATCAGAACATTTTCACAATAAGTTGTGATTAGAGATGAGAATACGTTTATTGAATTGTCAACTGATTGCAAGCGAAGTAACTGAGGATTTTATCTCAAGATGACGGTTGTTTTTTTTTAATCGAAACCAGTGGATTCTTATTACCTCCTGTGCAAACTTGCAGTAGTAAATTTTAATTGCAAATTTCGTCTTATAGCGCATTATTCATGGAACTTTATTTTCATAAATATGCCATTGGTTTTTACTTGTTTTTACTGATAGTAGTTTAGCCAGGTATTATAATATTTTTCTTTGATAACGAGAGGAATTGGTCTAGGTTGTTATAATATTGGGAAACGCAGAGCCTGACTATCGCCAAATTGAACTTCCACCATTAAAATCAGTATGCTGTTTTTGCCATAACTTTTGTAATTAAAACTTTTCATTGATAACATGTTTAAATAAGTAGAAAATCTATATTTAAATTTACTGGTGGCAGAATTCTCAGGTGATAATCAATGTTTCTGAAAGTGGCTACAATTGAATAGTCACTATTTTTAAGAATGTGTCAGTTCTTCAATATTTACCATGCGCTAAGATCACCCTTTTATTTCTGTTTTCATTAATAATAGATTTTACATAAGAAATCAGAATAAAACAATAATTCAGCAAAGCATTGTTTCAGAATTTTAGTTCTGTAATTCAAATTCAGATTAAACCCTTGAGAGGAGGTGGGATATATTTTATGGCGCTTAAGACATAAAGTCCCTATATATCTCCAAACCTACTTAAGTATTGGTTTGCATAAGAAAAATTTAACTTTTCTACCTTTTGTGGAGAAAAGGATCGCAAATGCCCCTTTTTTATTATTAAAAAATATTTTTTTACTAAATTTCCGGTTTGACTTCAGAATTACACTAACGCAACTGCTTGAAACTCAGAGGGTTAAATAGATTTTAATAGTCTAGGAAGAGAACGATGACTTACATTTTTTCCCTAAACAACTGGGTATAAAAGCAGCAGTTGGTATGAAAAACTTCTTGTAATACCTATCAGCAATATGAGGAATTTAAATTGTTTCAATCTGATCTCAAAGGATGAAAAAAAAATCCAGTGCAAATTTATATTTATGACTTTGTCCTTTATAGAATGTAAGATAAAAATGTATAATAGTCCGGGAGCCGACCGTCGATTTTCCTATGTATCGAGTACAAGGACCGGACATACATCAAAATGTAAGTTTCAATGTGCACATTAAGAATATCACTGGCTGTCAGGTCCTATCCTGCCGGAACCTGGTGGCAGCCGCACTTTTATGACGTCAATTTTGAGTGTTTACCTAAGGATCGAGTACAAGGACCGGACATGCATCAAAATGTAGGTTTCAGTGTGCACATTAAGAATATCACTGGCTGCCACATACATCAAAATGTAGGTCTCAATGTGCATTTTATTAATATCACTGTCTGCCAGGTCTGATATATAAGTAAACACTCAAAATTGACGAAAAGATGAGTCTGCCACCTGGTTCCGGCAGAATTGGACATGGCAGACCATGATATTATTAATGTGCACTTTTAAACCTTCATATTTATTTATATATGGTTTCTTAAATTCGATACATAGGTAGACGTTCAAAATTGATGTCATAAAAGTGTTGCTGTCACTTGATTCCGGTAAAATTGAACAAAGTAGACCCTTATATTATTAATATGCATTTTCAAACCGACATTTTGATGTATGTCCGGACCTTAAATTCGATACATATGTAGACACTCAAAATTGACGTCATAAATGTGAGGCTGTCACCGGGTTCCTACATGGTTGGACCTGGCAGCCAGTGATATTCTTAATGTGCACATTGAGACCTACAGTTTGATATATGCCCGGTCCTTGTACTCGATACATAGGCAAACACTCAAAATTGACGTCATAAAAATGCGGCTGCCACCGGGTTCCGGCAAGATAGGACATGGCAGCCAGTGATATTCTTAATGTGCACATTGAAACCTACATTTTGATGTATGTCCGGTCCTTGTACTCGATACATAAGAAAATCGACGGTCGGCTCCCGGACTATAACAACATTTATCAAATTGCTTAAAGATTTTACAAGATGCATCATACAACACACACCACACACTCATAGTTTATTTGAAACGGATATTAAAATGAAATTTGAAAAGCTGAGATCACAGCGCATAGTGAATTACTGGTATTGACATACATGAAAATCCAACAAGGCGGTGGGTGTTTTATAGGCAGCGGATATCACTTTTTTTCTAAAAGTTTTTTTCTCTTTGTGAAATCAAAAATTTTTTGCACATACATTCGACTCTCGTTAATTGGAAATCGGATAATTCGAATCTTCTGTTAATTCGAACTAAACATGAAGTCCCGAACTTTTCAATGGCAGAATAACGTTAAAAATTTTCATTAATTCGAAGTCATTTTTTCTTGACTTCGTTTAATTCGAACTAACGAGAATTCGGACTTTTCATTTTTCTTCTCTTTCTCATGGATTTCAGATCATTTGAATAACTTTCTTTCTCTGGTTTTTGTGAAAATTGTTCCGAACGAGTATACATATAATACAATGCAGTCGATATCCACTTTCTTAGAGCCCCGTCTGTCCATCAGTGACGCTTTAAATTTTTCTTCCATCATACTTGTTTCTAATCTTTTAATTAGTTTATGTATTTATACATTGTAATTTAATATTAAGTCATTTCTAATGATAACAGACGAGATAAATTTGAAAAACACAATAACATCAATTCCTTTGTAATAGTACCACATTAAACATGTTTTTCATAATTCGAACTTCGGATAATTCGAACATTTCTTGTGGTTCGAATGAGTTCGAATTAACTAGAGTCGACTGTACATTTTACGAATTTTACTGCACTAAAATAGTGGTAGGTAGAGTTTCCTGACCATTCTGATCGAACACTGATTGCGTCACTGCAGCTAGTATATCTGGTTAACACTAGAAAAGTTAGAAATATTACCTAATCATGTTTTATAAAAAAAAATCTTACAACAGATTTTTTTAAAGAATTAAAGCTTTTTCATTTAATAAATCCATTGTTTGTTTTAACCCTGCCAAGGTGTTCTTGTCCATTTCTACACAAATGCCGTTCAGAGCTTGTGAGCCTGCAGCCATTTTTAACATTACTAATGTTTCTAGAGAAATTGTTGTTCTGTAAAACGTTCAAATGTTCCAATTGAATAAAAGACCATTCTCAAACTTAAAATGTTGGTGAGAAACTTGGGAGATATGCGTATTTGAAATAATGTACATTTGAAATGAACACCGTATGAGAGATAAATTTATTTTATAATGGAACTTCTGATTTGTTCCGAACTATTCCCAAATTGTAGTGGTCAAAATGACCGTTCTAATGTTAACCAGGCCAATTGCTGCTGATTGTGACTAAACGTGAAAAAAAATTGAGATCATTATTTTATTTACGTTGTCCTCTACTTGCCGTTGCTGTAATTTTTTATAATTTATTCAATTAAATAATTATTTGAAAATTACAGAAGTTATTTTAATCTGCAATTTATATGAGATAGTTTTCTTATGTTTTGAAAAACGCACTAGCTTTATCGTATCGAAATAAATTCTTTGTTTTACTTTAAATATTATAAAAGGAAATATCTGCAAGAAAATGTGGGAATTTAAAGTCTTATGACAAGAATACTTTTATTCTCAAGCATGTTATGCAATAAATAATCAATATTTCTTATCAGCCAATATATACAAATGTGATACAATATTAGAAATAACTTTAAATGCAAAATAAATATAATTTTGTTTGGGTTCTGAAAAAAAATCTTTTAAGGCTTACGAAAAAATATAGTCGGGATTTCTTATAAAATTGGAAATTTGAAATAAATGAACCAATTTCTTTCTTATCTTTCTTTCGAGTCAAAACGGTTCAGAGCAATTTATTTCTTTCTCTCAAAGACAAAAAGTTAATGTGTGGTAGAAAGTAAAATGGGCGTACTAAATATACATTGGGATGAAAAATTAAAATGTTTCCGAGATAGTGTTAAATGTGGTAAAAAATATCCTATGAATTTTCTTATTATATGAATAAGGATTTCTTATATGATTAATATATGAATTACTATGGCGGGGTCTAAAGGGATAAGACCGACACAAAAACAAAGAAGCTTTTTGCTATGCAAATGCGGAAAACTTTGCTTTAAAATTAAAAGTATTAAAAAACAATTAATATTAAAGTAATAGCGTAAAATATATATGTAACGTATTAAAAAAAAGTTTAATTACAGAAAGAAGTATGATCTTATTTGCGTCCTGAGAAAAAAAAATCTTTTAAGGTTTACGATTAAATGTAGTCGGGATTTCTTATAAAATTGAAAATTTGAAATAAATGAACCACTTTCTTTCTTATTTTTCTTTCGAGTCAAAACGGTTCAGAGCAATTTATTTCTTTCTCCCAAAGACAAAAAGTTAAGTGTGGAAGAAAGTGAAATGGTCCTACTAGTGATGGCCGATTTCGATTTTTTAAATCGATTTAATCGATACTACGGCCAACTCGATTTAATCGATACTTTAAAATTTTTTAATCGATTTCTCTGAAGGTAATATAATTTTCATTTTCCTTCAAAAGTCGAAGATAAAATAGACGGATGTGCCAGTTCCAAAATTTCAGTGTATTAGTTTCTAAGATAGAAGAATTAAAGAAACCTCAGACCCCACCCCCCGGCAAAATAGCGTTTTTTGTTGAGTGATGTACACCAAAAATTGATCAGGATCAATTTTTATTAAGTACCAGCTGAATCTGAATTTTGATGAAAATCCATGAAAGCGCGAGATACAGCTGTTGCGGAATCATAAAAAATGCAGCATATCAGCGCCACCTGTTGAGCAATTTACACCAAAAACTAAATAACACTAATCTATGTCAGAGATTTACTGAATCTGAATTTTGATGAAAATTCGTTCTTGAGATAGCGCTATTGCGTTAATCATGAATAATGCAGTACAGCAGCGCCATCTCTTAAGCGATTTCCACCAAAATGTAATTAGCATAAAATAATATCAAGGACTAATTAAATCTAAATTTTTATGAAAGTCCGTGCATTAGTTCTTGAGATAAAGCTAAAATGGAAACAGGGGCGTGCGAAAAGAGATCTGCGCCCGGTTCAAAGTTCCAATTTACCCCCCCCCCCCATTAACTTTTTTTGTGATAGGCTAGAAGTGATGTTATTAGTAAAAATTTGGCGCCCCCTAAATTTCCGTACTCGGAACGACCGCTTCCTTTCGCCCCCTCCCCCCTTCATATGGCGCTGAGTGGAAATTGTGAAAAATTCAGTATAGCAGCGTCATCTGAGAAGCTATATACATCAAAATGCAAAAAACATCAATTCAAATCAAGGACTAACTGGATCTAAAATGTGATGAAAATCCGTTCATTCGTTATTCAGATATAGCTGTTGCGCAAATCGCAAAAAATGCAGCATAGCAGCGCCACCTGTTAGGCTATATGCACGAAAAATTAATTAGATTCAGTTTTTATCAAGGTCAAACTAAATCTAAAGTTTTGTGGAATTCCGTGCATTTGTTCTTGAGATAGAACGGTCAGAAATTTTTGTCGTATACAGACTCACAGAGTGACAGACACACCCACAGACAGATATTTCTTAAAAACCATGAAATCGTGTTAAAGTCCTTCTAAAATATATTAACCCATCAAAAACGGAAAGTCAAAATTTTTCATGAATCTATTACTCTCTTCTTGTAAAGTTACAAAAGAAAGTAAAAATGTAAAATCGATTCTGCCCGTAAGATCGATCTTTAGATTCGATTTCGATCTTTAGATTCGATATCGATCTTTAGATTCGATTTCGATCTTTAGATTCGATGTCGATCTTAGATTCGATGTCGATCTTTAGATTCGATGTCGATCTTTAGATTCGATTTCGATCTTTAGATTCGATTTCGATTTTTTTTCTTTTTTTCTAGGCTAAATTAGTGTTGAATGCAGGTATTTTTCTCCGACTCCGGAAGAAGGCATCATGTTTTACAGCTCTGTAAGAGAGGGGGAATCGCAATTTGTTTATTAAAAAGCATAAAATCTCATAACTTCTGGGGAGGGGGGGGGTAATCCCCTGCGGGCCATTAATTCGACACTAGGTTAAATCGTTATATTTTTGTTTAGAAGTCCAGTAATTTGAAATATTAGTTTATTATGTTTTATTTTTTACGCTCGTCTCTTCTAATCCCCCCTTCCATGTCAGTTTTAACTTACAGGGCGGTTCAAAATATGCATACAGCTTAAAAAATGTCCAATTCTCGGTCTATTTTATTTTAGATCCACATTTTAAATCCGTGACAAAAAATAAATAAAGGGTCGCCCTTCCGCCCATTTGGGGTTTTTCTGCGCCCCGCCGGAGGGCATATTTTTTTTGTTTCTTCAAAAGAAACAAAAAAAAATTTGAGGGGGGGGGGGCTTGCACCCTCCCCCAATATACACCTTAAAATTTCGCTCATTTAATTTTCTACCATTTTTAACTTAAAAGTTTAAGCTACATGGCACCCCCAGAACTGTCGACCTCCCCTCCCCCCTGTCGATCACTCACCTAATTTTGCTTATTTCTTCACTTCATTTCAATCTTTAAAAGGCTATAACTTTGCTTCTATAGGAGTTACAGTGATGAGAACAATTCTAGTATAACTAACCATTTCTCGCTGTTTTTTTTTTTTTTTTTTTTTTTTTTTTGCTTTTCCAGTTTCACGGTTTTTCCTATAGGACCTTTTTTTTGGGAAGGGGGGGGGGGCAGAGTGGGTTTTTATTCATATGATATATCTATTGAAAGCTTATGCTTCATACATTACAAATCTAGCAAAAGAAATTTTCTCCCATCATTTCAGGTCACGTTACGGACCCATAATGTGTTAAAATTTTAATTTTTCAAACTTCTTCAAAAAAAAAAAAAAAAAAAAAAAAAAAAAAAGATACATATTAGCGAAACTGGGGATCGAACCCGCAATCATTTGATTGCACTCGTAATCCCTAAGCTTATTGGTCACCGAGTACTCAGCAGCGCTATTATTTCTTTAGATTATCATCTTTAAATTCATAATATCTTTTGAATGGAATGTCAGATTTGAATTATTCAAAAAGTAATCTACAGATATTGTAATAGGCATTAACACAAAATGATTTATTTGGATAAGGATTAAGGTATCGATAGTATGGTCTAATTTTGGTTGATGTATTTATCGCGTTTTAAAATGTAAGAAAGTAGTTATAGTGAGTTAACTACAAGAGCTGGACATATGGTATCGCGCGTTTTTTTTTTTTAATAGACATTAATATGTTCTTTAATAGCATAGAACCTTTTTTTTTATTCATTTAAAAGTATTTTCTGACGATTCAAAATTATATATCTTAACGATTCAAAAGTACACACGTAATTGTTCAAGGTTTCACTTCTATCGGCACTCTCAAAGCGCCACTATTTTTTTTTTCATGTTCGTCCGTCCTACCCCACCCTCTTCCTCACCAATCTGAATTTACAGGTTCGTTCAATTTATGACTGCGAATTTTAAAAAGTCTAATCCTCGTTCTATTTTGTTATAAATCCATATTTTGAAACCTCAACAAAAGATACATTTGGGCCGGGGTCGCCCTTTTGTCCGTTTGGGATTCACCTTGCCCCCCTGAGTGGGGGGCATATTTTTTGTTTCTTCCACACCATCTCATGTAACATATCGTTATAAAGCTTTTATCTCCTCGTTTTTTTCTGTTACTACCTCTCTCTCCACCTAGTTACATGCTCTTGGCACTTTTTATAGTTTCAAAGAGTGCATGTTCACCGCGTGCCACCCCATGAATTCAACACTAAGTTAAACACTATATTTTTGTTTAGAAGCTCCGTTATTTTGGTTATTAGTTAATTATGTTTTTTTTCAAGTTCGTCCGTTCGAATCCCCCGCCCCCCCCCTCCCCTTCCTCACCAATCTTTACTAAATGAGCCGTTTAAAGTATGCATGCAATTTTTAAAATGCCCAATTCTCGTTCTATTTTATTATAAATCCTCATTTTGAAACTTCGACAAAAGATACATTTGGGCTATGGTCGCCTTTCCGTCAAGAGTGGGAGTTACCTGCCCCCTTGAGAATGGGGCATATTTTATGTTCTTCCAAACTATCTCGTGTAACATTTGGTTGGCATTAGAAAAAAAAAAGGGTTTTTTTTGTCTATACTCCTTGTTCCCCATCCTAGTTACACGCTCTTGGCACTCTTTATACTCGGTTTAATGCCAAGTTACTCAGTGTTGTTATTAGTTGAGTTATATGTCTCAAATTTGTCAAAGTTTTTGTGTAAGTGAAAACCATAAGTGACAATCATTTTAAAATTTAAAATTCTTAATATCCGACTCTAAAATCTGCAATAGCTTAATTTTATGCCTCCCTAAATGGGGATGGGGGGCGGAAGGCGGTAATCACGGTCCTGCTGATTGTCTAAGTTTTGGAATTAGTAATTTGGATCTACTCTGTGTGAATCTAAATATCGAAATATCGATTCTAGTATCGATTCTAGAACTGAGAAATCGATTCTTATTATGATGGATTTTGTTTTATACGATATCGATTTTAATCGATTCTCAAAATTTCCAGAATCGCCCATCACTAGGTCCTACTAAGTATATATTGTTATGAAAAATAAAAATGTACCCGTAATATTGTTAAATGTGGTTAAAAATGTAATATGAGTTTTCTTATTAAATTAATCAGAACTTCATTTATGCTTAATATATGAATTGCTACAGCAAGCTGCAAAATGTTAAGAATGACACAAAAATAAAGAAATGTTTTGACAGGCAAATGCGGAAGTCCATGCTTTAAAATTATATGCATTATTTTCCAATTCATATTAAAGCTATAGCTTAATATATATATATATATATATATATATATATATATATATATATATATATATATATATATATATATATATATATATATATATATATCCCATTAAAAATATCTTTAAATGCGAAATAAAGTATGAATTTCTTTGCTCTCTGTGAAAAAAATCTTTTAAGGCTTACGAAAAAATATAGTCGGGATTTCTTATAAAATTGGAAATTTGAAATAAATGAACCAATTTCTTTCTTATCTTTATTTCGAGTCAAAACGATTCAGAGTAATTTATTTCTTTCTCTCAAAGACAAAAAAAATTAATGTGTTGAAGAAAGTGAAATGGTCCGACTAAATATATATTGGGATGAACAATGAAAATGTTTCCGTGATAGTGTTAAATGTGGTAAAAAATATCCTATGAATTTTCTTATTATGTGAATAAGAATTTCTTATATGATTAATATATGAATTACTATGTCAGGGTCTAAAGGGATAAGAACGACACAAAAACAAAGAAGCTTTTTGCTATACATATGCGGAAAACTTTGCTTTAAAATTAAATGTATTAAAAAAAAATTTATGTTAAAGTAATAGCATAAAATATATATGTAATATATTAAAAATAAGTTTAAATACAAAAAGAAGTATGATTTTATTTGCGTTCTGAAAAAAAAAATCTTTTAAGGTTTACGATTAAATATATTCGGGATTTCTTATAAAATTCAATATTTGAAATAAATGAACCATTTTCTTTCTTATTTTTCTTTCGAGTCAAAATGGTTCAGAGAAATTTATTTCTTTCTCTCAAAGACAAAAAGTTAAAGTGTGGAAGAAAGTAAAATGGTCCTACTAAATATATATTGTTATAAAAAATAAAAATGTACCTGTGATAGAGTTAAATGTGGTAAAAAATGTAATATGAGTTTTCTTATTAAATTAATAAGAACTTCATTTATCCTTAATATATGAATTGCTACAGCAAGCTGCAAAATGTTAAGAATGACACAAAAACAAAGAAATTTTTTGCTATGCAAATGCGGTAGTCCATGCTTTAAAATTATATGCATTATTTTCCAATTCATATTAAAGCAGTAGCTTAATATATATATATATATATATATATATATATATATATATATACTTCATTAAAAATATATTTTAAATGAGAAATAAAGTATGAATTTATTTGCGTTCTGGAAAAAAATTCTTTTAAGGCTTACGATAAAATGCAGTCGGGATTCCTTATAAAACTGGAAATTGGAAATAAATGAGCCAATTTCTTTCTTATCTTTCGTTCGAGCTAAAATGATTCAGAGCAATTTATTTCTTTCTCTCAAAGACAAAAAGTTAAAGTGTTGAAGAAAGTGAAATGGTCCGACTAAATATATATTGGGATGAAAAATGAAAATGCTTCCGTGATAGTGTTAAATGTGGTAAAAATATATTATGACTTTTCTTTTGTACGAATATGAACTTCTTATATGATTAAAATATGAATTATTAGGGGGGCTAGAGTTCAAAATGACGAGCACGACACAAAAATCATATATATATATATATTTCAAACAAACCGACAAACAAACAAAAAAATCATTTAAGGATTAATTAAATTCGAGAAAATGCATTACTTGCAGTATTACATAAATATCATCTCTACATTTTTAAGAACTCACAATAAAACTTATAATTCTATATTATGTACTTAAATATATGTACTTAAATACGTATCTTCTGATAAAGCTATTAAATAGATTAATAGAATGGTCTTAATACAGATAATATCAGATGTAATTACTCAAGCAAGCATTGGAATGCTTCCAATAAAATTTGATAAATACATCTTCAGATGTACGAGAATTGCATTCTTGATGATATCTATCATTTGCCATTTGATTGCCGCAATAAGTTTTAAACAGAAATTCTGAATTACATAGCAGTAAAGTCAAGTTTAAATGTGAGGTGTTTAGATATTATTATATTAGGTATTTAAGTATTTATTTAGTATTTAAGAAGGTTTAATAATTAAGTGTTAAGATTATTTCTTATGAAAAATGCACTATGACTATTTTGCAGTATTTTAGCTATAACAGTAGTACAATAACAGTAGTACCTGTGTTGCAGATAAAACACCAAAGAAAAGGTTGACGTATTTTGAGAAAAATGTATCTGTTATTATTTACTTTCATTAGTTTTTCTGCATACTGAAGATTTCTGAGAATAATATATATATATATTTCAGATGAAAAAAACAAAAAAAAAAAACAACATTCATTCAGCGGTTATTTCAGTTTGAGAAAAAGCATCACCTGTATTACGCCAATATCATCTATATATTTTTAAGAACTCACAACAAAACTTATAATCCTATATTACACACATAAATATATTCTACTCAGAAATGGATCTTCAGCTAAAGTTATAAAATTGATTAATAGAATGTTCTTAGGAGAGATAATATCAGTTGTCATTACTCAAATAAACATTAAAGCTGTCAACTAGAATGCTTCCAATAAAATTTGATGCATACATCTTTTCAGAAATACTAGAATTGTATTCTTAATGCATTCAACAATTTGCTATTAGATTGCTGCAATAAGTTTTAACCCTTAAATGCATAGGATAGAATGCGTTCCAAAAAATGCGCAATTCAAAGAGTCAGAATTCATACCAGAAAAATCTAAATAGTAAATTTTTCTTTATCTAATTACGAATGGTCTGTCATTAAGTGAAGTGAAAATTGCTCTTTTAAATTTCTGGTGAGAATACGGAATATGTGAATAAAACCCCCAATAAATCGGGAACACATATGGTATCGAAAATGGTACAATATGCATTTAAGGGTTAACCCCTTAATGGTCGCAATAAATTGTGGTTTAAAAGTTCAGATTGATTATTGCCACCACTAAAAAAAATATTCTGCTTATTCAATGGCGCGCAAAATGATGCCAAATTAAAGTAGATTATACTATTTTATAAAACTGGTGGGAATCAAACAATTCTAAAAAAAATGCGTGAAGCTCTCAGCCCGTGAATATCATGGAAGCGAGAAATAAAAGGTTAAACAGAAATTCTGAATAACAGAACAATAAAGTCAAGTTTACGTATTTTGTATTTTTATTATAATCATTTAAGTAGATTATGTTATCTTAAGATGGCGTGTATTTCTATAAATATATTGTACTTAGAAATGTGTCTTCAGCTAAATTATTAAATTGATTAATAGAATGGTCTTACGACAGACAATATTAAATATAATTACTCAAATACGCATTAAAGCTGTCAAATGGAATGCTTCCAATAAAATTTGATGAATACTTCTTCAGAAATATGAGAATTGCATTCTTGATGAATTCCATCATTTGCCAATTGATTGTCGCAATAAGTATTAAACAGAAATTTTGAATTATACAGCAATAAAGTCAAGATTAAAAATGAGATATTTATGTATTATTATATTAGGTATTTAAGTATTTATTTAGGTATTTAAGAAGTTTTAATAATTAGGTGTTTAGACTAATTCCTATTAAAAATTTACTATGAATATTTTGCAATAATTTAGTCATAACAGTAGTGTTTATCTGTATTGCAGAAAACACACCTGAGAAAAGATTGACGTATTTTAAGAAAAATGTATCTGTTATTATTTTTTTCATTTTTTTTTGTATACTAAATATTTCTGAGAATAAAATATGTATATTTCCGGAACAAACAAACAAACAAAACATTCAATTCGAGAAAATGCATTACCTGCAGAATAACATCAGTATCATCTATGCATTTTTAAGAACTCACAATAAAACATATAATCCTACATTACACACATAAATATGTTGTACTCAGAAATGGGTCTTCATCTAAAGTTATTAAATTGAATAATAGAATGTTTTTAGGACAGATAATATCAATTGTCTTTACTCAAGTAAGCATTAAAGCTGTCAGGTGGAATACTTCCAATAAAATTTGATGCAGAAATACGAGAAATGCAGTCTTAATGAATTCCACCAATTGCTGTTTGATTGCTGCAACAAGTTTTAACCCCTTAGTAGTCGCGTTAAATTGCGGTTTAAAAATTCAGATTGATTATATTCACCACTTAAAACAAAAGAAATATTCTCCTTATTCAATGGCACACAAAACGATGTCAAATTAAACTAGGTTACACTATTTTATAAAACTGGAGGGAATCAAACAATTTTGAAAAAAAAAAAAACATGGAGCTCAAACCGTGAATATCATGGAAACGAGAAATAAAAGGTTAACCCTTTACCGCGCAGAGCAAAATCATTGCTTAATTGTTGAAATTAATCACTGACACCGGAATTTGAAAACAACTTCATTTATAAATAAGGAAAAGCTATATTTCACACATTCAATAAAACGTAGATTTTTTTAAACTAAAATTCCGGTGCCAATGTGGCGTTTGTGAATTAAAATTAAGTGGTTTCATAGATATACCACCGCGCCGCAAGGGGTTAATTAAATATTCTGAATTACAGAGCAATAAAGCAATATTGCCAGTGGGCTACTTTTATTAAATTCAGATTTCTTGATTGGCACCACTTTCTTGAAACGGCAAATTACCATTTGCTTCCCCCTTCATTTATATGTCATTGAATAAAGCACATTTTATCATTTGTAAAAAGTGGTGCCAATAAAGAATTGAATAAAAAAAATAGCCCATCTGGCAACACTGCAATAAAGTCAAGTTTGCATGATTTGTATTTTTATTATAACCATTTAAGTATGAATCAGTGTAGATTATATTATCACGAGATGGCATGTATTATAAATATATTGTACTTAGAAATGTGTATTCAGCTAAAGTCCTGAAATTGTTTAATAGAGTGGTCCTAGGACAGATAATATCATATGTAATTACTCAAATAGGCATTAAAGCCATCAAATGGAATGCCTCCAATAAAATTTGATGCACACATCTTCAGAAATACAAGAATGGTATTCTTGATGAATTCCATCATTTCCCATTTCATTGACGCTATAAGGTTTAAACGTAGATTCTGAATTACAATGAAATAAAGTCAAGTTTATATAATTTTGGATATTTATGACAAAATTTTAAGTACAAATGAGTGTAATGTATATTATCTTTGAGATGGCATTTTAGGGCTGCCCCAGGCGACTATTTTTCTATTCAGCTCGCACCAGTATTATTTTAATGTGAGTTTTCGAGTTTATTTTTCTTGCAAATGTGGTCAAAATGTCCGTAAAGTATTTCTGTTTAAAAAATGTGGTACCAGTTGGAATTGAAAAATAAACCTGTGGCAGCCCTGCGTTGTGTATTTAAATGTGTTTGAAATATGCTAGAAATCATTAAAAATTATTGTCTCTAAATTAGTGATTTGACAATACATAGTAAAAAAAGGCAAATGTTTCTTGTAATAAGAAACTATAAGTTAACCAAATACCAAAAAAAACTATAAGTTAAACAAAAATACAAAAAAAAGTTTTCTGGGGTACCCATAAATTCAAAAACTGATCTTTATTTTTAGAAGCCCCAGAAAAACATAGATTCTCGAGATTTAAAAACGTTTATAAAAACCTTTTTTTCGACCATTAATTTTTGAAAACGCATTCGAGTGCATACGAGAGGATGCTGGAAATTTCCTGGCTTAGAGTAGAATGAAAATAGCTAGATGTAAAATATTAAATATTTTTTCAACATATTATCCTATAACACTGATGCTCTTCTTATATCGCTTCGTTGTTTTAGCATTTCTAACAAAGAAAAAACATTTATTTAAGGGTTAATTCAATTCGTGAAAATGCCTTATGTGCAGTATTACATCAATATATTCTCTACATTTTGAAGAACTCACAATAAAACTTATTATCCTATATTATGTACCTACCTGGTATCCCAAAAATGACTGATGGAATTTAAAATTCAATAACTTGCAAACGGTGACAGCTATTTAAAAAATTTTTGCAGGAGGGTTATGTATAATGTCAGGATTTTTTTTTTTAGTTAGCATCTCAAACAATAGGTGTCGCTGACGGTGATTGAAGGCCAGGCGATCAGTGCTGAGTGAAGCGTCAACCTGGCCTTCAATCGCCGTCAGCGCCACCTATTGTTTGAGATGCGAACTAAAATAAAATATTACGGTAAAAAAAACTCCTGACATTATGCGTAACCCTCCTGCACAATTTTTTTTAAATAGCTGTCACCGTTTGCAAGTTATTGAATTTTGAAATCCATCAGTCATTTTTGGGAAATATATTGTTTTTAGAAATGGTCTTCAGCTAAATTTTTAAAATGATTAATATAATGGTCTTAGTATAGACAATATCAATTTTAATTACTCAAATAGGCATTAAAGCTTTCAACTGAGTTCTTCCAGTAAAATTTGATGAATACATCTTAAGAAATACGAGAATTGCATTCTTGACGAATTCCTTCATTTGCCATTTGATTGCCACAATAAGTTTTAAGTAGAAATTCAAAATTCCAAAGCAACAAAGTCTAGTTCACACAATTTAATACAACCATTTAAGTAGAAATGAGTATAGATTATATTATCTTTGAGATGGCATGGTGTGTACTTAAATATGTTAGACATATGTTAGAAATCATCCTAAATTTAGACCTAAATTATTAATTCGTTGTTACATTGTAAAAAAAGGGCAAATGCTTCTTAAGATACGAAAATATAAATTAACTTCGTACGAAAATATGAAAAAAAATATCTTCATCCCATAATTTCAAAAAATGCTCACTATCTTTAGAATCCTCAGAAAAAAAAAAATATATTTTCGTGATTTAAAAACTTTTATAAAATATCATTTTTTATAACCACTGATTTTTGAAAGTGAATTCGAGTACATCTTATAATTTACAAGTGCATTTTACCGCTTTATGAAGAGAACGAATATATAGCATACAACTATTAATAAGGAAGATATGTCCTTTTTAAAACAGCAAAGCTTCGACTGTAACTACATCCGATTGCGTGCAAAGACATTTTATTGCACCTCAGCTGAATTGCAAAATTTCAAGTGTTAAGTATGACACCAAATATATATATATATATATATATATATAAAAGACCATTAATAATAAACAATATAAAAACAATATTTGAAATTAACCATTGAATTTAATAACTTATATTACATTGAAATATATATATATGTATATGTATATATAATTATTTAAATTCAAATTTATTAAAAATGAACTATAATTATTTTGCAATACTTTTGTTATAATAGTATTTTTCATTTGTATTACAGATAAGACACCTAAGAAAAGTTTGACGTTTAATACGAAAAATGTGTTTCTCATTTCTTTTTTTTTCATTTTTAGGTGCGTTCGTAATTATGTAAATACATAACACCAAATGTTCTCGTTCAGTAAGTCCATTCGTCTGTCCATCTGTTTGTCTGACTGTCTGTCCGCATATAACAACGCAAAAACTACCCAACGGAATATTTTGAAATTTAAAATATACAAATATTGCATAATTTTATTGAGTCATTTCAATTTTTGTGTAAATCGGACGCATAGTTCAATTACAGGGACAGTTAAAAGTATTCCATCACATTACAGCTTTGGCACACAAAATTTTTGGCTGCTATATGGTATGCGAAATAACGTATACTATTATATCAAGATCTGAATCTTTTTAGATGCGTTCGTAATTACATAAACACTTAGCCCTTATAATCACCGTTCAGTCTGTCCGTCTGCCTGTTCTGTCTGTCTATCCGCAGGTAATAGAGCAAAAACTACTCAACCGAATTATTTGAAATTTATAATATATAACTGTTGTATAATTTTGCAAATCATTTCAAATTTCATGAAAATCGGTTATTTAATTTCATTACAAGGACAATCCAAAGTATATCATTACATTACGGTCAATGGGAAAGAATAGTTTCAAGTACATTTAAAAGATATTACACTATTTTGAATATAATAGAATTGACATGAATATATAAAGTATAAACCAAAATATACATTCTGAACAATCTGTGATGCAAATAATATTTATTATTAATTTACAGGGCCACGCAAAAGTAACCCACTAGATAATGGTATAAGGGAAAACATTGTTTTTTCTTTCTATAAAACCATTTCACACATTATGAAATTGATATATGTGGCTGAAATTTAATACAAGTTTCTTCCTGTATAATAGAAAGTATATAGTATTTACAAGAACGCGCAAAACATTTCGACCACTATACTGTATTCGAAGTACTGTGTACTATAATAGCAGAGCGAGGCACACACCTTTTCCTGGATTTTGAAATTTAATTAGTAATTTTTTTTACTCCAATTTACAAAAACAAAAGATATATTCTTTTCGAATAACTTAAAATTAAAAAAAAATTAAAAAATTAAAAAAGAATTTTCGGTTAGGGGAAGTGGGCATTGGTCAGCAATTGTCCCTCGCTCGATTTTGCAATTTAACTAATTTTTTTCTTTCATTTTTGAAAAACACAGTAAAATTTAATCTTTACAATTAGCTTAAAATAAAAGGTGAAATAGGAATATTCTGTAAGTGAGAAGAAGGTAGAAAAGAGCTTGTCCATCCTTATATTTAAAAATTAAGCTATTTTTTTCTTTTCTTCTATTTTCAAAAACGTTGTAAAATTTATGCTTTTCAAGTAACTTAGAACTAAAAAAAAAAAAAAATTACACAGGGTGGAAGGAGAAATGAGAAGTTCATTTTGCCCCTCCCTGTCATTTAAAATGTTAATAAATATTTCATTTTTTCTCCTTTTGAAAAAACAAAATTCATTTTATGTAGCTTAAAGAAACTAAGGTTTTTCTGTTAGGGGAAGGGGGAATAGGTGATAGCCCTTTTGCCCCTCCCTTGAATTTAAATTTGATTTTTTTCAACTTTATAATTAAAAAATAACTAAGAATTTTACGTTAGGGGAAAAAAGGAGGCATGGGATAGATATTGTCCCCGCCTAAATTTTTAAATTTAATCGATATTTTTTTATATATAATTTTCGAGTAACCAAAAAAAAAAAAAAAAAAAAAAAAAACTAATAAATTTATTGTTAAGAGGTGGGTAGTGTGAGAGGTCCCTGCTTCGATTTTGAGAATATTATTATTTTTCTCCAATTAAGGTCTATAAAATTATGGCATGGTAACTACGAGTTATACTGGATATATAAAATCTCTTTTTTTTCTCCTTGAAATTTATGATTATATAATGACTTCACAAAACCTACAGTATTTTTGCCATTAACAACTCACGGTATGTTTGAAATAAATTACTGCAAAAATACGAAAAAATAGCCATAAAATAACTGAAGTATTTATAAAGTTGAGATTGCGCTATAGAAAATCTATTGTTAACGGCAGAAAAATTTCAAAAACACCTCACTTCTATAAAAAAAAAAAAAAAAACTGCAGTTCATTTTTAGCTGGGAAGATCAGGATATTATTCAAACGTCTATATTGTCCGAACGCAACTCATTTGCTACGCTTTACATGCAATTTGTTAATGCTGTGTTCGGAACATTATACTTTTTATTATGTTATCATACATATCGTATATGTTTTTTCGAAAAAAAATTATTAAAATAAATGATTAATTCACTGGGGTTAATTAACGCGAGAAAATACATTATTTGCTGCATTACAGCAATATCATCTCTACATTTTTAAGAACTCACAATGAAACTTATAGTCCTATATCATATACCTAAATATATTGTACTTAGAAATTCGTCTTAACCCGCGAGTAGTCGCGACTTTTTTCACAACGTCATTAGTCGCGCTCGGTCTTTTCGCCGCTGGCTCCCCGCATACCAAATATGTAAAATAAGAAATATTTTTCACCTAATATACGAAAATAACAACACAACGAAAATATAAATTTGCAGTTTTCTTAAATTATGCATTTTATTCATGAGATCTGGAGTAATTGGAAAAAGTAAAAATGAACTCGCATTAGTGACTTTTACGTAGACATTTTTGCCAATTTCAACTTTGTTTCTAAAAATCTACCTGAAAGAAAAACAGAGGTCTCCTGTTACTTCACTAAGGTGCTCGAGAAAGCTTCAAAGTCAGCTACATGGTAGATCACCGCTGTATTTGTAATGTGATATAAGTTAGGAGAAGATAAGTTATACGGGCGGCGAAAAGACCAACACGCGACTACTGACGGGTTAAGCTAAAGTTATTAAATATATTAATATAATGTTCTAAGGACAGATAATATCGATTGTAATTACTCAAGTAGGCATTAAAGCTATCAACTGGAATGCTTCCAATAAAATTTGATGCACATGTATTCAGAAATACGAGAATTGCATTCTTGATGAATTCCATCATTTGCCATTTGATTGCTGCAGTAAATTTTAAACAGAAATTCTAAATTACAATTCAATAAAATAAACTTTAAATATTTTGTATATTTATTACAATCATTAAATGAGTGTAAAACATATTTCTTTCAGATGGCTTGGTGTGTATTTAAAAGTGTTAGAGGCATGTTAGAAATCATCCCAAATTTGATCTTAAATTATTGATTTGTTGATGCATTAAAAAAAAGGCAAATGCTTCTTGGGATAAGAAAATATGAATTAACCACTACAAGAAGATAAAAAAAACTTTCTGAGGTACCCATGATTTCAGAAACTGTTCTTTATCTTTCGAAACCTCTGAAAATAATTTATTTTGAAAATATAAAACATTTAAAAGCATTTTTTTTTTACGACTGATTTTTTTTAAACCGATTCGAGTACAACTTATACCAGGGGATGCTGAAAATTTCCTGGCTTAGATTAGAAAGAAAATAGCTAGAGGCAGATTATTTTAACATTATTTTAGAGACAAATTATTTTAACATTTTTTTAGAAATAAATTATTACCACTTAACCGGCGACGGGTATGGGGAAACAGTGCTTTAACCGCCGACTTATCTCGGGGCAGCCGGTGAAGTGATTAACATTATTTTAACTTATTTCTACAGATTATTTTAAAGACCTTTTTTCTTGTGTGTGTGTGTGTGCATGTGTGTGACTTTGGGTATAAGCTCTTACCGGCGAAAGTAAACCAATCAAGACAAAAAATATCCAAGAATGTGTTCCGAAATATCATCATTTTGCAAAAAGATTTTTTATCTTTAGAAAACTCAGAAACTCGCATATTTTCAAAAAATTAAAGATGCATTTACGAAAAAAGTGTTTATTTTGATGCCACTGTTTTACGGAAACTTTTGTGAGTATTTGTTCAATTGTATTACTAAGTTTTTAAATTTTCTCAAATGCTTTTTATGATCTGAAAAATATGCATATTTCTAATATTTCTACAGGTAAAATCTCTTTTCGGAATAGTGTGCTGTTAACAAGAAATTATTCTTTATTTTGTTCGTGCACTGTAAAAAAAATCTGCAAAGGTACTAAACCTTTTCTAGGAAACTGGGATTCCAAGAACTTTTCCTGTAACGGTAACAGCAAAAATTCAAGTTTCAGAATCGATTACATGATTTTTTCCTGTTATCGTTACATGAAAAGTTCTTGGAATCCCAGTTTCCTAGAAAATATTTAGTACCTTCACAGATTTTTTTACAGTGTGGTCATATATTTCCTCATTAAGAAACCTTTATTCACAGGGGTTTATTTTATTTTTTATTTTATTTTACAATCTATAATTAATCAAAATAAAACTTTTGCGCATTTTTTTGACTTAGTTCAGCTTATTATTATATTTTTTATTTAAGACATAAAAATAAATTTCTGATAGCACTATTTTAATACTCACATTATCAAAAATCAGAG